>OX596380.1:164895638-166185281 GCA_951394425.1 Tipula unca | reverse complement strand
GCGATACAATACACAGCGCAGAAGATGGAACTCAGCTTATCCAACATTGCGAATCGCCAATAAACGTTTTTTAAATTCAAATAATATTCACGAGAGGAGACGATATGTATGTACATCTATGAAGAACCACACAGTATTTTATTAATTACACGAAGAGTAGTGGAAGACATAAAAAACGAAGAAAACATATTCAGAATCATCGAGGAGGAACACAGGAGAAAAATTGGAAAGGGTATAAAGAGCAGATTCTCGTAAAGTACTACTTCCCACAGATGGCAAGTTTAATAAAAAAAATACACCAAAGAGTGTGAAATTTGCAATGAGAATAAATACGATCGTCATCCAAACAAGCCTAAACTACAGGAAACACCAATACCATCATACCCATCGGAAATACTACACATCGATATTATGGACATAAAGAACGATATAACATGTGTGGATAAATTTTCCAAATTCACGAAATTTTTTCATATTAAAGATCGATCGGTTCTACACTTGCGAGACAAAATAATTAAAATCCTTCACTATTTCACTACACCAAATGTGTTAGTAGTGGATAACGAACCAAGCTTCATAAGTCCCAGCATAACAAACTACTTAAAAACACTCAATTCTTTCGGCTGCTAATTTAAGTTCTACGTGTGCTCTGTTTTATCTATTTTTAAATAAGGTCTCAAAATTTGGGACCTTGACTATCCTTTGTTATAAATCGATTTCGTTTTCATGTTTTAGAATTTAAAAACTTATTTAATTATTTTTAAAACTGTAGAATCTTGTTACTACCTGAGTAAGTAGCTTGCTCACTCTATTCAATATCTATTACAATCTTATGGCAATCAGTTGCGCACTTTTCAATCATTCAAACATTCTCGTGGGAGTTGCATGTCTCCTATCGAGCACGTCCCCAGGAGGCGGATAGGGACCCACACGGGAACACCGGCGGTTAAGTGGGAAATAAAATACCACTCGCATCACCAGGAGGTGCGGCTTCCAACAGCGTCTGTTTCTCATGTAAGCGCCGGTTGATTGAACCTGCGGCAAGAGGTTTAAAATGCTCGACGAAAGATCCATTTAACAAAAAACTAAAGATGACCCTGACTGCAGGAAAAGGTACTCGGAAACCCAGTACCGGCGACTTTCGGGAGTGAGCACGTGGGCTCCCAGTCGTCGAAATCAAACGACCATAATGTCTCCGCAGTGGGGTACTTGCCTGCCGGGATAGATAATACAAGCTTAATACAAGCTTAACAAGGGATGATGAGTATCATTTTCATAGGGGTAACTAAATCATAAGATCACCTACTATTAAAAAAACCAGTTCTATAGGATATATTAATATGACTTTCTCTCCACCAACAACTAATGTTGATAGCGAAAAAACCGAACTTCATAACCAATAAAAAGCCTAGAAGAGGTGGCTTCAAAGCATAGTAATGAAACTACCCTATTAAAAAGAGAAAACGAAGACCTGAAAAGGATCATCGAATCAGGTAAAGAAAGAAAACAAGTCTGTAATAAATATTACACAGACGAAGAAGAACTCGGAAGAAAAATAGGAACCAATTCCCAGTAGGATCAAGAAGTAGAAGAAAAACCGCCACATTCAACTTGGCAGTTTCCGACGAAGAGGAAGTGGCAAGGGACTCTGATTGTATCATGAAAAAAAATAAGCCCAGAAAGAAACGAAAACAGAATCATCGCCAGAATATGTTGAGCAGAGAAAGCAAACATCAACTTCGAGTAAACCGAGTAAACTACTCAGTGGACCAATGAATTTTCTAACACAGCGAAAAAAAAACAGCCTCCACCAATAAACATAGTTGGCATTAAAGACTATCCGGCTCTGATGACCTCAATTACGGACAAGGATTTCAAGCTAGTAGCACTATATAATGATGTTTGGAAGGTAAATGTTCCAGACTCAGATATTTATAGAAATCTCTCTATGAAGCTTAATGCTATGAAAGTACAGTAGCATACATATGAGCACAAGCAGGAAACACCAATTAAGGTTATGGCTAGAAGACTACTTCAAACACGCGAGAGTGAATATATAATTGCAGAGTTGAAGAGTAAAGGATTCGATATTAAGGATGCTGCAAACATCATTAAAAAAGAGAGAAAATTAGATGATAATGGCAACAGTGTCGTCAGAAAACGCGGGCTACCGCTATTCATGCTAACGTTTGGCAAGGAGGAAAATATTCAAAAAATTCATCATATTCGAGCAATTCAAAATATGAAAGTCAGAATAGAACAAGTGAAGAAAAAGTCACTGCTGATATAGTTCAATGCAAAAAATGTCAAGGCTGCAATCACACTCAGAGATACTGTGGACGTATGGCAGATTGGCAGGATGCGTTAAGGCTCTACTTTACTCAATTTGCGAAAACATGTGTACCTTACAAATCGTTTTATGACCACATAAACTTAGGCATTGTCTTAATTTTTTTTATACCAAAGTTGCGAGTAACACACGTTTTTTTTTAAATTCGCTATAGTTTTTTCGTAATTGCGTCTCAAAGTTGATGAATTTTTGACCAAAACCATTCACTCACAAACCAAATTTATCAATATTTTTCCACTAATCTGTAAAAGTTTTACATATGGGTACGTTCAGGAAGATATTATCTAGCGATTAACACACGTTTTTATAAAAATTCGTTCTTATAAGCGAGAAAATTGAAAATTTAATTGAAAACTATTTTATATCGATAAGGTGACAAATCAATTTATTGACAAAAATGTATCTTCGATGTAAAAATGGTTTAGGAATCAACTAAATATCGTGTATTTTTTAGTTCATCCCTTTTTAATTAGATGTCATAAGTGGCAAAAAAACAATTTTTTCATGGAATATTTTGTAATTTTCCATAGCGGAGATTTAAACTATTTCAAATTTTATTTTAGACGCATGTTTTGGCATTTAAATATCGACAACAATTTTGATTTTTGTTCTAGGTAAAGTAGAGCGTTAACGAGATTTTAAAGCATTTCGCGAATTTAAAGAATTTGTAGAATTTAAAGAACTTAATGCTATGTAAAGAATTTAAAGAAATTACAAAATTTCAAGAAATTAAAGAGTTCGAAGAATTTAAAAAGTTTAACGAATTTACAGAATTTAAAGAACATAAAGAATTTAAAGAACTTAAAGAATTTAAAAACATTTAAAAAATTTAAAGAATTTAAAGAATTAAAATTTTAAAATTCTTAAGATTTATTAAAAAAATTCTTTAACTATATTTAATCATTTAAAATTCCAAAATTCTTATTATTTTAATTTTTAAATATTGTACTCCTCATTGTCATAATTATGAATTCTTAAACTCGTAAGTTTCTAAATTGTATTTTTTTATATTCAAAATTCTTAAAATGTTTAATTTATTTGTTTGTAAATTTCTTGATTCTAAAATATAAAATTATTCATCATAAATTTATTTATCAAATAGAAATTATAATTTTTTTATTATTCTCAAATCCCTAAATCTGTTTATACTCGTATGTAATTGGTTGGTTCTAATTTCCAAAAAATCAAATTTTAAAAAATTTTAATGTTTAAGATGTAATTATTAGTTCTATAACTCCTTAATTAATAATTTGTTTCAAATTTTGAAATTTATATATTTTAAATATTTTGTAAGCCTAATAAATTACGACGTTCTAAATTTTTTATTATTAAATTCTAAGATTTTAGTTTTTTAATTACCATTTTTAGTGAAATTATTGAATTTCTTAATTTCCAACTTATTAAATTTTGACTTTCAAATATTAATTAATTTGATTCGTTTTTTTTAAATTTCTTGTTTTTAAATTCGTAAAGTCAATGTTCTTAAATTCTTTAACACCGCAATTGATTAAAATATAAATTTCTCCGCAAATTCCTAAATTTTATTATGATTATTTTATTACGTTTTTAATTTATTTATGTATTTCTAAGTTTTTAAGTTTATTTATGTATTTCTAAAGTTGTAAAGTTCTAATCTTTATTTCCCAACATTTTTTTAAATTAATTCTCAAAAAAAAAAAATTAATTTTTTTAATTAATTTTTTAAAATTAACTTGAAATGAATTCTGATCTCTATATTTTTAATTCTTAAATTTCCAGAATTTTTAATGCCCTGCGATATTGAAATGCCCTGGCACCCACGTCAAGCGGATGTTGAACTGATCAGCCATCTCATTTAAAGATGTCAGACAGTTCTGGGCTACCTTCGACGTCAGGGAGTATGATTGTAGCGTTTAAATAGCAGCCAGGCTGTCCGTAAAAAGTCATACACTTATTAATTTATTTATTTCTAAAATCCTTAGTTTTTAGAATTTAGGATTATCTAAATTCGTAATATTTTAATTCATGAATTTTAAGATATTTGAGTCTGGATTTACGTATTTTATGTTATTAATTCCACAACATTCTTAAATTTTTAAAACTTTAAAGTTAACTTGCATTTTCTAAATTTTTAGAATTTTATACTCCTACTATCCATTTTTAAATTTATTTATTTTTATTATCCTGGGCTAAAATATTTAATTACTAAATTGTAATTTCCTAATTTTTGAAAATTTAAATGGTAAATACGTAATTTCATAAGATCTTAATTTTTATATTTTAAATTTATCAGAATTTCAAAAATTCAAATTTTATTTATTTTAAATTAAAGTATTAATTGTGTGAAATGAAACATAAAGTCTTAAGTTAATAAATGTAATTTCCAAATTTCCATTTATATTATTATTAATTCGGAAGTGAAAAAATTTACAAATTTTTAAATGTATTTATTTCTATTCTAAACATTTTAAGTTGCAAATTCATTGATTTTTTTAATTTTAGATTTGAATATCTCAATTTATATGATCTTAATTTTTAAGTAATAAATTTTCAATTTTTAACTTTTTTTTTGTTTAATTAATAATTTCCTAACATTTACTTTCCTATGTTTTAATTTCTATATTTTTAAATTAGCTGAAGTTTTTAAATCTCAAAAAATCCACATTTAAGTTTTAAGTTGCCTCCAGGTCCTCGCTCGTTATGAACGGGTGGTTAAAAGTGACCTAGGTGTGGGGCGGGTCACGCATCTTCACTTGAGACGGCAATTTCGACTGCTTTTGAAATTTTTTGTCCTCTTATTACGAACCAAAAGACTAATAACAAACCCTTCTCGAATTCTGATCTAAAAAGTTTAAGGAAATCTGCTAGGAAACTGAAAAATAAAGCAAAAAACTTCAATCGTCGGATTGATTGCCTCGTGGCAAAACTAAATAAAGCCATGGCTAAAAATGGAGCTTGTAGACCTGATACCGTTCGTCTACCTGACGGCCAGCTTACCTCCGGTCATAGAGAAGTTGGTGAGCTGCTTCTATCTGTTCATATCATTTCGGTTGTGCCATTGTCAACTCAGATGATGTTGGCACCGAATCCACTAAGGTTCCTTCTGTGGCCTCTGATTGGGATATGGCTTACAAGCTGATCAATCTCGATGTTCTGCGCTGGGGTCTATTTTCCTTTGCACCTTATAAGGCTGGTGGGCCTGATGGTATTTTCCCGGCCGGATTACAGCACGGCTTTCCCATCATTCAGGAATTCAGGGCCATCTGATATACCTTTTCCAGGTGTGTATTGCTTTCTGCGCTGTTCCAAAATCATGGAGCAGGAGGAGAGTCGTTTTTGTTACGAAGACTGGCAAATCCGATTATACGGATCCCAAGTCTTTTCGACCTATTAGTCTGTCTTCAACTTTTCTTAAAGGCTTAGAAAGAATCGTCGGCAGCACCTAATTACCTTCCCACTCAGTAACATGCAACATGCTTACAGAGTTGGTAAGTCCTGTGAAACTGCCCTACATGAACTTGTAAGCAGAATTGAGAGCTCTCATTAATAAGAAGTGTCTTGTAGATACTTTCCTGGATATAGCGGGAGCTTTTGATAGTACCTCGTTTATCTCGATTACTAATGCCTGTAATAATTTTGGTATTAATCACACCATTGTCAAATGGATTGAATCCACGCTCAAGTCAGTTTCAGTCAAGGTTGCCAAAGGCTGTCCCTTTTTGGTTATTGACGGATTACTGGTGCAGCAATCTGGGTTCATTGCACAGAGTTATGCTGATGATCTTGTCTTAACAGTTTCAGGCAAACACCTGAATATCTTTTCTGACTTTAGATATTGTGGAGGCATGGTGTATTGACAAGGGTCCGCACGTCAAGCCGCCTAAGACAGATTTAATTGTCTTTATTAGGCGTAGGAGTGGTCTCGATCTATCCATTCCTTCTCTTTTTGGGAGACCGATTACCAGATGTAACCAAGTCAAGCACCTTGGTGTTATCTTAGATAGCTAATTTTCCTGGAAATCTCATCTTGATTTCAAATTGCTAAAAGGTACTGCCATATTTTGGCAGTTGTTAATCTAAACGCTTATACTGCTAAACTTAATAGTCTTCAAAACACGGGTTGTAGGACTGTTACTGGAGCTATGTCCTCGACTCCACGTCTTGCTATGGAGTCCATTCTTTCCTTGCCTCAATTACGCACCTTTACTCTTGGCACTGCTTGTTATGCATCGTTTCGCTTGAGGTCCATTGGGGCCTGGAATGTTCTCGGTTCTATCGTGGGACATAGACAAATTTTAAATACTACACTTAGTCTTTACCAGAAATCGATATGGGGTCGCTACCTGAATACAACTTCTTCAATTTATTCTCGGTGGTTTATCCATTATTTTTTCCAAAAATTAGACGAGTCCATAGTCTTTTTTCAGATCGCTTTCCGTTCTAGCCTCAGTATTAGATTTGGAATCTACTGTCCTTGGTCTAATCAGAGATCTTTTGGCACTCTTGGTTCAGTATGCACTATTTTCCAAGCGGGATTTTAGCGCTGACGTATATTGTTAGGGTTTTGAATTTTGCTGTTAAAAACAAAAACATTATTCTGTGTACTGATAGAAATGTTCCCAGCTAACTGTAATTGGACCTGAACCCTCGGATCTCTTATCTTTTAACTACACCAAGAAAATTATAAAGGGCCACGCTTTGAAAGATCTAAGCCTACAGTGGCTTGCTACTTCTAGTTGTCTATCTAATATGCTCTATCTTTGAAAAAGGACCAGCTAATAATCTTGGTTGCGATTCTTACGGGTCATGGTCGATTTATATCTTTCTTTATCTATCTTTCAATATTATTCGGTTTCAGGTTTTCAGCTGTGGATTTATTAATGTAGATCAGTTGTCCTCCATACCTTGGTTCAAACTTGTACAGTTTGCTAAGGCTGCAGTGCGCTTCTGCGAATTAAGATAGAATCTTGGGTTTGCACTATGGGCCGTACCGGCATTGAGTGCGGAAAAGTGTGCCACTCTATAACCTAACCTAACCTAGCTTAATGTAATTAATGTTCATATCTCGTAGTTGTATGTTACGGTTTATTTTAATCAGTATTATCTTTCTGGCAATCTGCGATTTTTAATGATTTTTGGAGGGGCGCACGCACATAACCCTAAGCAAAAATATATCGGATACCAATTTAAATTTACTCGCAATGGTAATTATTTATAATACGAAATTGTTTATCTATTGTAAATCTATATCGCCACCTTCAATAAATTTATAAACGTGAAAAGGTAAATTTTTATTATGCCAATTTTTGAAAAAAAGAATTTAGAGCGAAATTTAATCAAATTATTACCGCTGGAAAATAATTTTCGTAACAAAGAAAATATATAAAAAAAAAATGTATTTTGTTAATTTATCTTTCTAGATTTGAATAAATTTGAATTAAAATATAAAATGGGTACCTTATACTGGGTGTATTTATAAAGGGTGTCCCAAAATTAACGCGCAAGATTTGAATTTGCCGCCATTCGTGCAGTAAAGTGATAGCAACCCCAAAAAAAAAAAATTTGACAGCTGAGAGGTTAGGGTTTGATAAAATGTGTCAATACCTTAAAAATAATGAAAGTTTGGCAGCCGCAGTTCGAAAATGTCATACACAAAAACAATTGTTAAGAAATTAATAAATTCAATTAGACTGGATCAGTTGGAGACGCTAAACACACTGGTCGTCCACAGCGTGCCACTGTTTGGCGAGGCATAATTGGATCATACTTTTTTGAAAATGAGGCTGGTCAAGCAGTAACTGTTATGTCAACAAGCCCATAACCATCCGTGCATTACAGGAGGATATTAAACGCTGCATCAACGAAATTCAGCCACATTTATGCAAAAATGTCATGGAGAATTTCGATAAAAGAGTGCGTATGTGCCAGCAAAGGTGTGGAGGCCATTTGTCCGATGTGATATTTCATAACTAACCCTATCCTATGCATTTTATGATTCAATAAAAAAATCACAATCTTAAAACTGTGTTTTCTAGTTAATTCAAATCTTGCGTTAATTTTGGGACACCCTTTATATGTATATAGGTATTCAATTTAATGTGTACCTAATTTATGTAATCTCCAAAAGAAATAAATTTCGAGATACATATTAAGGAAATGTTTTTTTTTTAACTGTCTTATTGCTACCGTAGAAGTGTAAAATTTAGATAGTCCCTGAGTGTATACTATGTAGTTTATTTAAATCAACAACTTATTATAATCCGTTTAAATCGCCCCAAAAATATAAAAGTAATATATTTAAAAAAATTTATAACTATATGTACACATTGTACGAGTATATACTGTTATCTATTATGAGATGAGTTATAATATAATCGCACCCAGTTTAAAGGATTTAAAGTACGTGATCTTATTTTGATTTCTTATTTTAAATATATTTAAATTTATATTAGGCTATCCCCGAAAATATATACATATATATGTTAATTACGTATTAATAGGCAGGCATGTGTGCACCCTATACGAAAACACCCTAAATATATACATCAAACACGATGGTATGGTAACACATTTTCTTGAACGTTCAAAGCCTTATGTACATATTCTTATAATAATATGCATATTGATTGACATTAAGAATACATAAGCTTTTCGATTAAATTTTGTGTGTGTGTGTGTGTGAATAAAAAAATAATAATAGAAATTACTTACCTGGAAATAAATTACCGATAAGTGTAAAAGGAAGACATAAAAAATTAACGAGTAAATCAGCTATAGCCAAATTAGCAATGAATTGATTTGTTGGTGAGCGCATTCTTGTTGTTTTAAAGATAACAAGAACAACAGCTATATTACCTAATACACCAATAATGAATACTAAACCGTATGCTATGCTGAAAATAGATAAGAATACAAAAGTTTCTTTTATTAAAAACTAATTTAAATATTTTCTAAAACTAAAAAAAAATTATTTGTTATTGAGATATATTTTAATTGTTACATAACATCACCATCACCATCACCCAACTCCGCCATAATTTTATCCCACATGTACATAATATTTATAATGGGGCTTGACGAGAAACGATTTTCTTCAATTTTTCTTCATTCACATCGCAAAACGGGAAAACCTTCATTTTCATATTTAGTCTCTCTAAGATTTGTATGATATTTGCCCGCGCTGTTTTTGAAGATTTTGATTCGCAGTAAATAAATAATAATATAAAAACAAAGCGAAATAATGTAAACACAATTATTATTGTTATTGCGCTGCATAATTGTTTTCGAAGGTCAAATCAACAACGCGATTGTATAAAGTATGTTACTTATGCTACATATTAGTAGCGGCGCGTTTCTTTAAGAATTTTTTTCAAATATGTATGTCGATATGGGTAATGTGGTAATTTTAAAGCCTTATACCCCATAATTCACGCCCAATCAATTTTGTAAAAGCAATTTAAAATTGATGACGAACACATTTAGAAAGATTAGAAAAGTTTCGATCGAATTAACATAATTTTGAAATTATTTTACAAACAATCTATCACCATAATGTTGTATAGGCGTAATTGATTAGCATTTTCATGTATTAGTCCAAATAACAAAAAAATATCAAAATGAAAATTTATATCTACGTTAGAAACTCGATCTATACAACCTTACTGAAGTTAGCAGAAAAATTTCAGCAGAAAAAAAATCTGCTGTATCGACATAGTTTAATAGTATAAAATTATTTTGGTAAGATGTGAAATGATAAATTTGAATTTTTTTAAACTATAAAATTTGTCTTCCTTACTCCTATCAAGGTATATTTATAACAAGTAGAAATTTAAAATTAATATGAGTAAAAATATAAGCGTGGGGCGCTCCCTTGCGGCATTAGTAATTTAAGACTACTAGACACAAGAAGTAAGGTCTAAGACTACTAGACTGGACACTCGAAGTAAAGCCTTAGTAAGCCGGTCGTTAGCACAGTAAGTAGCGTGCTTGCTTTGCTATTCGAGGGTTTCGGGTTCGATTCCCGGTGGTGACCAAAACAAATCGCGGTTGGGTGTTTTTAATGTGTAAGTATATGTGTTTGTCCGGGTATTGCACCGTGGGCCCGTCAATTTTAATTTTTTTAAGATAAAAAGTCTTATAGTAAAGTCTTTTAGTAACAGTCTATTCTGATGTATCCGAAGAATAGATTTTTTGGTGGAGCATTTCAGTATTAAAGTAAAAATGATATATTGAGAGCGCCCCAAGCTTATATTTTTAGTCATATTAATTTTAAATTTCTACTTGTTATAAATATACCTTGATAGGAGTAAGGAAGACAAATTTTATTTTCTACTTTTCAAAGCATTTTGAAAGCAAATATAAGTGGTTTTTTAAAAAGTTTTTTTAAATATATTTTATTTTCTAGTTTTTAGTCATCGAAATTTGCAATCAATAGATGGTTGCAAAAAGATAGATGGTGTATCTATCTTTGGACCTTACCTTTTAGAGTGCGATCCGAGAGCACTATGTCATATGAATGTGTAATAAATTTTTCAATCACTTGCGATAGTCCAATTGAGCTGAAATTTTGCATGCAGGCTTAAACTCCGATGACAATACAAGATTCTAACATTTTTTTGAAAAGCCTAAAAGGCTTTAGGTCGAAAATATGTTAGGGTCTTGTATTGTCATTGGAGTTAAGCCTGCATACAAAATTGACGATACAAACAGACACACAGAGTGCGCTAATATAAGCATGGTAATAATTCAACTTTTACTATCACGAAATGTCTCATATACTACAATTCGGGTAGCCGACTCTTTAGATTTGTCGTTTCACCGACCTATATGTTTGAGCTACCATCTCAAGAGAAAACTTCAGTGCTTCGTATTATGTCATATTTGGGTCTGGTTAATAGTTTGGCTTACCATCCCAATAGAGAACTTCGGTGCTTCGTATCAGGTTATATTTTATGTGGGATCAGTATATCAATTCCGGTTTAATGAGATGGAATGAAATGGAATGGGATTTTTGGTTATTTCATATTTCGTTTTCTCGTCAAATAATTCCACTCCACAAAGTTGTATTCTCGTCCTTTTTGTGCGATATCCTTTTTAGTACTAGTTCTAAATCGAGAAAAATAGCAAACATGGAATTTTAATGTCATTTTATGTTTGTGTTGTTCGCGACGAGTGATTTGTGTAAATATAATCAGTTTATTGTATTTAAAATAAAAACTATTAAATAGTATTTATATATTATATATTAAATATATTAAATAGTATAATATATTAAATAGTTTTATATTTACATCCTTATTATAATATATACTCGTAACATAACCACAAACAATAATGGAATCATCTTTAAGAATTCGGATGATACTAATCAGACGAAAACAGGAACGATTACGTTTATTGAGGCGTCGGAGAGAGTTACGGGATTACAGTAATCCTTTTACGATTGCTGCAGAGAGGTTTCGGGAATTGTTTCGATTCCCCAAACATTTAGCCATCGAGTTCATTGACGAGGTGTCCATATTTTTAAACAGCCGGCAAAAAATACATGGATTACCATGTAATTTAAAAATATTAACTGCTCTTCGATTTTATGCCACCGGTAAGAATTGTTTTTTAATTTTCTATAAATAAAACATAGTTATATATGAATGAGTATATCATTTTTTCTAACATTTTAGGATCTTATCAACGAATTGTTGGGGATGGATTTTTCGTCGCAATGAGCCAAACCTCAGTTAGTCGCTGCATTAGAGATGTCAATTAAATGAAAAAATAACCAAGTAAATATGAAATACACGTTATAGTTAAAGTGGTAAATAATATGTTTATTTTGTTTCAGATTTTACCAACAATATGGTTTTCCCGGAGTTATAGGGTGCATCGATGGCACGCACGTCCTTATAAAGAAACCCGAAAAAGCAATTGAACATGTGTATGATTGCAGGAAAGGCGGGCATTTTAAAAATATTCAGATAGTAAGTGATATGTTATTTTTTATTTGATATACGACTAAATATAATTTGTATTTTCGCTCTCTAGGTATGTGACGCAAATCTAACCATATTATCTGATAATTAGCGCATGTTGTGTTTTACACAACATTTTGGTCATGAATCGAATTAACCTCAGTGAACTTGATATCGTTGTTGATGAAGTCGAATCTGTGGTTCCTGACGAGGCCAATTACACGATTCAGCACTCTCAACATTTGAGTGAGGGTAGGAGAATAAGGGACGATTTAATCCAAGAATATTTTTAATAATTAATAAAACTGAATCTAAATTTTATTCTAAACTATATATTGCATTATTTATTGTTCAAAGAGCTTTTCTTCTTCTAGCTCGACCCGTCGTTCTAAAAGCTCATTTCGCTTTTTGTTTACTAGTAAATACTCCTCCATTACATCCTCTAGCTGTCGAGGTCTGCGCCTTTTTAGTGTGGCGTGTGGTTGTCTAACTACTGCAGTCGGTCTGCGAACATTGGGACGTGCATTGAGGTCATCATCATTTAGCACAGATCGCACTTCATTCGGCTCTACAACAATTTCTGAAATGTCAATGGGCGCTGATCAATGGGCCGCCACCTCATTCCATTTATCCCTCATTTCCCTATTCCCATCCATACTATCATATCTATAATAAAAGCAAATATGTACCAAAGACAAGAAAATTTTACAAATAAAAATTATATTTAATTTAACACGTAATATGTCAGTCATAACTTACCTTCCACGAGCTAAATCTACATTTTCCTCTAAATATGTACGTTACCAACATTTCTTTTTGATTTATCGTAACCTTTTAGCCTTTTGGCACTAGGAGTTTCCACCTTTAATTCCACTACTAAATTGCACGACGAGAAATTTTGACATTTCATTCCACATTAGTGGAATTTATTTTCCCATTCCATTTAACAAGAATGCAAAAATCGCATTTAGTACAAAATTTCATTCCACAAAATAATTTCACACAACCGGAATCTATGTACTGGTAAAAAATAATTAAAATCCTCACCCATCTTTTATTCATATGAAATGGCCCATATCACAAACTCGGGTAGCTGGCACTTTTGATTAGTCGTTTCACCGAGCAATTAGTTTGGGTTACCATCCCAATGGTCGTCTGGTGCGAAGCTGTCTTGAGGGAATCAAGTTGGTACTTGTTGCCAGCTCCGTGTCTTGCAGCATCCACAAGTGTGCGTGTTACCTCCCCGCGGTGACCACCGGGCAACTGGTACACCATGTTTTATGTGTTGTACTAGGCAAAAACACGGCGCTAAACAACTGGGCCGGGTTTAGGTGTTAACCGTACCGTGCTGATAACCGACCAGGCTGGGGCCCAGTCTAAAAATTATCCCAGTCTCTAACGGTATATCCGGTGTATACTTGGCGACCTCCGGATCATGCAGCCTTACCTGTGCATTGCGGATCTCTGCACAGGTGGACCTCCTTTCTCCGCTACTCGTGGGACCTATTATGAATAACAAAGATAATAAGGAAAACGAGACCGATATTCTTAAAAAATCGGTACCTAGTGCTGTGGTCACCAAAGCGCAAAAAGGGGCATAACCATAAATAAGAGCGGCCCCTCGAACCCAAAGGTCAGAGACACGAATGCTGGTCCTCCGCTCAGGAGACACTATCCCTGGACTCGGAGATGTCGAGATCAATGGGGCTACACTGTGCGCTACAAATGGACGAATAGCCGTCAGAGGCGGTCTGACTCAACAGTAGTGGAGGTAAGTACTATCTAATGCTTAACTAACTAAATGCGAAAAATGAAGGTAAGATTAGATAAAGATAAGACGTTCCTGCATTCTCGCTAGAAATAATCTGAACATTTTTATACTACTAAATTACAGCAACGCTGATGTAGTAGTGGCTAGCATCGAGATGGGTGGCAGTGATGCTAATGCGCATCACTCAATCTGGGGAAGTACAAATATCAACAGGTGAGGTGAGTTACTCCTTGATTTTATTTTAAGTACTAACCTAAATATATGTAATATCGGGTGTAAGCCAACCTTTATTACTAAAAATAGACAGGAAGTGTTGGACATCACACTTGTCTCGGATTTTATTAAGGAGAGGGTATTGAACTGGAAAGTGTCCGAAGACCATTCCTTTTCTGACCAGTACGAAGTGGATACAAAAACCAATAAAAAACCATCCTTCAGATATAGGAAGAAAACAGATTGGGATTGCTTTAGAACCATTCTGCGGGTAATTCATTACCGGTATCGGTTCCAAATCCACCTGCATCTTCACAGGAGCTTGATGTTCTAGTAACTAAGCTATCTGAAGCTTTTAACAAACCCATGTTAGGTGCATATCCTATCAGTAGGCCTTTGAGTAAGTCTCGGCCACCCTGCTGGTCGAGAGAACTCCAAGGTACTCGTATAAAATGCAGGAGTTTGTTCAAGAAAGCGAGGAACACAAATGCTGCTGCAGATTGGGACTGTTAAAAGGAAGTCCTTAAAACCTACAAGTACGAGCTAAGAGCAGCCAAAACGAGGGCCTGGAGGCATTACTGTGGCAACATACAGGAGACCTCGGACGCTGCTAGCAAATGGACTGAAGTAAAAGTTATATTTATACCTAAGGCGGGAAAAGGCTCTCACTGCTATCCCAAAGACTTTAGGCCTATAAGCTTATCCTCTTTTCTGTTAAAATCACTGGAAAGATAAATAGAGGCTTACATTAAAGGCTCAATCAAGCCGGGTGAGCTGTCGGGATCTCAACACGCATACTGTAAGGGACGATCGGTGGAAACTGTTACTAAACCTGGAAGGGCAAGGCTTCAAGGTGGTTGCTTACGCGGATGACGTTGCTATTGCGGACTTCGGTAAATATCCTAGTACGCTGAGTGAGCGCATGCAGTGCGCGCTTGGCTACCTCTCTGAGTGGTCACGTGTCTGCAGACTGAACGCAAACTCACAGAAAACCGAGCTGGTCCTCTTTACCAGGAAGCACAAACTTCCTCAGTGTGACCCGCCAACATTAAATGGTACTCGCTTGATCTTTGCGGATAGAGCGAAATACCTCGGACTGCTTTTGGACAGCAAGCTAAGCTGGAAACCAAACATCGTAGAGAGAGTAAAGAAAGCTGCTATAGCGCTCTACTCCTGGAAAGAGGTGGGGTATGGAGCCCCACATAGTACACTGGCTCTACATTTCAGTGGTCAAACCTATACTGCAGTATGGGGTTGTCGTCTGGTGGCCATCGTTAAAAATTATGGCCAACCTTAAACTATTGATGAATGTCCAAAGAACGGCCTGCTTGTGTATAAGTGGGGCTCTCAGGAGCACACCACTCAAGCTCTTTAGATTCTCTTTCATCTTACTCCCTTGGATATTGCGGCCGAGCAGCTTGCATCTTGCACAGCCATTCGGCTCAAATTCATATCTATGTGGATCTGTAACAATGCAGGGCACTCGTCTATCCTATGCAACAGGAGTATTCCGGAAGCTACCGACTACGCTATTCCTTTGCCATTTGTTGAGATGAGATTCCAAACTGTGTTTCCCACCAGAGAGGACTGTGTGAACGAAACGGTTATGGACAATGAGGCGCTAAGCTTCTTCACGGATGGCTCAAAAAGGGATAGAGGGGTTGGCTGCGGGGTATTCTGTGAGGCACTAGGGGTTAACCTCTCTTTTCGTCTTCACGACTTTTGCAGCGTTTTTCAAGCTGAACTGATCGCGATAATGGAAAATATGGACTGGTATGTGTATAATGTAATATCTACGAGGGATATTCGCATTTTTACGGACAGCCAGCCAGGCTGGCTGCAATTAAAACGCTACTATCATACTCACTGACGTCGAAGGTAGCCCAGAACTGCCTGGCATCTTTAAATGAGATGGCTGATCAGTTCAACATCCACTTCACGTGGGTGCCAGGGCAGCCCGTAAGGGTACAGAACGCCTAATAACCCAAAGCAGGCGGGATATAAAGATACCGCTTGCTTCATGTAAACTGCTGCTTCAGGCAGAAGGCATAAAAGAAACGAACGTCAGATGGTCTAACGCCAGTTCATGTGTAATGACCAGGCAGATCTGGCCTGGACTTAATAGGTTCAGATCAGGGCAACTGATATCGCTTCGACGGCACCATAATGGTATGGTCGCGGGAGCTATAACGGGACATAGTCTCAGGGATACTTGCGAGCAGACTGGGTGTCCCAGCCCACGGTTTCTGTTGCAGCTGTGATGATGATGAGGAGGAGGAAACTGTGCTCCATCTGCTCTGCACCTGTCCTAGTCTAGCGTACAGCAGAACAAAATTTATGGGAACTTCCCCTTTGAACGACCTCTCGGATCTTAGTAAGATCGAGATCCGGGATTTTAAACACTTCTTGGTAAGCTCAGGATAGTTTAGCGAGTGAAGAGGAGGAAACTCGAATGTGGTACAGATACGGACCAATTTTGTATCTATGCTAGTCCTTTAGGACGGCCACCCTTGCCTAACCTAACCTAACCTACCATCCCAATAAAGAACTTTCGTGCTTCGTATCAGGTCATATTTTATGGGGGATCAGGGTAAAAATAATTAAAAGCCCGACCCATCTTTTATTCTTTGGAGTGGCCCATTCTCAAAATTTCGGGTGGGTAGCGCTTTTGATTTGTTGAGTTACTGGGCCATTAGTATTAATGTGGGTTACTATCCCAATAGGGAACTTCTATGCTTCGTATCAGGTCATATTTTATGTGGGATCAGGTTAAAAATAATTAAAATCCCAACCAACGAAAATTTAGAGTATCACATGAAGATACATATACTCTAACTTTTACCCAGCTATAGCAGGAGTGCCTCAGGATACCGTACTAGGCCTTTCCTGTATCTTCTTTACATTTCTTATATACCGACGACGGAAACAACCTGCATCGGAACTTTTGTTGATTATACTGTAATATTAGCATCAAGTGAATCGCAGAACCAAGCAGTTGAATACTTACAACAGGCACTAGATAATATCAGCCAACGAAGCAGGGATTGGCACAAAAATAGCAACTTCCATACATTTTTTAATGGGTTACAAATTCCAAGATTGAACTGAATTAAAATAAAACAACGTGATAAGGAAACATTCTAAGCTTAGCCTATACTGTAAACGCCTTATCTACGAATCGATTATTAAATCAACTCTGGGAATTACATGATGACCTAGATGTTAAATTGATTGATGAAGTGATCCAGGAATTTACCATACTGAAGCAATACAACTTCTTGACCTAACACAAGAACTAAGACGCCTTACAAGAAGTAAACCTCACAGAGCTAGTCATCTAATAATTGATGGATTCAGAGCTATCGATTCGCAGTTAAATATTTCGAAAGTTTTATAAAATAAAAGAGCCCCGGGTTGCAATCCCACAGTTGTTTACGTAAATTAATCACAGAGATATAGATCTTTGAATTTGGTTTAGACATATATACATATGTGTAGATGAATAGACTACAGCAAGCAATCCCCAGGGCATTATATCTCCAACATTTTTTTGTAAATAATTGCTTAATACAGCAAAAACGTGTTTACATTTTTTCACAATCAAACAAACCCATTTTAAACAAAACCTAGATCTAAACTATAAAAAATTTATTTAAAACAAACTTCAACAGTAAATAAAGTATTGTTTTAGAAAACTAAACGTAAAGTTAAATTTAAAAACATAAAAATGCCCGTCACACCTACATCCTACCCATAAGTAACCGTTAATGTATCATTTCTCGAGAAAAGGAGTAAACAAAACAATATTTCAAATAGGGTTGTATAACAGCAGGGTTCGAAAAAAAAAATTAATTAATTGATTTCCCATGTAAATCTGTAAATTTGTGTAAACATTAACGTTTTAATATACGGATGTTGGAATGGCTTGTTTACTTTATGTACTTACGAGTACATAGCTATATGTATTATGTATACCATTAAAGGTAAAATGCGTACCCTAAAATGTCTTACTGTTTTTCTTTTTTAATAAAAAATAAAACTTTCCATTGTTTTTTTTATTTTTTATTTAAATAGAAAAAGTTTTAATATAAATTTTAATTAGATCGGAAAATGCCAAATAATTTTATTGGGTATAGCCGAAATATTTTATGTGGTGTTTACCAAAAGACGATATAATAAATGTTTATCTTAAATAGAATGGATAGGACAATAAATTTCGTGTTGTGTGTGGTGGTGGTTTACGACGATGGTATGGCTCGTACAAATATATATTTTCTTTTGTATAGCCGCCGTTAATTCTATTATTTAATTCGGTGGAAATTTAAATAATGGTTTTCCTTAGCACACATAAATTCAATTAAAATTTATATCAGCTGGACTTGGGCCCCGTCCAAGTCTAAATTATAAAAGAAAAGTTGATATCATTTTGTCTCAAAATTTCATTTGACAATTAAAATTCTCTATTTTATTTGAATCATCTGTTCGAAAACGAACCTTAATTATTATTTAATAAAACTTTTTCAATTTATTTAAATTTTCAAATTTACAAATAACAAATTGTTTCGCCTTAACGAAAAAATCCATTTCAATTTCCAATCACAAGACAAACAAAATCTTGTTAAAACCTTACACAAAAAAAAAAAAAAAACAAAGGAAAATGTTCTTCGAAGGTGGAAAAGCAAACACCGGAGACAAAGAAATTTCTTAATTACATTTTTGGAGCACACAAATTTAATTGTGTTTTGTTCGCCAAAGAATCCCATAAAAGGGGTTTGATTCTTTTGTTTTTGTTTATTGTGATGTTAATTAGATTTATTACCGTACACCTACATTTTACCCCAAATTGAATTTTAACGAAGTGGAAAATGACAATTTACCGACAAGAAAATACGTACCTATGGTTGTAGGCCCATTCTGTTTTGTATATATGTATGGATATTTTTATTTTTGCTGCGCAATAAATTAGTTCTTATGGTAGAAACAATGAATATGTCTACGAGTAATCCTCGTATAAGTCACTCAACAGGGTTTATAATTTATGTTTAGTTTTAATTCTTTTTAAGTATTTTTTTTTTAATGTTTTTGGTGTTCACTTTTGAATTCTGTGTTTAGATGCTTTCGAGATGATATGTCATTATTAAATAGTTCATAGATGCTTCAAGCCTTTGTGCACAAAATGTTTTAAATCCTCTATGAGTAAATTCGAAAATTTGCAAACTCTTAAAAATTTATAACAGAATACGACAAATTCAAAATAATTCATATTTTTGTATTGTTGGAAATTTATAATTTTTTTTTTCGTAAATTTTGAATTTTGTCGAATTATTTATTCACTTCGAATGGGTATTTGAGTTATGAAATTCTGAATTTTTTATTCTTCGTTAAATTAACCAACTGAGAAGCTTAAAAAATTTAACACAATTAATATAACAGTTTTGTTTAAAATTAGATTTATGTTTTTTAAATATTCTAATTTGAGCAGTGAGAATTTCACCAATGTCGGGTACTTGCGATCTAACATAAAATTCAAGTGGTATTCTGAACTAAAATTTGATGTCGCAAATAAAATAATGAACAGTTTTAAAGGCCATCACTGGCCCCTTACTGAGTCAACAATTAGACTCCAACGGTTTCGATCCTGAGCATGGTCTTCATACTGTCTAAGACAATCTGAAGAGGCGAAGTCGTTCTTTACATAATGGAGCCATCGTCGCCTGCAACGACCTCTCCTTTCAGAGATCGCTGCACAATTCGTTCCGGATCAGCATGCAGAACATGACCGAGTCACGGTACTCGCTGAGATGTTACATCATGATTAATATCGGGGATCTTCTTCAGATCTCTGATCTCGGAATTGTACAGAGCTCGGTATGTACCAGCTATTTCACGTTTTGGGCCGCAAATCACACGCATGATTCTTCTCTCAAATTTAAGGAGCCATCTCTCGAATTATGGTTTCTTCAATGAAACTCTTTTATTTTTATATTTTTATAGGTTTATTAACCATTTATTTATTTTATTTTGATTTTACAATAACTTATCTATTGAATTTTGTGAATATTAATGAACAATGTGTTATATTTTTGTTAGTTTATATAGTTCTTTAAAGTGCTTATCTGTATTTTTTGGAATAATAAAGTTAGTTTTTGTTATTGTAAAATGTGCATTATTCATGCTGATTATTGTTATTATTAATATGATATCTTTGATTATATTATGCTGATCTCGATGAGAGCAAGCATTATTAGTTTGTTTATTTAAGATATTTTGATCGTATACATTATATATATACAATGTATATACATTGTATATTTGTCATCAACAATATCTTTAGAAGTCCGATATCGTTGTTTTTGACTTGGCTTCCGGTTGCTTGTCATCCGGTAGCGTGACATGCGTTACATGTAACTCTCGTGCTCATCCGTCGGTGCCCAACTTTCACATCCAAACATAACAACGGGCCTGATCAACGCTTTGTAAAGCTTCAGCTTCACGGCACTTGATAAGTGTTTAGATTTTAGCAGTGGGCTTAGAGGATACAAGGAACGAGTGCCAGCCGCCAGCCACACTTTAATATCCTCACCCACACTGTTATCGTGAGTAATAAGTGAACCCAAATATTTGAACCTCCTCACTCCTTCAAACGTGTGGTGGCCACTACTAAAATCTGGTGTGTCATTGTCCCTAAAACCAGAGATCAGGTATTTCGTTTTGGACTCATTGATCTGAGGTTCAATTGAAGCTGAAAAATCTACAAGCGGATCAAGTATTTCTTTCACTCCGTTGCTATTCAGTCCAATCACGCATATGTTATCTGCATATGCAAGCATCTAATTGGACTGGCGATATAAGAGGTTGCGCTGAGGTGTTTCAGTTTTACGAAAGATGTACTCCAACATGAGATTAAAGAGTATCGGGGACAGAGCATCTCCCTGCCGAACACCCGAGTTAACTACAAAATTTGTCGATAGCCTGTTCTCAACTTTAACACAGCATTGGCACTGCGTCACTGTCATCCTACATAGTCGTACCAGTTTTGTTGGCATTCCTAGCTATTCCAGGGCAAACCATAAACTCTCTCGATTGATCGAGTCATTGGCCTGCCGGAAATCCAGGAACACCTGATGTACGGGGATGGATGTCTCATAATATATAGATATGTAGAATCATCCTGATCGGTGACTGATCGATTCGGACGAAATCCTCCTTGATAATCACCAACCAAGCCCTCCTAGAGGAGTGATTCTATCCAATACAATGTATGACAGTAACTTGTATGCTGTGCAAAGGAGAGCTATACCGCGATAGTTCTCACACTTCAAGCGGTCTCCCAATTTATTGTTTATTGATTGATTGAAGTTTCAATTTATTGTTTATTGATAGATTGGAGTTCCTTCCCATCAGCCAATACATCTTTCTATATTTGAGTCTGAGTTCTTCACTTTTTTTCTTGGCATGAACCTTCCATCTAAGTTTGGTATCTAGATTCATCCCTAGATATTTTGTTGAGTTAGCATGTGGTAATGGGACATTATTTAATACCACAGGCAAATGATTTATTTTTCTGTTCGTGTAGTCAACACGTATGGATTTTGTTTCATTTAGCCTGACACGCTATTGCTTCGTCCATCGATAAATTTTGTTCATCGCACTTTGAAGCTTATTGGTAGCTCCTTCTATGGTATCATCTACTACCAAAATAGGAGTGTCGTTTGCAAATGTGCCAATTGTGGTATTCTGAGATAGTGGGATATCGCTTGTGAATAATAAATATAGAATGGGTCCTAAGACACTTTCTTGTGGCACTCCAGCTTTGATTTTTTTAATTTCCGAGTATGATTGTTCCTGTTTAACACGAAAGTGTCGCTCTGTAATGTAGGATTTTAATATTTGGCAGAATTGTGAAGGTAGAATGTTCTGAAGTTTGTGCAGAAGACCTTCGTGCCAAGCTTTGTCAAACACCTGGGCCACGTCAAGGAAGACTGCTGAGCAGATTTTATTTTTTCGATTTTTTCTCTCTCTCTTGTACTTCATTAGGCTGAAAAATACTTTCTAGATGGTCAGCGAAAGCTTTTGCTTTTTCTTCATTGCTTCTGGCCCAATTCCCATTGCTTGTTCTTATGGGTGATGTTTGAGTTATTGGTCTTTTCATTCGTTTGGTTGTCTTCCACAAAGAATAGTCAGTATCCTTTTCATATGTTAATGACTGTAGATATGAGTTTATTGTATCATTTTTAATGTACTGGATTTCCCTCCTGGGTCGCTGTGTCAGGTTATTCAGTTTGAATTATCTGCAGGCATCCTGGTGTATTGCCATTTCACCCTAGCTCTCCTTTTTTCTTCGACAAGTTCCCTGATTTCTTTTGGGTAATTTGTACCTATTGTTCTTCTTTTGAACTCCGGAGTATTATGCCATGCTAACTGTTGTACGTCATTTATGAATTTTACGATTTCTTCATCTAGTTGTTCTTCTGTTTTTAACGGTACATTAAGTTTTATTCTACTATTCAGCTCTTCTTTGAATCCCTCCCAGTTTGTATATTTATTTGTCAGAGTCGGGTTGCATTCTTTTGAGATTATTTTTTCACTGAGAGTAAGTAGTGTTGAAGAGTGATCGGAGCTCGAATCATACCCCTCTTCGATTTTAACATAAGTTACTGGAAGTTTTCTAGTTATAAAGAAATCTAGTAGATCAGGTATTTTGTTATTATCTGTTGGCTAGTATGTCGGTTTGGCAGTAGAATGCCAATTACATCCAACTTCTGTCATTGCTCCAAGAAGTTCTTTATCTCTAATGAGTATGTTTCGCATTGAAGTCTCCGCCAATGATGTACTTATTGCCTAAGCTTTCCAGGAAGTCTACGTAGTGTAATTTTTTAAGATTATATCGCGATGGGCAGTAAATTGCCGTTACGGCTAATGACTGATTTTTAGTTTTAATGCTGACGGTAGTTGCTTGTATTTCTTTTGTTTCATATTTTTTCTCTTCGTAATGTTGTATATTACTTTTTATTATTATCCCACTTCCTCCTCTGGCTGTATTTTCTGGGTGTATTATATGGTATACTTGATAACCTCTAAATTTTATAAATGATTGTTTTGTAAAGTGTTTTTCGGATATGAGACAGATATCAATTTTTTGAAGGTCCAATAATAGTTGCAATTCTTGCTGATAGAAGAATCCCATTGGGATTCCATGCTAGTATTCTACTGTCGCTATTCATTCTAAAATAAGAGTGACAGGAGCAGTCCTGATGCTGTATTCTAGTTTCGTTAGTCTTTGAATGATTGATCCAATAGGTTTTTCTTGCTTTTGTTCTTGCTCATCCATTCGGGTTAAAATTGTTTGCAAAATTTCACTATAACGGTCAAAATCGTTTTTCAATTCTGTTCCCCCTTTAGCAACTTCAGCATATGAGATACCTGGAGCTTGAATTATTTGATAAGCAGTTTTCTTATCTTTTCTATTTGATTTCTTGGCTCCTTTAGTCTGCCTTTTGGTATGTCCTTTTTGTTATTATTATTTTTTCTCATCTTCTGTAGTTCTCTCGCAACTATACATCCTCTATAATTTGCGGGGTGTGACTGTCCACAATTTACACACTTGGCCGGAGTTTCTCTGGTTTTTGTACATTCTTTGGAGGAATGCTTAGCTGCACACTTAACGCATCTTGGGTGTCTATTGCAGTAGTTCTGAGTGTGCCCGAATGATTGGCACTTTTTGCATTGCGGGAGCAATCTTGATTTTCGTAAAGCTTCAATCTCCACCTCAATGTTGAGGATATGCCTTATTTGATAAATATTTTGTATGTCTTCATCTTTATCAAAAGTTAACATGAACAATGATAGCGGAGTTTTATCCTTTCTCTTCATTATTTGTGTAACCTCTTTTATTTTCAAATTTTTAGAAAGTAAATTTTCCTTTATTTCTTCTGGCTGGTAGGATGGGTGCAGCTTTTTTGCCACAACTTTAATCGGCCTGGATCTTTTGCCTTCATAAGAGTACCATGTATTTCCCTTTTCATTAAGTGAAAAGGTCAGCTTTCTATAATTCTCCTCGTCTGGGACATGGACTTTAAGATCTCCACTACTGAGCATCGTTGTTTGGTATTGTATTTGGTTTGAATTCATCGTTTTTCGTATATCATTGTAGTTTTCAATCTTATTTACAATGACTGGTGGTGGTTTGGGTTGTTGCACCTTTTTACTCTGATTTCTTATTTCCTTTTTTTCTTGTATTTGTTCTGGAGATCCAAAGGGTGATTTGCTCAGTCGTCGCTTTTTTCCTTGTTTCTTTTTTTTAGCAACCAATTCACTTCAGAATTAAGTTCATCTTAGTCCGTGACATATTCATTCTGGCCGAAGGCTACGTTTCCGACAAATGCTACGTTTTTAGCTACGTTCTGCTCTTCCATTCTTGGTTTCTCTTCTGTTACAGCAGGTGTTAGAGCTTTTCTAAGTTCCTCATTTTCCTTTTTAAGTATCATGAAGTCATTACTTAGCTTAGTTGTGATCTTTACCAATTCGCATAGCTTTCTGCGTAGTTCAATATTTTCCTTTTCATATTCGTTACCGTATCTTGTTGGTGATCTTGTCAATTTGGAACTCTTTCCAAAAGGGTTAGTAACGGAGTTTTCTTCGGTAAAGTTCTCCGATCGTGATCTTTCCTTTAGCAATGGCTGGATCCCCCCAGAATCCATGTAACCTGCCTTCTTCGAGAAGGGTGGAGTTTCCAAGTTAAAACCTGGATTACCACCTGGAGTAATATTTCCTTTCGTTGTTTATATTGCATCTTCCTTTATGTTTGGTCCGCGGGGAGTATTTTATTTCCTCCCTACACTTCGCTACCCGTAGATACCGATGAACACTCCTCTATCCGCCACCTGAGGACGCGCTCTCTAACGGTTTACATACTCCGCCGAGAGAGTTTTATGAATGAAAAAAAAACATTTGATATTTAAAATATATAAATAAATTCAATAAAATCTTTCAAATTCTTAATTAAAATCTAACAAAATTGGCTCAAACTCGTATCGCGCAACAAGAGAAATTTCGAAAAATGCTAATTAGACAACATGAACGGATTAACTGCCTGTAGAAAATATTAGAACAATTTTTATAAATCAGAATATCCATATAGAAAACGAATACAATTTGGTGATGAAATAAATTTTACTTCGGATTTCAAATGAAAAGCTTTCTATATTATTGATGTACATAAGTGAAAACCAATAAGCATTTTCTATGACACTCACTGATTTACAGAACCTCTTTTCATTTTTCTACCTGTTTTTTTGAGATTCTCATCGCGTCCGCATCTCTTTTCCTATAATCGAAATTCCACGTTTATTGTCAGTCCTTAACACTTTTGTTGAAATGATAAAAGGGTTTTGAAAAGTTGTGTCATACACATATCGTCGGTTATATATCGAACGAGCTAAACTTAAAATATTTGTGGCCAAGAATGAAAATATGAAATACGGTGATGGATCGGTTATGGTTATGGTGTGAAAATGTATAAAATTTGAAGAAAAGTGGAAAAATTAAGTATTTCGTACAGCTTTAAATTGTACCATCATAATGATCCAAAATATTCGGAACCTTCGAACGATTATCAAAACTGAGAGCTACAATATTAATTATAAGAAATTTAAAATTTTTTTAAATAAATATTGTCCGGATTTTAATGTAATACGTTTCGGGAGTTTTTATTGAATTTTCAAAACAAAATATCCGAACTAGATAATTTCTTTAAATTTCTTGCGCGATTTATAATAATACGTTAACGATGCGATACCAAACCATGATTGCATACCGATGATTTTCAAGTTTACAATATTGGGAAGCGTTCATCAATTGTTACTCTTTGATTAGAAATTCGTATAACTAAAATTTAGTAGATCATACTGCAGCGATCCAAGTTGATGTGCGTCATGTACATACAGTAGAGTCTCGATTATCCGATGTGGTCGGGACCGAAGACAATTCGGATAAGCGGATTTTCCTATAATCCGGAAATGCTCTGTATGCACTGTAAAATGCTCTTGCATTTTATGGTGGTTAAAATAAACATGATATTTTGAATTTAAATTATTATTTTGAGTAATTTCAATGTTTTATTCATTCATATTTCACTAAACATACATATGTGTAATGAGTAAATAACAAAATAATTAAAAAATAAATAAATAATACATAATTAAAAGTGTTCGGATAAAGCGGAGTTCGGATAAACAGTATTCGGATATTCGGGACTCTACTGTAATACAAAAAAAAAAAAAAATTTTTTTTTGAAATGTCCATATTTCACAGCTTTCACCAATTAATAATATGATTTTTGCATCATCAAACAGAACTTTTCAAAATATAAAAATAAACCTTTGTTCTTCAATTAAGTGATTACAATTTTTAAAACTTTAATATCCAGTTCAAAGAATAATTGTGAAACTATTTTTCAAAAAGCTCATCTTTTCATAAAAGGACTTTTAAGTCAGGTCGAAATCAAATCAAATATCCACACTTGATTTTCAATTAAAGCAGCCAATGATTACAAATATCAACATTTTAACTTCCCATATTGAAAGGACAAATAAATATTTTCACAAAGCTCCATTTGTCATAAAATCAGTTTTTTTTTTTTTTTTCAATTTTATTTAAATATTTTAAATAAACAATTATTACAATCTAGTCACCTGGACTAATGAGCAATTTTATTCTAACTTAATTTACTATGTTGTATTAATGTATGGCTTCTTCCCACTGGTGTTCCATAGTGCCTGATAAATTGAATTAAACTACATCATTATTGTGGATTTTACATCAGCATTACGCTGTTTACACTAGCAATTACACCAGCTCAAAAGGTTTAGTTCGTTTGAGCCTGCGTACAATATCTGTGTTGTTTAACAGCTTAGTTGCCTCAGTGTTAACATGTTGCTCGAGCCTTTGCCTATGTCTCACTGCATTTTTTGGATTTCCTTTGAAACAGTGTCCACTTTAAGGTCCCTATGGAGGTCTCTGTTTCTAACATACCATGTTGCATCAACGATGTTCCTTAATACTTTGTTTTGAAATCTTTGGATGATTTCCACGTTGCTCTGTTTGGTACAACCCCAAAATTGGATACCATAAGTCCAAACCGGTTTTAATATTTGTTTATATAATAGAAGTTTGTTGTTTGTTGATAGAGCGGAGCTCCTTCCTATCAGCCAATACATCTTTCTATATTGAAGCCCCAGTTTTTCACTTTTCTTGTTGACGTGTGCTTTCCATCGTAGTTTTGCATCTAGTGTCATGCCAAGATACTTAACCGTGTTGGCATACGGTATTATTTCTTGATTTATTTGTAAAATTGATGTGAACTGATTTAGTTTCGTTAAGTTTAATTCGCCATCTTTTGGTCCAGTTATATGTATTCGAGTAATAGCTAACTGTAAACTCTGAGTTGATTCTTCGTTGCTATCTCCAACAGCTAAGATTGCCGTGTCATCAGCAAATGTCGCCACAGTGTTATTTTCTAATACAGGGAGATCATTAGTGTACAATAGGTATAGGACCGGACCTAATACACTTCTCTGCGGTACTCCTGCCTTGATTTCTTTCAATTCAGAATAGGAATCGTCTAATTTTACTCTAAAGAATCTATCTTTCAAGTATGATTCTAATATTGTAGTGAATTGCATTGGTAGTACCGTTCTTAACTTATAGTTAAGTCCTTCGTGCCAAACTTTATTAAAGGCCTGTGCAACGTCTAAGAATACCGTTGAGCAGACTTTTTTCTCCTCTAATGCTCTTTCAATAATATTAGTTATTCTGTGTACTTGATCTAATGTTGAGTGTTGGTTGCGAAAACCGAACTGATGATTTGGAATCAGGTTTTTCCTCTCAATTATCGGATTTAGTCTTTTTTTACTAATAACTTCTCAAAGAGTTTAGACATAACTGGTAATAGTGATATTGGCCTGTATGACCCAGTTTTGTGTGATGGTTTCCCAGGTTTAGGAATCATAATTACTTCTGCAATTTTTCATAGGCTAGGTACATATTTCAATCGAAAGGCGGCATTTATAATATTGATGAGCTTTAATTATGCTTTCCTTGGTAGTTCTTTTAAAATTTCTGCTGTGATAAGGTCCACCCAGCGCTTTTCTCGGATTCATATTTGTTTTTATCTCATACATGACTTCTTTTGGTGTTGCTCGTAGGATTTTTTCACTTTCCTGTACAACCTCTCCAGTTATTATTTCGGCTTGGTCATCATGAGGTTCAAATATTTTTTCCAGGTAATCAGCAAAATTTCGTACTTTATCTTCGTTATTTCTGGCCCATTAACGTTATCTTCTGTTCTGTTCTGATTGGAGGAATCTGCATTATTGGCCTTTTAATTCTTCTGGTTGCTCTCCAGAGAGAATAATTAGTACTAGTATCATTAGATAATTTTCTGAGGTAGTTACAGATAGATTCGTCTTTCAAATCTTTGATTTCCCTTTTAAGTAGCTGAGTCAGATTGTTTAGCTTAGTTTTATCTTGAGGGGCTCCAGTTTGTTGCCATATTCTCCTTGCCCTTCTTTTTTCTGCCAAAAGCTCTCTAATTTCTCTAGGGTAGTTGTTTCCCTTAATTTTCTTTTTAACTTCAGGAGTGTTTTCCCAAGCTGACTGCTGTATGTCACATATGAACTTGTGAACTTCTTTTTCTAATTGCTCCTCACTCCTTAGCGGAACCATTTAGTTAATTTTTCTTTCTAACGACAATCTAAAGTATTCCCAATTTGTGTGCTTATTAACTAAACTAAGATAGCTTTCTTTTTGAATGATCCTTTCACTTAATGGTATTGGGGAGTGATCAGAGCTTAAGTCAAGACTTTCATCTATATGTATATAATTTACAGATATATTTTTCACTATAAAGAAATCAATCAGATCTGGTATTTTATTTGGATCAGTTGGCCAGTAGGTCGGTTTACCATTTGTTAAGGCTTCACAACCGTATTTTCTGATAGCATTGAGGAGTTCTTTCCCTTTAGTTGTTGTTAGTCTAGAACCCCAGTGGATATTTTTTGCATTAAAATCTTCTCCAATTACAAATCTTTTCCCTAGTTTACTGAATAATTCAAGATTATCTTTTTCTTTTAGAGAGTATTTCGGTGGGCAGTAAATTCCAATAACACTAATAGAGTTAATTTTGGGTCTTGATATTAACAGCTGTTGCTTGTATTTGTTCTGTATCATATTTTAATTCCTCGAAGTGCAGTATTTCCCGGGTGAATAGTGTGATATGTTTTATAATTTCTAAATTTGATAATTGATTGTCTAGTGAAGTGAGTTTCAGAGATGAGACAGACATCTCTGCGTCCAGAACCATTTGCAATTCATGTTGGTGTTGCTGGAGTCCATTGGCATTCCAGCATAAAATTCTTAAGTCGTTAGGCATGGTTTTGTTTAGGGATGGCTCCCTTAGTACTGTATTCTAGTTTCTGTAATCGCTGATCAAAAGTATTAAGTTTTCTTAATATCAGTTTAAGCGTTTGATTTATGTCGTCTGTTTGAGGAGTTTTTTGTTTGTTTTCGTCACTCATCATTACTTGAGCGTAAGTTTTTTTGCCCACTTCTGCTTGAGAGGCTATCAACGCTTTACGAATTAACTCTCCTTTAAATGATTCAGGCCTGTTTATTCCAACAGTTTGCTTCTTTATTATATTTGTATTTTTAGCATGTATGTTTTTATTTTTGATGTTTTGCAATTCAATAGCAACACTGCATCCTTTGTAGTTAGCTGGATGGCTTTCTTCACAATGTACGCATCTAGGCTGTTCATCTGTAAAAATCATGAGTAAAATCTGTGAGTTTGACACAATCTCTAGTATGGTGTTTACCTGGACATTTGACACACCTGGGTTCTTTGTTACAGTATTTTTGAGTATATCCATATGCTTGACATTTTTTACATTGTGGTATAAGCCTAGATCTTCTTAGGGGCTCAATATTGACTTTGCATTCCAAGATGTACTTGATTTGGTGTATTTTTTCAATATCATCATCTGCGCTGAATGTCAGCATATGGTTCAGAGGCTCGTTACTTCTTCGTTTTAGCTTAATTGATGTTTCAGTTGCATTAAAACCTTTTCCTTTCAGGTCCTCAATTATTTTTTCTGGTTTACATGTAGCGTGCAGATTTTTAACCATTACCCTAATTGGTCTGATTTGTTTGTATTCAAACGTATGCCAGGAATGTCCCCCTTCGCTTAATATTTTTGTCATTTCTCTGTAGGTTTCACCATCTGCTAAGTTTATTTTGATGTTGTTTCCACTCATCAATTTTGTATTAAACTTAGCTGTTTTAGTTATTGTTTTAATTTTCTCATATAGTAGATCATAGTTTTTAACTGCATCTATAACTATTGGGGGTGGTGGAGGTAATTTTTTGGATAGTTTTTGATTATTTTAGGAATTGGCTCTATCAGTTGAGGAGGAGTAGGTGTATCATTCCTTCTCCTATATTTTCTCTGGCTTTTGACTCTAATCCACTCAGTTTCGTGAGCTAATTCTTCTTCATCCGTATGGTATTCTTGTTCCATTACTTTTTGGGTAGGAGGAGAATCAACGTTTTCCTTTGCTTTAAGGGCTTTAACTTCGTTTTCAAGAGTCCTTATATGTTCTTGCATATACAAGCAATTGTATCATTTAATTGCTTATTTAAATTATAAGATTCAACCAATGCAGCATTGGCCTTACGCAATTCCTGATACAGCATTTCTTCTTTTTTAGAACAATTATTGTCCTCTGGAAAAGCATTTCTCGGTAACTCCACAAGTTCTGTAGGTATTATTTTGTTAATCTTCGTGGTGAACGTGCTACAGCCTCTCGTAGGAGACCTCGGTAGAACCTGACTCTTTTGGAAAGGATCGATATGATCCATTTCTGCTTCACTCATTCGAGTATTACTATTCCTCAACGTATCTTGGGATTTTTTCTGATTAGAGCGCCTATGGAATGAAAATGGTTCCTCGTCACTCATTTGACCGACCGGAGAGCGTGGATTTACCAATGTTGATATTGGTATACCACCTTAATTTAAATTGTCAAACTCATCGACCCAATAATTTTGGCCGGCAGTGTATATAAAATAAATTTTAAAAAAAAGCTAACACTGCACTTTCAATTTTTTTCACTATGTTTCACAACCCCACAGCGATTTGAAAGAGAACTTATGTACTTCACCATGAGATTAAAGAGTATCGGGTACAGAGCATCTCCCTGCCAAACACCCGAGTTAACTGCAAAAATGGCCGATAGCCTACTTATTCTTAACTTTAACACAGCATTGAGACTGCGTCACTGTGATCCTACACACACGTACCAATTTTGTTGGCATTCCTAGGTACTCCAGGGCAGACCAAAAACTCTCTCGATTGAAAAACTCCTCCTCTTGACGAAATCTTCCTTGATAGTCACCAACCAAGCCCTCCGCTAGAGGAGTGATTCTATCCAATATAATGTATACGACAGTAACTTGTATGCTGTGCAAAGGAGAGTTGTATTGCGATAATTCTCACACTTCAAGCGGTCTCTCTTCTTGAAGATGGGGCATATCGCGGCCTTTTTCCATTCATCAGGCAGAACTTCGGTTCGCCATACTAATCGAATAAGGTCGAAAAGACAGTTCCACAAATCCAAGAGTTAAGTTTACCGGTATTTTGGATTTAATTTTAAGGCAAATTTAGAATTTCGGGCCCTATTATTCCAGAATTTTTTTATTTTTTTTTAAAGGGTTTTCCAATAAGAGGTTTTATTTTGAATAGCCTGCTATTTGGGTAGCGGTCAATTTTGAAGCTGTCATCTTTTGAAATTTGACAAGTAAAAACTACTGTTCGGTGCGGGTTTTGCTGATGTGAACCACGTTTATTTTCTGCAAGACGGCCCTACGTGCCACACAAGCAACGAAACAATCGCAATTTTGCAAGAAAAGTTTCCTGACCGTGTTATTTCTCGAAGAGGTGATTACAATTAACCACCGAGACCTTGTGATATAATGCCAATGCTCTTATTGGAAAACCCTTTATATTGCATGAATTTAGTAAGCTTTACAATTTTTAAATATCTAAATAATTTGGAATTATTTTTACAAAATTTTAATATGCGCTGCTATGCTACACGATGTATTTAACTTTTGTGTTCAAAGCTCGGTTTTATCTTACATAACTAGTTAATTTGCTTGAATTTATGATCTGCTTGGTCAAACGATCAAAATGATTGAAGTTTATCAGAAAATGAACTGATTGATATAATTTTTGTGTTTGATAAGCATGTGAAATAATCCCAGTTTTTCATTCTAGAAAAAAAAACGTACATCAGCCAATACTGCTCAGTTTTTTTCCTTGAGGTCAGAAATTAGTCCTTATGTTTTGAGTTAGCCATAGTAAGTGTAAGCTTTGGTAGAAACCCCAACTCAAGCCGTATAGTGTAATTAGCACAATCGGCCAACCAAAAACATTCTAACTCCAAAGAATTTCCGAGACCGGAAATAATTCCTTATGTTTTGAGTTGGCTATAGTAAGAGTATACGCTCTGATAAAATCCCCATTACATACCGTATGGTGCAATTTGGATAAGGAACCTTCCTATGGCCCCATATTATTTATTTCTAAAATATTTTAACTCCAAGAACTTCCGGGACCGGAAATAATTTCATATGTTTTGAGTTGGCTATAGTAAGTTTTGAGTCGCCGCAGTGACCACAAATGTGGTGTTGTTCCTTACAGAACTTGGCGGCAATGTGTCCAAATGTCTGGCATTTGTAGCATTTTGTCATCCTGACGAAGTCTGAGACTCTACATGAGGACCAGCCTAGATATACACGACGGTTTTCGATGAGGATATTTCTGGCTATTTGGGATACCTCTATCACCCAATGGACTAATTTAGCTTCTTTTAGTCCAAGTCCTCCTTTTGTTTCAAGTCCTCGATCTTAATAGATTCAGAGCTTTGTTGTATTAAAGCTTCTTTAATTGCCTCGATCTTTTCGGCCCTGTCCACATCATAAATGATTATCCTGGGCAGACGCTTTTCTGGTAGCGATGCTACTAGCCCAGCCTTCGAAAGCTCCTTACTGGCTAGGAAGAAATCCAGATCTTCTATTCTTCCTGTTTCGATTAGACCGCCATCCTTATTGTTTGTGACTTTCCTAACCAAAACGTTAGCCACTGCCGGGTTTATAATTACCCGCAGTTTACTTTTAATTTCCTCACTGTTTTTGAAAGAAGTTTCTCTACCAGCCATGGCTTTAACCTTTGGGTCTTTCTTTTTGTTCCTGTTACTAGGACAGGTACCTGAGGTACCCAATTATTCAAAGTCTGTGCGTATGAGAAGTTTTTCTCAGTTTTAAGAGTTTCCACTATCTCTGATCTCTCAAGAAGTGGACCCTTAATGCCGGCTATCTCAAGGCTCATCAAATGGCGTGCGTCTACAATGGCACTTTGGCAACCTAGAAATTTTGCCCTTTAACCATTGTTAATCTTAGAAATCTGTATGATGTCCAGTTCGAATGCCTTCACAGGCTCCTTTAGTGCACCGACTGAGGCAGCGCCTAGAAACTGTGTGGTGGATTGCTGAGATCCAACTTCCACAGCCTCGTTGTCATCAGTTCGAACTCGCCTGTTGCGGTTCGAAACTGATGAAACAGGTGATCACTCGACCCCCATTTTTCCCACCACCCTATCTACACTGAGTTCGTCTGTGTTTTGCCGTACAGTGGATTTTTATTGCACCCGTAAGATTTGACCACTGATTCATTGCCTCCCCTCAACCTCGTAGAGGTAATAGCTCAGGAAACAGAAAATAACTGTTTCGGATAAGATGGTAAGACTTATATTAAAAAAAAAATTTTTTTATTGTCAATTCTGTATTTTATTTTTTATTTCGATTATGGATTTTATTTAGTTTGTATGGACGCTTTTTAAGTAAATAGACGACACTATATTCTTGTCCCACGAGGGGGCTATATACACATACATACGTGAAGTGTTTTAAAATTAAAAATCATGCGGTATAGGCACTTTGCGTGATGAACAGAGACGGCACTGTGCAGTATAGTTTACGAATAAAATACGCGACAGTATTACTTTTTACTTACAAGTTTGTATGAATTTCATTTTGAGAAAAAAAAATTTTTTGTTCGTTATGTTGGTGAAAAACTTTTAGAAAAGGTTATCAAACTCCTAACTTTTGCCTTAAGAATTGAAACGAATGAAGTTAGCAACATTTTAAAATAGGCGCCAACAATTATTTTTCGTTAAATGTCAGCATAACATAACCACACAAATAAATAATTTATAATTTTCTATTTAGTACACTGTCTAAATACTATTATATTTAATTGTACTAAAAATTTTTATTATAAAGTGAATTTTTTTTAAGAATTACGAGGTCAAAAAACTCTTATTAACTATATAGAGGTTAGAAAATTAAATGTCACAATTTTTGTAAACAACTTTTGTAGACAATTCTTAATAATGATGAAGTTGGCTTCAATTTAATTTTCTGTTTTATTGTGCGAGCTAAAAAAAATCTTAAGGCAAAAGTAGAAAGTTTTTTCATTGTGAGAGTTCTGTAAATCAACCTATACTCCAATCCAAACAAAGTTTTCAAAACAAAATTAAATTATTTTTCGTTTTGAATTTGGAGAAAATAGCGTCCAGACTTTATAGTTTGATACCATAAGTTTAGAATTGATAGTAGAGATTTTGGGAATCAGAGTCTGAAGAATAATACTTTGGGATCAAAAAATTAGAATTTTATGTCTGACAATTAGATTTTGGGCATAGAAATTAGAATCTAGAGAGTATACTTTACATTTTGTGGTTAGAAATTGGAATTTGAATATTCGTGCATAGAACTCTAATCAGAAGTTGGAAAAATTCAATTTACAAAGAAAGATTAAATTAGATCTGTTATCGATTAAAATTATTGAATCGGAAGTTGAAATCTAAGTCGGTACGTTTTTTATAGCGAAATATCAAACACAGATAGAGCTTACAGATGGGATATATATGTATAAATCCATATAATTTTATTCCCTTCAAATTGATAACACCTGTCGGATTCTGATTTTTTAAAATAAATTTTTCTTTTCTCAACCTGTAGTGATCCTGTATTTTTTCACAGGAAAAAAATTCAGGATGGCATATACTATGCAAATTTGTATACTTGAATGCAGTACTGTAGCAGTTAATAAAAGATGAGTTCAACTTTGTAGCTCAAGAAAACTGTCTGTATATATGTATATACGCAAACATTTCTCAAGGCAAAAACATTGTCTTATGTATAGTCGTACGTTAATCTCAAATCCCGATTAGTTCAAAATTCGCTTCACAACATTAAGATAATATCCCATTTTCAAGGTTAAATTCCCAAATAACAAGAAATCTCATTTATCGTATATTATTTATATATTGTACAAGTATAGGGCTAACGACCTTAATTTAAAAAAGAAACTTTTTTGTACAAAAAATTAAAAAAAAAGTTATAATGAAAGATTATTACAGTAACCCTAAATCCTAATCAATTCTTCTTAAATTTTTTTTTTGGGGTAATTTGTTCTCTAATAGTGAAGAGGTGATTTTTTTTTATGTATTATTAATGGTTTGGTGTGAAAGCACAGTTTTTACTTAAAACCGTGTTTGTAAAAAATGGTTGAGGCATAAAGCTTACAAATATACGAGTATATAGCTATAATGTTCATATAAATATACGTATAACCAATTCAAAAGGGCAATCTCCGGTCAAATTTGTAACCAGGTAGTATTCCCAAGTATATTTTTTTTTGGTGATTTATTATCTTTTTGTAAATGTTGGTAGTTGTTTCATTTTGAATAATTTTGCTGTTGGAGAGCATGTCAGTGTCCCAAGCGATTTTAATGCACCGAATTAATTTGAACATGGTTGTATTATTTTCAATGAAGGTTATTGTTTTTATTATGTGGTTCGCGGTCAAACTAACGCTTTTCATAAAGTTCACATGATATGTTGATGTAATGTTGAATGATAAAGTTTTGTAGCAGCTTGCAATGCTATATGTAGAGATAGACAAATAAAATGTATTTCTTTATGGGCGTCTACTATTGCAAGCTGTTGTAAAATTGTACAGCCTAATCACCAGGCCATTAAATTTTTAGTATCTTTTTATGTTTTTTTTTAAAAAATTTACTATTAAAGAAATAGTTAGAGGAGGTACAAAAAACTAATTAATCAAAAATAATAAAACGGCAAATTTTTTATTTCCCCTTGAAAATCTGCATAAAATAAATTTCGTTAGTGAATAGACGGTTTATTCGATGAGAAATACACACCAGGACTGATATAAATTAGAGAACCTTCGTGGTTGTATCAGGAATCTTAAACAAAACACATTGCCACTTAAAACAAGGTACTGAATGGCATTGAAGCACTATAGTAACAATTTGATCTAAACTAACTAAAAATGTGGCCATTAAGCCAATTGTTTTTAAGCCAATTCAAAATAATTCGTTTTCATTGGATTACCTAGTAAGATGATTATTTGGTAGCTTATCGTAACGTCTACTAGCTGAGCTTGTGCACTAATGGTTAATTACCTACAAGATTAGCCCTCAATTAGGGGAATTCGCAACTGGAGGCACGTTAATTGTTTTTTTTAAATAAAAGGGAGATTTCTGCAAGAGCATATCTTGTCTATTGAAAACTGGGAAATCACTTTCACCTCAGGCATTCGAATCTTTTTGTTTTTTCATATATTTCCATTTAGGAGAATACGGCGTTTACTAGACTGGACCATCTAACTCCATTTGGGGCTATTGTCTTTAGTTCCCTCCATGTTTTTTTGAGATGTTTCGCTTCAGCAACATTTTTTTCTAGATCACTGGTGGCCTTCCTCTTTTCTTGTGGATTCAATTCTCAGTGTGTGTCTATCTATCTGCATTTCCGTTTCCATTGTGTTTCTTGACAAGACAGATGCATTCCAAATTTTATGGAATATGTTGAAAATGTTTCTTGTTTTATTGATACGTTGATTGATGTCTTCGTCCGGTTCTTGCTACAGTACAACCAAAGTATATGAATTTTTCGACATCTTCTATGGTTTCTTGGTTGAACCACTCGCGGTGTAGCAATGTTTGTGTTCAGCCTTAGGGCTTTTGTCTTCTTAATGTCTATTTTGAGCCCGACTTCTTCTGCTAGGTCTGATCGCTGATCGTAGTATCTGCTGCATGTCGCCGTGCTTTTGTGTTACCAAGCATATACCATCTGCGTATAGTCAAGATCATTGAGTCTTTTAATGGGATCCAACTGGATACTGTTTGTACTGGTGATGCGTTCTCTAGTTGCGCATTATACTATCCAGTACTATGAGGAACAGTAGTGGTGGCAGTACACATCCTTGTCTTACTCATGGTGTAATATAGTATACTACTCTCTGGTTTCCTTTATGCTTTTCCTCAGGATGCCTATATGTTGCAGAATGCATGATGGAATTGAATTGCTAATACTTTAATTGTACTATTGAGAAGGGAGATGCATCGCCAGTTTTTACATTTTCTTTGGAATTGTTATGGTTAAGCCCCTTTTCCATTTTTGTGGAATTCTACCAGTATTCCATAATTCTACTAATAGTGGTGTTAGTGGTCCTGTAGTTGTATATGCGTCTCTATTGAGTAGTTCAGTTGATATGTGGTCTGTTCCACCGGCTTTGTTATTCTGCAGTTTCATTATGTGGCTCCCGCTCCGTTGGTGGATTGGTGTTAATGGTTTCATTATAGTTGCCATCTGAGGGCTCCACATTTATCCTCGAAAAATTCTTTTTATTGGTAATCTGTGGTTAAGGCTTCTCCATACGTATCCTTTAGTGCGGTGGTATATTTGTAAACTCCTTATCATTTTCTTTACTTGTCGAACTGTACCTTCATATTCCCTTCTAATTTCCACCGTATTTTGATTGCATACTAGTATTTTCAGTTGGCGGCGATCCTCAATTCTATTCCAAGTATAATCCACGGTTTTCTTGTGTTGTGTCTTGATAGCCGAGCACACTTGTAGCAGTTTTCACGTAAGCTTTTTATTTCTTCCGTTTTTCAATCCATAGTGCTGGTTTTGTTTTTGGGCACGTTGAGTTGGAGCGTTTCATTGAAGGTGTTTCATGTCTCAGTATTACTCAGTCTATATCTATGTTAAATTCCCTCCGTTTAGTCCTTGAGTGCTTCGCAGCGGCTGGTTTGATTCTGAAAGTTGTTATTATCAGTTGGTGGTCGCTGAGCACATTTGCGTTTTTTGACATTTTGTAAGGAGGATAGAAACTTCTTATTTTATGAATTTGCTGACGCTTATGAATAGCTGATTTGTGACACAGTAAACGATGAGTCTATCCCCATTGTATTCCTGGCAGAATCTAGTGCCTGTGACTGTCTAGTCCCCCATTCCGGGCTTGTCGATTCCAATTCCTTGAATAATATTGATGTCATTACGATGTGCTTTTGTTGAGTCCATCAGCTTCTTCTGTGCGAGCATAGCACTGTTATTTTTCCATTCGACTTACTTTCCCTTAGCCGTATGTAGTATTCCTATGACTTGTTTGTGTATGTCTACTCTGCCAGAGAACACCATATAATTGTCTGTGCTGGTTGTTATATCTCCACTATCATTTCATCTTACTTTACTGAGGCCGAGAATTTCGATGTTGTCTGTAACGAAGTACTTTATTTTGGGGCCTTTGGCTTCTATATGCAGGTTAACAAGGGGCAGGTTCGTTTTTCTGAATTATATATTTGGATTCTTTGGATTCTTATTCTTGCATTTGACTTAACTAAACGTTTTTATCTAATGACGTGTATAGCTAAATCTTAATTTTTAAGGGCACACAACATAAAAGATTAGCTAATTCGTAGTTTGTCAACATTAAATCCGATACGCTAACATTCAAACTTGAAGCCAAAAATCCTTTAATCCGACAAACAATAATGATTGGGTTTACTCTATATTGCAGGGACGAGAAAGATTGTACTGGATTTATCCTTGTTGATCTCATTAATGCTACTGAACTTTATAGTTCATGGCGAACTGCGGATAAAAGTGCATGGCCTACAAATTCGGATGTATAGGTCGTTGACTATATGAACGTACTTTCTACATTTTTATAACAGCAGACCGTTTGAAGTATGAACTGGCGGCGAGGCGAATGATCTGAACCGAACAATTTAGAATATGTGAAGGCAGCAGAACACGATCGGCTCGAAGATGGTATACAATATACTCCATGGAGTATAGTTTCAGATACCGGAATCCGGAGATGATGACCCTGAACAGTTTTTGAGAAAATATTTGCGGTAAGTAATCTGTCAGAGAGGAGTTGGAGAGATATAAGAAGCCTGTTAATGGCCACAGATCGAAGATAAGTCTTAAATGAATTTAAGGATTTAAGTTCAAAACTATATTAAAAGTCTATCAATCAGTTAGAATGTCTTGGGAATTTATCATTTGTCAACATTTCTATAGTCGATTCCAAACGAAAACTCTCCCACCTAAATTACCACTCTCTATAAAACTGATAGCAAAACGTCAACAATTAATTTTACCCACAAATTAAAAAATAAATTCTGGCAGTTGTGACAAAAATTATGCAAAAGATAAAAAAAAAATTCATTGAGATGAATGATGTTTTAAGCCTACCAGATTTATCATTCAAAGCTATAAGAATGGCTTTTAACAGAATTATGCAAACCAAATTACACAACATTTAATTTTAGGTTGTGGATTAGCTTAAATTTTCTTGATGCGAACCTAAAATCTAATTAAAACCTCCCCTTCCATATACAAAAATCATCTGCCGGTTTTTTTTACAACAGATATTATGCGGACGCAAGAGTACAGTGTTAATAAGAGAATTACCATTCTCAAGTTTCATTTTAATTAAATTTTAATTGATTTTTTATTTTTTATTTCATCCGCACCAAAAACCTAATTATTAGCGTTTTATAAATACATCAAGTTATGTATATAAGTATAAGCATACGTATAGAATAGAAGTGATTCGAAAAAATTTCATTGACCTTTTAGGGTCGATTAATTTCGGCACCCAGAACAAAATCCAATTAAAATGATGAAAATAGTAAATTGTGTATTGTGCTATGGCATGAACACCATACCATACCAAACATTCAACGTGTATTTAATTTAATTATATACAACAGCTTTACGAGTGATGAGCATTGGCCAATTGAATATTTAATCAGTTTTTCGTCAAAAAATTTCAAAGCTCATAAAATATTTATACTACTATGTGTTTAACAAAAAAAAAGCTTCTCGACGATTTTTGGGGTATTTTTTTTTATCTACCAATTTGAACTCATAATTTGACCTAATAATAAAATGTGCTTTTAATGTACGATTTTATCACCGCAACAAATCATTTTTAGATGATTTTTGTGTGCAAATTATTGCGAGACCCAGCGCGAGTTTATATTCGAGTGAAACGAAATTTATGATATTGTTAATAACGTACACATTAAATACTCGCTGCTTATATATAATATAGTGATGAATTAAATTTTTTGTTAGATAAGAAAGACATAAAAACTCACCACCACCATCTACACATAGAGCTGGGTTTTATGATGATAAGAGCTGCAGAATATGAAATGGATTTTTTGTTATACCGCGCGACTTACCTTAAAATTGTGGTTATAAAAACGCCATAACGTAATATGTACCCGGGGTCTTCAAAAAATGGCTCTGTAAAACTCATATTACTGTTGCTATTCATATTATCATTATTCGTAATCGTAGTTATTATTGTTGTGAAATTTTTTAGAAACACTAAATTTGTTGTGGTCGCCGATTTAATAGGGGTTGTCTGGGTTGTTGTGGTCGCTGACCCTGTTATTACCGAATTTATTGTTGTTGTTGTTATAAAATAATTATCATAGATCGGTGGTTGATTTGTTAAAAATAAATTAAAGTCATCGTTAAAATTGTCCATCATATTGTTATATTGCAAAGACATTCTATATATCGGTGTTGCTTTTTTATCGTTTTATCTAAAAAGAAAAACAAATTAAATTTTAAATTAGAATAAAATTAATTAATTTAGATACATTTTATATTTAATAAAAATATACATTAAAGGTGTATTAGTAACAAATCCCATTAGGCCATTATACGATCGCCTCTGCTGGTCAACCTATTAAAAGACACAACTAACTTTCCCAACCTTAGCTAATCAATGTAGGTATTTAACCGATTTAACTCTCAAATTTTAACAATGTGAAATTCCTAAAACCGAACTTTATAATTCAATTTATGGTAGTAAATCTTAATAAGAAAGTCGGTAACAAAACTGAACCAATTGCACATCCAATTGAGTAAGATCGAACAGAAAAATGTCCATCCAATGCGTTAATGAAATATGTAGTTTGAATGCCTGCCATTTAGCCAATGCTTCATGCCAAACTCTGTCAATAACCTTGGAAACATCGAGCACGACTATAAATACAAATACCGATTATAAATACAAAAATTCCATAACATGAATTCCACTGTATTGACGACCTGATATTATAGATTGCTCTTCTCAAGATAAATTTATTATTGTTTTCAAAACTTTTGCCAAAGACGATACCAACACTGGTAGCACAATATCTAGCACAATACGGTCAGATCCATTTTGTTATTCTATACGTCAAAGTTAAACCCTTGAAGAGTTCTTCCAGAGAAATGTTTTTTGATATTAACCATATTTACCTTTCCATCCATGGTGTTGGAAAGGTAAATATGGTTAATATCAACAAAAAAATTTTCTGGAAGATTGGGGCATTGGGCCTAAGTCTTCAAGGCTTTAACTTTGACGTAGAACAAGGAAATGGATGTGAACATATTGTGCTAGATGCTCTGTTGGGAATTCATATGGATGAACTATGTTTAACAGACTCTCCATTAAATAACGATTTATAGATTCGAAAGCAACGGCTTCAATAGCAACGAATATTTCGAATTAATTTACCAATTAGGAAAGTTGAAAGGGGCTCATAAAACCAAGACCTATATTCAAAAAGGATGGAGGATGATTCTGTACATACCAAACTAATGATGATGATAACGTTTGGATTACAATTAGGGATTTAAAAGACCACTGAAGTCATACGGCGACATTTTTACTTCCATCCTTAATATTTGGCGTGAAAAATTAGGCCTTGCCAGAGAATATTACTCGTCTTCCTTGGACAATACCCTTATTAGGGCTAATAAAAAAAATCCGATTACTCGGGATTTCAGCATTACGAATGGTATATTACGCAAGGACGTGTTGGATCGCTCTTGTAGGTTAAGTATGACTTTCATGAGATGTATTTATCATCATAGCGATTAATCATGTTGAGATTAGTAGAGCTAAAATGTTAATAAAAAATTTAATGTCCATTCGAAGTTTTCAAGAATTCGAAAAGCTATAAAAAATCTTGAAAATCCAGTAATCGGAAGATCCGATGGGTGGCCGAACGTTAATTTTATATTTCTCGATGAGCTGAGAAACAGGCCGAGGTAGTATCGGGAGTCATATTCCTCGATCGGAAATTTTAGTTGGACCCCTCATAATTTGTGTTAAAAGATTAAGTTCTGCACAATTTTCGTGTGGTTTTCCAGCATGACGCTGAGGTTTGACATAAGGAAGCCATGATTTTGAGCGTTAGGCTATACTTTTTAATGCCTAAATAAGGCAAAACAGATCGACTCAAACAGCTGTTTGGAGAATTGCATGGACTATTGTCGTCTTCAATTATTGTACATTAAAGCTTTCTTCGCGAGAATCTACTTCGGTACATCTGTACCTCGGACCAACATAACACAATTTTTTTAGAATGATTCCTATAAAGCCAGAAATGGAGGCCACTACAACTATATACCGTACCGCCTCAGTGTACTATGATGAAACTTTTTTAACATTGCTGAAATCAAAATATTTGCCTCCGGGAATCTTCATTAAGGAGTTTAATTTGTCTCAAATAAAATGGATATTTCGGAATACCAGCACCGACAATGCAACAATTTAGCTATAAATTAAACTGAAAAGCTAGTTAAGATATGGGTAATAACCCGTTCACTACCAAAATCGTTGATGAAGATTGTGGCGGAAACGGTGGCTTGTTGTATACTTTTGATGCCCTGAAAATCTCACCAAGACTCCTACAAACAATGAAATTCAAAGATCTCATCATCTCGATATAACGTCTGCTGCAGTAGTTATGTGGTGTACCATTAAAAGTAATACTTCGTAAAGACTTCGATGTATTACAATAAATGACTCCAAAATCAGAGATGCAATTTGTGATACAAATGGAGGCTTGCCCATTTCTCATGCTTCGAAAATTACATCAAGAGACCTATAGTTTGGCAAACCGTCTTAATGCTCAGTATTGTGCAACACAGACTGAGGATGTTACATTAACTCCGTCCAAAATTAAATCATTTATCTCATCTTTAAAATCTAAGTTGCAAAAAACTGGCGTCAACGATGACTCCTCTGAAGATTATTTAAGCGGATATGACTTTATGAAGCTTATTCCAACTAAAACGAGTGCATATGTTGAGCCCCAGATCTCAACCTGGATAAATGGTAAATATTTACGAAATTCATCAATCATAATTTGTGTGGTATTAAGAGTGTTGAACTAAGCAATATCACTCTATGGATGGTAATTGTATCTTCCAAATTTGAAGGATCTGCTTCATGCTTTAAGGATTTCTCTGTGGATTATTACTACAAAACCTAATAATCGAAATAATGTTTCATTTTAATCATTCAAGCAATCATACAAAAAGCTATCTACGTGAACCATACAGTAAGCATCTATTACCTTATGCAGACTCTTCCTTTCGGTCAGTAAATAATATAAACATTATTTTGTAGCACCGACCAATAAAGTTCAATTTGGCTTTGATGATGTTAACCTGGTGAAGTTTTGTGAAGGCTCCAATAACTTTTCCACATCACACAGATACATATTCTGTTCATCAGGCAAGGAAATCATGATAGATCTCCTGACTTACAACCATTTAAACAATTTCTACAAAACGGAAAACATCACGTTACCAAATCTTACAAATGACCCAGGTGTTCCTGGCTGCGGCCCCTATGCGCCACTAAAGTATAGGACTAGACGATCTTAAACTAAAAGTCGCTTCTCCTTGCGCTAAAGAAGGCATATATTTCAACAAAATTAATGCTAACTACAAAACGATTGTCTCTTATCTGATAAATGGTTGCCTCAAGTATGAAACGCTATTTATAGATGCGTACATTACGGTGTATGCTGGATTTATTGGACTTGTGGTTATTTTAAGCAAATGTACTAAAGTTTTCCTTCTGGGGGATAAAAATCAAATACCGTACATTGGCAGATTAAACCATGTCAATAAGCAGTTTTTCCAATGCAGATTCATTCTTAACAAACGTTGTTCAATATACTAACAAAATGGCAGCTAAAGCTTCTTTGTACAACTTTGTTTTAAAATCAAACCACCTAATCTATATTAATTGTGAAACCTCCCTCGTTTAACCCTGGAATCTGCAGTACGGAATTTTTTGGAGATTATGACGAATATATATATATATATATATATATATATATATATATATATATATATATATATATATATATATATATATATATATATATATATAGTGTGATCGCTCTTCAGCAACTAGCTTAAAAAAATAGGTGTTGGTGTTCTTACTGAGGTACTTTACTTTGTAGTTCGCTAATCAACTTAGTACCATCAGCAGTAGAAAAAGTCTGCCCAAAGATTAACATCAGCAATAGAAGTCTATATCTATAATTCAGCATCTCTTCAGCCTGCATACCACACCAATCTGGAAGTGACATTTTTGAATGAAGTGATGCCATTGATGAACTTATAAATAAGGGAAATTCTTCGAATTTAGTATACTAATAGTTGGTAACTTCAATCTGCAAAAGGTCGGTTGGAAGTTCGACCACGAAGTGATGTGCATGCTTCCATATAACATTACATAAGAACAGAAGCTGAATTGATTTTCGTCGTTGCTATGTTTTGTGCCAATTTAAATCAATTCAACAACAGATCCAATGAACGGGACCATTTTTTATCTTAAGTGGATATATTTAAAGTTATAGAATCGCCAACGGCATTAATTATCGCTAAACAAATTTATCACAAGTCGATGGAGATTATGTTTGATTATGTGGATCTTGAACCAGTTTTATCAGACTCGACAATCAATGAAACCGCAGTAGTCATCCTTTGTGGTTCGACTTTCGTCTTAACTTAAATAACCGAAAGTTGAAAGCTTATGCTAAAATAAAAAAAGGTGGGCTTGAATCGGATAAACTGGTCTTTAAACAATACAATGATGGATTTGACGTTTACTTTAAGTTAAGCTACACTTCTTATCTAGCCAATGTCCAAGATAAAATTTTGGATATACTTTAAATCTAAACGAGAAATTGAGTGGAACCCGACAAATATGTCGTACACTAACACCAATAGCATTGACGCCAAGGAGATAGCTGATATGCTCGCGTCTTTTGGTCAATTTGTATTACTTTTGGAATAATACTGGGATTCTTCCTTTATTTGTATCCAAAACTGGGCTAAACTGATTTTTGCTGAACTGGAGCAGTAATAATGAGCTGTAACTCTTCTTCATAAGACAGTTTATTGGCCTGGGGTTCCACGAAAGGATAAGCAATCCACAAATTTCCTGAACGTTTATATTCTTCTGCTGGATGATAAGTATCAAACGCATCCGCTAGAGATGCTAAGAGCAGTGACAACATTTTCGGTCAACATGAATTCACTGAGAGAGGAAAACATTTCAAAATTATTCTCTTTTACTTTATTTTGCGCAATATTAAGTTTTTTTTTGAATGCATCAGTTCTTATATAAATTGAAAATAGTGGTCATATTTCAAGGGCAGACTACTTTCTAAACATCATTTAATTCCGTTGACATTTGTTTTGCTGCTAAATGTTCACAATGTATCATGCAATGATTAAATACCATTTCGATAGCGGCAAGTTCTTTAATTTTCTTCGCAACTCCCGAATGCCTACCGGTCATACTGGCTCTCCATCTGTACATAACCCAACGCAGTACTTCCATTCAAGAGAATTGATTTTAATATAATCATCGATGGCCTTAAAGATTCCGGAACTCGTTGTATGAGAAGGTAACTCTCAATGCAGCAAACAAATTCTTCTTTTATATCTTTTACTTTGTTATCAATATATCGAACGAAGTATGGCTTTGTTCGGCACAACAGTAGATTCGTCTAATTGTATTGCAAAATAAATAGAGTCTTTAACGTTTTTAATTATATCAGCAGATAAATCAGCAATTCTGCGTGTAATTGTGTGATGAGACAGAGGCAGGCCCTTCAGTTTATTTAAGGCCCTTCATATGCAGCACCTGCATATATCAATTAAACAGGCTTTTATTAAATCTTCTGCAATTGTGTGTGTTTTTTTGCATTTGGCACTAAATATGACGCTTTCCAAATTAATGCTACTAAAAAGGTCTCTCCATTACGAATTCTCTTCAACCTGTCGTTAGTAACCGGCGTATTTCCAGTTAAATGGAAAAATATCAAAAATTGCACCAATCTTTAAATCGGATAAAAGAGAATACATTGCATTAGGAATTCAACGACTTCATCCATTCTAAAATTATTTGAGCTGGTTGTATGCAACACCTTTAAAGTTATATAGCAACGATTTGTAGCAGCTCGAATATTCGACTCACCGATATTCGATACTGCCACAAACAAAACAATTAGTGAAATTCAAATATAAACCAACTTATTTGAATTAAGCGTTCACTAACCCCATCACATATCCAATAGCCGAACCACCACTATCTAATAGCCGAGCCACTACTATAAAACAATTATAGTAAAGCATGTCGCCATCTAACAACATCACCACGAACTAACAATGTTCGGTGATGCAATACTAAAACATAAGTGCAATGTCGACCGCCGCCGGCGCATCTGTTCCTTCACCAAAAATATGACACGTATTTTTGGCTACGTCACATTCGATTTTAAAACTTCAGCAAAGCAACAACACGTTCGCTATACAATAAAATTATAAAATACTTAGTGTGTGCAAGACGGCAGCCATTTGCCAAAATTAAAAATTACATCTATTTTTTACAAATTAAAAACGTGGTGGTGAATTGAATAAATACATAAATAAATAAATAAATTAAATAAGTTATAACAACTAAATTAGTGAAATATAATAAATAAACATTATATAAAAAACCCATAAATTATTGTGTGTGTACTTGATTTGAGAAGTCCGAACCGGACAACAACTATTAAATAGGAAACTATCCTATAGATTAAATCTGTCAAACAACATGGATTTATACCAGGCAGGTCGACGAATTTAGTGGAATTTACTAGTATTACGATTAAACAAATTGAAAAGCACTATCAGGTGCGGATGTGGTGTACACAGACTTCAGTAAAGGATTTCGTTTGTCATCGTAAGACGCTTGACAAATTCATTATTTATCAAACCGAACTGAGTTACGCCGGGTGTTATTCAAGGATCTCACATTGGGCCTTGGATATTTCTTGTTTTCATCGATCGAGTTACAGATAACATTGATGGTCTTACTAAATGGAGTGACCGCAACTCATTACATTTAAATATCAAAAAATGCAAGATTGTCATTTCACAGAAAAAAGCCGAATTACAGCGTGTTTGTGAAACTATCGATCTGGAGGTCACGTTCATTGAAAATATAACGTTTACTATGCATATAGATAACATTATTGCCAAAGCGAACTTAATGTTTGGATTCATCAAACGATCGACCAGTGAATTCAAAGACAAATCTACATTGATGACGCTGTACATATAGCCTAAGTAATATCTCAAGTAGAGTGCACGGCAATTATCTGGAAGCAGGGACCTCAGCCCGAATTGATTTGGTTTGTAGCTTAACGAAAGTGTAGCTATCCAGAAAAAAATGTACATTGAAACATATACGTGAGTTTAAAAAAAAAACTATTTTCTGCGAACTGCTTGAAACGCTTAATATTGTTACGTTTTTGCCTTGTCAAATTCAAGGTTCGATCACTGGATTGTGAATAAAACAAACGATGTAAATTCTAGAACACACTAAATTTATTTATTTCCAATTAAACACTAATTTAATTATTTCACTTATTTAACTTAATTATTTAACTTCACAATAATTATTTTCTACACTTTAACAACACTATATTACACTTTAATAACACTTTATTTTACTTTATAAACACTTTAATTACTATTAGCACTCTCACGGTTAAAACAAAACTGATTTTCTCCCAAATGTTTGTTGCGTATTTATACCAAATATTCTAACCATTCTAGAAATGTCCAGAATATTCGATTAGTCTAGATAAGTCTAGACACTTCTATACTGTTCTACTTTATAACAATTTTACATTAACGATAGTGTCGCTATTCAAACATAGATGTCGACACGATCGTAACATTACCCCCTACCTAATCCTGATTCGTCCCGAACAGGATCCAACTCACTACCCCTGTAGATCGCTAATCGCTCTATATGCACCACCTTCAACTTTCCTCGCTGCCCTTTCTTGATCCGGTAGACCACGTCATTTATTTTGGTGATGATGGTGTACGGCCCTTCCCCCGAAGGTTGCAGCTTTGGTGATAAACCCTTCTTCCGTTGTGGGTTGTAAAGCCATACTAACTCTCCTTCTTCGAAACCTTTATTATTTGCTCGTATGTCATATCGAGCCTTCATCCGATCACTTGATACTCGTATCCTCTCTCGTACAAACTGGTGTATCTCGTCGAGTTCTCCTCTCATTTGGTCAACATAATTCTGTCTATCTAAAGCTGATGATGGAACGGCTCCAAACTTTAGATCTCCGGGTAATCGCAGATTATTTCCAAAAAGGATTCTCGCTGGTGTCATTCCCGTTGAGTCATGTACTGCTGATCGATACGCCATCAGGAACATCGGAATATGTCGATCCCAGTTGCGTTGATCATTTTCCACGACCTTTGCTAAATATTTCTCCAACGTCCCGTTGAATCTTTCCACCATACCATCCGACTGTGGATGCAGAGGCGTTGTTCTTGTTTTATTTATACCGAGCAACTGACAGACTTCCTGAAATACAACTGACTCAAAATTTCTTCCTTGGTCTGTGTGAATCTCCATTGGTACTCCAAAACGACTTATCCAATTATTAACCACGGCGTCAGCTATCGTGGTTGCCTCCTGATTGGGTATGGGATACACCTCTGGCCATTTGCTAAAATAGTCCATTATTACTAGCACATATTTGTTACCAACATCTGTAGTCCGGAATGGTCCTGCCACATCCATTGCGATCCTTTCAAATGGCGCTCCAACGTTATATTGCTGCATTGCTCCCCGGCTTTTCCGTGCAGGACCTTTTACCGCCGCACATTGATCACATCTTTGGCACCACTCCACTACAGATTGTCTACATCCTGACCAGTAAAAACGTTGACGTATTTTGGCAAGTGTTTTATTAATTCCCAGATGACCCCCACTTGCCCCTCCGTGATACTCCTTCAATATCTCGGCAATTCTAGACTTAGGCACCACTTTTACCAATTGCTTCACATTACCGTCCGAGCTTTCCCATATTCGTTTTAAGCATCCGTTCTCGATTTGGAGGCTATCCCATTGTGCCCAGTAAGCCTTTACCGTGGGACTCTTATCCGCAATTTCACACCAAGTTGGACGATTTCCTGTCTCCTTAAGTTGCATGATTATTGCCAAATCTGGATCTGCTAACTGCTCGTCCCTAACCGTTTCATCCGTCCATTCCTTATCGGGTAGTATTTGCATAAGCCTGATGTCGATAACGTCTTCCTTTGCTTCTATACGCCCGCAGTGCTTACATTCCACTTGACATGGTCGTCTTGACAATGCATCAGCATTCCCATGTGCACTCCCTTTCCGATGTTCGATCTGGTAATGATAGCTCTGTAGTCGCTCAATCCAACGCGCTACCTGTCCTTCTGGGTTCTTGAACTGCAGTAGCCAACGTAATGCTCCATGGTCCGTTCGTATATGAAATTCTTGGCCATAGAGGTACTTATGAAAATGTTTCACACATTCCACTATAGCCAACAATTCCTTACGAGTTACACAATAGTTACGTTCTGGTTTAGATAACACCTTCGAGTAATAAGCTATTACTCTTTCTTGCCCTTCAATTTCTTGCGACAACACCCCTCCGATGCCATCATTACTTGCATCGGTGTCAAGAATAAACTTAACACCAGGTATAGGGTATGCCAACCATGGTGCCGTACATAATCGCCTTCTCAACTCATTGAATGACTCCTCTTGCTCGTCATTCCATTCAAATGCTCTGTTCTTCCGGGTCAAATCATGTAAGCTCTTTGCTACATTGGCAAATCCTGGCACAAATCGCCTATAATAAGTGCACAATCCGAGGAAGCTCCGTAATTCCCGTAAATTTTTAGGTCTTGGCCAGTCCTTTACCACTGATATCTTGTCCTCATCGGTGTGGATTCCATTGGTCCTTACCTTGTGCCCCAAAAATTTTACCTCCGTTCTGAACAATGAACACTTCTTCGGATTCAACTTTAAACCGGCTGATTGTAATCGCTTCCATACCTCTGACAAATTTGTTAGGTGTTCTTCGAAATCCTTTCCCATAACTATGATGTCATCCAAATACACGAGGCAAGTCTTCCAGTGCAGTCCCTTTAACACGCGCTCCATAAGTCGTTCAAAAGTTGCCGCGCCATTACATAATCCAAATGGCATCACGTTAAACTGCCATAGCCCATTACCCACACTGAACGCCGTTTTTTCACGATCTTGCTCTTGGACTTCCACCTGCCAATACCCGCTTTGCAGGTCCAATGTTGAAAACATTCTAGCGCCTGACAATGTGTCTAACGTGTCATCGATCCTTGGTAATGGGTAGCTATCCTTTTTCGTTACTGAATTTAGCTTTCGGTAATCGACACAAAAGCGCATTTTCCCATCCTTCCTTTGGACTAATACTACTGGTGAACTCCATGGACTGTTTGATGATTCAATCACTCCAGCTGCCTGCATGTCCGTTACCATTCGATCCACCTCTTCTCGTTTTGCTAAAGGTAACCTTCTCGGTGCTTGGCGTATAGGTGTCTCCGTTCCGGTATCAATTCGATGTTTCACCATGTTAGCCCTTCCATTATTATCCGGTGTATTGCAAAATATCGACTTATACTGTTCGAACAGTTGTCGTGCTGAATTTTTCTGGTTCATGGTAAGATCCCCAGTCCATTTCTGCATGAGGTGTTCTACTATTTGCTTTTGTCCTTGCGTATCGGTGTTTCTAATCGGATTTTTCTGCTCGCATTTCATTATCGTTGACACCTCTTCACATTTACCAATAACCGTTCCTTTCTTAATTGTTTTTGTCTTTTCCGAGAGATTTAGGGTCCTAATCGGTACCCTACATTCGTTATCTGATTTTACTAACGTCCTCCCTATCATAATTCCTTTGGTTTCGCTTTCTTCTTCACTGGCTTCTACAACCCACAACCTGGGTGGCCCAGAACCTCCCTCCAATCTCCCCCACACAATTGTTTCCGAATTCGGTGGCAGCTTTTCCCGATGTTCTATTATTACCCGCCTAGTAGTTGTTTCCACATCATCCACTCGCAGTGGTAACTCGAAATTATCACAGTCCAATACTCCTCTTCCAACATCCACCACGAAGCCATTCGCCCTCATGAAGTCCATCCCCAAGATGACTTCATCCACTATCTTTGCGACCAGCACTTCGTGTTGGAATTGAGCATTGCCTATCTCAATTCTCACAAGCTTCCTGCCCTTTATGTCTGCGCTCTCTCCTGTGGCTGTACGTAATTTCAACTCATTGGCTGGTAGTACTCTTCCCTTTACTAGATCCTCACGGACAAACGTGCGCACCGCTCCTGTATCTAGGGTAATAACACAGCTCTTCCCGTCAATACTTCCTTTAATTGTTAAGCTGTCACCGACTCGTCCCAATCTCGAAATAGGGATGGATGTTATGGGGCAATTGGTTGTGGGAGTCAGCTTCTGCCCCTTTAGGCTGACTCGTTGTAGTGTAACGACTCCTTTCGTTCCTCGCCATCTTCCTTGACCAACATTCGCTCTCTACTTAATACTCGTCGTTGCATTGGAGATCGTGATCTTGTACGTCTCCATTTTCCTTCTTTACAGTCTCTCGACATATGACCCATTTTGTCACATGTCCAACATTTGATTTTGCTACCACCCTCTCTGTATCTTGGAACCGACCGCTCGACGTTGGTGCTGCTATCCATTTCTACTCGTCGTACCTTAAGCGACGGTTTTATGATAGCCTGCGCAGTTTCATTTATTAAGGCACATGCGATGGTCTCGGCAAAAGTAGCCTTAGGTGATAACATCACTGCTTTACGTGTTTCCGGATCCCGTATTCCATCGATGAATGCGTCCATTTTAATCCTCTCCATATAATCGGGAGATGTATTCACATGTGCCAAATGCACTAGCCGCTCGACTGCTGCGGAATATTCTTGAAGAGTCTCTCCGATCTTTTGACATCGGCTCTTCAGCTCCATGCGATACATCTCTCGCTTATGGTCACTTCCATACTTTCGATCCAGCGCCTTCATTATTTCGTTATAATTACTACGGTTATACTGCGGAATAGTCTGCAGTGTTTCAGCCGCTTCTCCTTTTAGAGCCACTATTAATGCTGTTCCCCGATTTGCGTCATTCCACCCATTTTGGTTAACCGTTGTCTCAAATTGAAATTTGAAAACCGCAAACGATGTTGTACCATCAAATATTGGTGGCTTAAATTTCATTGCTTGAATTGGCTGAGATACTGGCGACGTTGTTCCGTTAACTTTGAGGTAAAGAAGTTCTTTTTCGAAGCCTAGAACTTTCTCTTGTAACTCTTCCACTTGTTCACTCCCATTCATAACTTTCTGCTCCAACCCTTGGATGTCCTTTTGTAATTTTTGTTCAATTTGCTCTACTTCTTCATGTAAATTGATATACATTTCATTGAATTTTTCATCCATTTTGTTATTGATCTCGCCCACCGACTGCTTAATTTCTTTCATTTCCTGATTTGATTGATCAATTTTCTGATTTAATTGATTACTAGATTGTTCCATTCTCATCATAACTGCCATTAACTGCGCCATATCGAAATTTCCAGAAGGTACCGATGCAACCTCCACTACCGCCTCTTTACTTTCTCCATTCTCTTCGTCCCCTTCTGCGTGTTCGGAAAATGTCGATTCGTCAAAATTATAACTAGCCGGATCATTACCCTCCAGCTCTAATGCTTGAAGTAATCGTTGCCTCAATACATTTTTCTGGCCGACCGTTGACAAACCACGTCGCTCCAACTCTTCCTTTAAATCGGAAATCTTCAATTCGTCTAGAATCATCTTTTAATTCACAATCCCACCGCTGTCACCAATTGTTACGTTTTTGCCTTGTCAAATTCAAGGTTCGATCACTGGATTGTGAATAAAACAAACGATGTAAATTCTAGAACACACTAAATTTATTTATTTCCAATTAAACACTAATTTAATTATTTCACTTATTTAACTTAATTATTTAACTTCACAATAATTATTTTCTACACTTTAACAACACTATATTACACTTTAATAACACTTTATTTTACTTTATAAACACTTTAATTACTATTAGCACTCTCACGGTTAAAACAAAACTGATTTTCTCCCAAATGTTTGTTGCGTATTTATACCAAATATTCTAACCATTCTAGAAATGTCCAGAATATTCGATTAGTCTAGATAAGTCTAGACACTTCTATACTGTTCTACTTTATAACAATTTTACATTAACGATAGTGTCGCTATTCAAACATAGATGTCGACACGATCGTAACAATATTGTTACGATCGTGGCGACATCTCTGTTTGAGTAGCGATACTATCGTTAATGTAAAACTGTTATAAAGTAGAGAAAATAGATAGATACTAATCGAATATTTTAGAGATTTCTAAAATGGTTAGAATATTTGGTATAAATACGCGACAGACATTTGGGAGTAATATCAGTTGTGTTTTAACCGTGAGAGTGCTTATAGTAATTAAAAGGAAATGGTAAATTGTTTATAAAGTAAAATAAAGTGTTAATAAATTGTAATATAGTGTTGTTAAAGTGTAATAAAATAATTATTGTGAAGTTAAATAATTAAGTTAAATAAGTGAAATCGGAATAAATAAATTTAGTGTAGAATTTACATCGTTTGTTTTATTCAAAATCCAGTGACCGAACCTTGAATTTGACAAGGCAAAAACGTAACAATTGGTGACAGCAGTGGGATTGTGAATTAAAAGATGATTCTAGACGAATTGAAGATTTTCGATTTAAAGGAAGAATTGGAGCGACGTGGTTTGTCAACGGTCGGTCAGAACATGTATTGAGGCAACGATTACTTCAATCATTGGAGATGGAGGGTAATGATCCGGCTAGTTATGATTTTGATGAATCGACATTTTGCGACCACGCAGAAGGGGACGAAGAGAATGGATAAAGTAAAGAGGCGGTAGTGGAGGTTGCATCAGTACCTTCTGGAAATTTCGATATGGCGCAGTCATTATCACAGCCATTAGTGATGATGAAAATGGAACAGTCAATAGAAAAGTCAGTTGAAAAGTCCAGTAGCCAATTAAATCAGGAAATGAAAGAAATTAAGCAGACAATGGGCGAGATCAATAACGAAATGGACGAGAAATTCAATGAAATGTTTATCAATTTACATGAAGAAGTAGAGCAAATTGACCAAAAATTACAAAAAAACATCCAAGGGTTATGGAGCAGAAAGTTATTGACGGCAATGGAAAAATACAAACAGATATGGAGAGTTGCAAGAGAAAGTTCTAGGCTTCGAAAAAGAACTTCTTTACCTCAAAGTTAACGGAACAACGTAGACAGTATCTGAGCCAATTTAAGCAATGAAATTTAAGCCACCGATATTTGATGGCACAACATCGTTTGCGGTTTTCAAATTTCAATTTGAGACAACGGTTAATCAAAATGGGTGGAATGACGCAAATAGGGGAACAGCATTAATAGCCGCTCTAAAAGTAGAAGTCGTTTAAGCCTGCGTACAATATCTGTGTTGTTTAACAGCTTAGTTGCCTCAGTGTTAACATGTTGTTCGAGCCTTTGCCTATGTCTCACTGCATTTTTTTTTGGATTTCCTTTGAAACAGTGTCCACTTTAAGGTCCCTATGGAGGTTTTTGTTTCTAACATACCATGGTGCATCAACGATGTTCCTTAATACTTTGTTTTGAAATCTTTGGATGATTTCCACGTTGCTCTGTTTGGTACAACCCCAAAATTGGATACCATAAGTCCAAACCGGTTTTAATATTTGTTTATATAATAGAAGTTTGTTGTATGTTGATAGAGCGGAGCTCCTTCCTATCAGCCAATTCCGCAGTATGATCGTCGTAATTACAATGAAATAATGAAGGCGCTGGATCGAAAGTATGTTAGTGACCATAAGCGAGAGATGTATGGTATGGAGCTGAAGAGCCGATGTCAAAAGATCGGAGAGACTCTTCAAGAATATTCCGCAGCAGTCGAGCGGCTAGTGCATTTGGCACATGTGAATCCATCTCCCTATTACTTGGAGAGGATTAAGATGGACGCATTCATCGATGTAATACGGGATCCGGAAACACGTAAAGCAGTGTTGTTATCACCTAAGGCGACTTTTGCCGAGACCATCGCATGTGCTTTAATAAATGGGACTGCGCAGGCTATCATAAAACCGTCGCATAAGGTACGACGAGTAGAAATGGATAGCAGCACCAACGTCGAGCGGTTGGTTCCAAGATACAGAGAGGGTGTTAGCAAAATAAAATGTTGGACATGTGACAAAATGGGTCATATATCGAGAAACTGTAAAGAAGGAAAATGGAGACGTACAAGATCACAATCTCCTATGCGACGAGCAACAAGTACAGAGCGACTACAGAGCTATCATTACCAGATCGAACATCGGAAAGGGAGTACACATGGAAATGCCGATGCATTGTCAAGACGACAATGTCAAGTGGAATGTAAACACTGCGGGCGTATAGAAGCAAAGGAAGACGTTATCGAATGGACGGATGAAACTGTTAGGGACGAGCAGTTAGCAGATCCAGATTTGGCAATAATCATGCAATTTAAGGAGACAGGAAATCGTCCAACTTGGTGTGAAATTGCGGATAAGCGTCCCACAGTAAAGGCTTACTGGGTACAATGGGATAGCCTCCAAATCGAGAACGGATGCTTAAAACGAATATGGGAAAGCTCGGACAGTAATGTGAAACAATTGGTAAAAGTGGTGCCTAAGTCTAGGATTGGCGAGATATTGAAGGAGTATCACGGAGGGGCAAGTGGGGGTCATCTGGGAATTAATAAAACACTTGCCAAAATACGTCAACGTTTTTACTGGTTAGGATGTAGACAATCTGTAGTGGGGTGGTGTCAAAAATGTGATCAATGTGCGGCGGTAAAAGGTCCCGCAACATAATACCAAAATAATATCAACCACTTCAGGTTTATATTATGAGGATAAGCCAGGTTATTATTTTTTTAATTTCCGTGGAGGATTCGTACACATTCGTAACTGAAATCTTAAATTCTCTGGAGCAAATACTATAGATAAATCGCAATTGTGGTGTATACTCGTAGGTAGGCTATAATAATATCAAGAAAATATTAACCATCTCAGGATCATATCATGGGGATAAAACAGTTTTATTTAAATTTCTATGCGGCAGATATAATCATTTATTTTTAAAGTATTGCATGTTTTCATTTTTTCCGAAAGTGGTGAAGACTCTTTTATAGAGGGATCTTCAATCATACAATCATTCATATGGATCCATTCCACTCACGACGAAGACTCTATCTTATCACTATGGTATATTTATGGTAAAATAAGCAAAATACGAAGAATAACAAAAACTAGACGAATACGTACAATGAGAAATTCAAATTTAATATTGGATAGCTTAATGTGCCCTGCTTCCATTCCACATAGTCACTTTATGAGCCAATCTCTCGGACTTGCGTTAATTGCTAAAGTGTATCAGCACTTATTTACACAATATTCGGCGATATTGGTAAATTTTGAAAATTTGTCGGAACGTCCCAATTCTGTTTTATAGAAAAATCAGTCCCTCTTAATTGTATCCAGGGATGTGCGTTTACGCGTCATTAATTATTTTCTACGTCGACGTGTCGACAATCCGTAGACAACGTTGACAATGTCGATAGTGTAGACAATTCCTAGAATGATTTTGTAAATTAATTCTAAATTACCAAACCAAATTTCTTTAGGAGCCAATGCGATACGAGTGAAGATAATTTTATAGAGTTTCCTTCAATGTATTTTAATCTACAATGATGACAAAACCTACGTGAAGTTATATTTGAATCAGTTAGAAGGTCAAAAACAGTATCTTGTCAAAAATGCAATACTTCCGCTAAACATAATCTAAACTTCAAGTTAACTTCGGCCCCGTTAGCACAGTTAGTACAGCGTGCTTGCTGTGGTATTTGCGGGTCCCAGGTTCGATTCCCGATGTCGGCCAAAAATCACGGTTGGGTGTTTAAAAATAAACTAAAAATAAAATTTGTATGTAAATGTGTTTGTCCGAGTATTGCATCGTGGGCCCATTTGTGACAAGTAAGTGCTGGGGTGATCCGCCTAACTATTAATGTGTTTTAGATAAATTAACAAAAAGAATTATGATTTGACAAGCAATTTGCTGTTGTGAACTCAAGAGCAAGTTTTATATAATGTTTTAACCGGTATATATAATAGCGTTAGCAAAACCCGGAGAATGTTGAGAACCAGGTTTTTTTTTAAAAAACTATTCTATAATTTAAAAATTTATAACAACAAATAAATAATCCAATTTTATATAAATTGCTTGGCGTTGAGTCATCCCCCAAACAAATTTTTGTTTAGTGAAGATTTTACTTGCCAGAGAATCCATCGGTCGATGTTGTCTTTATTGTTAATAAAGTTTTAGTATATGCTTAAGACGCGAACTTCGCTGTTATTTTTGCAAAGGGACACTTTTTTAAATCTGATTTTGTTAGTTTGGATTCATCCTTTTTGAAGTTTCATAAGACTGAATGTAAAGTTTAAATCAAAGTTAAAATATGTAAAGAGATTTTTTTTAGTAAAAGGAGAAATGGATTCTATCTAGTCAATCGAGATCACTTCTATTAGCTTAGAGAGACACTCACAGAAACTACGGATAGAATAAAATCACTGAAGGAGTGACTTGAGAAGGAATAGAGGTTAATATTTAGTTTCTAGGCATAATTCATCATCAATTGCGATTCATATTTCAAATATGTTCGTGTTAGATGCTTTGTAAAATTAACAACGCATTTTTCTGTGGTACGTACACTTAAGTGTAGTCTTTCCTAGTTGTGGGTTCTTTCACCCGACAGTTCAAACACAGCGCACTGTTTTTTGAATAAATTTATAATGTTTAAATTTCTTGAATGTTTTGGTTTCAAAGGTCAATTTCTTTGGCTATTGACACTTGCTAAAGAACATCACCATTTGAATTTATACTTTCATTTATATCAGATGTCTATTCATTATTTTTGAGTAATGGTCCTATTTCTGAGAGCACCTAATAGCTACCAATGTTTGTATTCAAATTTTCAATTTTGGTCAGCATAAACTAGTAACAGTTGCTGCTATAATAAGCGTAGTGTTTTTCCATCCAAATGCCTCAACTCCTAATTTAATTGGTTACAGTGCATTGCATACATTATTTAACAACGGTTCTCCAGTAAAACTAGCTAAACCACCTTTTTGGAACTTTTCGTGGAAAGTTTTTAACCCTGGTTTCAAATAGGAAACCCTACAGGTAAATAGATGAAATGTTTCAATTTGACTCAAACAGACGACGAGGTTCACTTTAAATTCGCAATAAAAAAAAATTTTGTAAACTATTTAATTTTAGAAATCGAGTTCTGGTTGTTTACAAATGGCATTTTGCTATAAAAATCCAACAACCGAAAGATATATTCGTGTGCGGCAAACATTACATTAGCACGCAAATATTTGTGCATCTGTTTGTGTTTGAGATAGATTCACAATTTTCTAAGTCAGTAAAAAATTGTAATGGCAGTAACACTGTTAAAAACACTCAGTATTGTTTTACTGAGATGATATTTCTGTCACCTCACAGTGAGTAAAATATCGAGTAGCAAACTTTTTCCATGGAATTTAAACGTTAGTAAAGATCGACGAAACTACATTCTATAGTCAGTTGTTTTATCCCTTCAATTGTTCATACTAAACTTGCCCGGAATTGGTATACTGATTTAGCTAGCTAGCACTACTAGTTATTTCTTGGTTATTTCAAAGAAGCTGAGCCCACCGGTTTTCGAGGTATCCAAAAATATTTGACAGTAGTGAAAAGAATAAGGATGCTGAAAACTTGCTCTAAGCCAAATATATTCTAACTGGGAACAGCATTGCGTGATTTTCCGTAATAACTAAATTTTGAATTTAAACCAATTCTATCGTTGAGTGCAATAAATATTTTTTAATTAATTATTGTTTGTTTTATTGCAATATATATTTCCAAAGTTAAAGTATGTTATGTGATTCCCGCTTTAATTTGAATAATTCTCTAATGTTTTCCTATGCTACTTAGCTGAATCGGCCGTATACAAAATACAACTGCAAATTGGCGTATTTTATTTCAAATCGCTAAAATATCATATAGGTTGTGGACATTGGCTTAATTGTTGACGATGACAAAAAACGTTGCCAAGTAATCTACGTAATATTTTACGTGTTGACAACCCCGTAAATTGCACGGTGTAATCTACCTCGATCACCCCTGATTGTAACTGTAAAAGCAAATCTTTGAAATTTGTATATAATTTATAACCACCTGAGCTGACACTTAAATATAATGAAAATATTTATTTTAGTGTGGTCATAGCGTTTTTTGGGGTTAGAATTTGGGCCTTTCCACATACATATTCTAGAGGGCGAATTCTATTCTCCTGAGTGCTGTTGATGGTTGCTTAAACTGTTAATCGATAACACCCGATTAATTCGGTCGAATTAATTTCAAATTAAATTTCTGTGTTGGGCAAACAAGTCAAATATATTATTGGCCAATTCTGGACTAACGAATAGCATCAAACACTTTACACCTGTTGTAGCCTAGGCCATATTTTAAAACGTCACTTTTAGCCTGTTTTCTAATAAATTTTAAATTTTAAGAATTTTCGATGACAAAAGCAAATAACAATTTTCATACTTCGTACGTATCAACAATAAATATAGCAGCAAATACAATACATAGACATAGAACAAATAAATAAATAAATCTCAGCTTTTATTATGACACGTGATAATATTTTGTTAACATACCATCGCTGTATCAAATTAGTTTGTTTCATTCATGTGTTGTACACATCGTTTGTAATTTTAGATAATCTAAACATAGCTAAAATACCAGACAATTTATGGCATAAAATTTATATTAAAATGCTTGGCATTTTTACCCTTCTCACTCGAGTACATACATATGTATATACTGCAGGCATTCATTGTATATCTAAAATAAATTTCGAACATATTTTAATAATAGTTTTTCGTTTTCCAAATTACATGCATGGTACATGTCTTAGGAATATAAAACTGACAACAGTTATTTGAAAAACTTTTCGGTAATTAATTTCGCTTGTATACAATTTTCCAAAGCCGTAACGTTTAATTACTATAATGTCAGCAACAAAGTTATTTTAATTGTTTTCGTTCTTAAAATTTGTACGGGAATACCGTGTGTAACGTTTTGTCTAGATGTGTTGCAGCATTGCTTTAACCATCGTAATAATAAAACAAACTTGAATTTTATTCAATCTTCAACATCTTCAAGAAATGAGAGAAATAGATTCCCCCTGTTAAAATATTTGGTTTTCCAACTGAACTTTTTTCTCAACCACTTTGTTGAAAAGTTTAGCCAAACAATATCGAATTATCTTTTCGCAGCATGTTTGATGATTGGCCGAGGTTCTGAAAGTACAACAACTCAGCAATGAGCGTAGTTCACGTAATTTCTTTAAAGGAATTACTGGATTGCACCATACTTTCAGGCCTTCGTTAACCGCCATTCGGGACCGGGATGGAAACCTCTGTGTCAACATCGACGCAGTACTTGACGCATGGAGTGGACACTTTACTGAGCTGCTTGATGTTCATCATGCGTCACAGACTGTTGTTGAGCCACCTCTAAAACAGTCTGCGGAGATTTGCACTGAGGAGCCATCCCATGAGGAATTCACTAAGGCCATGCAGAGAATGAAACGAAACCGCTCACCTGGAGTGGACTGCATTAATTCGGAGCTCTTGATATTCGGAGGGGATACTTTGTGGAACTGTCTTTTCGACCTTATTCGATTAGTATGGCGAACCGAAGTTATGCCTGATGAATGGAAAGTGGCCGCGATATGCCCCATCTTCAAGAAGGGAGACCGCTTGAAGTGTGAGAATTATCGCGGTATAGCTCTCCTTTGCACAGCATACAAGTTACTGTCATACATTTTATTGGATAGAATCACTCCTCTGGCGGAGGGCTTGGTTGGTGACTATCAGGGAGGATTTCGTCCGAATCGATCAGTCACTGATCAGGTCTTTTCGCTGCGGATGATTCTATCTAAATATTATGAGACATCCATCTCCGTACATCAGGTTTTCCTGGATTTCCGGCAGGCCTACGACTCGATCAATCGAGAGAGCTTGTGGTCTGCCCTGGAATACCTAGGAATGCCAACAAAATTGGTACGACTGTGTAGGATGACAGTGACGCAGTCTCAATGCTGTGTTAAAGTTGAGAACAGGCTATCGGCAATTTTTGCAGTTAACTCGGGTGTTCGGCAGGGAGATGCTCTGTCCCCGATACTCTTTAATCTCATGTTGGAGTACATCTTTCGTAAAACTGAAACACCTCAGCGCAACATCTTATATCGCCAGTCCAATCAAGTGCTTGCATATGCAGATGACATATGCGTGATTGGACTGAATAGCAACGGAGTGAAAGAAATACTTGATCCGCTTGTAGAGTTTTCAGCTTCTGTTGGACTCCAGATCAATGAGTCCAAAACGAAATACCTGATCTCTGGTTTTAGAGACAATGGCACACCAGATTTTAGTAGTGGCCACCACACGTTTGAGGGAGTGAGGAGGTTCAAATATTTGGGCTCTCTTATCACTCACGATAACAGTGTGGGTGAGGATATTAAAGTGCGGCTGGCAGCTGGCAGTCGTTCTTTGTATCCTCTAAGGCCAATGCTAAAATCTAAACACTTATCAAGTGCCGTGAAGCTGAAGCTTTACAAAGCGTTGATCAGGCCCGTTGTTATGTTTGGATGTGAAAGTTGGGCGCTGCCGGATGAGTACGAGAGATGGCTCCTTACATTTGAGAGAAGAATCATGCGTGTGATTTACGGCCCTAAACGCGAAATAGATGGTACATACCGAGCTCTGTACAATTTCGAGATCAGAGATCTGATGAAGATCCCCGATATTGTACATGAAGTTAGATCTCAGCGAGTACGCTGGCTCGGTCACGTTCTGCGTGCTGATCCGGAACGAATTGTGCAGCGATCTCTGAAAGGAGAGCCACCATATGGTAGGCGCAGAGGTCGTTGCAGGCGACGATGGCTCCACGATGTAGAGAACGACTTGGCCTCTTCAGATTGTCTAAGACAGTATGAAGACCAAGCTCAGGATCGAAACCGTTGGAGCCAGATTGTTGATTCAGTAAGGGGCCAGTAATGGCCTTTAACACTGTTATTATTATTATTATGTTTGATGATTTACATTTGCTGGATCTCAACAGAGAAGGTAACTAGGTTGGTAAACAGCAAGCTTATGTAGATTCTAAAGTTTACACTAAAAAAAAGTATTCATGCACAAAAGAACATGCTTTGAATTCAGAACTGAATAAACTTTCTATACAAAATCTTTCTAAAAGTTTTAAACGAAGAAGTTTATTTTCTTAAAATCCAAATCATGAATTATATTATATTTCCTCAATGGTCTTGAGTAATAAATTCCAATTTTGAATTAATTTTTTTAATTCAGATTCTTGTTTACATTCTAAACAAATCAAATACAAGCTGTGAATTATATTGATTTGGTTCACGTGCGTCAAAAACTAAACGATTACAAAATTGAATATTCGTTTGTTTTTGAAGGCATCTTTTGGCCGCCTGATCTGAGGAATCGTTTTGATAAAAATTCGTTCTAATAAGCGTGAAAATTGAAAATTTAATTGAAAACTATTTTATATCTATTGAAAAAAATGTATCTTTGATGTAAGAATGGTTTATGAATCAACTAAATATCGTGTATTTTTTAGTTCATCTCTTTTTAATTAGATGTCGTAAGTGGCAAAAAACAATTTTTTCATGGAATATTTTGTAATTTTCGATAGCGGAGATTTACACTATTTCAAATTTTATTTTAGACGAATTTTTTGGCATTTAAATATCGACATCAATTTTGATTTTTGTTCTAGGCAAAGTAGAGCGTTAAGTAGTTAAATAATCACAGACTTTAAGGTTCTGTGACGATGGAATTCCTCCGATCAGCTGTAATAGAAGTTTGCGCTAGTGTAAAATCAAGTCTTGGTGGAATTTTCAGTCGCCATTTGATATACACAAGTTTAACACTTTTTTAAAATTACTTAACACACTTCTTAAATTAATTTATTATTTAATTGATTTTAGGATCAACCAAAATGAGTGCCAAACCCTTTATACATATTTGTCCAGCTATCCCATATAATATAGTCTACAAAACTTAATAATGAAACCAAATTCTGCATCAAATTCCATAGGGGAGCACATCATAATCGAGATTTTCAAATATCACGACAGGACATAATTCAAACATTAAAAATCAAGAAATCCGCAGACAGGATAAAAAACAGGCATCACCAGACAAGACAAAATCCGAGCAAAACAAATTCCGGAAACACAACCAACTTTTGACAGAACAACTTAATTTCTTAAAGAAAATAACATCGGATAAAATATCCAACCATCGCGAGATATAAATTTGAGTCAACAATCCGGCTCAAACAGTTTTGATCCTTCGGTTGGTCTTCATACTGTCTTAGACCTGAAGAAGCCAAGCCGTTCTCTACACCGTGGAGCCATCGTCACCTGCAACGACCTCTGCGCCTACCATATGATGACCCTCCTTTGAGTACAATGGTCTGGGATCTTCATCAGAAGCCATCTCTCGTACTCATCCGGCAGCGCCCAACTTTCACATTCAAACATAACAACTTGCCTAATCAACGCTTTGTAAAGCTTCAGTTCCACGGCACTTGACAAGTGTTTAGATTTTAGCAGTGGCCTTAGAGGATACAAAGCACGACTTCCGGTTGCCAGGCGCACTTTAATATTCTCACCTACACTGTTATCGTGGATGATTAGAGAGCCCAAATATTTGAACATCCTCACTCCCTAAAACGTGTAGTGGCCACTACTAAAATCTGGTGCGCCATTGTCTCTATATACAGAGATCATGTATTTTGTTTTGAACTCATTGATATGGAGTCCAACAGCAGCTGAAAATTCTACAAGCGGATAAAGTATTTTCTTCACTTCGTTGCTATTCAGTCCAATCACGCATATGTCATCTGTATATTCAAGCATCCTATTGAACTGGCGATATAAGATGTTACGCTGAGGTGTTTCAGTTTTACGAAAGATGCGTACTCCTACATGAGATTAAAGAATATTGAAAACAGAATATCATTCTGCCGCACAGCTGAGCGACCACAAACTCTCTCGATTGATCGAGTCATAGGCCTGCCGGAAATCCAAGAACATCTGACTTACATTGATGGAAGTCTCGTAATATTTAGACTGAACCTTTCGTAGCGAAAATACCTGAAAAGGACTCCGAATTAATGCAGTCCAGCCCAGGTGAGAGGTTTTGTTTTACCGTCTGATTCCTTATGGGATGGATCCTCAATGCAAATCTCCGCAGTCTGTATTTTAGGTAACTCAGCTACAATCTGTGACGCATGATGAACATCAAGCAGGTTAGTAAAGTGTTCATTCCATGTACTGCGTCGATGTTGTTGCAGAGACTCCCGGTCCCGAATGGCAGTTGAGGCAGGCCTGAAAGTATGTTGCAATCCAGTAATTCCTTTAAAGAAATTATGCAAGTTGCGCTCATTGCTGAGTTGTTGTACTTTCAAAACCTCGGCCTTCCACCATTCTCGCTTTTTCCGTCTGCATATTCGCTTCGATGTCCTTCTAGTAAGAGTAGCCTTGTTTTTCCTAGCGATTGTGAGACGTTGTTGCACTTCACTATGGGCTATATTTTGTTGCTTGACTGCAAAACGACACTCGTCATCAAATCAATCATCCATGCGTTTCATGCGTTTCGCTGTTCAAAATGTACAAAAAGCGACCAAATGATGATCGGTGCCTACGTATTTGGTGGTTGACCGATAAGCTCCACATCCTACATAGCCCGAGTTCATTCTTTTGAAATTAACACGTGGTCAATTTGGCTGTGGGCAATATTGCGAGGATGTGTCCATGTTTCTAAATGTATCTGTTTATGAGTTGGGAATGTGCTTGCTATTGCTACTATAAGATCGTGAGCAATTGGAAAGTGCATCATTCTCTCGCCATTATCGGTCGCAGTTTCGTGTCGAGAGTACGAACCTATGTTTTCACACAAGTCCGCCCGATTTCGGCCAGCTCTAGCATTGAAGTCCCCAATTACCATTCTAACATCGTGTTTGGGTATAGATCCCATCAGATCATCCAAGTCACTGTAAAATGAGTCTTTATCTTAAGGCTGGCTGACTTCTGTGGGTGTGTGTACATAAATTATCGACAGGTTGGCTAACTTCATGCGCAAGCGATGCTTACACAATCGGTTATTGACTGCTTTAGGCCAGCGAGTTTTTTGAACAGCAACGAATTCCTGTCGATATTCTTTCATGCACGTGATTAGACCTTCCACCGATCCCGGTTTCCTAAGTTCTACGTTCTACGTGCCGATCCTAAACCTCGTGTCCGGGTACTTGAGCGGAGGTCGGTGTTATTTTGGCGATATCCATTTTTCATTTTCTTGACTTTATAAACAGGTAATTTTTTACGGATTCGGGTCAGCCCAGCGATCCAACCGAAACATGTCAGTGCTCCCCGACCACAGTGATTGTGTTATTCGATTTTGAGTAAAGCTCCAGCTTGTCGATTCTTAAGACTGGAATGAATTGAGTGGTTCGTCTAAACAGATAGAATGAGATATTTGAACATGTTATCGAGGTTCAAGCAACAACAGAAGCATCAACTAGCTGTAAGAAGCCTATATATCAAGAATCTGAATTCTGTCTTTATGGATTTTCTCTTGGGGAATTCTGTCTTTCGGGATATAAAGCTTATAAGGGGTTAATTTTTATAATAGAGATTTAACACTTTATAACGAACGGTTCATTAGTACCTGTAATTAAGTAAGTTTTTTCGATGGTTTTGCTTTTGGTTTTATATGGGGTCGTTGCACAATTTTTGACCTCGATTAAACCAAAGCTTTTTACGTTGTCATGTATATGCATTAGAAAGTATAGTTTTAACCGTTATGGGTAAACATTTTTGTTATATAAAACCAAATATGTGTCGGGCTTTCTATTTGGGACTTGACTACTTTGACTTTCACTGTGATCGCAGGCTTAAAGAAATAACCAAACTGTCAGTGTCAAAATATTCAGTAAAGAAAATATTTTTATCATGGTGAAGTACACGAATGAACAACGTTATCAAATAATTAAAATTTACTACAAAAATTCCGAGTCGATGACTGCAACTTCAAGAGCGTTAATTCCAATTTTTAGTCAACAAACAGAATATGCGTTATTGGTCATGTGAAAACCGTTATGTGCTTCAAGAAACAACATTCCATCGTGGTTTTTATGCTGGTGGTGTCATTCTTTGTTTTTTTTTTCGTTGATGAAAATGACCGTCACGTTATCGGCAATGGAGATCGTTACACAGACATATTGCAACGTTTTTTCTTTGGTCAATTGCATGAGCTAAACATTAATGACATGTGGTTTCAATAAGACTGCGATATGCCACACAAATATAAATTCGATGAACGTGGTATTTCCAGAAATGGCCCTGTCGCTTGGGTGCCTAGATCGTGTGATTTAACAGACTTTTTTATGGGACTACGTTGAATCATGGGTTATGCCAACAAGCCGGTGTCGTTAGAAGATCTCAGAGCCAATGGAGATATCGGCCGTTTCCGTCGAAATGTGTTTTATTTAAAAAAAAAGGTTGTCAAAGCCTTATTGGAAAACCCTTAGTGTCCATTTTGTTGTTTGTGCCTCATAAAACAAAGATTAAAGATAAAGATTAAAACTAACCTATTTTGACGAGATAAGCACAAATGATTTCAAAAATTTATTCATTTCATTAGAATTTAAAAACTAATTTTTTCCGTGGAATGTTAACAATATTTGAATTAATTTTTATGAATAAAAGTTAAATAATTGTATTACTTTTCGTATTTCACTTTTTTGCAATAAACACAAACTCAAATATTTAACTCTTAATATTAATTTAATAAGAAATATATTAAATTAAATAAGGATTTATCATACTCATATAGTACTATGTCTTGACTACATAAAAATGTATTTGTACATAAATGCGTAGGTAGAGTTAATAATGAAAATATAGGGAGTTCCAAAAACACTGGCTTTATGTGTTTTCAAGCATAATAACGCAACAATGTCATAAACATTTAAATTTTCAATTATTTTGCGATTTATTAAAAAAAACCAAGCTGCGATTTATAATATATTGGAACACCCTTTATTTATTTTATGTACAACAAGAAACAAACAACTTTTTTATTTGGCTGTTTATCTTTTCATATTAAAATGATCAATAATTGTATTAATAAATTAAATTTAAAAAAAATAAATTGGAATCTAGTCGATTTAAATTTATCTATTTTACATTGCATTTTGGTTTTCAGTTACAAAAGAGGCGTTGACCAAAAGCACAACAGTTTGTCATTTTTAAACTTTTCGAATACAAACAGTGTTGCTAATGTAGCACTTTTAGTGCCAGGTTTACCATTATCCAATTTATTTTAGCCCCATATAAAATCAGTTTTGCACCCAAGTGCAATTTGGCATTATATAAATCTTTTTAGCACTAATTCTAGCACTTTCAAAATTTTTTATAAAATGTCTAAGGCCCATTATTGAGATTAATTTTTCATTTCTAAAGTTTATTCCTTTTTGTTACGAGTCATAAATTTGAAGGAATAAACCGACCTTATCCCTTAAATGCATGACATCTGGAATTTCCGTAAACAAAATCATTTCCTACGTGTTGTGTAAAGTAGATTCAGAATTCGAAGACTATTTTTTAAAAAACATCTCCAATTTACAGAATATCTGAAAAAACTGGTTGTCCGTTTAAAATGACTTTATGCACTCTACATAGAAAAGTGTATTACTCTAAAAAATTCAAAGAAAATAAAATTCAAATTCAAACGTACATAAATCCGTTTATTTAATTATAAATGTGTTATATTTATAGAAATGAAGCTTTCATAATAATATATACATATATATGTATATATATATATATATATATATATATATATATATATATATATATATATATATATATATATATATATATATATATATATATATATACATATATATATATATATATATATATATATATATATATATATATATGTATATATATATGTATATATATATATATATATATATATATATATATATATATATATATATATATATATATATATATGTATATATAAATAATATAATATATATATAAATATATATATATATATATATATATATGTATATATATATATATATATATATATATATATATATATATATATATATATATATATATATAAATATATATATATATATATATATATATATATATATATATATATATATATTTATATATATTTATATATATATATATATATATATATATATATATATATATATATATATATATATATATATATATATATATATATATATATATATATATATATATATATATATATATATGAGGCCGATATATAGGTATATATATATAAATATATATATATATATATATTTATATATATATTATATTATTTATACCGGGTGTTTTTTTTAAACTGAGACGATCAAATATCTCGAAAAATAGCCACTCTACGGAAAAAATGTCCATAATCAAAATTTAATCATACCGCGGGGGAAATACATTAGTGCAAAAAAAAAAGTCCCCCCACCCCCGCTTTGTAGGTGGGGCGGGGGTAACTTTTAAACTAAGATAGGAAGCCATATTTTTTATTGCAGATACGGATTCTACGACTAAAAGTACGTATGATTTGAATAAAATATTTTGTTCGGTTCATGATAGATGGCGTTGCAATCGACGAAATTCAATTTTTTCAATTTCTCCTTCTTAGAACACACGCATTCGATTCTGCAATACGTTTGAAATAAAAAACATCACGTTTTCATTGGAAATACTCGAAATTCGTCATCAAAACAATTTATTCAGTTTTGTAAATCTAAATAAGTGTTCAAAATGATGGCCTGAATTTTGTATTTTTGAAATTTAATAATAAAACTTGAAATTAATTAATTAATTAATTAATAATTAATTACAAAGTTGGGTGTTAATTTTAAACGATAGCATGTTCTATTGAAATATAGGTTGATTCTGTTGCGGTGTAATTTGTTAACCAATTTTGAATAATTGTATACAGCTTTGAGCGATTCCTCACAATATATATTATAACACTGGAATTGTTCCATTATTATGTGCGCTGAACTTATGTCACGAGTAATAGTTTAACAGCTCAAAGCTGTATACAATTATTCAAAATTGGTTAACAAATTACACCGCAACAGAATCAACCTATATTTCAATAGAACATGCTATCGTTTAAAATTAACACCCAACTTTGTAAAGATTACCATCAAAACTAAGTCATCGACAGCACAGGCAATAAAAAGAAAAGCGGAAAGATTGTGGTTGAATGGATCAATAAAGCAGTTATATTTCAAAATTAACGAAATTACGCTAAAAACTTACAACGCGCAGCTAAAGTTGTCGAAAATATTCCACAACATCGATTATGTAAATATAATCAACAAAATTGAGACCGAATCTATAATACGCATGAAAAAGAAACAAGCAACTATCCTACGAAAAATAAAAAAGTTGAAAGCGTCACAAAAACCGGAAGAAAAAGGTGAAATCATCAACAGCAGTCACAAATTCTACCAAAGAATTCACAACGCAACCAACATTATGTTCAACGTTAATGAAAATCAGCTCTTGGAAAAAGGATTAAAATACAACACCACTCCGAAAAACAATAGAAAAGAAAAAATCAGACATCTCTTAAATATTGAGAATATGATCTTAACAACAGACAAGGAGCACCAAGAGGAAATTAGAACACTGATAGTAAACGGGCTTAATGAAAATACCAATACAACAGCCAACATACAACACAACACAGAAATAAAAACTATCAATAGCATCATAAACAAACTAACAGAACATAATGCCATCATCACAAAAGCAGATAAAGGAAATACCACAGTTATAATGTATAATGATGACTACAATACAAAAATTAACGATTACATACAAGCTAACAACATCATCGAATTAGAAGCAGATCCAACTAAATTATACCTAAAGCACGTAAATAAAGTCATCAACACGTCCTCGAACATCCTAAACAAAAAACAAATGCTTTTTAACAAAATGATAAAACCAATGGCGCCACGAATCACAGGACTTCCTAAAATCCACAAGGAAAATATTCCAATCAGACCACTGATAGATTTCACCACTTCACCAACGTATCGAATAGCAAAATATATAAACAGATGGCTAAACAATAATATAAGTTTAGAAAATGATTTTTCGATAAAGAATAATGTTGAGTTGGTAGACAGAATCCAATCAATTAAAATTCCAAGCGGTTCCAAAATGGCGTCGTTTGACATAGTAAACATGTATTCCAATATTCCTGTTAATGAAACACTACAAATCATCAACCTTTTACTCAGAAAAAACAAAATTGACCACAACAAAATAATAGAAATAATTAATTTATTAACCATAATTACAGAACAAAATTATTTTCAATACGACAACAAATTTTATTCACAACCTGAAGGACTCCCCATGGGCAGCCCATTATCAGGAACTTTGGCCAATATCTATCTTAATCATTTGGAAAACACACACATAATAAACAACAAAAACATATATAGAAGCAACATAGTCTATTGGCAAAGATATGTCGACGACATACTAATATTATTCTCTGGATCACAGAGGCAACTCGATAAACTTCACCATTACATCAACAGCATCAGCGCAAAAATAAAATTCACTTTGGAAAATGAAGTAAACAACAGCCTCAATTTTTTGGATCTAACAATCAAAAACCTAAACCATGAACACAAATTTACAATCCATAGAAAAATGACACAAACGGATCATACAATATGCAGCTCTTCAAATCATCCACAACAACAAAAAATATCGGCATACAGACATATGCTCAATAGGCTCAACGTCATACCGATGAGTAATGATGATTACAATGAGGAACTCAGCACAATCAAATATATTGCAACTAAAAACGGCTACAGCACAAAATTTATAGACCATACCAACAAGAAAATCAAATATAAACATACACAATTTAACTTGACTACGTTGAATAACACAGAAGATTCAGATAAGAAATATATAAGCGTCGAATACAATAAGAACACCTGTAATATAATAAATAGAATTTTACACAAACATGGATACACCACAGCGTATAAGACAAATCACAAATTGAAAACAAAACTCAAAACACAGAAAAACATCCAATCTTTAGACACCGGTATATACAAATTAACATGCAACGAATGCTGTAAATCCTACATCGGCCAAACAGGAAGATCATTCGCACAACGCTTCACAGAACACACAAGAGAAATTCACAAGCCACATATTACATCAAATTTCGCCCAACATCTGACAGATGAAAATCATACATACACAGATTTGCATAATAATCTAAAAGTGTTATACAAATTAAGTAAAGGACCGACTATGGACAGATTAGAAGAGTTGGAAATTTACAAACATAAGAATTGCCCGATGTTATTGAATGACAAAGTTAACACAAGAACTAACCGCATATATGACGTAATTTTAGAACTAACATAAATGTTGTCCCATAGTAATTTGTAACCTAAATATTTTTAATGTTTGTATAGAATTGACAATGGAATGTTCGATTCCGAAACCGGTCTTCTAAAATAATTAGAAATTTTTTGTCACAATAAGAAAGCTCGCATTTTAACATGTTATTTATTTATTTAGTTTTATTTATAAATAATTATATGTAATAAAATATTAGTATAAATTTTCAAAAAGTGTTTTTTAAATTTAATTTTTGTAAAATTTTTTATTAAACTATTACTCGTGACATAAGTTCAGCGCACATAATAATGGAACAATTCCAGTGTTATAATATAAATAATTACATCCGCAAACATGGATGAAAATTCAGTATACACATTTAATGTCTGACGATTTACTGATATCGCCATAGGCGAAGGCTCATGTCGTAGTGCATTTATTGCGGTATCATCAAGAAGCCCACTGAAATTGTCGCACGAGGATCGAGCCAAAATGTCAATGGTTTCGTCTTCCAAAATAAAGCTATCCCGATCTAAATCAATTTCTGGATCCACAAGAGGAAGTTCTGAAGGTAAAATGTTTGTGTTATTGATTTTAGCTTCAGTATCGTCTAAAGTATTTTCATCAACGTCCTCGTTGTCATCTGATTCGTATAGAATAGCTTCCATCTCTTGGTCCATGTTTATTTTATTTTCGATGATGAATTTTGTAGACATATATATCTAAAACACGTAATGCAGATATAATAATATTCAAAAACAACTAACAAAATACAACAACAATGATTCAAAAAGAAAAACGACACGCGTTGCGTATTATTGAATCATTTTCAAAGGAGTGCATAGTGTCCGTTTAAAATGACGGCCATTTGTCGTTATCACACACACATTTGGTTAACAAAAATAAATACAAAAACTGCTTCACAAGGAATAGGTATATTAGTTTTACCTGCCTGATTTATTTTGTTAGCGTATCTATAGTTGAAATTAATATTTTTGAAGAATAAAGATTCACTTTTATTTTTTTCACGACACACGTGGAATGATTTGTTTGGAGATATCAGGCCTACTGATCCTGTAACATGTCTCACTTTAATCATGTGTCAAACAATAGATCAAAGATGTATTCACTTAAAAATACACTTGTTTATATCAATTTTGCTTCAATTACGACTTTTTAAATTGATTTACTGGTTGTCCTTTATAACGGACGATATGCATTTAAGGGTTATGAGCGCCAATTCAATTTTCGTTTTCTTTTACCTTGTTTTTCGCCGAGTAAAGTAACCTCAATCGTTCAAACTTCGGATCAACATCGGTTATAACCTTCCGATATATGTATAGACCAACATAATTGAATAGAGTTGAATAAAGCATTTTAATATGTTATATGTTAATATGATCCCGATCTAACATTAAAGTTATTTTATTAATAACTTTTTGATAAAAAATTTGACCCTAACTGCGACTTTAATTAGAGAATATTTATTGCAATGCAAAGTTGAGCTTTTTTTTTCTTTGAAAAAACTTTGAACGTCTCTTATTATAAGATGAACTTTTTAAGAAAGGTTTTACAATTGTCCTAAAAGTTTAGGTATTTGTAATCATGTGCTTCTATAATTAAGAATCGAGTGTAAATATTTTATTTCACTCTGATCTGATATAAAGCTATTTCTTGAAAATAAGTTTCACATGTTCTTCGATATTGGAAATCAACTTTTAGATTTTTCAATTATCTGTTTATTTAAAGAGAACAAATATTTGTTTCCGATCCAACGCATAAAAGTTATCTTCTGAAACAATGGGCTTTTTGAAAAACGTGTCATGTCTGCCCTTCAAATTGAAAATTAAATGTTTAATAATCATAATGATTTGATTCTAAATTAAACAACAAGTAATCTAATTGATTCCGCTGCAACATAAAAAATATTTATTAAAAGCAGAGCTTTTTGAAAAAAAGTTGCCCTTCCACTTCGAAAATTTATATTTGAAATTTGTAACCCTCGTATTATTTAGTTAAAACACAAAGTGTTAATATTCCAATTAACTAAAATCCAACAAAAACTTCATTTATCAAAGATGATCTATTTGTTAAAAATTTTCACAACTGTCCTAACTGGAAATTAATAATTTAATTATTGTTGATCATCTTCTTTTGTAATTAAATAAGACGTGTACATTTTTTATTCAATTACGATTCAACATAAAAGCTCCTTTATGAAAAAATTTTTTGAAGAAATATTTTTCAGAAATTTCGATCAAACTGTTGTGCGCCAAGTCTCGTGTTGCTCCAATCAAAACCGTTTCATTGCCTCGATTGGAACTCTGCGTCCCAGTCATAAGTCAGCACAGCTGTTGGATCGTATTAAGTCTAACCTTAAAATCAAAATCACAAACTCGTATTGCTGGATCGACTCGGAAATCGTGTTAAATTTTTTAGCTGCATCCAACAACCTGGACCACTTTTGTCGCAAATCGTGTCGCCATCGTACAAGGTCTGACATCACCTTCAGTCTGGAATCATGTCGGGTTAAAGGATAACCCCGCAAATCTGGTCTCGCGTGGAGTATTACCTGAAAAATTGCTTAACAGTAAACTATGGTTTTCCGGGCCGGAATTTTTGTCGAGTTCGTCATTTAATTGGCCGAAATTCCACAAATAATTTATTACAAATAATAAATTTGGTGATTGAAAAAAGAAAGAACAATGATGTCGGCGTTCTCACAGTGCCTGATGATGTTGATTACGTTCAGAAAATCGCTACTCACCGAATATTTGGGTTTGTTGCTCGATTTGTGAACAATACAAGATTTTTGATCACTGGGAAACCAAAAACATATGGTTGCTTAACTGTCGCCGAACTGAACCAATCGCTAAAATTTATCGTAAAAATCATACAGCACCAGCGCTTCCGAGAAGGATTATCACTGTTGTTGGCCAACAAAGAAGCTCCAGCGAGGAGTTCGATCAACAATTTAAATCCGTTTCTCGACTCAAATTTATCGTTCGAATCTTAACACCCAATAATATTGCCAAATAATCATGTATTTGTTTTTGCTCTTTGTAGCCATTTTCATATCAAGAACTGTCACACTGGCCCTCAAGCATTGCCTGCTGCTGTGCGGCAACAATTCTGAATCATTCGTGGTGGTGATGTGATCAGGAAAATGGTATACAGATGCAACCCGTGCTTTAGAGCCAAGCCGAAATTATATAACCAAATCATGGGAAATTTGCCACGACATCGAGTAGAACCTGCAAGACCGTTTTGGCATGCAGGTGTTGATTTTTGTGGACCTGTTTGGGTCCATTATAAAGGCCGTGGCCAGCGCTCCGATAAGGCATATATTGCGGTATTCGTATGCTTTGCAACAAAAGCTGTCCATATTGAAGTCGTCAGCGATCTGTCGTCCAAGGCTTTTCTTAATGCACTTGATCGCTTCGTTAGTCGCAGAGGACTTTGTCGATATCTTTACTGCGATAATGGAACTAATTTCGTGGGAGGTAGTCGAGAGCTGAAGATTAGTCATAAAATAATTCGAGCCTGCGCTGACGCAAATATTCAATTCGTTCACATTCCGCCGCGATCACCACATTTTGGCGGTCTGTGGGAAGCTGCAGTGAAATCTGCAAAACATCATTTGTATCGAGTTTTATCAGCCGCGGCATTGACGTATAAAGAGCTAAACACTATCACAGCAAATATAGAGGTGACGCCGCTTTCGTCGGATCCATCTGATTTCGAAGCTCTCACGCCGGGTCACTTCCTTATCGGAGGCCCGCTTACTGCGATCATCGAGCCCTTGACCTCACAAATTTAAATGTTAACAAACTTGACCGTTATCATAAATTTCGCCAGCTATATCAGCATTTCTGGCAACGTTGGCAGAAAGAATATATACATACATCAGAATTGCAGCAACGGGGAAAATGGAAAACGACATCGAGCAACGTCACGGTCAACACGCTAGTTTTAATCGCTGAAGATGGGGTTTCTCCGCAAAAATGAATCCTGGGGCGTATTATCGAGGTTCCAGACGGATTAGTACGTGTAGCATCTGTAAGAACACCAACCGGTACTATAAAACGAGCCATTGTTAAATTGGCCTTATTACCACAGGAAAAGGATAACAAGGCAATTTGAAAGTACAGAGTACTGTCCAAAGGGGGGCGGTATGTTCGCGCTCAATCAAGTTGACTCCGTCTTGTATAGAGATGCATACAATAATATTTCATTGATTTAAAAACAGTTTATTTTCGAAGCATCATCAACTGTACTTATGTATCTAAATATTGTTGTACGTATATGTTTGTCGCTTTATTAAATAATATTTTTGTGGTTGGATCGTATATTCCGATAGATCCATCAGTCTCGTCAAGAAACACCTGGTATTAACAAAAAAAATGTTAATGTCTATGTCTCTCAAATTGGTGAGATTTCACAGTGTACTAGGCCTAAATTTTTAAAACTCGGATAGCAGTGGGACGTTTGTATCACGTAATCCGGGTTAATAAATCTATCAAACTAAACCCATATGCGAATAAAATATATATTCGATTCAGTTGGTTCACTGACATCACAGTATGTCTTCACACTTTCACAGTCATCAAAAAGTTGGTTATGTAATCCCTCAGACAATATGACGTATACTAGTATATCTATGTAAGTATATAGACAAAAGTATAGTTTAGTATTGATTTAAATAATATATCGTCTATACGCCAATGAATGTATTATGCGTATAATACAACACCATATGCATAAAGAACTGAATTATAGAGAAATTGATTAGTATTTGATGAACTATAAAATTTCACACACAACTTATTTTATTCAATATGAAACCGTAATCGTCATCTCAATATTTGTTCGCAAATCTACTTTTATTTGTCTGATTGTCGCAAACGTAAAATAAAAAAAGTTTTGATTCAACTTTTTATTTTTAAACTTTATTTAAGTTGTTTTTGTTAGAAATCGATTTATATAGAATTTTTTTTTTGTATTTATGTATATGTTCAAACTTTGTTTGGCTAAAGAAAAGGGTTATTGTGTTGAGAAGTTTATCAAAAACGTACAAAAAAAAACTGGGCACTAATTTTAGAACCGGTCAAGCCTATAATAAATTATATAACTCAGTTTGAAAATTTTTTGGTACAGCCTCATGCTATTATTTTAGTTGTATCAATAAAGTGGATGAAAGAGATTTAAAATATCTAATGTTTCAGATTGACATGCACAATCCACATGTAACGTATTGGTATTTCCATGATGACAGATATAACAGCTATTTAATTGTACGCTAATTATTGTATTATGTTTTTAAGACAATCACAAAACAAAAATTTATTTTTTTAACAGCAACACTTAAACATGACAGCAGCATAAAAACTTATCGCAACAATAACAATTTTATTAAACCAATCTAATACTCGTATAACAGAAACTTGAAACATTTATCTGTTTTCAGTTACTTACATACATATACAACTCGTAAAAATAAAGTTAAGAACTCGTAACAAGCAGCAGTTATTTAATACGACAATCTCTAATCTAAATTTAAAATTGTTGATAATACATTTTTATGTGTTTCGTTAATAAAGTTTGTGAGAGATTAGACTTATACAATTTTAATTAAATTACGGTTGTCATATATAGTGCGCAACGTGTAGACATGGCAGAAAATCGAATCGGCAACAATTCAAGTCCCACAAATCGTGCGTAATTAACGGAATGTCTTGTATAACCCTTTGTTATTAAAGGATATCCAAAAATTAACGCAAAATTTGAATTTGCCGCCATTTGTGCAGTAAAGTGTTGGCAACCTCAAAAAAAAAAAATAACTTGACATTTTATAACTGAGAGGTTAGGGTTAGTAAAAATGTGGCGTTGAATGGATTATTGAGCATCAACAAGTGGATGCTGATTTTTCGCCAAAAATTGCCGCATTTGGGGTACGGAGGCATGTTTGAGGCATCATTGAACCATACTTTTTTGAAAATGAGACTGTTCAAGCAGTAACTGTTACTGGTGCTCAATATCGCGACATGATAACACACTTCTTTCTGCCTCAGTTGGATGATATTGACATAGACGACATATGGTTTCAACAAGATGGTGCCACATGCCATACAGCCCGTGAAACAATTTAATTACTGCATGAAACATTTCCTAGTCGTGTATACTCTCTCGTTTCGGTGAACAGAGGTGGCCCCCTGGATATTGTGATTTAACACCATTAGATTTCTTTTTATGGTGTTACTTGAAGTCAAAGGTCTATGTCAACAAGCCCCGAACCACTCATGCATTACAGGAGGGAAGTAAACGCTGCATCAATGAAATTTAACCACATTTATGCAAAAAGGTCATGAACAATGTGCTATGCTGTGGAGGCCATTTGCCCGATGTGATATTCCATAAATAACCCTGTCCTATGTTCATTTTATTATTCAATAAAAAAATCATAATCTTATAATCCGAATTCTCGTAAGGCCATCCTAATTCATCTGGCTCGATGTACATTAAAATATGAAATTACGATGTTTTCAAAATCCTCCTCAACATGATGTTGTTTATGATTCGTTTCCGGAGTGTTTATTAATTTTTTAATTTATTCAATTTTAAGAAGGTTGTCAGATTGGAATTCGCTCACCATAAATACACAGCCTAGGGATACCACATCAACTAAATAAAATAAAATTAGCTGCTTTCCGATCACACTTTAAACTACTTATAAGTGTAAGTGCAGTCTAGTGTTGCGTGATGAAGGCAATCAGATATAATCGTATAGCTTTAGTGGCCTAGTTGCTTCACGACTCATTCGGCGAATTTCTTTATTATGTGTAGGTTTTCAATGTTTTTCACCCTATAGCAAGGCGCTATCTAATTCATCCGCAGCTAGTGGTCCCTTGTTTTTGGAATGTTGCATTTAGAATAATTGTAGATGGAGCGAAGACAACATACAAATATTTGTTATAACTTGGAAAAAGACTATCTATGGTTCATTTCATTTGCAGAAGACGTCTGTGTCCCGCATGCTGGTAGAATGGTCTTTTGGGTACGACGGTCTGGAACATCAGTGCTATTTGTAACTTGCCTTAAGTTGGACGGCTAATCTGGTTCTAGGCTGCATACAATTGAAGGGCGATAAACATTTCTGTTGTCTTGCATATTTGACTGGGAAGAATGCCTCTATACTGATAATATCGGCGGGATTTTCTAATGTTGGTATACATGATTCCATTAGCTCCCGTTAGTAGATTTGGTAATCCAGTTCGCGACGAAAGTATTCCACGAGATGGGCAACCAAGAAAACACTTTTGTTGAGTCTTCACCACTATTATTGGAGAACGCTTTCAACAGAAATATTTCAAGAATGCAGATTTTTTGCTTGCTGTTTAGATTATAAAATTGTTACCGAAATTTCAACAATCGAGGCTGATAGTCTGCCGGAAGTTTTTCGTCCCAGTGTAATTTTAATTTCGACAGTTGCTGTAATGATTCTGCCTTAGGTAACCAACCACTAGCCTAATCAGTCTTAACGCATCAAATAGCTTGGCGATAAAATAATTCGCATAATTAAAAAACCACTTGCTTAACATAACTGAAAATAATTTTGGGCAGGCTGCCAAATATGACCAAAAGTTTTAATGATATCGTTATCTATAATTTCGAACAGCCTGGTCTCGATCTAATTTTCTAATAGCTGTATTCTGGGTTTCCTACTGTTAAGGGATCTGCTCGAAATGGCATGCGTCCGATATATCGGTCAGCAAAATCACGCGAAATAGAATTTTATAAAAATGTTTCACATTCTTGTCCTTCGTATCGTAAGTGTTTTGATTTGGTGCAGATTCCTGTATTTCCATATTGCAATTTAAGCTTATTTGCCTAACATAATTTTACTAGGAACGATCTATCCGAAAGTTGTACTTTGCAGTAGTTTTAGTACGAAATTCACGGCCTTGAAGTTATCCCGTAAAATTTAAAATTACCTCAAAACGAGCCTAAACAATTCATCCCCAACTGTAAAAATGTATATAATTTATATAGTTCGCTCCTAGAATTTTTAACGTTTATACAGTTGGCCCATCACGTACGTTTTTATCATCTACAGAAGTATACAATTGGAACAAAAATGCTCATACCAGACTATTATTGATATTTTCTTGATGGCTGGAATTTCCGCTATACATAAATAAATGTCTGTTTTCGCAAACTTTTCAATGTAATTAATTCGATGTACAAGCTTTTGTAGACACGGCTACATTTTCTCATAACGATTGAGTTATGGAGGAGCATCGAAAACAAAATATTAGATTATTTCCAATCGCATTTTCCGTGTTAACTTAACATACTCGTAATAACTAAAATGGCACCAACACCACCGCAGAATCCGCAAGGAACTGTTGAAACCATAACAGATGCGTCTAAAACTTCACCCACAAGTCCCAATAAATAAAGCAATATATAATCAAAACGCCACATATTCATTACAAATGGTATCAAGTAGCTTAATATCATTTTGACATTTTGTCACATCAAAGGTTGTGCTTGAAACAGGCTGAACTATAATCATATTGTCGTCTGCACGTTTGTCAGACGGCAAACAGTCTAATCACATTGATAAACATCTGAACGAGACACAGTCTAGTCTAGTGTCAGCCATAATCCTGAATCGACCCCTCGACGACCAGTACCTATAACACTCAAGGACACTCTCATAAAACAATCGGAGCCTCAAGTGCTGTTTTGGCGGATTTAATTATTATTAATTAAAATTATGGAATTATGAAAAATTTAATTATGAAATTATGGGTTTCTAGATTGCCACTAACTATATCAGTGTTAAAGACACGTCAATTTGCAAAACTCAAAATTCTAACTTTGACGTGCAGGAGTTGTGTAAGTCAATAAACCAATTGAGATCACGGTTTAAAAAATTCGAGAACCGGCAAAACAGACACATACGATCCACAAGTATAGATCTTGCACAAGAGACTCTCGTGATCGAGTTTTATGTCTAACACAAACCGCTCAATGTGCTGGTATCACGATAGATATGGTAAAATTCAAATCAGATATGGTCATCCAAAAAATCAATGTCCTCCACCGTCCTTACGGCACATGCTGGAGTATCCACAGTGCACCGTATATTCATTAAATGCAAAAATACACAACTAACTTTCCTAATCGACACAGACGCTGATGTTTCTGTCATATCCGCGTCATCATTCAAAAACCTTGTTACAAATCAACATTTAGTTTTAACAGCATGGTTCGCCAATGAAAACCTATCCTTCAAGCTTATTAATTAAATTTGGAACTTCGTCGTGAGCCGACACCAATTCATTGGAAGCAAGAATAACTACTTGAACGATCCAACAATAATCATAGCTCCTCCAGGAGGACTCTTTTCCAGTGTGTGCCATCACCACGAATTTTCAATTTCAAAGGCTAAATGACTTTCCGGACCTACTCTACCACCGAGGTACAACTTACCCGTGAGAGATAATGTAGTTCATAGAATCATAACAGAAGGGCAACTCCCATTCTGCGAACCATACCTCGTCTTGACCCTGAAAAGCTTCAATTATCAAAGGATGGTTTTCAGCATATGCAAAATTGTCTTTGCAAGCAATCTTCATCGTCATCATGCTCTCTTCTTCATATGGTCCCTAAAAAATAACAAATGTTTTGATTTCTTTCGTATTATTTGCGTAATGGTCTGCGTAATGCAGGACAAACATTCCAACGATTCATAGACATGTGAATCCGGTGTTCCTCAATCTACTGCGCATTACTTACACTCCAACAGATAACACAACATACTGTATTAGGACTGACGCTTCGAATGTAGCATGTGTTGGAACAACTAAAGTAAGAGGCTATGTTAAACATTTCAGGCATAACTTTTATTGGTTTCGCCTACCCCTTAATCAAAGATTAAAGTTAGAACAAATCAAATCGGATGATAGTTCGAGTGGAATATGGTGCGAGACATGAACCATATATGTCAGAAACACTTAGACGTTAAATGTTCGACACCGTTGACAATCTAACTCTAAAGTACTTTATTGGAACTAAACTGACCAAGGATCAAAATTCGAATTAATCGTTATATCAGAAATTGACAAAATGTTTGGAAATTCATAAAATCAGAACGGCTCCTTACCATCCGCAGTCAAATGGGCTTATCGAACGAGTTAACCGAAATTTGAAAAAATCCTAATAGCCGTAAGCAACACAGAAAGTTGGAGTGCAGAACTTCCGCTTGCGTTGTTGGGAGTTCATATACAGCATTCAAGGCAGAGTTAATTGCTCCGAGGCTGAGCTGGTTAACGGACCAACAGTCAGGGTGTGCGGATATTTTTTCATTCCTTCTATAATCAATCTTCGCAATTGTTCAAAAACTTCGGAATTTTATGCAAAATCCAATACTGACGGACCGTGAACGGATATCCAGTAACATAAATTAAAATTGGAACAAATAAATTATGAAAAATAAAAATAAATTATACAAAAACAGTTTAGAATTTATAGCTAAAGCTACCTCTATTCCGAATCATCACTCTACCCCGATAATGATTGGGACAACCTAGGTGTATGAGCAGAAACAACTTTTCTATAGATAACAATGCGCTGATAGCCAGAGCAGCAGTTAATTAATTGTAATGATATTTAGGCCGATGAAATGATCCTATACCATACCACTTGTTTAGATCCATAAATACAACAGCAATTATATGTAATTTATAATGCCAGTCCATTATGTTGCCTGGTTATTTATGTTACTTGCGTATGTATGTATACATATATATGTAGAAGAATAAATTAATTGTATCCTAAATAAGTATATATATACATTTAATTAACTAATTAGGGTTTAATCCTCAATCATATTACCGACGAATTATAAGCATAAAATATGTACACAACACACATATACATACATACCTAACAATTTATTTATAATGACTAACGTAAAATTTTATTTACGATAATTTGAATGAATACCATCCTTCCACCCACTACATTTCATATATAGAGCGATTAAATTGTCTAAATTCTCTATTAATTAACACACGTGTAAAACATTAAATTATTAATTAGAAGAATATACATATACACATAAATCATACATAACATATATCAGCAACATAAATTCAAGGCCAAATATGTCGTTGCCAAATGTTACGTTGAAAATATTTGCTATACAGATCGATGATTTGGTAAACATCAACAATTATTTGCAATTCCTTTAACTATAATAAGGAATTACTTTTAAAACTGTCAGTGTGTGTGTGTGTGTGTGTATATTATGTATGTATGTGCATATGTTGAAGAAATTCATATGTGTATCCCTTGAATCAACCTTGAATATAAAATAAACAAAATGTTTTAATTTATTTCGAAGAAATTTGATTTGTCTTAAGGGGGATTAAATGTTTATGTCTTTCTTAATGTGTATCCTGAATTACCAATCTTCACCGCGCGTGTATACTGAGTATACATATTTTTTTTTTTTGTATATAATTCATCTGTAGCAGCTCGAATATTCAACTCACCGATATTCGATACTGCCACAAACAAAACAATTAGTGAAATTCAAATATAAACCAACTTATTTGAATTAAGCGTTCACTAACCCCATCACATATCCAATAGCCGAACCACCACTAACTAATAGCCAAACCATTACTATAAAACATTTATAGTAAAGCATGTCGCCATCTAACAACATCACCACGCAATAACAATGCGGTGATGCAATACTTAACATAAGTGCAATGCTGACCGCCGCCGGCGCATGTGTTCCCGCTCCAAAATACGACATGTATTTTGGAAACGAAGGCGACGTCATTCATACTACAACTCAAACAACAATACAGTCGTCCATTACCTTTTTCTCTAAGTCCAACGTTTGGTGTGAGTGCAACGTGCACAATTAAAATAATAATAAATAATAACATTAATATTGGTGGTGTTTAAAAATATATAAAATTAATTAATAATTATAAAAATATAAATTAATAAAATTAAATATAATAATAATTTATAAATAAATCATATAAAAATAAATAAATTATTGTGTGTGTGTATTTATTTATTTGAGAAGTCCGGACGAGAATTTTAAATTAGGAGCAACCTCCTAAACATCTTTATTATGTTTTTCTAATTACAATCTAGTCTAAGACCAATAAGCAATTACTACATTTAACTAAAATTTAAGGGTTCATCCATCGATGTACTCCTTAATTTTGATATTCATTATTTGATCGCGCTTTCGTATTGCGCTAGATAAAGATTTATTTTCAAACCAACTCATCTAACTAAATCCGTATTGTCCAGTAGCTATGGATGGCCTCTATGTTAACATGGTGAAGTAGTCGTTGTTCATGGCTTCTAGCAAATTTCATAATTTCGGTGTTGATGGGATTCTACGTCCAGATTTTTATGGACGTCGCTCTTTCTGGTGCGGAACCATGGTGCGTTGACGATGTTTCTTAGTATTTTATTTAGGAATCGTTGACAACATACAAATAAATTAACAAAATTAGTGAATATAATTGCGGCGCGAATAATATTCTAAGATTTCAACGCGATTGCGTTGCTTCGAAACCAAAATTTGGTTAGGAATATTTGAGTGAATTGGGCTGGTTTTAAACCCATTTTGTATTTAAGAAACAAAACAAAAAAGTCTCAAATATGCTATAATCAACAACACTAAAGTTGGAAAGGAAAGCATTCTTTTGGCGATGTATGTAATAAAACTTAGTTCTGAGATAGCGCAGATTTTATCATTTGAAATATTTACAAAGAATTAAATTTGATTTTATTAATTTTAATTTATAATTTTAATTTCATCCCGTGCTGTTGTACTGTTTGTGTTTTTGGTCCCACAAAGAGCGCCTTTCCACAACGTTTAATTTTTCAAAATCCATTTTTACTTTAAATATACGTAATTTGGCTAGCCTTTGTAGATGTGTCTCCATCGAAAATAGGGCATAGTTTTTATAATTAGAAATACTTTTATTAACTATAAATAAGCTCCAATTTGTTTGAAGTGGTTAGTTCCTCTTTTTCCAGAATGCGCAGTAGTCGATTTTGAATGGGACACGTCAGCGAAAAGTGTTCCGATAATTCAAACGAACGACTGATCAAAAAACTGTATGAAATCCAGTTGAAATTCAGAGGGTTCCTACGAATTAGACGAGTTTTTAGTTTACTTTTGATGATTTCGTACACATCCTTCCAAATTCATGCGAAATTTACTTAAGAATTCATATCCAATATGTAACCGCAGCCTAATTCTAAAAGGTATGTACTATAGGGGAAGGGTATTTGAACACACTTGAGAAATCCCATGACCTTTTTAAAACTACAGCTTTTCATTCTAATGATTAGTTTAACGATGTATAAATACGTTTTTAATAGATGACGAGTTAGAGTTTCGTTTTAATAGATGACGCTTTCGAAATGTCGTTCGAGGAGTCGGATATACCTAATTTTTTCCAAATAAATTCATTCAGAAAGCAGGTAAATAAGAAAACAGCATGAATTTTATTATTCCAGAATCGATCTCTATATATTTGCTTCCACGGCCTGTGATTTGAAGAAAGTAAACTAACTAAAGAATTAAGACGGGTACACGACTACACGATTTAATTCTAAAAAAAGAGCCTCTTGGTCTTTTTATCCGGAATGTCCAACCAAGCCGACTTCGCCCTAATTTCTTATTATAAACACGGCCTATAAAAGGTTTTTTCAATTGGGTTCAACATGGACGAGTACGGTGGTAGGGAGCTTCAATGACTTCCTGAGGTTCTTATTTTATTCATCAAATGCGCAGTTTTATAGATTTGGGCATTATCCGTTCCAAAAAAATTCAAACTCTACCTCTAATTGAAACTCTAATTCAAGTAAATTTTGCAAATTAATTGAAGAACTCATTGCATAAATTAATGAACTGAGTTCTCTTTTGTAATGGATGATACACAAATCCACAAAACTTCGCAGATCAAGGTTATAATAGAAACCTCAAGAAACGGTTTAAGTTCCTACCACCGTACGCTTCCGCATGTTTGTAAGTTTGTTTGCAAGTTTGTAAAATGAACCCAATTGAACAAGCCTTAAACAACAGAACAAGGTTAAACGAGAGAACGGAATTTGGGTGAAAGATATGAGGGCTATGTAGTGTGAATTCAGTGCCATCTACGGACTTCGACGATGTCAACATCCTTGCTACAGACGCCAGCGGAATATTGCATACATTTCTAGAGTTGATTTTTTATGTTTAACCTTTACCTGTCGGTACGTTTTTATAGATAATTTTTGCAATAGGTCGAAGTGTTTATTATGGAGCAACTTGGTCATTTCTTAACCGATTACGATGAAATTCATCATATACGATGAAAATGGGACTCTAATAATTAAATAATATAATTTGTACATGAAGTTCTGGATTCCAATCAGTAACCTTGTAATTTCTTAATCGATTGTTGTGAAATTAGAAATTTACACTGAATCCTGAAAGGGTTCTTAAATTATTTTTACAAGGAGTTTTGGAATATGGTCAGTCAAAAAGGAACTTAGTTATTTCATAACCGATTATAATGAAATTCGAAATGTGAAATGGAAATGGGTTTCTAAAATAATATTTAGAAGAAGATGTGGAATAAAGAAAATAAGGAAGGAGCTTGATTATGATGAAGACGATATGAAATCTTTTAAGAAACACCCGAGTACCTTCGAACGTGCCGAATTTCATTATATCCATATAATAATTTCATTATATATGCCATATTCCAGAACTTGTAAAAATTATTTTAGAATTCGATTTGCATCGTACATGCGCTAAACGTTGTTATAATCGGCTAATAAATAATAAAGCTCCTTCCTAATTGGCCATATTCCAGAACTCATTGAACAATTATTTGAGAAACGCCTTTTTATCGTTCTTGCTGAATTTTATCTCTATCGGTTAGCTCGTTTTGCCGACAAATTGCCGACAAAAAATGTCTTGGTTTTTATACATTTTATATGGTAAAAAAACATCAGCAAATAAAAATTTGCAAATAGCGAAATAACAAATGAAAAAATGAGTCCTCCCATCAGATCGATAAGAGTTAATCTTGTATTGTTGATTACCAATTAAAAATTAACTTTGTCGAATTTTAAATTATTGAAAACAGCTATGTTACTGTTAATTACAGATTATCCTATAGATTCAAAGGCGATATAAAAGGTTTCATTGGATTTGTAATTAGTTTTAGTATCATTCTAATTGAAAAAAGTTTCATTCCAATTGAAAAAGGTTCCATTCTATTTAGAAATGGTTTCGTTTTATTTGATAAATGTTTCTATTAATTTATAAAAGTTTATGAAAATTTAAATATGCGTGAAATTGTTTCACTTCCAAACTTCATTTAATTAACTACTTGTTTTATTTTTCTACAAGAACGTACATTTAAATGTATATTTCGAAAATCCTAGATAGTTCCGAAGTTTAATTTCTAAAGATTTTAAAATCAAAATACATAACACTCTCACTGATGCAAGTATTTTGTACAACAACAAAACGCTATGTAAGATAAATATCGGGTGTTGTGTGATAAAAAAAACAAAATCTAATTCGTCCACCTTAGTTTTAAATTGTGTTTTTGTTTTTTTTGTTGTATACATAAGAGCGGAAAAAAATAAAGTTCAAATGATACTCAAAACAAAATATTTCAGCGAAAAATCTTACTGTATATAGTTCGATACATTGCAACCTAAATATACGAGTACTATGCACAAAAAATTAAAAAAACATTTAAAATCGTGTATGTAACGCTATCTATTGAGGTAACATTATAATTGCGCATGTTTTCTCTATTTATATATTTTTTTTTTTGTTTTTTGTAACCTTTATCTCCAATTTAGGAGCATAGGGCGTCTACTAGATGGGACCATCTAACTCTATTGGCTGCTACTGTTTTAATTTCCTTCCATGATTTGTCGAGATGTTTCGCTTCCGCTAGCACCGTTTGTTTTCACGTTACAGGTGGACGGTCCAACCTTCCTTTTCCCTTGAAGGTTCCATTCTAAGGCCATGCGTGTTACGTCACTTGCTGGTTTTCTTAGTGTATGTCCGATCCATCTCCATTTACGTTTCCTTATTTCGTTTTCCACATTTACCTGATTAGTTACTCTATGGAGTTCCGCATTTGATATGGTATTGGGCCAGAAACACTTTAGTATTCTTCTTAGACATTTGTTGACAAATACTTGTAGTTTGCTCGTAATCTGCCGATTTTGCTTCCACGTTTCGCAGCCATTTTACACACGAGTTGAACATTCCTATCTTGGTGCTACGGGAGAGGACAGATGCATTCCAGATTTTGTGTAACATGTTGTATGTCGTTCTGGCTTTGTTTATGCGCTTGTTAATGTCTTCCTCGGTTCCGCCTGTTTCTGCTAGTGAACAACCTAAGTAAACGAATTCCTTTACATCTTCTATATTTGGTTGGTTGACGCTTATTGGTGTGGTTATCGTAGTATTTATCCTCATCGTCTTGGTTTTCGTAATGTTTATTGTCAGACCAACTTCTTTCGCTAAGTCCGATAGCTGTTCTATTTTCTGCTGCATGTCCGTGTATTTATGTGTTAGCAGGCATATATCATCAGCGTAATCCAAATCGTTAAGTTTTCCTGTTAGTCCCCATTGGATGCCATTGGGCGATTTGTGGTCCATTTTCCGCATGACACTATCTAATACTACTAGTAGTGGGTAGAGTACGCATCCCCACATTGCTATTGTAATATGCATCACTTTGCTTGCTCTTGTATTGAACTCGGTTACCTGCATCATGGTACATCTCTTGTACGAGTTCGATAATCTTATTTGGGATGCCCATTTCACAAAGTGTCTTCCATATTGCGTTTCTATGTATTGTATCGAATGCGCGCTCAAAATCCACGAAGAGGAGGTATAGTGGAGAGTTCCATTCATTGGACTGTTCAATGATGATGCGGATCGTATTTATATGGTCAGTGCAACTACGTCCCGGTCTGAAGCCAGCTTGTTCTTTCCTCAATTTCGAATTGATCGTAGGTGATATTCTGTCGAGGATTATCATTGCTAACACCTTTATTGTTGTATTGAGTAGTGATATGCCTCGCCAATTTTTACATTCTCTTAGGTCTCCTTTCTTTGGAATCATTATGGTTAATCCCTCTTTCCATTTATGTGGTATTTTACCCGAATTCCATATTTCCGTTATGATCGGTGTTACAGTCTTCACAGTTGTAGATGCGTGACCTTTGAATATTTCGGATTGTATGTTATCTATTCCAGCGGCTTTGTTATTCTTTATTTTCCCAATGATACTGCTAACTTCCCGTTCCGTTGGTGGATGGGTGTTGATTGTTTCGTTAAGAGCATTATTGGGTAATTCGAAGTTTTCTGTGCTGTTTGCGATTTCCTCTCCGAAATATTCTTTCCATCTCTTTAACTGTCCCTCATCTGTTGTTTGGATTTGACCATTCTTATCTCTTATAGGTGGTATATTGGTGTATTTTCCTGTGACCTTTCGTACGCATTGGTGTAGAGTGCGCATATTTCTCGTTGCTGCTGCCTCTTCGGCATCCTTGGGAATATTTTCAGTGTATTTTCTACGATCATTTCTTGCCATCTTTTTTACTTGTCTTGCCGTGTCTTCATATTTCCTTCTCACCTCCGGTGTATTTTGCTGGTTCATTTGCAGCTTAAGCTGTCGACGTTCTTCAATTTTCTCCCATGTGCTGTCGCTTATCCATGGTTTGCGACTGTATTCTTTGTACCCGAGTGTGTTCGCAGCAGTTTCGATATATAGGCTTCTTCGATTTGCTTCCATTGGTCTTCTATACTGGTGGCACTGCTGGTTGCACTGAAAATCTTCCTTGTATCGGAATCGTTTAGCCTTTCGATGTTGAATTTTCGTCTGTTCGTCTTAGGGCATCTCATAGCTACAGGCTTGATCTTGAACTGTGAAATTACCAAGTGATGGTCGCTGTGAATGTCTGCACCTCTCATTGCTCGGACGTCTTGTAATGATGTGAGAAATTTCTTGTAGATCATTACATGGTCTATTTGGTTGCTTGTTCTGCCATCAGGTGAAGTATGTATACTTGTGCATATTCTTGTGTGGAAATTGACTGCCTCCTATGAATAGCTGGTTTGTGACACAGAAGTCGACGAGTCATTCTCCATTATTGTTTCGTACAGAGTTCAGTGCTTCTTTACCCATGACGGTTGTCAGGTCAGTATTATCAGTGTCAATTTTGGCGTTAAAATCTCCTTGAATAATTTTCACGTCATTTTTGTGCGTTCTTGCTATTATGGATTGTAGTTGTTCGTAGAACTCACCTTTTTTTGCTTCATCTGCATCTTCTGTTGGGGCATAGCACTGGATGATGGTTGTGTTTCCTTTATATATTGTATATATATATATATATTTCCTTTTCTTCTGTGATGTTCCCAAGCGGTCACCCATCCAAGTACTAACCCTGCACAATGTTGCTTGACTTCTGTGATGAAATCGCCTACCGCTTAACTGTCTCTGCCAAGGAAACATTAACAGACTGATTTTTTAATTTCGGAATTTCTCTTGTTATTTGTTGAGTAAGATTATTTAGTCTTTTTTTGCTTTGTGGAACTCTGGTTTGGTGCCATTTTTTTCGGGATTATCGATTTATCCTTAAGAAGATTTCTAATTTCTATTGGAGAGTTATTTCTTTTTAGTTTAGATTTAATTTCTGGAGCACTTTCCCTTGCTGATTGAATGAACAAAAGTTGAATGAACTTTTCTACTACTATGTCCAGTTGATTCATAGTTTTTAAAGGAACTTTCAAAAGAATTCTTTGTTCAAGGTGTACTTTGAAGCGTTCCCAGTTCGTATGTTTGTTGGTTAATACTGGATTATTCCCTTATTGGATGATATAGTCGCTTAGAATTAGGACTATTGGAGAATGATCAGAGCTCATATCTTGGCTTTCTTTGACTTTCATAAAATTGTTAGAAATATTTTTGGTTTTACAAAAATAGATAAGGTCAGGTATTTTCCTGGGTCAGTAGGCTAATATGTTGGTTTTTTCTGTGTGCATTTGGGTTTAGCTCCCAATACGCTATCTTCCAATTTTTGTAACCTCTCAACAAATTTTGTTAATGTCATGAGAATATCTTGTAATGTTTGACTGATGTTTACATCTATCGATTTTAGCAGGGATTTTTATTGACTACGCCTCTCGTTGATTTGGCTTATGCAACACCTTCAGTTTTTAGTTGGCGGCCAAATTGTTGCCCATTCCCTTGATTTGTTTGCCTCTCGTAATATTTTGTATTTTAATTTTCTGAATTTTCTTTGCAACAATACAACCTTGGTAATTAGCAGGATGAGGATGACCTTGTCCACAGTGTACACACTTTACATCGCATTCTATAGTTAGGTGGTGTCCGACACAGTTAACACACCTTGGAAGTTTGGTACAATATTTTTGTATATGTCCATATGCTTCACATCTTTTGCATTGCGGAATTAGTTTATACTTTCTAAGTGGCTGAATTTCCATTTTGCAACCCAATGATCTTATAAATGTTAGTTATATTTTCGTCACAGCTGAATGTTAGTACAAACATGTCAAGCTTCTTTTTATAGCTCCAGCTAATTTTGTTCATTACGCTGATTATTTAAAATTGTTTTGATGATAATTCATCTTTAATTCGTTCTGGGCTACATGTATAAAATGTAAGTACCTTGCCATGAGTCTGACTGGCATTTCTTGTTTATTTGCATACGTGTGAAAGATAAATGAGCCTTCGCTCAAAGTTTTTACTTAGTTTCTATATGCAACTCCGCTATTTACGTTAATGCTTATTTCATGATGATTCACCAATTTAGTGATGAATAATTCTTCTGAAACACTCGCCTTAATTATATCATAGAACACGTGATAGTTTTTAACATCATCTACTATGATAAGTGGTGGGGGAGGTTTTTTTAAATTTGTTTTGACGTTTGTCTCAAACTTTTGAGGCTGAGTATTTTGATCCAATGTTTGTGGTTTTTGTGTACATCAATTTGTAGTTGTAAATTGAGAATAATAATGCTCTGCTGATTTTTCTCATCGCAGTTTTTTTTTTGCCATTGTTTGTATAACATTCGCTCTTTTTCTGAAGCACAACTTTCAAGAACGTTTCACTATAATTATATGAGGTTGTTATGCCTGCTTGTTCGGGTGTAAAGATTTTCAAATGAAAAATTAAAAGTTTTCTCAGGAGATGTAGTAACCCTTCCTCGCCTTAATAATCGGTTGCATATTATTCCCATATTCTTGTTGTTTTGTGTATGCAAGGATCGGCCCTCCCCAGAATCGTTAGATCCAGTCTCATTGGTGGACCACCTGAGTATTCCTTCCTTCTGTTTTACTCTTTGCATATTGTATATTTATAGTGTAATCCACTCGCCTCTAGTATTTCGCCGATGTTTAAAAACGTTGCCTGGGTGCTACCACGTGGAGGTATACTAGACCTATTTGGTGATCTTTACATAGTTGCAGAGCTGAAATATAGTCCACGAAAATCAACTCCTATCCTATTAGAGCGCACCCCAACACCAGTATATGGACATATAATAGATAGGGTATACCGCACAGCCAACCAATTTTAACGAATTGTATATAAACTTTAAAAATATTAATCCGTATTTTGGTCATAATATGTTGGAGAGTTCCTACTACAACAACAGGTTGTGTCCGATTTAATTTATTCATGGCCAAAACAAGAACGAAACATCCTCACAATGTAATTTATTAAAGTGTTAAATAGCGTCGCCAACATACAAATTGGAAACCAAACAAAAACGATGAACAAAAAACTGAATAAATATATTTTTTTTTCGCTTTCGATGATGAAGGAATCCAATACTCTGGTACACAAAAAACAATGCTAATTCTAAAATAAAAGATATTCAGTTGCAAACAGTTTTGATACTATACCTACATACATACAAATTGATGTCCCTAAACACTAATTTAAACGGAATTGAATTAGACATAAACCTTTTGTTTAATAAAAAATAAAAAATTATGAATATGTACTCATATTTTATGTTGCCATACTACCATATATGTATTTATGTGTGTATGTACTAAAGAGCGCTTATAAGTGAGTGGTATATGAATGCGGACGTGTGGTAACCTAATTTTTATTTTACTCTGAATTAATCGGTTGGGACTAAACATAAAACATATTTTTATTTTATGAACTCAAATCCAACATTATTTTTTTTTAGGTTTCCGGTGATGACTTTATTATGTTACATTATGTATATGGTACATAGTAAAGTAGTCGTAAGGATTTTCACTTAACCATGAAAATGTAAAAAGACATTTTAAAGCCAAATTTATTGTCGTGTAGTAAAAATATATAAACAGAATATATTTTAATAGCAGACGTGTAATATAAATTTAATTATGTCTTTTGCCAAATTTGATTCAAGAAATTGTGTATTACAACTTACAACAAGGCGTGGTAGGACACAATAAAATCATAAAAATATTGCAATAAAACATATACAAGTACGTATATACCAGCAAAATTTGAATTGTTGCTATACAGGTTCATGTACGATTTGAAGGTTCATCCTGTACAAAGCTTGTTCGATATAACATTCTTGTCTCGCCTTCAATTTGATCCACCCATATTTTCAACATTTCATAGTATTTGAGTCAACCTAGCTAGTGTGAAGTGTTTGGCAAAATTTTTTGATAAAAATTAAACTATGTATATGTGTATTAGTAAAATGAAACCTGATAACAGTTCAACATACTTACAAACAGTACAAACAAATAATTTGGAAACTGGACTATCATCCGGGAGAAAGTATCGTCCGACTTGAAGAGTTTTATCGCCACATTCCTTATCGGTGTAAATTACTAATATATCATCGACCTATATTAACACGAATAGGAAACGATCTTTCCTATGGTATATGTATAAGCAATTATTAGCTTACTGTCAGTGTTGACTGTTTCAAACCATAAATACTCTTGTTTAACAGACAAACCTTGTCCTCATTTCCTTCGGTGATAAAACCAGGTGGCTCTCGTATATATATATCTCCTCCTCCAAGTCACCATTCAGGAACGCGGTCTTCGCATCAAAATGATTAATGGTTATTTTCCCGGCTCACTGCGATGTACAGTAAAATTCTAAATGTTGCATGTCTTGCGACAGGAGCAAACACTTGATCATAATCTACTCCGAATTTTTGATTAAAGCCCCGTGCGACTAATCTAGCATTGTATTTCTGTATCTGTATTAGTTTTTAACTTGTAGATCCATTTACATCCGATCAAATTTTTTTCTTCAGGTAAATCTACCAGTTTCCACGTTTCATTTTTAATCTGCGATGTATACTCCTCCTCCATGGCAACAATCCAATTATCCTATTGAATACATGAAACAGCTTCGTTAAAATTGGATGGTTCGCCATTGACAATATTCTGTTCTGGTCTTCACAGCAATATCCCCGCGATGATTGTCAACATGCTTTACCGGTAGGTTGCACTTTGACACAATATCATGATTATCTATAAATTTTACGGCCTGGGAAATTACGATCTTCTGTTTTGCTGGCACGAAACATCTGTATGCTTTCGATTTGGAATCAAAACCCAGGAACATTGTCTCTTCCGCTGTCAAATCCAATTTCTGACGCTGTGTATCTTGGATTCGTATAAAGCATTTTGCGTCAAATCGTTTCAAATTTCCATAAAATGGTTTTCTATCGTGCCAAATTTCAAATTGAGTTCGACTTACTGCCTTCCATGGCAATGAATTTTGTAAACAATTCGCCATCACTATCGCTTCACCCCAATAGCGATTTTCCAATTTAGCATACAGCAGCATGCAACGGGCCATTTCCATTAGTGTACGATTTTTGCGTTCTGACACCGTACGATGAATTTTGATTCCGTTCATATTCAAGTATTGCACGAATTCCTTGACGATATATTCTCCGCCACGATCTGTTCGAATATATTTAATTTTCGTTCCAAATTTATTTTGGTGAAGCTGGTGGAATTCTTTAAATCGCTGGAATGTTTCAGATTTCTCTTTTAACAAATAAAATGACGTATATCTTGAGAAATCATCAATGAACGTTAAAATATATCGTTTACCACCGGATGTGGTTGTTTGCATTGGTTCACATATATCACTGTGAATCAGATCCCGTACTCTCGATGAACAATTTTTAGACTCTTTTGGGAATGACATTCAAGTTAACTTTCCCTTGATACAGACTTCACATTCTGCCGCATGGATACAATTCGATTTGCAGCCTGCCAACTTCAATCCAACTACAAGACCTTCTTTCGGAATATTTTTCACTGCGGTGATGCTGCGGTGGCCTACCTACAATACGATACCATTTATATTTCCTATATTTGCTACACGCATACGGTACAAATTATTAGCAATCTCCACCATAGCAATGAGATTCTTATTGTCAGCTGACCTAATCTCACAGGCATCTCGGTTGAATATCACATTCAGCCATTTTCGGTTAATCGTTTCACATATCCGCCTGTTTTCGGAATATACAAAACATCCTCAATTTTTACATTACTGGGAATTCCATCTTTGTGCATCAAATTCCCAACCACAGTGCCCTTGCCAGACGATTTTATTTGCTGGCCGTTTGCGTCAAGCGACACATTTTCAGTATTTAATCCGTCGAATTCGATGAATACATCACGACGACAGGAAATGTGACGTATCGCTCCAGAATCGATTATTCGCTTAGACATGTGCGGACAATGAACAAGATTTGATATTCGCCTTTGATTTGTTATCTAGCGTTAATTTTTCCTCCTCATACACCTCGAGTGCTGTAATCAATCCATCATAGCTGCGTGGCAGGAAACCAAGTAACGTGGCACTCATGAAAAATTCTGGTCTTAAGACTTCACCAAGCGCCAGCAGCTTCTGGAATAACTCGTTCATGTGGTTGACATGAATCTCCTATCAGTTTCCTCTGTTGCACATTGTCGCATATTTCACGCAATATTCGAACTTTAGTGCCCCGGCGAATCACTCTCATGGAAATCTTTTAGTACTGTCCATGCTTCTTTCGCATTTTTTGTGTTTCGGATATGATGTATTTATTTATCTTCCACGCACAATGAAATAGTCGAATATGCTTTTTCATCCGCTTTGTCCCATTCATCGGCATTGTTTTCCGGCCGATCTTTTGTTATCGCATTCCACACTCCATTGCGCTTTAACAACATTTCCATCCTGAATCGCCAATTAAAATAATTTTCTGCATTCAACCGACGAATTTGATATTTTGAGATAATGTCACTCATTTTTCAGGTTAAATGCGCTTGTTGCAAAAAAGCAAACAGGGCGTTCGACCACTCATCACAAAGCAAAATACATCCTTCATATAAAACAGCTTTAAACCTAAGGATAAAGAAAACTGTTTATGACAGTTGAACACAAAAATACTTGTCGATTGAAAATGATTCTATACTGAATATGCAGAATTCAAAAACAGTGGGATGTGAAATCAGACATTGTATTGACACAGAAGCAATTAATATACTCTGCATGCAGGAACCGTACGCGGTTAAAGGTAAAACAGGTGGTTTGGCAACATCCACAATAGTTAAATTCAATAATCAATTTACTACATTTTTGCGGTTTATTTACTACCATGAAAATACTTCGAACTGTTATGATAAAGCCGATTTTCCAGAGTATGTAAATAGTATATTAGGTGGTCTGGTGTGAAGCTGTCTTGGGGGAATCAAGTTGGTACTTGTTGCCAGCTCCGTATCTTGCAGCTTCCACAAGTGCGCGTGTTACCTCCCCGTGGTGACCACCGGGCAACTAATACACCATGTTCTTATGTGGTATATTAGGCGAAAACACGGCGCTAAACAACTGGGCCGGGTTAAGGTGTCAACCGTACCGTGCTGATAACCGGCCAGGCTGGGGGCCCAGTCTAAAAACTAGCACAGTCTCTAACGGTGTATCCGGATACTTGGCGCCCTCCGGATCATGCAGCCTTACCTGTGCATTGCGGATCTCTGCACAGGTGGACCACCTTTCTCCGCTACTCGTGGGAACTATTATGGAAAGTCAAAATAGTGAACAAAAAGAGACCGGTGCTCTTAAAAAACCGGAAACCAGTGCTATGGAGACATCGGCCTTTAGGCCCGGTCTCCAAAGTGCAAAAAGGGGCATAGGACCAAATGAGGCTGGCCCCTCGAAACCAAAGGGCAGAGGCACGAATGCTGGCCCTCCAGCGTCAGTCAACTACCAGACCAGGAAGAGGGCCTGGCGCATGATCTCCAAGATCAGCAACATTCCGTTGGAGCAGAGAACGGATAGGGATAGGGATACGCTTGCGTGGGCAAGGCGTATCACTGAGCCAAAGCAGGAGGGTTCCGAGATCTCACAGCCGAAAAGGCAGAGATCCGATGATGAACCGCCTATGGAGGCTAAAAAGAAACGGGTTCCAGGAAATGTTACCAAGGCCTTAAACGAGGTGCTAAAGGAGCACCTGCTCATGGCAGTCGTTGACAGGGCTCAAGAAGATGGGAGCATTACAGCCCTTAACTGGAGGAAGGTGGAGAAGGCCTTAGCCGCCATCTTCCTAAAAATCATGAGGGAGAACCCAGGACCTGCTCCGTCCTGCCGAGACGGAGGGTGGCATCGGGGTCACGTCAAACTGACTGCCTGTGCCGACGAAAGGTCGGTGGCCCTCTATAAAAAGGCGATCGGCAGCCTGGGCGAAGTCTGGCCGGGGGCCAAATTAGAAGTGGTGACGAGGGAAGAAATTCCCTGCAGGCCAAGGGCGCGAGCCTGGATACCTGCGGAGCCTAGTGATCCAAGGGAAATCTTGGAAATGTTGAAAATCAGCAATCCGGATCTGCCAACGACCACCTGGAGGATTGCCAGGTTAGAAGAGGTAAAGGCGGTAGCAGATCACAGATCGGCCGTCATTATCATCGACAGAGAATCCGTGGGTGCTTTGGCAAAAACTGGAGGCCAAATCAGCTATGGTTTTGGAGCGATTACGCTCAAAATCTATAAGCGTGATGAGGCTGACAGAGCTGGGGCACCTGCAGCAGGGGGAGAAACCACTTGTGGTGTCCCGCCTGGTGTTGGTGACCCAGAAGTCCGCGGCATCCCGGAGGACGCTCAGGAGACACTATCCCTGGACTCGGAGATTTCGAGATCATTGGGACTAAGCTGTAAACGGCGCTCCAAACGGACGAATCGACGTCAGAGGAGTCTGACTCAACAGTGGTGGAGGGAAGCAATATCTAATGCTTAAGATCCTTCAGATCAACCTCCATCACTGTAAAGCCGCCTCGGCGGCCCTTCTGCTAAAAATGGAATCTGAGTCCATTGATGTGGTTCTGGTCCAGGAGCCTTGGGTCAATGGTGACCGGGTGCTTGGCCTCAGAACTCCCAAATATAAATTACTACACGCGAAAAATGAAGGTAAGATACGTTCCTGCATTCTCGCTAGAAATAATCTGAATATTTTTATTCTACTAAATTACAGCAACGCTGATGTAGTGGTGGCTAGCATTGAGATGGGTGGGCAAAATCTCTGGCTAATATCAGCCTACCTACCATACGAGGAGGAGGATATACCACCAGGTAGGTTGCGCAGTGCAATAATGGAGGCTCGAAAACGAAAGGTAGGAGTCATCATGGGCAGTGATGCTAATGCGCATCACTCAATCTGGGGAAGTACAGATATAAACAGGCGAGGTGAGTTACTCCTTGATTTTATTTTAAGTACTAACCTAAATATATGTAATATCGGTTGCAAACCAACCTTTATTACTAAAAATAGACAGGAAGTGTTGGACATCACACTTGTCTCGGATTTTATTAAGGAGAGGGTACTGAACTGGAAAGTGTCCGAAGACCATTCCTTTTCTGACCATTGTTTTCTCCAGTACGAAGTGGATACAAAACCCACTAGCAAACCACCCTTCAGAAATAGGAGGAAAACTGATTGGGAGTGTTTCAGAACCATTCTGGGTAACTTATTACCGGTATCGGTTCCAAACCCTCCTGCATCTACACAGGAGCTTGATGCTCTAGTAATCAGGCTATCTGATGCTTTTAATAAGGCCATGTTAGGTGCATGTCCTATCAGTAGGCCCTTGGGTAAATCTCGGCCACCCTGGTGGTCGAGAGAGCTCCAAGGTACTCGTATGAAATGCAGGAGATTGTTCAAGAGAGCAAGGCACACAAATGCTGCTGCGGATTGGGACTGTTATAAGGAAGTCCTGAAAACCTATAAGTACGAGCTAAGAGCAGCCAAAACGAGAGCCTGGAGGCTCTACTGTGGCAATATACAGGAGTCCTCGGAGGCGGCCAGGCTACGCAAAGTACTATGTTCTAGTCCTTCCATTCCGGGCTATTTACAACGACCGGATGGTTCATGGACTACATGTAGTGAGGAATCCCTGGAGCTATTACTAGAAACGCATTTCCCGGAGTGCTCGGTACTAGCTCCGGAGAGACCCATGATAAATAGGGGTATAGACTCCGTAAGTCATATAGTAAAAAGGCGGAATATCCTATGGGCAATAAACAGCTTTAAGCCATACAAGTCGGCAGGACCTGATGGCGTTATCCCTGCGGATATCCAGCGAACTATTGACTTAACCCTACCCTGGCTGGAAGTTATCTTCAAAGGCAGCCTAGAATTCTGTCACATTCCTAGAAAGTGGACTGAAGTAAAAGTAATATTTATACCTAAGGCGGGAAAGAGCTCTCACTGCTATCCCAAAGACTTTAGGCCTATAAGCTTATCTTCTTTTCTGTTGAAAACACTGGAAAGACTAATAAGAGGCTCATATTAGAGGCTCAATCAAGCCGGGCGAGCTGTCGGGATCTCAACACGCATACTGTAAGGGACGATCGGTGGAAACAGCTCTCCACTCCCTTATAGGCCCGATTGAGAAATCACTTGAATATAAGGAATATTCAATGGTAACCTTCTTGGATATAGAGGGGGCCTTTAGCAACGTCAGACCGGGGGCAATCACTCGGGCCCTTGCGTGTCTGGGGGTAGACAGGTCACTCAGAGGCTGGATAGATCATATGCTTAGAGGCAGGATCGTGACAGCTTATCTGGGGAGGACGTCTGCCGCCAGATACGTGAGCAGAGGGACACCTCAAGGTGGGGTTTTATCCCCCCTTCTTTGGAACTTGGTCATAAATGACCTGTAACTAAACCTGGAAGGACAAGGCTTCAAGGTGGTTGCTTACGCGGATGACGTTGCTATTGCGGTCTTCGGCAAATATCCTAGTACGCTGAGTGAGCGCATGCAGTGCGCGCTTGGCTATCTCTCTGAGTGGGCACGCGGCTGCAGATTGAACGCAAACCCACAGAAAACAGAGCTGGTCCTCTTTACCAGGAAGCACAAACTTCCTCAGTGTGACCCGCCAATATTAAATGGTACTCGCTTGATCTTTACGGATAGAGCAAAATACCTCGGACTAATTTTGGAAGCTGGAAACCAAACATCGTAGAGAGAGTAAAGAAAGCTACTATAGCGCTCTACTCCTGCAAAAATGCCATTGGAAAGAGATGGGGTATGGAGCCCCACATAGTACACTGGCTCTACGTTTCAGTGGTCAAACCTATACTGCTGTATGGGGTTGTTGTCTGGTGGCCAGCGTTAAAAATTATGGCCAACCTCAAACTATTGATGAAAGTCCAAAGAACGGCCTGCTTGTGTATAAGTGGAGCTCTCAGGAGCACACCTACTCAAGTTCTGGAGATTCTCTTTCATCTTACTCCCTTGGCTATTGCGGCCGAGCAGCTTGCATCTTGCACAGCCATTCGGCTCAAATCCATATCTATGTGGACCTGTAATAATGCAGGGCACTCAACTATCCTATGCAACAGGGGTATTCCGGAAGCTACCGACTATGCTATTCCTTTGCCATCTGTTGAGATGAAATTCCAAACTGAGTTTCCCACCAGAGAGGACTGGGTGAACGAAACGGTTATGGACAATGAGGCGCTAAGCTTCTTCACGGATGGCTCAAAAAGGGATGGAGGGGTTGGCTGCGGGGTATTCTGTGAGGCACTAGGGGTTAACCTCTCTTTTCGTCTTCCCGACTTTTGCAGCGTTTTTCAAGCTGAACTGATCGCGATAATGGAAGTCATGGACTGGTTGAAGTATAATGTAATATCTACGAGGGATATTCGCATTTTTACGGACAGCATGGCTGCTATTAAAACGCTACAATCATACTCCCTGACGTCGAAGGTAGCCCAGAACTGTCTGGCATCTTTAAATGAGATGGCTGATCAGTTCAACATCCGCTTGACGTGGGTGCCAGGGCATTTCAATATCGCAGGGAATGTAATGGCAGATGAGTTGGCCCGCAAGGGTACAGCACGCCTAATAAACCAAAGTAAGCGGGATATAAAAATACCGCTTGCTTCATGTAAACTGCTGCTTCTGGAAGAAGCTATAAAAGAAACGAACGTCAGATGGTCTAACGCCAGTTCGTGTGTAATAACGAGGCAGATCTGGCCTGGTCTTGACCGGTCTAGATCAGACCAACTGATATCGCTTCGACGACACCATATTGGTATGGTCGTAGGAGCTATAACGGGACATTGTCTCATTGGGATACATGCGAGCAGACTGGGTGTCCCAGCCCACGATTTCTGCCGCAGCTGTGGTGATGAGGAGGAGGAGGAAAACGTACTCCATCTGCTCTGCACCTGTCCTAGTTTAGCGTACAGCAGAACAAAATTTATGGAACTTCCCCATTGAATGACCTCACGGATCTTAGCAAGATCGAGATCCGTGACTTTAAACGCTTCTTGGTGAGCTCAGGATGGTTTAGCGAGTGAAGGAGGAAACTCAAATGTGGTACAGCTACGGACCAATTTTGTGTCTATGCTAGTCCTTTAGGACGGCCACCCTTACCTAACCTAACCTAAATAGTATATTAAGCATAGATAAATCGGAGGTCAAATTCACATTCACTTAGACATCTCTAAGGTTGCTTGTAATTGGCCGTTTGAATTATTTTTTTTTATTAGGACTTTTTTTGGAAATCGATTACTATAGTGGGCTGAGAATCGCGTTAACCACTACGAATAATCCAGGAAATACGGATAAACCAGATGTCATATCCAGATTCACTAACACATGGTATTACACTTTTACTAACACATGTACGAGTACATACTTTGTTATTTGCCATAAATTTTACGCTAACGTCAACTTATTACATTAGTGGAGCTTTAAATTAGAAAAAGCTCTATTTGGTTCAGTTTTCGTAAAAATCATTCTGTTTAAAAACCATTCTGTTTTTCCCCCACTTGCCAATCCTATAGTCTAGGTATTGCTTGTTCCGTTACGTTCCGCAGCATTGGGCGTGGAATAGTCTCAGTTTCATTGTAGGTCACAAACAAGTTCACATAGAAGAAGGTCACATATAGAAGAAACCAATTCACTTCGTGTGCAGCTGTCCGGGTAACGAGTTAAGTCCAAAGTGATCAATTCTTATATTAGTGTGGTTAGCATATATGATCTGCGTTGGTGCGCGCGCGAATTATTGATCGTGTAGTCGCCAAGTATTTTACACTGATATTGTGCAACCACTACATCACCCCCTGCAAGACTTTCTTTACCATCACAGACTTTCTAGGAGTTGGTTGGTTAAATACTAAGTTACACTCATCTAGGATACCGTATGCTGGCTTTAGTCTGTCAATAGAAACTTACTTTTTACATCAAGAATGTAATCTTTACGAAAACGACTTTGCAAGGTCCTTCATATGGAGATGTTAGACACGTTCGAATTCTGTCAATACGAAGGAATAGGTACTCGCAATGGTTTAAGGACTTGGAAATACAAATAGGCAGATTAGTTGACTTGCGAGTGTCAATAGTAATTATGTTGCGCAACATGGCTGCACGCAGCCTTTACGACATAGTCATGTGGATCGGAACTATCGTTGGAGATGACTCAAAAGATTCTCCTGGTAATCTGAGGGCTTGATCTTAAACTAGTTCAGCTGGGGAGCATTTTAATACATCCTTTATTGTTGCTCGTATTCCCAGCAAGACGATAGGAAGCTCACTTGAAGTTGTTGGTGAAATTTTTCGACCATACTATTTGCCTTAGAATGTTAGGCAGTGGTATGAGGTCTATCAGCGCCTAGTAAACGCGCCTTGATTTTTCGTGATTTCAAGGGGTATCCCAAATTTTGTAACGTATTGCTCGATAAAAGTCTTAGCAATAGTGGCCTGAGGCCAATGAGTGAAGTGCTCAACTATATGGTGAGCACATAAACAAAATCTGACAATGGTCCCACTATATCCATGTGTATATGCTCGAACCGCTGAGAAGGCAGGTTAAACTTTCCGGATTCGAAATTAATTTACGTGATGCTAGTATACTTGGGTGTGATAGATCATGCAGAGCATCAAACACTATGCATGTCTACAAGAAGCTGAATTTTTTTTTTTTAAATCTGGAAGAATGGTGAGTTCTAATTTTTCATCATTCATCAGAATTCATCAACAGATTGTTGGGTCTGAGCTATATTTTTAAGATCCAGATTGATGGAATCTATTGTGGAAAAGTGATTGCTAGTCCGTGACAATGTGTCAGCGATCACCTTTTCCTTACCTTCTACATCTTGAATGATCGTCGTGAACTGAGCGATATAGTCAGAATGTCGAGTCTGCCGGGGACTGTTTTCGCTCAGGGAGACTATTGCTTTGGTTAAAGTCTTATGATCAGTATTTACAGTAAATTGTCTACTTTACAAACAACAGCGGAAGGCTAAATTAAATTTAATGGCTAAATAAATAGCGGACAGTTCCCTATCAAAGGCTGAGTATTTTATCTCTGTTACTGAGAGCTTTCGTGAGATAAATTCCAAATGTTGCCAACAATCTATATTCGATTGCTGTAGGACTGCTTCTATGTTCGTTTAATGTTGCCAAATGAGTATAAATTTGGAGACAATGATTCAACTATAGTTTTGGAATGAATCGATGGTAGTAATGGATCCATTCCGACGAATCGCTTAATCTGTTGGATTGAAGTTGGCAGGCGAAATTTATCGATAGCTTCAACTCACCGTAGCGGGGGAGTTATGCCATCTGTAGTAATTTGGTAACTGAGGAACACGAGAGCAAGGACACCAAAAATGCGTTTTGAAATTTGGATATTCACTCGAAATTTACGACGAGGCGTTCAAACAGTTGTATGAGATGACACTTGTGCTCTTTGTAACTTGTGTTTGCCACTAGCATATTGTCGATGTCAATGAATATAAAATCTAATCAAAGGATTAGACTTCATTCATGATGGACCAAAGGACATTAGTGTGAACTCGAATAAACCAAAGGGGGCAGTTATTTCCGTTTTAGACATGTCTTCGGACGCAATTGGGATAAGATAATAAGCTCTTACCAAATCAATTTTTGAAAGCACACCTAAATGGATGAGGTGCATTGGTACAGTTAGGTACAATAGTCGCCAAGTATTTTACATTGTTAAGATCGTAGCGATATCTTTATTTGAGTAGAAACACTATACCGTAAATGTAAACTATACTAAATAAGATGTGTCTTGACTATTCAGGAATAGTCTAGACACTCTCAAATATTGTAGAATATTCCAGGAGGTTAGAATATGTGATATAAAAATTAGAAAGACTTACTTGTGTTTTAACCACGATAGAGTTAGTAGAAACTAAAAGATGAAACAGTTAGTTGTGTTTTTTTGCCGCCCTCGTTAGCACAATAAGTTGCGTCCTTGCTTTGTTATTAGAGGGTAGTAGTAGTAGTAAAAAGGAAAAAGTGAAAGTTAAGAGTTATTAAAGTGTATAATAAAGTGATTATTGTGATTTAAAGTAAATACTTGAAATAAGTGAATTAAGTAAATTAGTGTTTGGTGTAATTATTCGGAAATAAATAAATTAGTGTCGTCTAGAATTAAATTGGTTGTTTTATTCACAATCCAGTGATCGAAACTTGTTTGACAAGGCTAAAATGTAACAATTGATGTCAGCGGTGGGATTGTGAATTTAAAGATGATCCTAAACGGGTTAAAGATTTGCGAATTAAAAGAAGAGTTGAAGGGGCATGGTTGAGTGCTGAGTCATCCACCCAACTTTGATTTTTTATTTTTTTTAAGGCCATGGAGGATGATGGTATTGATCCGACCGGTTACAATTTCGATGACTCGACAATTTCTGTGGACGAAAAAGAAGAGGATGGAGAAGATAAAGAGGCAGTAGCGGAAATCGTACCGGTATAATCGGGAAGTTTTGATATGGTGCAGTTAATGGCTGCCATTCAACAGTTAAATCTGGAGACGAAACAGTCAAACAGTCAAAAATGAGCAGGAATTTGATTAATCAAGTGAAAAAATTTCAAGAGATGTATACAACTGTACATGCAGAAATAGAGCAAATTTAATCAACGGTTCAGCAGGTTGAACAGAATTTGCAAGCAGATATTGAGGAATTGCAAGATTAAGTTCTGGGCTTCGAAAAATAACTTTTATACATCAAAGTAAATGGAACATCGCCGCAAGTAGCGATGAAGTTTAAGCCACCGATATTTGATGGCACAACAACGTTCGGCGGTTTCAAGTATCAATTTGAAACGGTCGATAGAGTTAAAGAATCGATATCAAAAGATACGAGAGATTCTTTAAGAGTATTCATCAGCGGTTGATCGCTAGTGCATTTGGCATAAATACAAATATGTAGGGCTTCCGGTTACTAGGAAAGAATTAAGATATAAATGTGCAATAATAAATAAGACTGCGCAAACCATTATCAAACCGACGTTTAAAGTAGGACGAGTGAAAATTGATGTCAGTAAGACATCGAGTGGTCAGTACCAAGATTAAGGGAAAGGTGGCTGTAGAATATGGGGTTGGGCAAGTGAGAGGACGGGTCATATAAAGCGAATACCAAGCTATGGCCAAGCAGGAAGGACAGGAAACCAAGGTATTAGGAAACTACGATGTTGGATATGTTACAAAATAGATCACATGTCAGGAGACTGTCGGAAAATAAAATGTATAAGGGCAGGATCGCGATGTCTGGTGCATGAAAGATTGGGTAAAGAGGAAATTATGGCCCAGAATTAGGAACAGGAGCAGGAAGACGCAGTTGGACTATACGGAGAGTCAGTTGGTACTCCTTTCCTGTAACGAGATTGGAACGAAGCGGAAACGGTCTAACAGTTAAATTGGTTGATGTTGACGACAAGAATTGTGTTATGTTGACGTTAAAAATTGTGTTATAACCCTAATCTAATTAAGGGTATATTACAACCAGCGGATGGGCTGAAATTACTAAGGGCCCTAGGAGATGCCGTCATAACGGGCAAAAAATTCCAACGATAAGGATCGGCAATAATCAGTTATATTGGGGATGGACTTCATGAGGATGGATGGCTTCGTGATGGATGTGGGGTAGGGAGTATTGGATTGCAATAGATTCGAATTGCCACTTCATAAAGATGATGTCGGAGCAAGTCAGGGGACTAGTAGTGGTTCAGGGGGAAAAGCGTCCATCGAACTCAGAAACAGTTACACGGGAGAAATACGAGTGTGAGGTAACCGAACGAAGGCTGCGATTGACGTGCGAGTAAATAACAGTGCGGTTTCAAAGTAGGAGATTTAGTATGGCGTAACAAACCACATTGGAAGAGGGGTTTACGGTAGTGTGAAAGTGATTATTGTTGTGAAATTAAATAATTAAGTAATAGGTGAATTAAATAAATTAGTGTTCCGCATAATAACACAAGCTCTTGTCCGCATTGTGTGCGGAATTTTTGCTGGGTGCCATAAATCTTATTTTATAAAATTTTCGGTTTTAAAATTCCACATACGAGCTTATTCTAAAATTTTAGAAGATCGTATCTCCGAGGCAAATGATTATGTATACGTACATATATATGTACATATTTGTATGTACATATATCACAAACATATCTGATTGGATTTACTACACAAACATTTGATTTATTTGGCAATTGATGATGATTAGAAGCACAAATTTCCAACTGACACCATCACCAGTACAAATATGCAGATAACAAAACCAGGATACCAAAATAGTCTTAAGGCAAAACAAATACGCTATATAGACATATACGAGTATGTACATAAGTACAATAGAGATAATATATTTCCGACCCTCATAAGCTGTTAAAATTTCTTGTTATCATATTTTTTCATTATGTACGTTGATTACGCGAGAATATTAAGTTTGTAAACTGGAGTATATTAGGTTTTTAAAAGCATAATTTTCATGAAGCACACATAACCTCGTATTATTATTTGTATTTTATGAACTTTTTCGTAATAAATATAAATTTGTACATCGTAATGCTTTTTGCTTCTGATGATGGTTGCGGCTTTATGTAAAGGGGATAATGTAATAAAATTGTTAAGAATTTATTAAGATTCAAATTTTGTAACGAGCGAAATGTTCTCCAGCTGCGTTTGTAAATTAGGTTTAATTTTTCGTATACGACGCATATACATATACACACAGTATTTTTGACATTTTCCACGAACATTTATAAGGATCAAACTTTTTCGGTTATTTTGTTTTTAAGTTTTATCGAATTTTTTATGATTTTTAAATCCAGAAAAGTTGTGTAAACTGTAAATTTGGTCGGTTATACATTTTTGGTATATGTATGTATTATGTATACATACAACATAGAGGAAACTACCAAAATTAACATTCTGAATGCGTGCACAAATAAAAAATTAATGATGTGTGGCAAAACTTTAAGATTTTCTTCAAGGATGTCACATCCATATGTACATACATACATAATTATGTACATCCAGTTTTTATTATTATTATTCTTTATGTATGTTACACATTCAATCAAGATATGCGTGTACCATACATACATATATGTATTATGTATGTACATAAGCTTTTGAGGAGTTGCTGCTTTCAACATGGTACTAATTTTTAAATACAAAAAAACACTGTCTATCCAAATTTTATCACACATTGCTGGAAGTTGGTATTTTATATGAGGATTAAAATGCGCTTATAAGAACTATTAAAGTCTTGAAATGTAGTAAAATCCAACAAATTGGCAAGCACATCTCATTTCATGAGATTAAACTCACAAATTCTTCATATTTGCTACATTTAATTAAATAAAAAATTTTTTTGAACATGATATGGGAGAGCATAAAATATGAGAACACGAACATATAAAAGCAACATATAGACTCCTTAATTAATCTACATATTATGCTGATTATATCAATATATAGCTTTTGTTTACATATTCGCAATCTCTTATATAAAATTTTTAATACGATTAAAATTTATATTATGCTTCTCCAAGAATTGTGCAAAAAATTCTAATTTCGTAAGAAATATCATCGTCGCCTACAAAATGAAGTGAGCATCTCTAGGAGTGCCTACATATACATATACATATATAGTTTATGACATATAGTATGTATGTGAAATACTAAAATAACGTAATATTAAAAGAGAAGCTGGAATTAGATTATTTTCTAAAAGACTGTACAAATCCATAAAACCTTAATCGAATTAGAAGAGAATTTTACCCAAACCGTATATTCGTATTATATGTACATACAAAAGGAGTGTGGGTTGTACAAGGGTTTAACGTTTTATTGATAATTTTTTTTTGTCGTCTTTTGTCACGTTAGTGGCAAAGGAAAATTTTGTATTCTATATAGGGATGTATATGGAGGAGAAAAAATAGCATTGGGACTGATCCTAATCAAACCACATTCATTCGTCTAAAAACAATATTTCATTTTTGTTGTTGTTATTCTTTAGTGTATATGTGTAGGTATAGAACAATGCATTTTAGGTTTTTAGGGATTTTCCTTAAAGAAAACCTACTTACATTTTATTTGAGATGCGTGTAGAATTTCAAACTATAATTTAATCAAAATCAGTAACTTATATAAGATTAAATATACTTAAAAGTTTTAGATTTTAATTTTAGAAAGTGGACTGAGCCGAAATATGTTTTGCTCTAAAACGCATCTTAATAAAATTCTAACAATATATACTTTCGTTGGAATTGGGACATGATGATGATTGGAAGTATACGTTCATCCATGACATTTCACCATTTGGTTCGGTTCCAAATGTAACACATAAAAACTTATTGGGTATCGCTTTTATTTAGTCCACAGAAGCCCTAATTTGTACACGGCTACAGATCCATCTTTGAATTGGTCATGTATAAACGGGAATCACTACACCATTTGGGTTTTTCAAATGGATGCCCTTTGGTCTTCGGAAGGCAGCTCAAACTTCAACGCTTCATGAATGATGTATTAAAAGATGTTGTGTTCTTATTCGTTCTATATTGACGACATTGTTTACAGCAATTTAACAAAGGTAGTTGGAAAGCATTAGAAAATGTCACAAACCGAAATTAAGAACTTTACTTGCGAAAGAACTGTCCTTAAACACTACTTATGTTATCTTGCCCTTAAACACTTCCATTATTTCGTAGAAGGTTGAATATTCACAGTTTACTCTAACCATAAGCCCTTGATCAATGTAATCCATTCAAAAAAGGAATGCAGTCCGCGACAAACCTGCCATTTGGAATTTTTATCCCAATTTACGACTGATATCCGAGAATTCGCTGGTTACGAACTAAACTGCGAAATTTCATCTGGCAACCATCGCGTGTACATTCCTAAACCAATATGACGGTTTCGATTCACTGCACGGTCCTTCGCATCCGGAAATAAACACTTTCCGTTTAGATCTTCAAAATTTTGTCACAAACTGTTTGTCATGCCAAAAATCTAAATTATGCAACATACAAATCACAACATAGCAAATTCAAAATTCAAGAAACTCGATTCCAACACTTGTCTCAAGGTTTAACCACAAATTAATATATGCAGATGCCTCATGTCTAACTAAATTAATGAAATTTTATAAAATCATCGATAAAAGCGACAATCATGTGAGTAAAATAAAAAGTGTTGATGCGTTACCCCATGTCTCTATCCTAACATTGATCCACCTACCGTAAATATTGTTTATGTTTTGCCGATCTTTTGCCATCGCACATCTCTTTTCACCTTATACGATTTTCGTGAAAGCACAGATTCATACTAAAATCGAAATAAATTCGCATGGATGTGTAATTTGGTTTATGTATATTTTATATTTCTACAATATCTTCATAGCTTTTGGCAAATATACTTTTGGGTATTTAAATTTTTTATACATTTTATTTTCTGCAATGATTAATAATACACAATAGAAACGATACATAGGTAAATAGTTTCTAATTTATGAATATTGTTATTTTATTATTTGGAAATCTGGGTGGTCATTCTGTGGTGCTATCTCGCACGTTTATTTCACAGTTGGAGACTTTTTTTGGCGATATTATAGTAAGGGGAAAGTCTACAAATTCAACCCTGCGAAATAAATTTTATGGGGAAGTTGGATGAATTTTGTGGTATTTTGTCGTTTATTTCTAACCTCAAATCAAGAGATATGAAAATTTTTTATCGAGTGCTATTCATGGTAGTGATATCACTATGAAAATATTTTTTTCAATAAAACTTAATTTAATTTTTTAATTTTTTAATTAAATATTCAAAAAATTTAAAATAAAATTAAGTTTTATTAAGAAAATATAAATAAATTCTTTCTTTTTTGTGAAAATTTTATTTTTCTATATACATAAAACCAAATTATAACTGATTGGTTTTGTTAATCAAAATGGTATTTACAAATTTTTGTTGTGTATTTTATATTTATATTTATATATATGTATATATATATATATATATATATATATATATATATATATATATATATATATATATATATATATATATATATATATATATATATATATATATATATATATATATATATATATATATAAAATATATATAAATACACAAACGCCCGTAATCGGATAAAAAGATAGATAATATCCAGAATATTTAAAGTTCTCGTAAGTATTTTTTTTAAATAATATGTTTAAATAAAATATCACAAATTCATAAACAGAAAACAATTATTTTTTATTTAAATTTAAATAAAAACGCTGTAAAGAAAATATTTGGGATAAACACAAACACAATCTCTCCCTGTGAAAATAATTTCATTTATGATTGTTTTTGTTTACCAACATGGCATTATATATACATATTCATTCGTATTATAAATTCCCCCTCTTCAATTCACTTTAAAATTCATTATTAATGTTTAGTTCCATCCCATTTTGGTAATGGTTTAGAAATCAACTAAATATCGCGTATTTTTTTAGTTCATTCATTTTTAATTAGATGTCGTAATTGGCAAAAAAACAATTTTTTCATGGAATATTTTGTAATTTTCGATAGCGGAGATTTAACATTTTCAAACACTATTTCAAATTTTATTTTAGACGCATGTATTGGCATTTAAATATATGGATTGATGATTGAGCATGAATATTTTTTTTAATTTTTGGATTAACCTGTAATGGATAAAATTCCTTACGAATTACCGAGAATCGATGGTGGCCAGGCCGTCGACCATTCGATTCTGATTAGTAATTATCATTTGTGAAATTATGATGAGATGATCAACAATTATACAGGTCGGAAAACTCAACCTGAAAACAATATTATCATTATATGAGTAGTAATGGCGTCACGGAAGTTAGCTGCTACTCTAATAGTGAATTGGGTTGTTGTATTATGTATATATGTAAATTTCGTGACTTATGTATGAGGCATATACAACGTAAAATAAGTAATCCCAGACTTTCATACCAGAAACCTTAAAAATTTATATCAGGTAATACAAGTAAAAATATCTATACCATGGCTTTTGCAAATAACAATTAAATCTGTACTTGTACGACCATTTTAAGTTACGTAACAATTAGGTTTATGATTAAAACTTAACAAGTCAGCATTTTAAATGAAATTGGATGAATAAACCGATTTCATTCAACATAAATTACAAATTTATATACAACGAAAATCCATTATTTGTTAAATTTTTCACCTGTGTAATTGCCTCAGGGCCAATTGTAAAAAATAAAAAGTGTTGGACTATGTGATCGAATGATTTTTCAACTTGGATCACTAACACCATCATTTCAAGTTCGATTCAAGAAGCTTCAACGATCACGTGACTGAAGCAAGAGACTAAGTTGACAAATCATTCGAGCTAACCGACACTTACAAAATTGGCTCTAGAGTCTATGGAATATATATGTGAAATATTGTAAATATATAAAATTTTAACTTACAGCACAAAAGGCTCTGTTAGTACACCAAGTTGGAAAACATCGGAGGTAACCCGATACTTTTGGTACTACCATTGCGTTTTCCTGGGGTGATATATATTTTGGGGTACTTTATATAAATAGGCATACAAACATTCTAACCATATCAAAGCCAACAAAATTTCATGAATATGGTCAAGATGGAAGTATAGGTTATTTTTCAATCGATTATGATTTAATTTGATATATTCGATCGAAATGGGATTCTAATATGATTATAGGTTAAACTTCTGAAATACAGTAAGCTGTAATTAATGGACCCATAATATTTCTAAGCCGTTTGAAAATTATCAATTAAAATAAAATATAAACATATGTACATTTTTTTTTCAAATAAAGTTTTGGGTTTACTTAACCCAGGGTTTGGTTTGTGCTTGCGTGGTTTTTCTCAGTACGAACAAATCATTATTACAGAAGGATTTCCATCTGACCAAAAAACTATTTTGTAATGGCGAAATTTGCTTACTGAAATAAATTTGAAGTTTGTTTTTCAGTTGGTTTGTTTTAATTAAAACAAAAATACTTCACTTATTATTATATTAAAAACTTAAATTAGCCAAATGTTATTATAAAATCATAGAGACCCTCATTTGATCACATTGGTTTAATTGCTAGAGAAACCATTACAATCTCGATCAAGCAATACTGAAGCCCTTGGAGCTTTTAGCTTACCTAAGTCATTTTCTAAACAATAATTTTTATTGTGAATTAGATATTCTGATGGTACTTCTAGTGTTTGATCTGTTTTCATCCACGTTTCAACGCAATGATGGCAAGACAATTTTTTTGAAATTTTAAATGCTACGTATCCTACAAAATATCTCATAGAAGCTTCTTGTAATGTCACGTCTAAATTAAAAAAATTATCCGATATATCGGAAATATCAAATTCATTTGAATCATCATCAAAAGTCACCTCCGTGGATATACAATTTTCGTTAATCTCAATGGTATTATTATTATTAGAAGAAGAAAGTTCTGTTAAACATTCATCTGAGTCTTCTTCACAATTTTGGAAAAAGGACAAATAATTTTAATGGTCATAATTTTTGCAATATTGTGGTTAAAATCACTAACTGAAGAATTACGATTATGGCCATTAGCTCTTCTGACTTGGGAAAATAAATTGTCCAAAGAGTCTTGGTTAAATCTCGCTGTTAATATATACAATATATTCGAATTTGTTCATTTAATATGCCTTCTGACAGTTTTGAAATAGCATTTATAGTTTGCTTCATACCACTAAAACAATAAACTGTTGTTTTATTGATAACCGTGATTTCGGAAATATAATCCAACATGTAGATTGGAAACTTCATTACCTTGAATAAATGCATTTTTAAATTGATTCTTGTTGTATTTTGTTTTAGAATTGAGACAGTCAAAGATTTTGTCGAACTTTTCAATAAACTTATAAGTCGAAATGGCTGTTTCCATATTTTCTGGCGATATTTTATTTAATTGTATGGTAGTTTTTATCCCAGAAACCACACATCTACTAAAAACTTGTGTAGCAACCTTCACGCGCATTTTTTCGAACTGATTAGGATATAAATGTTTGTACGTAATTTTCGGACAACACTTGGTAATAGAACTTGTTTCCAAATTATACAGTTGCTCTATTACTCTCCACCTAACCACACCATCTGAGCACTTTAAATCCGATTTAAGCAGAACATTTCGAACAGATTTTATCAAATGGGGAGCATCGTATATACAAAAAATTCTCTCATTGTTAAATTGAAAATATGGATTTTCAATGGTTACACCAACACTGAAAAAAAAATGGCACAACTTAAGCTAGTTTAAGATGATTTAGTTATCTTAACACGGGTTTGGGTTAGTTTGGTTCTAAATTGCTATGGTTAGTTTTAACCAAGCATGTTTCAAAATACAAAATCAGCTAAGTTATTTTTAATTTTTTTTTATTTGTGTTACGATTGGAAATAACTTAGCTAATTTTGTATTTTAAAACGTGCACGGTTTAAACTAACCATAGCAATTTAGAACCTAATTAACCCGAAACGTTGTTAAGATAACTAAAATAAGTTACATTGTAGTATGTATTGTGCCATATTTAATTTGCATTATAAATTTTCGACCTATTTTGTGTTAATTTAAATGTCTTATGTAGTCTTTTAACCATACATATTCTCTTTGTTTGATATATGTTATAATTATATTAGTAATATTTATATTAGTAAAGTAAAATTTTGCTTAACAATCAAATCAATTTATTTCCTTATAGTTTAATATGAATCCCTCTAAATTAAAATTATTGATAACTGAATATGCTTATGTTAACTTTACCTAAGCAATGGTTAAGTTAACATAAGCACGCATTGCATTTTTAAATTCAAAGAGTGCGTCAGAGAATTTGACCAAATAATAAATTTAATAAGTTTCCTTTTTGTCTTTTTTTCTCGTTTCTCTAAATTATATTCTCCGAAATTTTGTATAAACCAACTTATTGCGTCATTTCATGTGTAAATTTCAATGAGTGTGATAAAAAATTTGGCTAAACTTATTAAAAAAATTATTTAATAATAAAGATTATTATAATAATATAAAATTAAAATAAATGTTGATCTAAGATTTTATATTAAAGTGTGATAAACAAAAAAAAACAATTTAAATATTGTGCAGTTTTAAATATTTTGCATATCTTCATTTTGTGTAAATTTCAATGAGAAAAAAAAATTATAAACTATAATAAAAAAACTTATTTAATAATTCAGATTATTGTAGTAATATAAACTTAAAATAAATGTTAATATAAGTTTTCATAAAGTATCAAAAATAAAAAAAACAATTAAAGTGTTGTGAGGTTTTAAAAAGTGTTAGGTAAGAAAATTAATTTTAAGGTTATGTAAAATTTGCACGTGTAACACGCGATTTCAATATACTGATCATATTTATATATGTTTATAGATTATAATCTCGTATAAATACGTTAATATGGTCAATTAGAGCAGTTTATGACATCAATCAATATTTTTGAGTCTACCTTATTTCGTTGGTAAGTAATTAAGTTTTCACAAATATACAGGGTGTAAAATATATACCGGGACGGGCGAATATTTTGAATTGTACACACCGCATCGAAAAACAATATTATACATGCTTAAGAGTTTTGGAAAAGCTAATCAACTTTGATATCATAAATGGAAACCCCCATTTTATATTACTGATTCGGATTCAACGCCAGAAAATACGTAACTTTTGGCTGCCATATTTTTTTGTATTCGGTGCTGTAATTGGCGTTGTATTTGGCGCAATAGGCTACATCAAAAAATACTGAACTTTTGTATGAAATATTTTTTTGTATTCGGTGCAGATGGCGAGTTGGAAAAAATGAGAATTCGGACGACTTATCCTAAAAAGCGTCTTTATTAATATTTTAGTGATAGTTTCTCTTGCAAGAAGCACAAAAACCGGCAATAAATTATTCTTTTCGAACATCAATTACAGCATTATCTGCACCGAATACAAGAAAATTTTACAGACAAAATTTACGTATGTTTTGACGTATAATCCAAATCTGTAATAAAAAATGAGAGAATCTATTTAAGATATTAAAGTTTTCCCCAGCCCCTAACCACAGGGGGTGGGGGTGGGTTCGAGTTTAGTGTAGTTGAATAGCTTTTCCAAATCTATTAATCATGTAAAATATGGTTTTTCGATGCGGTATATGTACCATTCAAAATATTCGACCGTCCCGGTACATATTTTACACCCTGTATATATTTTGTATATTATTGTTATATATTTTATATTTCTTTTATATATAATATGCTATTTTAGATTGAGATGTATGTTTCGAAGGTTTGCCTTATTTAATAAAAAGTGACGTGATAAGTTATTTACAAAGCAACAATTTTTAACAAATTTATAGTTGATATACGATTATCAATTACACAGATTAATATACAAAACCCACGACTATACTTTACAATCGCAATATACTTATAAACGCATGTTTTAAAAATATGTATAATTGTTTTCTATGTACAGCAACCGCGGATGACATACAAATTTTAATTACACATTTTAAAAAAGTTCATGGATGTAAAACAAATAGCACTTTCGTTTGTAACCAATTGAATTGTTCACAAGAATTTTTTAATTTAAATAATTTCAAACGTCATTTGATACGACATTCGAAGAATAAAAATGATAATTGTATATCTTCTAATAACTACGATTCTCAGTATATTCCGATAAACTCAGTTGAAAACAGATTAGATACAGAACTACCACAAATCTCTTCCAGTATTAATAATAACTCAATAGAGCTTAACGACTGTATTGATTCAGTTATTGAATCCTCGTTACAATCTTTATCCAATAGTAACTTGTATGCTTCAAAACCTATTTCGCCTGCAGCAAAATTTTTACTTTCTTTACATAATAGCACAAATTTTTCACGAATAGATGTTTCACGTATTCAAAATTTAGTATCTGAACTATTAAAAAATATCAATCAGACATCTTCAACAGTTAACCGATATTCAGGCGATGAATTTGATTTGTTTGAAGGAATAAATACCGAACATAAATTTATTAAATACTTAAAAGAAAATGATCTATACCAAAGTGCAATCGAATTTTCAATAGATAATACTATCTCTGAAGTGTATCGCAATGGTATGCCCATATTGGGTGAGACAAACATCAAAGGAATTATACTACCACTACGTTTTTATTTCCGAAAAATTTTTGAAAAGAAAATGGTTTTAGATTCCCATTTTAAAAAACTAGAATTATTAAAAAACGATACTAGATATGTCAAACATTTCATTCAAGGAGACTTATGGAAACAGAAATGTGCCCCATATGAGACACGGATTAATGTTCCATATTTTCTCTATATCGATGATTTTGAAATCAATAATCCTTTGGGCTCTCATAATGGAACTCATGCTTTAACAGCTCTATATTATTCTTTTCCAACTATTACAAATTCTTCAAAATTAAAAGATATCCAAATTGCAGCTCTAATAAGATCCTGCTTCCTAAAAGAATATGGCAACGATTCATGTTTATATTTTTTAATTGAAGAACTAAAATTTTTAGAAATAAATGGCATCTTGTTAGATTTACCAGATGGAAAAGTTACTGTACATTTTATCTTGGGTTTGGTACTCGGAGATAATTTGGGCATTAACAGTTTACTAGAATTTAGTAAATCGTTTTCAGCCCATTATTTCTGTCGATTCTGTAAAGAATGTAAAAGTACTGCTCAGGTACAATCAAAAGAAAATGTTGAAAAACTACGAACCATTTCAAATTACAATAGAGATATTTTATTAAATGACGTTTCCTCAACAGGAGTAAATAGTGAGACTATTCTTAATACTCTTCCATCGTTTCATGCTGTTGAAAATTATTCGGTCGATATAATGCATGATATATTTGAGGGAATATGCCACTATAATATATCCCATATATTACACAATTTCATAATTATAAATAAATACTTTACTTTGGAAGAACTAAATATGCTTAAAAGAACATTTCCATATGGTGAAACCGAAATTGGTAACATATCTAAAGATATAAAGATCAACCATTTAAAAAATAAAAGATTTCATTTCTCAGCCCGTGAAATGTGGAATTTCACTCATTTTTTGCCACTTATTATTGGTGATAGAGTTCCCTCCAAAGATGAAATATGGATATTCTTTATTGAATTTGTTGAATTGATAGACTTATTATTATCACCCTTGTTTACTAATGATATGATTATTGATTTAACAAAAAAGATAGAGAAACATAATTTAGCATATGTTAGACTGTTTAATGATAATTTAAAACCAAAATTTCATTTTCTGGTTCATTACCCTCGAATTATTCGAAACTCTGGGCCACTGAGATATTTTACCTGCTTTCGCTATGAAGCAAAACACCTTGAATTAAAGAAATATTCCAGAAATATTACCAGTAGAAAAAACATTACATTAAGTTTGGCCATTAAATTTCAATTAAAATTCGCCAAGTGGATTCTTGATGAAACGGAATGTATATTATTAACAGACAAATCAAAAGTTGTCGATCTTATAATTTCTGACGACCATTTCTTGAATTTCGGATTTATTTTATCTGATTTATTATTCTATTCTGAAATTCAGTATAATGGTATTATATATAAATTGGGAAATTTTCTAATCAAAACGATTCCTAACAATATAGAATTGTATAAAATTGAATCGTTGTTTATTCAAAAAAACGATAAATTACCTTACACAGTTTGCTACAAATATTGCACCACTTACTTAAAACACTTTGTTTCTCATAAAATTTTAAATAAAAGCGAAAGTCAGTTCGTATTTCCTGTAACTTATTTCAATAGCCCCCCAATACATTCATACAAAATTAACAATGGGAATGTGGTGCGCTTAAAATATTTTATTCATTAACTTATTTATTTAAATTATTTCAAATTATTGTAAGAGCAAATCGACTATCCCAATATATTAACTGTTTCACTAAATTATATATTTTTTGTTATTAATAGTTAACATCCATGAAAAAATAAAGTGCACTTACTTACAAAAAAAATTAAATTATTTAAAACCAAGATGGCATCTAACGAAAATTATAATAACGAACAAAACAAAATTCCAACAACGCCTATAGGTATAGACAGTTCTATTGAAATTGACACCAGTTCAAATAACTTATCATTACATTTGTTGGAAAATAATGACGGAATATATAGTTTTGAAAACGTGAACAACAGCAACCTATTGTATGACTTTCCGTGTGGCACAATTATTGACGCACCAGAACAACCATTAGAATCGGACTTATATAAATTGCTTAAAAGTTGGGAATTACAACATTTATATCAAAAATTTAAAGGTAATTTGTTTAAAATTTTGAAGTAAAGTTTTATTTTATAATAAAGTTTTATTTTATTTTTAATAGAAATGCAAATAAATAGTACTGCAATGTTAAAGTATATAAGGTATATACACATGGATGATTTGTTCAAGAAAAATGAATTTGGTGATAGAATCAAATTCGAACACCACTTATTTACATGGCAAAGAAATGAAAACTGCTTCATACAACCAACTGTTTCTTATAGCAATCGTGAGGAGGGGGTTCATTCTTTAGAAGAAATACCACAACAGCACTGTGCAAAAGAATTGACAGATGAAAACCATTTTATGGTAGAAAAACAATAAATACAATACATATATTTATAATTATATAAATAAATAAATATTTTCTTTGATTTCAGTCAGTTCACGAAATTTTAAATAGAAACGAGACTGGTAAATCTATTATATCAAATTATAATCAAAATAAAAAATTGGAAAGTATTTCACGAACCATAATGATTCATCAAATAGTAGATTACTATTTTAATCAAAAGAATCTTAAAATAGGGGTCGACAGGTGCAGAAACATCTCGAAGGAAATCACCAAAATATTTCCAACCGAATCACAGGTAAAACTGAAAATTAATAAACAATGAATGGGGATACTTTAATTTTTTTTTCTATATTATAGAGTACATATTTTATTTCAAGAGGACATTTACCACCCAAAGGAAAACTTTATGACCGATTCCAAAATCAAAAGAAAAGAACCTCTAAGCTAATAAACAGAAAAACTTGCACTAAATCTACTATTGAAACAGGTAAGATATAAATATAAATTTAAAAATATAATTCATTATAGAGTAGAAATCAAGAAAGGTTTTAAATTATTATCAATTTATAAACATATAGTTGTTCTATTTTAATTAATCAGATAAACACTAAACCGTTTTGTTCGTTTCTTTTATTGTTGACACTAGGGATCACTCAATGTTCCGCATCTATCGACAAATTGAATCTAGAAAAATTTAATTTAATTAAAAAAAAATTAAAACACATAAGGACACCGTGGGATGAAGTATTGCAAATGTGGAAAGAAACGGCAGAACAAAGAATAATGGAAAACATACATAATAATGAAACAAATATGGATATTATATTTGAGCAGTGGCCGTTGTTTAAACATTTGCAAGCTCCAGAACTTGTAAGAAACCATATTCAAAAAATATTATTTCTCTTAAAATTAATGAGTTATAAAAATATTTTTTATTCAGATTTCCTATGATTTCCAGATACGATATCCAGCCCACCATACAATCTATGAAAAATGGGACCAATTTTTAAATATTTGTATAATTTATAAAAACAATATAAAGGAGCTTCGCAACAAAAGGTTATTTGAAGAACTTCAAAAAAAACGAGATGAATTAACTATCGGTAACGGATTTTAATACTATTAATATTATAACAAAAAATTAATGAGTTATAAAAATATTTTTATTTTAGATACATATAATTTACAGCTAGTCACCTTATTACCAGCTGTAATACCACCGGCACTCCAAAAAAACAATGGAAAATCTGGCTATAAAAAATCCACCATCGCTGATGCTCAAGCGGAATTGTTAATAAAAGCGGAAGATGCCAATGATTTAAATGAAAAACTGCATTTAATCAGACAGAAACACGGAATGAACAAAGAGAAATTGCAGCCACTTTTAGGTGCCATTGGAATGGAATATGATTTTAATGAGTTTTATGTCATACTGGATGGGCACAAATTTAAATTTGGGAGTTTCCTCGAGGCGCTCGATACCTGTTTTAAAATTTTTAATATATTTGAGCTAGAATATCCCAAAGCTGCAGTTAATTCATGGATGTTCATTCAATTATATTTTTATCAAATACAAACAAAATATGATAACCCAGTTCCGGCGGTTATAACACTCATCAACGATTTAAACCTAGGCAATTGAAATTGCTCAATTAATTAAATATTATTATAACATTGTTTTTAATAAGATATCAGTGTGATTATATAGATATTGTGATTTTTATGCTATATATATATATATATATATATATATATATATATATATATATATATATATATATATATATATATATAATTATATATATATATATATATATATATATATATATATATATATATATATATATATATATATATATATATATATATATATATATATATATATATATATATATATATATATATATATATATATATATATATATATATATATATTTATATATATTAGTTTTAACTGAATTAAAATCTAATTTATTTCTAATACTAAAAAACTATATTTAATTTTTTTCGAAATCATATTTGTTTTATTATAAAAATATGTACTTATATATTTTTTATTGGATTTTATACTAGTTGTACAATTAAATTTAAAAATACATTTTTACTAAATGAATTATACTATAAATATAACAACAAACAAATTTTTTATTAAAATTCCTCCGTTTCAATTATTCTAGATAAGAATCATACTTTCATTTTGTTATATTAAACTTTTGGATCAAACTATAACCAACATATTTGCCAAGTTACGTTAAAATAGGTTAATTTAACTAAGCACATATAGTTAAAAATATTAAAAATCAACCGATATGGATAGTTTACTAAATGTTAATTTTACTTGGCAATTAGTTAAATCTTTTGTTTTAGTTAATCTTTGTGCATAGTTATTTTAATATATACCAAAGGTTACCGGAACTGAGCATTTACTTCAAAATATCGTTAAAATTAATTATCACTTGTAGTTTAATCTAACTTAGCTCTTGTTTAACCTACTTAGTAATAATTACTTCTATATTAAGTTATTTCAAATGTGTAGCCAAGGTTATTGTAACTTAGCAAGAAACTAAAGCAATTATCTGAATTAACCTTCTGCTAGGTTATAACTTAAAAAATAACTTAGCAAGTATAGTATTAATAAACAAGCGCTTAGTTGGCTGAGAAACAACTCACACGCTTAGTTAATTTAACCCTAATTTTTGTTCACAATTACCTAGATTTTTTTTTCAGTGAAATAGCTTAAAGGCTTTTCTGTTACTTGGACCCTGATCGCAGATAATAGCTCTAATATTAAATCCTAAACCATGACACTTGTTTATATTTTCCTTAATCAAATAATTAAGTTTTTCAGATGGTATTCCATTCTGAGATACAAAATAGCTGATCACAAATTTCCAATTTGACGAAATCCCTCTGATCATGAAACAACCTATTAGTTTTCCAATTAAATTTTCGCGTTCGACACCGAAATCAACGAAACCATCAATTTGATCAGAATAAATATTATATACTAAGTCAGTTTTAATGTATATTTCATCAAATAATAAAACTGCTTCTTTCGACTCTCTTGGCATATCAAGTAACTTATCTTTGATTTTTAGCAACAAATTTTCGTTAAAGCCAGCTGACAAATATTTAATAGGTTGCCATCTAACCAACGAGGATTGGGAAGGTAAATTAAATTTCAAACTATTCCTTAAATATTTATACATTCCAGACGAATGGTAAAACATATTTTGATCAACGGCTCTCATCTGGCCAATTTTTGTGACTTCGATCGATTATTAACTAAAATTTTACAAAACTGTTTAGCATTTTCATTAATTTCCAATAGATCAATATGATTGTCTATTTTGAGCACTGGTCTATGTTGAGATAAACATTTAATTTTATTTTTTAAATTTATTTTTTGATTGTTTATAGGGATGAATAAAAACTGAAATAAAAACAAAATTTAAAAAACAAAAGATAAAAAATTTGTTTGTATGTTTGTACCTTTGTAAGGTTATTTTGTTTTTGTTTTTTTCGTTTCATTCTATGTACAATTCTATAGTCGATTGTCGCGCTCTACAATTCGAGCGAGGTAACATTGTAACTTTTATTTTGTTATGGTAATCACTCTATATATAAATACACAAAGATAGTACAAAAAAATATGCAGGTATAAGAAATGGCGTAACCGTATTTTTTCATTTTTTTGCTCATCTTAAGTAATCTGTATATATTGATTTGTGGTTTAACGTTCCCCTTGAAATTACGATAGATCAAGGCAGGGCCAATTTGGGTCAAAACTTTTCTCTGGATTAACACAAATTCTATTTTCACACAGATTTCGTATCACCACCTATCATCCTAAGCAAATGGAATTCTTAGACCGATTTTACAAGACATGAAAAATTTCGCGGTTAGAGCTCGACCAACTATTGGAGCTCTGAGTTACCTATAATCTTTCTTAGCATTTGTCAAGAAGATCTTCCAGTACCTGGCAATATATTTCCAGTCCCAAGCTCACGCAACCTGCTTCATCGACTAACGATCTTATACAACAACTTCGCACAAAACTTACGACAGAAAACGAGCAAGAATTAAAATTTAGTTTTATAAATTTTAAGAAGTGTGAGGTAAATAGTGGCCAATTGAGCTATACCTTTGACATCTATTCTGATATTTTAATTAATTGTAAGAAATTTTGTTGAATTTAAACGAACATAATATTTCGGTCCTAAAGGTCATTTTCAAATGCTTTACGCAGAAATCTTATTATCTTCAGAATATCATTTTCCTACACCAAAACTTTTATTTCTATTTAAAATTAATTTTTTGAATTTAATAATACATATTATTTCTGTGCACTGTGTGTCCATTTGAAAATGGTCTTTAGCATCGAAGAATTATATTCGTTTTCGTCTTAATATTGAATCAGTTGATTCAATAAATTTTGTAGAAAAAGTGTACGATTACTGGCTTGTAATAAAATGAGATATTTTCAAGTCAATAATTAATTATAATATTATGAAAATTCTGTCTGTATGTAAATCTTAGATCGCTTATTTTGTTCAGAATTTGTATATTTTATTAAAAAATATTTATAGGGTTGGAGCCCTGTACCCTGATTCTCTAAGCAATATCATAATGTGTTAACGCGTAAACGTTAAGTTATCGTGCTGTTTTTGCGTATTCAAATTCTCTAAATATCCATCATGATAAAAAATGTAAAGTATCATGATAAATAATCATCAAAAGTTATCACATCTATTTCATCGTGGATAAGAGTGGTGATACTTAACAGTATTCAATATAGAATATAAAGTTGGATAATTTAAAAATGATATTTCTAATTAATTGTTTATTTCAAATAACATATATATAACTGTAACAATTGATAATTTAATTAATTATATCGACGCATCGTGATATTGTCGTTTGCGATAGTCCCAATAAAAAGTCTTGTCCAACTTTATTTTGATATCCACCTTTAATACATTTTGACAATATATTTGTTTTTTTTTGCAAATATGTAAATTGCAAAAATTTACTTTGCTGGGCGAATTTTACTGCAGGAAGGATCGGAATGAAGTTTATGCCAAATTAACAAATTATACATTGTGTTCCAAAAGTACACACCAATACTCCGTTTTGCGCTGTTCCGATTAGCGAGGCGTTGCCACATGACAAAAATATCGGCGAAAGCCTGGGACCGATTTTTACAATTATGATTAAATGATTGCATATTTTTGGCTTAAATTATTGAGAAAATATATGAAATAACTACAATTAGTAATTAAAATCATAAATGTATAATAATATAACCATTTTAATTGAATAATAAGAATTTTTCTATTCTGTCGGTCCGACAACCGATTTTTTACGTAAATGGTATAAATTTTGTCGGTTCCGAACGCTTCCCAATATAAATTTTGTCGGTTCCGAACGCATCAAATATCACCGATATTTATTTTCGTTGTGACCATAACCTCACTTCGGTGATAATTTGGTTTGTTTACAAACGTAGCTGTCAATCTGTACAATTTATTGAAAATTAAAAATGAGTATGGTAGTAATTTGATAAAATATATAAATTAAATGTCAAAAACAAATGACAAAAAAAAAAAAAACACAAACAAAAATGTTGTTGTTGTAAAAATCGGTCGGATCATTGTTTTGCTCATGTGGCGTGTCTTATCATATTTTCTACCGAATCGGTCGGAAAGACAACTGCATGTGGCATCGCCTTTAGTCTGCGTTCATATATTATTGATGGCAAACATTTTCACTTTGCGTTTTTTTCATAAGAAAAACAATTAATTTAGGCCCCGCCGAGCTAAAAGCTGCTGTGAGTGCCTCAAAAAGTTCTGGTTCTAAAACATTAAGTCGGATCAGAAAACATTTGTTAATGACAATGAAATTGTTACCTACCAATTGGATTGAAATTCAAAATCAAAGAAAAATGCCTTTAAGTCACACCATTTTACAAGCAAAAGCTAAAAGTGTATATCAAGACTTTGCTAACAATGAAAACACTTCCAATAATGCTGTGTTCAAATTCGATAAATTCGGGCAAGTAGAGTTTGGGATGGTTTCAAAACTTTGTGCTGGAAGCGAGTATCAGCTGGAACTTTTATATGAAAGACTGAAAAATGGCCTAAAGGCCATAAAGCGGCTAAAGAACGGAATACCCTACTCACTGGGGGTATTGCATGGGGATTTCAAATTCAAGCCTCTGTTAATCTACCATTTGGAAAATTCAAAAATAATCTTCCGGTTGGCAGCTACTTTATTCAACGTTTAGGCTAAAAACTGCTGCATTCCAGAGATAAAAACGTATTGTATGAAGGAAAATATAAATTTTAATGTCTTGGTATTTCGATAATGCTCCCGGTCATCCGATTTACATCAATGAAATATCAGTTTGAATGGCGTATGGAAATCGTTATGGCCATGAGTGTCGGAATAAGAGTGTTTACGGACATCGAATAAATAATTTAAAGCCCCGAAGTAATGTCTAACGAGGATTTGATTGAACTGCCAGAAATGAGGATTGTTGTAAATGATGATAAGAAAGATAGTGCAGAGGTAGTAGCAGAGGAACAGTTGCCAATTTAAACATAAAAAAACTGAGTCTGCGAAACTTATCAATAGAGCTATTCTCGCTGAGGTTGACGATAACGAAATTTCTAAGTTTCGCAGAGATATGTCTGTTAATCTCCAAATGTATGAAGAAATGCACCTTCGAAATAAGCCAGTTCCAGTTCAAGCTACATTAAAAAATATTTTTCTCCTAGTACGAGATAACAAGGAATTAATTAAATCAGAACGGATTTTTGCATTTTCCATACATTTGTATATATGAACAAATTTGTTTCGATTTGTGTTGTTTCACTTTGAATGCAATTTTTCTAGAACTAAACACCGACGCAAACTGAGGTATTGGTGTATACAAATTTTCACTAAAGAATTTTTACTCAAGTTGCAAATGAAAAATTTTTAATTTCGATTAATAGGAAAGAAAAATAGGAAAAATATCCTAGTACGTTGAGTGGGCGCATGCAGTGCGCGCTTGGCTACCTTTCTAAGTGGGCACGTGGCTGCGGACTGAACGCAAACCCACAGAAAACGGAGCTGGTCCTCTTTACCAGGAAGCACAAACTTCCTCAGTGTGACCCGCCAACATTAAATGGTACTCGCTTGATCTTTACGGACAGAGCAAAATACCTCAGACTGCTTTTGGACAGCAAGCTAAGCTGGAAATCAAACATCGTAGAGAGAGTAAAGAAAGCTACTATAGCGGTCTACTCCTGCAAAAATGCCATTGGAAAGAGTTGGGTATGGAACACCACATAGTACACTGGCTCTACGTCTCAATGGTCAAACCTATACTGCTGTATGGGGTTGTCGTCTGGTGGCCAGCGTTAAAAATTATGGCCAATCTTAAACTATTGATGAAAGTCCAAAGAACGGCCTGCTTGTGTATAAGTGGGGCTCTCAGGAGCACACCTACTCAAGCTCTTTAGATTCTCTTTCTTCTTACTCCCTTGAATATTGTGGCCGAGCAGCTTGTATCTTGTATAGCCATTCGGCTCAAATCCATATCTATGTGGACCTGTAACAATGCAGGGCACTCATCTATCCTATGCAATAGGGGTATTCCGGAAGCTACCGACTACGCCATCTGTTGAGATGAGATTCCAAACTGAGTTTCCCACCAGAGAGGACTGGGTGAACGAAACGGTTATGGACAATTAGGCGCTAAGCTTCTTAGGGATAGAGGGCTTGGCTGCGGGGTATTCTGTGAGGCACTAGGGGTTAACCTCTCTTTTCGTCTTCCCGACTTTTGCAGCGTTTTTCAAGCTGAACTGATCGCGATAATATCTACGAGGAATGGCTGCTATTAAAACGCTACAATCATACTCCCTGACGTCGAAGGTAGCCCAGAACTGTCTGACATCTTTAAATGAGATGGCTGATCAGTTCAACATCCGCCTGACGTGAATGCCAGGGCATTTCAATATCGCAGGGAATGAATGGCAGATGACTTGGCCCACAAGGGTACAACACGACTAATAACCCAAAGCAGGCGAGATATAAAGATACCGCTTGCTTTATGTAAACTGCTGCTTAGACTGAGTGTCCCAGCCCACTAGTCTAGCGTACAGCAGAACAAAATTTATGGGAACTTCCCCTTTGAACGACCTCACGGATCTTAGTAAGATCGAGATCCGGGACTTTAAACGCTTGGTAAGCTCAGGATGGTTTAGCGAGTGAAGAGGATGAAACTCGAATGTGGTACAGCTATGGACCAATTTTGTGTCTATGCTAGTCCTTTAGGACGGCCAACCACCCGGCCTAACCTAACCTTATGAAATTAATAAAGCAAAACAATGGAAGAAAGAAAACCGAAAATTATCCGGTGAAATCTATATTTGAAATATGAAATTTTTAAAATTCTGGAACTCGGTCACCTACGAGGTAATATCGAGATGATCGGGGTGTTTTTGAATTTGTATTTAAAATAATAAAACAGCCTTTTGCATGCATAGAAAGAACATCTTTGGAAAATTCTGATTATTGAAATTCTGTAATTCGTTCCGTACGAGTCATATCGAGATGATCCAGGTGGTTTTTGAATTTGTATTTGTATATCAAGACAACCTAGACAAGTGACTTTACATAACCCCAAAGAAAATAATCCAATGCAGTTAAATCACACGATGTTGGTAGCCAATTAGTTGGACCATCACGCGAAATTATTCTTTCATCAAAAGTTTCTTTGAGTAAATCAATTGTAGCGCGTGCTGTGTGGCATGTGGCTCCGTGTACTGAAAAGTACAAAAGTTGAATCTGTTAATTACCACGAAGCACACTTTAACACTACCAAGTTGAATAACAATTTTCATAATTGACGAATGAATACCTGATGGTCCAAAGCCGATTTCACAAACGACAGCTCGATAATTATCACTACAATTAGCATAGAAGGAAAAACCATCTATAGTCTAATTTACCATCCAAAGGTTATATGAAATTCCATTTCCAGCCATCACAATACGTCGATAAATCAAAATCAAATTGGATAAATTTGATTATTCGAAATTGGCCGATGACATTTGTCAATTGGCAATTTCTCCCAATATTATTTTAGATGTCGCCGAAAAAAAATTGTGGTCAATTATTTTCGACGATCATACCAAAAATGGTATCCCGAAAATGGTTCCACCAAAACTAGTGTGTGTTAAAATATGTCTGGAAATTGAAGGAATCGTAAAATATTTACAGAACTGTGTGCAGGGTTTAAAAATTGTTACGAATTCGAATTTATCGGACTACATAGTCACCAATTCGGTGTTTTCACCGTCGGCCTATCCTCAAACGAACGGTTATATTATTCCATATAATTTACACGAGCATACGGGATACCTATATAATTGTGCATTTAGGCTGGCTACGTTAATTGCAATTGTTTGCCGGAATCCAATGCCAACGATTTTGCAAATGAGATGACAGATGAGAAGGCGATCGATATGTTTTATTTAGCAGAAACACGTGCGCAAGTAAAGGGTGACTCAAAACTTTTCCATGACCGTTTTGCATAAATGTGGCTGTTCGTTAATACAGAGCTCAATTTCATCCCTCACGGCGAGGGTGGTTGTGGGCTTGTTGGTATAAACCTTTGACTTTTAAAAACCCCAAGTAAGAAAGTTCAACGGTGTTAAATCGCATGATTTGGACGGCCAATGAACGATGCAGTAATTAAATTATTCCTCGGGATGTATGGCATGTGGCACCGTCTTATTGAAACCACACATATGTTGTCTACATCCATATCATGCAATTTAGGCACAAAAATTGTCGCGATAGAGAACGCCATTAACTATTATTGCCAAATTAGATAATGCCTCCAGCTCGACCTCCCCACCAAACAATGACAGGTTGCGGATGCATTTTTTTTCAACAATTAACGAAGCCATCAAGATAAAACTGAGCCTCAAAATTGCGAACTGTATAGCTGCCAAACTTTCATTATTTTGCTCAACAATGAAGCCGCGTTGTTACTTCGTGTAGCCATCCAGTTTTAATAACACTAAACTGTCAGCTGTCACTCTGTCTGTTTTTCGTTGGCAATCGATGATATCCAATTTCGTAGGTTTTACCAGAATGTAGGTTCAAAGTTTCAAACTAATTAAACCGGTTAGTAATTTGTTCAATTTTTGTGTTAGTTATGTATATGTATAAAAATGAAATAGGGAATGCTTTCCCACAATACTGACATAGAGGAATGGAAAAAAGTGGAGACAACCAAAAAATAATGCGCCTAAATGTCGGTTATACATTTATCTTGTATCGTTTCTTCATCGGTTGGGTAATTATTGTTTAAATAATATTAAATTAAACGTAATAGAATCGCGGAGTAACCATTTAAAGGTGAGTTCGCGAGGTTGGCTATTTATCCGAGCTATTTACAACCGACCGTAAGATAAAAATATTTTAACTTAAAAGTGGAGAAATGGATGAATTTTTTTGGTTATGGATGAACTTTTTTGGTGAGTTTATTGGTTTCGAGCTCGGATGTAAATAGCTAGGATACCTCGCGAACCACCTTAAGACTTAAAACTTGATTGCTCATAGACAGATAACTTTCTGTAGAATATGGTTCGTCACACGATATGGCAGTAAAAATAGAGTGATAATTAAAGTGAGAATAATAGTGGTGTTATTTTGGTTTTGGTTTTAAACCAGGTACCTTCAGAAAAATATTTTATATTTTCTTTTGTTTTTCGTAGATTAATTCAAGATTAGATAGAAGAGTCCATCGACCGTATAGTTAGTTCGGTAAAATGTTCATCGACATATTTTTAGATTTAGTGAATTAAGCCTATATATCAAAGTGAGAGAATGTGTATATGTATACATAATATACATACAACAGGTGTATACATACATATGTATTTTATATAATCCAAAATCATGTGAAAACTTTAATTCTTTCAAAGTTTCCAATCAGCTAACCAAAAGTTTTATTTTTATCCCTATACATGTATGTATGTACATATGTATCGAAAAACTAGAATCGAAAAAATTCTTCAACTCCGCAAAGAAAAAGTAAAATTGAACACTAATGTGAATCAATTGTGAAAGGAGTAAAGTGTAAAGCTCGATTGGTGCTCAAGAATCGGTGAATATAAATTAAAGCTGAAATTAATTTTAGAAGTAATACTTTTTTGTTATGCTGGAAGTTCATGAACGGATAAAATTTAAAATGCAAACCTCGCCTGGCCTATCGCATATATACGAGTACAATGCCAAATAAAATATATCAAAATTTCCATTTAATATGTATAATATACGAGTGGCCAGACGATTTATTTTTTTAGCGTAAAAATTGTACATGTGTCAAGCATTTTTATCTTCTGAAAGAACAAAATATTTTCTAACAAGATAAACTAAAATATATGTATATATGGGATCAAGATGCGGGTAAACAAAAAAATAAAAATAAAACCTGCAAACAAGACAAAACAATAAAAAATCTGTCATTGGATGTCAACAATCCTCCGCACAGGTAAAAGTTCATTTGTCTTTCTTTTTTTTTCGTGACACAGTCTGTGTATTTTATAACGCATAACAAACCGATTAAATTATATATTTATATGCATAGCTTGGGAAATAAAAGTATCATTTAGGAAATTCCCATAGTGATAACCAACATTATCTCTACATATATACAGGAGGAGCTTTCTTACATAATGAAAACCAACATGACACTAATGCACTGCTGTGACGAAATGTACAATATACAGACACACCCCATCATTTTAGGTAATCAATTAATCTATGAACATAATTCCTGGTATAATTTTGTGTGTATATGTACAATGTCACTTTTAGCCGAAATATATGAAACAGTGGATCCACACAGTTGATTTAAAAATACATACATCAATGACATTTATTAACTCGAGACGGGTTTTTAGCAGAAAAACCAATAATTTGGGAATAATGAAAATGTTCGTATACGAAAAGGATCAAAATCAAAATTGCTTTTCTACAGAAATATTTTTTTTTATTTTTTATGTAGAATCTATGTTATTCGATTAATTAAGATATTCTTTTTATTATTCTTCGAATTCGATCCGAACTCCGTCTTCTATGTCTGGGATTTAAAAACGAAATAAAAAAAATATTCAATTTGTCAAATAATGATTTGTGTACACATAGTATAAATCAATATCCAATTATTTGATTCCATGATTAAATCATTGATGATGATGATGATGATGGATAAAAAATGGTTAGGTGTGTACTTATGTATGTACGAGTATGTATATAAATAAAAATAAAATCGATATAAATTGTATTTACAAATATACCAAAAATACGTTTTATCGGCATTCAAATTATTTTTCTTAAACATACAACAACAATTATTGGTATAATTGGATTAAAATCAAATCGTACACAAATCTAAATTAATAGCATGAAATACATCAATAACCATATTTTAACCCCAAATAGAAAAACCACTGCGGGGGTGTTGTAGTCGATTGGGCCGCAAAAGTATTTATATGCGGTTTAAAAAAAAAAATCAATTTTCGTGTCAATCACAATCAACGTGAAAATTTATATTTAAGGTAGGTCGATATCCATAAATAAATGTCATTTTTCCGTACCAACCATACACATACATATATATATAGACTTTATAAATAGTTTTGGATTTTATTTACTTACCTCACGCACTTGGTACTAAACGAGTAGTAATCGGATTGCATCTAATTTGAAGGGGATGAATGGGTTTCACTCGTAAACCTATAAGTAGCATGCGAAAAACACAAAAATTTTAATTAATTTTATGTAATTTATGTGGGTTTATTATATGAAATAATTAAGAAGTGTTTGATTTTAATTTTATCAGCAAACAACATAAATAGGATTTGTAAATTAAAAAATCAAATTTTAAGTTAACAGCAACTTGAACTTCGCGGACTATTTATTTAAACAATAATAATAACAGTGTTTAAAGGCCATTACTGGCCCCTTACTGTATTAACAATTTGGCTCCAACTTTTTCGATCCTGGATTTGGTCTTCATACTGTCTTAGACAGTCTCTACACAGACAAGTCTCTACACCGTGGAGTCATCGTCACCTGCAACGACCTATATGGTGGCTTCTTACCTCCCATACATTATCGGGGATCTTCATCAGATCTCTGATCTCGATATTGAACAGAGGTCAGTATGTAACATATACTTCACGTTTTTCGTCGTAAATCACTCACGTACTCATCCGTCAGCCCCCAACTTTCACATCCAAACATAACAACGGGCCTGATCAACGCTTTGTAAAGCTTGAGCTTCACGGCACTTGATAGTTGTTTAGATTTTAGCAGTGGCCTCACACTGTTATCGTGAGTGATAAGAGAGCCCAAATATTTGAATCTCCTCACTCCCTCAAACGTGAAGTTTCCACCACATGGTATGCCATTGTCCCTATGACCAGAGATCATATGTATTTCGTTTTGGACTTTGATCTGGAGTTCAACAAAAGCTGAAAACTCTAAAAGCGGATCAAGTATTTCCTTCACTTCGTTACTATTCAGTCCAATCACGCACATGTCATCTGCATATATGCAAGCACCTGATTGGACTGGCGATATAAGATGTTGCACGGATGTGTTTTAGTTCAACATCAGATTGAACAGTATCGGGGACAAAGCATCTCTCGAACACCCGAGTTAACTGCAAAAATTTTCGATAGCCTGTTGTCAACTTTAACACAGCATTGACACTCCTTGATACTCCTTCATGAAAGTGATTAATCCTTCAAACGCTCCTGGTTTTCTAAGTGACTGCACGTTCTACGTGCCCATCTTTAATCTTGGGTTCGGATACTTGAGCGGGGTTCCATTATTGGTTTGGCGGTATCCAGTTTTTCTTTTGTTGATATTGCAAACAGTTGAGTTTTTACGGATGCGGGTCATCAGCCCAAAGGATACTGTGGTGGTATTCTAGGAATGCATGTTCGTGCAATTTAGGTTTACGAGATATCTGAGTGCCTCCCGACCACAGGGGCCATTTTTTTAAACACGACCTCTATAAATTATGTTTTTTCTCTTTTGCATTCATTTCTCTTCATATACGATTTTACCAAAATTTCATAAATTAAACATATAACGAAAACGAACAGACTTTTTTGAAAATACTTATTTTAACTGGCTTGTAATACTCAAACGAATATAAACGAATTCCAGGTACAATAATTTTTTAATAACGTTAATGAATCAATTTAACTCCATGTTTCTAAAGAAAATTTGAGATTGACAAATTCAAGCTCAAATAAACCAAAAGCGGATAAAATTTCATGAACCACGTACTGTGGTATTAGTATAGTATAGAACCCGCTGAAGCTAACAAAAGTAAACCGGAACAACCAATTATTTATGATAATGGAATATTGTCGTGCACTATTTCAAACGAATAACTGTTCGAGAAGCAAATACGCAGTTTATGAAGATGAGCACTAAAATTAGATGCAGACAACTTTACTGACTAACATTAATGAAGACACCATTATTCGTGTTGCAGACAAATAACCCAATAATTAGCATAGCTTCGTTATCGTCTTTCAAAATACAGAAAACATATTTTATAAATAAGCTATCAGAAAATTATACAAACTCCGGATTGACTATACCAGCTTAATGAATCTAAGCGTTTTAGTAGATTTGCTAAATTCCAGCTAAATGTTAGGCCATCTTTTCTGTATTAGTTTGTATCTGACTTTCTTAAAAGCGTATATTATAACCTAAAACGACTGAATTTTCTTTAATTTTATAACGAATTTTCAAATATTAAGTATGGTAGACCGAGAGGGGCGAGGTAGATTACGCCATGTAATCGATATTTTAGTGTTTTGAACTCGAATGAAGCTAGTTCACCAGCACTTAAAAAAACGTATACGAAGAAACTATATCATAAAAACTAGTTTACTAGTTTATTTGCCAATACAGCATATTTTTTAAATTTATCACATGTCTGTAAAATATTAGAAACACGTTACAAAATTTAATATTTTTAGTTTAAATGTTGTCTCGTCTAGTTGTGGAATAAAATCAGAGCTTCGAAAAACAGTATCAGTTCAGATAATAAAAAAGATTCAGGTTACATTGAATTATTGAAATTCTAAATTTTTGTAATTTCTAAAGATGTACGAGTAATTTCTAAATTTCGTATTCACTATAGTTAATTTTTTAAACGATAAAAATCACATTAGAGAATATATATGGCCCCAATAAAATTTGTTATGCGCTATAACATGTATATTCAATATACCATTATTGATGACAACAGACTTTATAATTTTATTAGTTTTAATTGTATTTTGTGTACTGACTATATGCAATTCCAAGTTTTATATAAATGTTATAAATGCATAGTCAACATTTATTTTGTTTATAACCAAACACGAAATAATAATAATTATGAGTTTTAACACAACTACCAACGTGTTTTAATAAAATAAATAACTGGTTACGCCCCACCAGCGGTAACCTAATCCATTTATATTAACTCAACAAATCATTTATCCCAACATCAACACCGGGATAAACATTGGTCCTTCGAACCATAAAAAACAAAGGTCTATCAAACAAAATCTATACAGTGCACGCCATAAAACAACCGGCAATCAGTTCAATATTCGGTAAAACACCACGTTCCACAACGAATTCACCATACAAATCAGGTTTAGCTATAGCCAAAATCCAACGATAAGTGAAACGTGCCGTGCTTGCTAACTGATACACAACAATCAATTAGAAAAGGCAGGAGAAATAGCACAACTTATCTCTAATTACAAAAAGGACAGCGCAGAACGAAAAACTAAAAAGTATCTGGACACCAGAACATCAGATTTAAAGAAAGATTGTACAATGAGTACGTCGACGGTGACAGCAAATTTCGGAATTTCCAACCTACCCTGGAATTAACACACCAATACTATAAAGATAGACAACTAGTATTGGAGAACTACTCAAAAGGTATTGAGGACATACGTCAACGTCTTAACGAGCCCTACTTACTATCAATACTAATTCTATCAGCAAGAAGAAATCCTCAATTTGATTTCGGATCGACAGCGGAAGGCAGTAACAACGTCACCAATAAACCAACAACTAGCGAAAACCCGCACAATGAGTATTCAGAGCCATCAAAACAGGAATCAGTCACTGAATTTCGGCTCAGTCAGCTGCCGAGATTTAATCAGCAATTAAGACAACAAGACATCAAAATACGCAGCTTGTATCGAGAACTATACGGGCAGCTGAGGATGTGATGACATGCAACAACAGATCCAGATTAGTTGTAAATCTTAAATTAAAAAATATAGAGAGAATAATGATGCAAATCATGGATCTACATGAGCAAATAAGTATGGAAGCTCCTGAAGGACAAGAAGCAAATGTAAATTATTTCGTAGAACAACATTACGAAACGATTAAAGATAAATACGAAGATATCGTAATAAAGATAACAACATTATTGGAAGATGACCAACCACTATCAAAATCGAAAACAATGGAGATTCATCTACCACCAGTAGATATCCCACATTTTCATGGGGACTACATGAAATGGGTAGGTTTCGCCGACACGTTTAAACAACTAGTTCATGACAACCACCAGCTTACCAATACACATAAAATGAACTACCTAAAAAGTCACTGCATACCGCCAAGAGCAACCCCATAGTAAATAAAGTACCACTATTAGCTACAAGCACAGATAAGTGCAACTAGTCAGTCATATTGGATATATGCACTAAAACTACACACATTAATAGATCCAGGATCACAGTCATCGTTTATCATCCAAGCTTCAGCCGAATTACTAAATTTACCAAAATTTCCTGTTAATTTGCAAGTCAGTGGGATTGGGGAATAAAAACCAGTAATATAAAATATAAGGTGTACGTAACAATATCACCACATTACGCATCGGATTTCCAGCATGTGGTAGAGGCTTTTATCTTACCAAAATTGACTGAACGTCTCCCAACAACAACAGCCCGTGGAGAGAACTAATATTAGCAGATCCGAAGTGCGAGACACCAGCATCAGTCGACATGATTCTAGGCGCAGATGTATACGTAAATATTTTAGTATACGGGGTAATAAAGGCCGCGCCAGATCATCCAGCAGCTCAAAGAACGGAATTAGGATGGATTATTATGGGAATGACCAAAACACAACCAACAGAAAAGTTGGTATCTTTAATCCTGATATCTCATAATAATCTTGATTTGGAGCTGCGTAAATTTTGGGAAATTGAAGAAATAGGCAGATGTAACCAATACTCAGAAGAAGAAGAGTTATATGAAAGGCTGTATAGAGAAACACATAATCGGCTGGCAGATGGTACGTATGAAGTCACTATACCAACAAAGGAAAAGTTCGCTTTAGGAGATAGCAAGAAGCAGGCCATAGCAAGATGGTTACAAGTAGAAAGGAGATTAGAGAAGAATCCTCAATTAAAACAAGAATACCACAATTTTCTGCATGAACCTTGAACTGGGACATATGGTTCCAATAAATTCAGGCGACGGTACTTGCAATAACAACATAATCTACCTACCACACCACGCAGTCGTAAAGCAATCCAGTACAACCACCAAGGTTATGGTAGTATTTGACGTCTCAATGAAGACATCAAATGGAATAAATTTCAATGACATCCAGTTAGTCGACCCGACACTGCATCAGGATCTATTTTCCATAATAACAAGGTGGAGGAAACACAAATATGTATTTATAGCAGACATCGACAAGATGTATAGACAAATTTTTGTGACCGATAAACAGCAAAATCTCCAAAGAATAGTTTGGAGAAGTGATCCACAGGCCCCAATAAGGGAGTACAAAATAAGAACAATAACATGCGGTACATCGTCTGCCCCATACATGGCCGTAAGAATCCTTAGGCAACTAGCTGTAGATGAGCAAAACACATATCCCATTGCTTCAGAAATTCTTCTGAGAGACTTTTAGGTTGATGACGTCGTCTCTGGTGGAGAGACCATAGACTACTTGCATGCTTGTTTCTGGAGGTTTCAAACTTCGAAAATGGGCATCGAATAATAACTGTGTCATGGAAGGAATACCGGAAGAACAACGGGAACCAAACCAACGATCATAAGTAAGGAGCATGAATCTATAAAAACTCTTGGCATTATATCTACAAAATGACGAATTCGAGTTCCAAGTCAACATGAGTTTTGATACGGGTCCACCAACGAAACGAACCATTATATCAGGAATAGCCAAAATTTTCGATTGATTGGTTGGTTTTCTCCTTCCATTATTATTGGAATACTCATGATTCAGGAGTTATGGATAAGGAGAGTATCATGGGACGACGAACTACCCGAGGAAATAAAGGAAAGATGGATGAAATACAAATCACCATTTCACCAGCTGCAAAACATAAAAATTCCACGTTGGATCAATACAGATGATAATGGCCAGGAATTGGAACTGCATGGATTTTACGATTCGTCCGAATTATCATATGCGCAGCAGCTGTTTATTGCAAGGTTACAAGGGTAGGAAAAACTACTGTGACTTTATTATCAGGGAAAACTAAGGTGGCACCAATCAGTCAAAGGCAGAGTCTTCGAAGATTAGAATTATGTGGGGCTTTGTTACTAGCGAAGCTACTAGGGAAAGTTTCCGTGGCCATGGGTATTCCAAATATTAAGATGTATGCCCGGACAGATTCAACAATAGTTCTCGCTTGGTAACAAGGACACCCTAGTAAATAGAAAACTTTTGTCGCAAACAGAAACTCATAAATTCATTCTATTCTTGGGCCCGCTCAATGAAAGCATATAAAATCCAAGGACAACCCAGCGGGTTGCACAACACGTGGGATAAACGCTGACAAGCTGTCCAATCATAATTTATGGTGGACAGGCCCAGCTTGGCTAATAAGCAGTGCTGCTCTTACATCGAATTCAGCAATAGCAGAAACGGAGATAGAAAAGAAACAGCAGCGTTTCGTGTCCACAATTACCACAATGTTAGCGGATCCAACTATAGTTGGAAAATATTTCACGTTCACAAAAACGATACGAGTAATCGCATATTGTTGGCGCTTCTACTGGAACTGGTACCATAGGGATAAAAAGAGGAAGGGCCCTTTAACTGTTCAAGGATTAGAAGAGGCGAAAATCAGCATAGTAAAGGTTACGCAATTCGCAGACGATATTCGAAAATTAAGTGAAAGGGTTCAGTTTGCAGTAAAAGCAGAATTTTGTCGTTACATCCATTCTTGGACAATCACGGAGTTCTACTAATTGGAGGACGCTTGCAACACTCATTTCTGCATTATAACGAGAAACATCCTATGATATTACCATACAAATGCCATCTTACGAGTTAGGCACACAAAAGTACTCTGCATGGTGGTGTGGACTTAACACTTGCTTTGATTAGAAAGCAATTTTGGATTCTTCACGGCAAAAAATCTGCAAAACAAAATAATCGTCATTGCCACAAGTGTTTCAGATTCAATGCTGGTCGAGCAATTCAACTAATGGGAAGCCTGACATCCGCAAGGGTGACACCATCAAGAGCATTTACTCATACGGGGGTACACTATGCCTAAAAAGATAATTTCATAACTAGTTATTTAATACTTAACTAAATACAATCAAATTGTATTAATAGCAATAAGTAATTAAATTTAATAGCAAAACTTAAAAAAACTACAGATACCTGTTATGTATGAATATAATCATATATATATAAGTAACTAGGGCTCTAGTGACAAATTTTCAAAATCTATCATAAAAAAGAACTGATTCCATAAAAAAGAACTGATAAAAAGTTTGATTTACCCCCTTTCCATTCTATATAGTATAAACTCGTATATATATATGAGGCAATCTCTCAGATTTGAATTATTTGGCTAGAACGGAACCACTTCTACACAATCTCTGAGATAGATTGGAATATAATAGCCAGAATTCTGATACAATACTCAACAATTCGAGTTACTCGATAAAAAATTGAAGTTTCTGAATGCCTTAGTTAAACCAGAACGAACAGAAAACCATATTGGAAATTAAATTGCAAATTAGATTAAAAATAATTATTGAATAGATTAGTGGTAGATAAATTAATATTTAATACATATTATGAATAATTATACCTTAGTTAATTAATGAGTTGAACTAATGCATTATGTTCTTAGAATAAAATATTTATTTGATAATTTGTATAACATTTATTAAAATTACGAACATTAATTTCGTATATTATCGTAATTGTTGTGTCACGATATAGTCATTTTTGGGCTGAGAGTATACTATACATATGTCGTGATATAATTTCCTATCATGACATTTTTTTGGGCTGGTTTCGTGAATTGTGTCGTGATAGATACATTTTTTTCGGCTGACACCATATTATGATTAAAAAAAGTATTTTAGTGCCGCCACTGAGTTTTTTTGGGATAGAATTTGGGCTATCTTCACATACATGACATTGTCTACGTTGTCGATATTAGAAACCAATTTGTCATCTATAATCCCACACCAAATATTAACGAGATCAAAGCAAAAATTCACTTCTAATCAATAATGCAGGTTATGCCGATTTATCGCTCCGCATGCTTTGTAAAACCAGACTTGAGAAACAAATAATGCAGAACGTAAAAAATTGTGTTAAATCGTAAATCGTAATTGCTCACGAGCCCATTGGCAAAATACCATTCAATTTCCGTTCCTGTAATCAACCAAATACTCGGTAAATTATAAATAAAATTTGATACAAGCCTATAATAGAATTTTAACTGAAATTTTACTTATGCTGCGTTTTTTTATTAACAGAACTTCAAGTTCTATAAGAACATCGGGAATAATACTGGGAAATTTTATTTAGTTTAACCAATATATTTAATTTAAGTTCTATTTATTTGAATAAATTTCAACTTCTAACTATATTTTTTGACGTCTATTGTGCAACAATACATGTATCAAGCATAAAACAATGAAAAATATTTGTTTAAAATATTTCCTTTTAAAATTTCCCTTTTTTTTCGAGTTCGTGTACTATGAATTTATCGCGAACTTGAAAAAACCAATGTTTTATCCAGAACATTGAAAAATAAAGTTAAATTTGATTTTATTTCGATAATAGTGAATTAAAATGTGTAGTTTAACATTAAATGTATCTTATTTATTGATAAAAAATTAAATTCATTTGGATTTTACTGAAAAAATGAGAAATTTCTATCCAGAACTTCATTCCAATAAGAAAATTTTTTGAATTAAAAAACACGACTTTAAGTAAATCCACTAATTCGATTTAACATAAATGTGTTTAAAATGCAGTTAATTTTTGTTCCTATTCAGTTGAAATATTAATGTATATTCAGTCGTTTAATTTAATTAAAGATTTGGTTTCGAATCGACTTAAGTTTCGCACTAAAGTGAAATTAAAACTTGACTCAAATTTGAATACCTAAAATTATTATTCAAAATCTTTACGCAAACTCAAATAAGACAAAATATTTTTGTCAACTCAATGTTTGATTTTTAGCTCAATTTAAAATTTAGAATCCACTCAAATTTTGTTCAAGTCAAAGTGAAATATTACTTTATTTTCACTCATACAATTTATCTAAAAAAAACATTAAAGATTCTGGAATTTCACTTAAACAAATCCATTCAAAAAATATATACCCCGAAGTCTATATAAACTCATATATGAGTAAATATTTATAATTTAAATTGCACTCCAAAGTTCACCAGTATTGCTAACGTTAAGTTTAATTCTAGATCTGCCTTGCAAAATTAGTAGGTTTAGATTCTTTCGATTTTAGTTAAGTTCCGGTCATTATCGCTAAGTTCTTAAGATTTTTATTTAAAGATTTGATCTTTCTTGATCTGATCCATTACAATTTCAAAACAACAACTTCTAAATTAGTTCATTTCTAACTCATACAACATTTATTTAATGAACTGCACAAAACTTGTATGCTTGATAAAGGAGAAGAACAAAAGTAATAATCAACGAAGGTAATTGAGTAGTTTTTCACAAGATTTTTCATAGTTAGCAAGATTATTTTTAGAGTAGGTAAGATTTTGCAATGGATCTTGTTTTTAGTTTGAACCGATGTTACTTACCTTTATAATTGTCTGGTGTAGCCAAAGTAGGAGCGGAGCACTGTGAGTAAACGAAGGTCACACTATATAGCAATATTTTTTATAACTCCGACTGTTAAGACAACGTCAACCACTTTCGATATTTTGTCATATTGAAATTTAATGTTCACAGAGGTATTAACTTATAAAATAGTGATATGACAAATAATAATTTGACCTAACTTTTAGTTTTATCTCCCCTATAGTTGTAAAATCAAAAAAATTTATAACGGATGAACAGACACAACTAATTTTGTGAACATTCAGTTAACAATGTACATAATTATAAATTTCTTAAAGATAGATTATGAAAATATTTTAATTTACAACTATTCTAAGCTATAACATAAATTGAAAAGGGGTTGAAATGCATTGAAAAAGATTCTAAAACTGCCCTACCCGAATCGCAATAAACCTAAAAAACAATCTCTCCACCGTAGTTTACAACTAGTTCACTAAATCACTCTATCAATCTAGTCTAAAATATTGACGTTTTCTACGAATTGTCTATGTTGTTTTCGTGTTGTCGACACGTCGGCGTAGAAAATAATAGTTGAAGCGTAAATACCCATCTCTGATGGTAGACTTACTTACCCCAGAATACACCCAGTTTCCGAAAATAAAACTGCGACTGGAGTTAGATTTTGTATTGATTTTGGAGGTTGCCTTAGTCCTTCTTTTTTCTTATAACAAATTTTTAAACGAGTCGCGTTACGCTCCCTAAGCTATTAGTCAAAACTTCGTTGATAAAAAAAAATATTTCAATCCTAATTGATTTTAGATTAAACATGATGCCTTTCCTTTTCACTTAATTCAACCAACAAGTGTTTGAAAAACACTGTTAGGCCGAATTTTTTTTTCTTTTCTTAGTTTCAAATTCCATTTTTTATGCAATTACAATCTAAATTAAAATAAAGAAATATCGGTCCTGTTTAGGCCCAATTTCGAAATTTTTTAATCGGAAAAAATAAAATAATGGAAATTTGTACTAAAAATTTCCAAACAAAATGTAAGGAAGAAATCTAAAAAAAAAGAAATTGACGATTCTTAAATTATTGCCAGATCCTTAAATTAATCTGAGATCTCTTGTATAATAGTAATGAATATAGGCCTACCATATTGGCCATCTCAATCTGTATGGAAAATTGTATTTTTCCTCTTAGATTTTGGTAAAAGTTGTCTGTCTGAGACTTTGATTCAAGAAAATGGATAAAGGTGGTACCTTTGATGAAAATCGAAAGGACGAAAAGTTTATAGTATTTACTAACACGTATTCTTAGATTCGAGATATTTTATAAACGTGATAATAATATGATTAATACGCAGTTGTTATTTGAACGTTTACAGCTAGTGTATAGGGGCCTAGGATGCATTAGTATAGGCAACCATATTCCGTATATCTTGTCAGGGAAAGCCATAACCGTTAATTCCAGATATAAACATACAAATTCGGTATTCCTCTATCAAACTATCCTTTCCGGAATTCTTGGGGCAGGAGAGTTGGCACATGTAAGGAGTCCCAATAGCCAAAATAGTCAATACTCTTAAGAAGGATGAATTGTTCATTCACTACTGATATTAAGTTGGAACGCTAAGCATATCTTAGCTGACTAAATAGCTTGGGAACGATCGGTTTGTAAAATTGAAGATGGCGGCTGATGTATTTAAGAAATCTAAGGTCTAATAAATGTTCTTTTTTTAATGGAACTCGACTAATTGAAATTTTAGCTAAGGTACATATGATGATAATTGCTGTTGCCTGTATATACTACATAAACATAAGCGTTTTCTATGATTATTAATAAGCTACAAGCCCAAATTTTGTTATAGGTGGAAATATATCTTCCTGCTCCAGAATTTATGTAAATGTCCTCGTTTGGAGATTGCAATCTTGAATTTTCCTTTGAATTTTATATCTGATATCTAATTTTACCATAAAATTTATTGATTAACCTCAAATTCAGATTGACCCTTTACTCAATCTGCCTATAAATTTAACTAAAGCAAACGCTCACATCTAATTTAATGCAATGCCAATTTCACAGTAAAATTCCACTTACATTAAATTCAGTTCGTTGTGATACACATCGTACGTATACTTTCCAAATTAATTTATTATTTTAACAAGTTGTTTAACAAGATTGTGATCGGAATTAAAAAGTGTAAAATATTGGGATTCATGATGCTTCTCTATAAATGTATGTACATATATGCGCTACACAAATTACTTACTGATGTTGAACAATATTTTTAGATTGTTTTGTCTGCACATATAACTTTACTAATTTCTTTTTTTTGTTTTGTTTCAATACGTGCATTCTTCTCAAACCATATATACAGTCTTTATATAATTTGTAAAGGATTATTTTTTGTACATTAGACATAAAACAAAATTTTACCTTTTTTTCGTCAAACGTCGATGTGTCTCCCCATATACGCCGATATGTCATTATAAGACAAAAATATTTTTATAAAAGTTCATTACTACATCCATATAGACTCGTAAATATAATGAAGTCGCGCCTGAGCTCATTCATTACAATATTTGTACTATACGTGTATAGGTGTAGTTTGTTTGCATATATTCAGAATTCAGACAATGTGTAGCTGAAATTACAATAATTTAGCTTTTGGCATAGGTTTCGGTAGACAATTTAAATGTTAGCTTTAAATCACGTTTGTTGCGAAAATAGTGAAACAAACTAGAGCTACGTGATATGCATTATTTATTAAATCATTGTGACATAATGCCAAATAATTGGGAAAATATATTTAAATTTTTGAAGAATGAGATTTTCTCGATTTCATGAGATTAATTCCCATAATTTTGGGAAACAATTTAAAATTCCCTGGCAAATGTTGAAATTCTTCTATAGGTGACTCGAAAACTTTACTGTTTTCTTAAATCAAAATTGTGAAATATTTTTTACCCTGATGAAAATCAGTTAATTGAAATTTTAAAACGAAAACTTTCAGAATTATTAAAAATAAAATCGAAATTTGAATTCAAAAATTCACGTCACCAAAAAATTTTTAAAATTGCCTAACCAACAAACGTATGTGCATAATTTGATTTAAAACATTCACAAACTACATACTTTTCGAAATTGGAAAATGTTGGAGATTTTTAATCGTAAATTTAATTTTGAAAATTCTAAATTCGGAACTTAATTGAAACTTCTACAAATTGCATTTCGTTCTTGCGAACACATTCTAAATAAGCTAGAACATTTAAATAAACAACAATATAAAAACTTAACGAACTCAACGAGTTTATTCACAATAGTTGTGTCTGTCAATAGTTGCATATTACAATTAATCAAGGCGGCGGAATTTAGTAGTTCCGATGATGGCAACTCCGTAACAATCATCACAAAGAAATTTGGTAGGTAATATTTTTATATACTGCATTGAATTCGAACCAACAAAGGTCGGGAAGTTAAACCACAAACACTAAGTCCATTTAGGACACAAATCCTTTTATGAAGAATATGTAGTATCTTACGCATGTACCAAAATGTGCTAAATTCCACAAAATACATGCCAGATTGAAGAAGTCGTATGCAGTAACACAGCAAGTGGGACAATATGAAATGAGCTATCAGAGCCAAACCAGCGTGTATCGGTGTTACAGGATCAATATTTCTATATGTAAAAGGCAAGTTGTTGATTTCAATCCGGTCATGACAAGATGGTGTAATGCCAATGTAAATTTCAGTAAAAAAATTGATGTGTAATTATAAATCCTACCTCTAGAGGGCGCTCAAGAAAAACTATTTAAATTTTTAAAGCAGATTAGGGAAACAAGAACGACAAGATATTATATTGACGAAACTGACACAGTGATTAAAACTTTATTAGAAACAACATAAAAACAAGAAATATTTACGAAGCAGCCAGCAGGTGTGGCTCATTGAATTCATCAAACTGGTGTAAAGAAACCTACGAATGAAATGAAATGAAAGGAAAATTATGATAGATGCTCTTTCCAAGTTAAAGAATGATGCAACCGTCAGCATTTATCCTGGATCTTTTATTGAAATACTTGAAGCATTTGATATCAGTGTACCTGTGTTGTGGCTATATAAAATAATACAGAATCGACTCGGAAATAGTTAATTAACGCATAATGCTTCAACCTGTTGAGCATTGGAAGAGAAAAAGTATATCAGACTCAAAACAAAGGCTGGAGGGTAAGTGGAGCTTTGTTTTGGAGATTATTTTTAGATCATTGTGATCTTACTTGATTTTACTTGATTTCGCTCCTGTATCCAGGGTTACAACAAAAATAATCAAGTCAATATCACTTTTAACCCAATCTCGTTACAGGGATGGAGTAACAGCTTACTCTTCATATTCCAACTGCTTCTTCATGTTCCTGCTCCTTCTTTTGGGCTAAAATTCGCTTGTTGCCTGATCATCGATGCATTGAACGTGATTTTCCTTGTCCCCATTTTGTTTCGCAACATTCCCGTGAGATGTGACCCATTACGTCACAAGCTGCACATCTTATGTTACTGATTCTTGGCCCTCTTCCTTTAAGAGCTAGTTTAAATTCGATTAACTGATTTTCCCTGTTCCAACCATTTAACCGAGCTAATAGCGCAGTGGTTAAAGCTGCGATGTTTGGATCGGGAGGTTCCATAGAAATCACAAGTAGGTTACTGCTTGTGATTTCTATGGAACCTCCGATTGCATCCTATTCACTTTTCCTCGTAGAGCAGCTTTTTACTTATATCACTGTTAAAACTTAACTAACTGTTTCACTTGTTACTACTCTATCGCAGTTAAAATCCAACTAACTAACTTGTACCGTTTCATCGAATATTTATACCAAATAATTAATCTACATACTAGAATATTCAATAGTATTCGCGAATTGTCTAGCCTATTCATGAATAGTCTAGACACATATTTCTACAAATTACATCTACGGTAACAATATTGTTTCGATTGAGGTGACATCTCTATTTGAGTAGAGAAACTACCATTTATATTTGTAGTAGATGTGTCTAGACTATTCAGGAATGGTTTAGATACTTGGTATAAATTTAAGATGAAATGGTAGGATTTATTCAGAGATAGAGTTAGAGGTAAAGAGCAAAAGCGAGTTAAAGATTTCACAATTAAAGGACAAGTTGGCGTGGTGGGGCTTGTCAACTGGCGATCAGAAAAATGTATTGAAACAACGATTACTGCAAGAAGATGAGAATGGAACAGTCAAATTTGCAAATGAAACAATCAATTGAACAATCAGTTGCAAAAACAATTGAACAATCAACCCATAAAATGGAACTGTCAATTAATCAAAAGATGGACACATAGTTTGATGAAGTGAATACCACAAAAATTACAATCGGATAACCAAGAAGAGTTGGAGCAGAAAGTTCTCGCCGGCAATGGTAAAGTGCAACCAAAGATTAAAGAGTTGCAATATAAAGTTCTGGGCTTCAAAGAAGAATTTCTATCAAAGTAAACGGAACATCGCCACAAGTGTGGTCAGCCAGAACACGCGAAAATTAAGCCACCAGTTTTCGATGGAGCAAGATCATTTGCCATTTTGAAATTCCAATTCGAAACAAAGCTAAACTGTTGGAGCTAAACTTGTTACTAAAAGAGACTGCGGAGACCATTATTAATCTGCCCGAGTATGTGACAAAATGTTTCACATCTCACGAGATTGCTGTGAAGTAAGATGGATACGGCCAAGATTGCGATCTCTTATGTAACATGAAGCGTGGTCCAAGGAGGAGGGACTGGAAACTGATTGGGAAAATACGATATTGGGCAAGTGACAAAACGATCCTGTAACGAGGGAGTTGTGGCACAGAATTAGGAACAGGAACATTAAGAAGCAGTTGGACTACAAAGAGTCAACTATTACTACATCGGTGTACCGAGATTGGGGCGAGGCGGGGACGGTTTAACAGTTAAAGGTGCTGTTGACAGGATGAATTGTGTCATAACCTCTGGATACAGAAGCTGCTCGAACGTTTGCTGTGAAGATATAACTAAGGGAAGAATACGACCAGTCGATGGGTTGAAATTACGAATCTCCACAGGAGAGGGTGACCCCATAACGAGTAAGAAGATTGCAACGATAAGGGTTTGCAATACTGAGCTCCAACACAAAGTACTGGTCGCTTTGTGGATATAGTGGATTAAGTAATCTTGGGGACGGACTTCATGAGGACGAATGGTTTCGTGATGAATATTGGATTGTATTAGATCCGACTAGAAAATCAGTGAGAAAAGCGTCCTTCAAACTCAGAAACAGGTGCACGGGAGAAAAGACGAGTATCAGGTTACCGGATGAAACCTCGGTATAGTGTGCGATTAAATGACAGTGGGTTCGAAGAAGGAGATTTAGTATGGCGTCACAACTTGCAACGAAAGAGTGGTTTACCATCAAAGCGGCAACCATCTAAGGAATACACCTTTATTAATAAGCAAACGACGTGTTCTATCAGATTCTGAAAGGACAGCGAGGAAAACCAAAAGTAGTGCACTTAGATTAGCACTAGACAGTGGAGGTACATTTGATCCTGTTCGGGATGAATGAGGATTATGTAGGGAGTATTGTTACGATTGTGGCGACATCTTTATCTTAGTAGATAAACTACCGTATATGTTAGTGTGAATATCTACATCTATATGGATTTTTGCTCTAGGTAAACGTAGAGCCTATATAGTTAGGTTGTTTCTGGTTAGTTGTCGTTACTATCTTGTAATAATGAATGCTTTATATTTCAAATTTAAAAACTAATAAAATTAAAAATTGTTAGATGAGAAAAGTCGAGAAGATTTTGATAATCATTCCACCCACATAAAAGTATTTAATATTCACCACACATGAAACTTTAAAACTATTGATTACTCCCGTAAGATTATAACGAAGCTATAAATATTCAAACCTTACGAGGTGCGACACTAAAATTATAATTTTAAATGAAATTTTTTTGCGAATTTATCGAATTGTATAGACGTATTTTGTAAAATCGTATACAAATTTTATTCTTTTGTAATGTAAATGTTCATTTACAATCGTATTCAAAATACATATGTACATATATATGTATATTACAGATTTGTATCTATTTTCATTTCTACTGCTGCCTCTAAAGTGGAAAATATGAAAATCGGCAACAACAAAAAATGACAAAACCATTTTTTAACAATTTTAATTCGTTTGCCTATCGTTGGATTTTTATTAAGCGCACAAATTAAAACTTTTAATTCACTTATAATCCAAATTATTATTTTCAGCCTTTTTTTTTTTTGTGTGTGTATGGACTGCGATTGACATTGTGGAAAGGCAGAGAAGTATGAACATAAAGCGGCTGCCGCATATATACACAAAGATAACAATTTTTCGTTAGATTTGTATCGCTCGGCGTATCGTTTTATAATATGATTCATTAGGGATTTGTTTTTATGATTAGAAAGACCGAAAATACATAAAAAGTTAAAGAGTGGCGTGGATGATGACTCGACTGGTAATAAAAATTCGATTTTGTTGTTGTTATTGTTGTTGGGAAAACAGTTCACAAACTGTATATACATATTATACTTGTTCAATGCATACTGATGAAAGATTAAGATTAAAGGACAAAGTTTATATAATAAAACATAAAAATTTTCTTACTTCATTCTTTGCTATATACTATTGGATTAATGACATTATGATTATACGAATATCCTACCCCAATTTTTAAATAGAGACACTGCTAACAAACAAAAAAAATATTTTCAATTAAAAGTAATTTTATTCATAATTTTTTTTTGTTCGGTTCGTATTTTAGAAATTTAATAAAATAGGACATTATTTAAATTACATAATAAAGGCATAATATTCATTGGGGTATAAAGAGGTCGTTATACATACATAGATACCTTCCTAATAAATTTCCCAGTAATAAGAATAACTTTTAATATAATTCTGTATACTCGTATAATGGGTTTAATTGATGTATATGTACGAGTATATACCACCGGACCATTTTGCATGGATTTTAAACATATTTTAAAATACCCTTAAAGGTTTTATTGACCATACATACACAAAAAATTGTATTGTAGAAATTTAAGGGTCAAATGATAGAAAAAGGTTTGAAAAAGTTCGTTAGTCTAATTACTCACGGTGGTTTTCCCGAATTGCCCACTTATTATTATTTGAAAATCTTGTTGACGAACGTTTTAATAACGAACTATGTTCGTCCTCTCTTGATGAGTTATCTCTCTTGATGAGGAGAAATTGGGTATTTTCCGACTTGAACTTAGTCGTCGGTTTCTTGACTCGGCGAAATCGTCAGGTTTTGTACCGCAGATGCATTTGCAGGTGCACTAATGACGAGACCAATAAGTGGTTTTGTGAAGTAATCTCCAAAATGAAAGATGTTTGGAGTTGTTGGCAACTATCGGTTAGCGACCCCCCAAAACCACTTCTTTTACTTACATGGATTCCTGGTCCGCCTGAGGATCCATGTTAATCATTTAATTTGTCGCTTTGATACGAAGAAGCTATTCCCAGGATGTCGTGCCTTTAACAACTCCAACGCGGACTTACAATTTTTGAGAATATAACTACTATATCGGTATGCTGCAACCTGGCTATTGCCCTGTTACCGTCCCTGCCATCGGGGAGGCGCATACTCGTCTACTTTTTAACTAGCATTTTAAAAATATAATTTACTTAAGATGAAAATCTTGTGTACTATTCTTTTGTCTATCTACCGCTCAAGACGTTATCACGAAACTTCTTAAAAGAGTTGAGGTTGATTGGCAGCTTTAGAGTTAGTTTACTTGCTGGTCACTCAACTCTTGAGTTATTTATTAGTTGCTCTCTAGCTTCTTGAGCTAGATCACAGTCATAGAGGATGTGTTCTATTGAACCCTCGCCCGGTCCACATTCACAGGTGCTTGAGTCCGCTAGACTCAGTCGGTGCATATAGGAGGCCATTCTACCATGTTAACATTTGGGTGAACCATACGCTTAGAGGAATCTTTGTCTCTAATCTCGCCGCAATGTTTGGCAGATAACTATATGTTAGTCTGCCATCCACTGAGTGCGACCATCTGTCTTGCCATATTGCTATTGACGCTTTTCTCGTTTTCCTCTTGAGCAAGCCCATGAGGTTCGGCCAAATTTGATCGCCTTCTACTATCATCTCTATCACATGGATTCATGTGTAGTAACCACCAACATCAAGCTGATGAATGCAGCTATTGCAATTGAGGGATGGAAGGTAGTCCGTTGCAAACGTGAGGCAAATCGCCAATCGATTGTTGTCCGGGTTGATCAGAAATCCTTCGAGAGAATAATGGGTTCCGGTTTGTTGTTGCAGTACGTTCTGGGGAGGATCTCTTTCAAGGATATATCTGGTCCTTTCCTTTTATTTTATTTTTTGCACGACTTTATAATGTCGTCCATGATTAGGATAAAACAGATCAACTTGCAACAGAGTAAGTCTGCTTCATTTGAATTGAGGAAGTTGCTTTCTGTAATGCATACAGATTGAACTTATTTAATAGCCGAATCTTCTGTAAGAATTCTGTCAATAAAACTCGAGCGTGCATTCTTATTGGCAATAATATCAATGCAGTTCTTATTTACGAGTGTAGCTCGGCCGATATTACGACTGTGCTCATTACTCTGGTATCCACTAACTCCTACACTAAACTGGCCATCGCCGCAGTTTATTTGCCGTATTACTCTTCTTCACCTCCTCCCTCTGAGGAACGCACTAATCTTGTGACATGATATAAGATTAAGGGGTATGCTTTGGTGATTGGCTGTGATGCTAATGCTCATCACACGATCTGGGGTAGTACGAACATTAACCACATGGGTTCTTCTCTGCTTTACTATATAAACTCCTCTGAGCTTGAAATTCTCAATACTGGAAGCGAGCCTACTTTTGCCAACTCTGTCCGGCGGGAGGTGATTGACATTAGTATATGCTCCACATCTATTAATGATTTAATTTTAAACTGGAGGGTGACGGGTGACATCCTCACCTCTGAACACAGGTGTATCTCTTTTAATAATAACCTTAAACGAGCGCCTCTTAAACCTTACCGCAATCGGAAATTAACCGATTGGGATTTTTCTCACTCGAGCTAGGTTCGTTACTTGCGCCACCGAAGGTAATTCGGTCGAGGAAGGACATCGAAAACTCGTGTCCTTTTATCACTAATCGAAAGATTCGAAACAAAATTTCTGGAACTCTGACCTTAAAAATTTAAGGAAATCTACTAGGAAACTGAAGGCAAAGCAAAAAGTCTAAGCAACAGATTAATTGGGATAGCTTCTTGTTAACACAAAAGGAATAGAAAAGAAGTTGAAGATCCGCTATAAATCAACAGGCGAGGAAATCAACAGCCTATCTGATGTCGCTGGACTCAATAAAGCTTTAGCTAAGAACAGTTTGTGTAAACTTGATGCTCTTCGTCTACCGGACGTACAGCTTACCTCTTCCAACAAGGAAATTGGTGAGCTGCTCCTTTCGGCTCATTTTCCTGTTTGTGATATCGTCAACTCGGATGATGTTGCTGCCGAGCTCACTAGGACGTCTGTTCCAAGTCCCGATTGGAGTTTGGCTCACAAGCTGATCAATCGTTATGTCTTGCGATGGAGCCTATTTTCCTTTGGATCTTATAAGGCTGACGGCCCTGGTGGTATTTTTCCTGCTGAACTACAGCAAGGCTTTCCTCTAATTCAGGATCATTTGCACCAGATTCTTGGAGCAGCAATAGAGTTGTTTGTTTCAACATGCTTACAGAGTCGGTAAGTCCTGTGAAACCGCCCTAAATGAATTTGTAGCGGGAGCTATTGATAGCACTTCGTTTGCTACGGGCACTTTTGGTATTGATCGCACCAATATCTTGTGGATTGAATCCATGCTCAAGTCTCGCACTGTGGAGATGGAGCTAAATGGGGTGTTAGTTTCAGTTAAGGTTACCAAAGGCTGTTCTCAGTGAGGTGTGCTTCCACCCCTGCTGTGGGTTTTGGTTATGGACGAGTTAATTATAAAATTGCAGCAATCTGGCAACATTGCACAGAGCTACGCTGATGATCTCGTTTTGACAGTCTCAGGCCAACATCTCAGTGTCTTATCCGACCTAACGCGGCATGACTTAACTATTGTGGAGGCATGGTGTGTTGAAAAGGGTTTTAACGTCAACCCGTTAAAACTGATTTAATTGTCTTTACAATACTCTTGAAATATCTGTTCCCTCCCTTTTTGGGAGAACGATCACTAAATGTGACCACGTCAAGCACCTTGGTGTTGTCCTGGATAATCAACTTTCCTGAAAGAATCACCTGGATTACAAGCTTCAAAAAGCAAACGACATTTTTTGGCAATGTAGAAGAGCATTTGGAAAATTCTGGGATTTAAGCCCTATCCTTCGAGAGTTTGTGAAGTTCGCAAGATTTTCTTAACAAATTAGATGAGTCCATAGTCTTTTTTTCTGATGGCTCTCGTTCTAACCTCAGTGCATGCGTTGGAATCTACTATCCTTCACGGATCTGAGACATTTCGGTAGTCTTGGTTCGCATTGTACTGTTTTTCAGGCGGAACTAATAGCGCTGACACGTAGTGTTATTGAGGCTTTGAATTTTGCTGTTAAAAACAAAAGTATTCTACTGTGTATACAGATAGTAAAGCTGTACTTAACTCTTTAATAAATCCCTTGACTGTTTCTAAACTCGTCAAGGAATGCAAACATTTGATGAACGTTCTTTGTTCTAACAATAAACTTACGGTCATGTAGGTACCGGCTCATTGTGACATCGTAGGCATAGAGATCGCGGATTGTTTAGCCAAAGCTGGCTCCCATTTGACTTTAGTTGGCGCTGAACCAGCGGTTCCTGTTTCTTTGAACTGCGCGAAGAATGTTATAAGGGACTACGCCTTGAAAGACCGAACTCAGTGGCTTGAGACTTTTAGTTGTCGTAAGGCGAAGTACTTCATTAAGGAGGCCAATGCTTTACCTTTAAAAAAGAACCGCAGTTAAGAATCTTGGTAGCGATTCTTTCGTGGACATGGCCATTTTAAAGATCATCTACATCGTATGTGTTTAGCTCACGATGTTATTTGCGAGGATTGCCTTGAGGAACATGATGACCTCCATCACTTCGTGAGTAGTTGTCCTGCTTTCAATTTTATTCAAATTCAGGTATTCAACTTTAAATCTTTAAATTTAGATCAGATCTCTCTGCTTTTGCGAATTGGGATATAATCCTAGGTTTGCACCATGGTCCTTTGTGGCATTAAGTGCGAAATCCTCGTGGGTTCTAGCCAATTTTAATAATATGTACTAATTAATGTTTTTAATGTAACCATAATTTAACATCAATTAGATTACGAGCATGACGACATTAACTTCTAATTAGACAATAAATGCTCTATCCTGATTTTTTACAATTATCCCAGCGTCACGAAATCTTAGCCGTACGTAATTGTGTTTTTGTAGAAAATAATCCCGCAAAACTTAAAGATTCTTGTTGCTTGTATAAGAATGCACGTATTGTGAAACAAACAAACAGAAAAAAAAATTACTTTCGAATATGTGCAGACAATACAATCAACAGAAAAAAAATTTTTTTTCAACATCAATTAGTAGTTTGTTCATCAAATATGTAGCAGCATCATAAATCTTCACACAATATTTTTTTTTTGCTTGTTTTTCTAACGGTAATTTCATGTCATGAATTTTAAATCGGATGAAAAGTTTTATTGTCTCTCGCAATTTTTTATTTCGTGTTCTTCGAGCATTTTATTTTTGGTTGTTACCATTTCTTTATACCATACATAGTGGTTATATGTACATACAAGTATACATACTCAATTCGACGAAATCATATATGTAAGTATATTTTCATATTTGGAAAACTAAAAACATTTCATGAGGAATAAAAAATAATTGGTTTTGTATAGATATGCGGAGTTTTGAAATGATATAAAATTTTTATTGAATTTTGGTAGATTGTATCTAATGTATGTACACACATACATACATACTGCTAAAATCACATTCTGCGAGGTTGGCAAAAAAAAAGAACTCATAAAGTTCCAGTAATCGTTTTGCAATCATGATAATGTAAGTACGTGAAATTGGTTTCATCTAAATATCTAAAATATTTATAAAGCTCGGTCGGTAAGGTCATTCAAAGCGAATTAAAATGTTTGAAGCTATTTTAAAATTCAACATATTGATTGTTAGAACTTGTTCTTTAACATTTTTGTTAAGAGATTTAACAGCAAGCCAAGTTATGGTGCTTGCAAACAATTGATTTTGGTTTTATCATGTTCAAACTGTGATGCCCTTGGATCCCAAACCTTGGTAACTGAAGTAAGCACCATTTTTAAATAATTAAAATGACATCAAAAATTGTTAAAGCTCTATGAGCTTTTGATTTGAAATGCAAATGATTTCAAATTAAAAGCTCATTTTCAATATATTTTTTTTTAAACTTTTCACTTTTAAACGATGTATTTACAATAATGAAGACAAAACTTTTTAGCTCGAAGGTGCCATGGATTATAATTTACAAACATTGTGTTCAGTAAACTGTTACAAAAGCTCTAGACTATTTTTTAAATAATCGCTAAATTAGAATAAGCTTAAGTATTGTGCATTGTACTACTAAATATTTAAGATTTTCTTTAATCACTGGACTTAGACATGTTACAACTACAGGTTAACATAGCTTAAATGAATTTATTTATTTTATCTGAAGAAAAGTTACATCAATGGAAAGTTTCATTGCATGGAACTCAGTAGAACTCATCTATTACGATGACGTTTAGCTCCTAGTTATCAAATTTAGATTTTTACAGGATTGTTAAAATAAATTAGAATTTTTAAAAAATACCTCTGACAACACAAGCGCAAAAAGTCTTTCCCAGACTTTTAAAAATATTTAATTCATACGGTTGGTTCATCCCAGGATTTTATCTTTTGTCATATACATAGACTTTTTGTCATATACCAAGAATAATAAAAAAATAAAATAAATTAGTTTTTAAAGACAATTACTGGCCCCTTAGCTTGTCAACAATTTAACTCGAACGGTTTCAATCATGTACATGGTCCTCATACTGTCTTAAACAATCTGAAGAAGCCAAGGCGTTCCATACACCTTGGACCCATCGTCGCCTGCAATGACCTCTGCGCCAACTATATGATGGCTCTCCTTTCAGAGATCACTGCAAAATTAGTTATAAAGAGCCATCTCTCATGTACTCGTCCGCCCATGTTCAACTTTCACATCCATACATAACAACGGGCCAGATCAACGCTTTGTAATGCTTCAGCTTCACGGCACTTGATAGGTGTTTAGATTTTAGCAGGGGCCTTAGAGGATACAATGTTCGACCGCCTGTTGCCAGCCGCACTTTAATATCCTCACCTACATTGTTATCGTGAATGATAAGAGAGCCCAAATATTTGAACTTCTTCACTCCTTCAAACGTATAGTGGCTCCTTCTAAAATCTAGTGTGCCATTATTCCTATAACCAGAGATCATATACATATTTTGTTTAGGACTCTATGATATGTAGTGCTGGAGGGAAGAACGTGCTTGCTACTCTAAAATCGTGAGCAATTGCAAAGTAGTTTCCGTGTCGAGAGTACGGACCTATGTTTTGACACAAATCGGCCTGATTTCTGCCAGCTCTAGCATTAAAATTCCCAATTGCCATTCTAACATCGTGTTCCGGTATAGGTCCCATCAGATCGTCCATGAAAAAAACCAGCTCCAAAATTTCTGAGATCATCTCCACTGTAGAGCCACCTATAGCGCTGGGACACATGGTCTCCACTTTTAGGCCAGTTAGTTTTTTCAATAGTAACGAGTTTCAGCTAATACTCCTTCATGCACGTGATTATGCCTTCCAACGTTTTCTACGTTCCACGTGCCGATTCTAAATCTCGTGTGCGGGTATATGAGTCATTTTGTTGATATTACAAACAGTTGATTTTTTTTACGGATGCGGTTTGTCAGTCCCGCGATCCAACCGTTCAGTCGAGTTCTAAGACAAGCATACGATACTATGGTGGTATTCTTGGAAAATAAAATTTTCGTGCAATTTAGATTTACGAGACAGACATGTAAGTGCTCCCGACCACGTGGGACTTTATAAATTAACTATATTTAAAAATCTGGGATGGATATTCCACGCTTGTGTTGTCAGAGATATTTTATTTAATTCCTGGGCTAACTTCAATGGAGTCGAACATAGTTTATTCCAAAGTTTTAAGCATAATATTCGAACTTTTTCATTGAGACTTTCTACCAAAATGGAAATAAAATAGAAGGTAACTTTTTATGTTTTAACCGAAAGCTTTCACGTTGATTTTTTCCTGAGCTTTTTCGACAATTTTTGAATATTTCCAAACTTCAATATCACCCAAAGTGGAATATCAAGCGAAACTTGTAAAAGAGAAACATTTTAAAAACTAAGCTCAAGTGGAAATAAAGCTTTTTTCTATTGAGTTTACTTTTAGTATTGAACTGTATAAATTCAATGAAGTAGATTCAAATCACAATGAAACACCTTGGAAGACATAGCTTAGTGGGATAAGAACTTTCGCAATTGCAGTAAAATTTTATTGAAACCTCAATTCAATATAATCTGATCAAAAAATTGGTTAAGTATGATGAAACGATGGAGCGTTACACGATTGGATTTAGGTTTTGACAAAAACATTAAAACTTAATTTTATAAGGGCAGAAACCCGTGACCTTTAAATTCGACCTTTATAACTTCACTATTGGAACCATTGAATGTAGCCAACGTACATCGAGTCTCAATTGTAGACTAATCTCACCTTAAAAGGCTTTACATGCGCTAACTGTCTTTTACACATATTTTTTGGAGGTTCACGTCTTGGACGAATTTTTAAATTGATGAGTTATTCAAAATTTATAAAATTTGCCTCCTTTACTGTTTTATGTATAATTTTCTAAAAACTAAATTAAACTCTCGTACCTTTTTTTTGGGCCAGTAAAAAAGTTCAAGCAAAGCCCCAAACCAAAAGAAATCTACTTAAAGGTAGGCCGGCATTTTTGGGGTACGTAAAACCCGTATAGACATACATAATTGTTTAGTAAGATTTTTGCATATTGATGGAACTACAGTTGCTATATCTAAACATTATTATTTAAAGCTTTCCACCAAATACTGTAACATACAACTTGTATCTCAAACGGCTTACTATAGTAAGTTTGAATATGGTCCAAAGCTCTTCAAGCATTAAATTGAAACTAATTCGTTAAGGTTGAGATACGTGAAACAGTCGTAGTTAATCATTTGTTAAAAAATTGAATTTTTTGAAAGTTTCAAACAATGTTCAGTAGTCTGGAGAATAGCAACGAACTATGTGGTCTTCCTATTTTAACCATAATTATTTTTAAAGCCTTAATATCTTTCACAAAAATATATGATCAAAATCTTCAACATGACCAAATATCCTAGCTAAATGTCGATACTTGCTAAATGGAGCTTGATTTTAGTTTCAATTATTTTGTAATGCTGCACAGAGCTTTGGGGCCCATTTAAAAAAATGAATAGACATTTATTTCAATAGTTTCGAAAATTAACTGATCTTTAATTTTTAACAGTGTAAAAAAAATGTAATTAAAATTATCGTAGCAATTAAAGCTAATTCCGATTTTAATTCTTCATTCGAGAGAATTTCTGAATGGTCTATGCTTGTACTTTTCCAAATGGTTTTGAGTAAAGCTATGAAAGTGGTTGCGTTTCCTTGACAAAATCACTTGAGTAAGTAAATCGCTTCGATAAAATTCGGTTTTGTTTTTACGAGGATTAATAGAATTGAATAATTCTCAATTTGTTGAGGAGTTTCAAAATATTTACGTATACTACTCCTGTAAGTTTGTGACCGATTCTTTTTTCGCTAAATTGTATTTATTTTAAATTATAAGTACTAACTTGAAAGATGGGTCGGCCCATGTGTTCTACAATCTAACAGAGGGTTATAGATGTTTTCGATAGATGATTACGATTGGGAGATGAAAACACTTTTTTGTATCCTGCTTCTTTTGTGTAATAATAGGAAAATTAAAATCACAGGGGTGCGTTCATAAACTCGACATTGTAACAAATTTTTGTTGTTCATAACCTATAGCCAACATTTCCCTTTATTGTTAGAAACGTCATTACCAACTCGACTCGATACTGCCTTTCTATACGTCAAAAGCATTTGTTATTTGCTAAAATGAATTCCGGCCAAAACATGACTGAAATACATATTACATGGATTATGGATATATTAGTGATATGTGATTTAATGTTGTTTGTGTGTTATCAATTTATAATCAATTACCTTACATTATATTCTATTGTGGTTTTAGGTGAATTCGCATATATGGTAAATTTCTTGCCTTTTGGTATTTCAACACAACCGCACGATTCTTCAAGAATAGTGAACGATACTTCAAGAATAGTGTGGAATCGACCCACAATTCTCGCTCTCATAAGGTAAGGGCTTATAAAGAAAAATAATATTTTTTTGGGACTGGGTTGTTAAAAAGCCAAGAAATATGGGATAAAATACATTCGTTAATGATGAGTTATGGTTATAAAATGTCTAAAACTTAATGTACAGACAAATTAAATAATCTGAAACGTGTGTACTATAAAAAATTAGATAATGATCGTCGTTCTGGAGCAGCACCTTTTGAATCCAATAAATATTTCTTCCAGCATTGAGCTGAATTCAGCTGTATTATCGACAACGAAAAACGCTCAAAATAGTTCAGAAACCAGATTTGAGCTTTCATCTAATGGTATATGGCCTCAGTCGCATATCGCTATGTTTGTGTCAATGAATATTTGTGTTGATTATAAACTAAATACGAAATGAAGCACTAACAATAATAGAAATACATTTAACAAATTGGTTTTCTTAAAATTATAGATCCTGGCTACAGAACTTCCTCCACCTAAACTGAAAAAAAAACTAAAGAGCAAATCATTCTGGACAAGTTGATAGAATTAAAAAAAAAGTCGGGAAGAAGGCAAGCCGATTTCAAAATATTACAGGACAAGGTGCTCCAATTATGTGAATCGGCTGACAACCAAATTAGTCAGCTTTTACAAATAATGAAACATAAACAATACATTTTGATTAAACGAAGCAATTTATCGTGTATATCATGATTTCGACTCTGTGATCTAGGTAATTTCGCTTCTTCTCCAATAATATTATGGTTTTATGTTGTTAAACCCTCCGTGATTTACACATTTAGCATGTCTTGATCCGAAGTCAAGACATATGTTGTGCAATACGCAGCAGGCACTGATTGTTGCTGGAGCCCAATCGGTCCTCTTTATATTTAATTGTTTCAATCTGCGAAACCTCTCGAACATCAAAGCAAAGCTACGCTCTACTACTTGCCGTCATGATGAATGTTTTTGGTTAAATTCCATCTCTATTGCTGCGATAAACGACCCCTATCCATGAATGGAGTGATCCACCAGTCCAACAAGGGATACGCCTTAGCACCTAAGATGTATTCACCGTTTGGAAAATAACTATTAATACTTTCTTGCAATTTCAGGTTATAGATATGGGAATTTTTGAAAATTCTTATATCTGGCACTGAACTTGGCCACCCGCAATATACATCAATGTATTTCATCTCGGAATCACATATGGCTTCTAATGTCATTGACGTGTAACATTTCCGATTTGTGTAGGCGGTAATATAGTTTTTTGGTACAGAAAGAGGGACGTATGTTCCATCTACGACTCCAAACAAACCATTTGAATAAAACGCTGAATATATATATATATATATATGTATATATATATATATATATTTATATATATATATATATATATAGTATATATATATATATATATATATATATATATATATATATATATATATATATATATATATATATATATATATATATATATATATATATATATATATATGTATATACGTATATATATATATATATATATATATATATATATATATATATATATATATATATACATATATTATGATAATGATAACTAAGGCTCGAAGCTTTAAATACCTGTACGAATCTGGTGTATAGCTATAAGAGCCAAATTACAGCCAGTAGCTGATGTTTCAATTCGACTGGTGGGATACCTCCCCCCTCGTGTATAGTGATGTTTATTGAAATGATACAATGATACTTAACAATTTTTCAAATGTAATGCGTTTCAACTTAAAATTTTGTTGAAACTGTAGGTCATCATAGTGATTTACTACGTCCACTATATATCCCGTAATTCGGGGTGCATTTTTCAACTCGTACAATAATCTTGCAATTGTCATATCTTCCTCTTCTTCATTCAATTCATCTACGTTTATTGAAATTACTAAATTCATCAGTGGCTTTTGTAATTTAATAATGAAGGAACGTTTTGGAGAACGTGACAATAGGCAGGTTTTGACATCGTCGAAGCTGTAATCGTTTCGGCCAGCATTTCCTTTAAATACGATATTTATGTACTTAGCCGGTTTCCTTGCTCGTCATCTTCTGCTGCTGTTTCCAAACACTCATTTGCTGTGTAACCTGAGTCCGATTCCGATTCATCGTTTACAATAATCTATTCATAACATTCCGTGCAAATTTGGTAACTGATCATGTTAACGAATAGATCAGTTGTTGTTGCGTTTCGGTTTCACCTTCCAAATTCTGAGTATGTAGAAATTTCAACAACCAGATAAGCTCGATGTACCGACATTCTTTAATTCGCGCTAATAAAACATCAAAAAGTTCATTTGAAATTTCATTTTTATTCGACGGGTTTCAAAGCAATGTGCAAATCACATACGACTTTGATATTAGATTCAATTAGTAGATTAGATTCCAAATCAATTAGTGCCGCGCGGATTGCGTCGATGTGGTTCAAAAACCGTTCTATAGCATTGCGTCTATACTATTTCATCTGGGTTCTTCTTTTGAATGATTTCTTTTTACATAAAAATTTAAAAAACTTTACAACGTTTCGAACTATTTCAATTGCCGCACTCAAGTCACTTCGAATGTGCATTTTGGCTTGTTGATGGTTGTTCAACAATGGGATCATTTGGATTCGTCTCATCATCATCGGTTTCAGAGTAATCTTCATTTAGGTATTCCTATCACATTCGGGATCACTATATCACTAATAAACTCTGGTTAATAATCTAATATCGTTGGTTTCTTATACGCGGTCATTCATTTAAAGTTAGACTGAACTTTCCACTTCAGGTCAGGGTTATGGATGATTTTGATACTAATTTATTTGTGATATTTTTTTATAATTAATTTTTTTTCCATATTTGATCATCGTAGTGGAGACAGTTGAAATTTGAAATATTCATTTTGGATACTTGGACATTTGTCGTTTGATTCATCAATTTCAATATTTTTTGGCAACTAAAGTTAAGTTATTTGATAAATTTATAACTTGGGCAACTAAAGTAAAAGTTTGTGGGATAGATATTGAATTTTAAAGTGTAATGTTAAATAATTTCTATAAAAAATGGCATCAATTGAATCATTAAAAATTAAAAGAGCAACCACTAAGAGAAAGCTCACGTTGCATTCGAAGTTTATACAGAATCATGATGAAATAGAAATAGAGAATGTGAACAAAGTTAGTGCTAGATATGAAAATTTAAAGCTTTTGTTAAGCGAATATACCGATATTTATTCTGCGCTTTGTTCATTGGTTGACGATCCCGAATTCGAGAAGAATGAGGACGAATTTAATGCAGATTTCGAGGGATTCGAAAATGATTTTTATGAGGTAAAAAGTAAATTTGAAGCCATTTTGAATATTAATAAAGTGGGTGATGTATGTGATAAATTGAGTATGGTTGATGATGCGGCTTCAAGGAATGGCGACAGTGCAAGTGGTCTTTTTTCTAAGGCAAAATTACCGGAGATTAGAATACCCGTGTTCGATGGAAAATTAGATGACTGGTTAAGATTTCGCGATTCTTTTGAGAAAATTATTATAGATAATCATCAGATAAATTCAAAAATTCAAAAAATGTGGTATTTAGATATGTTTGTTGTTGGAAAGGCTAAAGAAATTATTGATAAAATTGATTTTTCTGATGATGGTTTTGATATCGCCTGGAAAGCTTTGGTGGATAGATTCGATGATACTCATGCTTTAGTAGAAAAACACATTGGTGAATTGTTCAAATTACAGTACGTTAGTAAGTCCTCTAGTGCAGAGATACTAAATCTAATTGATAGGACTGAGCTCAATTTACGTGCTCTACAAAAACTGAAGCAGAATGTTGATCAGTGGGACATGATGATAGTTCATATTGTTACTTATAGGTTAGATGATGATATTCGGAAGACATGGGAGTCTCAATTTGATAAAAAGAAGCTTCCGACTTGGAAGGAACTATCTGGATTTTTGCAGACCCGATGTAGGGCTTTGAGTGTAATAGAAAACAATCGTCGCTCCAATAGATCTAAGCAAAGTTTGACGGGTCAAGGACAAATGACCAAATCCTCTAGAACCTTCGTGTCAGTTTCAAAGCCGAATGAAGGAAATACAAAAAAATCTTGTTCGATGTGTAGTGGTAGTCATTGTTTAGAAAATTGTGTTCAGTTTATGAATTTGCGTCCGGAGGAAAGGTATGGAAAAGTAAGGATAATGGGTAGATGTTTGAATTGTTTAGGCGACAATCATTTAGTTAGAAATTGTCAAGCAAAAAATTGTGAAATTTGTGGTTATAAACATCACACCTTGTTGCATATGAAAATGGATAAGAAAAACACATCAGAAAAAAAAAATAGAAACGACCCTGGTAATAATACGGAAAATAATAAAGTTTTCGATATTACGAAGTCTGATTCTGCTCAGAATAGTTCCACATATTTGTGCAAAGAAATTGTACAGAAACAGGTGGTTTTAACCACTGCAGTAGTTTTAATAAAAGATTCTAATAAAAAATATATTCAATGTAGAGCGCTTTTGGATTCAGCCTCTCATAACAATTTTATAACTAGGGACTTAGTCAAAAAATTGGGAATTAATGTCGAAAAAGATAATAATACTGTGAGTGGTATAAATGGCACAAAAACTGATATATCTAGTAGAATAGAAACCTCAATACATTCTCGCGTTGATAATTATTGTAGGAATTTGAAATTCTTGGTAGCATCTGAGATTAGCAATGGTTTGCCCTATCAGTATATTAATATTTCCAGATGGTTCGTTCCATCGAATTTAGTATTGGCCGACCCAGAATTCAATGTGCCTAGACCTGTAGATATTCTATTGGGAAGTGAAGTATTTTGGGACATTTTAAAAGATGGTCGTTTAGAATTGTCAAAGGAACTCCCAATATTTTGTAATACGAACTTTGGTTGGGTAGTTAGTTGGTGGAAAATTGGAGAGTAATTCTGGCAACCAAAATTTCTTTTTATCATCAGAAGCAAAAACAATGGATACTGGATTAGATAGTATATTGGAAAAATTTTGGCATTTGGAGTCCTGCAATGGTGATAAAAATAACTTTCGTACAGTTGAGGAATCAGCTTGTGAGCAGCATTTTAGCGATACGTACAAAAGAAATAGAGAAGGTACATTTATCGTACAACTACCTTTTAAAATGGATAGTAGTTTATTGGGTAATTCTTCTAATATGGCTTTTCATAGATTCATAATTTTAGAAAAGAAATTAAATAAAAATGTGGAGTTAAAAAAGCAATATATCGATTTTATGAAAGAGTATGAGGCAATGGGGCATATGAAGCGTTGTTCTAAGGTAAATGGTGGCCCGGGATATTTTATACCTCATTTAGCGGTATTGCGTCCTGATAGTACAACAACTAAGTGTCGGGTTGTTTTTGACGCTTCGGCTAAGTCTTCTTCCCAGTATTCTTTGAACGATCTGTTAATGGTAGGTCCCGTAGTTCAGGAAGAGTTATTCTCAATTGTGTTGAGATTTAGAAAGCATGTTATCGCTTTGTCAAGTGATATTGAAAAGATGTACAGAATGGTTAAATTGGACCAATCTCATACAAGGTTTCATAAGATTTATTGGCGAGAAAATTCCTCTGATGATTTAAAAATTTACGAGTTGCAGACCGTAACTTATGGCACGGCATCTGCGCCTTACTTATCGACTCGTGTTATCCAGCAGTTAGCTTTAGATGAATCAGTTAATTACCCATTAGCATCAAGTATTGCCAAGGCTGATTTTTATGTAGACGATTTACTTTCGGGTTGTCAAACATTAGAGGAAGGTATTTCAAGGTATGATGAATTATTCATCTGCAGGAATGAGGTTGAGAAAATGGTACTCAAATTCAAAGGAATTGTTAAATTATATTCCAATGGAGAATCGCGGAGATCCCGATGAATTGGATGTCAACGAAACGATTAAAACTTTGGGCCTACGTTGGTCACCTTTATTTGACGAGTTTACATTTTTGGTTCAGTCATTGGATAACAGTAATAAAATCACAAAGAGGTCAATATTGTCGGATATCGGTAAACTGTTTGATCCATTAGGGTTATTGGGGCCAGTAATTTTGAGTGCGAAGATTCTTATTCAGAGATTGTGGATGGAAAAACTGGATTGGGATACGGATATACCTGAGAACTTGAAAGTAAATTGGATTGATTTTAGAAGTAGTTTAGAATGTTTGAATGATTTAAGATTAAACCGATATATCATTCCAGGAAATGTTAGTGTTATGGAAAAACACGGTTTTAGTGATGCGTCACAAAGAGCGTATGGCGCATGTATATATATTCGTTGCAAAAATAGTGATGGTAGTGTAGTTATAAATCTTTTGTGTAGCAAATCAAGGGTAGCTCCCTTAAAAGTAATATCTTTGCCGAGACTAGAATTGACTGCACTCTTACTTCTTGTAAAGTTAATTCAAAATGTAACCGCTTCTCTCAAGATAAATGTGGGAAAGATTGTGTTGTGGTCTGATTCGACAATTGCCTTGTCCTGGTTGAAGATTCCACCCCACCGTTTAAAAACTTATGTGGCCAATAGGGTGAGCAAGATTTTAGAGGGTAGTAAATATATGAAATTCAGACACATCGCTGGGAAAGCAAATCCTGCAGACTTGGTGTCTAGAGGGGTTTTACCTCATGAGATTGGTAGTTTGGATGTTTGGTGGCACGGCCCCTTGTTTCTGAAGGATGATGAGTCAAATTGGCCAGTTAGTAGAATATATATTGCGAATACTCAGGATTTGCCTGAGTTGAAAAATGAACAGTCATCTTTTGTTTCTGTAAGAGTCATGGATGTTTTCGACATTAAGAGTTTTAGTTCATTGTTGAGACTCAAGCGCGTTGTGGCTTACTGTTTTCGTTTCATAGACAGATACATTAGAAAGAAGACTATTTGCACTGGTGGTTTAGAGGCTTGTGAGTTGGAGGCCACGTTGTTGTCAATCATTCGAACGGTTCAGATGGTGAATTTTGGAGGTGAAATAAGAATGTTGTCAAATAGTAAACCGTTGCCAGAAAATAGTAAATTGATTAGTCTGTCGGCATTTGTTGATGGTGAAGGAATGCTTAGAGTAGGAGGACGACTAAAAAACAGCAATTTAGATTATGATCAAAAGCACCAGTTGATTATACCAAAAGATCATTATCTGACAAGGTTAATAATTCGTCAAGAACACATAAAGAATATGCATGCGGGAGTTCAGTGTACGTTAGCAGCTGTGCGCCAGAAGTACTGGATAATTAATGAAAAAGATGCAGTTAGGCAAGTTATCAAACGTTGTGTCTCCTGTTTTAAGTTTAGACTAAAGTTAGAAGAACAAATCATGGCACCGTTGCCTCCAGATCGTTTGAATGCTGCTAGACCATTTAACATAGTTGGAGTTGATTTTTGTGGTCCTTTTTTGATCAAATATAAAGGACAACGAAAGGATACGCAAAACAAAGTTTATATTTGTGCATTCGTTTGCTTCGTAAGTAAGGCCGTCCACTTAGAATTGGTTGAGGACGCAACGAGCAAATCTTTCATCGAATGCTTGAAACGCTTTTTTTCAAGAAGAGGACGTAGTGCAATTATCTATAGTGACAACGCCGGAAATTTTGTGGGTGCTAACAGGGAGATGGAAAATTTAGTTCGTGGATCAAACGTAGAATTACAAGCATTTTATTCTACTGAAGGTATCACATGGAAATACATTCCGCCTAGATCACCACACTTGAGAGGCCTTTGGTAGTCCGCAGTTCGAATGTTTAAATCTCACATGAAAAAAGTCGTTGGAGCTCAAGTATTGACACTGGAACAATTAACAACATTGGCTATTGAGATAGAGGGAATTCTTAATTCTCGCCCTCTATCACCACTTTCTAGTGATCCACGTGATCTGGAGCCCCTAACACCTGGGCATTTCACAACAGGAGGTCCAATAAATTCAGTTTTAGAAGTGGATGTCACAAACGTCTCAAGCAATAGACTATCGTATTGGAAACAAAAAACTCAGTTGGTGCAGCATTTTTGGAAAAGGTTTTCCGGCGAATATTTGCAAAACTTACAACAAAAAACCAAATGGAAATTCGAACGTGAAAATTTAAAAATCGACGATCTCGTCTTAATCCATGAAGACAACTTACCAAGCTCAAAATGGCTAATGGGGCGAGTGGAAAAGACAATAGCAGGACGCGACAACAAAGTTCGAGTGGTAATACTCAGAACTCCTAATGGCACAGTTGAAAGAGCCATAACTAGGGTGTGTAAATTACCAGTTGGTTGATCACCTGACATTAAAATTAAAAAGGTTGTCATTGACAATTTTATTGTAGTAGTTTTAAGTTTTTAAAAATAGCTTATGAATTATTAATTGGTAAAGGCTTAACCTTTCCAAGGCGGGGAGAATGTTGAGTGATGTTGCATTGTATATTGTAATTTGTTGTAAAACGTTTGAGCACATCACAGTAAGTGTATTTGGTTGCTCCCTGTATATATGTAAAGTTTTTATATTGAAATAAATACTGTAAATTTGGTTTATATAATTGGTTAGTATTAGTATGAGTGTATTCTCTCTCCTTTTTGCACAATAAATATTAATCGGGATGCGTACGAGATATATATAGAAGAATGTATAATTATATGTATATATATATATATATACAAAATTTTTGTATACTATGAATGTATAAGTTTGTTAAATAAAACGGTTTTTGTTCATTATCGAAAAAATAGCTAAAACCAATAGACGCATTTTTATTACAAGAAAAAATTATTAGTGGAAAGAACGTGGAAAATATTGGTAAAACCAAACGTGGTATTTTGGTGGAAATACAGTCCGTAAAAATATATTGTAGACGTAGAAGACAATTCAACAGTAGCTTTACTCTTAAAGTTTGGCCTATTGGTAGTTAATTGTTAGTTACATGATAGGGAGGAAGAAAGTGGGTTGGCTGAATAGGTATGTCGAGTACAAATGACTTGTAGTAGGACGGGGGAGATTGCTGCATATTTGACTGTCAGGATGAAGCGGTCATGCGAGTATATGATGGGAATATGAAGTGCTCTCCCTTATGGTGTTATAAGGTATTTGATGGAGTATGAACAAGGGGTAAATGGGTATATGTTTAAATCGAGGGTTGGAAAAAAGGCACTAAACTAATTCTATTATTATTCTATAATTATAATCATTCATTACTGAGTCTATCACAGCTCAAGCTGCGAGAATGAAATTAAATTTTTGATCATTACACTGTTATTATCAAAATTTGAAAACTTCACATCGGTATATTCTGATCGTTCAAAATGGCACTTGGTCTGAGTCGTTAGATATATCAACCGGCAAAAAAAAAAAAAAATTAAAGTTGGGCGGATTATTCCAGCACTCAATGCGACATGTGCCCACGGTGCAATACCGGAGGGCGGCTGAACCGAGCATAGTAAAAACAGTTTGACCTGTAACTACATCTTAGACCACACAGAAACTAATCAATACTATTCACCAAACATACAGTGTTCCATGATTTACATCCGGCGGTTGTCCATACCTGAGTTCATCGATCAAAGGCAAGCCATTCGAAAAAAATTTTGGTTTTATTCAAGAAATTGAATAATTTAAAAATGTATAAAACTTCTTGTCAATGTATATACTGTATCTGATATTTATTAGAAAATTTCAAAATCAATGTATAATACAAGCGACGAAATTACACAAAGTTCAATAGCTGCATTTTGTTCAACATCATATTTATATATACATATTATACGTTTATCGTAATATACACTTCATTCGAAAAAAAATCTACTGTATTAACAAGAAAATCTATTTTCATTTGTTCAACCCAGTCTATTTCCCGTTATATACGCTATTAAGAAAATTCGAACTCACATAATATATAATAAATAAATAAATATAAAAATTAAATCCACACTGGCTTGAGTGTTTATCTGGAAGCAATTTACTATTATCGTTCGTGTGCTGTGATGTTACAAGGAAAATCTGTGGTGCGATAATTTATTCGCTACAATCATCGAGTCGACTATTTAATCACTACTATATATACGCTTTTGTATCATATATATATTTATATATATATATATATATATATATATATATATATATATATATATATATATATATATATATATATATATATATATACATTACGTATGTGTATGCGCAACATTATACAATACATATTTCGATATATGCTTTTAACAACATCTATAAATATTATTAACAAACTAACAAACACAACGAGTGTTGTTTATAATACGCTATTTCGATAGACAAATTTTCATCCAATTTATTTTCCACGCTATAAATCAATGTTTTACTCTTATACACATATACATATATGCAGGCACCAAAAGTTATTTCGTTCGCAACAGCGGAATGGTTTTGCACTTGTGCCTGAATGGCGTAGCTATAACATGTTTCTTATTATGTTTATTGAGATAGATCTGTTTTTACATATACAACCAATATTCTATATACTCGTATGTTAATATCGTGATATACGTGATAACCGTAACTAGATGTGTACATTTCTCATAACTATTTCAATTTTAAAGCTGAAATATTATTTCAATCATTCATTTTCAATTGTATCCATCAGTTTGAAAATATATTTAAAAAAAAAAAAAACTACTCTACTCTAACTGTAGGATCGCCTTAGTGGTAGAATACAGTAAGCAAACCGATAAACATATGTACAAAACATTAAAATTTCTCGATACCACATAGCCGACCTTGCTATGCACTCACATAGTAAAGCTCACGGAAAATTGTCTTACTACGGTTCATGCTAATGTTCGTGTGTTTTACTATGCAAATGATGGCAAAATTGAAAAACATTTGGTATCGAAATTTAATTTTTTTTATAAATTTCGATAAGTTATTTTAATCAGCCTTTTTAAGCACTCACATAGTAAAACACACGAAAAATATCCTTGAACTTACTCATCCTTACTATATAAGTGCTTGGAATGATCGAGTAAAATTAGTATTTCGTTTTTATCAATAAATTTTTTCTGGGATGATGAACAATTGGTGTGGGTACTAAATAAATGTGGTGGTTAATGAACACCTTGCCAAATATAACGGACGGCGCCTGATTAAAATAACTAAATCCCTGACAAAATCAATATAAATTACATTAAATTTTGATGACTTTAACCATTTCCAGTACAATTTTGCATAGCCCTAAAATTTAAATTTTGAATTGCAATTGGTATTTATATGTCCTAAATGGAATTTTTGATTTTTTGATGGTCACATTTGTCCCGTTAACGGTGTTTGCCAATGGATTTTATGTTTTAAATTATCATTAACAATAATTTGAACGATTGAATCCTCAAGTTACACCAAACTAATAAACGATCGGAAAACACAAAGATAACTGACGTCAGGAAAATAAAAGTATTAATTGGTTGTATCACATAATGTCTTACAATCGAAAAAACCTTTAGGTTCTATAATAAAACGTACTACGTTGACGGTATAATACAATGGGCACTTTCAGGTCCACCAACAGTTGGCAACATGTTGAGTAAATTTAACATGATAAGTTTTGAATGCATCCGATTTATCGAAAATTTCATGGCAATGTGATAGATCGTATGTCATTTGTTCCATCTGTAAATTTTCGATGCCAACATGTTGGGAGACCTGAAAGCGATCAATGTTTAAAATCACGGATTCCAAAATCACGTAAAGACAGTATTTATCAAAGCATCGACGAGGCGTTGTCAAGTCTAGCCCTTCAGAAGTCATCATAGTAAGCAACTGCCACAACGACACAATAACTACCGTAGAAAAAAACATAGGGATGATAAAACATTATCGGAGTATTATGAGTGGAGTATATAGGGCCGATCAAATGGTGGGACTATATACGAATTAGATAGAAAGGCAAAAAAATTGCAATTTGTTATTATAACTAATAAATAAATGAATGGAATATGTAGTTTGCAATCTTGGGACATATGAGTTCCACCTAAAACTTCTATAGGGGTACATAAAATGTGTGTTTTGGCTTTTTTCATTGGGCATAAAAATACCAAATATCACAAAAAACTTACATTTAAGGCTCTACTTTACTCAATTTGCGAAAACATGTGTATCTTACAAATCGTTTTATGGCCACATAAACTTAGGCATTGTGACTTAATTTGTTTTTTATAGCAAAGCTAAATATATTTGCAAGCGAGTAACACACGATTTTTTTTAAATTCGCTATAGTTTTCTCGTAATTGCGTTTCAAAGTTGATGAATTTTTGACAAAAACCATTCACTCACAAACCAAATTTATCCATATTTTTCCACTAATCTGTAAAAATTTTACATATGGGTACGTTCATGCAGATATTATCTAGCGATTAACACACGTTTTTATAAAAATTTGTTCTTAAAAGCGAGATAATTGAAAATTTAATTGAAAATTATTTTATATCGATAAGGTGACAAATCAATTTATTGACAAAAATGTATCTTCGATGTAAAAATGATTTAGGAATCAACTAAATATTGTGTATTTTTTAGTTCGTCCCTTTTTAATTAGATGTCATAAGTGGCAAAAAAACAATTTTTTCATGGAATATTTTGTAATTTTCCATAGCGGGGATTTAAACTATATCAAATTTTAGTTTAGACGCATGTTTTGGCATTTAAATATCGACATCAATTATGATTTTTGTTCTAGGTAACGTAGAGCCTTAAAAGAATTTTTGTCATTTATCCTTTTGATTATGACTGAAAAACGGGAATATCTCTTTTAGCCAGGGATGGGCGAGGTAGAATATACTCCAAGGAATCTACGCGGTTGTCGACACGTAAAATATTACGTAAATCACTTGGCAGTGTTTTGTGTCAACGTCGGATGAACTCGAATGAGAGGATAAGTAAACTGAGATGATAAGTTAGATTCAAATACATTGAACTGACCACTTCAAATTTTCTATGGAAAGCCTATACAATGGACTATCCGAAGCACCTACCCGCATGTCAATCTTCTGATTTTTGTTTAACAGATTTCTTCATACAATCTTGTTGCAACATTCCCGATATATATTGCACGTTATTTATATCACCGATCCCAGTCTACCCAATATAATTTCAGAAACCCGATCCGCATATTAATGTTCTGACTTTAATTTAATATATTGTTACCGCAATATAAGAATTGGCAACAGATTTTTGGGATTTCTTTGCAACATTTGCTGCAGAACATGTCGCCTGAATGAATACTATTTACGACCGGTAATTTAACGGTTACCCGGTTTTCATCCCAATTTTTTGCTCTAGTTGACGTAATTTTGTTCCATTTATCATCACTAAATGAAATTAAATTATCAGGAACAGTTTGTAATACCAATTCTACATCTAGAGGAATAGTTAATCTTTCCCGCATGGAATGAAGAGGAATGGATTGATTTGTATTATTTGCGGGGCGTTTCTAAGGCCTATGTCAATTTTATTAACATTTTTATTGAGACTTATTCGCAGTTAATCAACAAATTGACGCAACCAAAGCCACTTTTATGTCCAACAATTTTTAATAATGTCAACGACGCTCGTTAAAATTAGAGAACAACTCACCTGGTTTGGACGGCATTTCTAATAATGTTGTACAAATAATAATTTGCTTTCTAATTGTCTTAGATTTAATTTTAATCTAAGTCTGGAAACTGGAATTTTCCTAAAAATTTTGAAAAAGCCATAAAAAGTAGGATTGTAGGATTGTTTCTTTCTTGGGAAAAATAGAAATACTGAACAAGCAATTTTATCATTCACCAAGTAACTTAGCATATTGATGAAGGATTAAAAGTATCGGCACTCGTGATAAGGACGAAGGCTTTTGACAAAGTGAAACATGGTTTGGCAACCCATAAAGAACCCAAGTATAGTACGAGTAAATAACCAATTAAGCATTGCACTACCAATTAATGTGAAAGTACTATAGGGTTCTGTTAAAGGGCCTTTATTATGTGTAGTCTATGTAAATGGTATATTTCGAGTCCGAGCTTACAAGACAAAACATCACTCAAATAGATCATGATTTACATAGAAAACCAAATTACTATATGTTAGGGAATCAGCGTATCAGAAAACACAACATTCGTTTGAATGTAACCGTAACGCATACAATACCCTCCAAATGTTACTTTACAAAATAGTAACATTCAGTCAATGAATTTCGATACCTTGGTATTGTAATAGATTCAAATTGGAAAGCGCACATTCAAGGGTTAACAAATATAAACTTTTATTGGTCACTAGAAAATTGCACGTTCTACGGTCATACTGTCCTCAATAAGAATGATATTTAACATTTTACACCGTCCGTATCGTATTGTTATTCTAAAGAAATCTGGACACCGTAGTTTAGATCTTGTTTGCAAAATCACCCTTTGAATTATCTACTTAATCACCGTTGTCTACGTTGTCAATTTCGTCTATGAAGTCTATACGGGTTGTCATCTATAATCCCACACCACATAGTAACGCGGTCAAAGGCCGTTGTTTTCAACTTGTCGTATATCAACTTAAAATTTACATTTAATCAATAATGCATGCGTTATGCCGATTTATTTCTCCGCGTGCTTTGTAAAAACAGATTACAAACAAATAATGCAGAAAGTAAAAACAGTTCTGTGGAATCGTAACTTCTCACGGCCCAATTGGTAACATACCATTCGATTTTAGTTCCTATAATATACAGAGTAAACCTAAATGGATCGAAATTCGGTTCCAGTAAATCCTTTACACTTGAATAATCGTACAGGTAATCCTGAAAGTTGTGGCCAATCACCTCAACATCAAATGTGTTCAAGCATCCCGTGTGCATCCGGAATGATGATGACGTTATTATTCTTACATTATGGTTGCCATGATGGTTGTGAGCGCGTTATCGAAGAGAAGCCACTTTGATGCGGTAATTGTACGAAATTGTACAGAATATGCAGATTTAAGCCACGTCACTCGTTAAACCATTTTTCCCTATATTATAAGCATTATAGATATAAGTTGATTATAGTATGTGCAATACGGGAGATATTGACGGCACCGCCATAGAAATCAAAGTATATACTGAAATTCAGAGCATTAGCTTAGATCACTTTAGATTGTGTAACAAATTTATGTTGAAATACCCTATTTGATTCAAGCCCATTTTGCTTAAAGAAATCCGCTCAACATAGTTCAAAAGCTATTCAAATACAAAACGTAATTTAAAATGCACTCAAATTTTGTTAAAAAATTGTTGTATTTTCACTCATACAATTCATCTTAAAACCATTAAAACTTTTGGCTCAAATTCATACTAGAATTTTATTCTATTTAACATAACCAAATTCACTCAAAAAATATATAATATATATAAAATATCGAAGTCTATGCAACCTTAAATATGAGTAAAAAATTATAATTTACCCAAACTTTAACTTAAAAAGTTCCACTCAAAATATATATATCAAAGTCTACTCAATCACAATCAAATATAACAAAAATTATTTTCTAATCAATGTTTGAGTTTTAATTAAAATTTAAATGCCTTAAATTTTGTTGAAATCTATCCGTTAAAAAGTCTGCAAAACGCGTTTAAAATTTAACTCAACTCCATAGTTCAAATCAACTTTGAATTTCACTTAAAAAAATCCACTCAATATTATAATTTAAAAGTGGACATTTTTACCCCCTCTTCGATTTCAAAGCAATGTTTTTCGTTTGCTAGTTTTTCTCGAAATCTATTTTCATGTGCCCGGTATTCTGGGCAACCAGTATAGAGAAAATGTATAGCCCCATGTGCATCTAGCCCATGACACGATACCTAACGCTAATTGATTAATATAATTGATGCCAATATATTTTAATATTTTAAAGCAAATTAAAAATTTTACAAGATAGCGATTCTAAATAGCGATTCAGTTAAGCCATACGACAAATAATAATTTGACCGTTTCAGTTTTAATTTTTTTTTATCTCCCCTATAGTTGTGAAATCAACAATTAATACATTCAAGACAAAACTATTTTTGGGAACATTCAGATTACGATGTACATAATTTTACATTTCTTAAAGATTGATTAAGAAAATATTTTAGTTTTCAACTTTTCTAACCTTTTCTAACCTAATTGATAAGAGATTAAAGTGCGTTGAAAAAAATTCTAAAACTGTCCCACCCGAATCACATTAAACCTAAAATAAATAAGGCCACCGTTATCGATGTTTTCTACGAATTGTCTACGTTGTCTACGATATCTTCATTGTCTACGGGTTGTCGACACGGCGAAGTAGCAATTAAAAGACGCGTCGTAAATGCTAATCACTGCATTTAGCCATACGAATACACAAAAAACGGGTTTATTCATTTAATTCCATCATTTAAAAATTGTTGTAAATTAATTCACTCTGCATAACATATTGTTAAAGTTAGCCGACGGTTTTCGCAAACAAAAGTTTAAAAAAGCGATAATTAGATTGAGTTATTATACCATTCCAAAGACGAAACTAAAAACTTATACTCGTTATCATGAGTTGGTGATTGGTATAGACTATATGTACCTATAGAGAAAAGTTATTAGCCGAAAATTTGTACAAGAGATTTAAAATTATTTTTGCACAGTAAGAACAAAAAAAAACAACTTCTGTATTTAACAAAACAAGACGAAGGTGTTAAAAGTTCGATGAATTATGTTAAATCGATTTTCAAAAACCTTTTCTACAATGAGCCTATATATATGTATATATATAAAATATATATAAAAATAAATATATATACATATATATATATATATATATATATATATATATATATATATATATATATATATAAATAAATATGTATATATATATATATATATATATATATATATATATATATATATATATATATATATATATATACATACATATATATACATAATCGACGAACACTTCTGAGAGGAAACTGGAAGGCCAACTTAGATCAAGACGCCGCGCTAATCGTGCTTTCAAAGGACGTTGCACTTACTAAACCAGTTAAAGAAAAGGGAGTGGTCTCGGTAGAACTATAGAGGGCATTATCACTATGAACTGTTATTATTCTCCTAACCAATTAATGGAGGAATCCACCCTGATACTGGACGAACTCTGCCTAGTAGTCCGGAACCAGACCAAGGACTTGATTGTTGCGAGCGACTTTAACACATAATCCCCGGAATGGGGTGGATATATATTAGACAATCAAGGGCAACTTTTGGCAGACTGAGCTGCTTCCTGTAACCTTATAGCAGTGTTAATACAAGGCAATCACCTACAATCGAAAGAGGAAACTATGGGGCTCCTACCTAGATGTAACTTTCGTCTCTGAAAATAGCAAAAATCGAATCCAGAATTGGAAAGTTTTGGATGAGGAAAGTCTCAGTGATCACCGATATATTATATTCGGAATAAACACAGCTATACCAGCTAGACTACAGTGCCTCTATCAACCGGGGATGGCAGGTTGGAGCAGGGAGTCAAACACGCCTTCGGGGCGCGATTCAACATCACTTTGACACCTCTTGCATAAAATCACCAGCACAGTTAGTGGCAACTACCAGAAGCTCAACTAAAGATGCGCTAGAGTCAAGAGTTCAAAATGGACGAAAAGGTGTTTAATGGTGAACTCCAGAAATCACTGAATTTCGCAAACGCTGCAATCATGCCAGACACGGGCTTACAAGAGAGAACGGTCGCTTTAGCGGTCAAGCAGACCTATCCTTTAAACAAAACCTGAAGAGTGCTGAGGAAGGCGATAGCCCAATCGAAGAGGAAATGCTGAAAATCCCTCTGTAACAAATACGAGGTGCATATAAGATTGTAATGAAGAAGTTTGGGCAAGAAACGCCTACACTTTTATCAGACATCACTAACACCGTAGTGACTGCGCTCTTTCCGATGCATGACCTAGTGCAACATGAAAACATAAGGCCACTAGAAATCCTACCTTTTACAGCTGAGGAACTCTCTAAAAAAGGTGTGACACGTGGTGAACTCCGCCCTACCGACATCGTACAGACCATTCTGTCTGCTGGATACTTTCGGAAAACTTTTCGAACATTTGGTGTAACACAGACTGGCCAATGAAGTTAATAGAGCCGGTGGACATGCTAATAATCAATTCGGATTTCGAGCAGGGCACTCCACAACAGATTCTGTAGCGGCAGTTATGAAGCTTGTTAAACGAGGCGCATCCCAGTAGTAATTACACTAGACATAAGAAATACCTTTAACAGCGCATCATCGGAGTTAATTCTAAAAGAACTAAATAACTTCCAAGTTAGCCCATATCGGACGAGGGTACTTCAAAGCTACCTGAATGAGTGACGAATTATTGTGGAGGCTGGAGGTACAGCTAGCCTAATGGAGGTTACGAGTGGAGTTCCCCAAGAATCTATCTTAGGACCTATGCCTTGGAACATTTGTACGATGGCATCCTTCGAATTCATCTACCCGAAGATGCCAATTTGGTAGGGTACGCGGATGATTTAGCACTTGTTGTCTCTGGCAGATACGAGTAACAACTATAGTTGAACGAGTGGCAGCGGGAGTAAAAGGTGATTTCCAGATGACTTCGTATTCATCGGATGCAGTTGGCTCCAGAAAAGAGTGAAGCGGTTGGTAATGACAGGCCGAAGAGTGCTCCAATCGATTTCCTTCAAAGTGGAAGGAGTCGAAGTAACACTGACAACCCATATCAAGTACCTGGGTGTAAGGCTAGATTGCCGTCGCGGCTTTCAAGAGCACGTAAATCAAATTATGACAAAGGCGACCCGGACAACAAAAGAGCTCTTGGTGGACCAAGCGACGGAAAAAGAAAATTGCTCTAATAGGTTGTTTTACTTTATTACAATACTTCACAGAGCAACCATGTGGATACGAGGTTTAGCTATTGCAAGGGCGTCCGAACAGTTGGAACGCGTACAACGTACTCTAGTACTGTGTGTATGTAGTGCATACAGAATGGTAGGAAAGGAATCAGCTTTCGTGATAGCTAACACGCTGCCGGTCACTTTACTGGCGAAATGTAGACTAGCGGTTCTTCAGGGAACACCTAGCGTTGAGGCCAAAGAGGAATTAATGCAAGAATGGCAGGAAGGATTAGGGACCAGGGAGCTCATTCCGAGGCTAAAGGAACGGGTGGATCGTAAGCATGGCGAGACGAACTCTCATCGAACACAGTTCCTGACAGGTTATGGCTGCTTCATTATCTACCTGTATACCGAATGTATATTAAGGATACACCTAACTGCCCATATTGTGAAGGAGACGACACACCAGAGCATATGATACTCTACTGTGCTAGGTGGGAACAAACGCGAAAGAAGTGACCCGATACATTGCGAGAGATGACACCAAGAACTATTATCTCGAAGATGGTGGCTGAGAAGAATGGTTGGGATACTACAAGCAAGATGATTACGGTAATACTATGTATATATATATATATATATATATATATATATATATATATATATATATATATATATATATATATATATGTATATGCAAAGCCTGGGAAAATTCAATAGACTAAACACCAATATAAATATTTGTGTAACAAAAATGTGTAACATTGGCCGATGGGTTTTATGGTGTTGCAAGAATTTGTTAATGATCAATTTAAAGGTTGCGGCTGTATTATGGATTACTGATGCAAATTATATAATTATTCATGTAACTAATTTATGTTTATTTACATAGAATACTACAGCATCTTTTGTGTATGTATTGTAACCAAAAATCTATAAAATAGTAATTTTGTCTGTTTGCATCGAGTCAGTCAGTTTTGGATATTGCGGTAAATAAATAAATTATTCAACGAAAACTAAAATCTTAAATAACTTAATAATCTTAATAAATCATAACTATGTATATAAAAAATAAATTAAATATTAAATTAAATAAATGATATTCTAAAATTGTTCGAACGTGCATCTTTATAATTTCCACACCGATTCACGTTGTGAATTGCTGTGGAAATTATATAGAGATGCACGTTCGAACAATTTTTAGAATATTATTTATTTAATTTATGTAAAAATGTAAATTGGTTCCCAGCTACACCAGAAATTTTAGCAGCAAACGGTTTGAATTGATACGTCAGTTCGCTTACTCGCCCTGCTGATTTATCACATTGAAGATTGAACTTAAGTTTACTTTCGGGGCTGAAAAAAACATGGTAAAAAATACTAAACGTTAGCGAAATAATAATAACAGCAACGCCCTAATTTTTTTCAACATAATTCGAATGTTATATTTTTACTCTGCACTGGAATGTGATTACATTAAATCTGCAATAACATGAATAATTATATTACCAAATTTATGATGTAACATTTGGTTTTTTAATTATGCCTAATTAGAAAAAAGGGGGCCCAATTTTTTGTGATCAGATTAATTTCTGTAAGAACACGTTGTTCAATTCCGCTGAAATTTTTTTTGTCTTGCCTGGACGATCGAACGATGGACGATCGAATGTCAATGTACGCAAATAGGTTCAGAAACTTTTTTAATATTTTCATGTAATATTTTCTTTTTCCTGGAAGGTCCACTATCTTGAAATTTTTTGAAAATTGCTCATAGAAAGCTTTCATAAATATTTTAGATTTAAGTAATATATATCTGAAAAAGTGATTCAAATTTTGACCAAAAAAACATATGTGAATGCCAATAATTCTTTCATAAAAGTTATGCTGAGTATAGTAAAGTTCATTTTTGCCGAAAAATGACAAACTCCAAAAATACGAAGACGTGTTAAAAATTTTGATGTGTACATCACGTGTATATATATATATTGCTTATCAAACTACGTTTCATTTGATATATCACATGAGATAACCCAAATCAAAAATGTTAACCCATCATCCAGCATCTATGGTCCAAGCAAATATATCCAGAACTTTCTTTCCTCTAAACTATTTCTACAAAATTCCTCGAATTTTTTTTTCAAATTTTGTTTTGTATATGCTAAATCTTCAGAAAAAAATTTGTTACTTGAAATTTTATTGAACAAGTATTCGTGGAGTTTTGTAAATTAGATTAGGGGATACAAAGTTTTTGTAAAACATCACCTGGACCACAAATGCTGGATGATGAATTAAAATTTTGGATTATTTCATGTGATATATCAAATGAAACGTATTTTCATAAGCAATCTTGGTATACATTAAATGGTATACATTTTTTGATCAATTACGAAAATTATTATTCAATATTAATTTGAATAGAGTTTTAAGAATAAGATTTTAACGAGATAATATAAAAGTATTTTTTCCTAAATTACGGCCAGGTGGTTTTTAAGAAATTTTTAAGAAAACTCTAATAAATTCGCATTTCTCAGTGAGTATAGTATTGTTTCCTGATACTCCTGGGATATTTGGTGAACAACGAAAAATTAACCTTCTTGTAGACATGTTTGTGTGATAAAGGCATCTGGTGCACATATCAGAATCTTTTTCAAATAGCTTAAGTAAAGCCGTCCTATTATTAAATACAAAACCTAGAGCGTTGGATTTGAAAATGCTAAAATTATTGTGGGTTATTGATGTTGTCTACATAACGCTGACATTATCTACACAACGATAAATATTGCCAGGTAATAAACGTAATACTTTACGTGCCAATAACCACGTAGATGACTTGGCGTAGTCTACCTCGGTCATCCCTGATTGAGAGGTGTGACTCTTTAGAAATTTTAGATACAACCACCAAAAATGTACTACAGAATAGACTGCGAAACCATTTGTTACTGTTACTTCTTATATCACATTTAAGTCCGTAGCTTGTAAGGACCAGCGTCTGTTATTCAGATGTCTCGTTTTAAGTGTCCAGTTCAAAATAAGAATTTGGATGCGCAAGTAAGATCGATTACGCATTAAATGTTTTACAAAATTTTCGTGCCTAATTTGTAATAAATGACATCACACATTGTTCCACTTGAGCAAAACTGAAGTGCCATCAAGATATACCATATCAAGCATTTTGTTAAGTGAAATTGAGCAAAGTCAGTTGCACCAACACAGGCTGAAAATAGCCAAAATAATACCCAAGATTGCAATCTTGGGTATTATTCTGGCTATTTTCAGTCTGTGTTGGTGCAACTGACTTTGCTCAATTTCACTAAATTTAACAATGTATTCGTCGCAAACTATATAGTCCATGTAAAACTACATAGCGGAGAACTCATAACTATAAATCATTTGGAGCACTATTGGACTCAGGTTCTCAATCATATGCCTAAAATGAAGTCAATTTTCCATATCTTTATCCGGACTAGCATCGCATCGACTGGAAAATAATTTAAATTAGAGCTGCTGTGATACTACCAAAGTTGGTACCAAGAAAACCAATTAGTTTTAATCAACCAATTGTAATTGGTTTTCAATTAACTGATCCACATTTGTAAATATACCACCATGACAAGAAAAATGCACACCATAACATTAATTAACAATTCAACAATTTTTAAGTCACGAAAGTACGTGACAACGGAAGCCGTCAGGACCGTCCATTAATGAACTTTTTTCAACCGAGAAAATTGCTCTGCACCAATTTTCTGCTGTTGATTGATTTACGACACTATATCACACTTATGTTTTGTGGCGATTTTTATTGAAGCTGTCTTTGATGATTGGTTTTTGAGTAATAGACAACGGTGCTTGCCGTTTCGTGTTAAATTTGATTCCATAGATGTATTTAATCTTAAAAAAAATCACTGAGATTATTCAAATAGCGCGAAGTGAATTAAAGCTTTGCCAAATCCATATTTTCTAAAACTTGTAAAACTATACGTGTGTTACACGACACCTATTGGGGAAAACGTATACCAGTTAATCTGAATAATTTCACACCTATATAAGAATTTGAAGGTATACCGGTCGTTGTACCGTCGTAAGGTGATTTCTGAAATCATTGGATTGTACCTTACAATTTACTTCTTCATCAGTTTTAATTCTCACTGTTCATTTTATAGATTTTATCATTTAAAAAATCCCGGATTATCAAACTGGACCGCATGTTCTGAACTCAAGTTTTTTAAAAATTGTACATTTGAAATTTTTTTAAATTCTGTATGCTCGTTCAAATCGGGCACAATATTCGACTTACATAGTGTTTCGTCCCTATTAAGAGCACCCTTGAATCTAATCTGTTGTATATACACTATATATTTATAGCCAGAAGATATAGATGTTTAAAATCAGTTAAAACGAAACTATAACTTAACAAAATTTAACGATTGTTATGAAGATTGAGAATATCCAATAATAATAGACTAGTAACTGCAAGTTGGACCCATTAACTGGACATCCAGGCGTGGTCTGTCATATTGGGCACGGTGGACAGTGTTGTCACTATTTATTTAGGTACCACATGGTAATGTAATGATAAAATATCCAAAAATTTGTCTATAGGATTAGGACCATAAATCCATCAACATCAAAAAAGAAAAATTTGCATTAGCACTGATGTTAGACAGTTTTTCGTGTGTGTTACTATGTGAATACTTTCTTATATTCCTTGATCTCAGGCAATACCATATTGTCAGAGAAGAGCAATTTTTAACTTTGCTGTTTGAATTTTCAAATTGACTGGTAAAATTGATATCTTTCACAGCAAAGTGTTTTTGAAAGTTATTTCTAGTGTTTCTGAAATTTCCACGATCAATTTAAATAAATATTTATGGTACACGTGTCATTAACAGGGATGGGCGTTTATGGGTCATCTATTATTTTCTACGTCGACCTGTCGACAACTCGTAGGCAACGTCGACAACGTCGACAACGTAGACATCGTCAATAATGCAGACAATTCTTACAAAATCACTCTGTCAATTAGTTCTAAATTAGGTGAACAAATTTCTTTATAGGATAAATGCAAAACAGCGTTATAAATTGTTTTAAAATAGTATAAAGATGGCATCAGGGTAGAAAGAGCAGCTCATAAAAATCGGAAAAATTGCACAATTATGATAAAATAATTAACTTACATTAAAATTATTTCGGAGATCTCTGACGATAACACGAATTCGAATTCAGGAAGGATGTGAGCTACTGAGTTATTAAATAATCAAATCGTTCAGATAAATAGAACTTTGTCCACTAAACCTGCCAGACTGCCCTATGTTCAAGTTTTAACAAAATTTAATGAATGTGTTTTGATTGATAACGAAACGTGCGAGAAAGTTGATTTGAAAAAGTTCAGCAGGTCAAACTATATATTTTTTGCCAAAAATAGTTACAATGCGCTCCCGCTAAATATAAGCACCTCAACTTAGATAAATTGGCAAAAAGAGCGCAAGCGATTTACAGTTGTCGGCTCCATGGTCTTTGCCACGTCTTTGTGACATTCTCAACAGTAGTGTCGAATAATTTGGATTATAATTCGTTAACACGATTCACCAGTAAATTTTGGTAACCGGTCGATTTATCGCTAGCCATTTATCGTATGAAAATCATTATAAGAAATTCGTCGCAATCAATTCAACGCGATAACAATTCATCGCGACAGGAATTCATCGCAAGCAATTCATTACGCATCGTGATGCCAATTCAGCGCGACAATTAATTATTAAATTATTATCAAATTTGACATGTTGGATGGTAACTGGGCCACGGAACAAAGTTATTTCTTGACTTTAGATTATATCCAACATGTCGAGTTCTATCATATATGACTCGACATGTTGGATATAAATGATATTTTAAAGGTATGGAAAATAACCAACGGAACTAGCCTAACCCTTGACTGATTATAATGAAACTCGACATGTTTCTTGGAAATAAGGTTTTAAAGTGATTTTTGATTTTAAAACAGTGGGATTAAATATATTTTGAATACAATTCTTGAATATGGCCAAATAGTATAAAGCTATAGTCCATTTCAGACCGATTATGACGAAACTTTATCTGTTTGATAAAAACAGAATTTAAAAATGAATTTTGAGATTATTTCTTAACCGATTAGGATGTAATTATGAAAAATCTAACATGATTATTGAGATATGTTTTGGAATATGACCTTATGATAGTTTAATCTTCACTGATTAAGATTAAAGTTCTTCGCTTATAAAAGAATTTTCATTCGCTTAATGTAACAACATCTGTTCTCTTTGTGAAAATTAGTCCTCAAAATTAGTATAATATAATACATATTATCTGGAAGAGATTTGCCTTCAATTAAAAATAAAAAAATATTTTTAAATTGAATTAAATTTACCTTAACTTAACTTTTACAGAAATAGCCTAGTTCCATTCCATTGGGCCATATTCCACAATATGATACAAAAATAATTTTTTATTCCCCACAATTAGTAATATTCTAGAACTTTATCCAAAAACCAATTTATAATCCCATTTCAATCCAACATGCCGGATTTCATCAGAATTGGTTAGGAAATAGCTCAGTTAAGTTTCAGTGTAGGTAAGCCAGAACTTCATTCTTGAATGATTTTATAATGCCATTGCCCTTCAACATGCTGAGTTTTATCAAAGTTAGTCACCCAGCACTTTATTCAAAAATCAATTTAAAATTGCATTTCCATCCAATATGTTGAGATTTATCCTGATTGATCAAGGAATAGCCGAATCTTCATCTAGTTATCAGAACATTATCGTGATAAACGGCGCTGCTTTACTATTGTTTACCGTGTTTTTAAAATGGTAACGGTAAATAGTTTCCGATGAACTGTCTGTGATAAACCAGTCTAGAATCAATGTTTTGACCTGAATAAATCAAATAAATCATCGGTTATCATAAAATTTGAAATTTAGACCAATCCGAACGTGTAGTGGTTCCCGATTTAATTTGAACCTTTTCTTTAATTTTTTCTTACGACTTAACTGAATCACTTAAATATCGTAGGCTGTTGACGTTGTCTTAATTGTCGACATTGACAAAAAATATTGCCAAGTATTCTACGTAATATTTTACGTGTCGCAAAGCGCGTAGATTACACTGCGTAATCTACCTCGCCCATCCCTGGTCTAATGCTTTAAATTATGTTCAAAAATCTTATAATCTTTTAATTTTTAATCTTGTTTGTTTTCTGAGAATCCGCTGTCCACCACACACACACACACAAACCGAGTAACTCACGAGTAATTGATTCTTAACGTATTGCATAAATTGATATCGTAACACCATTTCCATAGTGCCTAAAATCACAACGTGAAATAATAATCAGTCCTAATTAAAAGCATATTCCCCACACAATCCGCAATTCATGCGATTAAATTTAGACATGACTGTACATTTTGTTGTCGACGAGTTGTTCATTTGTGTGTTTTTTGGTATACGAGTAAAATAATTAGAAATTACTAATTGGAAATAGTAAACGAAATTAAATGTGTTTTCCTTTTAATTTCGTCTTTAGGACATTTAAGCAATTATACGATTCCCTTTTTTTGGTTGTTGTTGCTTTTGTAAACATAAAAAAAATAAAAAAGTTTCCGAAAAATATATAAAAATAGCAATTAACGATAATTTTCTTGTTTAAATTGTACTTTAATTTTATTTTTAGAAATTTAGAAAATTATGTTTCGTTCATGTACTCTCTTGAGTGTTTGACGAATTAGGCATTTTCTATGTTTTTCCGTTTCGTTTTTAATGTATACATGTAGGTCGTATTTTTGCTCTTATTTCATATACATACTTGAAACAAGATCTTTGTATTTCGGTTGGAGAACACCAAGTATTTTTGTGTTTATGCTAATAAGATAATTTGTTCTTTATGATCCATTTGAAATTCATAAACATATTTTTTTTTTGTCGTTTGACTTGTAGTTATAATGCATACTCGTAATACTAAGCAACTTTGTTATATACTAACGGAAAATACAAAACAAAAACAAAACGGATAAGACATATTTTCTATAAAGCCTTATAGAATTTGTATAAGATTGGGACTAAAGATATAAAAACTATAATACAATAATTTAGATAAAAAAAAATATTCTTTAAGTTTTGGTACGAGTTTGGAGAAGAACACAATGGAAAATCAAAATAATTGGACATGTCCTATGTATGTATGTATGTATATATGTATATGCAACGACAAGGGTTGAAGGTAGGAAAATATTCATCTATTACAAAAAGTGTTCATGATGAATAGAAATTGGAGTTTTTTTGTATTTTCCGAACAAATCTGAACAAGTGGATAACATCAGAAAATTTATTGTTTTTTCCACAACATTTAACTGAAAAATTATGTTTGTTTTTATCTAAAATCTGCTTATGAAATTTTAATATTTTACTGAATTTATATATAAATTCCGAAATACTTTACTATTGCTAAATAAATTATACATTTAGAAATTGTACTGCTCAATAGTAGGGGCTTCGCACCTAACCTCCGTCTTAAGCATACTTATAGGTTGATCTGATATTTTCGAGCGCAAAAGAGTATATTTGAAGACGTTCTAACTAAGCATTTTTGCAGTTTATGCAGTCCAAATTATTTCATTCGTTATAAAATCAGTCCCTGATTTTGAGCCTAATCGATAAATCTTTTTAAATTAGACAAATGTTCAAAATATAATTTTAATAAAATTCCATTTCCAAATTTGGCAATTTAAAATTTTACAACCGCGGAAAATACAAAAAAATAGTTTTTCAATGTAAAATATTTGATCAACTACATCGAACTGTCGAATTTTGAAATTGGATTCAAATTTCATACTTAGAGGTTGGCTTCCTAAAAATCCATTTCGATTTTTTTTATTGCAAGTCGCTTCAAATTTGACATTTTAGTATGTTAAAAATTTGATTATGGAAATTGAAGACATACATATTGAAGAATTTGCCATTACCTTTTAAATTTTGGTGTCCGTTTTAGAATTTTGGCCTAAACAAAGTACGTTTGGGATGCACGCCTATACTCTGGAATATAAATGTATTGATACATATAGTGCCATATATTTCACTTTTGGATTCTCCATTTCAAATTCATTGGAACATGATCAGCTACAAATATTTTAGTACAGCACAGCAGAAGTACATAGAGTTTCTAGCTTAACTAAAAATGCTACCTAGTAATTGAAATCTCAGGTCAGATAATGTTTCTCTTAATTGTAAAAACTATAAAACTCCTTCAAAAGCATGAGTATGTCTTCAATACATGTTTAGCTTCATGTTAAGACTTGGATACGATAAAGTACGTCCAATAGTGATAGGAGTATTGTCTTGCATATAATTGCATTCGTGTGCACTATTATAAAAGGTTTTCCAATAATAAATTTCATTGTCATGATATTAAAAAACACGAGTATTTTTTAAGAGAAATCAATGAATGTTTATTTCATTGCAAAGAGGAAGGTATGCCATTAATATTTGAAAACGATATCAGTCAAATGGCCGCCACGGCCATACGCTTGCAGCACCATATCCTATTCATGAAATTTTCCATGACCAATTCCCACATTTGCGGTTGCATGTCCTTGATAACTTTACGAATTCCATCTTTAAGGTCTTGGATCAATTGTGGAGCATTAGCATAGACCTTATCTTTCACGTATAGCCCAAAGAAAAAAATCTAAAGGTGTTCGAGTCAGGAAACTTTTCTTGCAAAATTACGATTGTTTCGTTGTTTGTGTGGCACGTAGTGCAGTCTTGCTGAAAATAAAGGTCGTGCACATCAATATCTTCCAATTCCGGCTATAAAATTTTTTAATCATAGCTCGATAGCGCAATCTATTCACCGTAACAGTTGCACCAGCCTCATTTTCGAAAAAGTAAGGTCCAATCACACCGCCAGGCAAAAACCGAACCAAACAGTGACACGTTGAGGATGGAGAGGCTTTTCAACAATCATTCTTGGATTTTCTGAGCCCCAAATGCGACAATTCTGCTTATTAACGTAGCCTCCGAGGTGAAAATGGGCCTCATCACTGAAGATGATTTTTCGATGAAAAACAGGATGATTTTGATGCATTTGAAGGACCCAATCAGCAAAGATACGACGTTTATGGTGATCGACCGGCTTGAGTTCTTGTGTTAATTGAACTTTAAAAGCCTTAAGACCTAGTTCTTTATGGAAAATACGGTGTAATGTCGTTTTAAAATTTTTAATTCCAAAGATCGACGAGGAATCGACAAACCTGGGTTTTTTTTCAACACTTCGTGTTGCAGCAGCAATATTCTTAGTTGTTCTTGAGCGACGCACACGGTTTGAATTCTTCACATCACTAACTAGTCCCAACAGCTCAAATTCTTCCACCAGTTTCACTATTGCCGGCCGAGAAGGTGCTTCACGACGACCAAAAACTGCTTTAGTTTTGCCAACTGTGACTGCAATATTTTCACCATATTTGTAGTGAATTTTAACAATTTCAATGCGTTATTGAGGCGTGTATCGTACCACTTTTAGTAATGGCGTAGTGTTTTTAGTAGTGTCATTGGAAAACCCTATATAAACAGAAAATTGTATTCTAAAAAATTCATTTCAGTTTCAGTTCCGTTAGAGTGTACCAAAACATTTCAAAATATGTATATACTTAAAATTTTAAAATTTTAAATTTACCTTTGAATTTATTGAAATGATGAATCTCATACATTTACTGTTCTGAATTTAACGAATTTTGAAATAAAACTATTTTTAAATGTAAATCCGAAATTTCCTTTCTAATCAATCTATGAAATTGTTGGATGAAGTATTAATTACCGGATATTAACGAACCTATAAACTTCGAATGCAGAATTTTCAGAAAGGTTCAAAAAATTCTTTAAAACTCTATAAAATACTAAAATTTTTCAATTGAAGATTATATTCAAATTAAAATTTAGAGTAAACATTTCGAATACCAAAAAAATTAATATTTCGAAATTTTCTACGTACTGGGCATTCAAGATTTTTTGAAATGCTGTAGTTAAACGAAAGTTTAACAGTTCGGAATTGTAAGAATCAACCTAAATTCGATATATTGAAAATTTATATTAAAAATTATTAATACAAACTGGAATATCAGATTGAGAATTAAAACGTCGGTTTCATTATCAATCAGGACTAATTAAAATTTGTAAAATTCATAAATTTAATTAAATTCCGAATTTGTCATTTTAATTCGAATTTTGAAACTAGCGGAATGTCAATTTCGTCCAAAAATATTGAATTACAAGTTTACAAATTTAAATATGAAAATTAAATTCTACATCGAACAATGAAATTAAACATTAAATTTTATAATTTCTAACTAGGCGATCAATCGAAATTTTTACAAATTCGTAAATAAATTTTTTATAAATTTTTTACAAATTTCTAAATATTTAAAAATTTTATGATTCCATATTAAATATGTATTGGTATTATAATCTCGCAATCGAATTTAAAATTCAAGTTAAAACTAACATTTCTGAATTACGGACAAATTAAATTTTTTGAATTTTTAAAATTTTAAATACATATTTCGACTCTGGATAATGCGAATACTGTTATTTTCGTACTATACACTTAAAATTTGTAAAATGCAGTAATTGAAATTGAAGAATAAGTTCAGATTTGCAAAATTTTTAAACTATTTAAAATTGGAAGTTTTATATTAGAATATCAGAATTGGAATTGAATAACTTAATGTTTTAGAAATTAGAGTTCGAAGTATCAATTTAAGTTTTGAACGAAAAGTTGAATTTCGTACATTTTTAATTCTGAATACGAATTTTTAAAACATTCAAAAAAATTGTGAAAATATTTAAATTTTTAAAATTTTGAAGACATTATTAAAATTAAAATTTGGAATTATAAAACTTAAATTGAAATTTCGTTTAACAATATATCGAAATTATAATTTTGATCAACCAGATGAAATTTCGAATTCAGATGGGAACGAATTATGGTTTGATAATTTTACCCGAAATTCCAATTAAAATTAATTATTGTTAATTTAAAATTTTCTAAGGTTTTAAGATATTTTGTAATTTTTATTAAAAATTTTTAAAATGTTTTAATTCAGTTTGAAGTTTATGTTCAGACTTAAAAAGACTTAAAATTCAGTCTCAATATGAAAATAAATATTTCAAAAAAATCAATATTTTCAAAATTAAATGATTTTTACGAAATTCAGTATTTGTAAATTCAATTCGAATTTTTAAATCAGAATTTAATAAAGAACGGAATTTTTAAATTTTTAAGAAAATTTTGCAAATTTGAATTGAACTGTCTTTGAATTTGTTTCAATAAATATTCAATTTTAACGTATTTGTAGGAAATTTGAATTTAAATTTTATAGTTAACAGAGTTTCGATTAATTTCAAATTTAAAAAGCTGACTATATTCTAAATTTTACAAATATGAAATTTTTCAGGAATTTAATGAAAACGTCAAGCAATTATTCAAAATCTGTAATTTGTGATATTCTTAAAATGTTTAAATTCCCAAATATTTTAAAATTGGTTAAATTTATTATTATCTGTTTCATAATAAAATTCTGAAACTCTGTAAGCGTTTTACATTTAATTAAAACATGTAACCAAACTGTGCAAATTAACCTTATTAAAATCACTAGAAGATTTTAAATATAGTTTCAGTTGATATCTGTTACAGCTGGAATTAGATTGGCCGACACCGGTAGCTCAATTCGGTGTTTTCTTTGCCATATATTATCATAATACCATGTTGTTGTCTGATTTTCATTAATGCTGCGAATATATACTAGAACGTCTCAAAATCTTTTACGATTTTAAGGCAGTCATGGTCATAGTATGGAATAAATGCAGCTTTGCCTTGACACTTTTTATCCAATGCACCTTGTCAAAATGCATCTTTTAACTCAATGAATGATAGGCTACTACCATCTACGATTGACAATGGATATATACGCATTCCTACTCGTCATCCATCCAAACAAAGCATGATTTGATTTTGAAATTAAATGAGATGATAGACTTGTCGACTCTTCAATTACTCTCAAATACTAAGAAATCATGTATGTAGGTATTAGGTAGAACCGCTAGACCGTATTTGTTAATCGAAAAAATATTATTTATCATCAGCCAAACTGAAAATTTTGATCAGAAGTTGGATAATGAAAATCAGAAACATATTTAATTCTCAACAATATCTTTGAAATCTCTATGAGCCAGTTGAGAATGCCCTTACCTGCTGCATTTTAACTTCTGATAATTGCCGGGAGAAATGATTTCGATACACAATTACATACCGTACTATCCTTTTAACGATCTTATGGAACACCACTTATACCTACTAAATTTTGTGGCAATAATATTTGAATATGATTTTGGGCATGTGGCCGCCCCGGCTGGCACGTACATGACGTAATCTGGCGATTCAATTTTTAATCATTCTTGGCAGCATTTCTGGCAGTATTTCGGCAATAACGAATGTTGGCTTCCAAGTGTCCAATAGTCTCTGGCTTATCAGCATATACAATATATATTTATAGACATTATATGGAAAATGGCCTATCCTCCAGTATTAAAAAGTATGGGGTTTTTAGCTGTGTTCAAGAAGTGAACTTTAAAAATAATTGTCGAGTAAGTTTTCGTTGTTGCTCCCGATCGATCTGAGGAGTACTTATAATATAGTAACAATTAAATTTAGAAAATTACTACCCTATTCATATGACAAAATATAGTGTCTAGGGCTTTGGCCATTTAGCAAAGTGAGTCCTTGAAATGAATGAATCAATTGATATATGATTTAAAGTAATATCAATCAGAATTAAAATTTGATTTGTAACAACAAAAGTCACAATTTCATTGATGTAGTTTACAATATTTATCGCGGGATATTATGACGTTCCCGAACATTATACCACCGAGTGCAACAATTTTATGATGGACTTCAGAATAGAGAAATTTATAAATTTGACAGCATTAAGAAAGCAAATGAAAGTGGACTGGATACACATTGAGGAAAACAGAAGGTGGCATAACCAGAATGTCATTCGAATGAAAAACAAACTAGGAAGACCGCCAATGATCTGTGCTAACCCAATTGCCCCAAATAGAGTCAGACAGCCTAGTATAGACGCCCAAATCGGAAATGAGGGAAACAAATATAAAATTGGGCGAGTTAAACAATTTTGACTAATTATTGCGATTTCATCTAACATTTAATAGAATTTACCGCATAACTGTTTAGTAAAAACTTCACAGCTCTAAAAAATTTGTATATTCTCATTTTTTAGAACCTTTCCTTTTTTTATTTTTTATATTTTATGTTTTGTAATTGCTAGTGTAAACAGCGTAATGCTGATGTAAAATCCACAATAACGATGTGGTTTAATTCAATTTATCAGACACTATGGAACACCAGTGGGAAGAAGCCATAGATTAATACAACATAGTAAATTAAGTTAGAATAAAATTGCTCATTAGTCCAGGTGACTAGATTGTAATAATTGTTTATTTAAAATATTTAAATAAAATTAAAAAAAAAAAAAAAAAAAAAAAAAATATTTTATGTTTTACCATTGGTAGTATTCCTTGTACTTTAATTTATTGTTGTGTCTTTCTTTATACGAAACTAACAAGAATTGCCGCCCTCGTTGGCACAGTAAGTAGCGTCCTTGCTTTGTTCGATTCCCGGTGGTGACCAAAAATCACGGTTTTGTGTTTTTAATGTGTAAGTATAAGTGTTTGTCCGGGTATTGCACTGTGGCCCCATTAGTGGCATTGAGTGCTGGAGTAAAATCCGCCCAATTTTAAATAAAATAATAAAAACAATAAGTGTACAATGATAACAAGCTAAAAAAAATGTACAATCGTATTGCTAGTATGCATCAATAATAATTAATTAATTTAAATGTGTGTTACCTCAAACATGTAGTTGACTTAAATTTATACATTAAACCTAGTGGATCTTCTTTGTGAAGCGGTCTATATTTTGGTTAACTTAATAGAATTAGTTACCTTGCTAATTCATTGGGATGTGTTATCAGTTTCGGAAGGTGTGTGTGTTTTAATCAAAAGTTTGCGATTTTGGATATACAGCAAAGTATTTTTGATTGCGTTCGTTGCATAAGATCTATATTCGATGAACTTGTACAGCCCCATAGCTGAATTTCATATGTTCATATTGGGATTAGGATCGTTTTGTATCGTAGAACCATAGAAAAAACAGTAAATAGATTTCTCATAATTTTATTTGCACTGCGTATGAGCGAGAAAAAATATTTTCAATGTTATCGTTGTGTTGTTGATATTCCATAGTGCATACAGTGTAAACAATAGAATGCACCTACACAACGATGACATAGGAAAATTCAGAAGATTGCTGTACTCCTCTGTTTTTGTATAAATGAGAAATCTAGTATGATTGTCTATGGTAGAACCTTGCACTCATAGGTAAAGTTTTGATTTTCTTCCAATCAGCCAGTACATTTTTCAAAATTTTATTTTATTTGGTTGCGCTTTGATTCAACGTGCTTTCTCCAAGTCAACCTTAGTAATAGTTTTTTAGGCCATTAAGCCATATTTGTCGAAAGCTTTCGCAATGTCTATAGGAATACTGTCTAACAATATTTTTTTTCTAGTAAGGCGAGTTTAACTGTGTTTACAACTCTGTCCACCTGCTCTATACAGTATGATGCTGGCCTCGAAACACAAATTGATAATCTGATATGATGTGTCTTTCAGATAATATTGGTTTTCATTTTTGTAATACCATATTTTCAAAGACTTTCGGAAGTGCACTTATTAGCCTGTATACGAAGTAACTTGTGTTTCATCTCTTCCAGGCCTTAGAATCATTGTAATTAGTCATATTTTTTATTTATGAGAGGAGTATCTAAATACATTTCAAAATCGCATTAAAAATAAAAGTTATGTGTTTTATACATTTATCAGGTAATTCTCTGATTATTGTGTTCTGGAGCTTTCTCTGGGTTTATATAGTTTTTAATGATGTTTCAAATTATATTTTACAGGAATTGATTTCGAAAGGTCCTACTGGTAGTCACTGTTATTATTTATTTTTTGTTTGGTGTGAATACTTTTTACAAGTAGTTAGAGAAAGTAGTAACCATTTCTACGTCATTTCTGGCATAATGTTCATCTGGTTGCTTGATTGGTGGGATTGATAATCCAGGTTTCTTTCCATTATATGTGTTAAAACATTAGGCGCCCGCATCAATATCTTCTGGGGTGCCGAGTTAAATATCTAATTGGCAATTTAACTACGGTAATTGCGTCATATAGTTGTTTCCCTTTTTGCGTGATCAATCTCGAACCCCAGTTGTTTAGCATTGTAATCGCCCTGCGAGAAATGTAATGCCACGCTGATTACAATAATCGATAATCTGCTGCTTTTTGAATGCGTGGTTCGGTAGACAGTAAACAGCCTATATTATACAATTTCCAAACCATTCATCTAGGCAGATAATAGTTGCTTAGATGTGATCTTTATGATATTTATTGAGTTCAGAATGCATTATTCTTCGTTTAACAAGGATTTCAGTTTCGTCGTGTGCTTTTTCTTGTTTCGTCTCATTATTATAAATTAAATACTCGTTAATTTTAAAAATGTTTCCTTTTTGCAAAGTTTGTTTCTGATATTAGCATGATGTCTGTATATTTTCATCGACGAAAAAGGTCTGAACCTGAACTTTGTGCTATGAGAAAGATCGCTCATATTTTGCATCATCATATACTAATTTGTCTTACCGTCATCATCATGACACTTTGCATTGTTTGGGTCAGTTAATTGTTTACGGTTGCGTGAACATTTAAGTTTACTTTTGTTGAAATTAACTTTTTTTTGGGGCGGTACCTTTTAGGATGTTCGCATAGGGAACTTCTGGTTGTGCAAATCTGTTTGTGGTTTAGTATGGATTCGTTGGGCAATTGTACTTCTTGAAGTCATAATTCTTTGATTGTAACGTGACTTAAGCATTCGTTGTTCAGATCGCAACTTTGCGTTGGTCTTACCAATTTATGGCAATTTATTATATTATCGCAATTTATTGCGATCCAATAATTATCTCAAGTTATATATACTGTGCTTTGGTTTTATGTTTTTCTTATCTTGCTCTAATTCTAAGTGAAAGATCGACTGAGGAACCTTCGCCTAATTTAAAATGTTCGCAAATTATTTGCACGGAAGCCTACAGCCGCGAGAGCCACATGAATGTCGGGAACTTTTCCTAATTAATAATAATAATCAGGTTTTGGATGAGGCCATTACTGGCCCCAGCGTACTCGCTGAGATCTTGTTTCAAGTACAATATCGGGGATCTCGATTATTTTCTCAAATGTAAGGAGCCAGCTATCGTTTTCATCCCTCAGCGTCTGTTGTGTCATTGTCCCTATAACCAGAGATCATGTATTTTGTTTTAGACGCATTAATCTGGAGAAGCTGCAAACTCTACAAGCGGATCAAATATTTCCTTCACTCCGTTACTTTTCAGTCCAATCACACATATGTCATCTGCATATGCTTGGGCTGGCGATATAAGATGTTGCGCTGAGACATGAGATTGAAGAGTATCGAAGACAGAACATTTCCCTGCCGTACTTTTCCTAAACAGTATTTTACAGTTGGGATCAGTTTAGCCAAAACTTCACTCATATTACAATTTTCATGAGTCTATATTCCCGTGCATCCATCTATCATATACACTTTGTTTAAATTTGAATTTCCAAAATCACGAAACGTTGCATACACATATCACTTTCGAACTAAACGTGTATTTTACTAATCGATAATACATTATGGCTATGTTGTTACAATCATTATGGTATTACGTCTCCTGCCCACATCCCGTATACATACATATATAAACTAAGTATATAGACGAGTAAACGTATATGGCGTTTATCTAAATAACAATCTATTTTTTTTTTCTTACACCCCTACACATCTTACCTATTATATTGTAGAATTTTCTTATTATATGTATGTTAGCAGGTAACAGGCAGCAATTTCCCAACTCATGTATAAATTTCCATTGAATGTGAAAAACCATTTTCACATGGGAAATATATACGTATTGTGTATAGAACGATGGAAAAATTTCAATTTATGTTATTTCCATTTCCACGTACTCGTATATTGACACTTGATCATATAATTTATATTTGAATGTATCCATATAGTCTACCTACATATATATACGTACCAGTGAAATTGTTTAGTTTTCTTAAATGATGTACACACGAATTTGTGCATCTTAAATTTTATTAACAAACTATATAACAAGTGTATTTGAGTTGATGAAGGCCAATCGAAACTCATTGCCACGTTTTCATTCAAACAAAATTTGGAAAGAATGTTAAATTTATATATCCATAGACAGTAAATAAATTTGGTATACCTTATTATGTGTATAACACAATAAAATTTCGATCAGGGATTTATATACCTTTAGGACGTAATGTCTCTATATATACCTATGTATACGTATATGTTTTGATTCCCGTTCAACAATTAAATTATTCTCAATAGAAAATCGTTTAAATGTTTATTGTACATATAACTACTGTACGACTCTATATGTACCTACATAAATTACATAAAAGATGGTGTCATGAAGATAAAATTTGATTTATTATTGTCAGCTTAATGGAATGAAACGAAATTGGTTGATGAGGAATGTATGTGTATGTATGTGTGTAGGAATGATATAATATGAATTTGTATGATTTATTCAACTAAAGCTTATATACGCTTTTATGTTCTGGTGTGGACGTTGGTTAATAAAATTATTCACATTACTCATAACAACGTTGTAGAGAACATAATTGGCTTCGATTATATCATACATGTATTAGGTATATATGCGAACGGGTACGGTAGGTAGGACAATCGATGGTAATGGTTCGTAAAATGATTTATTTTTTAATTCAGCCGCAGAATGTGCAATGCTGATGGACTTGCTCATCAGACAAGGTATGTGTCATGTCCGAATGACTCTAAAAGATGATATTGAAGCAATCTTTGTTCACAGTAGAGTTAACACCAACATCATACCAATCTTACATAACAATTACAAAGTACGTTAAGACTCAAGCGAATGGCCGCTCTTCATTTAAAATTATTTGAGGTCAACTATAAAACCTGTAATATTTATGCAAACGGAAATTTGATCAGACAGTATCTTAAAATATTATTCCACGTCCAAATATAATACGACACACATTAATGCTTTCTCAAAAGTAAATCTCAACAACATTCAATGAGAGTGGTTGTACCAGTTGGCAGATCATCCTGTTAGTATGGCTCCATGACACCAGTAACTCAATAACAGTTCATCAACCAACATTGTTGAACCAGTAACACTAGTAAACATGGTGTTCCAGAATATAAGAAATTATTATTGAAATCCTGGGAAAGAAGTAATGTTGACATATAGGCAAAGAATTAGATCGAACCGACATATAATGTCGAAATTGTCTAGGTTTTCACTATACGTAAGAAACTACAGATCTTACAAGTGAATGGATGTATCTTCAGTATCACTCTCCTACACGGTCCAGATGTGTAATTCCTAGCACCAATATCTAAAGAGATAGTTGCGACAACAATCGATAATATTAAAGAACCACTATCAATCCGTGCTTTGTTGAGATCTGGGAATAAATGAAGGAAAGAAGAAAAACAAGGAGAATATGGCATCTGACCAGAAATCCCATTGACAAAACAGCCTTCAATCGGAGAAGTAACTTATTCAGACAACCTGTACCTCGGATACCACCCATAAGAAATGCTCAAGGTAGTTGGGTTCGACAAGACAAGGAAAAAGCGGAATTCTTTGCTCAACACTTTTAGCAACAGTATTTCAACTCCATGACATTCAATCCAAAATCGACGTAACACCTGTTTTACAACCAAGTCAGGATTTTACGCCAACGAAAATTGCCGAAGAAATCAACCAAAATCTTAACCAAAAAAATGCACCATAGGAATTGATGAAATATCATGATCAAAATGCTACCACAAAATTATTGCCAGCTGCTTGAATCATATATACCTCTCAGAGTCGTCCATGAAGAAACATGTTCTGAATTTTATCCGACGTTAGCGGGAGTTCCATTGGGAAGCGTATTAGGACCCCTCCTCTACCTTCTCTACACGGCAGACATACCTACAACGAACAAAACATTCATCGGTACGTTTGCTGACGACACTGTTATTATGGCAATAGACGAATCTCAACAAAGGGCAGTGGAAAATCTTCAACGAGTAATGAGCAACGTTACTAAATGGACGATTGATTGGAAAATCGCGCTTGATGAGCTTAAATCAACCCATTTGACATTTAAAAATATCAACCAGCACACATACCTCAACGGGGTGCAAGTGGCGCAGGCTGAATCGGCCAAATACCTTGGTCTGTATCTAGACTCAAGGCTAAACTGGAAACATCACGTGAGACAAAAAGCTGAACAGATACGATTAAAACAACGTCAAATGTACTGGTTAATTGGGCAACATTTCATAATGAATCTGTATTGCAAACTACTAATTTATACCAAACCATCTTCAAACCAATAGGGATGTATGGTGCTCAGGTATGGGGTTCTACTCATAAATCCAATAGAGAAATTATCCAACGATCACCGATTTGTGACTAACAGGGAAATACACAATGATTTACAAATACATCCGCAAATGTGCCATGAAACATGAAAAGAGGCTTCTCATCCACACCAACTTTGAGGCCGTACAACTACTGGATAGTACAAACGAAGTAAGGCGGCTCAAACGAACTAAACCACATGAGTTAACCGAATGAATATAATACCTCAGGGGAACTGGACACTGGATAAGTACTAATGTCAACCTTACTAATGAATTAAACCAATTAATAATGTTTAAGATTGTAGTATAGCCATACCAATTAAGGAAATTAAAAAACAAATAATAATAATCCGTGCCTTTGAAGATAAAGGTACATCTCTTGTTCTAATTGATGAAGAAATCGGCTAAACATTGAAACTGGAGCACCCCGAACATAACTTACTTAGTGTATCAAAAACACAACCCGACATAGAGAAAGATAGCTTTAACTAAGTAGGATTTTTGGTGATGCTCTTTGAATATACGAAGGTAACTAGGAGGAGCCGATAACTGTGGAGGTAGTCATTAGATGATGATTTAGACCGCTAAGTCACGTTCCGCAAGCGAAAAAGATCATGATAATCAAATTCCAATAAAACTTATAGTAATCGTTGTTTCCAGGTAATTTAAAGGCTGAAATTAATTAAATTTTGAAAATATGTACTTTCAATTTTTGATTTCAATTCCACTCAAATTGTAGTAGTTTACAAAGGACTCAAAGGAGTTTTCAAATTGTATGTAAGTTTGATTAGAATTGGAAATCAAATTATTGTAAGTGACGAACAATTCACTCAAATGGTATATGAAAGACCTAATCAAAGTTTGATTATTTTTGATAATAATTTTGTGTGAATTTAGACCCATCAAATTCCACTCTAAGTTCGGTAAGCTTATAGCCAATCAAATTTAGAAACTTCTCATCAGAAAAAAGCTCTTTTATTATTTGATTCAAATTTCACTCAAACTTTCATGGTTTACCAAAGACGTTTTAATTTATTTTCAACACAGTTTGGTCCCTCAGATTCCACTCAAAGTTTGAAACTAACTTATCTATGTTGAACTAATCAAATTCGCATAAAACTTAGTAATCGTTGTTTCCAGCTAATTTATAGGCTGAAATTGATTAAACTTTGAAAATAAATTCGTTCAATTTTTAATTCCTATTCCACTCAAATTGTAGGAGCTTACTAAAGACTTTCACAAATTGTATGCAAGTTTGACTGGAATTTGAAATCAAATTTTTGTAAGTGACAACTCACACAAATAGTTTATGAAAGACCTAATCAAAGTTGGATTAATTTTGAAAATAATTTTGGTGTAAATTTAGGTTCATCAAATTTCACTCAAAGTTTGTTAAGCTTATAGCCAAAAAAATTTATAAATTACTCATCTTTTCTGCCTATTAAAAGCAGATCAGATGGCTGAGATGCATTTAATTTTGAAAAAAGCTGGTTTAATTTTTAGTTCAATTTTCACTCAAATTTTGGTAAACTGATTGGTAAACTCACTCAAATTGTATTCAAATTCTAATCAAACTTTAACTAATTTTTTTAATTAATTTTAACTATAGTTAAGTCCCTTAAAATCCACTCAAACTTCGGTGAGCTTATACCGATTACATTCAACAAGTATTTCCTACAATTCTGATTTAATCTGAAAAAGTTTTATTTGGTCTGGAAAAAAGTTAGATTTTTGAGTTATTAACATATTGAATATATTTTGATAATATGGTCGATTAATTTAAAAAAATATATAATTTGATCTAGGCATCCTGCATAGGACTAGGTTGCTGTAAATTGTATAATATTTGGTAACTCACAACGACAACATTCGTTTGGATTAAATCATCATCTATTTTAGATCCATATACATAATTTTATGATTTAATTCACATTAGTAGCATAACTATTAATTTAGATGCACCTAATCCTTAGATTTTTATGTACTAAACAGTTGAACTGGGCTGGATGGGACACATAATTAAAGAAACTACGCAACGAACTGATATAAACAAATTACTCTACGCCTGCAAGCTATCTCAAGAGAAGGCGAATAAATCGAAATTGGTAAATTTCAGCCTGGAAATGGTCACAGTCAAAAACATTTTTCAGAATTATATTTTATTTCCAAACAGTATTCATGATAAACTCGGGGAAGATCATGGTGCAGAGACTTGAGGAGACCAATTTGGAGTTGTATGATCTCACTCTAAGCTCAACTGGATCTATCGATATGATGTAGATGAGGAAAATATTTATTACCTCAGGGCTTTCATAGGAAGACCTGCTAGTACATGTAAGGCCGACTGAGGGACTGCACGACTGGCATATAAAAGGTTAAAAATCTGTTTCAAATAATAATAAAATAGACTTTATTTCATGCACAATATCGGGGATGTTCATCAAATCTCTGATCTCGATATTGTACAGAGCTCGGTACGTACCATCTATTTCGCGTTTGGGCCGTAAACCACACGCATGACTCTTCTCTCAAATGTAAGGAGACATCTCTCGTACTCATCCGTCAGAGCCCAACTTTGACATACAAACGTAACAACGGGCCTAATCAACGCTTTGTAAAGTTTCAGCTTCATGGCACTTGATATAGGTGTTTAGATTTTATCAGTGGCCTTAGAGGATACAAAGCAGAACCGCTAGCTGCCAGCCGCACTTTAATATCCTCACCCACATTGTTATGGTCTCAATCGAATAAGGTCGAAAAGACTGTTCCACAAAATATCCTCTAATGCATTCCACTCCAGGTGAGCGGTTTCGTTTTAGTTTCTGCATGACCCCGGTGAATTCTTCATGGGATGGATCCTCAATGCAAATCTCCGCAGTCTGTATTTGAGGTGACCCAACTACAGTCTGTGACGCAACATGAGCACCAAGCAGGTCAGTTAAGTATCCATTCCATGCGTCGAGTACTGCGTCGATGTTGACACAGAGGTTTCCATCCCGGTCCCGAATGGCAGTTAATGCAGGCTTGAAAGTATGGTGCAATCCAGTAATTCCTTAAGAAATTACGCGCTCATTGGTGAGTTGTTGTACTTTCAGAACCTCGGCCTTCCACCATTCTCGCTTCTTCCGTCTACAAATCCGCGTAACTGCCCTCCTAGCAAGAGCAGCCTTATTTTTCCTCGCGATTGTGAGACGTTGTTGCATTTCACTATGTGCTATATTTTGCTACCAATCATTCTTGGGTCTGACTTTCACCATACCTAAAGCCTGTTGAGCAGCACTGACAACCGAAGTTTTCAGTACCTCCCAGACAGAGTTCACAAAATCAGACTGGTAATTAGTTCCCTCAAAGTTTCTTTTCATATTCATTTATCAGACCGTCACAGTCGAAACATTCCATGCGTCTCGCTGTGTTCCCGGGCCTGTACGAAAACTTCCACCGTAGCGTTACAGCGACCAAATAATGATCGCTGCCTACATATTTGGTTGGTTACCGATAATCTCTCACATCCTGCACAACCCGAGTTCGCCATTTTGAAATTTATATGTGGTCAATTTGGCTGCGGGAAATTTTGCGAGGATGGATCCATGTTTCCAAATGTATCTATTTGTGAGGGGGAAATGTGCTTGCTACTCTAAGATCGTGAACAATTGGAAAGTACATCATTTTCTCACCATTATCGGTCATAGTTTCGTGTCGGGAGTACGGACTCAATTAACATTCTAACATCGTGTTCGGGTATAGATCCCATCAGATCGTCCAAGTCATTGTAAAATAAGTCTTTATCTTGGAATTGGCTGACTTCTGTGGGCGCATGTACAGAAATTATTGACAGTACAGAAATTATCGAACACAATCAGTTATTGACTACAATCAGTTCAAAGATTTCCGAGGTTATCTCCATACTGTACAACAACGTATAGCCCTGGGACACATGGTCTCCACTTTAAGGCCAGCGAGTTTCTTGAAGAAGAACGAGTTCCAGCCGATACTCCTTCATGCATGTGATTTTAGGCCCTTTTCTTAAGGGACTGCACGTTCCACATGTGTGCCCCCGACCACAGGGGCCTGTTTGAAATACTGGAGTCTGTGAATTATAGAAGGTGATAGAGAGTACTTTTAACACTGTCTTCAGTAACACAACAAGACAATTAGGTATAGGTACACAATTAATATGCTTGACATTTACGTCAAGCTGTTAAAATCTCTGAAATTTATTTTTGTAATATAATTCCAATTAATTTTTTATAAATATTTAATGCCCCTCGCATTTAAACCAGTTGAGTGGAAATTTAAACAAAAATCAAATGGTGCCCTAATGTAAATAAATATTCAAATAATAAAAAATTGCGTGCTTCTCGTTATAAACATAATTGTGCTGAAGCTTTGGGTATACACAATTCAAAACTGCCCACATTATTTTACAATTATTTTTTGACTTAATACGACATCAATGTTGCTGTTGAAAATTAATAGAATATGTATGTAAGTATATGTATATTACATTCCATCCTACCAATTTATTTTGATTTATGTATTCAACATTTTTTTTTCAATTTTCTCAAGTTTAAAGCTCAATGGAGCAATACACCATTTGATTTACAAATGTACATAAAAAAAAAAATAATAATAAGGAATTTTTTAATAAAATTCTCATCGTACGGTCCTTGTTCTCCACTGGAGCTGGAAAATCGCTATTTTATTTTGTTGACACGATTTCATTTCGCAATCAATTATGCGTGCGGTGTGGTGCGAGGGATTCAAGCTAAAACGAATAAATAATAATATCGATTTAAAATTAAATCGAACATGATGTTTAGATTCGCCATTAAAATTTATTTATTATAAAGGAACACAATCTAACATTTATGTATGTATGTATATGTACCACATATATGTATGTACATACATAGAAATATATTCCACTTAAAGTTGATGTCGACAGTTATTTAAATATTGAATGTCATTTTATAATTTTGGCGACTTGAAAAATCCTTTCAAGTTAATATTGAGTGGAACCCAACTTAATGTTTGTTGATTTTATTTAAATTACTTGACCTTTTTTTTTTATTCATCAACGAATAAAATGTATAGAAAACTGAAAGGGATAAATGGTTGGCACGAAACAAAATATTGATGATATAGAATTTGGTTGCTGATTATTCTGACAAATTAATTTTTGTGGCTATGTTTGTACTGGTATATTAAGTGCTTGTTTTAGTCCCAAAATGATTTAGACTCAAGCTATTTAAATTTGGTATTATTTATAAGGGTTATTAATCCATAGATAAAAGACAGTCGTCTAAGTCAGTTCAAGTGTCATATTAGCATTGGAATGGTTATAACAAGTAGCTCCGAGTTAGATACACATAAATACAAATCCTCTAATTATTCAACATATTAAAAGAAAAGGTTAATCGACTACCTTTTCGGAATAAGGTTATAGGTTAAATTTAGTTACAATGTAACAACATTGTTTCACGAAATTAAAAATAAAATTAATTGGTCAATGATGGGCTGTTACTAGAGATTTGTGATAAAATTAACAGTACATACTAAAAAAATGTATCACAGTATTTGTCCACTAAAGTTTGACAGTAGAGTAAATTAAATAGTGGCTCACAAATGTTAGCTCTTTTCTGAGTATTACGACACATCGAGTGTAAAACGGATGAAATGATCAGGACTGTGATATGGGTGATATCTATAACTCTCATTAACAATTTTGCTACCGCCGAATAAACATTAAAAATAATTTACTTATTACTTGTGTGAAAAGTTGAATCAGCAGTTATTAATTTTTTATAAAAAAAAAAAAAATTTGATGACAAAATATGTGAAACCGAAATGTTCCAATATTCTCCTCCTCAATTAAGAAAAGCGATTTGTCGGTAAACGCCACAACCACAATACTGACTAATAAAAATTGCAAATGCATCAAAAATTACTTTACCAGGTAATTTAATATCAAGTGAACTAAAAATTAACTTAAATGAACTTAGTGCGTTGAACAATAAAAGTGCATCGACAACAGAAGACAATAAAATAAACAGTGATGTAGGTCAGTATTTAGTGCAAACAGGGCTGAACCGGTTTTCTTGTTTGGTTGAAACCACCACCAATCTATTTGAGGGAAGAATAAAATAGAGAGCTCCCAAGAAAAAATGAGTCCATTACTAATAGTTAATTACTAACAAAAATTCAACGGCGCAGTATTGACCCTTACAGAGCGTTAGTTAAACATTTCGGCGAAGTTAGTAAACATTACTACACTTACCAACTAAAAAGCCAAAAAGGATTGGTCGTCGTGTTGAAAGGTATCGAGGTATACGTGGATGCTCTCGCTGAAAAAGGATTTCAATGCAAATCAATTACCAATATTATTAACCGTGGGAAGTTGCATCAGCCATTGTTCCGTCTGGAATTAGAACCAGATAATAAAAAAATCAAACAGAACCATGCAATATTTGACTTAAAATATCTACTGCATAGAAGAACTATCGTTGAGGAACTCATAAAAAGAACTGAACCGGTACAGTGTGTTAAACGGCAAGAGTATGGACACACTAAAGCATGTTGCACTTACTCCATAACTGAAATGCATGCAACAAAGAAAAAAACGGAAACATCAATGAGAAAATACAGCAACTGTGGCGGAAATCACACTGCAAATTACAGAGGGTGTCCAATTTACCTAGAATTGAAAAAAAGCATCAATCCAAGGCAGCGAGCAGAGCAACGAATTTTTAATCTTCATTCTTCCACTAAATCAAAGGTGCGAGCTGAAGTTTCATATCATAACGCACAAAATAACCAACTAAAACCAACTGTTAACAGAAGTGTGCATAAAAAGGTTTCATATGCAAGTATCCTTAAGGGTAGCACTCCTAAAGTGCAATCAAATGAAAAAGAAAACGTCACAGCAGATTTAAGCAAGTTAACTAACATGATGCAAAGCTTCATGGCGATGATGTAGAGAACCATGAATCTAATGATGCAGAATATGAACACGTTGATGCAGATAGTCGTTAAAAATCAAAAATGACTGTCCTCAAAATAGCCATATGGAATGCAAACGGCCTAGGACAACATAAAGCAGAGGTTCAAGCATTCCTCACTGTGTGTCACTGGCGTGTTTGGGGGGGTGAGGGGGGAGGGTGATTCCAACGCCAAACACACTCACTGGGGTTCTATATTAATATCGCCGAAAGGCAAACAACTTTATGAAGCTATAGAACAACAGTCCCTGGATTACTTATCTGCCGGTCACCCAACGTACTGGCCCACCAATAAAAAGAAACTTCCTGATTTAATTGACTTTTGTGTAACTATAATGGCATTCCACGTACATATGCCAAGGCCTCCGATTGCTATTATCAGTCTTCTGATCACTCACCTGTATATGTAAGAGTGAGCACTGGCGTCTTAATAATAGAAACGCCAAAACGGCTTACAAACAAGCAAACTAATTGGGATCAATATAAGAGGCTAGTCGAACAAAATTGTGTACTGAATATCCCTCTTATCAGACCAGCAGATATAATAGATATAGATAAGCTACACCTGTCTTAAATAGTACAGAAAAAGTTAATAAACTGTCACATAATATACAGGAACTAATCCAGGAAAAGCGGAAAATTCGTCGCCATTGGCAAGGAACAAAATCACCGTTGTTGAATTGGAAATTAAATCGAGCTATTAATACTATTTATATTGCGGGAAGAAGAAAACCAGAGCGTCGAGAATTATTTAAATGAACTCTCGGCAACCGAGAGGACAGATTATTCTTTGTGGAAGGCAACAAAAAAATTAAAAAGGCCAACAACTCGAATCACCCGATTAGACTACCAATTGGAAATTGGGCAATTTAATATACAAAATTAAAGGACTTCTACCGTACAAATTTCTCATAGTTCTGGGAAACTATCTCCTTCAAAGGCAGTACATGGTTAAACAAAATAATGCAACTACTTGTTGAAATGATATAAACGCAGGTGTTCCACAAGGCAGCGTTCTAGGCCCAATATTGTACCTGCTGTACACAGCTGACTTACCTGTAACCAACAAGGTAGTCATATCAACCTTTGCCGATGATACGGCCGTCCTGGTGTCACACAATAATCCCAAAACTGCCTCAAAGGAATTACAGAATCATCTAAACAAAATCGAGAACTAGCTAAAGACATGGCGCATAAAAGTGAAGGAAAACAAATCAACTCACGTCACATTCACGCTAAACAAACGCAAAAAACAAAATATTCCTCAACAAACCAAGATCAAATACTTAGGCATGCACCTGGACAGAAGGCTAACGTGGAAAAACCATATCGAAGCAAAGCGCAAACAAATAAAAATAAAATTTTCCAAAATGTACTGGTTGATGGGAAGAAAATCTCAGCTGTCATTAGCCAATAAAGTTTTATTGTACAAAGTAATAATCAAACCCATATGGACATATGGCATTCAGTACTCCTGCAACGAACCCAAGCGAACATACTTCGTAATATTACCAATGCTGCGTGGTACATTCGAAATAGTAATATACACGATGATCTTGAAATTAAAACTATTAAAGAAACCATTAGAGAATTGAGTTCGAAATATCTAGAGACACATCCCAATGAATTGGCCAGGGATAGATTAAAACAGCCGCGATTTAGGCGACTGAAAAGAGCAGATCCACTTGGACTGATGAACGTGTAAATTTATTAAATAGTGAACACTAATAACAAGCATTAACATTGGTTAAGACTAAAAATATGTAATAATTTTAGGTTAAGAGTTGAATACTTCTTGTTAGGTTCTTTTGTAGAAAGATTCAAGAATAAAGCCATTGGAGGCATTTAAAAAAAATCTACAACTAGCCCTTGACACGGTTCCTAACGCCATTACTTAGGGAATGCTCATTGATTTCCCAATTAAATGTTCAGAAGTATTGCTAACATCAAGCTTTATGAAAGATCTTGCAAAATTAGTTGTTTTAAATTATTTCAATTTTATTTTAGTTTAGGTCATTAACGCTAGTTCATAAGATTATGTTTTGATGATTTTATCTTTCCAATCCATCACAGTGTTGGTTTGACAGTTATGACTAGATTGGATTATTTTCTTTGGGGTTATGTAAAGTCACTTGTCTACGTCGATAAACCAGAGGCAATTGAACACCTGGAAATCAACATTCGAAGAGTTATAGGCGAAATACGACCCCAAATGCTGCGAAAAGTTTGTGAAAATTGGTGTTCCAGGTTGCCCCTTGTACGCGCCAGCCATGGCAACATTAATGTCATAAAATTTTCTATTCAATAAAGCCCGTTTCATTGATATTAAAAATATATCTTTGTTTTATTATGATTTAAACTTGGGTAACTCTATAAAAAAACACCCTTTATATGAAACGATTACTGCTTTGACAAGCACCCCCATTATACAAAATAAGAAGACCCTTAACAAATTATAACCAATGGAAGTTAGAGAGCTGGTAAGAGGAAAACGACGGGAACGTAAAACACTGGATAATAAAACAATTCTTAACAATTTATGTCACAGTCTCAAATCCCTTCTTAAAGAAGTTAAAAATGAATCAATCAACAGATATCTAGTTAGCCTATGATGAAAAAAATTCTGATTACTGACTGTGGAAGCGACGAAAGGACTCGAAAGACCCAAAATGCAAGTTCCTCCTCATAAAAAGGATACAGGCCAATTTGTTTCAAAAAATTTTGAAAAATTATTACTAAAGAGACGACTTAAACAAATAATTGAGGACCGACAACTGATTCCTCCATATCAATTTGGATTCAGAGAAGATCATTCTACAATTGAACAGGTGCATAGAATCACCAACATAATTGAAAGAACGTTAGAACGTAAAAAAGTATGCTGAAACATATTCCTGAACGTCGCTGCATAGAGACCTGCCGAGGTATTCTATGCCATACTAAGACATTTTCGTGTGAAATATGAGGATGAATGCTCCGAACTAAAGAAAATGTCTCCCGGTTTCCCGCAGGGGAGTACCTTAGGACCAATTAATAGTATGTATGTATGTAATGTATATAGTAAGGATACTTATAGTAAGGATACTTACTATATACAAGTGATTTATACCAACCACGAATGAAAGAATCATATAGCCACCTTTGCAGATGACACAGCAATTACGGCAATTGAAAGTAATGTCGCCGATACAACGAGCAAACTCCAGAAGATTACCAATGTGGTTAGTAACTGGACAAAACAATGGCGAGTCAAGCTTTTTAGAGACGAAATCCACCCATATATTAACTTTACAAATCAAAAGGCGATGGTAAGACTTTTACAGATAAAAATTAAATCACGACCGGCGCCATATGCAAACACAGCTAAATACCTTGGCATGACCATCGATGCCAAGCTTAAGCAGAAGGCTCTGGGCTTACAATTCACAACAAGTTTTTGCTATATCGGAAAATACTAAAGCCGACATGGACTTACGGTATTCAACTCTTGGGACGTTTCAAAACAAGGTAGCAATCTAAATGCTCCGTGGTACACAAGAAATGAAGACCATCACAAGGACCTAAGGATGAACCAGACACGAAGTAAGGCTTCAGGAACATGGACACCCCTATATTCTAGCGAACTAACCAAATTAAAATTAGTAAACAGGATTAATAAATTATGGGACTAACCATTCGGTTACATTCCAACAAATTCAAGTCTTTGCAGAATTTGAAATGCTTTTTTACAGATCCGAGTTTCTTTGGTAAAAATTATTTAAAATTATGTTTCAAAGTGCATAGAATAGAACTCATTCGGGAATTTAAAATATCTTTAGTTATATTCAACTATGATTAAGGGTTATGCTTTAAGATTTCTTCAAATCTGCCTACTATATTACATAAGATATGGCTTATCTGTTTACGATAAAACGATTATATAGTAATAGATAAATCGTTTCACTCTACATAACCTAAATTTTAACCCTTTATACAAAATACCCAAATTTATTATGCTAATTAAATCAGGGGATAACACTGTGTAGGTGGATTTCAATGGTTGGGTTATTTTTCAACGTTTAAGTCTTATTAATTGAGGCTAAAATATTTACAGAAAAAATATATATACAGTAGAACCCCGTTATAACAAACGCGGCATATAACAATTTTATGGTTTATTACATTTTTTTTTTTTTTTTGCTCCAATTTTAGGAGCATAGGGCGTCTACTAGGTGGGACCATCTAACTCTATTGGCTGCTACTGTTTTAATTTCCTTCCAAAGCACTTTAGTATTCTTCTTAGACATTTGTTGACAAATACTTGTAGTTTGTTCGTAATCTGCCGATTTTGCTTCCACGTTTCGCAGCCATATAGGAGTACTGATTTTACACACGAGTTGAACATTCTGGCTTTGTTTATGCGCTTGTTAATGTCTTCCTCGGCTCCGCCTGTTTCTGCTAGTATACAACCTAAGTATACGAATTCCTTTACATCTTCTATATTTTGTTGGTTGACGCTTATTGGTGTGGTTACCCGAAGTATTTATCCTCATCGTCTTGGTTTTCGTAATGTATATTTTTAGACCAACAGCTGTTCTGTTAGTCCGATAGCTGTTCTATTTTCTGCTGCATGTCCGTGTATTTATGTGTTAGCAGGCATATATCATCAACGTAATCCAAATCGTTAAGTTTTCCTGTTAGTCCCCATTGGATGCCATTGGGCGATTTGTGGTCCATTTTCCGCATGAGACTATCTAATACTACTAGGAACAGTAGTAGGGAGAGTACGCATCCCTGTCTTACTCCATTGCTATTGTAATATGCATCACTTTGCTTGCTCTTGTATTGAACTCGGTTACCTGCATCATGGTACATCTCTTGTACGAGTTCGATAATCTTCTTATGTTCCAATTTCCAATTCGTGTCCGTTTATACCAAGGGTTGATATTTGTGTTTTGCGGTTTGTGTTGTTTCTTCTAGTGTTCGTTTCTGTAATCATTTTTAATTCAGATTAATGAATGATTGGTCCATTGAATCCTAGCCAGTTTCTAGTGCTGCTGGATAAGGCATACTGGCCGACCAGGGGGGAGGTTGTTTTTTTTGATTTTTTGTGTATAAAATTGTAAAACCGATCCGTTTCGGATTAATTTCAAGAGTGTTTTAATGTGAAGTGGACAATTTTAAACAGCTAAAGGATTTATAGTGCTTATGGTAATACAGGTAAGAAAATTGTGCTTATGTTTAATCGTAAATAAAACTGGATAACTTTATACAGCGTAGCGTAATGGCACCACAAAAACGTGAGGCGCTTTCTATTAAAACAAAACTTGATATTTTGGCAAAAATAGACAAAAATGAAGGTACATATGAAGACGTCGAAAATTTTTCTAATTGTCCTAAAGGTACTATCGCTCGAATAGTGCTCGCAAGGCATAAAATTGAAGAATCCAAAAATGGGGTTCCTGCACGAAAAAATCTCGTGGCTCTCTTTATCCACAGCTTGAATAGGCTTTAATTAAGTGGAAATATTTTTAAAAAGAAATCTATTCAACTATCCGGCAAAATGGAAATTACAAATTTCACGGCAACTCAAGGTTAGTTGGATGGGTTTAAGAAAAGGAATGCCATCGTTTTCAGATCTGTTGCTGGAGAAAGTCAATCGGTTTCTTCAGAAGTTACAACAGATTGGGAATCATCGAAACTCCCTCGATTGATTGATAGCTATGAAAAAAAAGACGTGTTTAATCTCAACGAAACCAAGCTGTTCTTCAAAATGATGCCAAACAATACAATGAGCTTTCAAAAGGAAACATGTTCCGGAGGTTAACTGAGCAAGGAGAGAATTACCATTTTGGTCGGTGCTATCTCAGATGGGTTAGAAAAACTTCCACTGCTGGTTATAAGTAGAGCATTGAAGCCACGATGTTTTAAAAATGTCCACAGCCTTCCTGTGTTATACAAAGCTAATAAGAAAACATAGATGACTTTTCATCTCTGGGAAGAGTATATCAGACGCCTAGATGAAAAATTCGCTAAAAATAACCGGCAACTTATTCATCTTCCTATTTCTGGACTGAAAGCAATCACGATTGCTAATTTTTCGGCCAATAAAACTGCTATCCTAAAGGCTTCTACCGAGAATTATTGAAGAAAAAAAATATTGCTATGATTGAAGATGATTCATCCACCACAGCACAAGAAGTAAAAATCAACCTCCTTCATGCTTTAAATATGGCACAAAAATCCTGGGAAATAATTAAACCTGAAACTATTCAAAATGGCTTTAGAAAGGCCCGCTTCCATAATGCATTGGATATTTCGACGCCATTAACCGTCAGCATACATTTTAACAGTTGACGAATATGTCGAGACATCATAAAACCTGACAGATGATGATCTAATCCAGTTAACAACTGTTACGTGTGTAAGTGATTCTGAGAGCTCTAACACGGCCGACACTGAAGATGTGCATGGCCAAATTAACCAACCGTCACTGCTTCTTCAAAGTTCTTTCATATATGACAAAAATAGTGAGGACATAAATTCAAAAGCTTCACATCGTAGAAAATTTCGTAGATTCCATCAGTATTCACAAATTGACACAATCAAAAATCACTGATTGTTTTTGAAATCTTGATCGCGATAATTAATTAAATTTGAATTATGAATTATGGTAATTTTTTATATGTACCTAAAGTACCTGAAATATATATGAATATACGTACATTTGTTTTATTAGTTTTAAATATGGATAAATTTTTGCTATGGACAATCAGTATTCTGGATATTGCAATCCAGTTTGATAAAGGCAATATGTCGGCTATTACAAACATGTTTGTTATAGGCAATTCTTTAATATAACAAACCTTCGCTTAAAACAATTTTTTCCCAAGTCCCCTCGGGTTTGTTATAACGGGGTTCGACTGTATATATTTGTAGGCACAATTCTCCGGCTTCTTAGAATTTATATTTTCTCTGTATAAATAAGTATAAACAAACCAAAATGTATTATTTATATCCATCCATTTCGCAACAAAACAAACAAACGATCTCGGTGTCATTACCAAATAATCTGAAAAAAATCGTATTCATCGGAAAATTTTCAAGGATTTAAATTTGAATTATCAGACGAAAATTATCTTTAACAAATAATTCCACTGATAATATGGATAAGTATCGTTGGGTTAAATTACGAGATTAAATAAAGAAGATAGACTAAGTACTCTCGCATTTAAATGTGGTTAGCAAGTAAGGATAAACTTCACTATGATAAACGATAAAGTCATGTCATGCACATACATACAAGAATATTTAGTTGCTATACATACGTACATACATATACTCGTATACAAAAATCAACTTTACATGATTTTATTTTTTTTTAGTTTTTTTTTGCTATCATGCTCGGTTAATTCCAAAATCAGTTTGCGTAATTGATTTCCATTTAGAATATCTCGAACAAATATACAGAGCCGTCAATTATTTGATCGATGCGCTATATAATCGAATATATTTTATTATGTATATATAGGGTGGCCATAAATATTGTATCATCCTCCTTTTTTTTGTATATTTTATCACTTCATGCTCGATTGCATGTAATCACGTTTCTGTCTTTATATGGCCAAACCTATATACACAAGTGTTTAAAGAATTTTTTTTTTATTTTTCCACGCATTTTCCAATCACAAAACATACACACCATAAAAAAAAGAAAATCAAAATATTATTGTGTAGGTGGTTTTGTTAAATGTGCTAATGATAATATTATTTGAATTTTTGTACTTTTTTGTTTCGTTTTTGTATTGAAATTACACGACAGCATCAATCATGAAATCATTAACTTAATGTCTTCGGTTAGGAAAATAAATTTTGATGCTTAAGCTATACAATATATGTTAATATATTGACAACGTCGTTGCGTATCTATCTATTATTCAAACCCGTCCTTTTTGTATTTTAACGATATTATGGGTATGAGATCCGGTTTATAGTTTCTTTACACCATGCAGGGTTTTATGTCTCAAACCCATATGTTGTGTGTTTTATGTTTTATCCATATATTAAAAATAAATATTCAGAGGATTGATTTATAGTGAATAAACTAAACTACAAAAAGAAGGTATATGTATATGGTGTTTGTTTATTTTACCTTGTAAACTGTGTCTGCCGACCACCTTTTTTTCTTTATTACTTCATATATTACATATATGTATACTACATTACTATACATACATATACACACACATATATATTGAACGAGTATAAATTATTTATAAACATCCCTAGGTGGGTGGAGGAGGATTTGTGCAGAAGATATTGAATATTGATATGTTTACTGAAATTTGTCCTTTTTTATTACATATGTTCATTTCGATACTCACCACACCTATAATTTTAGATTTTTGTTGACGGCATGATTATTATGTTATTGTGTACAATTTTATAGGAGACATTACCATTTGGAATTAATATAGCGACAGATGAGAATGGATCGTAAATATTTATTAAAATAGTTTTAAAGGCCATTTCTGGCCCCTTGCTGAGTCAACAATTTGGCTCCAACCTCGGTTTCGATCCCGAGCATGGTCTTCATACTGTCTGAGACAATCTGAAGAGGCCAAGTCGTTCTCTACACCATATGGTGGCTCTCCTTTCAGAGATCGCTGCACAATTCGTTCCGGATCAGAACGCAGAACGTGCCCGAACCAGTATACTCGCTGAGATCTTATACTTCATGTACAATATCGTTGATCTTCATCAGATCTCTGATCTCGATACTGTACAGAGCTCGGTAGGTACGATCTATTTCACGTTTTGGGCCGTAAATCACACGCATGACTCTTCTCTCAAATGTTAGGAGCCATCTCTCGTACTCATCCGGCAGCGCCCAACTTTCACATCCAAACATAACAACGGGCCTGATCAACGCTTTGTAAAGCTTCAGCTTCACGGCACTTGATAAGTGTTTAGATTTTAGCAGTGGCCTTAGAGGATACAATAAACGACTGCCAGCTGCCAGCCGCACTTTAATATCCTCACCCACACTGTTATCGTGAGTGATAAGAGAACCCAAATATTTGAACCTCCTCACTCCCTCAAACGTGTGGTGGCCACTACTAAAATCTGGTGTGCCATTGTCCCTAAAACTAGAGATCAGGTATTTCGTTTTGGACTCATTGATCTGAAGTCCAACTGAAGCTGAAAACACTACAAGCGGATCAAGTATTTCTTTCACTCCGTTGCTTTCAGTCCAATCACGCATATGTCATCTGCATATGCAAGCACCTGATTGGACTGGCGATATAAGATGTTACCCTGCGGTGTTTCAGTTTTACGAAAGATGTACTCTAACATGAGATTAAAGAGTATCGGGGACAGAACATCTCCCTGCCGAACACCCGAGTTAACTACAAAAATTGTCGATAGCCTGTTCTCAACTTTAACACAGCATTGAGACTGATGTCACATAATATTTAGATAGAATCATCCGCAGCGAAAAGACCTGATCGGTGACTGATCGATTCGGACGAAATCCTCCTTGATAGTCACCAACCAGGCCTTTCGCTAGAGAGATGATTCTATCCAATACAATGTAGAACAAAAACTTGTATGCTGTGCAAAGGAGAGCTATACCGCGATAATTTCCAATATCGCGGCCTCTTTCCATTCGTCAGGCATAACTTCGGTTCGCCATACTAATTGAATAAGGTCGAAAAGACAGTTCCACAAAGTATCCCCTCCGAATATCAAGAGCTCCGAATTAATGCAGTCCACTCCAGGTGCACGGTTTTGTTTCAATCTCTGCATGGCTTTAGTGAATTCCTCATATGATGGCTCCTCAGTGCAAATCTCCGCAGTCTGTATTAGAGGTGGCTTGCAAGAGCAGCCTTGTTTTTCCTCGCGATTGTGAGACGTTGTTGCACTTCATTATGGGCTATATTTTGTTGCTCAACTGAAAGACGACACTCGTCATCAAACCAATCATTCTTGGGTCTGACTTTCACTATACCTAAAGTCTGTTGAGCAGCACTGACAACCGAAGTTTTCAGTACCTCCCAGACAGAGTTCACGCAGTCAGACTGGTAATTACCTTCATTAATGTTGTCGCTGACAAGATCCTGATATCGTTTCTTTTGATCTTCGTAAATATCGTAAATATTTAACTGTCTTTATATAATTATGTACCTGGTATATATGATCAAAATGTAATTTTGAATAACGACATGTATTAGCCAATCTAAGAACGGATGCTGTATAGTACATATGCGCTCTGCCGTTATCATAATATCTTCTCGTACAAGCTGAACAACCAACTAGATTTTGCGTCTTTCTTCTATAAGGTCCAAAACTATATCCGCCGAATAATTTTAGTATTTTACCTTGTGCTGAAATTAACAAATTCTGAGTTTTTAATCGACGTAGACAAGTGACTTTACATAACCCCAAAGAAAATAATCCCATGGGGTTAAATCACACGATCTTGGTGGCCAATTAATTGGACCATTACGCGAAATTATTCTTTGATCAAAAGTTTCTTTGAGTAAATCAATTGTAGCGCACGCTGTGTGGCATGTAGCTCCGTCCTGTTGGAACCACATGTCAGCAAGATTAATGCCAGCTAATCTATAGGTACGAAAAAATTCCAATCATGTCTCTATACCGCTCACCATTGACCGTAACATTTGAACCAATGACTCCGCCAGCCCATAAAGAGCACCAATCAGTAATATTCTGTGGATGTAATGGTGTTTCGACAAAAGCTTGTGGATTATCCTCACTCCAAATGCGACAATTCTGCTTATTTACGTAGCCATTGAAGCCCAAAAATGGGCTTCATCGGAAAACAAAATTTTGAATAGGAATTCAACATCAATATCAATTTGTGCTTAATTCCTGCACAAGTTGAATCTTGAAAGCTTTTAAGCCAAGATCCTTTCGTAAAATCTTCCATAAAGTGGAAGGACACAACCCCAGTTCCTGAGAGCGGCGAAGAATTGGTTGATCTTCTTCAATGCTTTCCTGTTCAGCGGTTATAGCTTCTTCAGTGCGCACTGTTCGGCTTCTTACGGGATGCACAATATCATTAAGAGTCAACGTGGTCCGAAAACGATCTATTGTTATTCGAATAAGCCGCTCTGAAGGACAATTATGTACGCCATAAAATGGACGAAGTGCACGATAAGTTTGACGAACAGAACCATTATTTTCATTTAAAAAAATTCAACAATTTGCAAGCGTTACTGCAAACTAAACAAAAAGCAGCTATCAGCTGTTAAATGGGTTGTCAAATAAAGCAGTGTTGCCAACTCAAAGTTGTGAACCTCTAAAAAAAAAATCTTTTATTGTTCCAATTCGCCTTCCAACTGGTGAGAATTTCTTATTGGTACCTGGAGATTGATTTTTTCCTCCATTAATCCACGAAATAGTTCCCAGTTTGTTTTTGATTTGGTTCATTTGGATGCACTTTTCCTTCGAATTACCGTTTCAACCGGTGAGTGATCCGATACTAGAGAATTGCTGTTTTCATTGTGAATGTAGTTCTGAGATACATTAAAGTCTATTAGTTCCGGAATCTTAGCTTCGTCTTTGGGCCAGTATGTTGGGGAACCACCAGAGTAAAAATCACATTTTGATGTCTGCCCTGTTTAAAACAATTCTTTACCCTTTGTCGCCGTAAGTCTAGATCCCGAATAGGTGTTTTTCGCATTAAAGTTACCTCCAAAATCACGTCCTATATTTGTTTCTACAGGTTGTTTTATATTTTCTTTGATAAATAATGCCGAACCACCTCTTGCTTTCTCCGATGTATGAATGGAATGATATGTTATAACTCCGGTTTTTAACAAACGATGATTTATTTAAAATTATTTCTATTTCTGTAATATGCTGCATAATGTCATTCGCATTCCAGATTGCTATTCTGAAAGTTGTGTTCTTACCTATCATTTTTCATCGGATTTCGTTGTGTGAGTTGCATCTTCAGTGGATCAAGTATCATGTCGTTCATATTACTTTGGTAATCTAGCCGCTTTGTGATAGCTTCAATGCTGTTAATAATGTTTTCCATATATTCAGTTATTTTCAGAGCCCATATACTTAGTTAGTTTAACCCGAACATTTCACTACCTATAAGCAAATGTTCTTCTTTGCCCACGTTTATCCATGTTTATTTGCCCATAAATCAATAAGTATCTGAGTCCAGAGTATTAATTTTACAAACGTTATTGTTTAGCGCTGTTAGCTTAAACTCTTTGTCAGAAACCGATTTCATCAGTGACTGAATTTCTGGGTAATCGTTACGGCCACAATATTTATTGGTAGGAGTGGTTGTTCTTTCGCTTGCACCAAATTTGGTTCAAAGGGACTTTTTATTGGTTAAAAAATGTCATCAAATCTGCAAACTATTGTGAAATTTTTAATTTTGAAACCAAATTCAGTAGAACATAATAAACTGCCTAAACTGCACCTCATTTGTAAACATTTTGTTTTACTCATCATCAAATCGGTCTTAGACTGATAATTTTTTTTCTGGGGCTCAAGATGTAGAAAATGCCATAAAACTGAAAGAAACTATGATGTACATAGATTGGGATGATAAATTACCAGATGATTATCAAAATGAATACCGAAGAATAAGAGGAGAATATTTAAATATTTCAAGATGCGAAGATTCAACGATTTACCAATCACAACGATAATCCCGAAATTCATGATTTTGCGGATGCTAGTGAGGTGGGGTATTGTGCGTTGATTTACAATAGAGTCATTAACAAAGCGGGAGAAATAACTACACATATGTTAACGTCTAAAAACAAAGTAGAGCCTACCATAAAGATCTCATTACCACGGTTGGAATTGTGTGCAGTACATCTATTGGCTAAACCGTTACATACCTTGAAAGAAAATCTGGTATTAATTGTAAGATATTTCGCATGGACCAATTCAACCATCGTATTATATCATGTTATCGACTTACCCGGCACGATGGATGACTTTCGTAGCCCTACTCGAACAAGCCAGATTTTAGAAAAATTTCCTAGGCAACATTGCGGACATGTAAAATCGGCCAACAATCCAGCAGATCCTGGTTCAAGAGAATTCACAACAGTGGTGATACAAAAAGAAAATCTCTGGTCTACAGCTCACGTTGATCCAACATCAGACAAATTTGCGATAGACAAAGAATTATTAAGCAAAGCTAAACCACCGTCTCAGAGTTTTCAAGTTATCATTGGAGGAGACTGGTTATAGGTATTATTTTTGAGAGGAAATCCAGCATCATAAAAATATTTTGAGTATTAGCTTATGAGTGAATTAACAGCACAAGAAATTGAAAATTCCAGACCTGATGTGTAAAACGGGTCCAGACAAATCAATACAATGAAGATATCAATTATTTACGACGAAATAAAACAATTCTAAATTGATATCTCTACCACCCTTCATAGATGCGATGGGTGTGTTAAGAGTAAGTGGTCGATTCTCAAATGCTGATTGTGATTACAGCAACAAGCATCCTATAATAATAAAAGCAAATCACTTATTCACAGAGCGATTAATCATAAAAACACATCATAAAAATTTGCATGCCAGACCTACACTAACTAATAATCTTATACACCAAAACAATTGGTTAGTCACTGGACGATCAAAAATAAGGTCCCTATTAAAAAATTGTGTGATCTGTGTCTGAAAGTCTATACCAGCAAAAAGGATAACACCTACACAATCTTTCATGAAATGTGCAGGTATCGACATCGCGGAACCATTATATTTCGCAGCAAACAGGAGGAGAGGTGGAATAAATCCAGTCAACGGCTATCTATATATATTTGTGTGTTTGTGTATTAAAGCAATACACATAGAAACAGTAAGTGATCTCAGTAGTATAGCTTTCATAGCTGCATTAATACGTTTCACGGTACGGCGAAGTGTCCCTAAAAATATCAAATTTTGTCGGAGCAAGGCGAATTTTAATGGAGGCGTGTAATTTAATAAAACCAAATCACGATTTTGTCATTTCATATATTGGCATTTTATTCCACCTGCATCTCCTCATTTCGGTGGATTATCGGAATCTGCGGTCAACTCCGTCAAGACGCATTTATTAAAATCAACAAAAAATGTGAACTTAACATTCGAACAGATGGCTACACTTTTATGCCAAATCGAAAACATTCTCAATTCACGGCCATTATGTTCAACATCCTGCACATGATGACGATTATGAAGTGCTGTATCGCTTAAGTCGGTGTAGCTTACGTCAACTTGTTTGTGATTCTCTATTTCTTTAATCGAATAGCTGGTAAATTCGATAAAATTGGTATAGATGTTGATCTTTTGGGCAATAATCCATGTTCATTCTATGTGATACATACCGTGGTTCTAAATCTCTAAATGGCTTGCATACTACCAGTTCAAATAAGTTCGGTATGGAAGTTATAGATGTAATACCTCTGTAGCATGAGATACTATTTCTAGTTCCACTTTTGAGAATGGGCGTTACTCTGGTTATTTTTCATTTCCGTGGAAAAGTGGCCAGTTGTAATGATTGATTAAATAGAATACTTAATAGAGTGGAATGGCCAATATTGCAAATGTTTTCAAAGATGTAGCAGGAATCCCATCTGGACCACATCCTTCTAAAAAACCTTGGTCTCAAGACTTTTAGCAAGTAAGATGCAATCGTGCGATAGCCGTGCTTGGTACGATTTAGGATAAGATCTTTCCCGAGTGAATGTGAATTTAGAATTCATGTTGATTTGCCGCAGCCTTGTACTCCTTCTATAGATATTATCTCTGGTATGTAATTATCCTACGGTAATGAAAGATTATTTCCTTCCAAATATTTTCTTGTCCAACATTATTTCTGTTGCATTGGAGAAAATACGTTTGCTTGGTGTGGTAAAACTGTTGTTATCTGGCTCAAATTGAACTAAAGTTTTTCTTTTGATTTTCCATCGAATCCAAATTGATGATCAGATATTGGTTTTTCAATATGGTTGTCATATACAAAAACTTTAGCCGTTGTTAGAGAACTGATTAGGAAATGGTTGAATCTTCAACACTGGAATTATTAAATACACTTTCAGACACACCAACAGAAAATGTAAATAATCAATATTCCTAAATCAATGATTTAAGAAAATTTCCTTTCGCCTGATTTTAATCAATCCTTTTCTGGAGAGCTAAAATTTGCCAAACAACTTCGTCTTGATGCACAGTTTGGAGTCTGAACTAAAGATCAACCCAGAGAAAAGGTCGATATAAACAAATGGTCGACGAGGACAGTGATAAGTGATCAGACACCGGGATCAAGATAATTCAATTTTTTGGATTTATAGGATAATTCAAGGAGTTTAAATTAAAATATTTCAAATTATACTAGAATTTTGTAGTTAAAGTGAGCAATTTTTTAAAAGTATTTTACTTTAAAATTTATAAAAAAAAACATGCTGTCACTGGAATCAAAAAACTGTAGACATTTTCATTTAAGATTTGCAAGGAAACTGTTCACCATCCAACAAGTTTTGAGACAGAGTACACACATTTTTCGAAATATTTTTCGTGAGTATTTGACTCTTCGGTTCATACACATTGAAATTTGTATTTAAGGTGTTGTTACTGAGGCCAGGAGAGTAAACCAACTTCCAGTCAAAAGATTCGAATTACTTAAGCCATGGGATATCCTAGATCCCGGAGAGCGATCCCTCTACAATTTTAAAAGAAAAGGTTGCAGCTGGAGCTTAAAAAAAGTACAAACAGTCTAACAAAATATAGATAATTTTAACTATTTCTAGGCGCAGGAGCCTCGGCCCTCGGAGGTCAGTGGAATTTTAAAGAAAATAACATTTAACAAACCAATTTTACACAATTGATGAAATATTTCTCTGACAGCCTTAGACTCCGATCATTGAAACTTTGGTCGTGTATAGATTTCCTGGCAAATATTTGTATAGGACCTCCTGTACAAACTGTTGTCACCAGAGCTTAGATTATTTTTAGGCAAAATGTCGAAATATTTAAGAAAACATATTTAGAATACTTCAATGTCCGATAACATTGAAAATTTGTTATATCAAAATGTATACCGAAGCGTAGATTCTCAAGCTTTAGTTCTGCATACTAGAGAATCAGCAGCTTACTTCTTTAGACAATATGCAATTTTTTAATCGAAAAAGGGATAATGAAGGCATATTATGATGATTCGTTATATATAGGGTAAGGCTTTTTTGCTAAATTTTTTAGTTTGACTGAACATTGTACGTTCAGCTTTTGATATGGTTTAACGATTATTTAGATATTCGTTTAAATCATTTTCACCGGAAAAATTTATTTCAAACCATGAATACTACGGCGTCCAAACCTTTTGTACATCTGAAAATACTCACCAATATTGATTGACACCAAACTTGGGTTTAATTTCGTTCCTACCGAATTAGCCAAGTAAAGATGTCTCACAAATTCGGGAAATATTTCACTGAAATTTTTTTTGATTTATCCCTTGGAATTGATGATAAAGCGAATTTACCGAAATTCGGTGTAACGCGTCCAAATTTGATGCGCAGAAATTCTGGATATATGATAAATATAAAAATCAGTTCTACATCTACTTGGCACAAAAATCAAATCACGGATAGTTTTCTTCCAAATTATTCTTATATTAAAACCATAAAGACGGAGTTTAATGTTTCATTTAAATCCCGACACTATTATCGTACACCAGAATAGTAACATAAACTGTTAAAAGTTGTATACCAGCTAATAAAAAGACATACATTTTGTCTATACACTTAATACGTACTTTGTAAACCTCAAAATTAACAATTTTATGACAGGCAACATCTTGAATATTTATTTTGTTGTTGTATGTCTATTTTCTGTGCGTGGATTATATCGTTTGCCAAAGCAAAATTAAAATCATCATCCCTCAAAATTAAGATGTAATAACCTCATCTGTTTAGCTAATTTCTATCTAAATTTATATATAAAAAAAAATGTAATAATCATAAAACGAATTTCAACTAAAGTCGTTCCACCATCGTTATTTTAATTTCTCTGGGTATATACAGTGGGCATACAACAATATTATTATTAAATTAACTTCCTAAAATAAACCCATGGGATGGACAGTTTATATTAAACAGATAAAAACTAATCATTTTTATTCAGGTCAGTTTGATTATTTTTTTTTTTTTATATTGGGGTAAGTCATCGTCCTGAAACTATTTATTTCTAGAATTATATACACATGATGCCGTGCGTATAGTTGAATGAACTCATTTGTTCACAAAATTTATTTGCCCGCATTTTCCGCACCACGAAAATAAATACATATATAAAATAAACAAGCATATAGATTGGGGTTGGCATTGGAACGGTGGAGCATAAAAATTATTCTGAATAAATAAAGATTAAATTTTCAAAAAATTCTCACACCGCAGAGCGTTCGCGAAAATTTTAACAACGGTCACGTTTTAGATATAGGTACGTTCGAGAGAAAAGGTAGGCGCGCATAGCTATATAAAATGGAAAATTAATATTTTCATTCTTTATCACAGCTTTTACATCTTTATATATTTTTTTATGTACATACACACACACACATACACACACACACAATATTGAGAGAACATTTTGTGAATTGAAATAATTATTGCATTACGAATGTACCAAATGTATCCAATTCTAAAGGGGCAGATTAAAATTTATGACCTGCTTGGTTTTTAAATTTTAATCCTTTTTATTCTGGTTTTTTGTTTAAATTTCAGCTTGCGAGATGAATTTTTATTTGTAAACGAAATTTATGGCTGTGGTACCTAAAGTTGTCCGAAATATTTTATATAAACATGATAATTTTAATTGTCTGAATGTGGCGTTTTTGCTTTGCTCTTGAACTTTTCACCAAATGCGTGAAATTCTTGAAAGTGTGTGTACATATGTTGCAATTCCATTCATGAAGATTAAAAATAACCTTTTATATTCAAAAACTATGAGAGAGTTCAAAGCTCTCATGTTTTTATATCCGCCTAACCGAGAAAACTATATTCATAACATGAATTTTACTAATTTAATCACTCCAATAGCCTTGAAAATCCATTTCCTGTCCCCAAAGCTAGAAATATCGATTTTTTTTGTTAATAGCTAGTGAGAAGCAGACAGAACATACTTAATTCCTCTACTGTTCAAAAAACTTTAAAAAGCTGAATGTTGCTGGTTAACAAATGTTGAAATATGCCAGACTTGAAAGCTTTTATGAAATTATATTCATTCACCTAAAACCTTATAAATCTGCTTGTGAGAGAGCTTTTGTACAATTATATATTTAGATTGTTCTTATCACATTGTTTAACAAGCTAAAGAGAGAATATAATCTGAGATTCTGAATGCTTATACAAATTTTTATCAAACTGAAAAAAGCGTCTAAGCTTATAATAGATGTATCCATTATTTTACTAATCAGCTTATGACCAAATGTTCACCAGAATTGGTGATAAATAAAAATTGTGTTCCTTGATATTACAACAAGGTTTGTAGTGGTTGCTTGCTAATTTTGGTTTTTACGACCAAGAATCAGTGTGACAAGTTACTGTAGGTGGATTACTAAAAATGAGTAAAAGCACATTCTCAGCAAATTTGAAGTTTACTTCTAGGTGTATACTCGAAACTTAGTTTAAGAATAAACGGAAATGCAGAGTTTTAACTTAATAGAATGCTTGTTCAACCATTTTCTTCAAGAATATTTTGAAACGTGATAAAAACTCTTGTAAATGAACAGCCCTTTTGAATATTTTAGCCAAATATGCCTGTTTTTAATTGACCATAATGGGTCATCTTGGTATCTCCGTACCAAATGGCTAAGTAATCAATGTGCTATTGGTCTGGTTTAAATAACTCGACCCATTATCTCTGGTTTTGGTGTTATATTGCAAAAACCAATTATGGCCAAAATTTTCAGGCATTCTCGAATTACTTTACTTTTTAAAGATTATTTCTTTAAAGGGGCCATGCGAGAATGTCCAATTTTGCACCACTTCCATCCCGATAATGACACGTTTAACATTGTCTTCCAATTCTGCTATTATATTGTTGGTTTATTGGCATAGACGAGAGATTTTACGTAGCCCCATAAAAAATAGTCAAGAGGCGCCAAATGCACGATCAAAGCGGCCAATTTACTGGACCAAAACGAGAGATAAATTGCTCGCCAAACTCATTTTTTCCCTCTCGTTCTATCAGTATTTACCTCTCTTTCTCTCTTTACTAACAGAGAGACAAAAAACATCAATTTCACATCAATTTCTTACGGCTATCTCAACAAAAATTTGATATATTTTTAAAACCCCAAAGAATTCGACAAGACTCGTAGCATGTTATGTAAATTATATTTGCACATGGTTCGTTACGAGATCTGTCGGTGACCATTAAAAGTATTATACATAACTCGATTTTACAATTTACAGGATAATATTCTAGTTTAATAGAACAGGAAAATGGAAAAATTACCAAAAAGTGTCTCGGCGGTTTTTAAACATTTCTCCATTACTGATGACAAAAGATTTTACGTTTGCAACGTGATCATCGATGAGAATGTTGAATCATGTGGATCTAAGATTAGCGCAGCTGCTGGGAGCAAAGCATCTACATTGAAGCGTCATATACAACGAAGCGTCATATACAAAATATAAAAGTTGCCTCATCGTCGTCGGACCCAACAAAACAGGGCGCAGCCATCAACTAATTTTACAAAAGCGACAAAATAAGAATTTCAATGACATTCGAAAAATTTTAAAAACTTTATAGTTGAGATGGTGTTCAAAAATGTTGTACCTCTGACCCATTTTTCTTCTAATGCATTTGTCGGATTGAATGGAGAAATGGCAAACATTTTTTGGAATATTATTGGAGAGAAATCCCCTCTGGCGGAGGGCTTGGTTGGTGACTATCAGGGAGGATTTCGTCCGAATCGATCAGTCACTGATCAGGTCTTTTCGCTGCGGATGATTCTATCTAAATATTATGAGACATCCATCTCCGTACATCAGGTTTTCCTGGATTTCCGGCAGGCCTACGACTCGATCAATCGAGAGAGTTTGTGGTCTGCCCTGGAATACCTAGGAATGCCAACAAAACTGATACGACTGTGTAGGATGACAGTGACGCAGTCTCAATGCTGTGTTAAAGTTGAGAACAGGCTATCGACAATTTTTGCAGTTAACTCGGGTGTTCGGCAGGGAGATGCTCTGTCCCCGATACTCTTTAATCTCATGTTGGAGTACATCTTTCGTAAAACTGAAACACCTCAGCGCAACATCTTATATCGCCAGTCCAATCAAGTGCTTGCATATGCAGATGACATATGCGTGATTGGACTGAATAGCAACGGAGTGAAAGAAATACTTGATCCGCTTGTAGAGTTTTCAGCTTCTGTTGGACTCCAGATCAATGAGTCCAAAACGAAATACCTGATCTCTGGTTTTAGAGACAATGGCACACCAGATTTTAGTAGTGGCCACCACACGTTTGAGGGAGTGAGGAGGTTCAAATATTTGGGCTCTCTTATCACTCACGATAACAGTGTGGGTGAGGATATTAAAGTGCGGCTGGCAGCTGGCAGTCGTTCTTTATATCCTCTAAGGCCACTGCTAAAATCTAAACACTTATCAAGTGCCGTGAAGCTGAAGCTTTACAAAGCGTTGATCAGGCCCGTTGTTATGTTTGGATGTGAAAGTTGGGCGCTGACGGATGAGTACGAGAGATGGCTCCTTACATTTGAGAGAAGAATCATGCGTGTGATTTACGGCCCTAAACGCGAAATAGATGGTACATACCGAGCTCTGTACAATTTCGAGATCAGAGATCTGATGAAGATCCCCGATATTGTACATGAAGTTAGATCTCAGCGAGTACGCTGGCTCGGTCACGTTCTGCGTGCTGATCCGGAACGAATTGTGCAGCGATCTCTGAAAGGAGAGCCACCATATGGTAGGCGCAGAGGTCGTTGCAGGCGACGATGGCTCCACGATGTAGAGAACGACTTGGCCTCTTCAGATTGTCTAAGACAGTATGAAGACCAAGCTCAGGATCGAAACCGTTGGAGCCAGATTGTTGATTCAGTAAGGGGCCAGTAATGGCCTTTAACACTGTTATTATTATTGGAGAGAAATAATATTCGCAATTTAATTATAGAAGAGGACAATTTGCAAAAAAAATCTCTTAAATTAGAACTACACAGCTACTACAATTTCTCTATTTGAAAGTTGACGCCTGCACTCGTCACAGAATGAACTATTTTACCATTAACGCGCAATTTGTGGATGACGATAAAAAAATAAAAATAAAAACATTAGAGGTTAGAGACACACATAAATTTAGTTCTTAATGATTTAATTATAAACATTTTAAGTGAGTTTGAGATCGACAAAAGACATATTTTAGCAATTGTGACCGATAACGCAACAAGAACCTGAAGAATGAGTTTATTAACACATGCGTTGTGCAGAACACACTCTTCAGATGGAATAAAAGTGATAGATGCCGTTTGTATCATTTCCAAACTACAAATCGTTGTAGTAGTTGCTCGAACATCCAAAATTGGCGCCATTCTAAAGAGACGGGCAGGAAAAGAAGACATATTATATCAGGTAGCTCGTTGGGATAGCAGCTTCTTAATGATTAAACGTTTGTTAGAATTAAAACTGTTTATAAATGACATTGCGAGTTCCGCTGTAGTGGATGACTGAAGAGGAATTGGAACAAGTTGGACAAGTTGAGAGATTACTGATGTGTCCATTCAGTGTAACACAAAAGTTTCAATCTGCAAACTTGACTCCTGGATTTTTTTTAAAGAGTGGAAAAAATTATCTTATCAGTTACCGAAGCCATAAACCAATCAATGAAATGCAGGGAAAACACATTATTGGACAGTGATATATTACTGGCAGGTATATTCATTGATCCGATGGTTCGTATATTATTGTCGGATAATCAGTGAAACCGTGCTAAAAATGCTTTGTGTGCTTTAGCAGTAAAAATGAGAGGTTTGCAAGAACCCAATTCGGGGGAACAAAATCTAGATTCATCAATATCATCTTCGTCATCAAATAAAACTTGCAATCAAGAGCAAAATGAACTAGATTCTGATTTTGCAAGATTTTTAGACGACCAAGATCAGGCTAAGCGACGTCGTATAACCACGGACAAAAATTAGCCTACAAAAGTTCTTTCACCATTAACGCAATTCAAAATAGAATTTCAACTCTGGATAACCGAAGTATAGAATTATTTGATTGCTCTTCAAATTTAAAAATTGACGCGGCTAGTCAGAAATATCCGGAAATAATTCAGGATGTGGCTCGGAACGTAACAGCATTACCACCAACACAAGTAAACGTTGAGCGTTTATTCTCTGCTCTGAGAATTATAAAATCTGCTACTTACGAGCATCTTTGAAAGATGATATTATTTAGGTGATCAGCCCTGGGTGTAAGTCTTTCCATGATGAAATAGCAATGCTAACTGAGTACATTTGGCTTTCACAGTTGTAGCGAATCACGTGTGATGTGTCAAAAACATATACACGAAAAATCAAATAAGTAATCCTTGTCATCCACGTGGACAGAATATAAAGATTTAAACAAAGAGTATCCACATAGACCGAGCATAATCTGTATCGTTATACTGGTCATTCGCATCTCCGTATGAATTCGAAATTCTTACACTGATAAATTTATCCAATCTGTCGATTCAATGGGTATCTCCCAGTTACGCCAAAATGTCGCTTGTTCAACACTTCTGCAATGTTGGTTAGCTATGTACTAATGTGAAACAATAATGTTTCTCTGATATCTCCTTTCTTTCCTTCAAGGAAATTTATTCGCGTGGTTTCCTTTTATACTCCATGATTTCTCTATCCTTCTGTTGTTGTATTCATAAGACTTAGTTTGGGTTTGTGAGAACCGTTGCTCAGAAATTTTCTTCAATATTTTTATTTCTGACTTATCCATTAAATTATCTGGAATTAATCATCTATTTTTTGCTGACGATCTCAAAATTTTTCACACAATCCAAACAGTTAATGATGCCTCATTTCTACAATCCTTTCTCAATCGTCTGGATGAATGGTGTAAACTCAACAAGCTAAACTTAAATACAAAAAAATGTTCTGTCATTACTTACACTCGTAAAAAGGAATATAGTAGTTTTGATTATTTCATAAACAACGAGCCTCTACAAAGAGTTGATAATATCAAAGACCTCGGTATTTTATTGGATACCAAACTTAATTTTAATCTTCATTATGACTCAATTATTTCAAAATCTCACGCCATGTTAGGGTTCATAAAACGTCGAGCATCTGAATTTAATAACGTTTGGGTTACTAAAACCTTATATTGCTCACTCGTACGCTCTATACTTGAGTATGGTAGCGTTGTATGGAACCCTTATCATGAAGTTCACAGTAAAAAAATTGAATCAATTCAAAAAAAATTTATATTATTCGCTTTAAATTATTTATTCTCTCCTCGCGATTTCGTTAACCTTCCAAGCTATTCATATAGATTAAATCTCCTTAATATGAAGACTCTCGAAGGAAAACGAGTTCTTCTTGATTCATGTTTCATTTTTGATATCTTAAAACGTAATATTAACATTCGCTTTTTTAATGAACGTGTTGTATTAAACAATGACGTAAGACAAACTCGCCATACAAAATTTTTAAAAGAAATTCAACATCGTACGGATTATGGTAAAAACGAACCAATTAATAGAGCGGTTATTACTTTTAACAAAAATTCAAAACATTTTGAAAATAATATGACTAAAATCAATTTTAAAAATAAGATATTTGACAAAATTACTTAAATAAAGTATTTTTTAAGTTATTATTAATTTTATTATTTTATTTTAATGTATATTTTAAAAAAACTTGTACTTTAATATTTTAACTTATATATTGTTACGATCGTGGCGACATCTATGTTTGAATAGCGACGCTATCGTTAATGTAAAATTGTTATAAAGTAGAACAGTATAGAGGTGTCTAGACTTATCTAGACTAATCGAATATTCTGGAGATTTCTAGAATGGTTAGAATATTTGGTATAAATACGCGACAAACATTTGGGAGAAAATCAGTTGTGTTTTAACCGTGAGAGTGCTAATAGTAATTAAAAGGAAAGTGTTTATAAAGTAAAATAAAGTGTTATTAAAGTGTAATATAGTGTTGTTAAAGTGTAGAAAATAATTATTGTGAAGTTAAATAATTAAGTTAAATAAGTCAAATAATTAAATTAGTGTGTAATTGGAAATAAATAAATTTAGTGTGTTCTAGAATTTACATCTTTTGTTTTATTCACAATCCAGTGATCGAACCTTGAATTTGACAAGGCAAAAACGTAACAATTGGTGACAGCGGTGGGATTGTGAATTAAAAGATGATTCTAGACGAATTGAAGATTTCCGATTTAAAGGAAGAGTTGGAGCGACGTGGTTTGTCAACGGTCGGCCAGAAAAATGTATTGAGGCAACGATTACTTCAAGCATTAGAGCTGGAGGGTAATGATCCGGCTAGTTATAATTTTGATGAATCGACATTTTCCGACCACGCAGAAGGGGACGAAGAGAATGGAGAAAATAAAGAGGCGGTAGTGGAGGTTGTCCCGGTAGCTTCTGGAAATTTCGTTATAGCGCAGTTAATGGCAGTTATGATGAGAATGGAACAATCCAATTTGAAAATGGAACAGTCTAATATGGAAATGAGACAATCAATGGAACAATCTAGTAATCAATTAAATCAGAAAATTGATCAATCCAATCAGGAAATTAAGCAGTCGGTTGGCGAGATCAATAACAAAATGGATGAGAAATTCAATGAAATGTATATCAATTTACATGAAGAAGTAGAGCAAATTGAACAAAAATTACAAAAGGACATCCAAGGGTTGGAGCAGAAAGTTAGGAATGGGAGTGAACAGATGGAAGAGTTACAAGAGAAAGTTCTAGGCTTCGAAAAAGAACTTCTTTACCTCAAAGTTAACGGAACATCGTCGCCAGTATCTCAGCCAATTCAAGCAATGAAATTTAAGCCACCGATATTTGATGGCACAACTTCGTTTGCGGTTTTCAAATTTCAATTTGAGACAACGGTTAACCAAAATGGGTGGAATGACGCAAATCGGGGAACAGCATTAAAAGTGGCTCTAAAAGGAGAAGCGGCTGAAACATTGCAAACTATTCCGCAGTATGACCGTAGTAATTACAACGAAATAATGAAGGCGCTGGATCGAAAGTATGGAAGTGACCATAAGCGAGAGATGTATCGTATGGAGCTGAAGAGCCGATGTCAAAAGATCGGAGAGACTCTTCAAGAATATTCCGCAGCAGTCGAGCGGCTAGTGCATTTAGCACATATGAATTCATCTCCCGATTACATGGAGAGGATTAAGATGGACGCATTCATCGATGGAATACGGGATCCGGAAACACGTAAAGCAGTGATGTTATCACCTAAGGCTACTTTTGCCGAGACCATCGCGTGTGCTTTAATAAATGAGACTGCGCAGGCTATCATAAAACCGTCGCTTAAGGTACGACGAGTAGAAATGGATAGCAGCACCAACGTCGAGCGGTCGGTTCCAAGATACAGAGAGGGTGGTAGCAAAATAAAATGTTGGACATGTGACAAAATGGGTCATATGTCGAGAGACTGTAAAGAAGGAAAATGGAGACGTACAAGATCACGATCTCCTATGCAACGACGAGTATTAAGTAGAGAGCGAACGTTGGTCAAGGAAGATGGCCAAGAACGAAAGGAGTCGTTAAACTACAACGAGTCAGCCTAAAGGGGCAGAAGCTGACTCCCACAACCAATTGCCCCATAACCTCCATCCCTATTTCGAGATTGGGACGAGTAGGTGACAGCTTAACAATCAAAGGAAGTATTGACGGGAAGAGCTGTGTTATTACCCTGGATACAGGAGCGGTGCGCACGTTTGTCCGTGAGGATCTAGTAAAGGGAAGAGTACTACCAGCCAATGAGTTGAAATTACGTACAGCCACAGGAGAGAGCGCAGACATAAAGGGCAGGAAGCTTGTGAGAATTGATATAGGCAATGCACAATTCCAACACGAAGTGCTGGTCGCAAAGATAGTGGATGAAGTCATCTTGGGGATGGACTTCATGAGGGCGAATGGCTTCGTGGTGGATGTTGGAAGAGGAGTATTGGACTGTGATAATTTCGAGTTACCACTGCGAGTGGATGATGTGGAAACAACTACTAGGCGGGTAATAATAGAACATCGGGAAAAGCTGCCACCGAATTCGGAAACAATTGTGTGGGGGAGATTGGAGGGAGGTTCTGGGCCACCCAGGTTGTGGGTTGTAGAAGCCAGTGAAGAAGAAAGCGAAACCAAAGGAATTATGATAGGGAGGACGTTAGTAAAATCAGATAACGAATGTAGGGTACCGATTAGGACCCTAAATCTCTCGGAAAAGACAAAAACAATTAAGAAAGGAACTGTTATTGGTAAATGTGAAGAGGTATCAACGATAATGAAATGTGAGCAGAAAAATCCGATTAGAAACACCGATACTCAAGGACAAAAGCAAATAGTAGAACACCTCATGCAGAAATGGACTGGGGATCTTACCATGAACCAGAAAAATTCAGCACGACAACTGTTCGAACAGTATAAGTCGATATTTTGCAGTACACCGGATAATAATGGAAGGGCTAACATGGTGAAACATCGAATTGATACTGGAACGGAGACACCTATACGCCAAGCACCGAGAAGGTTACCTTTAGCAAAACGAGAAGAGGTGGATCGAATGGTAACGGACATGCAGGCAGCTGGAGTGATTGAATCATCAAACAGTCCATGGAGTTCACCAGTAGTATTAGTCCAAAGGAAGGATGGGAAAATGCACTTTTGTGTCGATTACCGAAAGCTAAATTCAGTAACGAAAAAGGATAGCTACCCATTACCAAGGATCGATGACACGTTGGACACATTGTCAGGCGCTAGAATGTTTTCAACATTGGACCTGCAAAGCGGGTGTTGGCAGGTGGAAGTCCAAGAGCAAGATCGTGAAAAAACGGCGTTCAGTGTGGGTAATGGGCTATGGCAGTTTAACGTGATGCCATTTGGATTATGTAATGGCGCGGCAACTTTTGAACGACTTATGGAGCGCGTGTTAAAGGGACTGCACTGGAAGACTTGCCTCGTGTATTTGGATGACATCATAGTTATGGGAAAGGATTTCGAAGAACACTTAAGAAATTTGTCAGAGGTATGGAAGCGATTACAATCAGCCGGTTTAAAGTTGAATCCGAAGAAGTGTTCATTATTCAGAACGGAGGTAAAATTTTTGGGGCACAAGGTAACGACCAACTGAATCCACACCGATGAGGACAAGATATCAGCGGTAAAGGACTGGCCAAGACCTAAAAATTTACGGGAATTACGGAGCTTCCTCGGATTGTGCACTTATTATAGGCGATTTGTGGCAGGATTTGCCAATGTAGCAAAGAGCTTACATGATTTGACCCGGAAGAACAGAGCATTTGAATGGAATGACGAGCAAGAGGAGTCATTCAATGAGTTGAGAAGGCGATTATGTACGGCACCATTGTTGGCATACCCTATACCTGGTGTTAAGTTTATTCTTGATACCGATGCAAGTAATGATGGCATCGGAGGGGTGTTGTCGCAAGAAATTGAAGGGCAAGAAAGAGTATTAGCTCATTACTCGAAGGTGTTATCTAAACCAGAACGTAACTATTGTGTAACTCGTAAGGAATTGTTGGCTACTGCAGTTCAAGAACCCAGAAGGACAGGTAGCGCGTTGGATTGAGCGACTACAGAGCTATCATTACCAGATCGAACATCGGAAAGGGAGTGCACATGGAAATGCTGATGCATTGTCAAGACGACCATGTCAAGTGGAATGTAAGCACTGCGGGCGTATAGAAGCAAAGGAAGACGTTATCGACATCAGGCTTATGCAAATACTACCCGATAAGGAATGGACGGATGAAACGGTTAGGGACGAGCAGTTAGCAGATCCAGATTTGGCAATAATCATGCAATTTAAAGAGACAGGAAATCGTCCAACTTGGTGTGAAATTGCGGATAAGAGTCCCACGGTAAAGGCTTACTGGGTACAATGGGATAGCCTCCAAATCGAGAACGGATGCTTAAAACGAATATGGGGAAGCTTCTAACGGTGATGTGAAGCAATTGGTGAAAGTGGTGCCTAAGTCTAGAATTGCCGAGATATTGAAGGAGTATCACGGAGGGGCAAGTGGGGGTCATCTGGGAATTAATAAAACACTTGCCAAAATACGTCAACGTTTTTACTGGTCAGGATGTAGACAATCTGTAGTGACGTGGTGCCAAAGATGTGATCAATGTGCGGCGGTAAAAGGTCCTGCACGGAAAAGTCGGGGAGCAATGCAGCAATATAACGTTGGAGCGCCATTTGAAAGGATCGCAATGGATGTGGCAGGGCCATTCCGGACTACAGATGTTGGTAACAAATATGTGATAGTAATAATGGACTATTTTAGCAAATGGCCAGAGGTGTATCCCATACCCAATCAGGAGGCAACCACGATAGCTGACGCCGTGGTTAATAATTGGATAAGTCGTTTTGGAGTACCAATGGAGATTCACACAGACCAAGGAAGAAATTTTGAGTCAGTTGTATTTCAGGAAGTCTGTCAGTTGCTCGGTATAAATAAAACAAGAACAACGCCTCTGCATCCACAGTCGGATGGTATGGTGGAAAGATTCAACGGGACGTTGGAGAAATATTTAGCAAAGGTCGTGGAAAATGATCAACGCAACTGGGATCGACATATTCCGATGTTCCTGATGGCATATCGATCAGCAGTACATGACTCAACGGGAATGACACCAGCGAGAATCCTTTTTGGAAATAATCTGCGATTACCCGGAGATCTAAAGTTTGGAGCTGTTCCGTCATCAGGTTTAGATAGACAGAATTATGTTGACCAGATGAGAGGAGAACTCGACGAGATACACCAGTTTGTACGAGAGAGGATACGAGTATCAAGTGATCGGATGAAGGCTCGATATGACATACGAGCAAATAATAAAGGTTTCGAAGAAGGAGAGTTAGTATGGCTTTACAACCCACATCGGAAGAAGGGTTTATCACCAAAGCTGCAACCTTCGTGGGAAGGGCCGTACACCATCATCACCAAAATAAATGACGTGGTCTACCGGATCAAGAAAGGGCAGCGAGGAAAGTTGAAGGTGGTGCATATAGAGCGATTAGCGATCTACAGGGGTAGTGAATTGGTTCCTGTTCGGGACGAATCAGGATTAGGTAGGGGGTAATGTTACGATCGTGGCGACATCTATGTTTGAATAGCGACGCTATCGTTAATGTAAAATTGTTATAAAGTAGAACAGTATAGAGGTGTCTAGACTTATCTAGACTAATCGAATATTCTGGAGATTTCTAGAATGGTTAGAATATTTGGTATAAATACGCGACAAACATTTGGGAGAAAATCAGTTGTGTTTTAACCGTGAGAGTGCTAATAGTAATTAAAAGGAAAGTGTTTATAAAGTAAAATAAAGTGTTATTAAAGTGTAATATAGTGTTGTTAAAGTGTAGAAAATAATTATTGTGAAGTTAAATAATTAAGTTAAATAAGTCAAATAATTAAATTAGTGTGTAATTGGAAATAAATAAATTTAGTGTGTTCTAGAATTTACATCGTTTGTTTTATTCACAATCCAGTGATCGAACCTTGAATTTGACAAGGCAAAAACGTAACAATATATTCATATTCTTTAATATGGATTATTTTGACATAATAAAGTGGCCTTCTAGGCTTTAAAAAAAAAAAAAAAAAAAAAAAAAAAATCACTTGGTCCTAACATAAATGCCATTTTGATTAATTTTGGCAAATATTGGCCAAGTTTTCCAAATTTGGTACAGTCATTATTGGTTTTTAAGTGTATTCCCTACTGTATTGTCCAATAAAACCAATTTTTGAAGTTTTATACAGAAATTTTATTTTAACAGATAACTGAAAACAGTGTGTTGACAGATAATATAATTTGAAATGTGATTTGAGGTAAGTTTGTCAATGAGAGGGAAAAAATCAATCGAAATAGACAAGCGTGAAGTTTCTATTAGTTTTTCAGTAAACGTTACAAATGTAAAAAACTGTCAAATGTCAGCATTATTTTAAATCTTTAATACTTCATTATATAGTACAATTCAATCTGTTTAACTCGAAATAATTTTATAATTGTTTTTATGAGACATTTGCCATTAAATATAGGTTTATTATGTTTGTATCATTTGGTATAAAGTTAGTAGAAATCGAAATCGTGTTTATTATAACTGGCAGACCTGTCCCGCCGCGCATAGATGAAAAATCACTGACATATAACGTAGAGTATTCGAGAAATTATTTCAAATCAGCAGATTAATCTTCGCCAAACACGGAAAACAGTTTATGTATACGATGTCGTATAAACAAACATATAATTTAATTTATGATTTAACATGTATTACATTATCAATTTTATGTTATTATGATTTCCCTAATTTTTTATCACACTTTAATTCATTTCCACCAATCAATGTAAATTTGTTTTCGGCTTTATTGTTATAAATCAATCTGTACATAATATATGTGCGTGTGTGCGATACTGTGCGGCCATATTAAAAGCTTTTATAAACGGAAATCAAATTTATCATAAAATACATAACGCCAAACATAAAATATTATAATATATTAGTTGTATCTATATACATATGTACATATGTGTATGTACAGTATGTATTTGCAACATAATTTTTTGCCATTATTTTGTCTGTTTTTATTATTATTGTTTTTTATTTGCGATGAGAAAATGTAATTTTCCACTTAACAATCGAAACGTTTTATTTTCTTATTTTTGGGTATATTGCCGTGCGTATATACACAGCACCCACAGGTTTCTATTGTAGTACATATTATAACGAGAAGAGTTTTACTTTGCAAAGTCAAAAGTTGTTCGGTCGAGAGCAACTTTCATTTTCCATTTTTATAAGCAACGAAAGAGAGGGGGAACGCGATAAAAATATTTTTGTAAAGCAACAACAAATATATATTTTCATAAGGCAAGTAAACTTGAATGAATATTAATGGAAATGTTAAAAAAAAAAATAGAAAAACTTTTCATTAAAATGTTTTTACGTTACCATTGTTGTATACTTGGAAATAGGATTACAAATAACATGACAACGAGAGAGAGAGAGAGGATAGAAGACGTTATGACTCGTAATTTTAGGATCGTGTATAAACAATTACATATCTTTTTGGTATGTAAATATGTATAAGGTATACGTGGTAAAATATTTTTTACCAAAAGAGTTTTGATAATTTTTTTTTGTTCTTGTAAATATTGTTTAAAGATTTCGCAGAATTTCAACCCATTTATTTTAAATCGCACTGGGAGTTTTACAAATTCAATTATGTGAGATTTTTTAACATTTTTTTCTTCTATTTATCTAATTTTGTTAACTGATTCGAGGAATTGGATCAGACTAAGACGGTTCCCTTAATTGCTTTCATCGGGTGTATTATAAATGACGATGACAAAGGATTTTGTTTATGCGCTTTGGCTATATATGAACGTAACGTGTTTGATTAGCAAAATCGCATTATATCACATTGACTTACCAAAGAGACGCATATAACGATAATAACTTGCATGATGGCATTCAATCGAATGTGTTACATTAAAGCATTGCGGTAAAATAATTGTCTGGAAGGGAAACAGTATATAATGTTGGTTTCGCTATATACGCGCTGTCGCCAATTTTTTATCTCTCTTGAAATATATTATTCATTTTAAAATCCATTGAAAAATATTCTTGTACATTGAACACAATGAAAATTTCTTTCACTGACGGAAATTCATCGAAGGTATGGAGAAAATTTTTTTAGGGCAATTTTTCAATAAATAAATCGAAAATTTAGTTTATTTTTCTTAATCGAGTAATGTTTATCACAAGATTTCATTTACTCCAATATGCACGGCGTATTACAAAAGTAACTAGGCCGTTGGGTCCCTTAAATTTAAAAATGGCAACCAAAATTCGGTAATACATAACTAAGTAAGAAATACATAACTAATAAGGATTCAATGTTGTGAAGTGGGGAAAGCATCTAAACAATCTGCTGAAAATGATAAAGCCTTAACCATAAATTTGAAATTATTGATAAAAATTTAAACGAGGAAAATGCCAAATTGAAATGTCAAGTGAAGGATGGCTTAAATAATCCAAGTTGAAAAGAAACCGTAAAGGGACAGCATGCGGTTTTCAAATGAGTAAACCTAAAATCTTGCAACTGGAAGGAGTATAAACATCTTTGGGTACGTAATTCCAAAATTTGCATGAATAAAATTGATGGGAGTGAGAGACTAGAAATCAAGGACAGAGAAGACCTGCTCAATTTATAAATTAAATAACTTAAATTTTAAATGTCTGTTGAAAATTGTATTCGTCACGATCAAAATGATAAATCTCTCATGAATAAAAAATTCCTCTATATCCAAAGATGAAAGTACCTTGTGGATAATCCACCAAAATTCCCGTAGCTTACGAAAAAATTGTGATAAAATATTTGCACATCTTAATTCATATTCCTACCTGCCGGATATTATATTTTTCTATAAGAGCTTTGGATTAGAAGTAATGAGGGTTCTAGTTATAAGATTCCTAATTTTAATTTGGTTGATTGCTGTAACAATTCTTACTCATCCGGAGGTATAATTGGCTATGTGAAGTCTGGGCTATTTTGTTAATATTGATATTTCAGAGTTTAATCTTACGAATCCTAATGTTAGTATGTATATCTTCAAATGATATCTACCTTTATGTTCACTTCGCTAGTCCAAGAGTTCACTAGAGTTACTGATTCTACCACTAATGATCACATTTCGACACAAGAGACAACTTTTTTTTTAAGCTTAGTGTGTCAACCAGTGTTTTTCCTGCGATGTCTTAAAGAAAGCTGTGGTCATACCACTACATAAAAAGGGAGATACACATAGTTTGAGTAACTATCGACCAATTTCTCTGCTTTCCGTTTTCTCTAAACTATTTGGAAAAATAATTAAGAAAAAATTACTTTCCGTTTTGGCAAAACTAAATTTTTTTTTTCAAATAGCCAATTTGGTTTCAGAGTTGGTGAAACTACTGAAGATGCCCTGCTAGAGCTCACAAACAACATTGTATTTTTAAAATTATAGAAATTTTATAGATGTTACAAAAGCGTTCGACACTGTTGATCACAATTTATTATTATTGAACCTAGATAAAGAAGGGATACGCGGCATTGCAAACGAATGGTTCCTGTCTTACCTATCGGATAGACAGCAGGCGGTGAAAATTGCATTAGTGAATTTAGAAAAATTAAGTGTGGAGTGTCACAGGGATCAGTCTTAGGACCTATTTTATTCTTGATCTAAATAAATTGTTTTTTCGAACTATAGTTAGATGGGCATTCGGTTGGATATTAGTTGATGGGTGCTGCTTTTCGTTATAATTTTGTTTTCTGGTGATAAATCAGATTTTCGTTTTTCTTCCGTTTTATGTTATTGCTCAACCTGACAATAATTTTTTTTGTGTTGGATAATTTCTGAGATTTTTCTCCTCGTAAAGTATAGATCGTTGTTGCTGTTGGTGTTAGGATTATCTTTAGAGTAAACTTCGCTTTGTTGGGATTCACTTGGGATTCAGACTACCGTTTATGATCCTGTTTCTTAGTATATTTGATCTATTCATCCATTCCTTACTCTGAAAGTGCCCGCGAGTTATTAATACTAGATCACTTTGCTAAAGACCTTCTATATATACCCAGTAAGATTAGTCCTTATATTCGAATTTTTTTACGATGAAGTGTCCATTTGCAATAATAGTAATAGTGGTAAAACTTCCCATAGTTTTACTCATTGCCATTTCCGTTGACATTTCAATCTCATTTTACATACGTTCTGCCAGGTAATATAACTGCCGCTCCTTTGGAGACAGATGCAAAACCAGTAACCACAATCAAATTTTGTGTAAGACGCTTCTGGATTTCGAGTGCTTATATAATGACAGAGTTCACCCTGTCGATATATTGGAGGTCTATCTATTATTAGACTCAACCGTTTTTCCTTTCTCAACCGGGCTTGGACCGGCTATGTGCGGACTTATGCTAATGGCGCAAAACGTGCGGGTGGGATTGCAATGTAATAAAAAACTCTTACAGTAAACTTTTTTAATTACAATCTTACAATTGTTGACTGTTGACTGCGTGGAGTTTAGTTTTAAGGATTCATCGAACATTTTGCCTATCGGCAAATATAGCAGTATGTTAGAATTTCTTCGTTACTATATTTTTTGATGCAATAGTCATCTAAAAACCTATTTCAAATCTGTTCAAATTAGTCTAATTTGAAATTGAAGGGTAAATGATTTTAACTATGAATACAGACTGCGAAGGCTTGAATTGGGGTTCCATCCCATGAGGAATTCACTAGGACCATGCAGAGATTAAATCAAAACCGCTCATCTGGGGTAGACTGCATTAATTCAGAGGGAATACTTTGTGGAACTATGTTATTTGGGAAAATGGCCGCAATGTGCCCTATCTTTTATGCCCTATTATTATAAGAAAGAAGACCGCTTGAAGTGTGAAAATTATAGCGATATAGCTCTTCTATGCACAGCATTCAAGTTACTCTCCTACATTATACTGGATATGATCACCCTCTAGCGGATGCCCTGGTACGTCCGAATCGATCGGTCACTGATCAGGTCATCGCTACGGATGATACTGTCTAAATATTACGAAACTTCCATCCCTGTACATCAGGAATAAAACTGAAACACCTCAGCACAACATCTTATATCGTCAGTTCAATCAGGTGCTTCCATATGCAGATGACAAATGCGTGATTGAACTGAATAGCAACGGAGTGAAGAAATTACTTGATCCGCTTGAGGAATTGAACACTTCTGTTAGATTCTAGATCAATAAGCCCAAAACAAAATACACGATCTCTTGTTATAGGGACAATGGCACACCAGATTGTAGTGTGGTCACTACACGAACAGTGGATACTAATATCCGCAGAAGAGTAATAACGATTGTCGAATTCTGAGACGCTGGTTTGACCTACTCTGCTTGGTAACCAGTTCTAAAACGAATATTCTATATAATAAATTATCTGGAACCGTGTCTAACCCAACGATTTAATAAATTATCTGTGTCTAATCCAACTGATGCTGTATATCATTCCTCAGACTGTTTAAATAATAGTGTCACATGTTCAGACTATTGTAAAGTTTTAGATGTAGTTGAGTCGTTTAAATATTTAGGAGTCACGATCGATAAGCATTTTAGTTTTAAAGTCATTTAGTTTTAAAGTCGTTACAAAATTATTTGTTAGCATGTAATAGGAAATTATATCTTCTACGTTATCGGGGATGAGCGAGGTAGAGTACGCCTTGTCATCTATGCGATTGTTGACACGTAGAGTTTTACGTTGATTACTTATATGACTTATAATATATGTTTCTTTTTTGCTGTGATTCGAATTTTACTTTGTGAAGTCTTTTTTGTCTCAATCTACTGTTTTGCATTTCGACGTTTGTAAAATGAAGAATGAGGCAAAATGAAGAATGAAATATGATTGCCGCGGATTTTAAAGTTGTTCGTTATACGTAATAACGAGGTTCCCAAAAAGAAATCACTTTCCCTAGATTTTAATAGTTCTCGTGGTTCTTACAACCTGATTTTTTATATCCAAGCTCGAACGTATCTATACATAGATTTAACTGATTGGGCGGCGGTCACTGATGATGAATTAAAAATGATCGTTAAATATTGTATGTATACATAATCAGTTTTCATTTACTTATCGCGATTCATTCAAATCACAGATATTAGCCTGAAACACTTGGCAAAGTTTGGTGTTGCTCCGCTTGAATTAAGTGTATCTCATTGTTCGAATATAACCTATTTTGAACTTTATGAATTAGATAAATTCGGTGCTACTTTAAGATATTTATCGATCGCCACATGCGATACAATATCGGATGCTGGCTTTAAAGTTATTGCTGGAAGATGCTTTAATTTACACTATTCAAATGTAAGAGGGGGCAAAGTGACTAGCGATTTAGTTAAGCCATATGGCTTAAAGCCGTCACTAAATAAATCTGGTCACCATAGTTTAGAACTATAGTTCACTAAATCACTCTGTTAATCGTCTAAATTATCGACGTATTTGACCTGAACCCGCCCTTAGATCAGTGTATTTTAGCATTGTGCAGTCAAAACATCAGTATGGCTTAACTTGTTGGGGTGGAATTTCCTATTCCAATTTGAAGGCCCCAATAGTTGTACAAAATTTTATAATGAAAACGATATGTTGCAAACCACGATTAAAGGAAAGGTAGAAGACCTTTATTTAGAAATTTAAACATTTTTCCGTTAATACATTTATACGTTTATAAAGTTTTATAAATTTTCTTTTTACTCAATTTAGTGGCCACAGGAATTTAAAATTAACTAACTATACATTACACCACCAAGAAAGGAGCATTTTGTGCAGTTATGATGAGTACTTTGCACCGAGTGAGCGATGGCCTTAGATGGCTTTATAGGTAGTGACTATATAGTAAGACACTGATAGTTATTAGGATGGTATATGACAAGAGCCGGAGTGTGTGGCTGATACAAGCAGAAGAACAACGATCTACGTATTTTAGAAAAAACTTCATTTATTGTTATCGGTCATAGACCCAAACAATTTGTGGCCATTTCTGTTATGGTAATATTTACGACAAAATATATTTCAATAGACAAAAAAATACCATTTTCGAAATTTGTTTTGTTATCTCTAAATTGTATTCACTGAATTGAATCATTTCATTCATTAAAATTGAAATTTGTCAAATTAGACTATATGTATATTATGTACGTATATATGGCAGAATTCACGTTTCAGTAATTCCTTTCATGTGCATACACACAAATCGCAGACCAAAGAGATTTATCAAAATAAATCAATTAAGTTTCTATCCCGAAATTGTTTTTCATTCATTCATTCATTCATCCACATACAACGTAAAATAATGATTTCGTCTGTCTATATAAAATGTGGATAAAGCTACTTATTTTCATTTGATGCCAAGAAATTTATTTCTATAGATTATTCGCACACGATGTTGTGGGTGAAATGCGAGACAGATTTCTATATTAATTAAACTGATTTGACATTCACCATGGCGTGCGTATTGGCATGCGGTTTTATGGTATCCTTTTTTTTTTATTTCTATGTTTCATGTTGCCTGAAATTGATATACTATTTATTGGATTAAATACATCGAGATATTTTGATCACATACTTTTAGTACATACATATTATTCGTATACAAATTTACGGTTCAATTGATATTGACACAAATCTATCATACATACATATATACACTGTAACAAGTTTATTTGAGTGGGACTGTTTCAATTTTATACAGGATTATTTTGTGAGACAAGTGATTGACGTTTAACTATATATATAAATGTCGGTTCAGTGGCTTCAATTATAGAATACACCTTATGGCTGACAGTGTAACAAGATCTGTGTGTTACAAATTAACATGTATACGAATCCAACATTTACAAAATTCAATTAAATTTCATATTTTCCTATTCACTTTCACAAATTGGATTATGTTTTCCGGAATTCGATATTCCAGCGAATATAGAAATTTAATAATAAAATAACTTTGGAGATTTAGAAATTTAAGCGATAAGCAATTGAGGTGTAATGGAACTAATATATTTCTGAGAATTTTAGGCCAATGGAAAATTTAGAATATTTGCATTTTAAACAAATTAGTTTAAGCATTTGGCGTACACAAGTTTAATTAGTAACTATAAATTAGTATTGAGTATACGTATAAACGGCGTTTTCTCTGCTGAATTGCAACATAGTTTTAGACCCATCCGTACTCACCTGCTCAATCTGTTCCAGGCGTGCATTGCTTTTAGTATTGTACCACGATCCTGAAGCAGGAGTTGAGTAGTTTTCATACCTAAAGCTGGCATGTTGGATTATACTTACCCTAAAGCTTTTAGGCCCATTAGTCTGACTTATACTTTTCTTAAAGCTTCACCGACAGATTTATTAGGGATAACTATTTAATTACCACCCCACTCAGTATCATGTAATATGCTTACAGAGCTGGCAAGTCCTGCGAAACTGCTATACATGTACTCGTAACTAGAATCGAAAGATCACTTAATTACAAAGAGTTTCTTGTAGGTATACCTTCCTGGGCATTGCGGGAGCTTTTGATAGCACTTATAGTTTTCTTCTATAACGAGTGGGTGTACCAGTTATAATAGTAATCAAACCATTGTTAGATTCATCGATTCAATGCTCAAGTCCCGTATGTCTTGAAAAGAGGTTGCACGACAATCCCAGCCGTAGAAAGAGTGCTAATATATATGTCCCCACTCTATTTGGAAGAGCAAATACAAGGACAGAGCACGTGAAACACCTAGGCGTTATTCTACATAGTAAACTCTCTTGGAAATTTCACCTTAATTATAAGCTACAAAAGAAGTCAGTGCAGGGTTTGGTTTCTTTTGTTCAAAGTATGGGCTCAGATTCCCCTGATAGTTTGGGTAAACACTGCACTGTTTTTCAAGCTGAATTGTTTGCTCAACAATATTCTTGAAAAGTCTGCTCAACGATATTCTTAGACGTTGCACAGGCTTTTGATAATGATTGACACGAAGGACTTAACTATATATTAAGAACTGTACTACCAATGCAATTGAAAGATAGATTATTTAGAGTAAAATTAGACGATTCCTATTCCGAATTGAAAGAAATCAAGGCGGGAGTATCTCAGGGCAGTGTATTAGGTCCGGTCCTATACCTATTGTACACTAATGATCTTCCTGTATTAGAAAACAACACTGAGGCGACCTTTGCTGATGGCACGGCAATCTTAGGTGTTGGAGATAGCAACAAAGAATCAACTCAGAATTTACAGTTAGCTAATACTCAAATACCTAACTGGTCCAAAAGATGGCGAATTAAACTTAACGAAACTAAATCAGTTCACATCAATTTTACAAACAAACGACTCGAACATATTCCGGTTACAATTAATCAAGAAATAATATGCCAAAACGGCTAAGTATCTTGGCGTGACACTAGATGCAAAACTACGATGGAAAGCACACGTCAAACAGAAAAGCGAAGAACTAGGGCTTAAATATAGAAAGATGTATTTTCTATCAACATATACAACAGACTTCTATTATATAAACAAATATTAAAACCAGTTTGGACTTATAGTATCCAACTTTGGGGTTGTACCAAACAGAGCAACGTAGCAATCATCCAAAGATTTCAAAACAAAGTATTAAGGAACATCGTTGATGCACCATGGTATGTTAGAAACAGAGACCTCCATGGGGACCTTAAAGTGGGCTCTGTTTCACAGGAAATCCAAAAAAATGCACTGAGACATAGGCAAAGGCTCGAACAACGTGTTAACAATGAGGCAACTAAATGAAATGAAAAAATAATGACGAAATTTTATTTTTGAATTTACTATAAACCATGAATGTTTAAAATATCGAACATTATTTTATTAGAATCGGAATGATTAGAAATCAAACTCTAAATCTATGTTAGACTAAATTTTATATTATTTTAAAATTTAAATTAGACCCATTCCCACCAAGGATATACATTTATGCGACATCTATTATTATCTACGTTGACGTGTAAACAACCCGTCGACAGCGTAGACAATGTCAACAACGTAGAAAATGTCGACAATTTAGACAACTCCTACAATGATTTTGTGAACTAGGTCAAAACTACGATGACTAGATTTCTTTAGGATCAATGCGATACGAGTGGTGAGTGACAGTTTTAGATTGAATCGTCCATTGAGCCCCATTAATGAAACTCCCTTTTCACATTGTCGAGAAAGTGCAAAAACAGCTCTTATTTATAAAAATTACTTTAAGGCCTACATAAGGTACTGACGATTTTGGAAGGATGCAAGAAATTACTTAATTTCAACGAAATCCAGAAAAATTGAATTTACTAGGTTTCCAATAATTTTATTTAAAAATCAAAGGCATTACAGCCGAAAAAATCGAAACGTTAGCACTGTGCCATGGTAAAAGATTATTAAGCGATTCAAAGATTATCCAAAAATTTCAATTGGTTCCAGACTCATTCCCAATCCAGTCGGACGGTATTTTGGGAAAGGATTTCTTACAAGGAAATAAATGTGTTATTGACTACGATAAATCCATTATTGAAGTATAGAGTCATGGCTTGCAATATCAATATCAGTTACCGCTTTGTAATTTTCCCAAATTGTTTGTTGAACTTGAGATTCTTGATTATTTATTTCCCGATCGAGTTGAAAAAATTATTCACATACCTAATCCACACCAAATTCAAAACGAATATGTTTGTCTTTCGCATGAAATAGCAAGTGGTGTTTACGTAGCTAGTTCACTAGTCAGTTTTTTTCAAGATACAATCCCAGTAAGTATATAGTCAATGTCGGTAAAATGTAGTTAAGCTTTGAATCAGCTAGTTGCTACGAAATATTAAATGTTGGAAATTGGAATCCAAACATAGAAGGAAGCTTGACAAACCTTTTTTTTTAAATAATTAAAATTGGGCGAATTTTACTCCAGCACTCAATGCCACTATGGGCCCAAGGTGCAATATCCACATTCACACTAACATTCATTCAATCCATTCATACAACTACAACCTACCTGCGCATTGCATAGCTCCATTTCACCCTGTACAGTGACATGGAAGATAGGTCGGCCCATGAGTTCTACATTCCAACAGAGGGTCATAGATGTTTTCAATTTAATCACCGATCGTAATCGGGAGATGAAAAAACCCTTTTGCATTCCGCCTCTGTTGGGATTCGAAACCGGTACCTCCCGATCCAAACGTCGCAGATTAAACCACCGCACTATTTGCTCGGCAAACCTTAGTAAAAATCTTAATCTCAGTTGAACGAAAAAGGAAAAAATTCGATATTGAAAATTTGTCGAGAGTTCAATGATGTCTTTTATTCAGAAGGCGATACTCTGTCTACCACAAATGCGTGTTACCATAATATTCCTACAGTTCAAAGTTCACATATAAAACAATATCGTCTTCCCGAAGGTGCAATGAATGAGATTAATAAACATGTCGAAACCCTGCTAAATGATAATATTATTGAACCAAGTACTAGTCCGTAGAATTTTCCCCTATTGATCGTACCCAAGAAATTTTCAGCTGATGAACGAAAATGGCGTTTAGTTGTAGACTATCGGAGACTAAATAATATTACAGTCGATCAATTTTATCCTTTGCCGAATATAACAGAAATTTTAGACCAATTGGGGAAAGCAATGTATTTTTCAACCCTCATTATCATTTTCTACGAATGCCATTTGGTTTAAAGGGAGCTCCAATTAGGTTTCAACGGCTCATGAACACGATCTCCAAGATCATAATTCGAAGCTAGTCGATGTTCTAAAACGTCTACGTACTTTTAATTTGAAGCTACAACCTTCAAAATGCCAATTTTTAAGAACCGAAATCAATTACCTAGGGCATATAGTGACTCAAAATAGTGTTAAACAAGACCCATCTAAAGTCAATGCGATCATGAAGTACCCTATACCAACAAATGTAAAAGATGTTCGATCTTTTCTTGGTTTTTCTAGTTACTATAGACGGTTTGAAGCATTCAATAAATTACGGTTCGTTGTAACATCATCTCCAATACTTCAACGTCCTAATTTCGAAAAAAAAATTTATTTTGACTACCGACGTGAGTGGTTACGCAATCGAAGCGATACTATCCCAAGATTTCGAGCAGCATGATCTACCAATCTCATTTGCTGGTAGAAAGCTAAACGACGCCTAGTTTGGGCTACTCAGCGATTTCACCCTTACCTATACGGCAGGAAATTTGTAATAAGGACTGATCATCGTCCTTTAATTTGGCAGAATAAAAACCAAAAACCTTCATCTCGCTTAATCCGAAGGCATCTCGAACTCGAGGAATATACTTAGGATATTGAATATAAACCAGAAAAGTTTAATCAAAACGTCGATGCACTAAGTCTAATAAAAATATGTGTAAGTCCCAATTTACCTGAATCTGCTAAAATAATAGCAGCTGCAACCAGACTCTAGAAATACATCTGTTCAAATATTCAACAATACTATAAAGCAATCTCCTGATAATTCCACTTTTGATAATACGTTAGATTTGCCAACACTACGACTAAAACTAAATGTTTCGAAAACTCCATTCAATAAAATTTTTATGGATATAGTAGGCCCAATGATGGTTTCACATAATGGGAATAAATATATCTTAACAATCCAGGGGGACATCACAAAATATTCATTAGCAATTCCAATCCTGCCCCAAGACATCAATATAGTTGCTAAAGCTTTTTTAGAACACTTTTTATGCAGCTTTGGCGCGCACCCAGTTCTATAGTAACGGATCAAGGATCCAATTTCATGTCGGAAATGTTCACTCAACTTTGCAAAATCCTTAAAATTAAAAAATCAACACAACAGCATACCATCCTGAAACTAATGGGGCTTTAGAACGATCTCATCGTACACTAACAGAATATTTGAGGAATTTCGTTAATGATTATCTGTTAGCATGGGATGAATGGATTCCTTATGCAACTTTTAATTTCAACTAGCGTAATCTACCTCGCCCATCCCTGATTCTCACTCCAATATTTTTTATTAATTTTATAAATTCCATTTAATTTTTAAATCCAAAAATTTCAAAATAGAACTTCAACGAATTCAAATTTAAAAGTTTAATTTAGGAATAATCAAAAGTTTTAATTTAGAATTTTAAAATTTAACTAATATTTTAAAATATATTTAAAATTGAGTTTAAAGGTGAATTTAATAAGAATGTGTGTTAAGATTGAGAAGTTCAACTTAAATTAAAATATGTTAAAATTTAAAATTATTTTTCTCCGCCCTGAATCCCAGACTTGCCAATTTACAATAAGCTCATTGGTTCAATATATGTATGCAGTTGTTTGAATTAAGCTCGAGTCGATCCAGACCTAATCAAATAATAATTAATGATTTTAACCTCTAACCACGCATACAAAATTTCTGTTGAACTTATTCAAAATCCCTACACAGACTAATAATGACAACATCATAGACATTAATTTTATGTTGAACAAAAAAAAAGAAGACAAATTTTGTTGACAGGATCAAAAGTAAAATTTATGATATTTGTATAATATATAGCATAAAACAAAGACATTGTATTTTCATGTCTCTCGCCTTATTTAAAATAATAATAATTAATTATGGAAATAATATTTCTTTTTTGTTGTATTGAAAATTATTAATTTTACTCTATTTTCAAAATAATTTTTTTTCCATTAATTTAAAATGATAACACAAAAAAAAAATGTTTAAAAGGATATTTCCAAATAATTAAAATAAACTTATCACCTTTTTTTGTCATTTCTGTTAATTTAATTTATCATACACACAAACACACACATACACAGACACAGAATATAGATAAGAAAAGTTTATGCGATAAGATGAGATATAAGTTGGTTGAAAATGTAAAATGATAAATTAGAACTTAAACTTTTATTGTTGCTGGTGTGTTTTGTTTATTCATATACATTTGTGCGTTTATTTATTCTTATCAATTCAACTTTATTTGAGCTTTCGCTTTATAGAGCTTTTATAAATTTTGTATACACAAACTTTATACAAAAGAAATTGAATAGAATTCATAAAAATAAGATTAAATTTTCACTTAAATTACGTGTGTGTGTGGGTGGTGGGTGGGTGGATGGCTGGGTGAGTGGTTTGGTTATTTTGATACACACGTACACAAAAAAATAAAAAGCTGTAATAAGTTGTTTTCTAGAATTGTTGTATGTTTAAATATAAAACATGTAATATATGTCTGTATGTATGTATGTTTAAAAAAATTAAAAAAAGTTAACAACTTGTTTTAATTCTGGTTTTTGTCTTGATTATGTCTCTCAGTATAATACATATGATTGACGTGTGTGCGCACTTATAGCTATACGATTAAATATTTTATTATAATTTTGTAAAGTATCCGAACTTTTTTTTACAAAATATTAAATTTGACAGGGTGTTCAGTATCGATTTTTATAAAACTTAGAGCATATATACATAATACATAAGAAGACCGTTGACACAAAGAAGATAAAAACAATCTTATTTTAGCTCTTCTTTGTACGTTTCTCAACGTAATGTTTAGTGATCGTTTCAACAAATTTTAATATAGCATGTGGTTTTTCAATAACTGTATTGTTCTATCCACAAGACAAATTTACTAATTTACGAACTTACTTTATGCAAAAAGTTTTTTGTTGAACGAAAAAGTGTTGAAGAACATTGAACACCATTTGTTTAGTCGAAATTACATCGACCGAAAATGATTTAATTATTTGGTTTGTTATGAATAATTATTCAAGTGTAAAACGGTATAAATCGTACCGCAAATTTCCACAACTGGTTGTGGTCACGGTCAAAATGTTGGCGCAATATACCCACACGCTTGATATATACACATAAATTATAATTTACAGGCAAAGATGCTAAATGGATTGTATTTAGCTAAGCCAAATTTAATCTACGATGAATTTAATTTTACCATCTTATATGCCAAGTACTATATAAACCAAATTGACAATGCTATATTTAAGCTTTCTATTATGTTGTTATGAAGTAGATTTAATAAGCTTAACATATCGTTATAAAGCTTGAAATTCTATTTACTCTTATGTTTTATTGTGCTTTTGAAGAAAACGGAAAAATAACATTTTGTTGACAAAAGAATATCACAAATAATTAAAAGTTTTTAATGTCTTTTTCCTTTTTTCCTATTTAATCTGAATTTGATTTATTATTCAATTTCTTTTCTTTTTTTTTTTCGTTTTAAAATTTAATTTATTGTTGGAGAATTTATTTATGTTTTGTTCAAGGACACATCAAAAATCTTACATTTGGATAAAATACGATTTTGTCATGTTCTGTTTTGCTCTTCAATAAAATATATGTGCGTGGTGCCTCATTCACAGTATTGGCAGCATTGTCCTAATTTTTTTTATGTATATCGAGTGCAGAATCAAGAATATTTAAGTTTTTTTTTTTTATAAACCGTAACACACATTAAGGTTTAACCGAGTTGTGTGGGTGTTTTTGTGTTTATAAAAAAAATAGCAAAATAAAGCAAATTTCCTTTAACCATTTAATAAGGTTTAGGGGATTTTCATTTTTAGAAATTTAATTAAAAATAATTCAAGTATTTTGTTGGATTTGTTTTTAGTAAAGTGGCAATTTCAAGAAATTTCTATAGTGAAGTGGGCATTAAAATAAACATAATAAAACATGTTTCTCGAATTAAATTTGTTTCCCCAACATAAAATTGTACTTCTTGACTATTACGCGCCTACTATGGGGTCTCACCTCACCGTTCGACTCACCTCACTACTTCAAGTCGTGTGAGTTCAAATTTGGAACTGAGATAGTTTCCATTAGTTGTTAGTAGGCTGCATTGTTATGACATTTGCATTTTTGATAATCTTCCTTTCGTGTTAGAAATGTCTCAAGTATTACCAGAAAATGTTCAGGCTGATAATTAGGTGACAATATTTCTGAGACTTATGAAAAAGCTATAATAACGATCAAACTCCATTTAACCATTATATACAAATTATTAGGGATTGATTGGTTTCGAGCGACAATGTACAAGGCCCGATATATGTACATAAGTACATCTGCTTGACACATATTTGTATTTACAAATGACTTTTTCTATCTCAACACAAAACAGTCAATAATTTCCTTTGTATCGCAAAAGTAGTAAGGATCCGAGTTGTAATCACTCCAACAGGAGATCAAAGTTGTTTCCATTATCCATTCGTTGACGGGAGAACCATAATAGGAGTATTATTAAGGTTTCATTTTAATAAAAATAAACAGCTTAGTTTTATTGCCACATAAGATTACTTTTGAAAACTTAAAGTGGCAGTAAAAACGTATTTCTAGAATAATTTGTTTAATCAAATTGATAAAAAAAAATTAAAAAGTTTTAAAATCCGAATTTAACTACGTGCTTTCTGAATGCTTATTGAAAGTATATTATAAATTTAGAATGATTTTTAATAAATCCTCGACAAGATGTTAAACACCTGATAGTATCTGTAACTTTGTAAAAAGTGAGCTTTTTGATCTACGTAGCGAAGCTTTTAAAATTACTCTTGTAGAATTATTTTACATCGTTTGAAACATAAAAATCGCAGAATATTTCAAATTGTGAAATATTTCAGATTAAGTTTCAAATAATTGGCATTTTAAATTCAACAACATTCTTTAATATTAAATCTAGCTTTTCATTTTGTTTTAAGTACTGGAGCAACTATGTAGAATTTATAGCGGTTTGAAAACTAGATTGTTTTATGTTATAATCTATAAAAGAATAAGCTTTTGAATACATTTAAATTGAGGCAAAATTGTTGAAAGCTTTATTATTAGAAATTCAATTAATTTTGTTAAATGAATTGTAGAATTTAGCGTACTGTAAAGTATATCAATCGGCGCGTTGTTTTAATTTAACTTGTACAGAAACTTTGGATTGTAAGTTTTCCAAAACATTTAGGAAGGGCAGGAATGGGCATTTACGCGTCATCTATTATTTTATTCGTCGACGTATCGTCAACTCGTTGACAACGTAAACGCGACATATGAGTAGAAAACGTCGATAATGTAGACGTTTAATAGGGTCATTGAGTTGAACGGTGGTCAATTTTTTTTATTAGATTTAAGGCGATTCGGATGGAATAGTTTTACATGATTCTTCAATGCATTTTAATCTCTTTTCGTTTTAGCTTAGATTAAAAAAGTTGTTGTCTTAACTGTCGGCGTTCACAGTAAATATTGCCCAGTAAGTAGTCTAAGTAATACATTACGTCTCAACAACTGGCCGCCAAAAGAAATCCAATTCGATGTCAGCGTTTTGCGTGCGACGTACGTTTGCTCACAGTGATTCACTCCTACTTTGGCTAGACCAGACATTTTTAAATGTAAGTAACATCGGTTCTAACTAAAACCAAGAATTCTGAAAAGAATCTTCCAAATTATTGTAAAAAAACTGCACCATTCATTCTTCCTTTCGTTCTCCTCTCATTCAAGCGTACAAATTTTGAGGAGTTTCTTAAATAAATATTGATGTGTGAATGGCTAATTTAGAAATCGTATTGAAACCGTTATGGATTGGAAAGATCAAACCTTTAAATAATAATCTTATAAACATACATTGAATACAATGAACACATAAGACTACACATTTACTCTATAACGGTTGCCCAGAATACCGACCACATGAAAAGAGATGCCGAGGTAAACTAGAATATGAAAAATATTTCTTGAACTCGAAGTTGGGGATTAAAATGCCCGCTTTTCAAAATTTTAATCAATTTTAAATTATATATTGTGAATGGATTTTTTAAAGTGAAATTCAAGGTAGAATTGTACTATGGTATGGAGTTGAGTTAAATTATAAACGAGATTTACAGACATTTTATCGAATAGATTTCAACAAAATTTGAGTGAAATTTAAATTATAAATATTTACTCATATTTGATTTTGCGTAGACTTCCAATTGCACAGTTTGAGTGAATTGGTTTAAGTGAAATTCGAAGTAGAATGCTAGTGAGAATCTGAGCTAAAATCTGTAGTTACACTACAACTGTCGGACGTCGGTTAGTTGATTCCTAAACCATTTTTACATCGAAGATACATTTTTTTCAATAAATTGATTTGTCAGCTTATCGATATAAAATAGTTTTTTATTCAATTTTCAATTTTCTTGCTTATTAGAACGAATTTTTATAAAAACGTGTGTTAATCGCTAGATAAAATCTTCCTGAACGTACCCATATATAAAACTTTTACAGATTAGTAGTAAAGTGAACGGTTTTTGTCAAAAATTGCTCAACTTTCAGACGCAATTACGAGAAACCTATATCGAATTTAATCACTTGCAAATATATTTAACTTTGCTATAAAAAAAAATTAAGTCAATGCCTAAGATTATGTGGCCATAAAACGATTTGTAAGGTACACATGTTTTCGCAAACTGAGTAAAGTAGAGCCTTAAGTAGACTTTGACTTATATATTTTGAGTGGACTTTTTTAAGTTAAATTCAGGGTACAATTTATACTATGAAATTGAATAAAATTTTAAACGCGATTTATGGATTATTTGAGTGAAATTTAAAATATAAAAATTTACTCATAAATGAGTTGGCATAGGCTTCGAAGTACATATATATTTTTTGAGTGAGTTTGCTTAAGTGAAATTCCAGATAAAATTCTAGTATGAGTTTGAGCCAAAATCTTTAATGGTTTTATAGATGAATTGAAATTTGAGTACATTTTAAATTTTAATTTAAGTTAAAAATCAAACAATGAGTTGAAAAAAGTATTTTGTCTTACTTGAGTTTACGTGTAGATTTTGAATTATAATTTAAGTCAAGTTTTCATTTTACTTTAGAGCGAAATTTGAGTAAATTTGAAACAAAATCTTTAATTAAATTAAACGAGTGATACAAATTAATATTTCAGCTGATATTGAACAAAAGTCGAGTGCATTTTAAAATATATTTGTTCAGAGGATTTTCTTAAGTTCCAGCATAAATTCTAGTATTCAAGCCCACCAAATTTTAATCATAATTTAAAGAGTATTTCAACTTAGATTTGTTACAGGTAATTTACGCATAATTTTAAAAAATTAGAAATTGTGTTTGTACTTGAGAATGAATTTATTTTGAGTATATACTTTGATTTCTATAGTGCAGTGTTGTCAATATTTCCCGTATGCGCCTTCAAGCTTGACACGTATCCCAAATTATCAACGCGGCATCTCTTCGATAATCTGCTCACAACCATTATGGCAACCAAAGTAGGTAATAATGCTTTTATCATTTGAGATGGAAAAGTTTCAGCACTTTTGCTGTTGAGGTAATTAGCCACAGAATTTTCAGATTTTATCACTGGTGGAAGTGTTACCTGTTAGATTAAGCCTGTGTAAAGGATTTACTGGAAACGAATTTCAATGCATAAATCGGCATAACATGCATTAATTGTTAAAAGAAAATTGTTGAAGGCTACGACAAATCGAAAAACAATGCCCTTTGATCGCGTCATTATTTGGTGTGGGATTATAGATGACAATCTGGTTCGCCCTATTGTATTGCCGCTTCGACCACCCGTAATTCAACCTGAATGATTTTTATTATTCATTTTATTATTATTTGCCAATTTCCAACGTTGTTTCTAAAATTTTGCAGGCATGTGATAAATTTAAAAAATATGCTGTATTTGTTAATAGACATGTATAAAGCTAGACATGTATAAAATATAAAAAGTTTAGTTTAAATATTAAGTTACGCTAAAAAAAAGTTTAAATCAAAATGAAAGCTTAAACTTCAAAGGCATAAACTAATAAATTATTTTGTATTTTATACCCTTTCAAATATTTATGACTACAGATTATAAATTATTAAGCTTCACGATCACATGTTTCATCAAGCTTGGAATTAAAGGCTAATAAAACATTTGAAAAGCTTTTCGATTAAAAAAGAATTCGATAATCTTCAGTTTCTAAATGTTCCTACATTTACATTTGGTATTATTATTTAGAATATTTTTAAGATACGAGCTTTCGCAATTTAATACCAAATGCGATTATAAAAACGAAACATGGTCTTTTGAACTAATGAGCCCAATCTGGCAATGAAGAAAACATTAGAGCGGAAATCTTAAGATGTACAAAATATATAATGGTTCGACTAAAAACCATTACAAGAAAAAGTAATCAAGCTTTATTGTACAATTTTGATGTTTAAAGTTCATTTTCAACAAGAGCTTTCGCTATTTAATACCAAATGCTGATTTTAAAAAAAGATTATTGTTTCAATTTCAAACTAACGCTAGTCCTTTAGGACGGTCACCCTTACCTAACCGAACCTAACGATAGGTAGGACAAACTTGGTATAAATAAAAAACAAGCTTTTGGACCAAATTACTTATTGCTCAATTAGTCGATTGACGTTTTTGAAAATGAAAACCAAGCCCAAATTGAAAAGAATCAAACCGATGTTTTAATTGAGCTTCTACCTTTTGTTTAAAGCTTTTCATTTCTTGTTTAAAAAGCAAATATTTTTAGAATTTTACCACGCTTGATACAAAATTTTAAAACAATAATAGGTTTCACCAATTTCGAATAAATTGGCCCATAACCTTACTTATTGAATTGTATAATAATTCTAAAACCCCATTTAGAACTTATTCGAAAGCAACAGTACAGCCCTTCCTGACGAGTTCAACAAATACCTGATAATAATGAAAGTTTCATTGAAAATTTTAATCGATCATTCGAAAAATTCTTAAATCTGAAATGTAGCCATAACGGTCTAGCGCCCGATCCAAGTAGAGCGTTTCGGCATCAAGAAAAGTTTAGACAGAAAAAGCTTACGATGTATAAAATAGAAAAAGATTGGGTTGTAATAAATGTTAACGTTGAAAAAAATTCAGCTTTTACCTAAAAGTTTAATTTGTATAGTTAAAACTTTAAAGTATAAACTGTTTAGTTTAGAAATACAAAAATTTCGATCTCATCCAAATATTTACGAGTATACGAGTAGCTAGACTGTTGTTTTTTGTTTCGATCACATATGCATTTGTATTTTCCATTATTCAATTGTTTCAAATAAAAAACCGGACGTTTATATCAATTTAGTGCAACTAGTTTTGTTATTTAAGATAGACGTATGCCAGCAATTAATTAAAAAGTTCAAAACTATGAAATAATTAGATATCAGAGTTAAAGTACCTGAATATGAATAGAAAGTTAATATCACGTAGTGTTTGAAGAAGCCTGAAGCAAGAAAAGAAAGTTTCCAAAATGCTGCATGAGTAGAATTTAATCAAAACTACTATTTGGTGAAGTGAATAAACGATATCTGGAATTCTTATAAATTTGGCCATTATGGATTTTAAATTTAATTTTGGTTATAAGTGATGACAACATATGTACTATAATAAAATAAAGTGAGTACTAAAAATATAATACATAATTAATAAACTATTATTGAAAATTGGTCTGATGCAATAATTAAGTGAATAATAAAAAAATACTTAATTATTGATAAATTTATATTTTTTAGTATAGTTATCAATTTATTATTTATGAGGCAGATACCACATGAGTGAACAAAATTTGTCCACAAAATCACCGCGATGTACTCTGTATGAGCCGTGTTAATTCAACGCTTGTTTCAACACATTTTGTGCGCTAATTTATAGATCTAAACCAACTTCGAATATTTTTAATGGAAAATGACAATTCAGAAGAAAATATTTTTAACCAATTAACCATCATTGATCAAGTAGGACGTTGCTGTTACTAGAAAAATGTAAGAATGCCTTGGTTTCAGTGTTGTGCGTATATATATATAAGCGGCGTTTATGTCAAAAACGTTATAATCAATTTCAATCAAAATCCGCGGTGAAAACAAGCCAAAAAAACTCATACAAACTTCTCTTCGGACATTTTCATGGAGTCAACACAAATTTTTGAATTTACAAACTGGAACCAATATTTGCGGATCTTCATTAATGAATTCAATTTTAATTAGCTTCCCAATTTTAAAACAGTAAACCTTGTTTGTGCTTCATTCAATTTTTAAAGATTAATTGCATTTTAACAACTTTTATGAATTTTAAATATACATATTTTCAAACTTATAAAGACTTGATTTTTCAAATTAATGGAGAATAAATTTAATTTAACCAGGTTAAAAATTAATGTTTGGACAATTCATTGAATTTAGACGATAATTTTATGATTCGAATTAAACTTTAAAATGTAAAAATATTTGATCCGGCCGCCACATTGACGGGTTATAATGAACACAAATTACTTTGATTGTTTCTGGAACATTTAGTTCAGTCTAATACAGCACAGATTATTCCTTCCCGGCATTTCTAACAATATAGTATAAATCGTACTTATTGCGACATTATAATTGAATTTACAAAAAAATCTGAAATAAAAATGAAATTGGGGCTATATATACGTGCCCTACTCATATACATAATTAATTATACAATTCATTAAATTTGCGAGCCCAAATTTAATTTAAAAAGACAAATTTAAATTTCTGTGAAGAACGCATAATCGTGAAATAGCAAGAAAATTATTGAAACATACCCCGCAACTTAGGGTCCGGATGCGAATTATAAAAACATACAAACTCGAAACGGTCAGGTTGTTTTTTTTTGTGCAAAAATGTAATTTTATTCGTTATTTTATTCATTGTGTAAAATTAATTTCATTACTCGCTTTTTGATCGACTTAAAGATTTTTATTATGGTTTTTTTTGTTTAACGATTTTGGGCGAGGTCTAACAAATTATTATGGCCTGGAAATTCTATCTTGACGCTTAGTGACATTATAATTAATATCGGAAACTCGTGTCGAATCTGTTAACGGCGACAACGCAAAAAAAAATTGTTCACCGTTCATATTTCAAACATCAAACTTAAACCTGTAATTTATGTGCAATAAAAAAAGTTTTTTTTATTGAATTTTACGCTTGATAACATAAATTATGTGCGGGCGATCTGATGTGTTAACATAAAAAATTCTTATCGCTATGAACTTATTAAGTTTCAGATCCATTACATTTTGATTGTTGTTTTGATAAATAAAAAATCCAGTCACAAATAAATGTACATAAATTACACACAATTTGCATGATTTTAAATCAAAATAAATTTATGAACTGGTAAAACAAATTATTATATCCTTGAAACAGATCTTACTGCCATTCAGCAGAATACACCTGTATACATACATATATATGCTAATGTTCACATATTTTCGCACCTTTTTTCTAAATCAAAATATTTTTTATGTATTCGGCAAAATCAAATGCCGTAAATAATTTATACACGCACACATTTGTCGTTTTAAGAAACTAAAAAGGGTATCATTTTAATAAGAATCAGCATAAAAAAAATAACAACAGGATATGTGTTGTGTTACCATTTGTTGCGACTGAATACAAAATAGAACCTCCACTCAACGCAAAGTAACCGCACTCAACCACAATATAAAAAACCACATAATTGATGTACTTGATTAAATTGAAAACACGTACGACATAGAAACCAATTGTCGTGTTGTATATATACCGAAATTATTTAATTAGAATTTAATTAACAAATTAATATTAATTATCCACGTACTTGTAATTACATATACTTATATATAAATATATAGTGTTACACACTCTTTAATTACACAACAACAAATTTAATTTTTAGAAAATATTAAAGAATTCCCTAGGCAGCAGCACTTAAAAACACTTTGAACAAATTTCAATTTTTAAATAATCACTTCAACAGGTAACAATTTTTTTAGTTTAAATCATTTTAATTTCCATCATTTAATTAATTTTTTTATCTCGACACACAACAAACACAGAATTTTTGCGAACTTCTTATAAAAACACCAAAGCATAAACTTATTTAAAAAACAAAAACACAAATTATAATTATTTTTAATTAAATCAAAAAGATTAAACTACTTTAAGAATAAGTTTAGATAGAAATCGTAAGAAAATCTCTTATAAAAAAAATTATTTTCACTTTTTAAATTTTCACCACCAAAAAAATATATTTTTTATTTATTGAATTTTCCTTTCTATTCACTTTCACTTGAACGTGATAAAGACTATCAACCAACTGAATTCCTCTGACATTGAAAAATGGAAAAATATTTTTTATGTTGTTCCTTTATTTTCCGTTGGGTGAATTGGTATATAAACTGTATTCTTCTTGTGCTTGTGAGGGAGAAAATGAATGAAAACCTATACCAATAACAAAATACGTGTTGTGTACTGTACATGTACAAGAGGAAATTGGTACTGTTTAAAACAGTCAGTACAAAAAAAAATTTTGTTGTGTTTAATTTTTGGACCGGCGTTTTGGTACAAATGTATACATTTGTCTTGGAATATGATAAGATTAGTGTAAAAAATTGGTTTGTGGAAAATATAAATATAAATTAATTAATTAATTAATTATTTTTTTGTTTCCCATTTCAATATATTGAACGCGGTTGGTCAGGTACGGTTTAAACCAGGCGATAATACGGCTGCAGAATCAAAATTTATACAAGCTTTCTAGTGCTTTACAATGACTGATGGAGTCAAAGGCTTTGGCAAAGTCTGTGTATATAACATCGACTTGCTTGTGATTTTCAATTACTTTAATCGTGCTGCTGGTGAACTCCATAAGGTTAGTTGTAGATTGTAGTAGACCTCTTTGGCATAAAACCGTGTTTATATAGTGATATGTGTCGAGGTACCACGGTCCGGAATGAGTTGCAACCTACCAGTTCAAATAATTTTGGGATTGTGAAATTGACGTTATACCTCTGTAACATGAAATATCATCCCGCGTTCCAGTTTTGAATATCGGCGTTACTCTCGTTGTTTTCCACTTATTGGGAAATTCTTCTAATTTCAATGATTGATTGAAAAGTAAGCACAGAGAGATTGCCAAGTTTTTGTAGTCTTTTAATAATCTAGCTGGTATACCATCCGGGCCGCGCCGATCTCCAAAAGTATCTAGAGCCTGATATTTGTATGGACACACTGTTATTGTTCTCGCTTATTTGAATGTAATTATCGATTGTTGTTTAGTTGTAGGTTGTTTGGTTCTGGTGACTTTTCCATAACTATTTCGATAGATTTATGGTCGATATCGTTGATACAGAATGGTGATAATGATTTGATGATTTGATGATTTTAAACATTCCAGGCGAGTTGGTAAAAATCGGATCCAAAATTCTATCTCGACCATTTACAATATCGCACATTTGGCTCATATTTCTATCGAACATGGTATCGATGAAATAAGATACTCACTATCCGATGTCACATTACGGGGAAGAATTTCATCTACTTCTAATGTGTAATTAGCCATGTTTTTTTATTCAAAATTTTTCGAGTTCGAACATAATTCTGGATAAGAAGTTTCCCGTTTTTTCAGTAAAATCCAAATAAATTTAATTTTTTATCAATAAATATGATACATTTAATGTTAAACTTCATATTTTAAGTCAATATTATCAACATAAAATTAAATTTAACTTTATTTGTTAACTACCAAAGTATAATAAATTTAACAGGAGATCATTGGGGTTCATTACATGCCATGGTTTATAATCAAATCTAACCGAACGAAACAAAATATTAAAAAAAGGTTGATGATTTACAAAAATTGATTAATAAACGGTACAGTATTATAATTAAAAAAAAATTAGGGCGTTGTTTTTACTTCATGAAATCCAATGTAAAATACGTGCTTCAAAAAAAATTATTTTTAATTTATTTTGCTATTTATTTTTGATTTAGTTTAATTTTTTCAATATGTCTACAAAGTCACGAGTTATTAGCTGCTGAATTATTCATTATCATTAAATTCGAAAGTTAAAAATAATAATAAAAGAATAAAAATTTTCAGTTTTCTATTTTATTTAAATCAACATATAACTCAACATACTTTTAACCTAGGTGTTTTTGTTATTTTCTTACGTTATTGGTCATGCAAGAAGAACAACGCCCTAATTTTATCTATGAAAATAATGTAAACATACATTTTTTACTAAATGAAATTGTAAAATTTATAATTTCATAAAAAATTCGACTTGTCTAAAATTCATCACACAATATTCTGGTTATGATAGGACCACAGGAACAACAAAAAGTAAACTAACTTTTTCAATAAAATGCCATCTATTGAGCACTATATTAACTGTATAAATAGCAACAAATATATTCTTTTATTGTTCATATACTATACGCATATAATTTCGTATAAGAAAGTCGGGTATTGGCAACAGAAAAATACCGCTACAATTTTAATTCAATACCCATACAATATCTGACTTTTGCTTATCGAAATTTAAAACGAAAAACACATTTCTCAATTTTCTTATGTGTACGTACCAAACACATTTATGTACAAAGATACATTTCAGATTTAAACATGAATTCGACCCACATAAGGAATAAAATCAATTCTCATTAATAACACATGTAACGTTTAAGATAAAATTGACACCTCCTTCTGTTTGAAATTGAAGATTAACAAAAAAAAAAAAAAAAAATACATTCGAAATTCAGTCTGCTTTTGAATTTTAAATAAATTCATCTGTGTTTCGAATTTATTTTTCAATCTGTAATAACGTCATGTCCCGCAGTCAAAATCCAGTCACATAATTGTTTGCATTTTGGTTAAATGATTTTCAATTTTAGAACTGTATTTTTTACATCATCTAATATGTTGAATATGACTAAAGTCATGTACCTATTTGATATAGAGTATAGTTTAGGTCATTCGGTGTAGTAGACACTTCTACCATTTTTATTTTGTGTATATATGTATGATTGTTACTACATACTTGTATACTAATGTTTGATTTCGCTGTAATTTTAATTCGAATCTAAAACCTGTTTTTTAGTTTTTGAATTGCAAAATGTATTCCAGTCATGTATACATTTCTGAATATGTGTGTATTCATATTTTACTTATTCCACGTAATATATTTTCTTTAATAATATTTATTTGAATTATTTAAGTTTGATTCTGTAAGATTTGAACGAATGGCATAACGTACGTCCTTTAAATTTATAAAGTTTCCAATTGAGATCTGCTCCTCTTTTGTAAATAATTAAAATTACATCAACAGTTGATACAGGGATAAACTAAATAGGTAACACGTAAAATATTTTATAGTTCATATTATAACTATACATATTTTATTTCAAAGCTATACAGTGCTATACAAAACAACATTACGCAAATGTACTTATTTTATTACATATCGGGATAAAACTACAAAACATTTTAAATTAAATGTTTTATTGCTTCATTTAAATACTTTTATGACTTTTTTATAGTTTTTCCTTTTTTACCTACACAATTTGGGTGTAAAAAATGCTTAAACGTAAAACGGGTTATTTAGGACTAAGGACGTGAAAGTTGTGGAAAAACAAAATACACCGTTTTAATTTTATTTATACTTTGTGGAAGTTCCATCGATTATTGCTTTCTTGGAAGATCTAAATTCCAAACAAAACCATATTTTCAAAATTGTTTGTTTACTCTATTTGATATTCATGAAAACTGCGATCAAAATATGTATTTTATGTACGAAACCACCTAACCCGTCGTTTTTTCTTCCATTTCTGCACTGTTCTATGAAACTGGACGGATTCAAATTTTTAAAGACTTGTACTAGAACGAAATTTGTATAACAAATAAAAAAAATTCAATAAAATTGTAAATTATTCTTCTAACCACGAATTAAAGAAACGATGAAATTTATAAGCAAAATTTGGTAGATTAGTGAGATAATTCGCTAATAACATGCACGTCATACGTTTTATTGTATAATAAGTGTTAGTATCTCGTCGCTATATTGCATGATGAAGAGGACTGATTTTTTTTCTTTTGTGCGAAACTGGTTATCTCGTACACCTTTCATAAAAACTAATTGTGGTCGCCGATATAACTATATTGATGTTGATTCTATAATATATTTCGTGTTATTTTTAAAACACATTTAAAATGCTGTAAAAATGAAATTGAAGTGAATTCTTATATTAACGTAAACATTTGTTTTACCGTGGCTTCCCTGAAATTTCCCGGACCGATAAATAGTATTCGACCTAGTACTCTAAGCCTATATAGATGGCACAGCATAGTTCTCCAATGCTGAGAGACATTCGAAGCGATTTATTCGTTCCGTCATTACTACCATATCTCCTATACCACGTTGTTACCATAGTAACCCCAAATCATCCCAGAATCACCTAATTATGATAGATTCCTTCCGCTCATTTCCGACAATCTCTAATGTGCCATCAACTTTCTGTTGTGCTTGGAAAAGATTCTAATGTTATCATATTTTCAATCGCGGTGGTGATTTGAGGTCGCCCACATCCAAGTTTGGTTGTGTTCTGTTCAGTTTGATTAAATCGCTTTATAATGGGTATTGCACGGTAGACTGTTGTACTCATGTCAGTCACTAATTTTTGTCGATTTTTTTAATACTTTCTGAAAGTATTCTTCATAAAAAATTTAACTTAATTATTAAGAAATTATTATGAAGATTTAACATCAGAAACCATTTTAAAATTTGTTTAAATACAATTTTAATATGTACTGTTAACAGCAAAACCTAAAATAATGAAATCATTTAATAAAATATTCAATCAAAAAATACAATTACATTGCCTTGATTTTAATTGAAAAAAAGTTGTCGATCAAAATATGTTCACCTGTATACGTCCGCAAAGCTTTTATCACGAATCTTGTGTTGGTTTAATGTGAATTAATTTGAGTTGCGGAATTCTACTCAATTGAATAAACTGATTTGGATTTCAACTTCCGATCAAACTTTCAATATTCGGACACGATTGCCACATCGATTGACTCTCCTAATTCTTTGCACTTTCAGTTCTTTTTCTAATATTACACGAACAGAGAGGGAATTAAACGATACGTTGTTTTGCCTATACGAGGGCGGAGTGAGAAGTCCGGCGACACAGGGCGCCACAATCGCAAATCCCAGATGTCATGTGTTAATACCATCTGTCACTAAGACCAATTTAAAATTTTCAGACAGATCTGTCATTTAGTTTAGTTTTGACAGCCATTGGAAACAGACAACCCATTGTTTTTTTGCAAACATGGAAAAAAGTGAATTTCGTGTGTTAATTAAACATTATTTTTTACGAGGAAAAACGAGGCTTGTTAAATATTATGGGGACTGTTCACCATCGATTAAAATGATTCACAAGTGGTTTACTGATTTTCGTTGTGGTCGTACAAGCATAACTGATGCCGAACGTTCAGGACGCCCAAATGAAGTCACCACACCAAAAATGGTTGACAAAATCCATAATAAGGTATTGCAAGACCGCAGAGTGAAAGCTCGCGAGATAACTGAGATGGTATAGGCATTTCAGATAAACGTGTGCGCAATATATTACACGAACATTTGAATATGAAAAACGACCACATTTGGCACAGAAAAAAGTTTGCTTCCAGCAAGACAATGAACGGATTCGCACATGGGTAGTTGCCACGGCCAAACTCCGTGAATAACGCTTCGAATTGCTTCCACATCCGCCATATTCTCCAGAGTTAGCCTGCGACTATCTCCTGTTTCCCAACTTGAAAAAATGGCTCGGGGGAAAGAGATTCGGCTCTAATGAGGAGATCATCGATTCAACAAACGCCTATATACTTTGAAGGGTTGGTGAAATCGTATTATTCGGAAGAAATGAAAAATTGGAAAAACGTTGGACTAAGTGTATCGAGATAAAAGGCGACTACGCATGAAAAATACATTTTTTTTTCCGAAAATATTATTCCTTCATTTTTACCAGACTGCTCACTCCGCCCTCGTATTATCAAGGTAAATTCTTGCGGGAACGGCCCATGGTGCATACCTTCGCAGAAGCGCAATGAATCTTTAGCAAAATACACAAGTTTGAACCAAGGTATGGCGGACAACTAACCTACATTAATAGACCCATCGTCGAAAATCTGAAACCGAATAATATTGAAAGCCGGACAACCAATACGCAAAGTGCAGCCATCCATCATCTTCCTCACGACAGTTCTCACACATAACATATATCCTGAGATAAACCCATTCGATGCAGATAACCCTTAAATCGACCATGATCCGTAAGAATCGCAACCAAGGTTATTAGCTGGTCCTTTTTCAATGCTAAAGCATACTTAGATGATCTAAAATTGGGGTAGCTAATGAAGTACTTCGCCATACTACAACTAAAAGTAACGAGCCACTGTATCCTTAGATCTTTCAAAGCATTGTACATATTTTATAACGTTTTGGCGTAGTTGAAAGATAAGGAAGCTGCGGGTTCAGGTCCAATTAGATTTAACTGGGAACCGGTTTTGGCTACACAGTATGCAATCTCATTACTTTCGATGTCACAAGGTGCTGGTACCCATATTACCGTAACGGTATTGTTGAAACAGCGAAGGTTAATGAAGTCTTTGCAATACTTGAAAAGTTTAGAAATGGTAAGGGGGATTATTTAACAAATTTAGTACAACTTTGCTATCAGGACACAAAAAAATTGAAGGACTGCCAAAAAATCTCTGATTAGTCCAAGGACAGTAGATTCCAAATCCAGCACAAAATTGTTTTCTATATTCTACGATAGAACCGACAACATCCCAGCCCCCGATGGAAGCGAGACGTTACAGAACAAGCTGTGCCAAGAATAAAGGCGCTTAACTATGGCAAAGAAACAATGGACTCCATATCAAGAAGTGGAGTGTAGGACATAGCTCCAGTAGCAATCCTACAAGCAGTATTTTGTAGAGTATAGAGTAAATTTGGCAATAGCTTAACCACTGGCCAAAACACAATAGAACCGTTATATATAATATCTGTAAGACCAGCGATTTATATATATGAAAAACAACATCCTATGGATGATAGAGTCTAGAATTTCTCAAAAGCTCTTCTACATTGCTAAAATATGGCAGTAGCAATTTGTATTTTAAAATCAAGATCATATTTCGCGAATAGTTTGCTTTCTAAGATGTTTGATATGGTCACATCTGATAATCGGTCTCCCAAAAAAGAAGAAACAAATAGATCCAGAGTACTCCTTTGCCGAGTAAAGATAATTAAATCAGTCTTAAACGGGTTGAAGTGCAGGCGCTTCTCAATACACCATGCATCCACAATGGCAAAGCCAGATTGCTGCAGCTTAACAAATAAATTGCCATTGGCATGTTTGACGGAAATCAATTGACAGCCATTGGCATGTTTGACAGAAATCCATTGGCTGGATACCTTGTTGAATTTGTCTCACGCATTTGTATTGCGTAATTTCACAACAAAGCAATTTTTTTGCAAAGTTGTCGGTGTTGTACAAATCGAAAAACTCGAATATTCTTATCAGATGTATTCCAATTTGCCATGATCTGATTTTACTGAATTGCGGCACTCGACGACTTTATTGTGTGAGCCTCGAACCGAATACGCCATCACTTGAGATTTCATGGTTTCAGTGTATTCAGAAATCTGTTACTATTTACGTTTCATCCTAATTAGTGCGCTTATATGAATGGTGACATTTAACACTACGCACGGCTCAAATATAGTTTCTATCGAACCGATATCATTTATTTAATTTTAATTTATGCAAACAGAGTGCATGTTGCGCGATCACTCTGTATTAATGGATGATAAAATGAGCATATCTCCCCGCAATGCGTTTTTAAATGCTTTTGAGAAACTGGATTTTCATTTCTTGATAAGATGAGGATAAAGAGTTATTCGTCTTCAGATGATCGAACCGTTTTACCGCTTCAACATCAAGAACATCGAATTGAGATTGGTAGTCTAATAGCCCGGAAGGGCATTTCGTTAAGACTCGAAGTTTAACCACATCCTCCCTCAATCACGACATTTGACTTGGCATAGTTTCTTCTGACACCGTACTAAAGTTGTCTGACGTATTGCTTGATTGCAATTTAGATTTAAGAATAATACGTTGCTCAAGTACGACCCAATACCAAAATGACAGTATTTGCAATTTGTGTTGTGACCGACACGCACAAAGCTAAACTGTCAATATGATATATACTAATTATAACGGACTGTCGCTATTGACACGTGCTTTACTTTACTTCATTATTAAAATTATGAAATACGGAAATACATAATCAAAGCACGGCAATTATAAAAACAACGACGTCATAAAGCTATCATAAGCAAAAATTCCGCAGAATAAAATAAAATCAGTTAACCCTCAAATAGCGAAAATATTTTTGTTCATGATATAATCTCAGCATTTTACAAGAAATCAAAGACATTATCCATTACAAAAATAGAATTTAAAAACGAAATAATAAAAATGCTTTGAGATAGAGAATATTCTGAAAGGCAGAAGAAATTTTAATTTTTTTGTGTTTAGAACAAAATAGCTGCGAGCGAAGTAATAAAAAAATTATTAAGGGTTCAAATGGTTTTGAAAGAATTTTTATGTTATTACAGAATTGTAAGATAATAATTTTGATGTTCTTCGCCATTGTTTTTGGTGCAAATTTTTTCTTTAATCGCCTTAATTAATAAAATGATGATTAAAGGAAATAATAATTACTATAATAAGCAAGATCACGAGTTAATTATTTTTTTGCGGGTATAAAACCGCTTTAAGTAGCTGCAAATTAACAAGCGACAACAGAGTGTTTGTCCCTTTATCGTGATTGATTGATTGAAAAATTTACAAATTAAATAAAAATGATTGAATTAAAATGACAAACATTTACTTTATTGGGTTATGTATCCTGTATACGTATACATATGTACGTTATTGGTTGTTTATTGATAATAAACCAAACACAATACAAGATCAACACCGTTAGGAATTAATAGTAAAAAAGAATAAAATATCGACCTTACACAAAAATGTGTAAACATCTGATAAGATTGCGGAGAATAAACAGAGCCAAATTGATTAGAAAGTAATGGTCAAATTAAAATGTTCCTCTGTGTAGTAATTTAAACGATAAACACAATTTTAAAATTGGATTTAAGTGATGTAATTTTTATAGATATCGAATTGAATTGGAAGATGATTGAATTTTATTTTTCCACATATCTCTCAAATTCGTTCAATATTTTCTGATTTTTAAGAAAGTGTTGGTTGGTCCAACAAAAAAGGTTTAACTTATTTAAGACTATATACAAATATAAAATTTATTCTTTTAAGGGGGTGCATATACAAGCTTTTCTTTATATTGAATTTATATTGTGAATTGAAGAACCCATAACAGAAACCATAAATATTAAGTTAAGATAGGGCGTGTATATAAGTATATAGAGCTTAATGTTCATGATAACCGGAATAAAATGAAAAAAAAAATGTAATCCCAAAATATTGATATAACATCTTAAAGAGACGAAACATTTATATGTTTTGACAAATGAAATATTGAAATTGGGTTAGTCAAGATCTCGATTATACTACATACACATACATATATATGTACGTATACCAGAGTAGTCTAGTTTATGTTTATCATCGTAATAGCTTATTATGTATTACATATATAACATGTTTCAGATATGTATCATATTTTAGAGTTTTTGACGTATACAAAATTTCCAAACGTTTTTTTTTCTTTTTGTCCGTAACAAAATTAGGAAAAGCTTTTAGCTTTTAATATTGCATTAAGTTTATGGCTTTCAAGCATAATTTCACAAAACTAAATAAAAATTGTACTACCGATGTGTAAGTGTATATCGATACCAATAGTTGAGCTCGGTCACACGTAATCACATAATAGCCATAATTAGTTTCAGTTTACTTTATAAATTATTCATAATTTAAAGCTTTCACGGAATTTGTAAGTATAGATAGGTAGGTACATTGATTTATTATACAAAACAGAAAATCACTCTATTAAAATTTTTAATTTTTTACTAAGATACCCATCAAGACATGAGTTTTTCTAATGTACCTTTTCAAATTTCCACAAAAAACTTAAACGTTAATGATCTTTTGGACATGGAATTCTGAATTATGAATCGCAAACCACTACCAATTAGAGACAAATTAAGATTAAGAACTAAACAGGTTTTGTGTAGCCAAAAACATTGTCATTTTACAACCAAACTATGCCTTGGTTAAAGAAGATAACCAAAGTTGTGGTTTTAACAATTTTCACCTTCAAATGACCAAACATTGGAATTTTAAAAACAATTTCATTAATATATTTATCAAAAAAATATGGTTATTTATTGGATAAAAAAATACCGGGCCAATTTAAACACGCTTCGAAATGCAAGTGGCCGTATCGACTGCCCTCATTTCGGGTTGTAAAACTACTTAGCCTTATTAAGCGATTTTATTAAGCTTAAGCCAATGTCACATCAATCACCCTGTTAATGTTAGCCGATAGTTTCCAGCCGATAATTAAGAGTTGAAGTATATTTTCTCTTTCTATCATACTACTATTTATAATTACCGATAATTTCCAGCCGATAAATGTCGATAAAGCAGATTTTTAATTCTTGAATAAGAGAGATACTATTAATTTCGATACATTTGTGAAATATTTTGTATTGACACCAGTAGGAAAAGTGGGGATCCTGGGAAATTTAGATTTTCCAAAATAAAGTAAAATGTCTAGACATTATACGGGACGGCCTGATTTGAAGTGTTTTTCCAATAGGTATGACTAGGAAAATTTTTTAGCCCAAGTTTCATGTGGGGAACCTGGGAAATTTAGATTTTCCAAAATCATATGTAAATAATTGAAAATTTAGCCTCTAGAGTGTTATGTCTAGAGACGCTTGATTCGACGAGTTTTTCCAACAGCTATGACTATGATTTTGGAAAATCTAAATTTCCCAGGATCCTCACATGACACTTGGACTAAAATAATTTTCTAATCATAGATAGCTATTGGAAAAGCACTTCACGCAATCAAGCCGATATAAATCTCTAGAGGCTGATTTTTTATAAATTTTCATTTATTTACATAAGATTTTGGAAAATTTTAATTTCCCAGGATCCCCACATGAATCTTTTTCTTATAATATTATTGTAAAATGTCTTAGAATTGTATCAAAATCCAATTTATCGTATTATTTTTATCCAAGAATTAAAAATATTCTTTATAAAGATACGAGTATTCAGCGTGCACCTATCGGCTGAGAACTTTCGGCTATATACATTTTTTGTCGGCTGTCATATTAATATTACAATCTGCATTAACAATTGTTATAACTTTCCGCTAGAAATTATCGGCTAACTTACAGTATACATCAATCAAGAATCTCCTTCAGACTCAAGTTTCTGCGCGATTTCCATTTCTAAGGCCATATGGGGCACATCAAGTGTATAGTAACTGGAAACCATAATGATAGTACTGCACCATTGTATAAACTATTGTTCTTGCCTGTTGCTATTCAAATATGTGGGTCAACTATGCAAAGAAGTAGTTGCCATGTAATTTTCCCTATAAGAATGGAAATTATCTATGTGACTATAAGACCGTAGTCCAATTGACTTATAATAAGTCGACTTATGTATTTGACTTATTCAACTTATTTCAACATATAACTTTGACTTACCGAGACTTATTTCAACATATAACCTATCATTTGATTTATTGGACGTTAACAACTTTAAATGCTTATTATTTAGTTTAATATTTGAGTTTTTGGAGTTTGCAAATAATTATAAAAAGGAAAATTAGGCGTCAATTTTTTTAGCATAGCTGTAGATCTCAAACAATAATTGTTTCATTAATTTTGTAAATCCGCAAACCAATATATGAATTAAAAGCAATAACTTTTATGCGAACCAATAACCTGAACAAAACTTTGAATTTCATGTCACAAAGGACTGTTTCAAAAGGAACTTGAAGAACTATTTTTTAAATTTTAAAACTTAATTTATCAGAAATTATCCGATAACTTCTTTTAAAAAATATACTTTTTATTTTAAATCTTTTTTTGACAACTTCTAATCTGAAGAACTTAACTTTTAATTTTTAAAATTGTAAAATTTTAATTTTAAATTTAAATTTTTTTAATCTTGCGTGTAATAATCAAAATTTGAATTGGTTATTTGTTTTGCATATGAAATTTAACTTGTAATGTACTAAATCGATTTCTTTAATATAAATAAACAATGTTACTATGTAGATACACCCCAAAAATATTTCATAAATTTTGACAATCAATTTAGATTTTATTTGCAAGAAAGAGAAATGAAGTAAGTCACTTATTTATAGTAATAAGTTAGGTTCCATAAGTATTCATTTGTAAAATAGCAGTTAAAATTACTCAATAAAAATATAACCCTGTATAGTGATAAAATGTAACCATAGACATCATTTTGATTTATTTTTAAATTTGACAGCTACATAATCACAAAAATTAATTGTACTAAACTTTCTTAGTAAAGCCGCACCAAAAAGGTTTGTACAAATGTCAGCGTATTCGCCGATTTGGCGAACGTAAGCCAGCACTTATGATGTGTATACTTTTGCCACATTTCCTCTACGCACGATGTGTCGAATGTTGGTTAGGCAAACAATCGAAAATGTGCGCCAACAGTTGTACAAACGTTCATAATTTTGTAACTGCCAGTACAATGTTAACAAATAATGGTGCATTAATATTAAATCGATAAAAATATAAAGAAGAGTGAGAAACATGGTATGAATACTTGAACTGCAATTTCAATAAATCATTTTAGAAGTGAAATTGGTAACATTTGAATTTTTCATAATTTCTTGTACAGTATTTCTTGTATTAACGGGTATTCGAAAATATTCAACTGCTATAAATAATGTAATATGAATATATCCCAAAATCTCAATCCACACAACCTTTCGATGTTATTAGATATTATTTTTGAAGTATATTTTCCAACTTCATTTCTTATAAAAAATTATCACCTCTATCATGACTTCCGGTGGAGTGGAAATATTTCCGAAATTATTTCCACATTGATTTTTTGCATCATCAAGTTTTCGGTGGAATTTTTGTCCATACAAATTTTCTCATTTTCTAAATGATTATTGTTTGGGGGTGATAAAGATATTTTGATTGTTAAGTTTTATAATCACTGTACAGTGTACACTGTATATATTGAAAGTGTAAATTAATTTAAAGAATGCTTGTTTGGCGTCCACAAAATATATTTCCTCTGAGTAATTTCTCTATTCTCCCTCGCACATTTCGGCTACTCCTCTGTTATGAAAATAGGAGATTTTGAAACTCATGATGTTTTCCTGGTTTTATTATTTTAAAACTAATCTAATGACTGACAGGTATAGCTGATTTTTCAGAACATCTCGAAGTTTAAATCATTACTGTAATTCAATGAATTTCGTTTCCATTGAAAACCGTTTTAAGTAAAAATCCACTGACATTCTAAAATATGTGTGTCAATATATTGTCTCGTATTGTGGATAAAACACAATTTTACTAACCAATGTTGGTTGTTTCCTTTGATGTGCTTTCATATACCGGCTACTTAGCGAATATAAGCCAATGCAAATCACCACATTATACATTTGCCCACATTACACACCGTTTGAAGGCGGTTGACTGATTGTACAAGAGCATGTTATAATACAAATTATTATAACATGGAAAAATAACATAAATTGTTTGTTCCCGGAATACAATACGAATGGGTGAGAAATATGATTTCTAGAAATTTATAGAGAAATAAATAATGTTTTAAAATATATAGTGCTATAAATATTAAATAATAATTTTTAAAAAAATGAGTGCAAACTATAATAGTCAGTATAGTTGGTAGGAGATGAAGATAAATCTGTAATATTTATTACATTTTTGCTGTTTTCATTAATCATAATATAGCTTCAATCAATCAGCACTGACTGAAGTATTTGCAGCAGACCGCTGAACATATGTATATAACTATCTAAACTTGATCGGTACTTAGTTGATGATTGCAAAGTAATCACAACACATACATCGGTATAAAAAACTACTTTATCATGTTTGTTCACTGAAAGCAAAATCATTCTAACTTCAAGAAACAGCATATCTCAAATAAAGAAAATCAAAATTTTAAAAAAATCAATAATAACTTTCATGAATCGAGTATAACTTGCATAAGCCAAGAGAGTTATTATCAATTTTATTAAATAGAAGTTGTATTTAATTAAAGTTTTAGTGCTCAGTTTAAGGAATTGAAAATATTCTAGAATCAATATATTTTTAATATGTTTGAGATTTATTATGTATGATTTAATAATTTTATTCTTAATTTCAAATTTCAACATAATTTATAAAATCGTTCATATATTATTCTCAATTATATCGGAAAAGTTATCAAAAATTTCGATTAAATAGAGAATCTATGATTCTTAAAATATTGTTGTACAAGAATGTCTAAACTTAATATTTTTATTCTCAAAACAACTGTTTAATTAATAGTCAAAAAAATTACCCTCAAGTAATCCGAATTTAATATTACGCCATTTTTCATTCATATTTATGAAAAATGTGGATTGGCTTTAATCATAACAAACTTTTCTGTTGTTTTCAATATAATAATTGATTCGGATTCATAATAATTATCGAGTAGTTTGATGAAAAACTAGTCTAATGCATCTACAAGATCATGTTAATACAGTGATAGCTGCTATACCGAAACCGAAAAATTAAACGTTTGTTAGAGCTACTACCATACATCCATAATTTCTAACTAAAGCTTTTTGAAATCTAATTGTTTGAATTGATTTTGTAGATTTAAATAATTAATTTACATAGTTATTTTAATATAAATGGTTTATAACTTATTCTATAAACCGATTGGAGTCGTAAACTGTGGGTCAGTTCACGACTGCTATGCATATAGCTCTCATACCAAATTGAAATAAATATCTAGTAATATATAAGTAAACCAAATTAAAGGGTGTTTATTAGTATGGGATACACCGATGTCATTGAAAAAAAAATAAATAAATGTTTTATTTAAAAAGTTAGTTCAAAAGACCTGTTTAAACAGCTTCTTGAATAAATAACAAATACCTAGCGGCACTAGGTACTTATGTGTAACGCCAATTTCATTTAATTTGCAGAAATTGTTTAGTTATAGTTATAGTTTTACAATTTTATGGTGTGGTATAGTTTGTTTAATCATTGATAGCAGAGGTCGCGCTTTATATTGGCATGACTATACCCTTAACAAAAATGTATTTTAATTTAACACGAGTTAAAATAATGTAACCTTTGACCATAACGTCGAATTGATTTAATTTAGTCAAAAATAGAGCACAACTGCACATATTCCGACAAAAAACTAGAGCTCATGTATTTATAGAGTAAGAAGAACTAGGAACTACTCAAGAAAATTAAAAAGAAATGCTACTTTAGTCTGTATGCTTTAAACGTTCGCAAATTTGTAAACATATATGATTTTAACCAAATTGTAGTTCTATCAATTTTTTGAAATTTAAATATTTATAATATTTGTTCTCAAATTCAAAACATTATATCTAGAATGATGTATTATCAAAAAAAAACATTATTTTGAATTGAGTATAATGTCAAACAATTAAAGAGTATAAAAGATCAATTTTATTTGTCTTTATTCTTGAATTTATTCTGCTTATGATCAAATTGAGAATAAAACCACATTTATTCTAGTTTTGATGCATTTTTCTCATAAACAAACATAAAAGAATAGTATTAAGAATAATTTTGTCGATTGAATTGTGAACAAAATTAAAGAGTTTATGAATGTTTAACGGAATGAATAATATTTATTTGAAATATCCAGTTTAGTTATATTGTTTGATTATTACTAGTGAACAGACGTGCGAAATCAATTAGTATATCCTTTCTTATCGGTGTATATCCTTAATTAGTATATCCTTTCTTATCGGTGTGGTTGTTTTATAATTATAGTGAACAAAATAAGTGAAAGTGAAATTTGTTTAAAATAAAAATTTAAAACCTGTTATTAAATATAAGTATGTATATTATATTACATAATATTTTACATACCAATATAGGTTATGTTATATACGTATACTTGAAAATATAATATAAAACAGTGACAGTGTTCGATTAAGCCGAGTATAGTCGCCGGGATATTTCATGTGCAACAGGTCATATAAAAGTGAATTAAGATCGTAAATAAAAATGTCTTCAGATTGGAACATTCATAATGAATTTCCAAGTACAGTTTTTTAACCTAATTGACGCCGTTAGAGGCGAGTTTATATGAAAAGGTTTATTGATGAAACCTAAACTTTTTCAATAAATGACGGATGATATAAACCAACACTTTCCAACGGAACAAAAAGTAAGATGCTTAATTTTAAATAAAAAATGTGAATGGATTTTTCATACGTATTTGGTACTTTGGGCGAGAATACCTCCAAAAGACAAAAACACTTAGTTATAGACAAATATAGAAAGAGCAAGTATTATCCTGTATCCGTCAAAATTAAAATTAATGATAAAATATAAACCGCTTGTTTATTTCAATAGCAATACTACTATTCCCTACTTAATCAACATCAAAGGTGTGCTACAGGAAAATCATACAACAAGTACTGGAACTGTTCCAGCCGATTGAGAAAGTCCGGTAAATGATGCGGAATTTACGCAAAATAAGGGTTGGCTAAGCTGCTTCCACGAACCATACGAAACTGTGAAAATAAAATGAAAAGCAACGAGTGAAAACAGACGAAAGGAAATCTCTCAGTTGAATGTCTATAAAATATAACATTTTGAGCCTACTAACAGAATGGCCTTTGTATTCGGGCTCTAACGGATATCGACTTGTAAGTTTGTTTTTTTTTCTGATTCACTATTTTTAAAGAATAAAATTGAATGTTAAATTCGTAATTTTACTTTTTCCATTTCTTTACATTGTAGATCAATATAGATTTCGGATTTAACTCACGAACTACAGCACCTTATTGTTAAGAAATTGGGAAGGATACTCCAATGCAGTAGCTCGAGTATCAAAACTAGGAGAATTGGAAAATAGTAAGTTTTGAATTTAAAATAAATAAATAAATATTTATCAATTTTGTTTTGTTCCAGATCAGAAAGGTTTAGAGATTCTAAAACTCATCCATTTTTGTTTGCCTCCAACAAAAAACTAAATAAAAAATCGTTTTGGTAGCTTTCGTTCCTGCTTTCGCGAACTGAATATCGTGGATCTGATTAAACCCACATTGGACGACCAAAGAGCAAAATTAGCTGAATTTGGATTAAAGTTGCAGCCACTGATTGTAGTATTAAATGTAGAAAATCACCAAATTCAATACGAAATATGATGCACCATTTTCTACATGTTTGATAATTTGTTAACTACCGTGGATACCTGCTTCAAAACATTTTTTGTTCCGGATATTAAATATCCTTTTGAAGCAGAAAAGTTTTGGTATTTCTTACAAACTTTTTTTTTTTGTATCAAAACCAAGTATGATAAATTGGACTTCAGTTGCAGCATATTCAATAGCAAAGAAATGTGCCAGTCAATTTGCCTACTCAATTTTGATTAATAAAAACTTAGAAAAAACATTTAAGATTATAAAGTTCAGCCCCAACACCAACTATTTAATTGAAATTGAAGAACATGTAAAGCAAAATTGTGTGTCAAATATGATAAATAATATAATAATTTGATTTCACATATAACGTATCAAAATGCAATCTTTCAAACTGATAATTATTTTTTTATAGAAACTGATATAGAATTAAAACCAATGCTATTTAAAATTAAATACATTTTAATTGATAATAAATTAACAATGTTATTTTATCAAAGAATTGAAATAATGTGTAATCCTCATTACAATGTTTATTTTATTAAAGAATTATATCATTATGAATTTATAAAACTTAAAAGTAAAACTTTTATTAAACCTATTACAGTAAGGAAATTAAAAGATGGCTCAAATTAAGCCAAGATTCCTTTATACTGAAATTATTATAACCAATGTAAGAAATATGTTAAGTACAAACGGGAAATTAAGTAAAATATATAATATTATATCAAATAATTTCAATAAAATATGTTTTATTAATAAATTTGAAACAAGAATTGTGGATTGTAAGTATTGAAATAAGTATCGTAAATTCTTAAGAAAAGAAACTCTTCTTCTCAACTGTAGTATAATATATTCACGTTTTGAGAAAATTTGCTAATAAATCTTTTCAAAACAATCTAAAATATTCTCAAATGGTGTTTTCAGTATTATATTTTTAAGAATATCTGTACTAACATCTACAACTAAGATTTCATAACAAGTTGGCTTAAACTAAGAATTGGATATAATAATTCAATAATATAATTTAATAAAGCTGATAATTTTACTATCAAATATATTAAGGATTCCGATCAATCAAAGAACAAATTATCAATCTGAGATTAAATATTGAATATTCATATATATTCGAAGGTAGAATGAAGTAAATCAGATCAAGAAATCCATTTTCTTGAGGTTATTGGATTATTCTCAATAGAAAGAGTTGATAAACCTTATGGTTTTACATAACCTACTAGCACTTTCGTATATGCTGTAAATGCTTATATATTTTCTTATGCTGAAGGTCACACCAGACCTTTGTATAGGTTATAAGCTATTTGTATGAAGTAGCGGGGTCACCAGTCCCTGAAATATAAAATTTTAAAGTTTTTCGCTTTTCTTACTTCAAATGGCGGATTACGCTTCCTTGCTGTTCGAATGATATTAATAGAGTGATTATACTAATCAATGTATTATAGCATTTAAAATTAATGTTGCCAAATTTGGGAGTTTTACCTTTTTTTCCGGTATCCTATTTATAAAAATATCCCAACTTGTATGCAGTGCTTGCATACTGGTTGAAATCAATCGTAACCTGGAAAATTGGTTAAATAAGATCCTACCAGTAGTTTCTTAAATAAAATTAAATTTAGTTTATTGTACGATATATCTGGTATTTATAAATATCAACAAACACAAAATTATTGTGTGACTTATATATTAAACCAATTTTTTTTCTAATTATTTTTCTCTAATTGAGCCAAATTTGAATCACCATTTCTCTCAAATATACATTACCACCCGTTTTTTTAAATCAAGTAATTACAAGATATACTTATATTTTGGTTAAACCAACACATATTTTACTAAATATTTATCACTAATTCTGGCTACTTTTTTGTAAAAAAATATTTAGTTATTGTAACCGAAAATTTAGTTAATCTTGTTTATTTTTAACCCAACACAATAAAATTTTGAGTAACTATGTAATGTAAAATAAATAAATAAAAGGCTCTTTGTTAAATTAACCATGCAAATTGGTTAATACTACTAAAATTTTTATATTATTATTTATATTATTCCAACAACTAAAAGGTTTCGACTTGGTGTCAGTTATAATTTCATTTTTCTAGTACCTACAGTTTGCTACAAGCGTATGGCGTACTGAAAGGAATGATAAAAGGACAGCTCGCTTGATTTAAAAGAAAACTGATTTAAAAGTTGGTAAATGCTCTTGCCTTTATATTTATAATGATCTATACAAATTACCGTTTTTTGAATATTGAATGAAACTCGCTCTTATGAGCGATGAACAGGTGTCCAGTTTGCTTGCTTTCACAGTTTTAGACATTTCGATTATATTTGTTCGACAAGTAAAATAAGAAAATTCACAATTTATACGAAAATTCCAAAACTTGTATATGTATATGGATTGTTTTTGATGGCCCGTTGAAATAACCACGTAAAAATCGTTGCGCTCCCTAATGTAGCCGATCTCTATAGAAATATCGTAAATTTTCGTGTTGCTTGCAACGGTCTCTGAATTGCGTATATAGAGCGCATATATACATAATACAAACTGTTAAATTTATTTGGGAAAGTTCACATCGGGTCAAAATAGCCGGTGTGAAGTTTTTGGACAAAAAAATATAAATACACTGTACATATAAAACAATACAAACGTATCTTCTTGCCAATCCAAGTATATGAAATTAGTGTCGTTTCCATCCACTATTAAAAATTGAACACACGCAATAATTTATTACATATACTGCTAGTTAAAAAACATTACACTTTAAATACACTCGCATAAAATGTTGTACAAATATTTTCTGCCTATTTTCGAAAGTCTATATCTAAAAACGCAACCTTATTGATTTTAAGACCAATAAAACATATTGACTAGAGCTCATCTGGTGTATTCAAAATTTTGCTTTTCTGAGCCTCTGACAATTAACAATTTCCTCCGGAGATTTGTCCATCAAATACGCAACCATCTCTTGCCTATGAATAGAAATTTCTAATTGGTAATTTTCGAATGCCACTATAGAACAGTGCTATGTGTACTTAGGTGTGTTAGGTTATCCCACAATTCCATCGCAGAATAATTTTGATTAGGCAATTCCATTTTCATACCATCCCAGGATTTTGACAATTGTGGAAACTTGTACATAAAAACTACTTAGTTTTCATGATTTCAATCAGTCAGCAATAATCGCCTTATCTTTCAGGATGATCGGATATGAATACAGAAAGAAAACCTTTAGTCATTTATTCTGGTTTCTTTCATTTTTGCAATCTAACAGTACAGAATGGAACGTGATGAATGTTGTACTAAATCGGTTATTATTTCCCTACATAAAGAAAACAAATCAATCGGATACAAAAAGCATGAAGTTTCTATGGAGTTTTTATGGAACGGTACAAATGTCAAAAAACCTATGAATTGTCTCATGAAAATTTATTAAATAGTCTCAAATAAAACAAATTACATAATTTGTGAATTAATTGTTAAACTGTGCCAGCGTATAACGTTCATACAACTATTTCGCGAACGTTAAAAGACGCTCAAAACACAGCTCAAAAAACCATTTTAACCAACGCACATCGACCGGCGCAGGTAGCTTTTGCAGAAGATAATTTAAGCACGGACTGGGAAAAAGTAATTTTTACGATCGAAAAAGTTTTTAAGTCTGATCATCATGCTGCACACGTATCGCCCAAACAAAATGAGGTATAATGAAAATATATACAAATGACTAGAATAAGTGACTAAGTGTGTGTGCCAATCGAAGTTAAAAAGTTAAATATTTTAACTGTGGTGAAAATAAAAAAAAATTCCGCACTTTTTAACTGGTTTTTAAAGGTCCTTACTGCATCCAGCTGTTTCGATCCTGGGCATGTCTTCATACTTTCCTAGACAATTTAAAGAAACCAAGTCGTTCTCTTCTCCGTGGAGCCATAGTTACCAATTTTTGATTTTTATATTTGAATTTTCAAACTGATTTAGGTAATTTCTGTGATTTTGAAAAGTTTTATTTTGTATTGACGACTGCTTCGCAATTTGATTTAAAAAAAATAACCGCTTAACCGTTTTTAGTTTCTCCGTGAGTGCTGGCTTATGTCGAGAAACTTACTTTACCCGTCATCAATTGTTGAAATTACATTTTTGTTATTATTGATTTTTATTGTTACATTAATGCTTTATGCAATAATAATTTGGCACAATTTTAATACTTAAAACAAGGTGGAGTGAAGAATCCTGAATAAAAATGCCCAACATTACTATACATTACTATGTTTTGTTCTATAGATGTTGTCTGTGACGTTTGATATACATACATTTGTATTTGAAAAAAAATTGATTTAGGTAACGAAATGTTGTTATGAAATTTATATCGATTTCAATTACGTTGCCACTTTTGATTGAAATTTTCTTGTCCATATCAAGATATTTTGAATAATCTTGCAAAGTGAAATTCATAAAGTTGGAGTAAACTCAGCAAAAACAAAACGATATGCAATTTAAATTTTCTTCTCCATAGGATGGTGTAAATAATTTTTGTTCGTTTAATTTCACAGATCGTAAATTTTAATTCACCAGACATTTTTTGAAATTTTCTAATCCAATGTTTGTTCAACTTTTCAATTTTGATATTTTTTAATAAATTATATACAATATCGATGGCATACATATGTATATATGTATATGTATATAGTGATTGGAAAAATATCACTATAAACAAAATCATAATACATATCCCACAAATTGTAGAATCGTTAGGTGCCTTGAGTAGACTAATCTTGCCAAACGTTATAGTATTGAAAAGCATGTTCATTCATATGAACACAAAGTGCTTAAATTATTCTACATAAAAAGCGAGTGTATTACAAATAGCTAGACGATGCACGGTAATAACCTCAAAGTCGTTTCACATTAGTTAAAATAATACGCATATTATTTAAGCCCACAAGCACACATGCAATCACTTACAACATGGTTTTGTTATATTATTACTAAATATATTGCATGAACTCAAGCCAGTTGAAGGTAAACCAAATAGTCTTGTACATATTCCGAAAATCATGATCATGCCATGAATAAATTTTGCCGAACAAAAATTATGTTGCTGTAACTTTAAGTGTTTCAACCTTGAATACAACAAAAAAATTTTTTTACTTTTGTTGGCTTTACCCGTATATGCATATTTACGTATATGGTATATAAACGTTATATTTCCCTTAAACCACGTCTTAAATTGTTTGAACGCTTTAGATTGTAAAATAACTTTGAGGCACATTCAAAAAAATATTGTAAAAAAAATGTTCACCTGTCTCCATAAGTTTTCAGTTTTATATCATCATTAAAATAATATTACCATTTTTTTTTTTTTTACGTTCGCCTCTTTAGTTGCGTCTTCTTACATTCAGTTGAGTAATGAAATTATCGCAAATAAAATTTCAATTTTCCTAACACTACCACAATGAATAAAGAAGAGAGTAAGAGTGCTTTAGAGCTTATATGTACATATGTATATCCAAAATATGTGTGAAAGTAGCAATTACAGACAAATTTAAATATGTAATTGTGCGTAATTGAGCGACTAAATTTGTATCAAAATTTGTTTAAGGTGAAAAATTCAACAAGATTTTCAAAACGAATTAATTCATTTCGAACAACTAATAAGGGTACAGCCGGAGTGTTTAAATTTGTTTTCCACCTTTGTAAATAACTTTAATGCCATCAAACCCTCCTTAAGACGGAGAAATGCTATTGGGAAGAATAATTTTAACAAAAAGGTTACTCATTACATTATATATTTTGTATAAAGGCAGTTTCCATTACCTAAAATTAAAAATGTTGAAATATAATTACGTAATTAAAAATTATCGTAAAAAATGAGCGAATGCTTATTATTATTTTGCATCTTGGACCCCACAAGTTTTATTCTTCTTATTTTTAATGGTTGTTTCAAAATGAACTTATTGAGAAACTTATTTGAAAGATGATGTGAAATTTAAAATTTTATCAAAATTGTTCAAAAAACGAAATTATTATTAACTAAAGATCTTAACAAGTTGGGAACCACTTTAGTGGTTTCAGTAAAAATCTTTTTACACACTAGGCACACATATAACAGAATGATGTAAATTCGAATATTTAATCGTTTTCTCAAATCTTATGGGCCCATTTTTTTGCATGAAAATTTGGTAATTTAATTGAAAATAATTAAAAAAATTATATTTGACCTTTATTCACTTGATCTATCAAATGTATATAAACTTAGCCCAGGATTCATCCCAGAAAAACTCAATGGCAACACCATAACTATAGCGATCCTTTTATATAAACTATCAGCCCAGGATTAACTATCATCCTATAATTTTGTCCCATCCCAGGAAAACTAAGTCCTAATGTCGCGACACTTTCATAAAACTATCATCCCAGAAAATCACTATAATTTTGAATTTCGTACCAAACCAACTCAATATCACAAAAAAAAAGATACACAACGAAAGTATCATAAAAAAAAACGTCGGATTCAGAAAAAAATGTGATGAAGTGACGGACGGTGCTTTTTAAACTTGGCCAACAAAAACCCTTAATTCGAAACACTCCAGCCAATGTCAGACTACCAGTTTATCCTGTTCGTTTCAAAAAACTTCCACGATCGTGAGCGAGCCAATTTAGCTTTAAGCTATAATTATTTCATACATTTATCATTATTTTTAATTATTTCACCAGTCCCATCGTCTCCAGAGTCAATTAAGTAAAAGTGTCGGATAAGCTCGGGTGTTTTTTGAGTTTTTATTAAATTGGCTCGCTCAAAACCGCGGAAGTTTTTTGAAACGAACAGGATAAATTGAGGTTAGTATGCCAAACTCAAAGAACACCGATCTAACCCGACACTTTTATCTAATTGACTCTGGAAACGATGGGATTGGTGAGATAATAGATACTATCACTTGTATGGCCTGATGTACATTTTTCATTTTTCTGTGATAAAATTCTGAGATAAATTTTTATACGTATCTACCAAGTGAAAATATCTTAATATTTTTCTAACCACGAAAAATATTGCTGAGACTACATGTGGTCGATCACTTCAAGCAACAGTTCCTTATTATCAAATAATATTTTACTTTTTCGTCGTAACTATTTTAAGCTTCTTGATTGACGAGGCTTTCAAAACTTTTCGAAATTTCACCAACAAATCTAAAACAATGACGAATTTTGTTTCTCGCCGAAAGTATGGGGAATATTATGTAAAAATGTAAAAATGATATTTTGTTAAATCACTCTGTTTTTGCAAAATCATATCGATATCATCAATGTTTGTGAGCTACCAATCAAGTTTGGGGTATTTTCATCGAATTTCGTCTATACCCCAAAATTTACTACATAGTTTCCAATTTTTAATAAAACTTTATCAAATCTGCATATTTCAAAAATTGTACATTTCTTAATTTCCTGGGCTTCATCTTGAACATAAACACATTTAACAATTTCATCAGTACGATCTAGATTTAGACATTTAATTTTATTATAGGAGCTTACCGGTATTACGGATAGGATTCTGAATTTGAATTTTTACTTGTTTTGCTTTAGGTTTTCATAACATGGTCTGGGGAAAAGTGTTCAATTTTTTAAAAAGTATGGATATGGATGAATGTAGTACACAGTGGTTTGCTGCGCACAGACACATTACAAGGTATGTATCGTACAATTCCCAGTAGTGTAAACACCGCTTAGCAGAGTTACTATACCTATACAGAGTTACTCAATACCTATAACGAAGCAACATCCAGTAGCATGTCGCCAACATATCTAACCTTATACTAAATTGATCACACATTTATTTCTGTTATCGCCACCAGCATCAAATGATCAAACTCGTTTCTGCTAAAATCCTAACTTAGGAAGATATGGTCTCATACGGCAAGTCGAAATCAACCAATGAAACAATCAATGATTGAAATAAAACTTTTATTACAAATGGTTCCGAAAAATGTTAGAGTGCTGTCTTTACATCAAATGCTTTCTACAAAAGCATGGATTGATGGACGTCTAATTAGTGATGTCTCTCGAGAATTGTCGAAAATTTTCAACATTTAGTAAAGTCTCCCCCGATAATTTTATTTTATCACGAGGCGAGAATAACATTTTCATTTTTTTTCTCCACAATCCATACAATGTAATGAGACAAAATCCGTCTAGTGGCAGTTATTTGAACTGCAATTTTGGACAATCCTTTTTTTAAGCCAAAAACGGCATTATCTGTCAAATTATCATTTCATGTAAGCTTATTAAATTATTATCGTCTTGTAGAACGAATCTTTCAAATGAGAAGAATGACAGAAAATGTAATTTCGACTGCTTCAAAACGAGGTTCGCTGAAAGTCAATACGTTATGTAATTATTACCACCACGCCAAGACACATGTAACATGGAAGACGCTGTTGCAATAATAGCTGCATACGATAACATATCGATTCATAAAATATCTAACTGTCAATTTATTCAAGACAGCTCCAATAATCAAAGGCAAAAGTTGCCATTATGTCAAACTGGAATTATAGAACTATTGTATCACTTTAGTGATTTTGGTGAAAGAAAACATGATTGTCAAAATTCAGATCATAGAAAATTGAGCATCAGTATCGATGAGTGGGCAAGCTTTGGAAATTTATCAGTACGTTTTATTAATATCGACATCTATTACGACAATGGGGATGACGATAACATGGGCCTTGTACGTATGAATGAAAGTTTTCCGGCGGAAAAACTATTGGGGGTAGATACAATGAATGGCGCAAGCGTGATGATAAAATTTGGTGATTTGTTATTCTTTGCACAATTGTGCTACAACCATTCAATTCATTTGGCGATTATAAATGGGTCCTACAAAAAATTGACGATGACCTTGTTAATGGCGATGAGCCAAACACAGATTCTGACGATGACGACGTGACCAAAAATGATGAAAGCGAATTCAATGGGTTGGCTTCCGATGATGGTTTTACGGACGAAGATATAGTGATGAAATTTGAGTAACAAATATTTATTTCACCGATCACAATGGGATTTGTGGCACCATTTCAAAAATCTGTAAAATTGTTAAATTATACAGGAATTCGCCAAATTGTAACTCAATTCTCCAACGATATATTTTGTTTGTCGAGAAAAAAAAATTTAATTTGTTGCTATAAATACGATGGAATAGCATGGCGGCCATGGTCGGACGATTTGTGAGATTGGTTTGGCTGATCAAAAATACGCTGCGCGTCTTAAAACTGTGGCATTTATGGAACGACGAATACACTGCACAAGCACAAGCAATCAGTGATGTTCTGAAACTAGCAAAACTTGCAATCAAAACACTATCAAGGCGTGATACTATAACATTTTGACGAGTGAATTTATTCTTAAATTTCTTATAAACGTTCCTTGAAAGTGACCATTTGATGAGTTTCAAATTACGAGATGAATTGAAAATCTAACTATTGAAACGCAGAAATCCGGGTATCGTTTCTTTGGTAAAGCTTTAAAATGTTCCAAAATCTTATAGCATCCATTCCGGGAATATCTTCTTCAAAAACAGCTCGAAAACGGAAATTCAAAAAACAGCGAAACAATTGTATCCCGCCTTTTTTCAAATAATTATTCTCCATCCCCAGCCAGACACAAAGGCGATGATCACAAAATTTTATCCCATTAGATGTCCGAACCGTCAGTTTGTTGAACGATAAATTGAATGAATCAATTCCCGCAGTTAAACCTGTGACAGGACTTATCAACAATCTCACGATTAATTTAACTCCTAAATTTACGGATTATCAAAAATTGGCCCTGACCATAATGTATGGAAATACCCCCCCCCCCCCCCCTGCAACTAGAATTAATGCTTAAACTGCTCCTCTAATTGTGTTTTGATCCCAGCTACCAGAAAACCAGCATGGCATACTGGTTAAAGTGGTGTATTTCCATACATTATGACAAAAAAACTGAAAAATTTCATTTGGCCGAGATTTCACAAAATTCTGGAGCACTTCTGACTCGATCGATTTTACTTAAACTGCTCTTGTACGTGTGTTGTGATCCCAGCTACCAGAAAAACAGCATGACATACTGGTTACAGGAGGGTATTTCCATACATTATGGTAAAAAAACTTGAAAATTTCATATGGCCGAGATTTCATAAAATTCTGGAGCTCTTCTGACTCGATCGATATTACTTAAATTGCTCTTGTAGGTGTGTTTTGATCCCAGCTACCAGATAAACAGCATGACATACTGGTTACAGGGGGCTATTTCCATACATTATGGCCAAAATACTGAAAAATATCATTTGGCCGAGATTACAAAAAATTCTGGAGCCCTTCTGACTCGATCGATTTTTCTTAAACTGCTCCTGTAGATGTAATTTGATTCCAGCTACATGAAAAACAGCATGGCATACTGAAGGGGTATTTCCATACATTATGGTCAAAAAACTTGAAAAATATCATATAGCCGAGATTTCACAAAATTGTGGAGCTCTTCTAACTCGATTGAGTTTTCTTAAAATGCTCCTGTAGCTGTGTTTTAACCTCAGCTACCAGAAAAACAGCATGGCATACTGGTACAGGGGGGTATTTCCATACATTATGGTCAAAAATCTGAAAAATTTCATATATATGGGATTTCAAAAAATTCTGGAGCTCTTCTGCCTCGATCGGTTTTACTTAAACTGCTCTTGTAGGTGTAATTTGATCCCAGCTACCAGAAAAACAGCATGACATACTGGTACAGGGGAATATTTCCATTCATTAAGGTCAAAAAACTTGAAAAATATTATATGGCCGAGATTTCAAAAAATGCTGGAGCTCTTCTGACCCGATTGATTTTTCTTAAACTGCTGCTGTAGGTGTATTATAATCCCAGCTACCTTCAAAATATAAAATATTTTGTTTGGTACGAATAATTTATTAAAAGTTTACAAATTTTCTGCTAAAGTGTAATTGGTCGTTACAAAAATTCGTATCAAAAAATGCACAAATTCATAATTTTTCTGCTAGTTAATAAAATTACAGCAGAAAAATGCTTTTCTGCTATCTTATACAGCATATGTTTAGCCTCATTTGTACTCGGCCGATGATATTGCAAAAAGTCCTAAACATTTTCATAATTAAGCTTAAATCAAAGAAAACCCGAATTATTTGGAATCTTTAATAATTCCAAAGATTTAGACTTTATACAAGCGACGGTGGTAGTATTTGCCTTGTTTTTAAAATTTTAATTCTCCTACAGCATGTCAATTAACCTAAATTTTTTTCTAAGTTCTACCATTAAATCGAAATGCTCTGGTAATCCACATAATTTTTTAGCACACCTAATTTTTAAAACTGTCTGTTACAATTTTTGTCGTATAAAAAATAATTGACGCGTAACCAAATATTTTCTTAGCATCTAATTACATAAGAAAATTTAAATATTATTCTAAAGCTTATTTTACAAATCTTCGGCACAAATATTTTCATTTCATCTACATAATGATGTTAATTTAATTTGTAGGAGATGACACCGATCGTTTAAATTTTGAGAATTGAATTGTACGATGAATTGTATACATGAATTGTTAATTAAAGAAGTCGCACATCATTGCAAACATTCCAGGATTAGTTTATGGATCACATACAAATCTGTTCGATTCGTTATAGAAATGTCCTAAAATATATTATAGAAAACTTGCTAAACTTTCCACCCAAATTTTAAACAATTGAGAGGAATGTGTTGTTCCTCGCAGCAACGCAGAATACAAAAGAAGCTGTGCTTAAAAATAATGCGACGACAGACTTTATTAGTATAGGTACGCCAATTTATTATATCCAATTGAACTTTGTAATTAAGTTTTATATATGCATTAAAACAAAACTTTAAGATAAAAATCGGGTTTCTTTCCAGAAAATTAATTTTCCCGGAATTTTTAATTTTTTTTTTTTTTGTCGAAAACTTTTGACTATTTTAATTGTTTAGAAGGTTTTGTACCGCATAATAATTTTACGAAATAGAGAGACGACAAATATTTTTATTTTTTGTGTCTATATAGGGAGATGAGATACATGGTAGTAGCATTAAAAATGAATAAAAATTTCGAAATTGAAACCACTTCTTTCTATATATTTTGTTTGGGTTAAGAAATGGTTTTCTTCTATTCAGATTTGAATGTTCTATCTCTATGTATTGTATTATAATTTAGTTTTTAATTAAATTTTCACTTAGATTAAAATAAAACCGAAAAATGGTAAAACTAATTGAGAGGTTATTGAACGTGCTGTAGGATAAAAAAAAGATTTGTATATTTATGCGAATCTATTTATGATAATTGAGATAATTTATTGAAAATATTTTTTCATTAATCCTATATAGTTGATGTACACACCAACCGGAATAATAACTTGATCGCAGTCTTTATCTTTAAGTATATTTAAATAAAAAAGGTTGGGCATCCTATTAGTGGCAACGTTTTGACTATAAAGAACTTTAAATTAAAAAAACAAAACTTTTTTATCACTCAATGCCAAAAAGAAAATGTTGAAAGTCAAGTATTTGAATTATTCATGTGTTTACCAATTTTAGGTTTACTGTTTGTGCGGTTAGATGAATTATAGATGGATGGGTGGCTGCGGAAAAATATTAGTATGCATTGAATTTTCGAATTAAGTCAAAAATTTTATGTAAATATTTTGATGCTCATAAATTGTACTCTTGTTAAAAAATTAGAATAAGAGTATTAATATCCAACAATTAATCATCCTCATTATGTTGGCGGTAGTTCGAATTTAAAAAATATTTTTTAACCTGAGTTGTATGTATGTACTTATTTCTGAACAATTTAATATTTATCAATGGTAAATGATTTAATTTGCGCGTTTATAACGTTTGAGTAGAAACTGTATGCAATCAAACACTTCAGGCTTAACTCAAATTTGAATGAATATAAACATCTTAAACTTAATCAATGAAGATTGAAATGTATGATGAGTCGATTTTAATAGCATATCCTTAATTCTAGGCCCTTAATTATAATTTATTTAGGATAAATAATAGATCATATAAAAAGTCCCCGCGGTTTGCCAGTCACTGAAAAACTCGATAAATATACCAGCACGCAAGGTGTCAGGAAATATCGGAGGCATTAAATATCAACCACATGACAGTTTGGAATCATTTGAAAAGAGCAGGCTACAAAAAGAAGCTCAATGTTTGGGTGCCACATGATTAACGGAAAGAAATTTGATGAACCGAATTGACATCAGTGAAATGCTGCTGAAATGCAATGAAATCGAACCATTTTTGAAGCGAATCATTACAGATAATGAAAAATGAGTGAAATGCGGGAATTACAAACGTAGCAGCTCATGGTCAAAGGCTGGTGACACTCCCCAAACGACTTCAAAGCCTGGATTGACGGCAAACAAGGTTACGTTGAGTGTTTGGAAGCGAATTGTCCATTATGAGCTGCTGGAACGTAGCGAAACCATTAATTCGGTCCTGTACTGTACACAACTCGACCGTTTGAATGAAGCAATCCAGAAAGAGAGACCAGAATTGGCTTACAGAAAGGGAGTTGTGTTCCATCATGACAATGTGCGGCCACACACTTTAATGACTCGGAACACATTGACGGAACTTGGTTAGGAAGTTTTGATGCATCCAGCGTTTAGCCCGGACCGACTACCATTTGTTTCGGTTTATGTAAAACTTTCTTAATGGTAAAAAATTGGCAGACCGAAGCGCCGCTGAAAATCAGTTGGCCAAGTTTTTTGACGATAAACCACAGAATTTCTACACTACATATGTATCTTGATTAAAATTTATTTTCAATAAAAAAATTTTTGTTCGTGAATGTACCAATAAACCGCTGAGACTTTTTATATGATCCTAACATAGATCTAGTGGTTCTGCTTTGCGAAGCCATCTATATTTCGGTTGCCTTAATAGTTCCTCATTGGGATGTGTCCCTTCAGTTTCGAAAGATACTTCAAACTGTGTGGTTTAATTCCAAGGCCTCTCTGGATATTGTGATTTCGGATATATCATGGAGTAAAAGTATTTTTGATAACGTTCGCTTTTAGCTGAATTCCATATGTTCATGTAGGGAGCAGGATCGCTTAGTATAGTAGAACTTCTTTAATTCTAGGAATAGTTTTGATTTTATTTCAATCAGCCAGTACATTTTTGTAAATTTTATTATTATTTGGTTGTGCTTTAGTTCAATGTGCTTATTAAGGCAACCTTATATAAAAATGAAGACCCAAATATTTGACCATTGTTTGTTGATTGATGGGACATTGTTTGATTTCACCGCAGGACATTCAAGTTTATTCAACGTAAATGTTATATGTGTTGATTTGTTTTTATTCGCTTTTATCAGCCACTTTGCCAATTCTCAATTTTATTTAAATAATCTTGCATCCAGCATTCTCTGCATCCAGTTTGAGAATTTTTGTATGAAACCAAAATAATTGTGCCATCTGCAAATGTTTATGACATTTAGTTCATTAATGGCTGAATTGTGTTTAACATTGGAGTTTCTTTGAAACAAGTAGCTTAAAAAGACTGCATGAAATTTTCTTTTACGGGACGAGTTTTAGTTTTATATATAAGGCCCTCATGCCATACTTGGTTAAAAGCTTACGTAATGTCTAGGAAATCTGCCGAACAATATTTATTTTCTATTCTAAGGCGAGTTTAACTGTGTTTACTCTATGCACCTGCTCTAGAGTGGGTCCCTCAACCCAAATTGGTGGGCTGGTATAATGTGTTTTTCAGATAATATTGGTTTTAGTTTTTGTAATACCATCTTTTCAAATAGTTTCAAAATTATCGGAAGTATGCTTATTTGCCTGTACGAAGCAACTTTTCCAACCTCCTTAAAGTTATCCCAGGATTTTTTTTAAAATACCTCTGACAACACAAGCGAAAATAATCCATGCGAGACATTTTAAAAATACCTCTAAAATTTATATAGTTGGTTCATCCCAGGATTTTTTACATTTATACTATCCCAGAGTTTTCCAACTACAAAAACGTATACAGTTGGTACCAAAATACTCATCCCAGAATTTTAATATATGTACAATTAATTTGGTGGAAAATAAATTCTTCTAGGCAAGTCGCTTAAAGGCTATTTCCTCTTTGCGATTAAATTAAGGACCCTGTTAGCAATCAATACGCCAGCTTTGATAATTCCGTGGCCGTTGAAATTTCCGAAATATAAATAAACGTTGCGCCTTTTCCAACTTTTCAAAGTACAATAAAATCGAAAAAAATCTTATGACCAAGCTTTTATAGGGTCGGCTTTTTTCTCATATCAATTGAGTTGGGACCTTGTTCGCGTTAGCATTTTTTTGACCATTAGAATTTCCGCTTTATAAATAAATGTGGTGGCTTTACATACTTTTCTAAGAAAGCTATAACCAAAAAAATCGTATGATCAAGCTTTTATGTGGTCGACTTTTTCTTATATCGATTGAGTTTGGGACCTTGTTGGCTACGACTGTCTCAGCATTGATATTTTTTTACCATTGGAATTTCCGCAATATTAATAATTGTGGCGTCTTTGTCAACTAAATAAATGTGATTTGAGTTATGTATTTTATGTATTTTTTATGTATTTTTAAAAAGTCTGGGATTGATTATTTACGGTTGTGTTGCCAGAGGTATTTTTGAAAAATCCTGGGATAACTCCAAGGGATCTTTTCCAGCCTCTCGAGTAATTGTGATTAGTGATATTTTCCATTTTTTAGAGAAATACCCACATCTCGTAATCGCATTATAGATGTAAGTTATGAGTTGTGATTATTTTGGTTTCGAAGGGTCCTCCGTAACCTCTGGTAGTTCACTGTTGTTAGTTTTTTCGTTTGGTGTGAATACTTTTACAAGTATGTAGTTAGAGAAAGCAGTAGTACCGCCATGTGCTTTTCCATCTGGATGTTCGGTGTCATAAATTGAATACCCGTTAATTTTAATCAAGTTTTTTGTAGTAAAGTGTGTTTCTGATATTACCATGATATCTATATCTTGATCGACGAGAAAGGTTTGAACAGCTTTGTGCTGCGAAAGACCGTTCGCATGCCATACAGAAATCTTTATGACAGTTATTTTTGGCTTTTGAACATAATTTGCATTAGTATGTTCACATATTTTTCATCATCATGCTCATTTGTCTTTCCCTCATCACTATGAAACTTTGAATCTTTTTGGTCAGTTTGTTTACCGTTGCGTGAATATTTAATTCATACTTGAAATGAACATTTGTTTTGGCAGTAATTTTTAGGATGATTGCATAGGAAACTCCTGGTTGTACAAAACTGTTATTCTCCAGGACATTTTGCGTGGTTGAGTTGGAATTGCATTTGTTAGTTGAGCAATTGTATTTCTTGAAGTCATATTTCTTTGATTGTCACGTGACTTAGGTTTTCGTTGCTTATAGATCCCAACTTTGGGTTGGTCTTACGCCTTATATGCTGAAATACAGGGCAACTTTTGTAGTTTGGTGTATGATTTTCACGACAATTACTACAGCGTTTTACTGATGTAGATTGTGTTTTTTTAGGGACTTATTTTCCCTTATTTTTTTAGCACTATAGCTTTTATTTGTATATATGCACGGTAATAACAAATCAAAACTAATAAATAATTAAAAAGAACTAACAAGGCACTACTTTAATTTTATTATATTCCGCGCACATTGATTTTACGTCCAAACTGCACGACGAATAAAAATCAACTTGCATTTGAGCAAACTACTTTCCTATACTCTTCTTATTAAAAAAAAATAGAGCGTTACACGACAATAACAAAATTAAAATTAATATGCTTATTAGGTTCGACCAACCTCTATTAACTTTGATGAAAATCTGATTTGTTCAAATAACCTAAAATATGGTTTGATGATTTTGTGCGACAGAGATAGAAAATTATCTACACTTCTTGGAGACTGCCCAATTTTTGAGAAAACCAAATTTAATTTTATTTTAAATCTTGGAATTTAGGAAGAAACAAAAACGCTGCCATATAAGACATATTTCTTATTTCTAATCTACGGTTTTTCCACGAATAGACTCAGTAGTGTAAGTGTTTATATTTCTTTTTACGTTAAAACTGAAAATTGATTGATTGAGTGGCTATTACAGGCAAATATGAAATATATATATAATTTTTGATATGTTTGGCATCTTATTTTTTTCGATCTATTTATAAATAAAACAGTGGTTTTTATAACGTAGAATACGTCCGTATATTTTCATGAAAAAAGTTTAAATGATCGATATGAATTTCGTAAATATTTCTAACCAACATTTAAGATGAACCATTTTTAAAAATAAACGTAAACTTAAAATGTTCGTAGATGTTAATCGCATATAAGTGGTACGTTCTATAATAATATATGCAAATATATTTAATTACAAATGGATAAAGATAAATATTAGGGCGTTGTTTTGATCACATTGTAACCAATGACGTACAAAAATATTTAAAGATTTTAAAAAATACGATAATATATGAAATTCGATAACTTTCAATCTTTATGGATTATCTTTTTAGATTAACATTTTTTTTAAATGACCAAAGAATTGTTAGATCCATATCCGCTTAGAAGCCGACTTGCTAATATTTATGCATCTACTGAAGATTTATTTGAATCCAACCAAAATAAACTATCCAACATGGAATTCGAATTTAATCTTGCTGTGAAATTAATTCCTCAGTTTGGCGGAGATTCCCAAATACCATTACATAAATTTATCCATTGTTTAATGAAAAATTATCTAAAGATCTAAAAGTGACTTTTTTTTAATTTATTCCACATAAATTATTGTAAATGCACAAGCATATTCTGTTTATCGTTTTGGAACATTTAAAGATTGGCATGAGCTAAAAAATGCTTTACATAGTAATTTTAAACAAATCCGTTCAATAGAATGTGTTCAACTCGATCTAATTCGGGCAACTCAAAAAAAGTCGAAACAGTTCAAGTGTTTGAAATTGAATTGAGGCTTTGCTGTCTGAACTTAATGAATCATGTCAAAACACACAGCAAAAGCTTACAGAAGAAGTTCAACAACTTAACTCTAAATCTGCTCTGTTCTTTCCAAAACGGCATTAGGCAACCTATATAGGTTTTATTATAGACGCCGGTGACCATAAATCATTAAAGAATGCTATTTCAAAATCTCTAGGGAAAGAATTTGTCAAAATAGTGGGCATACAGCATCAGTGTTTTCTAGATATTCTGCTCCTCATAATCCTCCAACAGTTGCACATCCACAAATGTCGTCTTCTTATAATCGTTCTTCGATTAGAATTATTTCATGTGCATATTGCAAAAAGAATGGCCACCATATAAACCAATGCTTCAGAAAGAAAAATTCTGATACACGCATACTTCAAGGCAGTTCAATTAACAATAATAATCATTCATTTGCCAAAGATAATCAAGAAGTTCAGGAAAACTTAAAAGGTCTGGAAGGTCACAAAGGTACTCCCTTTCAAGTTCCACCCAACCATTAACAGAGTGTCCAATAATTTCAAATTGTTTAATGTTGAATAAATCATATAATATTTGCCTATCGAACAATAAAGCAGACAATATTTAAGTAAGTTTAAGCCTTGACATCGGAAAAACACATTTGTATAATTTCTTACTTGATATACAGGAGTCGACGTTAGTGTTATTAAGCAATCATGTGTGATTGAGTCCTCTATTTTTTATCCAACTTTGAAATGTTAAATAAAAGGAGTCACTAGTGGTATTGATGAATCTTTAGGTCTACAGCCATCGAAAATAATATTTACAAATATACGTTCAGTATTCCCCATAAGTTTCAAATTGTAACTGATGATTTTCCAATTCCTATTATTGTAGTGGAATTCTTGGTAAAGATTTCTTGGCTTATGAGCACTGTAAAATTGATTTTAAGAGTCTGACTTTAGAAACACCAGTAGAAAATACATCCATCTTACTTGATCTAATAACATAATCAACTAAAATAGGTATTCCTCCAAGAAGTGAACAAATTACTAAAATTATGTGCAACAATATTGAAGACAACGCGGAATACCTGTGCCTATCTAAGGAGATAGTACCTGGCGTGTTTGTTGGAAATACAATTGTTGAACCTCATAATCAATCCATTACACATAACTTGATAAATTCCAATGAAGAATCTGTTCAAATTTCATGCACCGACCTAGTTTTTGATAAACTTTTACACTACGTTAATTTACTCTCAAGTCTTAAGCTAATACAGGCACCGATCGTTTACAAATGCTTGAGTCATCTGTAACAATGTCAAACCTAAATCATGATGAACGTGAATCCATTAAACATATCATACGAGAGTATAATTATGTTTTTCACTTAGATGGTGATGTATTCACTGCTGCTCATGGTATTAAACATAGTATTCCAACAGTTTCCGACTGTGCTCCGATTTACCAAATATCATACCGAATGTCTGATGCAATAAAAAGTGAAATTAATAGCCAAGTGATAGTCCATGGAATTTTCCTCTTCTAGCTGTACCTAAAAAGTCTGCCAATGGTTCGCGCAAATGGCGTGTTGTGGTTGACTTTGACGCTTAAACGATGTAACTCTAGAACACGTATTTCCCTTTCGTAATTTTGGACCAATTGGGAAAGGCATAATACTTTAGTACCTTGAATATGACTAATGGATATTACCAAGTACTATTGGACGGAGATACAAAACCTAAGACCTCTTTTAATACAAGTAATGGGGGCATTTCCATTTCAATCGTATGACTTTTGGTTTGAAGGGAGCTCCAGCTACCTTCCAAAACCTAATGAATGCAGTTCTATCTGGTCTCAACGGTTTAAAATGCCTACTGTATCTAGATGACATAGTCATATATGGACAACACTTAAATGAACATAAAAGAAGACTTAAAGAAGTACTTGATTGTTTACGAATTTAAATTTGAATCCAAAAAAATGCCATTTTCTACGACAAGAATTAACTTACTTAGGACATATTGTTGGACTTGATCCAGCTAAGATTAATTTAATTGTAAACTATCCAGAACCAAAAAATCAACGTGACGTAAGAGCATTCCTGGGTTGCTCTTTAGGAATGAGCAACCCAGGAATTCTCTTCTTCCCAAACTTCACTAAACGTGCAATAGGCTTTTATGTGCTAAAAATTGATGATTTTACAATTAAACAACAATAATAATGATTAAGATATTACGTTGATTCTTCTCGGGTAGGAGTTTTTCATCCTCTTCTTGAATCGTATCTTCTTGTTGAAGTTTTGGAATTTCAGTTTTGTTTTAGTAAACATTAAATTGAAAGCCGGTATATAGGATGTTCTTATTATACATTAATTTCGGATGTATCAGGCAGCTGGGGTGAATGTTGGTATTGTGTTGTAAGAAGTTGAGTTCGCATGCACTGAATTCTGACTTCTTGTTATAAATAGGAGTGATATCACATATATATTGTTCTTCCTTCACAAAGATGTATTGATTTAAATTCTCTGCAATCATTGGAATAAACATTTTTTTCTGTTTATTGGCCGCGAGATATGTTGTGGATAGTTTGTGATATATTTTTGTTGACTGCTGGAACTGCCAATTGGTTGTAGATTTGGAATAAGTCTACTTGCACTAGATTTAGTTGAATCAGAAACATTATATTATTGTTAGTGACCCGGTATTTGACGCTCATCATTCGGTAGAGGTCCGCTAAGTTGTTTAAGCTGTTTCCAGTTCCGTTTCTAGCTGTTGCAAGTAGACGTAAGTAACAACGGATGAACTCTACCGTGTTGGAAATTTGGTAATACGTCGATTATAGCGTTTTGCTTGTCTTGTATCTCTTTCATGACAACCATTAATTGAAACGCGCAGATCGAAATAGATTGAATTGTGTTGTGATGAAGATTGTCCATTTGGCTAGCGTGTTACTTAATATTTGTATATCTTCCTGTAATAATATGAAGATATTTGTACTGATTTCATGATCATGTTTAATAATATTAATGGTTGCATCGATATAATTGAGGTTTGATTTTTCATGATTTACTGCGTGCGATGGCTTCTTTGTAGTACTCAGCTTCTCTTTCAGTTAACACCCCGAACCAATCACCGAGCACGAATTATACTGTATCTCCAACTCCTCTTTTGAAACGATGTAGTATACGGTTAAATTTTTGATTTGTTCGATTCTGTTGGTTAATATTTGTAATCTGTATGTTATGCATATCTTTTGCCTGTCTTCTTGATTTCAGATATTCCAGCATTGAGGTTAAAATCATAGTTTAAAATATTGGAGATTTGCCTTTTCGCTGCGGATGATTCTATCTAAATATTATGAGACATCCATCCCCATACATCAGGTGTTCCTGGATTTCCGGCAGGCCTATGACTCAATCAATCGAGAGAGTTTCTGGTCTGCCCTGGAATACCTAGGAATGCCAACAAATCTGGTACGACTATGTAGGATGACAGTGACGCAATCTCAATGCTGTGTTAAAGTTGAGAACAGGCTATCGACAATTTTTGTAGTTAACTCGGGTGTTCGGCAGGGAGATGCTCTGTCCCCGATACTCTTTAATCTCATGTTGGAGTACATCTTTCGTAAAACTGAAACACCGCAGCGTAACATCTTATATCGCCAGTCCAATCAGGTGCTTGCAAATGCAGATGACATATGCGTGATTGGACTGAATAGCAACGGAGTGAAAGAAATACTTGATCCGCTTGTAGAGTTTTCAGCTTCAGTTGGACTTCAGATCAATGAGTCCAAAACGAAATACCTGATCTCAGGTTTTAGGGACAACGGCACACCAGATTTTAGTAGTGGCCACCACACGTTTGAGGGAGTGAGGAGGTTCAAATATTTGGGTTCTCTTATCACTCACGATAACAGTGTGGGTGAGGATATTAAAGTGCGGCTGGCAGCTGGCAGTCGCTCTTTGTATCCTCTAAGGCCACTGCTAAAATCTAAATACTTATCAAGTGCCGTGAAGCTGAAGTTTTACAAAGCGTTGATCAGGCCCGTTGTTATGTTTGGATGTGAAAGTTGGGCGCTGATGGATGAGTACGAGAGATGGCTCCTAACATTTGAGAGAAGAGTCATGCGTGTGATTTACGGCCCTAAACGCGAAATAGATGGTACCTACCGAGCTCTGTACAATATCGAGATCAGAGATCTGATGAAGATCCCCGATATTGTACATGAAGTAAGATCGCAGCGAGTACGCTGGCTCGGTCACGTTCTGCGTGCTGATCCGGAACGAATTGTGCAGCGATCTCTGAAAGGAGCGCCACCATATGGTAGGCGCAGAGGTCGTTGCAGGCGACGATGGCTCCACGGTGTAGAGAACGACTTGGCCTCTTCAGATTGTCTTAGACAGTATGAAGACCATGCTCGGGATCGAAACCGCTGGAGCCAAATTGTTGACTCAGTAAGGGGCCAGTAATGGCCTTTAAAACTGTTTTAATTAATTAATAGGTATTCGAAGCACCATGAGGCTATTTAGGTTCCATCTTGTGACTGTCTTCACGTTGGTCACATCAGGCTCTGGTATGGCTATTATTGGCCTTCCTGTTAAGAAATGATCTGATGTCAGCACTGTATTAGCATCTATATCGTTGGATAGTGGGGATAGCTGTCTAGAAATTAGACAAGCTTCAATTTGGATTCTTCACAGGTCGTATTTTGTTAACTTCACTCTAGCTTCCCATAACCCTCCAAAGTGGGGACTTACCTGGGGATTAAAGTGCCATTCCATACCGTTTTCCCAAAGTTTACCGGAGACCTTTTGATATTGTTGTGCTAGTCGCTTGCTGGTTCCAACGTGGCATAATCCTCATGTAAAATTTAACCGCTTGAACCCTGCTAGTAATGTTTCTGTTGTTAGGTGGCTTGCCAGCGCTTAATTTATGGCTTTCGTAGCTATTCATAAAAAATTATATGATTTGTTATATCTTCCTTTGTGTAAATTTAAAGTTATTGGTCCAGCGTAATCTACCCCGCTGTTTGTGAATGGAGCCGCTGGAGTGACACGTTCGGGTGGTAATCCACCTATTAGTTGTGAGGTTAATTGTCTATACCTGTCACATGTGATACAATTGTGTATCATGTGCCGAATCCGTTTGATAGCACTTCTCATGTGTACTAAAGAAACAATTTTACTTGATTTTTTTAGAAACAGTTCTTAGTGACCTGCCATATTTCGGAGCATTTCTGTTGAATGTTTAAAGTAGAACATTGTAAATTAAATTTTGTCGCATAAAACAATTTACTGCTTATACGAGATATGCTTTCCGGCGTTGATTTTTATTTTCATTTGACCTGTTATTTATAATTATTTAAACCCCATTGTAAATTCTGAAACAGTGAAATTCACGTATCCGCTGTTTTTAATCCTGACGATATTTCAAGGTTAGATAATTAGATACTATTTGCGTTTAATTAAATATTTAAACTAAATATAATACCACGAAAAAGTTCATGAACTGAATCTCAAAATAATTCTGAGAAATCGACAGAAATTATTTGTTTTTCATCCATTTACGACGAAAAATGTTTCAAAAAATGTAAAGGTATTCTTTTAATATATGAAGTAAAGATTATTTTTCACTGAAAAATTAAAATGTTATTAAAAAATATGAAATTTAAATTCATTTTCTTCTTTAAAATCCCGTAGCACGATAAACCATTCAGGCCATCTTTTACTTTATAAAATCCATAGCAGCAACAATACACGCGTCTTAAATAGATCTCATCATATAAAAAATCAAATTTTTGGTTGGTTAACACTTTCATTATTTTACTGCACTTACGCAGATTATAAAATCGTAGGGATTGACAGATATAGTGGTTTATGGAATGTGTTAGATAATACCCTCACCTTAATAAAATAACAAGGTTTTATAGAGCTTCATCCATATATGACTTGAGATAGCAAAATCGTTGAAATGTCCACCACTGAATCTCTGAGATTGGCATGAAACTTAATTGAATTGTTTAATCTAATTTATAATAATTATTATTATTTGTTGATTAATATGATTATTATTTATTAGGATAGAAAATTAAAATAGAATTTATGCGTAATTTATCGAATATGAAAATAAAACGGAATAAATAATTTTATAAATCATTATAAGTAATTATTCGGGATGAATTACGTAATATTTTTACTATTTTTTCGGGTTGAGAGACAATTTTCGGGATGAAACGTATATTTTCTACAGTTCTTAATTAAATACTTCTTCGGGTAAGACAAAAAATTTCGGGATGAAATACATATTTTATTCATTTATTTTATTTTTTCGGGCTGATCAAGGAAACACACCATAATAAAAAAAGCCTTTTCGAGGTGATTTTTGTGCTAACTTCACAGACGCTATTGAGCGGCACATACAGAAGCCTGTCAACGTATGGGATTGCTAGAGAATGACAGTGCGGCTTGCATTTGCAATAAATCGCAATTTTTCACATGGTCAATTGTATGTCGCCTGCTCGCGTATCAAAAAACCATCAACACTAAGTATTTATTTACGTGCCAGAAAACAAAACTAACATTGTTGATTGTTGATTGATACAAAGCATTACAATAAATACCATGTTTTTGAAATAATTGTTTTTTTAAATAAAGTTCGAATTAAATATTCATAGCTAAGACAAAGCGATGATTATTTATCGATTATTTTAATCAGCTGGACATTAAATTTCGCGCAGGGACTACAATGCTAAACATCTACAATGGGGTTCGAGATTAATAACACAGTGAACGTAAAAAATCTAGATTATTTATCTTCTGGACACCCAAATTACTGATCATCAGATAGAAATAAAATACCTGATTTAACCGTTTTCTGTAAAACAAAGATTGCTATGACTTATTAACCGATCACTCACCAATAATAATAACTCTGAGTTTAAAAGCAGAACTACCCCAACGTCAAACAAATAAATTAACAAAATGGACTCTACACTGAAAAAAAAATGCAATGTTTTATTTACAAAAATGACATGTAAAGCCAAAAACGTAAATTTTACCCTTATTTTTATTAGAACAGCATATGCAATGCGTATTTTTCTTATGTAAAATTGACCATTGCCATGCTAATGTATCAAAAATTGACATGTAAAATATAGCTTGTAATAACTACTTAGCTGCCTTGTAAAGTTTTTATATGCATTGTAAAATATTACATTTGCTAAGAAAAATACAACTGTTATAGTTATAGAAAAATACAACTGTCATTTTACATAGCAAATAAGTCAATTTTTTCCAATACCGATGCTAAATTTAAAGTCAGGCAAGTAAAATATGCATAAAATAAATTTGGAAATATCATTGTTAAAATGTTACATTATGCTAGGAAAAATTCACCTAACTCAAGCTCAGTTTACTTAGCAATTATGTAATATTATCACCGCAAACAAAACTTCACTAGAATAATGCTCATTTTACATAGCTATTAAGTAAATTTTATTCTATTCGAATGTTAATTTTTATTACCAGTAAGTAAAATTTACATATAAATATTAAAATATCATTGCAATGAAATATCGGTTATAATGCGTTTTATCGTGAAACAGTACTAAAGTGAACGTGTTAGTGAGTGCCGGTGAAATACGAGTATTGTGGATTCAATAAAAATTGAACATTTAGTTAAACAGTTTCTTTTAAATATAGAAGTTTATACCCCAGATTTATTTGATTCAATCAAAGGTAAGTTAGTGTAATAATTGTTTATTAATTTTGTACTTATTTACGTGTAAATGGGTGTATGTGTTATAACAAAGTTATTGTCTTCTTTTACAACGTTGGATATTAATTAAATTTACCCGCTTGTTACCTGGCGAATGGTTAGCTTTTTGGTGTAAATTGTATTTGTTTGCCTATTTGTAATCTGATCATATTTAGTTTTGTATATGGAAGTAGTATATAGCTGGTACATATATAAATAATAATCTAATTTTTATATTTTTAAAATATGTACTTAAAAATGTGTGTATGCAATTTTTTTTCGTATACCGTTGTAAAGGAGCACATGTTTTTTTTTTCATTTATGTATATACAACTATTAAAACTTAAGATTTTTTAAATTTATTGTTTTAGATAAAGTGGGCTTTTATATGTTTATATTAAACCTGACACAAAACCAAATTAATAAACTATTTCAGGAGAAACAGTTGGGTCATCAAATACTAGTCGAGCACTTTGTGTACAAATTTCAACGGGAACATCAAATAACAGTGAGCAATATTTTTCAATATCGGTAATATATATAGAAATATATATATATAGAAATATAGTCGAACAAAATTGCCATTGGATATCCAACTTTGCACTTCGCAAGATATTTAACACTTATATTGGAAATAGCAGCAAAACAGGCCACCCCTGATACTAAAAACTCTGAAAAACAACACTGACATTACTCTTGCAGCAGCAAAAAATTTCCATTGATAAAATGGAAATTGAATATGGCTATTAGAACCCTTATTAGAACCCTTAAAAAAGCATTGAGAGAAAAAGAAGATTCAGGAATTCAGAGTTACCTAACTGAACTCTCGACGACCGAGAAGACAGATTATTCACTATGGAAGGCAACAAAAAAACTATAGAGGCCAACATTATCAAACCCACCAATTAGGCAACCAGATGGACATTGGGCCAGAAGTGACGTAGAAAAGGTTACTACTTTCTCTAACCACTTGAAAAAAGTATTCACACTAAACGAAAAACCTAACAACAGTTCCTTTAAAATTTAAGTGGAAAACAGTTAAAAATACCATTAAAAATTGTATAAACCCAAAGAAAGCTCCAGGACACGCTTTTATTACCGGTTAAATGACCAGAGTATTGTATTACCTAATAAATACATAAAACTCATAACTTATATCTTCAATGCGATTATGATATGAGGGTATTCCCCTAAAAAATGGAATATATCGCCAAATACAATGATTCCAAAGCCTGAAAACGGCGTAACACAAGACGCATCGTACAGGCAAGTGTATAATTCTGATGATATCTAAACGTTTTGACAAAATGGTAATACAAAAATTAAAACCAATATTATTTGAAGGACATATTATACCAGACCACCAATTTGGGTTTCGAGAGCAACATGGTACTGTAGAGCAGGTGAACAGAGTTGTTAACACAGTTAAATTTTCATTAGAAGAAAAGAAATATTGTGATTTTGTTTAGTAGTTTTCCTAGACATTGCGCAAGCTTTCGACCAAGTATGGCATGAGGGCCTTATAAATAAAATTAAAACTCGTCTGCCAAAAAAATTTCATGAAAGCTACATGTTTCAAAGGAAATACCAGGTTAAACATAATTCAGTCATTACTGAACTAAATGACATAAAGGCAGGAGTTTCACAAGGCAGCATACTGGAGCCAGTATTGTATTTTCGGATCTACCAACAACTGATAAGGTTGTCACATCAAGATTTGCAGATGACACAGTTATCATGTTTTCACAATAAAATCCTCAATCTGCATCAAGAGAAATGCAAAATCACTTATACAAAATTGAGGATTGGCAAATAACGTGGCGGATAAAAGCGAATGAAAACAAATCAACACACATAACATTTACATTGAATAATCTTACATGTCTAGCGGTGAAAATAAACAATGTCACCATCCCTCAACAAACAAATGTCAAATATCCGGAGCTTCATCTTGATAGAAGATTGACATGGAGAAAACAAATTGAATCAAAGAACCAAATAAAAATACAATTTTCAAAAATGTCTGATTGAAATAAAATCAACACTCTTCCGAGAATGAAAGAAGTTCGTATAGTAAGCGATCCTAATTCCTACATGGACAAGCTCATCAAATATATGTAGATCTTGTACGACAAACGCAATCAGAAATACTTCGCTATATATTACAAATGCAACATCCATAGAGGCCTTGGGACTAAAACGGTCAATGAGCAATAGCTCATTAACAATATTCTGTTAAATCAATTAAATCAATTTATTAATTTCCTGTTAAAATGTTTATACTCTAATATAATGTACTTACTGTACAAAATGTGAAAAATTAATTTTCGATAACTACCTGCAGTGACATCTATTTAAAATAAATCAAGAAAAAAACAAAACAAAAGGTTTACCTAGGGCCAGCAAGGCGGACCAGGCTCAGCTATTTAATATATTTTTTATATGAACGTAAAATCACGATTACAACACTTTATTAAATGTCACCGGAGGCGTCTCGCCGCATAGCGGGCGTACTTTATTATAATTTAGTGTAAGTCGTAAAACATGATTTCGCATAAACTATAGTACATTTACAGTAAAAATACACTAATAATGCTGCGGATTATTGTTGAACGGTGGACTTTAAACAATTTCATAATATATAAGATGTCTCCAACATTAGTAGTCTTTACAGTTTACACCCCACTTATTCACATCCATACTGCATGGTTTACGAGAATAAAATGTTGAATACATCTTAAGTATTTGAAATTGTCTAAATTCTACTGGTTATCTTTTAATAGAAAAACCGCGACTTACGTCATGGACAACTTATTTGTACCTCATAAGAATTAATTAAAGAAAAAAAATCTTTTTGAGTTGAGAATAACAATAACAAGGTATTTAATTTTGATTACTCGCGTTTGTCGATTAGTTACTAGACTACCATCGTTCAAAACTGTTTACTATGTTTACGAATATAGTTATTTCGATATTTATAATATCCGCTGTGCAAAGTGATAGTGGATGTGATAATGTGAAATGTCCTCGCGTACCAAAACATTATAAAGAACTGGGTTGTACACCAATTAACGAAAATAATGGATGTTGTGCGTCACGATTTGAGTGTCCGGATAAGGCGAGCTATGATCTAAACAAGTGTTATTGGGGTGGCAGGGCATACGATTTAAACGAACTAGTTCCGGATAATGAAACCATTGGAATGTGTACCGTTTCATGTTCGTGTACCGAGTAATATATAGAAGAATTTTATTTGTTCGTTGTATATATGCATTAACGTTTTATAAAGATAGCTTAATTAATTTTATAGAGGTTATCCAGTGGGACAACCAGCTAAATTTACATGTGAAAATATTGGTTGCACACACTTTGCAAAAGTTGATTTAGATGGATGTATTAAGCAATCAACGTTAGACGGTTGTTGTCCAAACTATCTTTGTGACGATGAAGAAAAGAATTCGGTGGGAACGGGAACTTGTGTAGTTGAGGGGAAAACATATGAAATTGGTGACAGTATCTATCCCAATTCAGATCAATGTTACGGATGTATATGTACAAGCAATTTCGATAACTCAACAATTGTTGATAATCCATCGTGCAAAGAATACCGATGTGGTATTGGATTACGTTCTTTTAATCATATTCGTGACGGCTGCATTCCAAATTATTATGATTCCGAAAGTTGTTGTCCGATTGGATGGAGATGTCGTAAGTGCGCAAAATCGTATACATATTAATGAAGAGTATATTAACCAAATACTGGTTTTGTATTTTTTTAGCTCAAAAAAGTGATGCTATTGTTCCATCAAAAAGACGTTCTTTGGAACTGGTTGATCCGAAATTTCAATGTCAATTTGGTGAATTAACGCTGAATATTGGTGACGAAATTAAAAGCGATAATGATTGTGATGTATGTAAATGTATTACGCCACCGATGGCGCATTGTGTTATTAGAGCAAATTGTGAGTCTTGAATCAGATCTAAAAAATAAATGTTTTGAAAATTTGTATTTAATAGTTTTTTTAACCTTGACTTGCGAATTATTTATTTATATAATAGAATACATTACAAAACCAATTTTTAGCATAAAATACATAAAATAATTTAACATTGTGGTTTTTTAACACACGATGCCATCGGTGGCGTGAGACATTTACATACTTCACATTCATTATCGGTTTTGATTGCGTCACCAATGTTCAATGTTAAGTTTCCATATTGACATTGTAATTTTGAATTAGCCGCATCGGGTACACGATTTTCCGCCGGGATCGCTACATCACTGTCTTGAGCTTTAAAAATCATATTATTTTAAAATTTTGTTATGTCACAAAAATTTATATGCAGCTTACGACATCTCCATCCAATTGGACAACATCGTTTTACCCCATAATAAATTGGTATGCAGCCGTTACGAACATCAGTAAAATAATTCAATTCAGTACCACAATTGATTTCCTTACACATTGGATTATCGATAATTGTTGAATTATCGAAATCCTCATCACAAATACACTGATAACATGTTTCTGAATCGGGATAGATAGGTTCACCGGTACTATACGTTTTTCCCTGAAGCTCACATTTTGCTGTCCCTATAGATTTTTTCTCAATATCGTCGCAAAGGTATTTTGGACAACACGTGTCTAATGTGGCTTGTTTAACGCATGCATTCAGGTCAGCGTTGAAAAAGTGTCCACACTCAATTTGGGCACATATGAATTCGGCTGGTTCCCCTTCAGGATGTCCTCTATATAGATAAATAAGTTTATTTTATTTTCAAAAAATGTTTTAAAACGGGTTTATATAATGTATATTATACTCGGCACAAAAACATGATGCTCTACACAATCCACTTGTTTCATTGATTGGAATAATCTCGTTTACATTATATTCCATTCCATCCCAGTAACACTTATCTAGAGCATAGTCCCCCTTATCCGGACAATCATAACTCGATGGACAGCACTCTCCAGGTTCTTGGACTGGCTTACATCCAAGCTCTTTATAATGTTTTGGCACAAGAGGACATTGCACAAGTTCACACTCACTATCACCATACACAATCGTTATGAAAAATATCGGTGAAAATATGTTCGTAAACATTTTCATTGAACTGTCTTGGACCGTGGCAAACTGTTAACTATAGTCAAAAAATTAATTGGAAACGTATTTAAATCATAAATGTGGAGGTGTGAACCTTGTAAATTTTTAGTTCGCGCAGGAATCGCTATGTATAGTGTCGCACAAATATTGCTTAACTTATTCGAGTTTGGTTGTGAAAATTAGCAATTCATATTTACATAATAATATGATCAACAGTAAGACAAAAATGTTTTAATTGAAGTTAACCGGGCGGGTGATTGACATAAAAAGTAACAGATAAGACGATTATAAAAAAAATTATCAGTTCTCTTTTGCAGATCGCCGTCAACAAATGCTAGATTTTGATATTTGTATACATGCTTAAATAAACAATAAATTTGAAGAAATGGTTAGTATACATGTTTGGTACACGTGAAGGTGAATTTATTGATGTTATTGGCACAGAGATATACTTATGATTTTATAATTAATTTAACAGTTGATAAGAATATAAGAAAACCCAACTGTGCCACTTTAGATTAAGTTTGACTTAAGGTCTCATTTAACTTGAGCCACAATTAGACATGCGGTACAACTTAAGCTTTGTTCTTATGCGACCTACAGTGAGTTACAGAACCGCAAAATATTTATTAGTAGTTGAGGCTTCAGAAAAGCAAAAACTTGCCCAAATTGGTATATTTTGGCAAACTCAATAATTTTAGGTAAACTGTAAATATATTTATCCAACAGATAATCCTCAGTTTACCATATTCAAAGTTGAAGCGTACATGATGAACGCTCTTTCTCGAACACCTACATATCTTCTACTATAATCAATTTATATAAAGGAACCATACCTAGCTGGCCTACTTGAGTAAAATTTTGACGAAGATCGTAGAAAAGCCTTGCGAAAAATAAAAAATTGAAAACTATGTTGACTATATGTTTTCGAAATAGCCTCTTTCGAAATAGCCTCTAAAGTTTAACTCCCTAAAGTAAACCAAACCCAAAATACAACGGATCGTTACGTTAGTGAAAAAGAGGCACTCCCGGGTGAGTAGAGATAATATTTCTCAATTAATTATACAATTACACCTTCAGTCCAATACCCACAGCAATAGCTCCAACCAATGTGTCTCTGAGTGGTTGCATTGGTTGTTCCTGAATGGCCCATGTGAAAATCCAAATCGGCAAATTTGTTTGGTTTTATTGAAGGAGATTATTTTCTTGGACGCAATTTAAAACCAATTTCTTGATTATATGTATAGGATCCAATTGGCAAATGTGCGACACTGTAAAAAGATTAGTTGTCATGATTTCCACTGTTACTTAAATTGATAACATGTGTTTAATTGTAGGCCCGTGTATAAAGTTCGCTTCGCATACGAAATGCTTAATTCTTATGAACGATGGAAAGTTGAGGTATTTGGAACTCTTTTAACACTTTCTTTTGCTATATACATCAATATTTTCGGCCGACCAGCCACTTTCATCACGCAAAAGCGCAAGTTTTGCAGGTTAAACAACAAAAACCGGTAGATCTGTAAAAATAAATATTTACAATTTCAATCATAAAATAAACCAAAACTACTAAAATTAATTTGATATTAAGGCTGTGTATCAACTAGTTAAAAACTTTACTAAAACTTAAAACTTTGACAGGAAAATCAAATTTTTCGATTTATTCATTCATTTGCGGTGAAGAAACTACAAAAATGACATTTGCTGTCAAAATTTTAAAACTTGAGACGGTCATAAATCAGAACCGTAAAAATATAAACAATCTTCTGTTGCGTCAACCAAGCCGTTTTTTCTTTAATTTGGAAAATCAGCTGCATTTTAAGGTGTTACTTGTATTTAGAGCTGTTCCATTATAGTTTTTCAATACGGAAAAAATTGAATTCTAATGATCCATGAAAAAATCAAATTATTGTTATTCAAACTATCTTAGGGTCCAAATGACCACATTCCAAAAATGCCATAGAGCTACAACTGAAATTCAAGTGTGATGAATAATTCCAAAAATATAATGGTAGATTGGCAAGATCTTCTGCTAAAACTTTAATAGAGTTTATGCTGAATGGCCTATGCATAAATTACTTTTTATCTTAAATAAATTTAGCCGCCAATTAAAAAATTTCCACCACATAATGTATTAGCTGCGGTGACGAACCAATACAAAAGTACAAAAACCATTGATGACGTTATAAATAAACCAAAACAGCACTATTTTACGATATGTACAGTCAGCCACAAAAGTCGACATACACCTTTTTCCAAAATCTTTAGGTAACGAATCCAAATTTTTAAAATAAAATTAATATTTTTGGTTACATTCAACAACAGCTTACTGGACGTTGATAAAATCAAATTCTCTTATACGCAAGCTTTTTGTTAACATTTTCCCAAATTATTCCCCATCCAACGGATTCGGAAATATGTTTTCTATATACTTTATTTGTCTGTGTCTCCTTTTTAAAGTTGACTTACGTATCCGACTGTATAGTGTACATATTATGTATTTTTACCACAAAAGCAGCTTTCCAAAATTAAGAAATATTTATAACAACAAAGATACTGCATTTTAAATATTCATGCGGTCAAATAATAAAAAACAATAAGAAGTCCAATGACCTTTTTACGAACAACGAAATATTAACAATAATAAATTAATGTTGTTTTGCAAACTAAAATCCTGAAATTCAAATGAAACACTTATTTATGTGAGGCTATCACAATAGGGGCAATTCATGATGATTATTCGGTATATGATGATCCATCAATGGAATTCTCTATTTATCCAATTTATGTTTTGTTGTTTCAAGACATCTAATTTGGCCGTAGGCATACATCGATAAATTTGGTGTTACCAAATACAAACTTCCTCATATTCTCCCATTTTAAATGGCATCAGCTTAACCTTTACAGATAAAGCGAAGTACCTAGATCTCGTTCTAAATAACAAATTAAATTGGAAGCATATTGTATTGAAAAGAGTAAAGAAACCTACTGAAACAGATCCACTCTAGACAAAATTGCCAGCCAAAAGCTGTTGATAAAAGTTCAGAGAACTGGCTTCCTATGAGTTACCGATGCACTGAGCTTTTCACGTTCAAAAATAGATGAGAAAGTCGGTGATGGGATGTTCTTCCGATTAAGCTCTATTGTAGTATTTTTGAAACTGAAGTTGCCTTGAATTCCACTTTTTTGTCTCCAGTTCAGGACACTGAAGTTCTCAATATTATTGGTAATTTAGATAATAATAAGGGCTGTGGTTATGATAACATTACCAACATTGTTGTGAAGCGTAATGCTAGTAGTTTTTCCCACCTATTGGCTGATATATTTAATGTAGTGTTCGTAACCGGGATTTATCCTAATTGCCTGAAAATTGCAAAAGATAAGATAAGTTATATAGTTATGGTTTTAGGGGAATATCGTATAAACTTCTAGCTATAGTTATCTTCAAAACCGCACACAATTCGTGGTAATGAATGGTGTCGCAAGCAGCGTCTTAACCATCAACTGTGGTGTACCGCAAGGCAGTGTTCTTGGGCCTTTATTATTTTTGATTTTCATAAATGATTTAGCCCAATTACCGCTGGTTGGTCAAATCAGAATGTTTGCTGACGATACTGCAATTTTTTATAACTCCGGTGATTGTTCGCAGGCGTTAACTAATATGCAAAATGATTTTCAGGCATTCGTGGAGTATTTTAATTACAACAAAATAGCAGTTAATCTAAGTAAAACATCCCCATTTCTACCACATTATGATTTCTGCGATAAAAAAAAACGTTAATTGATTGAGGTATAATGTAATATCAGCTAGTAATATTCGCAATTTACAAACAGTCAGGCTGCCATTAAAGCACTTCAATCACACCTCCTTACGTCAATAGTAGCTTAGAACTACCTCTCATCTCTAAACGAAGGATGTGCCAGGATATTTCAATAGTACATGGAATATGACAGCCGCTGAGCTCGCTCGACCCGACACTACAAGCCATATCTCAAAAATAGGAGGGAACAATGAAATGCCTCGTACATCATGTAAGCCACTACATTCAGGAAGCAACCTGTAAGTTGTTGAACGACAGATCGTCAAATATGTAATAGACCGGCAGGTCTGGTCGAAAGTGATTTGGCGGGATCTAAACAACTGATCGCACTTCGGCGGTGTCAGGACAGATTATCGGAGGACATGCGAATAGACTTAATTTTCCCTCACATGACTTATGTCGCAGCTGCGAATATGAATGGGATTAAGAGACCTTACTCCATCTTCTGTGCACCCGTCTTCGTCTGGCTCAAAACAGACTAAAATTGCTATAGGGATGTCCCTTTGAATTGGCCGGACAGAGCAAAGTAGAAAAGACGTCACGAAAATCAAACGGTTCATCAACAACTCAAAATGGTTTCAATGAGTAGGTGCAAAAAATTGAAGTTGTGGTATATAGACCAGTTTGTGTTTATGCCTGTCTTCTTTGAACTACCATACCCAGCTTCGTAGTTTTGCCTTGAATTGAATGTATGTGAAATCATACATTCAATTCAAGGCAAAACTACGAAGCTGGGTATGGTAGTTCAAAGAAGACAGGCATAAACACAAACTGTTCTATATACCACAACTTCAATTTTTTACACCTACTCATTGAAACCATTTTGAATTGTTGAGCGAGTCTTACAATGCTATTCCCAATAAATGCTTCAGTAATATTTTTCAATAAGTTTTGGTCAAATAACTAATTTTGTATAGTATTCATGATGATTATCTCCTATATTCCTATAGTGACATCCTCTTGCCAGTTGGCGAAACAGATCCCAGTATATCAAAAATTATACCCATTCAAAAGACTCGACGAGGATGGGTTTTTGTAGTCCATTTTTCGATATCATCGCGACAGTTCATTCAATATAGTAGTGTTCTTGAATTTTCTTGTAGTTTTATTAATGCGTGAGTATCCACAGGTGGAAGTATTGTTGTTCTGGTAGAACATATGTACCTATATTGAAAATACCTTGTGACCTTTTTATTGGTTTCATTTGTATATAGAATCTACCATAAAGTGTTAAGTTTAGGTTAATGGAATTTTTTTTTAGAGAAGTTTTAGCCCAATAGGAACAAAGAGGACTATAGAGACGATTTAATTGTGTTCGAATTAATTACTTGTTCCAGATAACCTCTTTAAAAATGTTGTGATGTTCGGCTTCATTTTGCAATAAATGGGATCAGTTAAAATGTTCCAATAATGATTTGGCATACCGTTATCTTAAGAGCATCAAATTTGTAACTATACGTTTACCATTATTTTTTTAAATCATCGACTTACATTTAGGATTTGTTTCCATTATGTGTACGTGTACTATACGCATCATGCACCTGTCATTACCAAAAGAAAGACTGTCATAGGGAAGGAGTGAATTCAAATTTAGAGATCGCTCTTCAAGTCTTCAAGTATCCTATTTTTTAATGTTGAACTTTGGAAGGTTATGTGGACTGCACTTTGGAATGCTGTTTTTCTTTATTTTTGTATTATCTTGAAAAGGAAAATAACCACTTGACCGGAAGTAGCATAGTAAACCGTTCTCTGGTATTACGATTGTTCAAATTGTTGTCCCATGCAACTTACTCACAAATCACATGAATATCTCTGGAATGAGATAGAAGAATACAAATTATATAGGTAAACACACCATTATATCATGACAATTGTTGAGTAATAGCGTCTTATACATTTAATCATTATTTTCACGAGACAAATTCAAGTAAATTTCACAGAGGTACTGAATAAAGTAAACGAAAATTGAAATCAGTGGCAATTTAACGCAGATGTGTGTTATTTGGTCATATAAAAATTCCGTAAATCAAAAAGTTCAACACATAATACAGACCTATATATGCGATTTTATGTTCAAAGAAGAACCATACATATACATCCACACTACATATACATATAACGTTATTAATAAGAATAACTTTTACATTTTTCAAGATTAAATGTGATAATTTTTTTATTATTTGTTTCGTAAAAATATAAATAATGTATGTACGTCAACTAAATTTCATCCGAACTCATTGAGATGGAATGAAAAAATGTCCATGAGTAATGTTTTCACTTATAGTATTTAACGCTGTTATTATTATAGTATTTAACGAGAAATTCATTTTTTTATATCTGCATATCATTTAAACTATCAGAAAGCTCGCCCTCTATTCGCATGGTAAAATCTTTTAGTATATCCACTGAATGCGCTGAAATGTTCGCAAATTTACCAAAACGTTAAGGTATAGAATTTCAAGTATCCTGTATATTGTTCTCTTTGTTATGAGTTTTGTAATTATTAGCACATGGCTAAATGCACAAAACCGTTTGCCACATGGCTAAATGCACGGAACCTTTAATTTTTAAAGTCATTCTTACGTCGCGTATTGTATCCTAATATTATCAGACAGACATCACAGCACTGGTACTGAGGACTACATAACCTCGTGTGGCTCAATAGATACTGCAACACAACCATGAAATTGAAGATCTCTGGATTTCTAAATAGAGTGGCGAGGTCAACTTTATTACTTAAATTATGGTTATGGAACCAAGCCAATTCCAATTCAATTTATCACATTTCGTACCATCCTCCATCAAATCAGACAAATTCACATACCTTTCAACTCACATGAAAAGTAAAAGTTGAATTTAACAAATAAAAGTAACTAAATAACCCAGTCTACCATAGAACAAGCATTTATTGCAAAAATGCAGGCTCATAATTACTGGGTTTCAAGAGTTGTAAACTTGTATAATTCAATGTTCATATTGTGTTCGACTTGAGATTATTTCACTACAACTCGTTTAGTTAACTTCGTGGTAATTTTTTAATTGCGCCTAAACGCACTTTCTAATTAATTCACACTTTAACAAATTAAACGAACAAAGTACGTAAGTTAACATTACGCTTATCATAAAATATATCATATACATACTTGCTGGTCTTGCATTAAAAATATAAAAATATTATTTTGATTTCTGCAAGTAAGCAAAAACTGGTTAATCGCGTAACTCTAAATGTTGGGAAATTGCTTTGTTTTTTGAAGTTGTTGATTGACGAAAGAAATCTCACGTGTCTAAACAGCCAACAATTGAAATTAATAACAATATTGTTTGTTACAGGTATACTATATGAGGATTTATATCAATTTTACAATTATCTAATCTAACTATTTCATGTGTAAAACATCAGTTATCTTCTGATAATATTGCAACAACAAGGGCTCTGTGCAGATATCGTTTTATAATAGTAGAATATAACCGCCTTCGTTGGCATAGTAAGTAGCGTCCTTGCTTTGTCATTCGAGGGTCTCGGTTTCCATATCGGTGGTGACCAAAAATCATGGTTAGGTGTTTTTAATGTGTAAATATATGTGTTTGTCCGGGTATTGCACCGTCGGCCCATTAGTGGCATTGAGTGCTGGATAAATCCGTCCAACTTTAATTTTTTTTTGTTAAAGGATAACCAGATTTGAAAAAAATGTTGTCCACTCGATTAGAGTATATTATAGAGCTTTGAGTGGTGGTATCTGCAATTAACCATAGTTTTTTCAATAACAACAAAATAGAAGAAACGCAACTTACATATGAGAAAATGCAACAACCCAAGTTGGGCTTAAATTTCTTCATAATCTGCAAGTGATCAATGTACGAGTATGTATATAAAAATTTACAGTAAAATAAAATGGCAAATAAAAGTTTTTGTGTTCAGGTCAGAAGTTGGATATGTAGAAGTGGCGCTTTATATTGTGTAGTATGGAAAGACTATGAAGTATTAATGTGCAAACCGATACATAACAAATTAAATCCCATCCCTGAACGTGTCCTAAAATAATCATGCATGTCAACAAACGAAATGTCAACATAAATAAAACTGATAAATCATCTACTATCAGTATCACTTAACTATTTTAACACTAAACAAATGTATTAAATTTGCAATTATAATTTACAACTTAGCCTTTAGTAACTACATAGTATAAAACCGCGTGTGAGTGTGTAACTCAAATACAGCTTAAAATAATATCAAATACAAAGTGATCATTGAAACTAAAATATTACTATACATGACTAACAATTAGCATTATTTTACTATGTACTTATAAATATGTAAATATTAATAGGAAACGGGTACATAAAATACCGAAACATGACTGAACAATCATTATATAGAAAACAGGCATTATAGTATACACTCGTTATAGATTTGGTTAAGCACAACAAAACAAAATCTACAAAATTCAAGGATTCAAAATTCAAGTCTGCATGCACATCTTAAATAACAAAATCATTGCCATCAATAATGAGGTTAACTGCGCTATATTTTTCAATGGAACTGGTTCGGACAGCTCTTTTATTTGTAACATACAACTCTTGTTTTGATAAATGTTTTAAAAATCTTTCCGCAATTGTATTTTTTTATTGCAGCTTTAAGAGGTTTTTGTATAGTTAAACCACGATTAATATAAATGTAGATATGCGCAGAAGAAGTGACCAGGCATATCCGTTTCAATTTATTTTCGCTAAGGAACTCAATTTCCGATAATTTTACAGTAAATTTGATGATGATCGGTGGTGCACTTAGTAGTCACGTAGCGGCTTTCGATTTAATGCATAAACCCAAAAATTATGATTATCACAACTAAAATTAATCGCATGGCCAATCTCCTCAATAATTCCCAAAAGAATCACGTAATTTGAAAACGACATATTTGAAACGATTACATCACGTTTAACAATCATTTTCTATTCGGTCATTAAGATCAGGATTATTCCCCCACGTGGTCGATTCTCGGCAATAATAGCATTGATTCAAATCAGTTTTTAATTCACCCAAATGAACATCGACGCCAAATTTCTTCAATTCATTCTCGAAATTTATTTTAACCTTACGAGGAGACTAAATTAATTAAGCAATTGGTAGCCGCCTAGTGGTTAATAGTACGACTAAACAAGAATTTAGAAAACACAGCGTAAATCTATGGATTTGTAATATTGTTGTTGTTGATCTGTACAACATTGAAATATCCTGGGGTGGGACGTTGTAACATCACCATTTTCAATATTTGATAGACGTTTGTATCTCTTTTTTTGAGAACAAATTTGTGAGCTGTTTCATTTATTCAATTACATATGTTGTTTCTAATACGATCTCAGAATGTTAGAATAAATTTGCACAGTACCTCTTTATGAACTATTCCTCATCTCGTTAGCTATCACAAAAAAAAATCGATGAGCGAGTCTTATATAGTAGTCGCCAATGATGTATAACATCTAAACTGAGCAAAATTTTCGTAAGATTGTTAGAGTCGGGTATTGATTGAACTGATTACACATCTATTACATACCAGTTTGTAAATTTTTTTTATTGAATTTGAAATTAGTACAGGTGTAATATAATTTGTTCCAGTATTGATGATACAATTGATTTATGACAACTGAAGTATGATACGTATACATTTGATTCTAATGTATTTATAACCGGAGTATGCGTCAATAACGGTGCTACTTTCAGTCGTCGACAGATTTCAATCTGTACGTTCATTTCTAGCTTGAGTTCCTTCTTTAGGAAAATAAACGGAAGTTCAGTTTCTAGAGCACTAAAGTTGACATTATAGCATCACCACTTAACACGCTAAATATTGACTAAACTAAAATAAATTGAACTTCCACTATTGAACACCGGGTTATAGCTGAAAGTCACTTTCCGAAGTTATATGTACTTTTCATCGACTTTTCATCTAAGTTGTGAATTTAGTTACATTTCTTGTAGAAGTATCGACTAAAACTTCATTTAAAAGTCATTTAGTTGTTATTTGGTTTTTCCCCGACGAGCACTGCGTTGACCTTAAATGACTTTAAATTATTATTTGAATTATTACGTTAAAAACAAAATTAAAAATATTAAAATGGAAAAATACACGAAGCAATATTTAAATATTTGTACGTTACATATGTGTTTAATTATTTGCTCGATTGTCTACTAACAATTGACGTAACAAAATATTACGAAATTCTAAGGCTCGCTCATCATTCCGATCATTTGCATTGTAAATATTTCGTCTAGTAATACCTCTTTGAACGGTTCCAATTTAACATTTTCTTTAAACAAACATTGCATTGCAAGCATTTTCAACAATGCTACGAGCTTTGCTATGCACATGGTTAAATTGTTTTACAATGGCAGTTAAAATAGTAGCATAACAGAAAGTAGCAAAAAGTATCCATGTGTTGGAAACGATTTTTGCCGATAAATTTTGCTATTACGTAAGATCATGGATAGAGCCCGGATAGACGCAATACAAATATTAATAAACCTGCCAAAACTGTCGCATACTGAAATTAAATTGATGCCATAGTCCAGTTTAAGGTTAATATATTGGCTATGCAAACTGGTTCGAACAACAATTTTTATGTAGCAACCGACTATTGCACCGGAGAGCCTTGGAAAAAATTTATATTCCACATCTCTTATTAAATTATGCTCCAATTGCTTCACAAGAATCCAATCTTGGGTATTTTATTATTTTGGGTCTGACAAAACAATCGAGCATTTTATATACCGAAGCTTACACCAGTGACTCGTAGCTCGTCCCGCATGCTAGCCAATACAAGAAAAAGGAAATTCGAAATTTCACCGTGTAGCCTTTCTTGATTTGTTGTTCGATCAAAAGCTCTCATAAACTGATTATCATTCGACACAATTCGTTGATAGATATCAGAATTATACGTCAAAAATAGATATCACGGAGTCTACAAATAAAAATAAATTACATTGATTAGACACCACCTCAGAAATATAAATTGTTTTGTGGATAACAAATGCAATTTTGACATTTTAATTTAGTTTAGTTCAAATTGAGGCACAGATATCGACTTTTATACTAATGCAATCTACTTTAGTTTAATTAGTCAGTTTAATAGAGCGAGCAACAAAGCATTAGAAGCTGAACCAAATTATACTTTCAAAATTTGGGGTTAATTGAGGATAAAATTGATAAAAAATATTAACAAATTAATTATCAAACAGATAATTTGGTCAATAATAATAATTATTATTATTGACCCAATTATCTGTTTGATAATTAATTTGTTAATACTTTTTATCAATTTTACCCTCAATTAACCCCAAATTTTGAAAGTATACGATATTATATCACTTACATGAATTATTTCTTTACCCAACTAACTTGCCTGTCTTCTTGAACTGTCTGAATTGAAACTATAGAAAACTATAGAAAAATGAGGTTCTCTTATCACTCACGATAACAGTGTGGGTGAGGATATTAAAGTGCGGGTGGCAGCTGGCAGTCGTTCTTTGTATCCTCTAAGACCACTGCTAAAATCTAAACACTTATCAAGTGCCGTGAAGCTGAAGCATTAATCAGGCCCGTTGTTATGTTTGGATGTGAAAGTTGGGCGCTGACGGTTGAGTACGAGAGATGACTCCTTACATTTGAGAGAAGAATCATGCGTGTGATTTACGGCCCAAAAAGCGAAATAGAAGGTACATACCGAGCTCTGTACAATTTCGAGATCAGATATCTGATGATGATCCCCGATATTGTGCTTCATGCACAATAAGATCTCAGCAAGCACGTTCTGCGTGCCGATCCGGAACGAATTGTTCAGCGATCTCTGAAAGGAGAGCCACCATATGGTAGGCGCGCAGAGGTCGTTGCAGGCGACGATGGCTCCACGATGTAGAGAACGACTTGGCCTCTTGGCTTTTAAAACTGTTCATTATTATAGGGAAATGAATATTATTATTCAATTACCAGATTTGGCTAGAATTAACACAAGTATGTGTAATAACACTATAATTTACACACGGTTATTGCAAACGCGATAAAACTTTTTAATGATGGACATCAAAACAACTGAAATTTTTCGAAATGTCAACATTTAGCTTAATATTTATCGCACATGACGTTAAAATCGCTGCGAAAATGTGTAGAAATTTACTAGAGACATCTGTATTCTAATAGGAAAATTTCCATTTAGAACCCCGCGTACTACAAAATAAATTGCAGCCTTCAAATAGTAATTTTGCTTTTTGTTTATGCCATTTTTGGTGAAATATTATCGAATGAATTTATAGAATTAGAATTTAACAGGTCGTGGCACAAAAAAAATTGCTGAACTGAATGCGAAATAGCGAATACACCCCGTAGTATAGTTAAAATTAACTTGAACCTTCTAGCGGTAGTGTGCTTGAAAAACTGTACGAATTTATAAATTTTATTATCTCGAAAACCGTTCAGCAAAATTCAAACTTTTTCATCTAGAGCCTGTCCGAATTCATCCTTAATCGACTAAACTAAAACTATTCGTGAAGTTCTACTCAAATAATCATAGATGTCACTAAATTAAGAATGTCTAGCGTCCGAATTCATTATATTCTGGTTTCTAAATAATCTGTCAAATAAATTTTTCGAGAAATGAGTGATATTGAAAATAACGATGCCATTGGCACTGAAGATGAATTTATTATATCATGCGTAAGTGAAATAATATGCAGCTACGTATTGTCATTAACTTTAATTGATGAAAACTCGTCACCCGTATCAAATAAAAGGGTAACATTAATGAATAAAACATTTTTATAACATAACCTTACATTTTGTTTACATTTTTTAGAAACTAGGCTATTGCTGTGAATTCGTTCCGTATCCGTTTGTTACGGATGATTTATTCATAATAACAATTTATTATTATGATTATTTATTGTTTAAAAAAAAAATATTGAATATATTAAAACGCTACCGTTCAAAATGAAATAACAGTTTAGAATGATTTAGTCTAGTCGAATACTAGACTTTTGCGCGATATTACCGCCTCTCGCGGAAAAATGGTGGTAACTATTTAGTTTAGTCGATTAAGAATGAATTCGGACAGGCTCCTAGTACTCGATTTAAATTTATCGCAGTTACATTTTGTTTTTTTGTTTTTTTAAATTCAGTTACAAACATGACGTTGACCAAAGAAAGACCAACATAGATGGCCATTTTTACATTTTTGAAACCATAGTGTTATTTATTAGTGATACACAAAAGTGTGAAGTTCAAAATTGTTTGTGTTTCGAAAAGTAGAGTGTACTATCACAAAAAAAATAGCATCGAGCACATATAAAATCTAAATCCCGTAAAAAGGCAGCTACAAAAAGCCACGTTTAACTTGGCAAATTTCATAATACATATGTATTTCAAAATGTATTTATTATTTGGTAGATTTAGAACCCACGAACGAGGCTAAAATGGGAAATAGCAACAAATATATCACAGTCGATAAAGAATGGTTCTATGTAACAAATGTCAATGACCAACAAAAAATTTGGTTTTTGAATCGCAAGTACGAATTTAGTGAAAAGTTAACCTGGATTACCGCAAAATGAATAATCAAATAATCTATTAATAATTGTGAATCTGAAATTAAAATAACAAGCTTAGTACTATTCAATTATATGGCTTAGAACATCATTGTCTTAATTATACGAATATATCAAATAATTGACGGCCGCGCGCGGTATTAATATTTCCCAAAGAATATTTAGGCTTACGCATGGATATTAAAGATTGGGAAAATCATTTCTGGATTTAAGTCGGGCCAAAGAAAGTATGCCTAATATTAAAGCGCATGCAAACGGATGTTTGCGCACTGAAAAATTTGTAAGTATATACCTTTATATGTCTTACGAAATTATCTATAAATTTTTATAGAAAATCGCTTTTTTGTACTTAAGTTTTAAAAGGTTAAAGCCGTAATATAAATATTAGCTTTCATTTTGGTTCATCACACTAACGCACATTCAAATCGGAAAAGGTTTCTTAATTATAATTTTCTGATAAATATAATTGCCCGGAATTTCCGAAATTTCCCACTTTTGAACGCGCCTATTATAGCCTAAGCAGAAGTGGGAAAAAACATAAAACTTAGTAATAAAGACTAATGTAATAACCCCGTTATTATAACGATGTATATTTTTACATAATAAAAATTGTTTTGTACATACTTACATATATGTATATAGCAAATTTAATTTTTACATTGAATAAATTACAAATTTCCTATTCGCATATAATTAAAAATTGATAACCTTCAACTTGTGACAACCTTATACTGCAATTTGCTTATGAACCCGCATGAATAAATTTATGTAACACACGCATTTTATAGCGATATACATATGTACACAGCCAACATTCAAATGTATATTATGTAGGTATATCTATATTGCAGGTACAATACAAACTTTATTATACAAAAATGTATAAATAAAAAATGACAACAAACAATTTATCCAACCGTGTATCTCGAGGTTCTGACATTTTCTTAACTATTTAAAAAGATAAGTATAGTTATATTTTGTGATCAGTTACGATTAGACCATAGTAGAAAATATCATCTTTAGCATATACAAAAATTAAATTCCGTTGTCGAAATGTTTACTTGTCGCATACACGTGCTGTTCGTTGTGATAGTGATTGTGGCCAGTGTTAATGGGGACACAGATTGTTCCGGCATCAAATGTCCAAAGGAACCAAGACACTATAAGGAACTTGGATGTAAGGCAGTCTATGAAGATGAACAATGCTGTCCATTTAGGTAATTTAATTTATTTTATTAATTCATAACGCTATATACCAGTTCACAATTTGTTTTTCCTATATGTATATACATAGATACGAATGCCAGGATTTTGACGATTATGACATTAGCGTATGCCATTTCAGAGGCAAAACCTATAATGTAGGCGATGAAATTCCATCCGAAGAAACAGATGGATTGTGTTCAGCATCTTGTTACTGTGACGAGTAAGTTTAGTGATTTTTAATCTTACCTCTCCATATATATATACATAATATAGTGATTAATTGTGTGCCTTACATATTGTGGCAGTGTTTGGTGTGTGAAACTTAAAGAAACTGAAATTTATTTAAATTATATACATTTACATGTCGTATAAACATTTGGACCGGTTTGATTTTTTATAATATGTCGATAAGTTTTAAAAATTTATAGCTTTATACAAGCCGGTTTCTTTCGATATAGTATATCTTAAGTGTGAATATAAAACTCCAGATGCATGTTGAAAAGTGGTTCATAAAAATACTGTATATAGTTCAAAACAATATATTTTTTAATATGGATCAGCCTCCAAATTTGAATATAATTTAATTACTACCGATATTTAAATCAAAAACTCCTTACTGGTTAGTCCAAAATTTTATAATATTCGTAGCAAAAATTGTTATTGCCGACCTACAGTTAAAATTCATTTATAACGATGTAATTTCCGCAGGATTTGTCATAATAAACCAATCGCCATGCTGATCTGACAAATGTCAAGTTATGGAAATATGCGAAAGATTCGATAATTATGACATTAACTAGTTCACATCTACGTGAAGATCGCAGAATAAATATCTCGTCGCAAATCTGTTTTGAAATTCACAGAGTTCCGCGTGCACAAATGAAGTGAAAATTATCCGATATTTACTAGCCATATACTAGCAAACTATCAAAAACTATAATAGAGTCACGATACAATATTTTATATCGTAGGTACATACTTCCGAATATATACGATACAAATTTGTAAAATGTAAGTGAATAATTATCTTTATTGATTTAAATATCAAACTAGTTAGATTGTAATTTAAACGAAATTCGAACCTTATACACCTACGAACTCGTATCGTATATATTCAGAAAAGCTCTATACAGTACAGACCTCTTGATTTGAATATATGTGTATGTATTAATTAGTTCATAATGTAATATGGGTCATTCGTTCCCATATTTTTACATACATATGATATAAGTATATACGAGTATATAACATTATTGTAAAAGCACACTATTTAAGCTTGGGTCTTTGAATTTATTTTCATCTTTGGATCATCTGACCTTCTATCAACTGAGAAATTTCGTAGATTTTCCAATTATGTGCAGAATTTTTTAAATTAAAATTAAAATTGGGCGGATTAATTCAGCACTCACAAATGCCACTAATGAGCCCCACGGTGCAATACTCGGACAAGCACATATACTTACACAATAAAAACACCCAACCGTGATTTTTGGTCACCTCCGGGAATCGAACCCGAGACCCTCGAATAACAAAGCAAGGACGCTACTTACTGTGCCAACTAGGGCGACAGCATACCTATACATACTTTCACAATTTGCAAACTAATCACATATGCGAGGAATTAATAGCTTTTTTATTGATCTTGCTGAAAGGTTAACGTTGCCAAATCAAAATAAAACATATTTTTTCAATTGTTGGATTGTTGAATTGTTGAGCCCCACCAAACAATAAGATTTAGAGTCATAGTTTGAGAACCACTGAAATAATTTTTATATATTAATAGAGAACAAAAGAATTCGGTTTGGAAATGTTCAAGTACGAATTCGAAAAAACTGTAAGTCAGTTACAAACAAGTTATAAGCTCCTCTTATCCCACTTCTTCTGTAGAAGATTGAATATATCCGATAAACTGAATCTGCAAAAATTTTCTTAAGTTGATTCATTTGAAGCTTAACAATTGTACGTTTGAGATTAATCGAGATACTATGTATATTTACTAGCTGTAACATCAGTTTTCGCGATAATTTTTGAAATAAACGCGGAATCAATAAAATTATATTTTGTGTTGATTAAGATAAGCCAACCTAGATTAAACCTACGATATGGTTAAACCATATCGCAATAGGAAACCTATGAAATGGGATACATTCTTCTCTGAGCTTGTTTCACTACTAGATTTGCCTAACCAGATTAGGTTTATAACAGATCTTGATTTGCAGGCAACTGTACTGCCGAAACCAAGGAGGAGTACTCTCAACCTTGCTGCGGCTCACGGTTATCGATGATGAATTACTTGTTAAATTGAACCGATCTGGGTTTATCGTGCGAAGCTTCTGGTAAATACCTGAACATCATGTCTAATCTGGCAGAGGCAACGCACTTAATATGGTGGAAGTTTGGTGTCTTGAAAAGAGGTTGTACATCAATCCTTCTAAATCTCTGGTTGTCCTTACTAGACGTCGAAATAGGGCTAGTCCGTCTGTCACCACTCTTTTTGGGAGAGCGATCAAGGACAGAGAACGTCAAGCACCTAGGTGTTATTCTAGATGGTAAACCCTCCTACAAATGTCACCTTCATTATCAGCTACAAACGGCCATTGCTATTTTTTGCCAATGCAGAAGGGCCTTTGGGAATTCCTGGGGTCTGACCCCCAAAATAATGACATTCATCTACAAATCACTGGTTTTACCTTTACGGTCCTGTACATCAGTTGTATGGTAGCCGGTTGTGAACTAGTGTCTTCTGTAGCAAAGCTGGATGGACTGCAGATGACCGCCTTGAGGTCTATAACTGGGCTTATGCCTTTTACCCCTGTTCTTGCTATGGAGTCTATTCTATGCTTGCCCGTATTACAGTCATTCACTATTGGCACAGCGTGTTCTGCTGCGTTTCAACTGAAGTCCATTGGAGCTTGGAATATCTTCGGGACCTAATAAGTATAAGTCACATATTCCGGAGGTTGAAATGGTAAATGACGAGGTGTTGCCTGAACTTCACTAATTCCTTCTTCGTCGTTTTCCTTTCGAGAGAGTTGTGGCTCTCAGGATTTCTATGGACAGTGGTCTATGAGTCGATAGTTCTTAGCTCTGCTTTAAAAAAAATTTTTAAGAGTATTATTTTTTGACTGTGTCCAAACTGGTCAAAGATTGGAAGCATCGCTTTAATCTCCTTTGCTCCATTCCTATAGTATAAGGATCATATGAGTGCCTATGCTCATTGGGGAATTGAGAGAAATGAAATTTCTGATTTTTTAGCGAAAACTGAATCTCACAGTAAGTTTGTTGGTTCTGAACCAGCTATTCCTCTATCCTTCAATGGTTGTAATGACGCTATTAAGAAGTACTAGGGCTGAAGTGGCGTTCTACTCCTAGCTGGCGAAAGGCGAAACGGATCATAATTGAATCCAAATAAAGTTCACTAAATATATATTATCCTTAAAAAGGAACCAACCCAGAATTCTGGTCGCACTTATTACTGAGCATGCGGGCGTTTCAAGGTTCATCTCCAACGCATTCGAATAGTTCAGGATTTGGCGGAGCTAGATCCCAAGTGTTCTCTTCCGGATCTTTGATTGTAGATCAGTTATTATACATTTCCTAGTTCACACATTTACAGTTTGCTAAGGTTCCTGCGACTTAGGATAGATCCTCTAGATTTGCACTTCAATCTAACTTTTCAAGATATAAGGCAATATTTTTTGGCCCGATTACACAACCGATCATAAACATATTCGATTATTGAACCAAATTAACGAATACATTGATAATTCGAAATCGTCGGCTGGCGATTAGGTTTTTTGTAAATTTGTATACAAAATTATGTCCAGCTACTTCTAAGAAGTGACGAACCGAATATGTACTCGACATTTAATAAAATCTAACATTTAGTTATCGAATTTTATTCGGCTGGCATTTTGAAATGGCTAAAATAGTAGAATATAAACCAGAAGTGCAGATGATTTAAAATAAAATATGGACTGAATGCTAAAATGCAGAGTAATTCTACAAATTTTTTTTTAAGTCATAAATTTCATTTTAAGTCATTAAAACTTAAAACTTTTAGAATTTTTCTCAGGTAGAATTTTAATAATTGAACACTTCTTGAACATCTACAAGTCATTAAAATGTTTATACCCACGTGTCTATTGAAAGTATAGTTAAGTTACGTTTTCAAGTCAATTTGCATATATTGCTTTGATCGACGTACGTCGCGCAGTGTATACATTTTCTTACAAACCGTAATACGATTTTACATGGAATGAGTCAGATTTAGTATCCTTTGAAAGCTGAACAATAGCCCAACTTTGTACATGACTACAGGTCCGTGTTTTTTTTAACTGCTCATCTGCACACTGTATAGCTCCATGTTAGCCTGTACTAACATGAACGATATTAATGACAATAATGCTTCATTTGCAGCTTCCGTTCATGAATTTAATTTACTAGAATTGGACCCTTTACTTTATTAACTATAATAATTCCAAAACGAGACTCAAAATTTAAACAAATAGACTATTGCCCCAAAATTTGTTTAACGAAAAAATCACCCAATCGAGTTGATTGAAACCTAAACAAAGTTCTGTGTTTATAAGTGGAATTTGATCTTTACCTATTCACTTACCTAAAGATCATTTGAAAAATGTGTTATATAACAACAATTACTTTCACTTGCAGAGGTTCACCAATTGATCAAACAGCCGAATTTAGTTGTGCCCAAATCGAGTGCGGACATTATTTCAACAGTGATTTAAACCAATGCGTCCACGAATCGACACTGACCAATTGTTGTCCGAATTATTTATGTAAAGAGCGAGAAATTAAAAAGCTAGGCACGTGTCAGTTCGAAGGTCGAACATATAAAACTGGTGAGATTATTTATCCAGATTCGGTAGATTGTCATAAGTGTATTTGTACGGCAGATTTTGATAATTCAACCGTTACAAATAATCCAGATTGTGTTGAAATCGATTGTGGCATAGAATTACGTTATTTAAATAAAATTCGCGCCGGTTGTGTACCTACTTATTACGGTAATGATGGATGTTGTCCAATTGAATTTAAATGTCGTAAGTTGATCATTTTTAATATATAATGTCGAATGTTGAATAATGGGTGAACATTTTATTTTCCAGCAACCGAAGATGACATTATAATACTGCCCGATAATCGAGTTATTGGAGAAATAACAGATCCTAGTGTAAAGTGCAAATTTGGTGAATTAATATTGGATGTTGGAGATGAGATTCTAAGCGATGATCCGTGTGAAATTTGTAAATGTGAAGTGCCCCCATACGCACATTGTGTTAAACAAAAGAACTGTTGAGTACAAATAATAGAATCTTGATGAATAAAAAAAAATACTTAAAATAAAAAATTGAACGTAGTGTTTATTGACCTTAGCTGACATTAAGTGTTAAAAATATATTTGAAGATTTTTAATAATTCGATATAAGCTAACCCAATGTTACAAAGAATACCATTTACTTATAAACATTAGAAATAGTGATACACGCAATCAAACATGATTTGTACGATAAGCATTATAGTGCTTGGATTTTTACTCGGAATAAATTGTGATCTGTGCACAAATATTACGTGTCCCAGTATTCCGCAACACTATCGTGAATTGGAATGTGTATCACAAAAAAGTGAAAGTGATTGTTGTGAAACGCGGTATAAAAAAATATTTTTGGTTATGATTTTTACAAAGCGAAATTCTTAACAGTTGTTTATTCTTAATTTTAGTTTTGAGTGTCAAGATTTTAAGTCACTTGATATCAATAAGTGTCATTATAAGGGACGGGCGTATGAAATAGGTGACAATGCCCCGGCTGAATTTTATGACGCGTGTGAAACATCGTGTTCTTGCCAATCGTAATAAAAATTAACATAATTACATAATGTAGTTACATAACGTATTTTAAATGTTTGCCTTTAATATAGGGGCAGCCCGTTTGGTAGACCAGCCCATTTTGAATGTACAGGCTTTATCGAATGTCCAGTACTAAACGAATTTCATTTAAAATACTGTGTTCAACAACATAAAGCTGGAGTATGCTGTCCCGCATTAAACTGTCCAGATCAAATAAAAGAATTGAATGTATGCCAGTTGGATGGTGTAACCTATAAGACCGGTGAAATAATGAATTCTAATTCATTTCCGTGTCACACGTGCGTTTGTTCAGATAATTTTGATAATGCCACTATAGTTGGGAATCCGGCCTGTGCGGAAGTTAATTGTGGTTTTGCAAGTTCGTATTTACATTATTTTCAGCAAGAATGTGTTCCACTTTATTTACAAAGTTATGGATGCTGTACGGTCGCATTCCGTTGCCGTTAGTACATATATAAGTTTATTACCAATACGCAAATTACCCAAATAATAATTTTTTACTTTTTTAAAGCCAATGAACGAGATGTGATCGTAAAATCAAAAACTGGTGGTGCGGCAGATGGAGCTAATATAGCACTACAATGTAAATTTGGTCATTTATTTTTGAGTGTAGGCGATGAACTCGGTACTAATGATCCGTGTGTTTCTTGTAAATGCTCTACACCCCCATTTTTGCATTGCATCAGGAAAACAAATTGTTTCATACAAACAAATCAAATAAGTTTGATGAATATTGAATAATGTATTGTAAATAAATTATAATTTCATAAAATGGTTTTAAAAAAATTTATTTATATTTGAACCGTATGGAAGAAGTTGCATGTATCCAATTTAAATTGATGTTTTGAACTAAATTAAACGTTTCCTGAATTTGTCGATGCAGTTGTAATGTGGCAAAAGAGTTCCCGAATATGCAATAACATCAGTTATCTTGAGAAGCGATATATGTTTGAATCGTCTAGATCACTTTCCCCCAGTCGTAATTCCTCTTAGAATATGTTAGCTTTTGGGTTTAACAAAGTTCAACCAGGATTAAGTTTATAATAATCTCTTGGAGATAATGAAAATTTGTTCGTATTCAGTACATACAATAATGACGCAACCTACACTAACTATCAGCATTTTGTTTGGGTCATTAATTATTCTAATCAAAGTTGATAAAATTTGGGTTTGTAAAAAATGAACGTGTGATCTCTGTTGCGCATTCCATACTGTTGTTACGCTTCTTGTTGTTTACAATTACAGAAGTTTGTAAGAAAATTCTTGCGCTTTATGGATATGAGCAATCGATTATGAGAATTTCGATTGTTCTCATATCTCATAATAGAATTAATGTACACATATCGTGAAACCAATGAAAACGTTATCACTCTACTTAGGTCTGTAGTTGATGATTTCATTAGAAAAATATTAATACATTCTCCAATCGCATAATCGAATTTTTATTATTTCGATTGCCAAGTAAGTAACATTGTTAAGTGTAAGCACTAAAATTACGAAATTGTTCTGTCTGCAATGTGCTTTCGAGTATATAAAAGTTTGCTGTTTATAATCAGTTGTTTATAAATATTAAAATCAGTTGTTACATACACACCATATTAAAAAGTTGCTTATTAAAAGATGTTTTTTAAAATAATTTATATAACACTGGCATTTTTATCATGCATTAGCGGTGATCCGTGCATTAAATGTCCTACTCCACCCAAGCATTATCGTGAATTGGGATGTACACCATTGAAAGGCGAAAATGATTGCTGTGCAAAAAGGTATTTGATCTAACAAGTGCAATATACATCGAGATATACATTTGTTAAGTATTTAATTTCTGTTATTATGTTATAGTTATGAGTGTCGTGATTTTAAAGCTCTGGATTTAAATAAATGTCATTTTAATGGACAGGAATATGAAGTAGGAAAAGTATTAACCGACAATGATGTACCCGACAAGTGCCAATCATCATGTTATTGTCAATCGTAATCATTTTAACCATTCTAACCACATTTATATATTTCATACATAAAATAATTAAATCTAAACTTTTTTTTATAGAGGTTATCCATCCGGAAGCCCGGCACATTTTGCCTGTGCCGATATTGAATGTGAAGATTTATTTGATGAAACTTTATTGAAATGCGTGCATCAATATAAACCCGGGGAATGCTGTCCCGATTATAAATGTACAGAAGATGAGATTAGAGATTTAGGGTTTTGTGTATTCAATGGACGAACATATCGAACAGGAGAAATAATGTATCCTGATTCATTACCATGTCATACATGCCGTTGCACTGATAGTTTTGATAATTCTACGCTAGTTAATAATGCAGCTTGCACAGAAGTGAATTGTAACATTGAATTTCGAGATATACAGAATTTCCAAAGTGGATGCATACCGATTTATTTTAAAACTGATATTTGCTGTCCAATTGAGTATCGTTGCCGTATGTATATTGCCATAATATATCACTTTAACAATGTGGATAGAAAACAAATATTTAATTTATATTCCAGCTAAACAAACTGACGTGGTTCTTAAATCCGGACAAGTCGAAAGTGATCCACAGTTGCAATGTAAATTTGGTTCTTTAACATTGAATATTGGTGATGCCATTAAAACAAATGATGCTTGTCTTACGTGTAAATGTAGCATGCCACCATTTGTGCATTGTATCAAAGCGCCAAAATGTTATAACGGAAAATTTGTATAGTCTTCTTATATTCTAATCAAAAAAATAAAATCTAATCCCTTCCTATGGTTACCCTCGTTCCAATCGAATCATGGTTCCTTTCGATTATAAAATTACTTTTCTTCCACTTCAATATTAATCATGACACATAAACTTATTGTACGAAAACCATTTTAAATGGCAACAATTATAATTTTTTCGATTTGTCATTTTATTTTATATACGTATATGTAAATGAAAATAATATCAATATAATAAATATTACAAATATGTAAATGAACAATAATATGTAAAAAAAGAAACAAACTATTGTTCATATATCATAAAAACACATTTAAACATCTTAATTTTACCATTAAATTTTTATACTTAGTAACTACAATAAAACATACAAAATGTATATTTGTATAAATAAAAAATAAAATTAATTATATTAATCGTGGTTATTAAATTATTCTTGCACTTTTAATTTTTGTATTCGACTAGACATAAATTCCATTTCATGCGATGATGCGGCCCCATTCAAATTTTCAACGCGTATATCTTCTAAAGACTTTGATTTTTTTAATAAAATTTTATTACTACTATTAGCACTCGTACTGCTATTATTGTTATTATTATTATTTGTATTCGTATTATTATTATTATTAATATTTAAATTAATTAAATTATTTCTATTTAATTTTTTATCGTAATTAAATTCAATAGGGTGTAAATTATCACATGTATCCATCATTGAGTAGCTTAGCGAATCAACAATACTTGTTGTCTCCTGGTATAGGGTCGATGTTGGATCTGCATTTTCACTTTTTGTGCGTGGACGTTCTGGTATATAGTACGGACGCATTCTCATTGGTGGTACCCGATTTGGCATTCGACGTGGGCTGCTATAAATCTGTAATAAATAGGAAATAAAATCTAAATTAATTTGGATACTTGCTATATTAAATCGATTAAATTAGCTTGAAAAAAATAATTAAGAAGCTATATAAAATATATAAATAGGAACGAGATATTTGCCTTAATTACCTTTGAAATGTATCGTGGATTTAATTGCATTGGTAATTTGACGGGCGTATTTGGTGGTACAATATAATTAGCACGCTGATTCAGAAAATTCTGCACTTGACAATTAATTGCTTGTGTTTTGATCGAATTTATATCGGCTGAATTGTGCAATAGATTTAACTCAAATAATGCTGAGTCTAGCTCAGTTGCTGGAACTGCCTGAAAGAATAAAGAAATATTTGTTTGTTCCTTAGATTCGATAACAAAAATTTAATTGATTTTAGTTTTGATATTCTGCATTCAAGTGCGAAAATAATGAAACAAAAAATAAAATGGAATTCATATTTATCAATTCTATTCAGAAAGATTTTGGTTGCGCGATTCAACAAATATCTTGTAGGGTCCTCGCTACAATCAGAATAAAATACTTTTAGCAGGGTAATGTTAAAAAATAGAATAAGTTGTAGGAACGTATACTGTAAAATTTTAATTACTGTAAAAATTCAAAACTCTTTCAAAAAAGTATGATAAATTTACTAAAGTATTATGTTACACTTCAATGGCGATCAATAAAACTAAAACTGCTAATAGTTTTAATATCTTATCCATAGACATCATTTATTGAAACCATTTATATTATAATTACACAATATGTTGCGTAATAATGACGTGACATATAGGTATTTTAAACTTTCATGCTGCTTTAATTTCAATGAAATATCCCAAACCTTTATCTGATTTAACGTATTAAGAGTAATTAAGACCACGTAATTTTGAAGTATTTTAGAATCAATACTGTGAAACCGAAATATAGGTAATTACGCTTGCACTTCTAGATTTAATGAGTTAAAATTTAAATTTGATTAAAATAACTCTTGTTGCTTTGTTCAGCAGTGCATAACCTAGACTACAACTTTACGAAAGGATTGCTAGTTACATTTAAGAGATTGATTAAACTGCCGTGATTCCAGCCTTAAGATTCGGACGAAAACTGAATTATCGGAAACTGTCATAGAAAATTTGTATATGTGTAGTCGCACATAGATAAATACATAATGTTACGTAAAATTTTCTATTACATATAAAAAAATCTAGAACAATAACAATTATAAGATCAATATCAACTATATTAGCCTGAATAACAAGAGTCTTAAGAATACAAAACGATATTATTTTAGACCATGCCGGAATATCGGAACGCTTATACAGGTAATTTGGTATCATAGAATAAAGTATCCCAGACCATGGAGATGATACCAGCTACGCCGCCAACTTACAAATATAAATATTTGTTTAACATTTAAATACCAAACTATAACAAAATGTAGTACATGAAGTAGGTAATATAAGTATCCCGGCTTTTTAGCACGTTACAAAAGCTTAAAAAATTAGAATCATTATCATATCATGAAGAGGTTGATCTGGAAATTATTAGCCGGATATGTTATAGCAATTCATTTCTTACAAACCTTGACATGCTTAATCTGCTTATAAGGAAAGAGAAGAACAAAAATAATATTTAATAATTCTAATGATAAAATTCATTGCAATTCTTGATATATGTATGTACTTCTATTTCTTACATAAATCAAAGTCTTGACAAATTAACAAATATACAACAGGATTCGATTTATATTGTTTTATCTGTGATCATTGAGCGCCATAATTTCCAGCCGGTTTGAACAGCAGTTGATTTTAGCAACAACAATAAAATGTACAGAAGTACATTTCAGAAAAAGAGAACATTTATCTAAAAATGAAGATATTTTTTTTGAATAAAATATCAATGCAATATTCGACATTGTACAAAATTACCTAATTCGGAAGACCTCGAATTTCAGCTAGATTCATCAAAGGGTTCAAAAGAATTATATTTGTCAGATTTTATTCTCTCTTTTTAATTCCACGCTTGACACCTATTTAAAGTTGTATATAATGGTCAATATTGCTCGCACTGTAGGTACTTTGCCTATTTTGCTTATCGGGTCATTGAACCCCAAAATATAAAATGGCAAAACATAATATTCTGATTTCTCAAGTTATTCTCTAATGAATGTTTTTATAGATTGTGACACTGGTGAAATTATTAGGAATCATTATTTTCTACTCCCTTCTTCGCTATATATTTTAATATGCCTTTCTCATCATCCCGAGGTTCATCCATTGATCTAAAATGATCCATTCTAGTCTAAATTCATCAGCCTACGTTTTTATATGTATATTCGACTGATATTTCATAAGATTTAAAAATTTTAATTCGGACATCTGCTTCATAAACATGTTTCCGCATTATTATTCGGTGCAATCTACTAAATTAGTTTCGTTCATAAAAGCTTTAAATTAATAACAAAACCAAAATTCTGTGTTGATTTTTCAGTTACAAATAGCTTACAAATTAATCTGCCTCAATAATTGTCAAGTTCCGCGCATTGCTACAGTGACTGACAGTGAATATTTCCTCCTGCTATTTAAACTATTTAAAACTTCAAAGTATCGCCTTACAACCGTGTTCCAGTTATGCGCGCGATAAACTCAGGGTTATTACGGGATAAAACTAAAAATCAATCATAAAATTGACACCGATAATCAAAAATAATAATAATTTTATAATTGGAAGATCACATTTTTGAGAAACAAAGTTACACCTGTTTGAAGTGACCGAGTTAGTCAATTCCCTGTTTTCAAGAACGTAGGAATATGGTCTGAGGAAACCTTAGCCCATACATTTCACAGAAACATCTTGTGCAATAATAACATACAATAATAGCAATTGAAGTGAACAAATTTGGAAATTGAATAAACAGAAAATCGTTAATAGTATAGTGGCCTGAAGTTCTGTAATTTGAAGCTAATTTTTAAGACTGGCTTAGAATTACAAAATACCAGCAATTGCAATTCATTGTCCAGTGGCTATATTTGTATTTCCTCCAACCGTAAAAACTATAAGCATATTATGTTATAGTATTCGTTGAAATTGTTTTATACCATTTGTTTCAGCCGGATGCATATTCCAAACCACTGATATGTATTACTTTGTCATCGTCGACAAAGCAATTTTATCTTTGAGCTGATAAACAAGTCAACACAAAATTGAATTTCTAAAATTAAAAAATAACCAATTAATAAATTTATGTGTACATAATTATATTCTAAAATCATTGAATAATTAGACTAAACACTCCTTTTATATAATAAATGTTTAGTGAAAGTCGATGGAAAGTAGGTAGAAAGTAAATTCCTATTACGCAATTCATAGGGACAACGAACACTAAGCACATATGAGCATGACCTTCGTTTTATAAATAAACCATTTTGATTTGTTCCTAATATTATTGATTGAATTGCATATCTCTGTCTCTAATTGCAAATACAATTCACAAGTACTACAATATAGCTAAGTACTTAACCAAAGTAGAAAATGAAAACAATTAATACGAGACATATTTTGTTATGGTTGGTTGGTTTAAAAAAAAAAATTGCAACAGAATATAATTTATGAAATATATTAACAATTTCTTACCTCATCCATTGTATAAATAATAATAGATAAAAGTAAATAATTTTATCGCCAGAAAATTTAAATAACAAAAACTTCTATCTATAATGACATGACGTGAACGTGACGTATCACCGAATTTATTAAAAATACATATAAAGGTAATATGCAGTTATCTATAAACAAATGTTATTTTAATTTTAATATATAAAACAAATGTAGTTTTGTTTAAATGTATAAATTAATTAATTATGGATTAATATAAACAACTTAATCGGCACAGAATGAAATAAAAACAAGACGATTCGTTTTATTGACAATTTGCAAACCGAGCACTTTTATTTTACCAATACTATAATAATTTTGTTGATTTGACTTTTTGTGCATTTGTGTTGATTAGTTTGCAGGGGTGTGAACTATATATGATGGCGAATTTGATTATAATGGATGAGTTACACGTCAAATCATAACTTTTACTGTTAAGCCAATAACAATAATGCCGGTTCCAACCTAGTTTGGAGCTGACTAGCTTAATTCCGAACATGCAAACAGAAATTAATGAACATCATCATTATAAATTGATTTGATGACTATAAATTGCATTAGCTATCGTAAATTTTAAAGCGGAGTTTTAGGAATACATATTCAATCACTGGTATCTTAGAATTGACGATTTTAATCAACAAATTTTTATGTTCATAATTTTATATCAAATTTATTCATACAAAATTGTTGGTTACAATATTTCTGCTCCCATCTCTGAATCGCGCAAGTGGTGTAATCTCCCGAAAGATTTATGAACTATCATAATTTGAAATAAAATCGATGTTTTAAATTTTTTCGTTTTTATTTCCCAATATAAAATTATTTATCCAAAAAGATTCAATAAAAATAACCAAAAACATAAACTATAAATTCATAGTCTCTTAGCTTACACGATAATAAAAAAAACTTAGAAATTATTCAAAAATCAAGGTACTAAGTTTTGTGTCCAACTTCTTCGAGTCAGCGGCAAATTTTCGAATTCCGTCCGATAGTTTATCTGTGGCCATTTGGTCTTCGTTGAGCAACCAACGGAATGTTTGTTCATCCATTTCGATTTTATCGAGTTGTACGTTTTTCGCCAATTTAGCATCCAATTTTTTTTCAATCGGATCATTACTCTTTTCCAAATCACCCAAAAGTGTTGGGCTAATTGTGAGGAAATCACATCCGGCCAGTTCACGTATTTGGCCCGTGTTACGGAATGATGCACCCATTACAACGGTTTTGTAACCGAATTTTTTATAGTAATTGTATATTTTTGTAACAGAAATTACGCCTGGATCCTTTTCGGGGGCAAACGTTTTGTTATCAGTGTTCGAAACATACCAGTCAAGAATACGACCCACAAATGGTGATATTAACGTAACTCCAGCCTCAGCACATGCCACAGCTTGCCCAAATGAAAATAGTAAAGTTAGATTGCAGTGAATTCCATGCTCCTTCTCTAAAACACTGAAATAGGAATACAAATTATTATTTTGTGTTTATAAAAATAATGAATAATGGAATTACCTAGCAGCTTGGATACCTTCCCAGGTTGAGGCAAGCTTGATTAAAACTCGATCTTTTGCAATTCCTTGCTCTTTGTACAATTGAATTAATTTTAATGCCTTTTTGATGCTGGCTTCTTTGTTAAATGACAAGCGCGCATCGACTTCAGTTGACACACGGCCTGGAACGATTTTTAGAATTTCGCATCCAATTAAAACACAAATCATATCGACAGCTGCCTCAAGTTTCTCTGGTTTAGTGCCATCGTGATCGCGCGCAAAACTCACTGCTTTCTCGATCAAATACTGATATTTTGGAATTTCAGCGGCTGATAGAATGAGCGATGGATTAGTTGTTGCATCGGTGGGCTTATAAGCTTTCATAGCTGTAAGAAAAAATTTAAATTATGACTCAGCAAGTTTTTAGTGGCGGCCTTGACAACGAATTTAGAAAGCGTACAATAATCATCGTCACGAATTCTGATAAGAAATCATACAAATGTCAACAATCAGCAGGAAATAATTAAAATCGCCTTAAGGTCGTAATCGGAACATCATCAATACCACTCAAATATTTTTCAATGAAATTTCATTTTCTAAACTTTGTATTTCCAGACATTTTGTGTAATTCGCGCAACATTACATAATCAAAGCAAATAGCTAATACATATTGGTGAAAGGGAATTTAAAATTGAATCTAAAAATTTAGAGCAAGTACAACGAGAAAATTACAGCTCAAGTCATACGACTTGGAAATGGTATCGATCACAAAACGGTCACCTTCAGAGGTTATACTACAACAAAACTTAATTTATTCACAGTTATTGATAAGGACAGCACACAGAGTATTCCAAAATGAAATTCTACAAACATTCGATTTGTTTTCATTCACTTAACCTAATTTCACTTATGTCCTTAATAATTAGAAATACAAAACAAATATGGAAAACCACTTGCGGAAAAATCCACAAACAAAAAAAAACATGAAAAAGTTCACTAACCTTCAAAGTCACCGGTATCAGCAACAATGGTTGTAAATTGTTTTAATTGTTCCAAACTAGACATTTTTCGTTTCTTGTTTTGTGGTTCACTGCTCATTATAAATTAAATGTAAAATTCACTTTATATATAGTCGAATATAAAAAAAACTATTTTTCCAAATTTTCAACGTAATACGCGTGCGTTTACATGCATACCAGAAACATGTGTGTGTTTGTTAAGTGTTTCGCTACATACCAAATCTTATTGGAATTGTGTAAGTGGTTTAGTTTGTGTGTTCGATACTAGATGTCTCTGCAATAAGATTTAATTTCTTTTGAACTATTTTATTAGTATGTTTGTAAAATATTCTATGAACTCAATAATTTATATGTATGTATAACATAAATCATTTCAACGTTAAATTATTTTAGAACACCATTGCAGAAAGGTTTAAAATCGATAACATGATTGTTTGATGGTAAATTTATACTCTCGACTGTGTCTGTCATTTTTACATAAAGTTCAGTGTACCCTGAAATATAATAATCTGTCAAAAAAATAGTTAGGTTATATTTTGAACTCGCAAGTGTTGTCGAGCGAAATAATTTTTATTAAAATATAAATTAAAAATCTAATAACATGTATCGCCAGCTATTAAAATCGAATAAATTGTTACGATACAATAAAATATTTAGTACACGAACATATTTATCTGATAGTTATAAATGTAATGAGGCATGGAATGCCCGACTTAGTACCCCAATCCTAAAAAATGTCAACATCAATCAACTGTACATTGAGCTAGATCAAAAGTATACACAACAGGGTAAAGCAAGTGCGATCGATATTGATATATTCACAAATGCAGCCGCTGGCGATTCACATATTGAGGAGACATCAGATTTAATGCAAAAACTTCGATTGACTGACGAGACAACCAGTGCATTGGAATCAACCGGTCACGCTGTGATCCGAAACTATATTGAAACTGATAATATTGACCAGCTACTTAATATACTCGATGATCGATTAAATTATGGTGTATTTTTAGATAATTTTACAGCTAATATACTATTGGATCATCTTATATTAAAAGAGAATTTCAAGTATGCCGCAAAAGTTGCATCTCTGATGATGCTACAAGAAGATTTCAGTCATCCAATCACTAGAGCGCTTTCACTATACGTATGCAACAAGTACCTAGAAAATCCGGAACCATTTAAAGAGGAAAAAGTGGCTCCAGTCGATGAACCGGCTCCGAAGAAAAAAAAAATAGAAGAAATCAGGGTACGAGTAAAATTTTTGCGTAATGAATTTTTTGACGATCATTTCGATATAAGCGACAATATTCATCTGACTGGCAAAACCATTCTTGCTATTTCGGATCACATGCAAGTATCACCAAATCAACAAAACTTTAAGCTACTCGGGCTAGCACTCTACGAGAAATACAACGAGGCAAATAAGGTTCTCGATCAGATTGTAGCGGATAAGAAATTCGTTTATGAAGATTCAATCAATAAATTAAAAGCAGTTCTAAGTACAAAAGAAACGGCAAAAGAATTTCTAACGAAATTAGAATCACTCGAACCATCATTCCCCATAAATAAAGAAAACCTGGAACAGATTTTGATCAATCAAGTGATTCAAGCGATTGCGGAAAACGAAAAGCAAGATATCGAACTGCAGATAAAAACCTATAGTTCATGGATTGAGAAACGACAAAATGCATTAGAAGCCGAACTCCATCGACTGAAACGGGCGCAACGATTAAACGAGATTGAAAAAATATCCAAAGATATGGCCGATGAGGAACGGAAATTGTGGTTCTTCGAAAATGAGGAAAACTTGGATTTGGCTATCGAAAATAAGAAAGTGTCGTATCCTAAGAGGTGGTTTGGCAAAAAGAAAATTCCAAAAGTTGTTGATGAGGGTTATATTCCACCAGAGATTACCAAACATAGTAAAATTTAAAATGCATTCTTAAAGGTTTTTTGTGTAGTTAAATAAAACGTAAATTAAAAATTGTTAAAATTTGGTTTCATTTCAATCAACCTTACGCTACAAAAATTTTATTGAAAATTTTAATTTGGGTTATCTACATTTGGTAAACTACCTGAATAAATTAAATAAACGAATACGCCTAAAGGTTGACTAGTTAGTAATTTTTTCCATTTTAGAATAAATGTACGGAATTAATTGGTGAATTAACGTTAATACGTTTAAATAATACGACCCGTCATAATGACATGTTACAAAACGACATGAAGTTCAAAATAGTATGTGGTATGAAGCAATACTACATAATTATCTCAATTGATTGGAACTAGGCTGTTACTTAACCGATTATGATGATATTCGAAGAATTCAATGAGCGAAAATGGCCAACTGGAATGGTGTTAGGTTATTGCTTCACTCTTCTTAACCATACTACAAAATGTTTAAGAGTTGTATACAGTTCTTGCCTTAACATTTTGACATAATACTTGAATATATTTGTACATATTTATTATAAAATTGGATTAAGGGATAAAGATAGCCTGGTTGGCCATATATTGCCCAGAATTTCGTCCAAAAACTGTTTGCATCGTTGACTTTCAACATAAATAATCCAGCTCCATTCCATTGCGATAATTAAATTTGAAATTATACTGTTTCGAATTCTGTGGCTGATAGTTCTTGTTCAGCGAACTGTTATATTTATTCGTTTGGGTTTAAAGGAATTTTGCAACTCTTTCAATACAATATGAGAACACATAATTTGAACTGAACCTAGCTCAGCGAACATATGGTACAACAAGGCCATTAGTATTGCTGAGTTTATGAAGATGTGTATAGATATTGAATTTTAAAATCATTCAATATGTCCATCAAGTAAGTGCAAACGGTTAGTTGTGTAAACTGGTATTCAACTTTTACCTTCAAAAATGTGCAGACTTAGCTTATGTTCCGAGACTGCGACTACAGTGAAATATATACTTAACTGATAGCGATGAAATTTATTATGACTACGTATACGAATCAGGGTTGGGCGTTTGCACGTCATCTATTATTTTCTACATTGACCTGTCGACAATCCCGTAGATAACGTCGATAATGTAGGCAATTCCTAGAGTGGTTTTGTCAATTAGTTCTAAACTAAAGGATGACCAAATTTCATTAGGAATACTGCGTTATTGGTGATAGTTTTATAGAATCTCTTTTCAAAAAGAGCGGAATTTAAATCTAATCGTGCTCAAATACCAAGAATATTATACTTCAGCGTCTTGTGTATCCATTACAAAATTATTAAATTGACGCAAAACAACGATATATAGCGTTATATAGAGTGGGGCCCTCTTTATAACGGTGGAACGGTATAGAACAGCTCGCAGAAAAATCGGAAAAAATGGATTAAATCGCATTAAATGTTGCTCGTGGCACTATGTAGTTTAGTTAAGTTTCAAACGATATTAATGTTGGGAAATTTTTGGTTCAACTCAGCTTCTGTTAAAAAATTACCTTCCCAAGTTTCTCAATTCAATTGGAAAGTATAAAACATTTACATAACATCACATATATGTATATATGGTGGTGGTCGAGATAGTAGAGTGATTGACTTTGGATTTATGGACCAAGGAGCGAGTCCCACTAGGAACGGCATTTTTTTATTTAATTTCTTCTGTATTCAAATTGGTTCAACATACAGCTTCTGTTAAAAACATTTTCATATTTTTAGTGGCATGTATACAAGTTGGGTATATAGAGATGGTGAAATAAAACGCAGAGTCCATTGCATTTTCTAAACTTTCCAATATATTCTATTCAAATGACAGATATAAAAGATTTGTATAGCATGAATTATATATGCGGAGGTGGTTCAGTAAGCAAAGTCAGTGACTTTGGATTTATGGATCTAAGTTCAATGCTCGATCGAGCCAAACATTTTTTGATTTAATTTCTCCTGTCAAATTGGTGATTGTGAATTAAAATTACTCAAATCCAACTCAGCTTCTGTTCAAAACTTCAATATTCTCCATGTAAAAGTGGCAAGTATAAAAAGATGGATATAGAGCGGTAATGAAATTGTACGGCGATGGTAAAATAAGCAGAGTCCGTTGCCGTTGCTAAAATTTTCAATTTTCTTATTCAAATGGCAGCTATAAACGATAAGAATATCAATATTTATATATATGGCGGTGGCTCGGTAGTAAAGCTGTGTGATTGGAGTGACATTATGACTATAGTTCAAGCCTCAATATATATTTTTAATTTAATTGCAAATTGGTCATTTTAAAATTAAAAAACAATTTTTTTCAATTCAAGGTTCGAACATTTGCACAACACAACATCCACGATTCCAAATTCTATGATACCGTTTACTTTACCACCTCACCATTCCCATATATTGATTTGCCGCTATACTCATACTTTATATTTGCCAATTGAAGGGAGAAATTAAATAAATTAAATTAAAAATTATTTAATGCCAAACCGAGGCTGAACTCAGGTTTACAATTACAAATACAACGACTCTGCTTACTGGACCACCGGCGAATATAAATTTGATGCTATACAAATCTTTTATATTTGCCAATTCAATAGAGAAAAATGGAAATTTTAGCAACAGGAATGGACAATTTATTACGGTCATTGGTGCTGAACAACGATAGAAATCTTTACAAAAACGTTATAACCTTCATTAAAAATAATCCGGGGAAATTTAACTATGACCGTCCCATAAAATTTAACACACCCCACTCCATGGTAAAACGAATTCGAGTTCAGGAATGCTATAAGTGCTACCGAGTTATTAAAAAGCCAAATCGTTGAGATCCCCAACACTTGTTCGATAAAATATGTGCCATGATGACAAAATTTTCACTAAATTTTGTCAATGGGTTTTGATGGATGACGAAACGTACATGACATTGGTTTTGAAACACTTCAAGTTAGATACATTTGTAAAAAAATGTATGATTTGTCCAGCAATTTGCAGTTGTGGAGCCAGGTTTTTGTCACATTTTTCATAACGACGTATTTTGCCGCTAATTCTTCAACACGATTGAGCAGTAAAGTTTTGGCCATATAGCTCGTTCACACGACTCTAATTCCAACAGAAGTAATAAATTTCCACGAATTTATCAAATCAATGTTATCTCAAAGAGTCCACAGGTTTTCGATGTATCGAAAAATTTTGGGGTATAGTGGAAAGAGTACTGAAATGCAAAAGTCACACCGGCAGTTATGCCAGAAATAGGGAGCATCAAACAACATGTGCGTGATTTTATTCGTAATAACGAAAGCTATAGAGATGATTGGTGCAAAAATTAAAAAACTCAAAAAATTCAATTTAATCGAATGGAAACTTTATTATCATTCGGAAGAACATTTCTTGCCATTTAGTTTTTAAAGATTACTTCTTTCAAATGACGGCCACAACTGCGATGGTGTCGTGAATTTTTGATGACGTGTTCGAACCGATCCGACACATTGCTTCGCGCGCTATATGGCAAATAGCGCCGTCATCTTGGAAACAAATGTCGTCGAGGTTGGACTTCAATTTCAGGCAGCAAATATTCCGTTATGATGGCGCAATAACGAGCACTATTCACTATAGTACGTTCCGGCCGTCTTCTTTTTTGAAGAAATATGGATGAACACTTTCACAGGCGCATAAACCACACCAAACCGTTTATTTAATCGCGTATCATCCAATACTGTAAACTGGGACTCAAACTTTTCGATGGTATTCCAAATAGTGGTTTCAACAGGCCGATCATGTCAACCGTAACTTGGTCTAAGCGCACGAAACACATTCCTCACAGAACGCTGATTTTCGTAATAACGCTGAAGAATTAGTAGACGCTATGCAGGGCTCAGTCTTTCCATGATGAAATGGCAAACAATACTGAATAAATAAAAACACGATGTCTGTTTGAAACTATTCATGCGTCATTTGTCAAAAAGAAAGAAATGAAAAAATCATCTCTAGATGAACGCTCTTACAAAATACTTCCGCTAACTGGCGCATTCGATTTCAAATCGCTAAAATATCGTAGGTTGTTGACATTATTTTAATTGTCGATGTTGACAAAAAAAATACTGCTAAGGAATCTACGTTATATTTTACGTGTCAACAACCGCGTAGATTACATGGCGTAATCTACCTCGCCCATCCCTGTTTACTACACAACCGACGGATGAAAGATGACAAGAACTTGTCCACCTCGACGAATATTAATTAAATTTATTTTGAAGGAGAGTCAACTAATTTTCATAAATTTTGAGTTTTTCATTTTAATGACAATTAAGTTGAATTATATAGCCACATGATTTTAATCAACAATATAACTATACAATTGAGTTGATCTGTAAAATGGATCCATTTCTTTGTATTTATTCTTTTGTTTCAGAGTTACAAAAAAAAAATTATGATCGTCCTACTTCAATTTGTTCTCCTTGGGCCATTTCAAATCTCGCGGTTTAGAGGAAAATCCAAAATTTATTCGAAGTCCACAGTCGAAAGCATCGCTTATTTCATTCAACTGTTTGGCCATTCGGATGATAGGTTCTTTTTGCCCATACCCAGTACTATATATGTTGGTCCAATTGAATTAAATTAATTTGACGTGTAATCTTGGTTGGAACATGAAGGAAGATATTTCCTAGGATATATGCGGTGAGTCAACCCAGTTGTAAACTTCGGTAATTCAGTGTTGCAATTGAATATTTATGACATCTCACATCTTTCATTGTTAGCTGATAACCGAAAAATATTTTCGTGATATGCTAGATTGTTGTCATATACATAATTCCAACCATCTTTCCGAGCGATGTATAACAAAAATTTTTTTGATTGCTTTCGATGTGACTGTTATGAATTTGATGATATGAAGACCACAATGGAACCCCGACTTTGGCGACTATTATGCCAATGTGCTATATGGTACTCGAATCGCAACTTATATTTAGTTGTAAACGTAATCCATTCGATTCACACCAACTAGTAACTCGGTCTAAATCATCTTGCAGGCAAGTTGTGTTGTTATGATTTCTGATACTTTGAATATTTTTATGTTGTCAGCATATCAGAGTTTTGGATAACATTCGTTATATGTCATTAATGAAGAGGATGAAAATCAGTGATCCTAGATAAGAGCTTCAATTTCGTTTGAAGTACTTTGGCGTCGGGAGCTTTGCTAAAATCTGTACATACATCACAATTCACAACGATGAAAATTCTCTATAAAGATCGGTGTATAATTTTAGTTATTTTCCATTGAGCTGAAAACTTGCCAGTTTAAAGAGATTGGTTAGAGAGAAGACAAAGCATTTTGGGCCGAAAGAAGCTTTCAGAATCGTTGATGATATCTTATCGGGACCGCAACCGCACCGTTAATTAAATTAAGAGCTTGTATAATATATCCCCCATTGCAATATACGGTGTCTGAATATCAAAACTAGATTGGATACCTAATTAGTTGTTGAGTTGTTGGTTTAGCCTACTGATCGACAAACTTAAATACGATAGTGTAAGTGATTAGATTATTTTTCTAATACATGTTCCAAAGTTCCAGAAGTTCTAGGGATAATTAGTGATGTTATCTTGTAATGGCACGATATATTTTTTGTATTTTAGTTCAAAATACTCCACATCTTTGGGAATGATTTTCTGTTGCCCAAGAGTTTTTATATTTTTGGTATGCTTTGTTCTGATAATTTTGAAGTTGATAAGTGAGTTATTCATGGGGGATGATTTCCTTCCTATTTTCGATATTCTGTTTTAGAATATGTTTTACAAACATCGGAAAATTAGGTGATTGAAATTTAAAGCAATTTGTAGACAGTTCATCCTGCCAGATGATGAAGCAGTTCTTAGAAAGAATACATGATCTATCGTGTATGTTTAGTAATTTTATTAATTTGGTAAAGATTAAAATTTAGAATGGAGTCAATAAAATATATTTCAGGTTCGCATACAACGTTGAACGGAATATTGCAATTAATGTCGGAATCGAAGAATCAAAAAATGTTAGAAAGATTGAAATCACCTCGGGATGAGGATTAACATATTAAGTTCGTTTAAGAGTTCATAAAAATGTATGTATTTCTGGCCGATTGGGGAGGGATATCAGTTGACATATACCAATTCCAGTTATAACTATAGGAAACAGCCACAAATTGGTTCAGGATACATGATTTGACTGCAATTAGAACTTTCCAATATAGAAGGTTTCATTTTGAACAGCCTGCTATTTGGGCAGCTGTCAATTTTGAAGCTGTCATCTTTTGACATTTGACAAGTAAAAACTATGCCATTACTAAAAATGGTACGATACACGCTTCAATAAAATTCACTACAAGCATGGTGAAAATTTTGCAGTCGCACAGTTCGCAACACTAAAGCACTTTTTGGTTGTCGTGAAGCAGCTTCTAGGCCGGCAATAGTGGAACTGGTGGAAAAATTTGAGCGGTTGGGATAATTTAGTGATGTGAAGAATCGAAACCGTGTGCGTCGCTCAAGAACAACTGAGAATATTGCTGCTGTAGCCCGTATAGTGTTGAAGAAAACCCAGGTTTGTCAATTCCTCGTCGATCTTTGGAATTATACAGTCTACAAACGACATTACACCGTATTTTGCATAAAAACTTAGATCTTAAGGCTTTTCAAGTTCAGTTAACACAAGAACTCAAGCCGGTCGATCACCATGGCTACGTTAATAAGCAGAATTGTCGCACTTGGGGCTCAGACAATCCAAGAATGACTGTTCAAAAGCCTCTCCTTCTCAACGTGTCACTGTTTGGTGCGGTTTTTGGGCTGGCGGTGTGTTTGAACCTTACTTTTTCAAAAATGAGGCTGGTGCAACTGTTACGGTGAACGGATTGCACTACCGAGCTATGATTAATGATTTTTTATGGCCCGAATTGGAAGATATTGATGTGGATGACGTTTTTTTCCAGCAAGACGGCTCTACGTCTTATATATCGTACATTGTTATTTTGAATAAAGCTGGTAAACCTTGCGCTTTTTATAGAACGTAAACGGTCTCGTAAACAAAAATTTTGACTACGTGGTCTACATTCTTATTTTTTGAACAGCAGTCCAGGCAAACTGATACGAAACGACGTATAGTTAAAATCCAGTCCATTTTCTTGGTTAGGAGACATTTCGACACAAATTGCACTATCCAATTTCGTTCAAATTCAGTCACAAAGAGCTATTGTCACAGAGCTTAACTAGTGTATACCGGGTGTTTCTTTTAAACTGAGACGATCAAATATCTCAAAAAATAGCCACTCTGTGGAAAAAATGTCCATAATCAAAATTTAATCATACCGCGGGGGAAATACATTAGTGCAAAAAAAATAGTCCCCCACCCCCGCTTTGTAGGTGGGGCGGGGGTAACTTTTAAACTAAGATAGGAAGCCATATTTTTTATTGCACATACGGATTCTACGACTAAAAGTTCGTACGATTTGAATGAAATATTTTGTTCGGTTCATGATAGATGGCGTTGTAATCGAACACCATTGAAATCACGATCAAGTATTTCACGTGAGATCAACGAATAGTGTGCAGGACAACCATCATGTTGAAACCACATGTTCCGTCTCACTTCTAAGCTCAAATTTTCAAGTAATATTGGCAGTTCATTTTCCAAAATGTTTCGGTACATTTGACCATTCAAGTTGCCTTCAATAATGTGGGGGCCTATGAGTTTGTTGCCAATTATTCCACACCACACGTTGACAGTCCAAGGACGCTGATGTTCAACTTGACGAAGTCAGTGCGGATTTGTAACACTCCAATGACTGTTTCCCCAGTGACTGTTGCTCTACGGGTCCTCTTTTTCGGTTGAACATTTCCATCAGTAATAAATTGTTTGATAGTACGGCCAAATGAAGCACGTGAACGAATCCTATCCGGAAAAAGTTGAGCGTAAATAGCAACAGCCTTTTCAAGATTTCTGCCAGCTTCTCCATAAACCAGAACCATTTCAATTTCCTCACAGTTAAACGCTCCATTCTAAAGTATTTTGTCGTTTATTTTGCAATTACGAAAAACATGAAGATAAGAAATAACACAAACGTTAAATGTGATTTACAAAACTGAATAAATTGTTTTGATGACGAATTTCGAGTCTTTCCAATGAAAACGTGATGTTTTTTATTTCAAACGTATTGCAGAATCGAATGCGTGTGTTCTAAGAAGGAAAAATTGAAAAAATTGAATTTCGTCGATTACAACGCCATCTATCATGAACCGAACAAAATATTTCATTTAAATCATACGTACTTTTAGTCGTAGAATCCGTATCTGCAATAAAAAATATGGCTTCCTATCTTAGTTTAAAAGTTACTCTCGCCCCACCTACAAAGCGGGGGTGGGGGACTATTTTTTTTGAACTAATGTATTTCCCCCGCGGTATGATTAAATTTTGATTATGGACATTTTTTCCGTAGAGTATCTATTTTTCGAGATATTTGATCATCTCAGTTTAAAAGAAACACTCGGTATACAGATTCATTGTTGATTTTATTACAGTTCAACATGCGAAGTCGATTATAATTTTTCTTATTTCCAAATCGATAATTTTTATTTTATTGAGAATTGATAATCGATTTATAAGTTCTATATAAGAACACAGTTGAATAAGTCCCAAAATGATTCACAAAAACCAACTAATATACAAAGTTTTAAAATATATTTCGGTATCCCGATTGCCATCAAATACATTTTCCCCATACCAACTTAAAAGTAAATATGCATCGAACAAAAATTTTGTGCAGAATTCTAGGAGGTCAAATCTAAAGTTTCAACTTTCAAGATTAACTTTTAACAGCGAGATGTAAGTCTGAATACACCTTAACACAATATTCAATTATATAAGTTTTAGTCAAATTATTTTCTAGCTAGTCGGTTGTCACTAGACTTTATTAAGCCGCATAAGAAAAAATTTATTTAACAAAGACAGTTTTTTAATCTTACGTTCACATTTTGCTGTTATATTAGGACAATTTTAGAAATCACAGTCCGCAGAAGAATTAACTGTACTTATCGTTTTGAATATAAAACAAAAACAAAAATATTCTTCAGCTCTAATGCACGAGTGTACGTACCTATGTATACATGTACGTATATTTTAAAAGACTTTTACTTTTTATAGGTCTGTCAGACAAGATAAAAATACAAAAAAATATCAAACCTGCTTATATATCTTTTCCATTTTGAAAATTGCTTAATCCAACTGGCATTACGAATGAGGTATTGAAATATTTACTGTTGTTGTTGGTTGTGGTAGTGGTGGCTGTTACCACAAATAAAAAAAATGATAATAATAATGAAAGGAAAATGGGTAAGGCGAATAATAAGAAGAAGATGCGAAGAAGATTTTTTTTCTTTCGTTTATTATTATTTTATTATTACGACGGGAGAACCAGCACAAGCACACGAACATAAGAGAACAAAAATGCCTTCTTTACACTAATCCGATACTTGACAAGTCTAATTTAAAGTCAAAATGAAATTCTTAGTGACATTTCAATTATTTTTTCTTCTTCTATCGTACTTAATTTTCTTTTTTTGGTTTTTCTTCTGGAGGTACTATATATACAAACCTATATACATACATATACATAGTCCCTACATCGTATACATACATTTTATTATGGAGCATTGTGTAAAGTATTTTTTTTTTTAATTGAATCAGAAATAATTTTAGATGGGATTTATGTTTAAAAAAATGATTTTTATTTTTTTTATGTAAATTTAACTAATTCACCGAGAAAGGTAACAAATCGATAGTTTGTTAAGATATTTTGTTTTCTACTCGAGACGTTTTATGGGAAAAAATAATTGAAATACATTTTTCATTGAAATGGAACGCCAACAGGTAGGTAGAAGTGGCGACTTGGAAATACAGGATAGTTGCCTATATAGGAACATTCAATAATGTAATATAAGTGGACCACCCAAGTAATTCGTCAGTAGGTGAGTTTTCTTTTTTAAAAGATTATAGCGGTATTTTATATAAGGATAAGAATTACCATTTTAGAGGAATTTGACATGAGAAGTTGAAATTTTGAAATTCTTCTACAAATTGTTGACCGGTTAATGCTCCCATCTGGTACTAACAACTATGCTAGTTTGAATACGGTAAACATTTGTGTATCTCGTTATATGACGTAAATTGATTAATCGAAATTTAATAATTCGACTCAGTTCATATACATAATACCTACGGTGAAACTTATTACACTATACTCGGCTGCATTTGGTATATAAAAAGAAACGGATTTTATTTAACATTATTCGATCGTTTAGAAACTGAATCGACATTGTCTCAGGTAAATAAACTCACACATGGTAAACAATACCGATCCATTTCATAATCGGTAACAGCTACGGCCTTCTGCTTAAGAAATTTCCAACCTTAGCAAAGCCGAATTACAAGTTACCGCTCCGATACAACGTGTTACATATTATTTTGTCATTGAAGGTCAACTTTTAGTGTCAAGATATAGACAACAAAGATTTAATTCATTCAAAGCTTAATTTGCGGGGAAACAACACTAATGTCACATCCATTGACCGACCCAGCATAACTCCTTCTGTGATACCATAAACGAACTAATCAACCTTAATAATCCATCTAATATATTCCTTATTGCAGTAGATTTTAATCTTCCTAACACTTCCTGGTGGTTAGATCCCGAAATCAACTGTAATATTCCTTTCGATGTAAAATCTGATTGGAAACATATTTTATTGATACCATCCTCAATTTTAACCTTAATCAAATTAACAATAGTTCCAACACTTATCCTCTCCAATGATACTGATATTTTTGATGTGAAAAAATCATCATAAAGCAATGGAAATATCTTTGAATTTGGCAGTACTCTCACCATGTATTCCTCAATAATAATTGAGTGAATACATGGTGAGAGTACTGCCAAACAATTGTCATTCACTCAATAATATAATCTGGCAGAATGAACTATCTAAACATGACCTAAACGGGAAAGTGGAAATTTTTTATCAGCTGACTACCCAAGCGTTCGAGAATTATGTTCCTTTGTCCAGAGTATCGAAAATCAATCATCCACCGTGGTATGCGACGACGTTCTTATTAACCTGAAAAATAAGAAGAATAAAGCATACAAAGGAATGAAAATTAGTGATTCTGAAGATAACAGAAAGTAATTTGAAGGAAACAACATCTTGTGCGAGGAGTATTTTGAACTAAAACACAGAACGTATCTCGCAACACTACAAGACAATATCAAGCACGATCCAAAGTATTTTTGGAACTTTTTTAATACAAAATGCTATCCCGCCATAATGTATTACAATAATAAACAGTCAAGTGACCAACAGGGTATCGTTAACATGTTTGTTGAATTTTTTCAATCAATTTACCGCCAAAACAACTAAACTTCAAAAAGTGTCTTAGTTATCCAATCTAATCTGGATATACATATACCGTTCATCACAAAGGTAGATATTCTACAAGCGCTTAATTTATTTGGTGATGGATGTGGGCCTGATAAAATACCATCAGCAATTTTGAAAACATTAGGACCGGAACTAGTTGAGCCACTATGTCTGCTCTTCAATCAATCGCTCCGAAGTGGTAAGTTTCCAGCCCATTGGAAGCTAACTAAAATAACGCTTATTTCTAAGGTTGAAGAAAGAGTTGACATATCATGCTACAGAGGAATATCATTCTTGAATTAGTCATATGCAACGCAATTAAAAAAATAATTCCACGTCATTTATCAGTAGCCCAACACGGCTTTCCACCAGGAACGTTTACTTCAATTAATTTGGGTTTAATAGCAAAACAATTAGAGCCATCGAAGACTACCTGCAATTAGATACCATATTCACAGATTTTAGCAAAGCTTTTGACTCAATCGGCCATGGAATAGTAATTCAAAGCTTGTCAAAATTTAGTTTCTCCGATGCATTTGTCAAATGGATCTCATCTTACTTATGTAACAGACAACAATATATTGAAATTGGTGGTAAAAAATCAAATTCCATTATAGCACATTTTGGGGTACCACAAGGCTCTCATCTAGGACCTGGGATTTTCATCATCTTCATCAACGACGTAACCAGGGTTATCCAAAACTCTGATGTTTTAATATATTCCGAAGACTTAAAAATATTCAAAGTTATCAGAAATCTTGACGATGCATCTGAACTGCAAGATGATTTCAACAGAGTTAGTAGGTGGTGTGAAGCCAATAAATTGCGGCTAAATACAAATAAATGTAAAACTATCTCTTTCTTTTAGAAAGATGAAACCATTACAGTTTGAATATCATATTAACAGAACAATTCTTCATAGAACTAATGAAATTTGTGATTTGGGAGTTATACGTTTGTAGAAAATATGACGTTCAATAAGCATACCGACATAATAATCGCCAAAGACAACTGTATGTTAGGGTTTATTAAACGTTGGTCATGGGAGCTAACGGACATCAAATGTTTATTTAATCTTTATTTTGGATATGTCCGCTCTCAACTAGAATTCGCTATTTCTGTGTGGTCTCCGTATAAACAAACGCATATTAGTCGCATTGAAAGTGTATACAAAAGAAATTTTTACTATACATCGCCCGGAAATATGGATGGAAGTTTACCATACAACGAGAATATCAGCCGTCTACCACCTAACATCAAAAGGTGTCATAGTTATCAAATTGCCACAATAGATAATAGAAGACAACCACTGGATGCTTCAATGAAAGGAAACGTTCTGCTAGGATACATCGACTCACCATATATCCTGGAAAACATCTCCTTACACATTCCAACCAGGATAACTCGTCAAAATAATTTAATTAAACTTGATCAACATCGAACTGAGTATGGTGAGAATGAACCAATCAGCCGAATGGCCAAACAGATGAACGAAGTAAGCGATACGTTCGGCTTTAATATATCTAAAGGCTTTAACAAAATGTTTAGCTTATTTGATGTTTAAGTTATTCATTTTGTATTGTTCTAAGGAATGAGTTTAAAATACTTATAGACAAAAACACTTATGTATTTCATTAAAACGAAAATACTACAAATCGACATTTACCGTAGTAAATGTTTTACCCTATAGTATTGGTCCACAGCTATTGAAGACATAATAAAAGCCAAATTTTGTTCGGATGCCCTAGGTTGCTTTTGTTTATTTTCGGCTTAGTCAATCCCTAGAACATTAAAAAACGAACAGCCTACAAAATAAACTCATAAACACATAATCTAAATTTCTTTTGATGTTAACATTTTTTAGGATGCGTCAATCCAGATTGTACTATACGAGTTAAACGAAATTCATATTGTTCTCAGAATCGTCAAGAAGAAAGAATTTTACTGCGATATGCTACGCCACAACAGGGACGATGGTCAATTTATTAATAAAGTATTGTGGTTAGAATCATTACACAATACATTTGTTTATTTCTGAAAAGCCAGATGCCTTAACTCTCGGAATTAGGTAATATCTAGTGTACTTCTATTATATACAGGACTAGAATCTGCTTTAAATGGACATCATTTTCTGGTTTCTTGGTCAACTTTCTGTAATATACTTTTCCCGTCAGCCACGCTTAAAAATGACATAATTTTTTGGTGAAACAAAAAATGTCACAAAACTACCTGTTTCACAGAACAAAAAAACGAATTGACAAAAGGGAACATTTATTTTTAAAATTAATTTTTTCGTGGAGACATTAACATGATCGTTCACTTTTGGGATGCTCTCTATGCATGTATTTCTACGAGACCAACTTCAAATCCTAGGATTCAAAATTCGTACTATGAAGTTAAAAATATTTCAACTCAACAAGAGAAATTATGAATTAGAGTCATTTTAGTTGATTTGATTGGTAGAGAGATTGGATTTGATTTCCTAGGATTTAAATTCGGTTTCGTAAATAAGGATTCCAATGAATTTGTTCATAACTGCTGTTGCTTCACTTAGAAGTTAAATTAGCAGAGTATTCAAAGTTAACTCCAACGGACACAATATTTAAATTTACGCTTGAATTACTTGAAAGAGTATCTTACATCATCTTACTTTTGGATAAATAATTAATTTGCTCCGTATCAAGCTTTTGAACTTGTTAATAAAAAATATCGATAATTTCAGATTCTTACATTCAATAATATAGTTGTTTGTGTATCTAGAGCCCAGTGTGGTACTTTATACCCAGAGCAACAAAGTACTTCGCATTTGAGCTTTACGCACCCTAAAATTGTCTAGTTTAGTTTGCTATCCCAATTTGACGTTACAGTTTTGTAATTTCTGTCAACATATTCTCTTAAAATTTATATTGTTTTATGCGAAATGTCAGTTAAGGATAGCTGATTTTATTTTATATGGGTGATAAACTAAGGACAAATAGTTAAAAATGACATTCTTTTTATAGTGCTTATCCACCGAGCATGCAGTACATGATTATTTTGTAACAATATATCGGTTTCTAGTTACCATACTCCTAAACCAAATCATGAATTGGAATATAAATTGTTTACGATTTTTTTTTGAAAACCCCTAACGATAATTATTTAATGAAGATCGTTCAGTTTCTATATAGGTATCTGTCCTATTTTTCTTTTAATCTTTAATTACTTACAGGTCGTTTAGATCATTAACATTGCAGTGGTGGTTCTGCCGGTACAGGTCAATATTGTTAAACGAATTAAATAAAATCACAATTATTGACAATAAAGAAGCTAATGCACCAATATAGGTTTTCTAGAACCATCCGATTCAGATTCTGGTGTATTTTATTAATATAAAGTAATATCATTACTTCCTGCTTGCAATTTTTTCAAACCAGTTTTTATTGGAATTTAAATTTGTTAAAAAATATTTAAATATTTTAAAAATAATATTTTGCTTTATTACGTCACACGAAATAAAAATTTCGCTTAAAATCATCAGTTTTTGCTCAATCATTGAGTTGCATGCTCGAAATAGAGTTATTTGAGATACGCGGTTGTATTTATTTATTGTTCATGCCTCTAATAGATTACAGGAGCATGCAAATAGGACAATCGTTTTAAATATCATTACTTCCTGCTTGTAATTTTTCGCCGACTCGGAATTTTTGTAGTCACTTACTCGGCATTTTTGTAGCAAATTTTAATTATTTGTAAACGTTGTTCATTAGTGTACTTCACCATGATGAAAATGTTTGATTTGTTTTTTTAAATACCGAACTTCCTGTTTGGGATTTTGCAATACCGAAATTCCAATATTGACTTTTAGATGCCATATAAAATAAACACAGAATATCCTAAAAATATACAAAAATGAGTTTATATATAAGTATACCGGGTATGTAGTGAACATGAGGTTAAGGTATCATAAAAAAAATTGGTTACGCAAAAGGGGCACATTCATACAATATTAAAACCAACAAGCGCATCCACACAGCAGTACCTACATAATATATGATTTACCCACACGGGAACTTAAACGCTGTAAAATTGCAATAAAATAAAATTTATTGATTTTTCCAGTAAAAACCTATTTTTAATTTTGTGTTGTAAACTCGTTACCCTACTCGTATCATACATATATATATATTTGACTCCCTCTATACATATTATGTATCTGTATGTAACATAATGGGTTAGATATCATAAATGAAAAAAAATTAAACAATAACCACCAACAACACAGCATATTTTTATTGAACCTGTATTGTTAATAATCTTGCTCATTTAAATAGCCGTAATAAAATTTTCATACCCATCTTGAAACATTAAACTTTTTTTTTCATATATTGTTAGTATTGGGTGTTATAATATGGTAAAATGGAAAAATATATAATTTGTAGTTTTTTTTATAACCATTTCTAATTTATTAGTTTTGGTTGAGCCAAAAAAAAAATTAAAAATAAAAAATTCTTTCGTTTCGTTAGAATTTGGTTACCGTTTTATATTTCATCTTATTATTGTTTAGTTTTTGTACTCGTAGGTATATCTCATGTATCCATAAATGGTGTAGCTAACACCAAAATGTATAATAATTATTTTTTTATTTTCTAGAATATAATTGAATTTTGGGGTTATACATTTATAACTAACTCACAGTAGTTGTATTTACAATAATTGAAATGATTTAAAATATACATGTACATAAGCATATAATTTATCATTTTGAAATTTAAAATTCATTAATTTTGATTAAAATTATCTTGTATCATCATTTTTCACACCAATATTATGTATATTTTGATTATGGGATAGATGGTTCGGATGTGTCTATATAGTAGCTATACGCTAACATTTCAGAGTGTTTAATACATTTTGTGTAACATACATGTTGATTGAAAAAGTTATGTATGTATGACAAATCATTTTCTAATTAATTTAATTTTAAAGCGTGACTGGGTAAAAAAACCGTATTGATGCTGATGGTACTTACATATATGGTTTATAGACATATACGCAATTTTATTGTGGTTTAAAAGTGAAAGCTTCTCATTTTGATTAGGAAATTTTGATGAGAGGTAATAATGCTTTGTAATGCCACCACTGTTGCGTATAGATAAATTACGACAATCAAATTACATAAAATGTGCCATATACTGAGGAGCTAGATTCATTTACCCAACTCGTGATTTTGCGGTATTGAAAATATACTTTTTTATCTAACAGTCCAGACTAAAATTAATTGTGTGGAAATATTGTGACGAAATTGGTTGAGTGCAACAAAGATATTCGGGATATAATGTTTATGCTCAAGTCTAGAATGCTGTTGGTGGTAAATATCTTCAACCGCCGACCTAACTAATTTATGAAGTCCAGATTAATTTGATAAATCACTATCGTAATTATAACATTCTTGGACGAATTTGTAAACATATAAAACAATTACCTGCAGGTAACAAAATGACATTGTTGTGAGTATTCCAGGGAGCTTTGGTCCGAATCGGTGGTAGTAATTTACCATGCCGACGAGGTACTGAATACTTTTTATTGATGTTAAAGCTGAAATTTCCCTAATGGTCTTAATTCGTTCTTCAGACGGTAGAATACCATTAGCTGTAATCTTTTGAATAAGGAAATCAAAAGTTGTCGCATTATGCACTTTTGAATTTTTATTTGAACATCAAACTCGGTTACCTTGCGTGGTAGAGTTGTTCCAACTGGAGTTTGTGGTGTTCCTCAGATTGTATTCATATGAATTTCGTCCTGTTTTAAATAAATAAATAAAAATTATAATTTTTTTTTGTACAAAATTCACAAGTTATATAGACGGGTGAAGTTGGCCCTAAATCCTAAAACTGTTTACATTTGTAAGTCAGAATATCATATTTTGTTCGGATAAACCGATAAATTACATAATTTAAATGATTTCTTGGGAATCTCCTAGGAAGGTAACACTAAAATGACGCATATTGGTTATCCAAAAAATATTTAATTTTTGGAAAAATTAGGGGGTTTACCACAAAGCATGTTTGATATGAACTCATAAATATGTCGAATAAATATTAACTGATTTTTCGAATTTTCTTGGGTCATACCAAACTTGGTTAGCCTCAACCCTCTATAATTTCCAAAATTGAAATAAGTTTCCGATGCAGATTAGATCTAATGATATCTTAGTATATGCTTCATTAAGGTGTTAGCTTCCTAGGATTTTCCCAAGAAAATTGAAAAAAATCATCTATATCGAGACATTCTGCTTTGCAAACTAAACATATAAGCGGAAATAGTTTTTGTTGCTTTTTATGACAGATTTAGGACAATTTCATATACGTAAGAATGTCGTCTATGTATAGTATGTAGACCCATATAAAATTTTTGCGTGGCATTTTGTAATCTAGATGGCAATCGGGTGTATCGGAAAAGCCAAAAAGTTGATTGTCATTTTGTAAACGTGCGACGGGTAGATCCTCTGGTAGAACCAAATTCGAAAAAGTTTTGCGACCGCGTTTAACCTGTGATAGACATGAACTCCGATCGTGATCTCTTGTGGTCATGACCCTGGAAGATGACCCTTATAGTGACAATGTGATCTACCTTACGTTGAGGCGAATCGGCAATTTGTGACTCGGTTCTGCTGTTAAGGATAGAAATTTCTTAAGCAGTGCAAACGTAGCCGTTATCGATTGTGAACAGCGAATCAGTGTTGGTGGGTTAACCTTAAGCTAATCATAAGCTGCTGATACCAGTAGTTTATGTTTCAAATCGATAAGTCCGAATTTGCTAATAAAATGATTGAACGTAAAACTGAAAAATGTTTTCGCACAAATGCGGATTGGAATAACCGAAAGGTCAGCGCCAGTGTCAATTAATAATTTCACGTCGTTAGTTGCGTCCAAAGGAACAGTCGATTCGATTTTTATCACAACCCGATGAATTGTATGTTTTTGGTGGAGCAATGTCCATGGCCGAAGTTGCACCACCATTCAAACCGAATAGAAAGTTTAAATGTTGAGAGAGCAATTGAATTTATCAAAACAAAATAATGGCGGTAACCGCAATTAAATATTGAACCGATTTTTAGATGTTCCTTATAAAAAAGAGAAAATTTACAAAATACAAATAATTCGTATTCATACTTATGCGTGATGATGCGGAATGTGATAAATTATAAATAAATTGAATGTTCTAGTTTTGATCCGACAAATCTGAAACCTATTCAATAGTTTAGTAGACTGAATCAGATTGAATAGACTACATATTTACAAATCTACTCGATCGACGAATTCAAATAACGAACCCACACTTTTGTTTAAATTATGGTTATGAAATGATTAAATTCAAAATATTAGTTTGCTATGAAACAAAAGAAATACTAAAAAATACTTTTAGTTTTACTTAAAAAATATTTAATCGGGTAACCCGGGTAATATAGCTTTAATAACTACCCGTTACCTGAGTACTAATATTTTCGGCTATTTACGAGCCCTTCAGTCAAGTGCTGGCCACCACACACTGACTTCATACATTTTGTAAGTATAGGTCTTCCTACGGCAGTGAAAAGTCAGTGTAGCAGCAAAGAGTTCAGGGTCTTCCCAATGGCATTCTTGCATGAGTATATATAGCTTTATAGTAGCCTTGTTTACTATTTCAAAAATGTTATAGTCGAGACAGACTCAAATTTAATAAAACCGATTTAGTAGTTATTTCATACTTTTTTGTTTGCTTTGATTCCTTTTTTGCGTATGAAAAATGAGAGAGCGTCGAAACAAACGAGAGCGAACAAGCAGAGTCGGGAACCGAAAAGTAATAGTATAAACTCTATTTATTATACCACAATGCTTCTAATATTCGCGGTAAAGCAAAAGCTTTTCGTTTGGGCGTGCTTGGCAACGATTATGGTATCATTATAATCAGCGAGACCTGGCGTGCCATTAATATGAATTCCAAAGAATATTTTCCATCTGACTATATCGTTCACAGAAAGGACAGTAACGATTTTAGCACCAGTCTTAGAGGTGGTGGTGTACTGGTTGCTGTGAAAAATTCGCTGCCAAATGAGTTGGTGGTCGGTCATCCTGTCCTCGTCGTTATATAAGTGTTCGGGTCAAAGTGGCCAATTCATCGATCATTGTCGGCACCGTGTATGCTCTTTATGGGTCCGAGTTGGATTACTATACAACATGACTCAGCTGTGATGCTTCTATAGATCGTCCCAACGACCAACTTATCATTGTATAGGCGACTTTAATATGCCCGACATAGATTGGCTTGACGTCGATGGCATCTGCACACCGTCTTCCACTGACGAAAGAGTATGGTCCGTCACCGACTACTTTGCTAGTATCTCTACGACTCAGCTAAAACGTACTAGTAACAGTCGGGCCAAATTCCTGAACCTGCTATTTGCAACCGACGCCATACATTCGGAGGTTTATACATGTCCGGATTTCACCGGCTGCGAGAGCCATCACACGCCGATCACGATAAATATTTTCAATGTTATGATTGTAATACTAATTATCGTCCCAATTACGCTTCCGTGAACATTTTCCTCAACAATTCTAATTGGAGCTTTCTTCAATGACCTCCTCAGCAGTGGTATTGAAAGGCACGTTCCATTTGTTAAACAATGAGCTGGTGCATCTCGAGAAACGGTGTAATAAGCTACATTCTTTATATATGATGTATGCTATGGAGTATTACTCCGATTTTGTTAGAGCCCGTAAAGAATTTAAAAGTTTGAATTGGTTTTTGTACAACCAATATATAGTGCGAATCGAGCAGCAACTGACAACGAGTCCTAAATGATTTTGCAGTTTTATGAACAGTTTCCACCTCTAATCACCCCTCTGAAATATGTAAATTGTTTGCTAAGTTTTTTGCCTCAGTGTACGAACCACTAGCGATACCCTCTGACAAGCGTCGAAGCTTTCGCGGGGCCATTGATTTCAATCATTTTAAATTTACAGGGCGATAAGTTAAAGATTGATTGCTCCAGGTTGACGTCGACAAAAGTGCTGGTCACGACGGAATTCCACCAATTTTGTTCAAGAATTGTGCGGAGAGTTTGGCCCTTCCAATTATATTTATATTTAATGAAAGCTTACGCAAACGGTTTTTTCTTGATCCTTGGAAAATTTCCTATATTTGCCTAATTTTTAAGGCTGATAGCAGAAACGAGGTGTGTAATTATCGGGGGATCGCCATTCTCTCCGTCATACCCAAGCTCTTTGAATCCATGGTTCACAAAATTCTGCTCTTCCATACCAAACAATTTATTTCTTCCGCCCAGCAAGCCTTTTATTCCGGCCGGTCAACAGTTACCAATCTGATTTCGTTTTGCAGTAATTTAATTTAACAGTCTAAACTCTAGACAGAAACTCGACGTTGTTAATACAGACTTTGCTAAGGCTTTTGATAAGATTCATCACTTAAGCCTTATCACTAAGCTGGAGAATTTGAACTGTCAGTTTATTCCCGTTGATTGGTTGCGTTCCTAATTTCCGAACGCTGGCAATCTGTAAGATTTTTCGTGCGTCATCCTGCGTACCTCAAGGCGTTATTTATATTGTTATTTTCATTGTTTATCAATGATATCGTTGATTGTCACTAACATATACTACTGTATCAAGCTCTAGGGAGACTCGTTAAGGTTTTGAAGTTGTACACTTACGACTAGGTAATACGTATTAATAAATAAATAAATAAATAAAAAATCATCGGTTTATTAAATCGCAGTCGCTCTAGGGTATAAGGCTTTTAACGGAGCTTACTGTCCAAGAAAACGGTAAGAATTCTTGCTGTGTCAGCAATCCATAGATTGTTATGTATCAGAGAAGAGGGGACATGATACCTCCCTGCAGAGTTCTCTTTAACACCCACCTCCTAATGGTGGACTCCTTCAGCTCCGAGTTAACCATCCTGCTCAAATTATTTCTTTATTGAAAAAAATATCGGTTTTCAAAAATGAATATTTCTTAAAAATTCACATTCATTATGATCTATGATCTATGCCAAGAACCAAGGGGAATGATGTGTGGTAAAATGATAATTAAATTTGTGTAGCTGTTTAGTGTCTTGAATTCCATATACATATAATCGTGTTACGGTATCATAGGCCACCAATTTAAATAAAAATTATTTTAATTGTATTTTCCAATAATACATTCAGCTTATAAATCTAATTAACTAACCCCTCCGTCAAAATGACTGAAAAACACAACTTCAATTGGAACATTAGCGTTATTATATTCGTATATGTATATATATAAGGAGGGTTAAAGATCAAAGAGAATATTATTATTTTTAAAAATATATTTAACCAGCAATCGACCTTCATTACCAACAGGAAACAATATCACTTTCAGTCATAATAAAAAAGAACTAATAATAATCATAAACCCCTAAACAAATTACCATTTTCTATGTGTTCATAATTTCCCATCTTTTCATAATCTTTAATTTTCGATCTGTGTTAAAAAAAAAATAAAAATAAAATTTCAATAACCAACCCCATCCCGCACGCATTTATTTTTTTAAAATCAAAAATGTGTTCGAAATAAATTTCCCAACCCCGTTCATGAAAATAATACACTCTTCAAAGCAATTAGATAATTATTTTGATATTCAGGCACACTTTTGTGACACGTGTGTATATAAACAGTACCAAAAGTATTATAAGAAAACAACACAAAGGGCCGAGCAAAATTGTATACTCTGGAAAATTGTTTTGAAGTTTCGGGAATAAAAAGGTTGTTTTAGATGTATGTGCATATATAACGAAACAAAAGAGGAAACCGGAAATTATGAGGTGCTATGGAGTTTATATTGTATCGGGAACGGGTATACAAATTAATGATGGTTGCGGAAAAAATAAACACAAAAGAAAGTGAAACGAACTTGGAAAGATTTACATATAAGGCCTTTGAAATAGTTAATCGGAATATTTTAATGTGTAAGCTTACGGTTTGGGAACAATTCGTAGTTATCGATAAAATAGAATGTGGGTCCGAAGGTTCCGGTTTAGGTCCAACATTATTTAAACTATTTATTAACGGCTTATTTAACATTCCATTAAATGGTATAATACAAATCTTTGCTGACGACATTGTTCTGATTTATGAAAGCAGTAAATAATCATCTAATGGAGCTCATGCAAAATGATTGAAACAGTTTACTTTAGTGGTTTTCTATCACAAAAAAAAATCTACTGGTACTAATAATGTAATAGAGAGTTACCTAATTAGGATTAACCTTTAAATTTATAATTAAAATGGAATATCATATTGAGCACAAAAAATATTGGCACTAGGGTGCCAATAATTAGATCATATTAAACTGCCATATTCCGAGATCATACAATTTACTTTAGATTAGGTAAAAATCACAAAAAAAGCGATCTCAAGCGGAAGGAAGATGTCCTCACGCAGTTCAGTACTTTTTAAATGACCCCGATCGACCTCATCCTTTTGAACCTGAAAAAATTCCTGCAAAGGCCGGTTTTAAGCATTTTTAAAACGTCACCCAACAATATCGTTTAGAGCAACGAATCCAGTTTCGTCGGTTAGTTATACAGTTGCGGTGTCCGATATATTCTCGTGGTTTAATGGCTTTGATCAATTCTCGATAACAATCGATAACAATTGTCGTGAAATAATGAATGATCCAAATAGAATTTTTAATGGGGACGAAACTAATTTTCTTTTAATCCCAAAGACAATAAATGTACTCGCTGCGAAAATGTCCAGAAATGTATATGAAGTATATGATTGGCAAAGTTTAATCTTAACGTAATGTTTACATTTTCGGCTTCAGGAGTTGTTACTCAACATATGGTGATTTATTCCTATAAACGAGTTCCCGAAGAGATTCGCGAGATATTTTTCTAGCATATTTTTATTTTAATTGAATTTACGATATTTTTTTTTATAAATCTCGTGATTACATACATTTGTTTACTGACATACGACAGTTCACAATTTGCGAATTTCAGAATATCCATCCAAATATTAACAAAAAATAGTCGAAGAATATAAGAATATAATCTAGAATAAGATAAATTATTTTTTCTCTCGTAAACGTTTTAATTTTAACCAAATTTTCAATTCGCAATGGACGTCGACCATTTAGAATTCGATGAATTTCAAGTAGAATGCACACTAATTTCTATAGAAGGTTCGCCATTAGAAAGGTTTGAGAAATTAAAACATCAAATAGATATAGAAACTATACATCCAATTAGCTCCAAATTTACCTTATGGATCTGCTCGACTTGCTCCAAATGAGGAATTAAAAACTTTGATAATAAAAATAAAATATGTATGCTCCTTGATTAAAACAGCTTATTCTTGCAATAATCCATGCAAATCAACTTTCTAAGTGCTCTTCGCGCTTACATCATATTTACAATCTTGGGAGACGTAAAAGATCTTTTAAATACAACGGATAAAACAATTGAACTCCACGATAAAACTATAAATATAAGGAATTAGAAATGAATCTATCATTGGAACAGCTTGAACAAATAGTAATTCCAGAAGGTAATATTGATGGTGATGATGTTGCATCTGATATTTCTTCAAGATCATCTCAAGCTCAAGTAAATTCTAGAGTTAAGCAATCAGTAAAACCTGTAATGGCACCAGTCAATACAAACGATGAAATGGCTAAGCAATACATTCAAGAATGATACTCGTAACATAGTAAATTTTAAAAATTCTAGGGCGGAAATGAAACCCACTGAACAAGTGTATCATAAGTCCAGCTATCTCCAGTGAAATTTGGTAAAATGGAACATAGCTTTTAATGGCTCATCAAAAGGTCCGCCAGTTAAAAGGTTTTTGTTTAAGCTCTAACATATTGCAAAAGTAAATTAAGTATCATGTTATCATCTGCTCACTGATATTAGCTATGTCCTCAAAGAAATTGCTGCAGAGGTACTGGATGTACATTGAGCGGAATCCTGGAGTGGCTTCGGAAAAGCTTAAGGAGGACTTAATCAAAAGGTTTCAAGATCGCCAAACGGACGACTATCTACGTCATGTTCTGGATTCTAGAAAGCAGAAGCATAAAGAATCATTTTAAGACTATTATAGTGATATGCTTTCTATATCACTTCAATTTGAAACTCCTTTACAAGACTCACAATTGATGTATATACTATCCGTCGTAACATGAGGGCTGGTTTGTAAGACAAATAAGTAGGAAAGCAATTTTCTTCTTTAGAGCAGATGGTTGAATTATGTATTGCTTACGAGGATACTTGGTCAAGGACTGGTTTCACCCCCGAAATTATGTGTCAACCCAGACGACAAATAAATGAGCTAGACATCAATAAAAACGAGATGCTACAAAATAAATCATATAGGGCGTCTAAATCAGTTTCCGAATTTATTATGAAGAAGTTTGCGCTAACAACGCTAACCACCAAGTTAGACCACAAGTTAGACCAGTGACAAATCTTTTTCACAAAACACACAATTCTGCTATTCCGGTGGGATGCTGGAATTGTCATGGATCTGATCATATATTTAAAAATTGTATAGTTTGACCTTAAAGCATATAGGTTTTGTTTTAGTTGTGGTTTGCCCGGAACTTTAAATCCATGTTGTAATTATTGCAAGCCAAACTCGGGAAATGGCAACAAGAGAACAGGAAACGGCTGTACCTGGCCCCCAAAAGTAGCATCAGCCAGACCAGATCAGGCCAATGTTACTCTTCAAACAACAATGGGTCAGGATTCAAACCAACGACCCGAAATGAAACGCAACACCAAAACGTCGATCCGAAGAAATCAAAAATATTGGAGGAATCCTAAGCTAATTAAATTTTTTCTTGCTGTATCTTTAATCAATGACTCAACCGATGGGCGGCCTTATGCCGACGTTGAAATATTTAGCGACAAATGGATTGGTTTACTGAATAGCGGTGCAAATGTTTCAGTGTTGGAGCGTGGTAGTGAAAAATTCCTTAACGGCTCTGATCTAAATTTCATAATCTTCCGTCAAATGTTAAAACAGCCAATGGGTCATCCGTATCAATATTATGTCACATCCGCACCTTAATTACTTTCATGGGGCGACGAAGTACATAACTCTCCATATAGCTCCAAATCTAAGTCAAAGCCTTTATTTAGGAGTCGATTTTTGGGTTGCGTTCGGTTTAAAGATTCATATTCCTGCAGATAATTTTCAGAGCCATATCTCAGAGCTAACTGATCCAGTAAAATTTGATAAAATATTTCATCAACTTAACATTTCTCAAAAAGCTAACCTTAATGTGATTATACAAAAATATCCATTATGTACTGTTCTCGGGTTAGGTAAAACTAATATTTTATCGCACTCGATTGATGTTGGCGACGCCAAACCAATCAAGCAGCGTTATTATCCCATATCGCTAGCGGTACAAAAAGAGCTGCAGTATAACGAATTAGACCGCATGCTCGCTCTAGGTGTAATTGAAGAAAGTTTCAGTTCATGGAGTTTGTAATTTGTTTTAATTTCAAAAGCAAACCTTACCATCAACTTGGAAAAGTAACCCGTGCTATCTTTCATGTCACAGTACAGGGTGACATGGAGCTATGCAATGCGCGGGAGGTATACTGTAGTTGTGTGAATGGGATGAATGGGTTGAATGAATGTTAGTGTGAATGTGGGTATTGCACACTGGGCCTATTAGTGGCATTGAGTGCTGGAGTAAAATCCGCCCAATTTTAATTTAGAATTTAGATTTAACTCGTGCTTCGTGAAATCCGATATCTAAGTAGCAGCTATTACTGAGTACCCGCCTCCAAAAACCATTTCACAGATGAGAAGATTTTTAGCAATGATTATACCTTAAGATATCTTGGTATATTACGTCATTATGGTGTACCGCTTCCTAGGATTTTTCCAAAAAATTTCGGAAAAATCATATATTTGTCATACATGAGCTCATACCAAACATCCCCTACTTTTTCCAAAATTGAAATATTTTTCGGATAGCTTAGACCTTAAGTCATCTTGGTTTGTGCGTCTAGATAAAATTCGTTATATCGAGACAATCTGCATTGCACACTAACATATAAGCGAAAATTGTTTTTGTTGTTTTTAGTATAATTTTAGGACAAACTTCACCTGTCTTTATAGAATTGTGAATTTTGTCCTAAAAAAAATCTTATTTTTTTTTATTTTTTAGGACAGATTTAGGACAAAATTCACATGATTGGTTAATGTATTAAAAAGAGGGTTTTTGACATGCTTTGTTGTTGTTTGTACAAAGTGCAAGAGTTTACAAACAGCCAATTTTAAAAGCGTAGTTTTTGTCGGTGAAATAGTTATAAAAATAAACATCAGAGCCAAAAATAAACTTCAACACAACATATTCGTCATATATGAATATGCATCGCAAAATTTTTTGTTTAAATTGCATTTTAATTTCACTCTTGCATTCCGATCAACGATCAATTTATCAAGTTTTTATTTCTTAGTAAAATCATAAATGATCACTTGCTAAAATATTATGGTAATTGAATATGTTTGGAAAAATTTTAAAATTAAATAATTCAAATGAAAAATAATGTTTTGTTTATTAATACAACAAATAAAAATGTATATACGTATAACTATATCTGAGACAAAGATTGTGCGGGCCACATATATGTATGCTATAAAACTATATAAACAAATTATAAATAATTAATAATTTTTAATGATGATTAAATAGTAAAAAAAACTAATTAATATTTTACTATCTGATTACTACTAATTTTATCTTCCTAATGACAATGATATTTTAATCTGGCTTGAACAAAATCCTATTTATATATGTACATACATATTTACGAGTAAAGAAGTTATCAAAGTAGATTTTATTACAATATTAATTGGTTTTGTGTCTCAAGAAAGAATCATGATGTTGTTGAAGGCTGACTACAACACCACTATAATACTGTGCATAATAATATATGTGTAGATATAATATATTGAATGATATATAGGACGAATGAAAGATGTTTGCAATAAAAATTAATAATCTGTAATAATTAAAATACAAAAAAAAATATGTATATATGTATATACATAATACGTATTTTGTATGTATAAGCATAAAAATATATAATTTTGTTTCCAAGATGATAAAATAATGTATCAATTTTCATTAGCACATTAATTAAAAGATAATTTATTATTTTTTGTTATTTGTTTAAAACAATAATTCATTGGAAAAGATTATCATTTAAATAAGATTATTGTAAAGATGAAAGAAAATCTGGCATGAGAGATTGAGGGGCAAACTTTTAAACTCACCACCAAAACCCAGTTGGATAAAGGGTTTACGGAAAGAAATAATTATGCAGAACTGAAGAATACATTTACACATTGCATGCACAATTTTCATTTTTTATTTTATGTAATTAACAATTGTTGGGATATAGCCCAACGGCTAGTTCCAGAAATTAAAATTATTTATTTATATAAATACTTCCTATAATAGCAATTTTATGTCACTCATTCACTAGATCAATTGGTTTGATCCTTTGGAGACATCTTACTGCGAACGGTCTGTCCCGCATTCCGCATCTCTTGATGTTTTCGTGCTTTCGGAGGCGTGAATCATGCTTGATAGCATGATACGTAATAATTTCATAGATGTATTCCATCTTTATATCTCGGTGGAGGTCTACATTTCTAATGTACCATAGAACATTTATACAACTGGTATACGTCTGTATCATTTTGATGTTCGTTTTCTTGGTACAACCCCAAGTCAATACCGGTTTCAGTATTTGCCGGTATAAAAACAATTTATTGTGTATGGATAGTTCAGAATGTCTACCTAGGAGCCAACACATTTTCCTATATATACTTTATGTTCAGCTCTTCCTTTTTCTTTTTGACATGTTCTTTCCACCTCTATTTGGGATCCAGCGTCATACCTAGATATTTCGCTGTATCTGCATAGGTAACTTATTTAGAGTTGATTATGATTGAGATTCTATTAGAAGTATTTTAATTAGTAAGGTTCATATGCACAGAATTAGTTTCGTTCAGCTTTATTCTCCAGTTTTCATCCAATTGTTGACTGAATTTATCGACTTTTGGAAATTGTTAGTAGCTTCTTCTAATTGTGATAAAAAATCGTGAATTAATTTTTTGACATTTGCTTGATATTTATTCCCCTAAATTCACGATTTTTTATTATGCTGTCCGAAATGTGTAATAAATCTCCCAACCCGATAAGTTTTTCCCCACGTCATATATGTCAATTTTAGTTTTCATAACCTCAAATTTTCTGTGACAACTAATAAATTGCACAGAAAATTTAAAAAATTTAATATTAAAATAATGGATTGTTATTGGATTTTAATTTAAATTTAAATTAAAAGATTTAAATATTACGGACAATTTAGCTGAAACAATCGATCCAACGCCAGATATTCATACGTTGTTTGGTGCATTTGATTTGAAATTCTTTCAAGGGAAACTACAGTGTGTCGCGTTGGAATGAAGTACACGCATGTACAACTGTGGGGGAATAGGTATGCAGTGCACGATACGATTAAGTGAACCACTTTTAAAATTGAGATCACGGAAAAATTTGATTGAATCGCTTTTGGTAGAATATTTTAGATTTTGTATATCCTTATATCAACTAACCTCCACAATTTGTGTTACAGCACGAAAGGATACACGCATATTTGTTTATTCGAGGAATCCGCGAAGGAAATGGGGGACATGGACCCAATTTTAAAAAAATGATGGAAGGAGCTAATCGAGCAGCAGGAACGAACATTACAGTATACCACACATTTTATGATGAAGTTAATCTGTATAAATTATTTTACCGATCAGTGATGACGAATCTCCCTCACATTCCAATAACAAATCAATTGAACCATTGACTGGCCGAGGTAGATATCTTTCTGATATTCCATCCGCTAAACCGAATGAAAATGTTAATCATACAGTTCGTGATCTGTGAGCAAAACGGTACGGTGGTAGTGGTTTGAAAGATGTTCCAGATTTAAAACGACCTCGATTGGTCGAAGAAAATAGTGAGGATGATTTAATCCTTTCGTCCTAATTGAAGAAAAACACCCAACTGTCAAATTATTGGTCAGTGATGAAGAAGTCGAGAGACGCGGCACCATAAGAGCTCTCACTGACCAACCGATCCAAGAAAGACAAGCGGAGGTATTAAACGACATAAAGAAAACCGCACATAATTTCAGCGCTGATGAAGACGATACCGATGTGATATAATCGATAAAGAAGTTTTATTGGTGAGGACGATTTATTTGGTGAGGACACACTTTTGAATCGATATCAAACTACGTCAACATCCCGAAACACTGACTTGATATGCTTAACGGAAAATAATATAATTCATTGTCCATTATGCCAAGATCGTCTATCACGTAACGATTTAGCGATCCATCTCGAGGGCTGTATGGGCATAAAATTCGAGGTCAGACCAGTTAAATATAATGTACCACGAAAATCACCATTTTATAAAAATAAACCAGTTAAAATTGACGCTGTGATTGAGGATGATTCAAATGATGAGCTGCAAATTTGGGAACTGTTTGCCCTGTTTGTAATCAACTACAACAAGGTGATATCAATGCTCATTTAGATCTTTGCTTAGTTGTATCATTTGAAGGTTAGATGGATATTTTATTGCATTTTTATATTTTATTGAATTAAATCATTCTTTTTTGTAATAAAAACTAGTAGTTTTTCTTTGTGTGTATTGTTTATCTGCGGTTTAATATCTAATCTAAATGAAGACGTTGGTATTCAATATGATTTTTGCACCAAAAGTAGTATTTTTTTGTTCAAGAGAAACGTGTATGTTTGGTTGGATTAATTCCAACAGAGGTTTATCGATTTTAACAAAATAACATGAATTTTAAATTGTGTTTATTTTATTCATTGGTTTTAAACAATTTCACTATAATATCTCCATATCGAGCTGTACCAGCTTTAACTTCACCTGTTTCACTAATGATTTCGAAATTCTTAAGATCACCCACTGGGATTTTTTTATGATGCTCTGTTAATCTGAAAATTTAAAAAATTTAATATTAAAATAATGGATCCGATAATCCTTTTAATCTCACGTTATTATTATTATAAGTATTAATAATTTTAGATTAAATTATTATGTGATATGATTTATATATATCACAAGTTGCACATGCGTACACAAATTATTCGATGCTGTCACAAATTATCATGGTAATAGACTCGAATAATTTGGGTGTGTTCGGTATTTTCAAGTAAATATCAAAAAATTAATTCACGATTTTTTATCACACGATTCGGACACAGTCTTTGAACAAAAATCAAACAAATGGTCAAATTTGTTATAACTCTTGGACATCATATTCACTTGCTCATTGTCACCATAATTCGTCCTATGTCTATCTAAGTGGGGATAGTTACGATCCCTTAACGGCCGACTAGGTTCATTTATTTTACTTGATTCCAGAATATAAAGCGCAACAATTTAGTAGAGCAGCAGATTACCAACAAACGAACACTTTAACGCATCTCGTGCCTATATTTTCCAATGTTATCATGTTATAATTCCTACATCCAGTTAAAAATGGTGGTAGTGGCTGTAGGGTAGATCATAATCATACACAAATCCATCTTTCCATGTCAAATAGCGTGTGCATTTCTTTTGTACCTTTTCGATTTTCTGGATGTGCTCCTCGTAAAACGGACTCCACACATTAACAGCGTATTCAAGTTGGGATCGAACGTATGCCCGATACAAGATCTTAATTGTCTCCAAATCCAAAATGTCGCCTTTCCATCGTTTAATAAAATCGAGCAAAGAATTCGGTCTAAAGACGCATGTTTTATAAAACACATGTTATATTGTTGTGTAACAGGGTTAACTTTACGATGGAATGATAGAGATTTACACTTATCAATGTTGAGACTAAGTGAATTAGACTCACACCAAATAACTAATTTCTCGATTGCTGTATCACTTCAGTAATGCCATTAATAAAAATAATAAAAATCCTTGAATTGTTTCTGATCTTTTACTTCCTATCGCTCAACATACTGTAAGCGATTACTTAAGTATGATTTAAACCAAGACTCGAAATTGGCTGGAAAACCCAAACTGATAAATGTGTTCCAGAGTTTTACAGTGACTGATGGAATCGAAGGCTTTTGCAAAGTCGGTGTGGATCACGTCAACTGGTTTGTGCGGTTCTCTATTTCATTAATCGAATAGCTGATAAATTCGATAAGGTTGGTCGATGTTAATCTTTTGGGCAAAAATTCTTGTTGATTCTGGGACACATACCGTGGTTTTAAATCTCTATATAATCTGCATACTATACCAGTTCAAATAATTTTGGTATTGAAGATTTAGATGTAATACCTCTGTAGCATGAGATATAACTTCTAGTTCCACTTTTGAAAATCGGCGTTACTGTTGTTATTTTCCATTTCCGTGGGAATGGTGACAATTGCAATGATTAAATGATTAAATAGCATACCTAGTGGAATTGCCAATATTGCGGAATTTTTAAAAAATGAACCAGGAATCCCATCCGGGAAACATCCTTCTCCAAAATCATCGAATGCTCGCTGAATGTTCCCTGGCTCGATGTGTGTTATCAATATCTTCTGGTTTATAAACTGACTGAAAGAACTAAACTGACTGCAAACATATTGGATATGATCAGCAGGTCGCAGGACTTCTGTTCATTAAATGTCATCCAGGCTGGGTAACCGTCAATTTCACGTTTGGTTTTATAAAAGCCCCAAAAGTGTTTGGAATTTCTTTTTATTTTCTCCTTTAAGTCGCTTATGTAGCTCTTGTGTTTTAATTCAAAATTGGTTACACTTAGTGAATTTTAATTTCTTATCCCGGGTACAGAATTTAAGGTTTTCTTTATAAGCCTTGTTTTTCTTGTGTTTAAGGTTGATCAGTTGGCCATCATACCATGGATGGTATTTGTTTGGTCTGCTCGGGGTGTGTCTGAACGGGAATGAATAATTCAATACCTTTAAACAGTATGTTGTAATATCCCGAGTATACAGGAGGTACAAAACAGGGCCCAATACGCTACCTTGTGCGGTACTCCAGTTGAAATTTACGTTAGGTCCGAGTATTCCTCTTCATATTTTACACGGATGTGTCTATCGGTTATGTAGGATTTCAGAGTTTCATAATATTGTTTCGGTTGGTCCCGCATGAGCTTGAACTCAAACCCTTTGTACCAAGCTCGGTCAAATGTATGCGCTGTAAATGTATGCGTAATACGTTGGAACATATTTTTTTAGTTAGTGCCTACGTTCTATAAAATCTGTGATTCTATGGACTTGTTCTATAGTCGAGTGGTTTTCTCTGAATCTTAACTGGTGGTGAGGAATGAGATTTCTATCCACCATTGGGTTTCATTCTCTTCAGGAGCAATTTTTCCAAAATCTTGGATATGATTGGGAGTATGGATATCCGTGAAGGACTTTTTATCGTTACATTGTTTGTTATGTTTTAAGATCATGATTACCTCTGCCACCTTCCATTGCATTGGAACGTATGTTAGTCTAAACACATCATTGATTATATGGAGACGTTTAAGAATCGCTTTATTTGGTAATTCTTTAATGATTTGTTCAGTTATAAGGTCGTACCCAGGAGATTTTTCCCAAAATTTTGAATTTCATATTTTGGCTCTTGTTGTTAATATACTTTGTATTTCAAGCTCATCAGATCGTTCAGTAGGTTAACATTTTCATCCGAAGTTTGGGTGGGTAATGATTGAAACGATTCTTCTAGGTGTCTCACAAACAAGTCAGCTATTTGTTTACCGCTTCGAGCCCAGCTTCCATCCACATTTCTAATTGGTGCCGTCGAATTTGTTGGTCTCTTAACTATATACACAATTACAAATTGATATCGAGGTATCAGAGGCATATCGGCTGAGTCAATTAAGAGTTGATAAACATATTGAAGAAACTCCGATAAGGAATATAAACGGCGACGACAACAATCGAGGTATTATAAGCCAGTCTGATACTAACAGCAATGACATTAAGGCAAGTATGGCAAACAATCCCTTCGTTGAAGACTCAATTCTTCACAATCAAGACACCGCCGACAAAGATGATTTCTAGAAATTCGGCAGATCACTTGAATTATACCGAGGAAATAGCACAAATCAAATATAACGTTTGGATGGGGAGGTTCTGGGTACGACGAATCCCAATACAGACAGGATCAACTTACTAATTACTCCAACTTACTAATAATATTAGACTAATCAATCGGTTGGAGTTTAAACTACCAAATAAATCACCACAAAACGAAGCCAATATTGTCACGATCGGGATAAAATCCATGTTAAGTAGGAGAAATCTGTCTCTTGGTAATGGAAATGAAAAACTTGTTGAACTATAGACTCAAATAGTTTGGATAGGATGGAGAGGATGGCGATCCCACGATAATTACTTACCTCACATCTTCTACCCGCCCAAATCGACAGCCTCACTGTGATTTCTTTTTCAATTATTGTTTCACTGACCATCATAATAACAGGAGAGTGGTCCGACGTAAGCTCTTCATTATTTTCCAAACGAATATGGTTATCTGATATACGGTTTGTTACATAAAAGTCCATAAGGTACGGTATTTGGTTAAAATTTGTTGGCCAGTAAGTTGGTGAGCCACCAGATTGAATCTCACATTTTAATTTGTTTCCTGCTTCAAGCAACTCTCTCCATTTTAGTGTAGTAACTCTGGATAACCCCAGTAAAACAACCTCCCATGGTGTTAAAAAGTTCTTCGTAATCGTCTCTTTTCAGATTATGTCGTGGTGGACAGTTGTGAGTTTTGATAGTTGTAACTTGCATAGATTCACTTTCAATTTTTAATTCTTCGTTGTTTTATTTTCTCTTTAATAGGAATGACAGATCCGCCTCTTGCTCTCTCTCTATCTCTCTCTGTACTCACGTATTCCGGCGTATGAGAAGTTAGTGAAATGGGTTTCAGAGATTATACATATATCAATTTTTGTTTAAATGGAAATATTTCCAGCTCGGGGATGTATTGGATCAGCCCATTCCCATTCCAAATTACTATTCTGTAAATTTAGTAAATTTATTTTAATTTTTATTTTCTGGTCGCGTTGGGTAACGATGATGACAAGTTTTTCAAATGTCCAAATATGAGTTTATTGGTCTCAACCTGCTCATCAAGTTTTTATTTAGAGTATCTATGAGTTTCACGACATCTCTCAAGACTTGGCTGTCTTTGCTACTTTTTGCTTTTGTCTCTTGACCTTGGGTCACCTGTGTATATGATTCTTTTCCACGTAATTTATGTGAGTCCCGGTTTGCCTTTCGATTAGCCGGAGTAACACTAGCAGGGTTTCTACGGTTTAGATCAAACTATTGGACAATCAGCAGCGACTTTTTCTTCACTGGTTCAATTCTGACTTTCATATTTTGAATTACTCGAAATATCATGAATTTTTGAAATATTTTCTTCCTTGAAAACGTTAGCATGAAAAGCGGTAGCTTGCGTTTCGTGACGACACTGTTGCCTTTATCGTCTATTTTTCTCTCTTTCTCTGCAGCTCGGTAATTATATACTCACTCTCACATGTTTGATGTTATAGTTCTCTATTCATCTTGTCCTCATATGTTTTGCCTTTAGCTTCATAGAGAGATTTCTATAAGTATCTGAGTCTGGAACATTTACCTTCCAAACATCATTATTTGATGCTACTAGCTTGAAGTCCTTGTCCGTAATTGAGGTCATCAGAGCCTTGACAGCCGGATAGTCTTTAATGCCAACTATGTTTATTGGTGGAGCCTGTTTTTTTTGTCTGTGTTAGGAATTTCATCGTTGCGCTGAGTAGTTGGTTTACTCTATGTTGATGTATGCTTTCGCTGCTAACATATTCTGGCTATGATTCTGGTCATTCTGGCGATGATTCTGCTTTTATGGTTTGTTTTATGGTTGTTTCTTGGTTTGCTTTTTATTTGCACGATCCAATCATTTCCTCTACATCGGAAACTGACATGTTGAACGTGGCGGTTTTTCTTGTGCTTCTTGATTCTAGTATCCACTGGGAATTGGTTCCTATTTCTCTTGCGAGTTCTTCTTCGTCATTCATTACAGACTTGTTTTTTTTATTTACACCTCTTCTAGGCTTTTTAATTGGTTATGAAGTGTGCTGTTTTAGCTTTCAACATTTGAATAAGTTGTTGGTGAAGACAACAGGGAAGTTAATGTGGGGTTATAGGTTAGTAGGTTCGAATGCAAGATAACGAAATCGTTGAGGTTCATTTTGAAATCAACGCAGTCGGTATATTGAAAATTATAAATTTCAGATAATCGTATAACATGGCAAGTTACCACTTGAATAATTTCGGGTACTTCTTTCTTGAACTGATATTTATTGCAACGCGAGTAGTTCTAAAATATGTCTTCGGCCATTGGGATGCATTTTGAAAGATTTACGAATGACTGAGACAATACTCAAGGTAGTATAACGATCACTTTCAGCATCTATAATTGTATGTATTTATACTGAAAGTTCATGAATGATTTAATGAGTAATGAGTAATTACCATGCCGCATGCTGTTCAACAATATCAGTGTGGCTCAAATACCGCAGTAACTCATGACATTGTTTTTCTCGATTATATTGGACGAAATGCATGGATCCTAAAGTCTTCATAACAAAAATATTTTGAAAATAAAAATAGGAGACAAAATTTCAAAAACATGGAAATGTATGGGACAGTGAAAGTCAAAGGCTGTTCTTTGATAATGTGCCATACCCGAAAATCAAGCCGGTGAAAGTGCACACTGCATTTGTTGCTGTCATCTCTACAAAATACCTAGAACGAAAGAATCTGTATTATCAAATTCTGAATTATTTTATACCTAAATTGGGAACGTTGAAATATATTCAGTTTATGAAATATTTTCTCAAATTTTGATTCATCTTAACTGATGTTAACGAGTTATTTGTAATTCAGTTCCTTAAAATAAAACTTCTTATATAGATATAAGCATCACAGTCAACTCCTCTGACTTTTATATGTTTAATTTAATGGAATATGCAGATGCTACCATCATGACACATCAACTTATAACAAGATCGTTTATCACCCATTTGTTTATATTTGTAAATAAAACTAAAAACAATCAAGAGCGACCCACCTCACAACTCATAAATCAACCTGCATTTTATTTTATGGACCATCATACTTTTTATAGACATACAGTTCGAACGCATATTTATTTAGTCATCCATCAATTTACAAAAAAAATACAACCATTTCCAATTAAAAGATCAACAACGTATGTATAGTCCAAAAAGGATAATCAGTTGCATGTATCTGATTAAAATAAAACAAACAAATAAGTGAATACATTTCGATTCGGGAGAGTGAAAAAAAATGGAATTAAGTTGAATGATCAATCAGAATTCTATATGATGTAAATGAATATATACAAAACAGCCGTCGTCTATCCGCGGATCCATTAACAACGGAAAACAGAATAGAGGCGGTCTGTAGTTTGAATATACTTTTTTTATTCATAGACATTTTAAAATCGAAAGTATCTATGTTTCTTGATCTATGCGTATGATGATGAGCGTACGTTATGTGATAATGCAGCAACACACACAAAATGGATTTTTTAATAGTTTTTGGCCTTTTGATAAATTAATCAAATATTTAGATAAATACATATACTGTAGGTAATGGACAAATTTTTGATTTCGGCACTATCAATCAATCAATCAGTTAAGGATTTTAAATTTAATTTTTTTTTTTAATTTTAAATATATTCTCAGTCAAATGTTCTATGATTAATGAATTATTTTTGTGTGTATGCTGACTGGACGTGTGTGAAGAACTGATTGGTTAAATTTTAGTATAGATTAATAGCTTTTGAAATGTTTGAAACAAACTATTTTTACCTTCTATGAAAGACACTATATAGTTTTACACATTGTCATTGATTTTGATTATCAATGGACCAGCTGCGCGTTCTGCAAATTTAGGTGCAAATTTGTAATTGCACTTGAATTATAATTAAGCTTAAGATCATGGTAATTCAGACTGGCAATTTAGAATTTAGCTGAAAGATAATCAAGTGACAATACAGTTAGATAAGTTAAAATCAAACATCAAAATTATCATTAATTTGACGACAAATAGCCAAGACCGGAGCATTATTTGTATTATTAGATTTAAACGTCGATAAATAAATAAAATTCTTGACCCGAGTAGCTTTACATACAGAGCTCAAGATGGTTCAAACAACAGTCAACACATCTACGCCTGTCAAGTAATTAGTCCAAATTTTACACGTTTGTGATACCGCGAATAAAGCCAAGTAGAGAATTAGACTTAGCCTTAATATATGGTCTCGGAAATTCAATTTATGGCCCAAGACAATTCCCAAATCTTATAAGTGTTTTTTTCAAGAACAAGTGTTTAGTTTTCTCGAAGCAGCTCTTAATCTTGCACTTATTCAAATTTAAGTGATTTTATACAACAAATCAAAATCACTCTGCATTTCATAACACTATGGTTCGTTTGTTCATTACACGTACCTGCATATAATTCACAGTCACAGGACTGAAACAAAGATTCAATTTCATTTATATGAAAATATGAAACAAGAAAGGTTCGAGATGAGGACCCTGAGGTACTTCAGAATGAACATTAATCATCTTAGATGTAAACTCGTTCATTTGAACTAACTGCCGCTTCGGTGATCAATCGAATTCAAAAAAACGTCAATTACTCTAAATTTATCAAGTAGGTCAATCTGAGTCAAATAGCTTTGCAAAATCTGTGAAAACCACGTCAAGCTGACTTCTCATTTGAAAATATAGGAATTATAATTGGCATCAGAGATAATGAAAATGATTGCGAAAATTGTCGTGTGATTTACGGTCCAAAACGTGAAGTAGATAGTACATACCGAGCTTTGTACAATATCGAGATCAGATATCTGATGAAGATTCCCGAAATTGCACAGGAAGTAAGATCTCAGCGAGGTCGCTGGTTCCACGGTGTGGAGAATGTTTTATCCTCTTCAGATTATCTAAGACAGTATGAAGACCATGCTCAGGGTCTTCATACTAATAATAAGCTATTCCAATTAAATTTTGATGATGCGTGATATGTCAAATGATGAGTGATATATCAAATGCATCATCATTGTATTTTTTGTAGACTGACTGATTGCAAAATTAAGCAAATAATTCACGTACATATGTCCTTCGAATTACAAATTGACCAAATTGTTGTCAAACCATGGTGGGTGGTTATTCTTACGTTTAGAGCTTTTAGACATATGTTGTAATAACCATGGTAGATGGTTATTCTTACGATTATAGCTTTTAGGCAAATGTTTGTAGAAAGTTTTAAGTAAAACTGACATTACCATAGACATTACCACATTGGCATCAATAAATATTTGTTCTAACAAATCATTGAATTTTGATCAAAAATTCTGGACTATAAAAACTTGTTCCCATTTATATTATTGATAAAAAGTAATGTTTTTAGTGTTGGTTTAAAATAAACACGTTCTGTTTAAAGGTTGGTTCGCGACGTCGGATATTGATCCTATATAGTATATAGCTATTTACATTCGGACATAAAATATAAATATTTTAACTTGAAAGAGGGGAAATTAATGAATTTTTTGGGTTATCCGACCTCGTAAACTAACTTTTAATGATCAACCTCGAAAAGGTATATACAGTCCGTTTCATAACTAGGCTGTTTAAGTAGTCCACTGGATTAAAAATCAAAATATTCACCACGATACCTTGGTACCTTAAAAAAATTCAGGATTTTCAAAAATTTCTATGTTTACTTTATCACCACTTTTTGGAAAACGTGTGTACGTTCAATAAATAAATCAAAATACTAAAAAGTTTTATTTTGTGAGCTATTCTTTGTTTGCAGCGAACGCTAAAATCCGGTGGGCATGCATCGAATTAATATTAATAGTTTCGGACGATAATTCACTTGAGTCATGTTCAACCGTGATTCCTGTCGGTTACTGCCATAAACTATTCTAATTAGTGTTTCCCATAGATTTTCTGTGCGGTTTTGGTTTGGTGCCCATGATGGCCAATCAAGGATATTGGAAAAGTCACCTGTTAATGAATATTGTTATAGTGAAAAGGTAACAAATTCATAATTAATTATTTATTTTCGTTACGGCTCTAGACAATTATACGTGCCCGCAAGTTTAAATTACTTTTTGGCCGCTTATAGTAAAGCTTTGTAGAATTATTTGCGGCTTTAAATAGTCGACTATCTCCACTCAACGAAAATCCCATCTACATTTTAATGCCAGAACATCTCCCAGTGGCAACATGATTAGGAACTTAGTTTCCCATTTTGAGGACTAGGGGTCAGTGCCAGATCTTTCGAGAAGAGGTGTTCATCGGTCTGTGCGCATTGAACGAGTTATGTAGACTGTACGGTAGAGTATATCCGAAGATCTGCCTAAGGTTAGGTAAGGATGGTCGTCCTAAAGGACTAGCATAGACACAAAATTGGTCCGTAGCTACACCACATTCGAGTTGCCTCCTCTTCACTCGCTAAACCATCCTGAGCTTAGCAAGAAGCGTATAAAGTCCCGGATTTCGATTTTACTTAGATTCGTGAGGTCGTTCAAAGGGGAAGTTTTTTTTAACGCTGGCCACCAAACGATAACCCCATACAGCAGTATAGGTTTGACCACTGAGACGTAGAGCCAGTGTACTATGTGGGGCTTCATACCCCATCTCTTTCCAATGGCATTTTTGCAGGAGTAGATCGCTATAGTAGCTTTCTTTACTCTCTCTAAGATGTTTGGTTTTCAGCTTAGCTTGCTGTCCAAAAGTAGTCCGAGGTATTTCGCTCTATCTAGAAAGATCAAGCGAGTACCATTTTATGTTGGCGGGTCACACTGAGGAAGTTTGTGTTTCCTGGTAAAGAGGACCAGCTCCATTTTTCGTGGGTTTGCATTCAGTCCGCAAGCGCGTGCTCACTCGGAGAAGCATCCAAGTGCGCACTACATGCGCTCACTCAGAGTACAAGGATATTTACCGAAGACCACAATAGCAACATCATCCGCGTAGGCAACCACCTTGAAGCCTTGCCCTTCCACGTTTAGTAACAGGTCATTAATGACCAAGTTCCAATGAAAGGGGGATAAAACCCCACCTTGAGGTGTCCCTCTGCCTGCGTATCTGCCGGCAGACGTTCCACCCAGATAAGCTGTCACGATCCTGCCTCTAAGCACTTGATCTATCCCGCCTTTGAGTGACCCGTCTACCCCCAGACACGCAAGGGCCCGAGTGATTGCCCCCGGTCTGACGTTGCTAAAGGCCCCCTCTATATTCAAGAATGTTACCATTGAATATTCCTTGTATTCAAGTTATTTCTCAATCGGGCCTATAAGACAGTGGAGAGCTGATTCGTCCCTACCGATATCTTCCCTTACAGTATGGGTGTTGAGATCGCGATAACTCGCCCGGCTTGATTGAGCCTCTAATGTAAGCCTATATTTGTCTTTCCAGTGATTTTAATAGAAAAGAGGATACGATTATAGGCCTAAAGTCTTTGGGATAGCAGTGAGAGCTAAACTATACTCTTTGGTTGATGTTCCTCGGTAACAGATGATATTGTCTCTTTTCCGGATTTGAAGATTGTCATTATTTTTGATACTTTACATTTCTCGATTTACCAAAATATTTGTTTACGTGTTTACTGTATATAGATGATGGTATTTTATCTACCCATCTCCAACTCTCGTCAAGCCTGAGAATATTCTCATTAGTGATAGTCCGAGGAATGATTGATATATTGTTATTATTTGTTGAATCGATGTAAGCAATATTATCGCATGGCCTGTAAACCGAGTGGAAAAATGAAACGAGGCATGCGAGGTGTAAGTATTGTTATTGTATGTAAATCATATTGGTTGAGTGGTACTCCTCAATTGCACGTTTAGATCTAAAATAACCCCTCATTGTTTTGGATTACTTTGATTTTGTCTTGAATATCTGTAATTTGATTTGAAGTATTCATTTTCAATATTTTGGCATATGCTTTAGATTTTCGATTCTTCAAATTTATGAGTCCGTCATCAAACAATAGCGGATGCATACTCGATGCTTTGTTACATACAGGCACATGAAGTTCAAAGCAACATGAGTGTATAAAATTTTTCGATATTTCCGCTAGTATCCTTCGCATTTAGATTTTAATTTTAATTTCCTATTGAAAGGACACATACGAAAATGTTTTCACAAAGCTCTGTTTGTAATAAATAAAGTTTTATGTCAGATCGGAAGCAAATATTTGTTTTTTAATTATAAACACATTATAGATAGTTACAAAAATCAAGAATTTAATGTCCAATTCGAATGACAAAATTTTGAAACTTATTTTGTAAAAACTTAACTTCTAATAAAATATTTTCACTTGTGTTTTAATTAAAGAACCAGATAAGTGATTACAAATATCAAAATGTACCGCAAACTGTAATGTGTGTTTGTCACTTTTTTTCCCAAAACTTAATTTTCTTGTCGGATTGGAATCTATCTAACAAACTAATCTTATTTCCTCTTTAATAAAAGAAGCTTGCAATTAAAAATATCAAAACTTTAATTTAGGAAACATTTCTTACAAAAAGCAGTAAGTCATCTTTTAATAGAACGTTTATGTTGCATCGGAATCAATTAAAATGTTTACCGTTATTCTTTAATTAAAATTTTAAAAATTAAAATTTCCAATTGGAAGAGACTGTGAAACCTATATTCTCAAAAAGCTTAGATTTTCACAAAAAATTTTTTAAATCGAACTGGAATCAATTACAATAAATACACTTATTATATAATTTAGATAAACCGAAATAGCAACACTGCAAAATATTTCTTCAAAAAGTTCATTCTTTCATAAAGAATCTTTTATGTTGGATCGTAATTGCATAAAAAATGTACACGAGTTATTTAATTATAAAAGGAGATGATCAACAAACATTTAATTATTAATTTTCAATTAGGACAATTGGGAAACTTTTTCACAAAAAGCTCATCTTTTATAAATTAAGTTTTTGTTGGATTGGATTCAATTGGAATATTTAATACTTTGTGCTTTAACTAACGTATGTGCAATTTGTCCTAAATCTGACCTAAAAAACAACAAAAACCATTTCCTCTTATATATGTGTTAGTGTGCAAAACGGAATGTCTCGTTATAACGAATTTTATCATAAGGACAATCATATTTGGTACGACTAAAACATGATTTTCTGAATTTTCTGTGGAAGATTCTAGGGAGCGGACACCATAATGACGCATATACCAAGATATCTTAAGGTCTAAGCTATCCAAAAAATATTTCAATTTTGGAAAAAGTATAGGATTAGGGGGTTTAGGACAACCAAGTTTGGTATGACCTCATGTATATTGATTATGTATCTGATTTTACCTAATTTTCTTGGGAAAATCCTAGGAAGCAGACACCATAATGACGCATATACCAAGATGCCCTAAGGTCTTAGCTATGCGAAAAATATTTCGATTTTGGAAAAAGTAGGGGATTAAGAGGTTTAGGACAACCAAGTTTGATATGACCTCATGTAAACCACCTAATCTCTTACTTTTTCCAAAATTGAAATATTTTTCGGTTAGCTTAGACCTTAAGATATCTTGATATATGCGTCATTATGGTGTCCACTTCCTAGGACTTTCCCAAGAAAATTAGGAAAAATCGTGTAATCGAAATACATGAGGTCATACCAAACATGGTTGTCCTAAACCCCCTAATCCCCTACTTTTTCCAAAATTGAAATATTTTTCAGATAGCTTAAACCTTCAGATTTCTTGATATATGCGTCATTATGGTGTCCGCTTCCTAAGATTTTCCCACGAAAATTCAGGAAATCATGTATATTTCCTAGCAAATTTTGTTTCCTTTAGTTAAAATTCGTTATATCGAGACAATTTGCATTGCACACTAACACACATAAACGAACATTGTTTTTTATTTTTTCCAATTTTTTATTTTTTATTTACACATAAACGAACCTATTTTTTTTTTTTTTAGGACAGATTTAGGACAAAATTCACGTGAATCTTTAACTAAATAGTTCGATGGTTTCAAATTTCGAAGTGGAAGGTCAACTTTTTTTCAAAAAGCTCTACTTTTAATAAATATCTTCTATGTTGCAACGGAATCAATTAGAATAATTACGATTGTTCTTTAATTTAGAAGCAAATCATTATGATTATTAAACATTTAATTTCCAATTTGAAGGGCAGACATGAAACTTTTTTCACAAAAGCTCATTGTTTCATAAAACAACTGTAATGTTGGATCGGAAACAAATATTTGTACTCTTTAAATAAACAAATAATTGAAAAATCTAAAAGTTGATTTCGATTTCGGAGGACAATAATGTGAAACTTATTTTGAAAAGCTCTTGAAAAGAAATAAAATATTTACACTCGTTTTTTAACTATAGAAGCACATGATTACAAATACCTAAACTTTTAGGACAGTTGTAAAACCTTTCTTAAAAAGTTCATCTTATCATAAGTAAAATGTTCATATCGGATCGGAAACAAATAAAATATTTACACTTGTTTTGTATTAGCCAGGATTAATAAAATGATAAAAAAACTTAATTTCTAATTGGAAGGACTGTTGAAAGTTTAAAATACAAAAGCTCAACTTTTATATATTAGATTTTTGTCAACAAATAAAATATTTACAATAAATATTCTCTAATTAAAGTCGCAGTTTGTTATAAATATCAAAAATTTAATAGAACTTTTAAGTCAGATCAGAATCTATTAATATCTGAAAATTATAACCGATATTGATCCGAAGTTTGAACCATTGAGGTTACTTTACTCGGCGAAAAATAGGGTAGAACAAAACGAAAATTGAATTGGCATCGCATAAAAATCCTTAATGGGTATTAATTAGTGATAAAAAGTTTTATATAGTGCTAAATTGCACTTGGGTGCAAAACTGATTTTTACTGGGCTGAAATAAATTGGATTGTGCTAAACCTGGCACTGAAAGTGCTTAATTAACACTGGGCATTACTCAAAACTAGTCTGGCTTTTGTTACATTGAGAATTCACTAAATTGGTATAAATACCTAAACTACCTTCAAGTGTGGCGAAATTATATATTTGTATCACGCAATAATATGAGTAATTAGCGCACCTTAATCTTACTTGTACTTAATTCAGGGTATGAATTTCCAATTTTGACTTACCGATTCATTTTTTTTCGGTTCACAATGAATGAGGTATTTTGTATTTTGTACACACACACACTTGATAAACTCTTTTCCTCCTTCCTTCATATCATAATAATAATTTATATTATTTTCTTTAAAATTGAGAAAAAAATTGATTAATATGTATTTTGAAGTTTTTAAAAAATAAATTTAAAAATAACGAAAATAAAAAAACATATCTTAATTCATCATACCGACAATTTATCTGAAGTACAAAAAAAAAAAAAGAAACAAACTACAAAACAAAAATTTAATTCTCGTTAACGTTTTGACAGAAACCGCAACGCCCATTCTGATCTTTGGTTTCTTAAATGTTTATATACACAAAGTAATTTTTTTTTTTGGATATAATTTTGTACACAATTTTTGGTTGTTCGTTGTTATTTTAGTTCAAACCAATTGTACGGGTTTTAATCTTATATTTTTGAATATACATATATAAGAATAGAATGGATAATTAAATCGAAAGTGAATAATCGACTGGAATCAATCTAATAATAGAATATAGTTGTAGAACATTGTGTAGTTGAAATTAAAAAACAAATTAAAATGTTTTAAAGTTCAAATTCTGCGACATGTTATTTGGTTTGAGAGTATAACGCAACCATTATGTAGTTTTGTTTTGGGATAAATAATTTAACGAGGTCGACTAATTTCGATGTCCAAATGACCAAATCCCGGATTATAAATTTAGTTCGCATGTCATTTCCTTATCTTAGATCCTTTAAACACAAACCTTTTATTTTTATATATTATGTTTGTAGATGCGGAGGGGTAAAAAGGAATTATTAAGCTAAGATTATCCTTCGTATTCCACCAGCATCAAAATGTCAAAAAAAAAAAACGTAAAATTATGTTATTCGGAAATGTATAAAATAAATATTAAGATATTTATGTATATCAAAAGATTGATTTTTAAAAAAATGTATATTATGTACATTTATTTATAAATAAAAAGAAAGCCGACGTCTTTAGATTTGTGTCTATTCGGTGCGTAGGATTTTATATTTCATTTTATATGATTACTTGTAATTTACGGTGAAAACATTAAACATTACATCACATCCCCATTCCATATTAAAATCTCCACCTATAATATATATATATATATATATATACATATATAATATGCCAATGGGTGTGGAAACACTTCAATTCTAAATTATATTGTCAATAATTATAGAAATCGAAAGAATAACATGAAAATTACTGTTGACATGTGTCATTCAATATAAGAATACAGAATACATAAATTTTATGGTAATCCCATATTTGGAATTAAAAAACGATATATAAATCAAATAGGTAATATACGTATATAATACAACAGGTTAGTTAGTTAACTTAGAGCGAGATATGTTTGTTTTCTTAATTAAGGAAACAACTGTAGAGACACAATATATACCGAGACTAAGACATATTATGTACGAACATATAAACCGAAATGGTGAAAAGAAAAAACAAAAATATTATTTGTTTTGAGATTGTTATCATGGCAAAATTAAGAACCACAAAAAAAAAATTAAAATTAAATTTTGACATTTTAATTTAAAAATCAAGAGAGAAAAAATACAAATATTACGAGGATTGGTTTGGTATGTACATCTTATATGCATATGCGGATATGTACAAACTGAAAAGTAATTAAAATATATCCTACTCTAACTAAAATAAGATTGCAACCACTTTAGTTTTCCGAAAATCGGTATTCTTTTGAAGAACGCAAGTTAAATATTTGTTTACAATTATAAAAGTCATTCCACAGATTGATTTTGAGACAACCATGAAAAATATTCTGTAAGCCGCGAGTTTGCCGAAAAACTTATTCAAATGGTGCCGATTCTCATTCTTATCTTATCTATCTTATATAAGATCATTAAACTAAAACGCAAAAATATGTTAAATGTTGAATTTTTGACACGAACCGTTGTTGAAACTACCGACATTTAATGAACAATTTATTACCCTCAATTTGATGTGCATCAATAATCCATGATTTATTTAGTTGTACTTTAAGCGATAGACAATGAATTATCTAAGAGCTACCTAAATGCTTTTCTAATTTTATGAACTATACATACTAATTAAAAATTCTTACTATCCGAATTATAATAGCCTCACCTATAGAAAAATCGAAAAACCGTACGCAATATGTAAATGTGAGTGTATTTCTCTTCAAGTATTGTTATATCCCGCATATAGTAATAAGTAGTAACATATGAAACGAAGACAATTACTATTCGCTCTAGTGCATCGACTTTGACATCCCACAATCTCGATCCAATGAAAAGGTACTTCAAAACAAACAGAAAAAAGAGGGAGAAGGCTTGATTAAAAAATAAGTGGCCTATTCGCACAAATTGTTAAGTCTGATTATGAAATAATATTAAACAAATGTTTTATTAAAGTAATTGTTGCATGAGTCTTTTTCGAAAACGGGGTGCTTGCGAAGAATGTCTTTCATTAGAATCACTGACTGTCACATCTAAACCTCCTATTAGCTATTAGATCGACATCTGGGGTTGGTCCAACTTAATCTTCAGAAATACATATGTTATGTAGCACGTATATACATATTGATTTGTAATAATCTTTGGCATTGTAATATTCATGGTGCATTAAATTCGGCTATGGCAGCCATCAATGGCATCCATCCCGAAAATTATTCTCGAGGATCTAGTATTGTAGAATAGAATAACCACGATTTGGGCGGCCTTGGGCGGTACTTGTTCATCGTACCAAGACCAGTCGGTTATTTATCGGTTGCTTTGTCTGACAATTACTAGCACCAGTATATTATGAGAAATTTACTTTTTAAACAAAATTTGGCTTTACCGCAAACGGTGTGGAATAACCTTGATTTGTAAGACATTAAGCGACTGGTTAATTCGTCCGACCAATACTAGTCAATAATACTGGACCAAACCAAATTATCCACAACACTTGTCAACAAAAATAAAAATAATCTGGCAGCCGTGTGTGTAAGACACCTGTCACCAGGCGATTCCTGTTCCTCTAACAGGTGGTATATTATGAAACTTTTACGATTTCGTAAAATTAGATTAGCCGCGAATATTCTTATTATGAAATCCTGTTACTATCGTAAAATACGAAATCATTAAATCTACCGAGGATCGAATTTTACCACTTCGGATATTACGAGCTCGAAAGCACTTTTGGCTATCATGTCTATGAAAACTGGTAAAGCGCCAGGCCTAAACAATATCGAAGTCGACGTGATACATCGTGCTTGGCCTATTATAGGGCCCTGTATCACCTACTTTATGAATACTTGTCTAACAAAGGAGTATTTTCCAAATCTTGGAAAAATGGTGAATTAGTTATCATTAGGAAAACCGGAGATAGGTGTCAAACCGATCCCAAATCCTATAGACCTATCATGATGTTGCCTGTCCTAGGTAAATTATTTGAATTAATTAATTGCCGTTAGGTTAATGGACATATTCCAGAAAAGTGACACCTATAGTGACAAACAGTTTGGCTTTAGAGAAAATAGATCCATAAAGGACGCAATGATTAAAATCATCAATATAGTCAAAGAGTCGAACCAAAAGTACAATCTTGAAGTTTTCCTAGATGTATCTGGCGCGTTCGGCAACCTGTGGTGGCCCAGCATAATGCTGGAGCTAAAGAGATTCAATTGCCCGTACAATCTCTATAACATCATTAACAAGTATTTCTCTGAAAGAAAACCCACTGTTTTTTCAAGTGATACACTTGAACAAATTATCAATAAAGGATGAACGCAAGGCTTGATTCATATTGATATACCCTTAAATGAGAAAATTACCAACTACAAAATAATGAAAAGACAAGACGTGAGCTTCGGAAACGTGATCGTAGAAGCCGATCAAATTCGGCCAAACCTCATTGGCTCACTCAAGAGGAAAACAAGAAAAGTGTCTTTATTAATATACACAAGATTTTTATCTTAAGAAAAATTTTAAAGCTAATAAACATTAGATGAGTATGCGCCTCCTCGATGGCAGGGACCATAACAGGGTAACCTGGCTAAGCATACCGATATAGTAGTAATATTTTAAGAATTGTACGTCCATGTAAAGGTGAAACGAATAAAAGCCTTTGATCCCAGTGGATAGAGGGTTTTCCGTTGCTCGATTCCCTTTATGAGTGTTCATTTTGTACGCTATGCAACACTAGTCTTATAGATTTTTAGGAATTTTAAATCCAACTAAAAGTGATTATGAATATTAGTAATAGCTTCCATTTGTAATAGCAACTAACGCAAAATATTTTTAATTGTTTTCGCGCTTGAGCATACTTTTTTACGTTCTAACGTTCTTTCAATTATGTTTGTTCTATGCACCTGTTCAATGGTTATCGGTCCTCAATTATCGGTTTAAGTCTCTTTAGTAATAATTTTTCAGAATTTTTTTGACATAATTACCAGCAAAGAAATTGGAATGTACGATTTTTTTATCGTTAGGTGGTTTATCAGGTTTTGCTATCATAATTACTTCTGCTTTTTTCCATTGTCCCGTAACATATTTTAACCGAAATATCGCATTGATTAAGTGTAATAGCTTACGAAATTCTTTATCAGGTAGAGCCTTGATAATTTGACAATTAATCAAATCGTATGGCCTGAGGGTTTTTTAACATTCATGTTACTTTTCGCTTCTTCTTTTAATAACTTTATAGAGTTACTGGGCGTATGACAAACTCATCTAGCTTGTGAATTGACATTATATTTTCATTGGCAGTTTATCTTGGTAGTGGTTGGAAGGTTTCTTGGAGATACTCCGCAATACCGAGCAAATATAGCACAGTTAAAAAGTTAATCTCTTATCTTAATATCAAATAAATAAACAAATAAATCAGATCAGCCTTCTCTTTGGGACCCCTTGACCAGGTCTCATCATCCATTTTAAGTGGAGGCATCTGCATTTTGGGTCTACAGTGTTCCACAGTGAGTACTCAGAATTAATTGATTCACTGTTACATAAATTGTTCAGAATTGTTTTTTCTCCGGTGTTCGATTAATTTACCAGGTTTTATGTGCCCGTCGGTTTTCTCTTACCACCTCTCTAACTTTCTTTATTGGGTAGGATATGTTAATTAAGCCGCGTAGTGAATGGTTTCATTTAGTTGTTCCAATTCGTCTTCAAACTGGTGAGAATTTCATATCGGTACCTGGAGATTGATATTTCCTCCAAAAATTCACAAAAGAGTTCCAAGTTTGTTTTTGAATCGGTTAATCTGGGTATACTTTCCCTTCGAATTATTGTTTCACTGACTGTCATGATAACCGGTGAGTGATCCGATACTAGAGAATTGCTGTTTTCGATGTGGATGTAGTTCTGAAATATACGTCTTGCTATATAAAAGTCAATTATCCAGAATCACAGCTTCGTCATTGAGCCAGTATGTTAGGTAACCACCAGAGTAAAATTCAATAACAATTCTTTACTCTTTGACGTCGTAAGTCTAGATCCCCAATAGGTGTTTTTCGCATATAAGCCACGTCCAATAATAAAATAACGTCCTAGCGATTTATATAGTTTAATGTAGTTATCCCTTTTCAAGTTATGCCGGGGAGGACAGTATATTGCAGAGACAGTAAGCAGTTGGTGTTTAATGTGGATGTTTACAGTAGTGGCTTGCATTGTTTCTTCTTCGATTTTTGTTTCTACATGGTATTTTATATTTTCTTTTATAAATAACGTCGAAGAGGTAGTCTTGCGCTTTCCGCTGGATGAATGGAATGATATAAGTTATAACCCCGGAATTTAACAAACGAAGATTTAACAAAATGGCTTTCTGATATTAGGAAAATGTCATTTTTCTGTGTTTAAAAACATTTCTTTTTCTGGAATATACTGATTTAGCCGCTTTGTAATAGCTTCAATGCTATTCATAATGTTTTCCAAATAATTCAGTTATTTTCAGAGCCCATATATTTGGTTAACCCCGAACATTTCGTTACCTGAGCAAATGGTTGCAAATGTCTTTGCTCGGCGTTACTTGGTTGTGGATTTTGATCCATCTGATTTGATGTTTGAATCCTGTGTTTTTCGTGATTTTGCGGTTGATTTCTTGGTTTATCTGTTAAATTTTGTAGTTGGTTAGCAATCTCACAGCCTCGATAATTAGCAGGATATTGCCCCTTACCATTTATACATTTGGCTGGTACATCTTTATCTGAGCATTTTACTCAGCTCGGATCCCGACTGCAATATCTTTGGTTGTGCTTAAATCCATTACGCATATTTTGTGTTGGAGTATGCGTGTATAGTGGTTCTCCTCATTGGTTCAATTTTTACCTTCAAGTGAAGAATTCCTTTTATATCGTAAATGTTTTGAACTTTCTCTTAATTATCAAATCTATACTATAATTCGTTAAGTTTGGATTTCCGGCCCTTAAACTCCTCCTAGACGGACACTGGTAGGAAGGTGATCTTAGACATTTTGGAAAGATCTCCTGATTTCTAGGTCAACTATTTTCAGCTCTTTAAGTTGAATACTAAGGAGTTATGGACATTTGAATTTTCTAAAAGTATTATTGAATTTTTACGTTTAATTTTAATTTTTAAAAAAGTAAAGTTATTCTTCATAGTATAGGTATAGCTTGCGCTTTTAAAAAAAAGAAAAGGTTACTATGATACGGTGAACGCAAATGTCTGATTTTGTTTGACATGAATTTTCAAATGCAGTTCACATTTTAGTGAATCAGTAAACAGTCAAGTCATTAAAAATAAGAAAAAACGAAAAATGCCCAGAAAGCGACGTGCCGTGTTTAATCCAACCCGTATTGATATACGAAAACAAAAAGTATCACGCGAAAATGCTTCAGAAGCTCTGATAGAAAAAGAGCTATAAGCAGACAGACGTATAGAAAACAAACCTCATTTCAAAACGAAACTATTGAAGAAAAGTCCGACCATCTTGAAGTAAATAGACAAAGGAACATCAAGTCACGGCATATCGAAACACCTGATTTAACTCATGTCCGCCTACAAAAACAAAGGGAGCAACAAATAAAATTGAGAGCTAACAACTGGCTTTATACCTGAAAGAAGAAGCATTTCATTATGATCCGTCATTGGAATTCTTTGAATTTTCCGCACGTTCTTATTGGTAAAATAGACAATAAGTGTAATTTCTGTGGAGCACTCAATTTTAAAGGAGGCTCGGTTTATGTTGTTCCAACGGAAACGTCAAATCAAGTTGACCAAAAATAAACCTGGGCGAAGCCGAGTTAAATGTTAAGTTTTGTTTATATTATCCTTTCGGTTCCATACCGGAACAGACATAAACCATATACCCTACAGACAAATACTGTTTATAGGAATATTTGTCTGGAACTATATGTAAGCGAAAAAATATGAACCAAGCGAAATATTTTTTGTGCATAAATTATTTTATTGTTGTGATCATGCAACTGAATAGGACGACTTTGGGACTTCGTGAAAATAGCACGCAGCCGTATTATTTCTTTGTGGAACGAGCCAAATAATCTAGTTTACAGTTGGCATGATTTTAAAATGTGTTCAGTATTTTAATTAGCGTTCGCTGTACTTGAAAACCAACTTTACATCAGTTTTATGAAAGCGACCCTTTCCACATAAATCATTAATGTCATTATATTCAAATTTTTGATCTTTTTTTATGGTTTTGTTGTCACCAAACTAACAATAGTTAAATAAGTAGTTAAAAATTGCATATATTTAGATCTCGCCTTTGATATTTTATTTCCCTATAATAGAAAAGTCCGTTTACATAAGAAACGCAATAATCATAAAAAAAAACATAATTAAATTAACATTAACACTTTTAATTTTATACGTAATAATTTGGAGGTTAGATTCACTTTAATGGTTATATACGTTTTTATTTTTTGTTAATCATTTTATTACCGAAATAATTTAAATTAAGTGTTTTTAGAAGGGAACTGTATGGAAATTTATAAAATTATTAGGGAGGGTTTTTATTTTTATTTTAAATCCCTATGGAATTTTGAATTTTATTGGTTTTGGAAATAATTCGTATATATCCAAAATAGATAAGACATTTTTAAGCAGTTGCGCTATATTTAGGGTGGTGTAATTAATACCAATTTGATATCCACCCTGGAAATATATGATTATTACTATATAAAATTAACCAAAAATCGATACACAAAATAATTAACGGTATTTGAGGATCTTGTCGTTATCTCCAATAGCCTATAAAATATAAACGACACCAGAAACTTGCAACGTACATATATAATTAAACAAATATCCGTTGTCTGTTTTTCGTTCGGTTTAATAATATTAAAATGGAAATTGTATCAATTTTTATTATAACAAGTCTATTGAAGACGTGACAAATCGACGAGTCACGTATTGATCGAATAACAACAACACAAAGAAATGATTAGTGCAACAACAATACAAACTGGAAATGGTAAAATGAAAATCCTTTAAATAGGGTTTTGTTCAGTTGCCAATATTGTTTATATCTGATTGGAGATGAAAGTGGATCTACAAGTATATGTATAATTCAAATTAGTTGGTGTCACTAACCCATGCACATACGTAGTGCATACAAATGTACTGGTACAAACAGAAGATTCTCTGTATACAGTATTTTGAATTACAAATGTATGTAGAAAATTCCATACATTCTAATGTTGTAGTTGTTGGTTTTGTTATTTTAAGTGTGATATCTTGAACATATTATATAACAACAACATCGACTTATCAGATGATATTATGACATTCGTTTAGTTTAGAAATGTGAATATTTTTTTTTTGCTCAGGTTCAGGTTAACAATTTTTTGTCTTATTATTATTTATGCATTGTTTGCATTTGTGTGTATAAAATCGATAGGATTTTATTGTGTCTTATAGTATTATAGGGGTAATTATGCGTGAGAATATGACATTCGCCGCCATAGATCTTAGATTAATCATTCAACATATTTATATTTGAAACAGGTATTTGGTATTTCAGGTGACAATACCATCATCCAAGATAATGAAATTTATAATCGATCCACTCAATTATTTGGATGGTATACTCAATTACTGATTCGGGTCATTCTAATTATAACATTAAATCGGGCAACCAAATGGCCACTGCAATTTTCAATACACTTTTTACGATTACAAGTTTTTACAATTAACAGACATCACCCGAATTCTGATCAAGTTAATTCCACGCTATTTACATGTCAGTGAAAGTTTACTATTTTGAAATCGGTTTAAATTGAATGTTAGGCAAAAGCATTCTGATCTCAAAAATAGATTCCAAAAAAATTAGAACTGAACCGAAGTATTTGCGATGAGTTTCAACTTGGCATTCAATTAAAGTTATTGTGATAGTTAGTAAATCAGATGACTAAACAAAAATTAATTTTGATGTTAAGTTGACCAAATTAAAAATTTAAAGATGGATTTAAATAAAAATGGTTTAGACAATTTTATCGGAAAATTAGTTTGAAATTTACTATACGATCTTCTTCTTTATCTATTGGTATAATGGAAGTATTTTCTTTATGGGTAATTTTTGCTCTCCCCCCTTTTTTGTACATTTTGTCTCTTTGATCCAGTAGCCTTCTTCAAATGTTACTTTATAGTGACTCCATGTTTAGGTGACCAGAGTCCTCCAAAGTGCGTTGCTTGAGCTGAGTTGAAAATATATTTAATCCGCTGTCGCAAGGTAAAATCAACCGTAGTCAGTCACAAGTTCAGCATGTATAGTTTTGACAGATATACACACAAATAGAGCTGTCAATGCTTTTGTTAGCTGAAGCGTCCCGGAATGTCAAATCGGGCGTATTCAACCTCATGATTGACCACTAATTGTTGATTTTTAAATTTCTACTGTCTTCAAGCATGGAATACTTTTTGTGATATCGACACAAATTTCGGTAGCTGGTAATCTAAAAGCGCTGGCATAACAAATTTGTAAGCGGAATGCAAATTCATTGTATAAATCAATAATCGGTTAAATAGATGAGTTCTTGACTTTGTCACCCTCGCGTAAAAGGTCAACTTCATATTTTTCTTGAATAGTACTATTCTTACCTTGAAACATTTGTTATGTCGGTTTAATGCAAGCCTTTTCTGCAATAAAAATATCTCTAGCTTTTAGTGGTAGAATAGACTAGTGCATTAATTTTTAAATAATGGACGCTTGGTTTGAACGGAAGTCAATCTATATATCGAGCCTCTGCATTTCTTACCGTGTATATTATACTCTTCGCAGTACTATAAATTAATATTTAGTTGATGGAACTTCTTTTAATTCCAAGAATTGTTGCACCACCGGTGGGTCAGAACAATTATTTGTCGTAAGGGTGTGGTGGAAATTATTAGTTGGTTTCGGTACATAAATTTAAACGGAGTGAAAGAAACGGAGTGAAAGAAATACTTGATCCGCTTGTAGAGTTTTCAGCTTCTGTTGGACTTCAGATCAATGAGTCCAAAACGAAATACCTGATCTCTGGTTTTAGGGACAGTGGCACACCAGATTTTAGTAGTGGCCACCACACGTTTGAGGGAGTGAGGAGGTTCAAATATTTGGGTTCTCTTATCACTCACGATAACAGTGTGGGTGAGGATATTAAAGTGCGGCTGGCAGCTGGCAGTCGTTCTCTGTATCCTCTAAGGCCACTGCTAAAATCTAAATACTTATCAAGTGCCGTGAAGCTGAAGCTTTACAAAGCGTTGATCAGGCCCGTTGTTATGTTTGGATGTGAAAGTTGGGCGCTGACGGATGAATACGAGAGATGGCTCCTAACATTTGAGAGAAGAGTCATGCGTGTGATCTACGGCCCAAAACGCGAAATAGATGGTACCTACCGAGCTCTGTACAATATCGAGATCAGAGATCTGATGAAGATCCCCGATATTGTACATGAAATAAGATCTCAGCGAGTACGCTGGCTCGGTCACGTTCTGCGTGCTGATCCGGAACGAATTGTGCAGCGATCTCTGAAAGGAGAGCCACCATATGGTAGGCGCAGAGGTCGTTGCCGGCGACGATGGCTCCACGATGTAGAGAACGACTTGGCCTCTTCAGATTGTCTTAGACAGTATGAAGACCATGCTCAGGATCGAAACCGTTGGAGCCGGGTTGTTGACTCAGTAAGGGGCCAGTAATGGCCTTTAATACTGTTTATTATTATAAATTTAAACAACCACCAATTATCCAAGCAAATTGTGGTGGTTAAGCAAATATAGATGGTCTTCAATCTTGATTTTTTGCTAGAGTATAATACAATTAGAAATATGTTATTGATGTTGATTGTTACTGGTTGGTTATAAGCTGCTACTGTATGTTGCATCGCCGAATAACAGGCCATTGGTGGCCATCAAAATGTTATGATGTTAGTATAATCTAGTATAATTTTGATGTTGGTTATGGGCAGGATTAAAATCTTTGATTTTATTGAAAAATTTCGTATACTGAGGCTATGACTTTCGTCTACCATTTTCGACGGCTATCGATTTCCTATTGTAGGAAAAGGAAAAAAAAGGAAAACAATATTATAAATTTACTGCCTTTGCTTAGGATAGGAAAACGATAGCAATCGAAAATATTACGCAAAAGCCAAAGTAAGGCCCCTGGTTGTTACGATTCATAATCGGTTGGTGTCATTAAGCAACTGTTCGCATCCGATTGAGTATTACTATCACGTTTGTCAAAAATTAACTTATCACTTTCTTTTTAACGAACTCATGGATTAGTGTATGTTTTACATTACAACGTTACCACCGATGTTGGTTTTGGCATCTATTGACATTGTGAAGAAAGTTATGATCTAATTTTTCGTTTGGTTGATTTCACATAATTGTTTCGATTTGTTGATGACGGGTTTCATGCATTAAAAAGCATCACATCGATGGTAAAATTATCGTCCTTGTTCGATTCAATGTGCTGCATTGGTGCTTGATTTCATGAACAAATAGATACTTTCACTTAGTACTTTTGTCGTATAGCATTGTTAGCTTGCTGCAATTCGTTGAATAATTTGCGTCCGTTAGCGAAAAATTACGAATAACAGAGACGGCGTTAACTTTGATGACACTTCGAACACATTTTTGAACATTAGTCGGTCGTTATTGCGAATAGTATAGTTAAGAATTGGCACTGGACTGAAGGCCCTTTAGCGTAGCCACTAGTTAAATTTTCTGTAACAACAAGTGGGAACCTAATTTCAGATGTTTGTTGTACGGTCATGAGAAATTCCAAAAATCGAGCGATTAAACTCTATTTGCATTATTGCATAGAAGATCGCTTCTTCATGACCCGTTTCAAAATAGATTTCATCTCCAAGAATTAATTACCAAAATATTTGGTCACAGAATTATCTACTCATGAAATTCATCCACGCTTGATTTAAAATTGCAATACTACTTTTTAGTTGCCTTGGATTGATAATAAACCACTGCGCGTTTTTTGTTTCCTCATAAACCGTCTCGTATCTTTAGATCATCATTCCTTATAGACTACGGTACGTTATCTATGTAACGCAGTATATTTTGTTTTGAAAGATTTGTTTCATTTTGTTGTTTCTTTTCTTCGTACAGCTCCATAATTGCATTCCGTAAGTCCAAATTGGGTTCAGCGCCTGCTAGTACAATAACAATTTTACAATTCAGAATGTTTCAATAAACAGCGAGAAAAATTGTGTGATCTTTCCACTTAAGCCTGGCATCTCCAGGGACTCAGTTGTACTCGAAAATGGAATCTGCTGTCCATTAATAACGTACAGGGCTCCAAGAGATTTTTAAATTTGTGAAATTTACATGTGTGATTTTGATTCGTTAGTAGCAATGTGAAGCAGGTAAAGTATCGGTTCGAAGACACTTTTAGAGGTACTCCTGCTGAGATTTTCAGGAGCGGAGAGTATTCTCCTTCGCATATCACTTGAAAGGATCGGTCCTCCAAATATCGCTTTAAGATCATATAAAATGTTTGTTAGCTTTTTCCTTTGCATTTCTAGCCCATCTTACGTCTGTTTTGATTGTGGACACTTATGTTTCGTACCTCTGGTCGTTTTAATCCTATTACTGCTTTCCAGAACATAGTAGTTCGTATATCCTTAATTGCAGTTACAGTATTACGGAACTTCCCTATTGTTTGACCAAGACGTAGGATTAGTTTTTGAATGAACTGATTAATACTTGTGCCGCAACGAGTTCCTTACTCTTTGTAGAGATTAGTCTTGAAATCCAAAATTTATTTTTTTGCATTGAAGTCCCCATTCAATAACGAAGTTACTTCATATTGTCTTGTACAATTGCATGTATTTATCTTTTGTTAGATTATATCGTGGAGTGCCACAGAGCATCTTAACAGACATATCTTCGAATTCTTTTATATGAGGTTCTAGTAAAGTGAGATTTAGAAATTATACATATGCTTTTCGATATTTAGAAATATTGATCCGTTTGCGTTCTATGTGGTTATCGCTATGTGATTTGTTCTTGCTAATTGCTTGAGTATTATTTCCCATATTTCTGTGACATTATAGTATCATTCACAGAGCTTTCACTACCTGCAAATGTTCCTCTTTCCTGTCGCATTGCTTGAATAACTTTATTTGCTGGGCTAGCCTTTGCGTGCCTCATTCATAATTTTTTTACGCTGTTTTTACACTTTGCAACCTCGGTAACTGGCTGTGTGCGGATCTTTGCAATTTACGCATTTCTTGTTTATTTTTAACATATCTTGTCTCGCAGTATTTCTGCGTATGATTCATAACCTTGGAATTTTTTAAATTTTGAGATTCTCTCCATTAACTTGTTTTTTTTGTTCACAGCATCCAGAATTTTGAATCCTTTGTTTTTAAGATCATCAACTATGTCCGTAATTGCATAAGTTGGGTGTAGTCCTTTAGTAATAACTTTGATAGGGGAATATTCTTATTTTCGTATGTGTCCCACTGATATTTTTCAACATTTAGTTTCATTGTTAAATATCTGAGCACATTGGGATTGCGCACAAGGAAGTGTAACTTGCCTTTTCTTAAGAATATATTTGATTTCACTATCTATCGTTGTTCATTCCGGATAATTATCGTAGTTTCTGTTTTAATTCTCGTTTTTTTAAGTTAAATTGTCCAGTTTATCGTAGGTCAACTATAATATGCTTTCGCTTTGACCTCTTAGTTGAGGCGATCTGAATGTATTGTGTTTTCGTTGAAAAGGATTAAATGTTTCCTGGTTATGCAATAGGCGGCCCTCCTTAGAGTCCAGAAGGCCAATCTCAATGGACAGTGGGATTTGCCAATGATATCATTCGTGTTCCATCTTATTAATTCCTTTTGTTGTGTCCAATATATAGTTTTGATTGACTATCCGCTATACTACGAGAGGGTTCAATATCACGTTCGTTGAGTAATTTATTGCACCGGGTACGTCCGAAACCATTTATGGATCCTTCGAGGGGTTGTCAATCTCGCATCCCTTATAGTGCTTTCTTAACACTTTGAATGTCGATGTATAAAGCTAAGTGGAAATGAAATGATCTAAAATATCTAAAATAAACTGCATAATTTCGAAATAATGAAATGTATTTTCCAGTTCCACTCAGTTCATATAGAAATATTCACAATAGCTTAACTCATATCACAAATACCAACAAAAACGGGCCCCTTGAAAAAGAAACTACAATAACAATAAAAAACGCATCAAATGAAATCAATTTTCCGCGGCCTTCAAAATAAAAACAGTGCTGCTAAAAACAAACAACATACGAAAATTAAATAAATGATATCCACTTAAGTTTGTTATATAACTCCACACACTATATTTTGTTGGTTGACCTTTTGTTTGCATGAATAAATAAGACATTAAAACCTCAAACCCGCAACCAAAAAAAAAAAAAAATAAATAAATAAAATTGATAAAAGAAAAATAAATTATGGATTTTATTTCCACTTTTCACACAAACGGTATATAAACGTACACACACACACGTACATACGTAAAAAAGAATTATAATGTAATAATACGAATATAAAACTATTAACTACATTTTTAACGCACTAACAAACAGACCAACCATCCCAAAAACCACCACCACCACCACCAGCCATCTAACCAACAGCAGCCACGACGACCACGACACAAAAAAATTAAGTCAAATAAATTAAAGACTATTTATAAATTAATGATGTCAACACCTTTATGACTAAATAGCATGAATTATATAAATTTCATGTAATTAAAAATATATAATCATAAAAAATAAAAATAAAATAGTAATAACAATATAAGGGGCTTAAATACAGTATTATGATAGTTGGGTATATTATAGTTTTAACGGTTTGAATTGTTTTTTTTGGTTTTTATTTCGACTTTACCTTTAAACAAAATTATAATTATAATCACACTATTTTTTTATAACTCCAAATTACACATTTTTCGTTTGTTTTTTTTTTTTTTTGGTTTCGGTCGGGCACCACACTTCAAAGAATAAATTGCCGAAAATTTCAGTAAAGTAGCTAAGAGTTTTATCTTAATTTATGTTATATTTTTTTGACTTTGTGACATAAGATATAAGTGTTCGGTTTTGGTTTCATATAGATATATCCGCGTTAGATTACGCGGGTGAAGAAATGACAGTTTTTTTAGTCGTCTCTCGAATAGCATGATTTATTAACTCGCTTAACACGTTTTGGTTTTTGTGCCAAACGTAACAATGAATATACGTTTCACATACTCGTATGAACATAAGTCAGGCACAGTTGCTGTTTCGTTTATGTGATTGATATTTTAATACTTAACTACCGGAAATATCTTATCTTACGGTTACTTCCTTACATGATATCGTAGTGCCAGTATTAAATAAAGGTTTCCTTAACAAATTTCTACCAAAAATCATGAACTATCGCGTTCATTCAAAATGTCAAATTTGTTTTGTTTTGTATTTCTACTTGGGTTTGGCTGAAGGCGCTTCCAATTCCCTCGCAGTTTACTTCGATTACATATCCAATTTAATTCGAATGCCTTTTACATCCTGCCTCTATTGGAATTTTAACCCCGTACCTCCCGATCAACGTCACAGCTTTAACTGTGGTATTTGCTCGGAATATTCAAGTGATATACCGAAATCATGTTGATTTCGATTGAAGGTGAAAATTTTTTTTTTACAAATTTGTCGATTTTGATCATTACAACTTTGGTGGAATGCTCTAAAATTTAAAGTCTGCCATAAATTCGAGATTTTAATAATTATTTGAGTACGAGAGACGTTTACTTACATTTGAGAGAAGAGTCATGCGTGTGATTTAGGGGCCAAAACGCTAAGTTGCAGGCGACGATCGTTCCACGGTGTAGAGAACGACTTGGCTTCTTCAGGTTGTCTAAGACAGTATGAAGAGCAAGCCCAGGATCGAAACCGTGGGAGCCAGTTTGTTGAGACAGTAAGGCAGCAGTAATGGCCTTTAAACATTGTTTGTTTTTTATTGATATTCCAATTTTAAACATTTAACAATTCGAAAATTTTAAAAATTAATTAAGAAATTAGATTAGAGACAAAGATTCCTCTAAGCGTATGGTTCGCCCAAATGTTGACGGGACATGGTAGAATGGCCTCCTATATGCACCAACTGAGTCTAGCGGACTCAAGCAACTGTGAATGTGGACAGGGCGAGGATACAATAGAACACATCCTCTATGACTGTGATCTAGCTCAAGAAGCTAGAGAGCAACTAAAAAATGACTCAAGATTTGAGTGGCCAGCTAGTAAACTAACTCTCATGCTTCCAATCAATCTCAACTCATTTAAGAAGTTTTGCGATACCGCAATGAACGGTAGATAGGCAAAAGATTAGTACACAAGATTTTCATCTTTAGCAAATTATATATTTTTAAATGCTAGTTTAAAGTAGACGAGTATGCGCCTCCTCGATGGCAGGGACGGAAACAGGGCAACCTAGCTAAGCATACCGATATAAGTCCGCGTTGGAGTTGTTTAAGGCACGACCTCCTGGGAACAGATTCTTCGATCAAAGCGACAAACTATGTATATGAAATAAAATGAAATGAATAAAATGAGTAGGCAAAGGAAGAAAAAGGAAAACAATATTATAAATTTACTATTGTTTACCTTTTTCTTCCTTTTCCTACTATAGGAAAACGACCGTCATCGAAAATCATATAGTCGCAAGTCATAGTAGGGCCCCAGAATTCAACATCGGCGTTACCAATACATGAAATGCAAATTATACATACACGACGGAACTGGGGATGCCTTCAAACAAAATGCCACGAAAGCCTACGCTTATCAAATAACGACAGCACAACAACTTTTTGATTGGGCTACAAAAAATGAATCAAACATTACTTTTAGATTTTGTACAAAGGGTACAGAATCGTGGCATGATCACTAGCAATACAATTTGATTCAGTAATAGCCATCAGCAAAACTCACGATTATCAGTGCTTTGTTCCCAATGGTAACAACCACATCACAGCGGGTCGATTTTCCAATTCTGATAATTTTAAATTAAAATAATTTGTAAATAAATTAACTTTATTGAATAAAACTGTAAAACTAAGAACCAAAACATGAATTTCGTAGTTTAGAATTAATAATTGTACTGAAATGTTAAATTCCACCGTAACTTGTTATGTCGTTTTGTTCTATAAAACTCGAACGCGTTGAGTCTCCATTGTGAAAGATGGCTTATTTGAAAGGTATTGTCAAGTGTTTTACGATTAAAAAAAAAAATACTATTTAACTACTTAACTACTATTTTTTCCATCGAGCTATTACACGTGAAAATCGGACAAGGAATACTTAAGATACACGAATTTAAAGATGTGAACATTTGAGTTTCCAACAAAAACCAATTATTTTGACCCCATCGAGTTTTTACTCAAATTTTATTTTTTTTTATCTAGACTTACCATCTCCCCGAATTTCAAAATAATCGGACACCTTGCCTCCGGATGGGTGTCTGATTTCGCTTGGAATGGCTGTATATATGTATATACATATTTACACATTTATATGAACACACATATACATGATTGTATTAATGTAAAATGAAATAATTAAAAGTCAGAATTTAAACTTAAATCAAATTATTTTATTTAATTTTTCACCAACTATCCGCCATTTTCCTCAATAACTTCGTTCAAATGTTCATGCATTTCTGGTTCCGGTTCTTCCAGTGTTAACCAATCTATCGAGATATTATCATTTGCGGCAATACATATATTGTCGAACACACAGCATTCAAGCACTTTTTCACACAATTTTCTATTTTTAACTCCAGCTGTTTATTGAAGATACTAGGCCAACGCGTTTTCAAATGCCCAAAAGCATATTCAATAGCCCATCTTACTTTGCTATGCTTTATGTTGAATTGCTTCTTTAAATGGAGTAAGTATTCCGATTGGCGTTAACCGACAAAGGTAACCACACTCTTAGAAATTTCGATGTGATTTAACTACTTTTAAAGTAGGAAACAGGTAACCTACTTTAAAAGTAGTTAATTCTCATTTTCGTGTGAATTAAATAAATGTGTGAAAACTTCAAGTGGAAAATCACTCTATTTTAAAGAAAAATTTCTTTAAAAAAACATTTAAAATAACAATAAAAAACATAAATTTAGTGGTAAATACTTTCAAACTTCAAGTAAAATCACAGTTTTGTGTAAATTACCACCTGTTAAAACGGAAAACAAACCATTTGAAATGTTTATTATCTACCCTTAAAAATGTTAAAAACCACAAAAATGTTGTAAAGTTTAAGCTCCACAAAAATGGGATCCATTTTTTCCAGCTTGTTAAATAAATAAATAAATATGATTTTACGTTTTTTTTCATTAATTTATTATTAAAATAAAATGTAATTTAATTGCATTTTTAAAATTATATAATATTAAATATTTTAATATTCATTTATTAAAAAAGATTTCAAAATATATTTTTAAATTATTTGTTTTATAATTATTGTTCATTTAAGTATGTTATAAAATAAAATTATATTATAAATAAAATAAAATGTGATTTATTTACATTTGTAAAATTAATTGTTAATAAAAATTATGGAATGGAAGATAGTCTTAAAATTAAATTATTAATATTATTAATTGATTTTTTAGATCCTCTAACATCTGTAGGGTAGTGTTTCATAAAGAATCGAACCGAAAACTCCATGAATTGTGATATTTGCTGCGGAAACATTATATTAAAAATATAATAATAGCACATTATTAGCGTTTTTGTTTTCATCACATCGATATGATTGGATTTATAAAAATTGACTTGTATTTTTTCAATGAAAATGTAAATCATGGTTTCTTCTGGACATTCTGAAATTTAAACATTTTTATTAAAATAATTACTTAATAAATCTTTAATTAAGTGTTTTCACTTACCAACAAAAGCTGCCCATGGTGCATTCGTGGGGATTTCATTTTTGATGTAATCTAATGTTGTACCAAACTGAAAATTATATTAATAAATCAATAATTTTAATTTAAAAAATATTAAGTTCTTATGTACCTTATAGATTTTGAAAATAAATAGTCAATGTTTTCTTTAAAATATAATGTTAGATTTTTGATTATTCCTAAATCAGTTTCGATTTCGTTTTTTAATAATTCTTTGTTTTTACAATTTAAAATTAATGACTTCATCTTATTTTTATTATTTTCAAAATTAATTTTTATCACATCTGAATCCTTGTTCATTAAAAGTATAAAATGTATTTTCAAAATTTCTACATCAAAAATATAAGGCCAACTTCGTAAAATTTCATCAATGGTAGGTATACTTTCTCTATTATTTAAAAATAGTCTTTGCTCAGCGAAGGTATCCTTCATATATGTTAAAATGGTTTTACGTTCTTGGTCTGTGATTTCATCCTTGTTGTTTATATCTTGTAAGAAATGTTTTTTAAATTCAATCGAACCTGCAGATAAACTGTGTTTCTGTGGTTGCCAATTGGCACACGTTGTTTCTAATACTTTTGCCAACCTTCTCTCTTTTAATGGAATAATTACATTTAACTCTGGAACTTTACGTTTTGGAGCACGATTTAAGGTATTGTTCCTATTTTTCATTTTTGTAATTAATGATATTTGCTGACTGGATAAAACATCTCCATTTTCGTCTTTTTCAACAATCGAATCAGGATATTGTTGAGCTGCCTGTTCAGCAACAGAACGTAGAAATGTCATTGGAATGTATAATGAAAATGCTCTTAATTCATCAATGATAACGTTGACAAAAGCTGTTAGTCTTTTACCTAACATTTTTTTATTTTGTAACATATCCTACACGTCATGCGGCATTTTTTCCCACGGAATTTTAAATTCCGAAAATAATTTTGAACATTGTACATTTGCTTGTGATGATAATGAAATCGATGATAAAACAGTACTTGTACTACTAGTTTCTAAAGTAGTATCTAATGATGTTGCTGGACTAGATACAAATTCATTTTCAGAACCATAAAATAATGTTTCTTCATTTGTTATGATTGGAACTGGACTATGTTGATCAATTGTTGGTTCTGGTTGTGATGGTCGCCATTCTTCAGCCTTATTCAACAACATAAATATCTCAATGTTATCTTTGGTTTTTGAATAATACTCGAGCACAGCATCTTCACAAATAATTGAACCATTACTTTCCAAAACTAATTTGCTGCCTTCCATATTAAAAGATTGTGCTAGAAATAAATATTTAATACAGATAATATATATTTTTTAAATAATTTTTATTAATGTATACATACCTTTTTTAAAAATTGCGTCAACAGAAGCATGACACATGAAAACATTTTTAATTTTTCTATCATGACTCCATATATGAAAAATGTGTTGATCCATTTTGTTATATTATTTAACTTAATATTATTAAACTTAAATTATTATAAAATATTGTAATTACATATATAATTATAAAAGTATGAATTTTATAATTCTTAATTTTTTGGTAAAAGTTAGTTTTATTTATATAGCCAAAATTAAAATTATTTTCACTAATAATAAAAAAAATAATAAGATTTAATTCAAATTATGAGAGCATACTTCTGAATAGTATACTATTATAAGATTGGTTTATAAGATAATATAAGATTGGTTTCGAAAACTAAAAATATTTATCGGTTTTACTTCCAAGATCTTTTCAATTTCGATTAGACAATATGATTTTTCAATATCATAGCCTTCATATAGAATTAAATTTTCATTGTACCACATTTTTAATAATGTTCCATAAAAGATTGCTTTATCATATGATATATTTAAAAAAATTGCTTTAATTAATAAAATTTCTAAGTTGCCATTTTCATCAGAATTGAATAGTATAGCATCATTTTCTTTATATGTTGTATTAAGATAAGAAATTTGTTTAGTTACAAATTTAAATTGTTCTGGGATATCTACATTAAACATATTTTTTGAAAAATACTCAACATGGTCATAAATAATGGTAATTCTAAAACGATCTTCATTAATGCTTGCCTGAGTTTCTTGATGACTTTTGGCAAGTGTGAAAGTTATATTTTTAAATTTTTTACATAATTTAGCTTTGTTCTTAAAATATTGGTGTTTTTGTTCGAATGGTAATGTCCGCAAATTTTTTAGAGGACCGAATTTTTTTATAAGACCCGGATAATGATAAATGTAATGGTGCTTTGGTCTTAATGGAGAATTTGGAAAACATTCCTTCCTGAGTTCGAAATAAATACTAATATGGTATGACAATAAAGAAAAACCATTATCAGTTATGGTGGGCGCAAGAATTATACGACACATATGAACCATTGCTTCTAGAAACTTCCACACTGGTTCCTCAAAATCATGAACTTTACCTAACATTAACAATGGGATAAGAGTTAAAGCATGTACAATTTCATTAGCTTTTCCGGGAATTTTTTTCATATTGTTTTCTATAATTGGAAAATTTAAATGAAGTTTAAATTTTTTTCTAAAATATGCCAAAGATAAATTTATAAAGTTAATTGTGATATTAAATTTCAAAATGAAATGTTTTATAATCAGCATAAGATCGTATGGAATAAGCCCTTCGTATAAATCATGGCCCAAACAAGGAGGAAGTCCGGGATTACATACATGGAAATATTCAAGAGTGTTAAGACATGAATCAAATTTTATTCCCTTTATCATATTTTCATTTCCAGAATGTAAATCTGCAACATTCAAATTATAATTTTTTGCATTTCGAGCTTCAGAAATCTTTAGATCATAGTTTTTAAGTTTATCTCGTGTGTAAAGACAGTATCTACAAAAGTATTCTGTGCTGCTAAAATTTTCAGAAAATCCGCCTATCTGGTGACTACCTAAATTATCTCCTAGCATGGCGTATAGGGTACCAAAATGTCGTGTAACTAATTTTCTACAAGGATCATAAATTTCCATTCCTTCTTTTTCTAATATATTAATATCTTTTAAAACCGGTTCTAATAATTTTTGGAAACCAAACATTTTTGCAAATCTTTCATTACATAAGAAAACAAGTTGAATATTTTGAATTGATCTATACTTTTTATTCAAATTTCCTATTATAAAATAACACCCGAGGAGTTTATGTTTTTTTTTTGAAGATGCTAAAGGACTGCATGTTTCAAATGCGTCTTGGAATAATATTATTTCAAGTTTATTGCCATTTCTTAAAAAAGTATTTTCTTTATAAATAGATCCGTCATTGTAATCTTTGTAAATATTACTTTCAGAAATTTTTGCTTCGTTAAATTTATTTAAGAAAGATTTAGTTGACATTAAAGCTTGTATTGTTTTCAAAATTGGAACATTATAAAAATGACAATTGTTATGATATTTATCCTTTCCTAAACCAATTTTCACTGGAGTAACATATTTATAATGATTTTGTATGCATTGTTTAATTTTATATGAGGACTGAAAATGATTTAAATCGGAAACTAAATTTGTATTTGTTACAACACTTAAAATTTCACTTTCATGTTTTGAAATATTAAGAATTTTACATAAATTACTTAATTTTTCAATATTTTTATTTGAGTTATTAACCAGAATTTGGCGAAGTTCATCACACATAAACTTCAAGGCAATTTCTGTCAGTTGAAATTTAGATTTTAATTGTATAAATAAATCAGCAAAAGCATTATTTATAATCAAACTGTTAAAATTTTCTTCTGAAAAATTTTCAGTTAAATTTTCTTTAATAACCGTATGACTTTTGTTTTTTTAAATAAACAATTATATTGACAATTATTTTTTGATCTACGTAAATACAAATGTCTATGATACAAACTAAGATTATTCTTTGAAAAATTACACATATTACATTTGTATGACATTTTACAATTTTAATTTAATAAATTTTTTTAACCTCAAATTTTTCCACGTTTTTTTCACTAACTGAACTGGTTTGCTCTAATTGACATCAACTTATGCCGTACATAGTGCGATCGGGTATATCGTCAGTATAGCGTCGTTTTTAAAACGAATAAATAACATGTAATTTACGATTACGAACACTGTAAAAAACACAGATTTTGTGTGAATAAAAGAGACAACTAAAAACACATTGTAAACGAGGAAATTAACTTTATTATTGAGTAAAATCACATCAAAAATGATAAAAAACGCAAATTTGTGAAATCACACGTCATAGTAGAAAATATGCAACTATGACGTGCTTATTAATCATTTATTTGGGTTACATAACACATTTTTTAATGAGATTTTACTACCTGTTTTTAGAGTGCACTATCACCTAATAAAACCCATGATGGTGGAGGATATAGCTTGTTTTTAAAAATAGGGCTATTATACAGCACCCGAGTATCTTGGACCGAGCCTGGATAACCAACGAATAAATCAAGAAACCGGAAATTAACATCACATATTGCTTGGCATTGTATGGAATAGTCTAATTTCCGGTTTATATATTGGTTGTGAAGATGTGTGGGACAAGCTATTTTTATATGTGTCCCATAGATTGCTCCAGCAACGCAATTATTAAAAATCGATGTCCTAGCACGTCTTCCAAATTTTTGCCCGATATCTGGTAAATAACTGGTAGCCGGTAATCTAATCACCCTCGGCATTATACGGTCGAACGATAAATCCAGCATTTTATGGAATATGTCATTTATTATTGACGTATATCCATAATTTCACTCACCATTCTGTAACTGGTGCCACTTCCCAGCCATAACAAAAATGCCATCAGTTCAAGCTCTGGAGACCACCCACTACACTTTTTATTTAATCAAATTTGGTAAACTGTTTTGGCTGATACGCGTTATTGTTTACGGGTCTCAATGTCATCGTATGCCAAAATTTGTTTTATTATTGGGTTTTGGCTTTGTGGTATTCGCGTGAAGTTTGTCCAAAATTTGTCCTAAATTACAAAAACAACAATTACGACAAATTTAGGACAAATTTCACGCGTCTATTTAGAAGTGTGAAGTTTGTCCTAATACTAAATAAATTTGTTTGTATTAGTGACAATAATATACAAAATTCGGATAAACCGATCAATTTTTAAAAGCAATTTGTCTTATCAGCAAACGTAGAAAAATTAGCAATGTTCAAAGATAAGAAATCTAAATACAATAATAAAAACTAATTCAAAATTTTACTAAAGGGATAAACACGAGCGTGAAGTTGTTTAAAGTAAATGAACGGAAACCTTAATGTTCCGATTAATAGTAACAATCCTCTATCAGTAGTTAAATGACTTCTGACAGAGCGTTTATACATTTCAGGGTAGCTGAGGACTATATTTAACTAAAAAATATTAAAGCTTTCTTAAATCTAGAAGATAAGTATCTTAGGACAGGGGTGTTTTATCACGTTGTATGTTAGTACAAAATTGAAATTTTAAAAAATTCTTCTACTAAACCAGGGATCGTACCCAGATAGCGATATATATTTTTAGGTAGCTGAAGTGTTTCTCTAACTAAAAAATATTAAAGCTTTCTTAAATCTAGAATTTAAGTATCTTAGGACAGGGGTGTTTTATCACGTTGTATGTTAGTACAGAATTGAAATTTTAAAAAATTCTCCTACTAAACCAGGGAAAGCTTAAACATTTTTTAGTTAGATATGGTCTTCAGCTACCCAAAAATGTATATCGCTATCTGGGTATGATCCCTGGGTTAGTAGGAGAATTAGTTAGATATGGTTTTCAGCTACCCAAAAATGTATATCGCCATCTGGGTACGATCCCTGGTTTAGTAGGAGAATTTTTTAAAATTTCAATTTTGTACTACCAAACAACGTGGTAAAATACCCCTTATCTAAGATACTTATCTTCTAGATTTAAGAGAGCTTTAATATTTTTTAGTTAGATATACACTTCAGCTACCGAAAAATGTATATCGCTATCTGGGTATGATCCCTGGTTTAGTAGGAGAATTTTTTAAAATTTCAATTTTGTACTACCAAATAACGTGGTAAAATACCCCTTATCTAAGATACTTATCTTCTAGATTTAAGAAAGCTTTAATATTTTTTAGTTAGATATCGTCCTCAGATACCCAAAAATGTTCGAGTAAGAGAGATTTGTTCGTATATCTCTAATAAGGTTCGTTCCTCCTCTGTTCAGCAGGGCGATTTTTTTTTAATATTTTGAATTTGTACTAAAGTACAGGGTTGTAGAATGCACGATTGTCCTATGCCACTTAACTTTATGGTTTTGAATATCTACTCAATTTTTTAGAGTTAGACTTGTGGAAATTTTTCATTTACAATTATTCTTATTGCAAAATTAATACTATTTTTTGAAAAAATTCATAATAACGAGAAATTTTTAATTTTTACTAATACATTCTCAGATAAAAAAGTTAGGACAATTTTAGGACAAACTTCACACCCGTTTTGTGGTGTATATGTCATCTTGTTTCGGCTAACAGTAATACAGAACCATTAAAAGGATTATTGGAACCATTATTTTAATATTAATTTTTGTAAATTTTCTATGAAATTTATTAGTTGTCACTTGTCACAAAAAATTGGAGGTTATAAAAACTAAAATTGACATATATGACGTGGGGAAAAAACTTATGAGGTGGGGAGATTTATTACACATTTCGGACGGCATAATAAAAAATTGTGAATGTAGGGGAATAATAATTCTCAAATAATGTCAAAATTCTGTACTAAAAAATATTTATTACATAGGTTTCGGCCACAATAAAACGAATAAAATGAATTTATAAAGTGTAAGTGATAATATTAATTGGTACAATGGTTTCTGAGGGTTTATGGTACTATTAAAATTAATTAAACCACCATTATGCGTAAATAGTATATATATCAGACGCAAAAATAATATTTGAAAGTAAAATATGTCTCAGCAGTCATACCATGCATGTGTGAGTCATTGGCAAACAACAAAAAGCCCCGAATATACAGGAAAACGGATAAAACCAATGTTGTTTATTTATTATAAGCTTTATTGTTTAGAAATAAAATTATTATATTTTCGAATTCTTAAATAATGCCTAATACGCGATATTAATAAAAGTCTTAAATTCTCGGCACCTCCCACGCAAATCTGCTTGTTTGAATAAAAAAAAAAAATTGATAGTTTGTTTATATACACATATATTTATAATACGCACACGTACATTGTATACATATATTTATATCGCGCAGACATATTGTCTCTATATGTATAGCATTGTTGTATATTATTTACATTGACATTATATTGACTAACCGCACATAACAAAATAAACCAACCAACATAATTTATGTCACTGTTAACAAATAAAATTTGTGATTTCATAGATTCTATATATCGATATCACTATATCTACACACACACACATAGCTTAACTACCTTAAATCGATTTACATACGTTAAATAAGATAACCACACCTCACCAATATAATTTATATTGTATTGTCGATGTAGAAAGATATATTGTAATTTACGTATATATATTCGAGAATGTCTTATAAGAAATAAAAATAAAAATTAAATTACATGTTTTGTTTTTCTAATACATAAAATATTTTATTAAAAATAAATATTTTATTTACAATAAAAAAAACATATTTTTTCTTTTAAAACAAATAATATAAAATTAGTTATTTCTTAAATTAATGTTAATAATCAAGCGGGTTGTCTAAACCCACATACATATATGTATGTTTAATTATTTTTATGTATATATTTTTGTTTTGTTAATATGAATGTAATGTAATAAAAATTTAATAATAATTTTTATAATCGTAACGCGAAGATTTATGTATATTTTGTCGAACAACTAACGATACCTCAATTTATATGTACATTTATATACGTATTTGTTGATTAGTACGCTAGATTGGTGATCAATTCAATAGGCAATTTTAAATTTATGACTTCCCTGTTGCAATAATATTTTGAATTATGTATGTATTTGTTTTGTCGTAAAACAACAAGATTTGTATCTTTATTATTACCATACTTATTATTATAAAAACAGTGCTGGTGGTAATTTTTAACTTACAAACTCAACAATCGCCAAAATCTCTCCTGCGATGTCCTAAGCAAATTTATTTCCATTAATCGATTTTTCGAATTAAAATTAACCTAACCTTTTAATTTCGATGATTTGAAGTAATGTAAACTTTACATAAGCTTCCAGTAGTTGGTCACTTTGGGAACTACGGTTCTGGTTTGAGGTAAATTTTTCACTGAATCCCCGAGATTTATTCAATAAGGTAGTTAGGACAAACACTTTCGTGTACATTGAACTATTTTTTTTTTTGCCTATATGAATAATTCAGAACACATTTAAGAATGTACTCTTGCATATCATAATTTATATACATTTTTGCAAGGTTGAAAATAGGATTTTTATGTCTCGGCTATTTATGTAATGTGCATTAAAAAATTAAATTCAAATGCCCATAATTGATTTCGTGATGGAAATTTTATTAATTTTTATTTTTATTTTTATTTTCAACACATATAATTCATGTTAATAGGTCACGTAATGAATAATCAGTGACAAACTGAACCAATTAAATAATTAGTTTATAAACATGAAAATGAAATTGTATATAGTGCTAAAGTAAAGCATTGATTTTTTGTATAGACATGATTGGTATATATATGAATGAAATTCAATCGGTTTTTTGAACTATATGTTGGCTGTAATTGCTCGTGTTATAGTTATAAAGTACAATGTAATTTTGTCAATACTTATTTAATAAACAATACACGTCAGAATATTTCATAATTTGATCACTTATTACGATGTGGAAGTTTGTCCTAAAAGTGTCCTAACTTTTAATATATGGTAAATGTATTGGTGTTGATATCAAATAAATTGCATATATTGGGGCGGAAATATTTTATTTTAAGTTCTAATTAAGTAATGCTGTCCAATTAATAAATTACAATTAATAAATACAACAACAAAATATTATATATAACGCACCCTTAAATAAGAAAAAAAAAATTAAAATTTGGAAAACATATAACTCGTCATAATATTGCATAAAAAATCATACTAAATCAACCCAAAATACATAAGTACGAATTTCGTAAGAAGTGGACAGTTTATGGAATAATTTTTAATTAGAATGGCCGTGACCGCACCTGTGCTGATATTTTTTAGTATCTCGCATCATAAATTGTTTTGCGACTATGTTCAATCATATTTCAATATTGAGTTTACAAACACACCTAATTAAAAGAAACCAAATATATGAATGTACTCTCTTTCTTTTTGAATATTGTTAACCGTTATATTCTTATTGCATTTTATAATACCATTAGAAAAATCAGAAGGTATATAGTCTTGATTGGAATAAGTCGTATTACAATCTATATATAATAAATATCAATAATATAAATATAAATATAGTGAAGTTAGTTTTATTAATTATCTCCACACCATATTGTGTAATACAACATTTTGGCGACGAGAATTGTGAATATTTTTTTTCCCCTGAAACAGTGAAAGTGCGTCCTAACGAAATCGCAAATAAAAAATATTACAACCGCGTGTGTGTACAGTGAACAAAATGGACGTCAATCAATTTAAAGAATTGTTGCAAATAATGCAAAATTTATGGCGAATAAAATAGAAGAAGAGGCGGTCAAGCGAGCATCTTTCCTCGCAAGTGTAGGAGACACATCACTGGAATTGCTTCAAAAACTATTCCATAACGATCTAATGAAAAAAACCTTTCAAGATTTGACTAAAGCGTTAACTGTTCATTTTGTGGAAAAAACACATGTGCTCGTGTCGCGGTGCAATTTCTACAAAAGTCGCATGATGCCAGAACAGTCATACGCAGATTGGATTGCCAATTTACGCGGAGCAGCGCGAGATTGCGCATTTGTTTGTTCAAAAGCTGGATGTGAAGAACCTTACACCGAGTGGGAAATTATTGATATGCTGGTCAAGCATACACCACATGAGGCGGTCCGCAATGCTGCGTTGCTGAAACCCAACCCCACACTGGATGAAGTAATCGAAGTATCACAAGCATATGAATGCTCTAAACGATCCTGTGCAATTATCAAAGAAGGAGTTCAAGCTACCATTTCCGATTCAGCTGTAGTCAATTACATAAAACCAACGGAGGGTCATAATCAACAGCGGACAAATCAAAGAAGAGGTCGAAGTCGAGGCTATAACCGGTCACGTAAGTTTAATAATAAATAGTCTTCAACCAGCTTAAAATCGTGTCCTGAGTGCCAAGAAGCCCATGAGCGTCGAGATTGTAGACACATCACAGCTATTTGTGACAAATGTGGAAAGAAGGGTCATATCGCAAGCGTATGCCAGTCAATCAATCGGGAGACATCAGTAAATCATAATCGACCAGGAACACATCGTGGACGCGGTCGAGGTCGAAACTACTTCTCGAGGAATCACGTAGTTCTGACTGATTTTCATTATATAAACTCTGTTTATCACCTAGAAACAGAATTCCGAGAAGAAACCGATCAAGTTTCAACCGCAATGGTGCAAGGTCCGGAAAAAATTATGGTCGATATCAGTGTTAACAACAGACAAATCTCTATTCAAGTTGACACGGGAGCATCTTGCTCTATGGTTGGACTTGAGGGATACTACCAATTGGGCTCTCCAGCATATGAACTGACGAATAAGGTTCTGAGGGCTTATGGCAATACCCGCGTTCCGCTCAAGGGAGTTGTTAAGGTGCAAATTATGTGGGAAAATAAGCAGTGCATGCTGCCACTTTTGATCGTCGACAACAACGAAGCATCAAATATTCTTGGTCTAGATTGGTTCAAGGCACTAAATTTTGAACTATGGACATCAGCAAATCGTAATCTAGTCAATATCTGTTCGGTGCTAAGTACGTCTCAGCAAAACCTAGTCGAGTGTGCTTCGAGGATTTGTGCGGATTACCCGAATCTGTTTTCGCCTACTCTCGGATTGTGTAACTCTTTCCGGGCGGAAATCACATTAAAACCTGACGCTCGTCCAAAATTTTTCAAGCCTTACAACGTACCATTTGCTTTGAAGAAGGATGTGGATGAGGAGATTCAGATACTAGTGTCCAGCGGCATCCTTAAATCAATCAATTTTAGTCGATGGGCCGCCCCAATTGTAGCGGTAAAAAAGCCAGATGGTAAAGTCAGAATATGTGGAGATTTTAAAGTTACCATCAACCCACAAATAGAAATCGATCGGTACCCAATTCCGCGCATTGAAGAATTGTTTCACAAGCTTCAAGGAGGGCAGTTCTTCACTAAAATTGACTTAAGTGATGCCTATCGTCAAGTCGAGTTGTCAGAGGAGTCTAAACAATTGACGGTAATTAATACACCCTCTGGCCTTTTTCAATACCAACGTCTACCTTTCGGAGTGGCCAGCGCTCTTGGAATTTTTCAAAGGTTGATGGAAGAAGTTACCGCCGGTATTCCAATGTGTGCGGTGTATCTAGATGACGTAATCGTCACTGGAGCGACCAACGAAGATCATCTCCGAAATCTCAAAGAACTGCTGAGCCGTTTTGACAAGTATGGTCTACGATGTAAGAAGGATAAGTGCACGTTTGCAGTGCAGGATATAGAATACCTGGGGCACATCATCAACGCACAGGGCATATATCCATCAGAAAAGCGATTGGAGCCATTGAAGAACATGCCGCGTCCTACTGATGTCAAACAAGTAGAGGCATTCATTGGCAAAATAAATTACTACAATAAATTCATACAGAATTTTGCTTCGATTGCCGCTCCACTTAATGAGCTCCGCCACAAGGGTGTGAAATTCGTTTGGACCAATCGACAAGACACCGCTTTTCAGACACTGAAATCGCAGCTGCTAAAAGCGTCCAGATTAGTCCACTACAGAGAGGATTGTCCAATCATCCTTGCTACAGACGCATCCAAGTACGGTGTTGGTGCTGTAATTTCGCATCGTTTCTCAGATGGATCCGAACACCCTATCGCTTTTGCGTCAAAAACATTATCGACAAGTCAGCAAGCATACGGTCAGATCGAAAAGGGGGCGCTTTCTATTATTTATGGAGTGATGAAGTTCCATCAGTATTTATACGGCAGACATTTTGAGTTGCTAACGGATCACAAGCCATTGACCACAATTTTTCATCCAAACAAGAAACTGCCAGTCGCAACTCTTCAAAGACTTCAGCGTTGGGCTATTGCGCTCCAGGGTTATAAATATACTATCAAATATCGTCCAACAGAAAAACATGCCAACGCAGACGCATTATCCAGACTGCCAGCAGGCAAAGATGAGGAGTTTGATCACTTTGAAAAAGGTTTGACTAACATGGACCATATAAGTCAAATGGCACTAGAAGACTTACCTATAAATTCTTCGCTGTTTCGTTTCACGTTTCATCCGAGACGGATGGCCGAGTGTTCTTTCCAAGACGGATAGCGCGCTTAACCCATTTTACAATCGAAAGTTTGCTTTATCTTTACAGTCAAATTGCATTCTTCTTCAAACAGAACATACCCGAGTTGTCATTCCAAAAGCAGTCCAGCTAAACGTACTTCAGCTTCTACACGAGGGTCATTGGGGGTCAACTAGAATGAAACAGATCGCTCGGAGACACATTTGGTTCCCGAATATTGACTAAGAAATAGAACGAATCGTATCAGAGTGTAAAGTGTGCCAGTCAAATATGAGTGAACCCAGGAAGACATTTTCCAGTTGGCCGGCTGCGAAGCATCCTTGGGAGCGTATCCATGTTGATTTCGCAGGTCCATTCTTTAATAAGATGTGGTTAATCTGTGTGGACGCTTTTTCGAAGTTTCCGTATACCGTTGAGCTGAAAGATATCACTGCAGTTACCACGGTACAGGCGCTTCAATCAATCTTCGCAATTGAGGGTCTACCCGTAACAATAGTGTCTGACAACGGCACCCAATTCACGTTAGAAGAGTTCCGAAAATTTTGTGAGCTTAATAGTATTAAGCATCTGACGTCAGCACCATTTCACCCAGCTTCGAACGGGCAAGCCGAACGGTTCGTCCGAACTTTCAAAGCATCCTTCACCAAAATCATTGCAGAGGAAGACAATAGACAAAAAGCTATTTTTAAGTGCCTTAATACTTACCGAGCTACTCCTGATCCATCTAGTGGTAAATCTCCAGCAGAACTTCTACACGGGCGACAACCGCGTACTCTCATATCAGTCTTAGTACCGAATCCACAACATCAGCATTGTGAAAAAACGTCGAAGTTTTACCCAGGTCAAGCAGTGTACGCCAGATATTTCGGGCGTGGGGAAAAGTGGATTCCGGGAATAATCTCTAAAGTCATAGGACGAAAAATAGTCATCATAGAGTCATCGCGCGGAGTCTGTAAACGCCACCATAATCAGATTCGTCTAAAGTCTCCAGAAGTCCGACGACCAACTTCAATAATAGCGAACGATTTTAACTTGGACCAGAGTTTAGAGCAAGAACCATTACTAGCAGAACGATCAGTACTACCGTTGCCATCACCTAAGCTTTCGCCGAAAATAATACAGCGAATGCCAGAACCAGAAGCAGCAACGTCGGTCTCACCAAAACCATCCGCATCAAGAGATGCAAACGGTAATGCCAACCAGGCCAACTTACCTATAGACGTTCGTCGCTCAGAGCGACCCCGAAATAAACCATTACGGTATAGGCAAAATTAAGAGGTGGAAAATGATGTATCTCGCATCATAAATTGTTTTGCGACTATGTTCAATCATATTTCAATATTGAGTTTACAAACACACCTAATTAAAAGAAACCAAATATATGAATGTACTCTCTTTCTTTTTGAATATTGTTAACCGTTATATGCTTATTGCATTTTATAATACCATTAGAAAAATCAGAAGGTATATAGTCTTGATTGGAATAAGTCGTATTACAATCTATGTATAATAAATATCAATAATATAAATATAAATATAGTGAAGTTAGTTTTATTAATTATCTTCACACCATATTGTGTAATACAACATTAGGCCATTGTGTTCTCCATTTCCTGGCCGCACAAAAAATTTTTATTTTGGATATTTCATATCCAAATATGTATAAAAGTCCGAGAAAGTACGAATTTCGTAGGAAGTGGGCAGCTTATGGAATAGTTTTTATTGAAATGGGCCGTGCCCTCACATGGAGTGATAGTTTTTTGTTAGGCCATTTTGGTTTTCAATAAATGACGCACAGTAAACTTGAATATTACTTACCTAAACTCGAATATTTCATATCCATTCACATATATAAACGTCCATTTTCTGGCCACAGAACAACTTTGTAGCTTTTATATATTTAAAGGCCATTACTGGCTTCTTAATGAGTCAATAATCGGGTTCCACCGGTGTCGACCCTGAGTTTGGTTCTCATACTCTCTTGTACAACTTGAAGTCGTTTTCTACACCGTGGAGTCACTTTCGCTGGCAAGGACCTCTGCGCCTACCATATGGTGGTTTTCCCTTCAGAGATCGCTGCAAAATTCGTTTCGGATCAGCTCGAAGAACGTGATTGAACCAGCGTACTCGTAGAGTTCTTACTTCATGTACAATGTCAGGGATCTTCATCAGATCTCTGATCTCAACATTGTACAGAGCTCGGTATGTACCATGTACACTGTTATCGTGAGTGATAAGAGAATCCAACTATTTGAACTTCCTCACTCTCTCAAACGTGTAGTGGTCACTATTCAAATCTGGTGCGCCATTGTCCCTTCTCTCAAGTTGAATATTCATATATTTTATTTTGAACTCTTTGATTTGGAGTTCAACAGACGCTGAAAACTCTACAAGCGCATACATTATTTTTTCACTCCGCTGCTATATAGGCGAATCACGCATATGTCATCTGCATATGCAAGCACTTGATTGGACTGGCTATATAGGATGTTGCACTGAGGTGTTTTAGTTTTACGAAAGTTGTACTTTAACATGAGATTAAAGAGTATCGGGTATAGAGCATCTCCCTGTCAAGCACCCGAGTTAACTGTAAGAGAGGAGTGATTCTATCCAATAAAATGAAGGATAGTAACTTGTATGCTGTGCAAAGGGGATCTAGACCGCGATGATTCTCACATTTCAAGTTGTTCCTCTTTTTGTAGATTGGGCATATCGCGGCCATTTTCCATTCATCAGGCATAACTTCGGTTCTCCATACTAATCGGATATGGTCGAAAAGACAGTGCCACAAAGTATCCCCTCCGAATATCATATAATTCCTCATGGGATGGATCCTCAGTCCAAATCTCCGCAGTCTGTCTTAGAGGTGGCTCAACAACAGTATGTGACGCATGATGAACATCCAGCCTATATAGGCGAGTGAATTTTGTGCTAAAAGTGTCCTAACTTTAAATGACGTAATTTAGGACAAATTGAGGACAAACTCCATCCGCACCAATTATTTTAGTTCTTCTATATCAATCTAATTTTTCTGAATTATTATAGTATTCTTAAAATTCTTAAAAATCTAAAATTCTTGAAATTGTTCTCGTTTTCAACATTCTTTATAATGTAAAATTGGTCATCTTTTGCTCTAGTTTTGAAATATTTCACCAGATGTCAGACATGATGTTAAAATACGGGTCAAATTACGCAGTTCTGTGATTACGTTTCAGTTTTATGACTAACAATATACATACCTATGTAAGTATATGTCACAAAAGTCAATATTAGATATACATAATTTCAAATTACAATTTATTTGAAATTTGATTTGCTTAATTGAGACGTATTGAAAGCAGTTGGCACCATACCTAGATCACCGTGGTGAAGTTTTTATTGGCAAACTGAAACTGGATTTTATATCATTCAAACCTACAATGTCCAAATGTGAAATATAAAATCAGTGGGTACGTGGCGCTTCGCCATATATAAAACAGCATTTTATAGGCAACATAATTATATTTGTGTACGCACGTCAATATAATTTCAATTAACATTTTATACTCGTACTTATACAAACAATTATCTAAGATTATATACACAACTTTATCATTTTTGAGCTGATTAAGTAATTTAAAAGTGCCTTTACTTATAAATGAAGTAGGTTGTAAATCACTCGACTCCCAAATAAAAAAAAAAAAATTCATTCTCTATAGCGGAATGAAATAAAAATCTTAATTCGGATTAAAATTCAAACATGTATAAACAATCTCACACAAAAAACAAAAACAAAAAATTGTATTCACTCGACGGGTTTCGTTCAATAAAATTAACAGCTTAAAAAAACGCGTCAATAGGTAACATATATGTATGTATATAAAGCGGCAAAAAATAATGTATATACTTACGTACATATATGTACGTACATATGTATATAAGAATATTAAATTAATTATCTTTCAATCTTGCAATTAAATTTACCTAATCGAAAAAAATACCGCGCGCTCTTTTATATTTTGTTTTTTTATTTCCGTCTTCAAGGATTTTCAATTACTTAAGCTTTTTTTAATTTATACAAAAAATTGTTAACATCTAAATCAGAAAACTCTCGTACACATACTTATAAGTATGTATGTGTATTACATAAATGTATGCAAAATACATATATAATTCTATAAATAAATAATATAATAATATTTTTTGCTGGTAAGAAGGATAAAATTATGTTCATTAATGAGAATTTAATCATATATCTACATATGTACATGTAGAATGTATATGTCGGGTTGTGAATATGGCTGGCTCGTTCAAGATTTTCTATATTTAACAACTTTTTATTTCTTGAGTGTTTGCCATTTCTTCCACCGATCCAATAAGCTGCACAATAAAACAAATGATTCCAAAAGAGCGCAACAGAAATTTAATGACATGTAACAAATTTACGTCTCAATTTAATTTTTTCGATTTTTTTTTTTTTATTCCAAATTCAAATTAATCATTTGATTGATTATTATAATCCTGCTGTTTTCTTGAGAAATGAGAATTTTGAACCTGCTTTAGTCGAATCGTTAACATACATACGTATGTACATAAAACGAAATTATTCTTTCTTGCCTATATATTTCAGTTAATTTTCTTTTCAAAAAAAAAAAAAAAAAAATTTGTAATAACTAATAAGAATATTCGTGAATAGTGGATCAATTATTGATGAATATTAAAAAAAATAAAATATTGTTATATTCTTTCGATGCCCTCTGTAGATTCTCCATATACGTATATACGTACTTGTGTGTAATAACAAAAAATCAATTATATTTTACATTTTGGGCAGATTATAGTTTATAAGAAATCGTATACCATGTATGTACATCATGATTAGTTAATTTTTGGTTGTTACTTGGTGGTAAAGTCATATCCGGTTTGCTGTAATGAATTTAGAATTATAAAATATCACAAAAATTAAACAATGCAATACGAGGTAACAATTATAATTTATAAAACAACCAATTACTGTTATTACTTATAATTGTTAAACCTAAGATAAAATAAATTGTAAATCCTCATTAAAAATTATAACGATTCACTTTTGAAGTTACATGTATAGTTATGGTAAATCTTATACCTGAACTGTGGCAGTATCTTATCTATATATAAATCGTATTCTGAAAGATTTAAAACAGAACATAAGCATGAAGCATACTTTTACATAAATACATTTTTTTTTGTCTCATAATTTGTCTATCTTTCTTATGTTCATTTTGCATAGATATAACCCATTAGTTAGTTTTCCCAATTCTTTACTCAGCATACTATACGTAACTCAACATTTTGATGCTGACCAAGCCGTTGTATGTGTTTCTTTGCATGAATTCTTCTTCGTTTCTGACATATTCCATCCGGAGGTCCCTATATGTAGGTTATCGTTTCTCATATACCAAGGAGCGTTCACTATTCCACGTAACACTTTATTTTAAAAAGCCTCATTTAAAGCCTCAAAGCTGAATACCATAAGTCCATATAGGTTTTAAATCTTGTTGGTATAGTAGCAACTTATTAGGTATTGACAGTTAACTATTAGAATGGTACCTTGGGGAACCCCTGCAGATACCCTCTTTAGCTCGGAACATTTTTCTTCACATCTAACGCGAAAATATCTGTTAGCAAAATAAGATTTCAATATCTGAAAGTATTCTTTTGGCAAATCTGGATGCAATTTATATTCCAGTCCATTCTGCAATACTTTATCGAAGGTCTGTGCTACATCCAGAAATATTGTTGAGCATATTTTCTTATTTTCAAGTGCATCTTCAATAATACTTGTAATCCTGTGAAGTGGCTCTCTCTAAATCTATCTAGGTTAACAGTTTCTAAAAAATTTTCGAAAGTACCGGAAGCAGAGAAATTGGCCTTTATGACTTTTTATGATTAGATTGTTTGTTCGGCTTTGCATGATAGCAATTATTTCTGCTACTTCTCATTGCAGAGGTACATATTTCAGTCGAAATGAAGGGTTGATTATATGAAGAAGTTTTCGCACCCCATTCTCAGGAAGTGCCTTCACTATTTCACCTGTAATTAAATCAGGTTAAAGTAGACTTACAGGTGGTATTTCTCTAGCATATGGTTGGAACGTTTCTTAAAGATGAGATGCTTTCTATTTGGCACTTGTTATCGGTATTTGATAATTTGGTCTTTTTTAATGCTTTTGTATAGCTTTCCATAGAGTATACTCAGTGTCTTTATCATCTGTAGACTACGAAGATAACGGGTGACCGATTCATTTTTCAGTTCTTTAATTCTTTGCTTAAGCATATTGCAGAGGTAATTAAAAATTATTTTGCTTTGTGGTGCTCGGTTTCTCTGCCATGTTTTCCTCGCTTTCCGTTTTTCATTAACCAACTCCCTGATCTCGACTGGATAAGTGAAATTATTACGCTCCTTCTTTTGGATTACAGGGGTACTATCCCATGCTGCTTGTTGTATATTATTCATTAATATGTTCTACTTCATTTTCTAATTGTACCAGATGCTTGATTGGTATAAGAAGATCGGTGTTGTCTTCAACCGCAATTTCTTAAATAATTCCCAATTGGTTTTGTTATTTGTTATAGTCTAGGTGGATTTTCCTTGTCAACAATCGTGGAACTAACAGATCGATGAGAGACTTTCACTATTTTCTAGAAAATTGTGGTTTTCGGATATACCTCTTGTAATGTAGAAATCAATTATATCCGGAGTTTTCCTTGTGTCAGTAGGTCAGTACGTTGGTTTTCGTCCTGAAAGAAATTCACAATTGTATAAGCTCGACCTGCGGCGTATAGTTCTCTACCATTTGGAGTTGTTAATCTTAACCGCCAGAAAGTATTTAATATACAAATTCAGCCAGCTTCTTAAATTGAGAATGCGAATAAAATCAATAAATATTCTTAAATGCTTTTACTACTTATTATACTTTCCAGATATATTTGTGATTTTTTCCCGCCAGATTGGGCAGTTGATCATTCTGTGGTAAAAACATCCAAGGAACAGAAGTTGAATTCTACATTTTAGAATTAAACATAAACGAATAATGAACAAAACGAGTTCATGAAAAAAAAAAAATTTCAATTTAAAAATATTTTTTTTTTAACTACTTTAATTTATAAGCGAGTCAGCTAATGCAAAATGTATCATTTTAAGGAAATATTGAGGACAATATGACCGTAGAACGTACAATTTCCTATAGCAACCAATAAAAGTCTATTAAAATATCAAAGTATTCAAATTCATTGACTGAATTTACTAAAAAGCAATCATTTGGAGGGCATTGTAGGTTATGGTTGCATTCAAAAGGATGATAGTTATCTGATACGTCCTCTAAAATGAAATAATTTCGTGTTCTGGCTTACGACAAAGTTATGTGTTTTTAGCCATACAGATAACATATTTAAATCATGATGTGAAAACTGGGGCTAGCGTATTTAAAGGAAAAATCATTAGCAAAAGCATTAAGCAACTCACATAACTGCTGCTGAAATATGCCTTTTACTCATACTAAAAATAATAAAGGGGCTAAAACAGAATTCTGTGAAAATCCCATATTAATTGGCAATTCAATCCTTGGATAGCACAGAAAATCTGTTGGCATTAATATTTCGTTCCAAATTATCACTCACGTACCGACGTTTACACTCACGTAAAAATAAATAACACCATATACAACTTAAATTTTATTTTTATTTAATTTTTAATTTTCATAATTTGGTTTTTATTCGAATGTCAAATTATAGGCGACTGCCAAACTTGTGTATTTTTAGCTTGGCTCTACAGTATATATAACAATTTGAGTACATAATATATAACAAATACAAATCTAAATAAATACATTATTGAGGTATATAGTATATACATAGTTAATTTATACAAATCTATATGGATCAATATAAATACATAAATTGAAACTGGAATACAATTTATTTGGTTTTATGTTGTAATGACGTACACGATTGGCGCGAATAGTAAAACCTAAAAAATCCAGATGGAACAAACAATGTTGAGAAAATCGCTGACGTACAGCGACCGCAACATCACTCCCCTTCCAGTGAAACGCAATGACAAAACAATATTGTTCGTATATGTATAAGTTAACTCATTTGAATGAAACACCTTGACGACTTGGAGTACTCAAACTGGAAACAGCATCTGAAATAATATACACAGGTTTCAATCTATCGATAGAAATCGATAATGATTTACCCTTAAAATTAACAATGAAATATTTCCGTAATCTTCTTAAAACTTTAATAGGTCCTTCATATTTTTGACCAGTTTTGATTTTATCGACTCTGACGAAAACGAATTCACACGAGTTGAGCGAGTCAGGAACAAATACGAGTTTGTTATATTACCGAGGTTCTGATGGTTACATTTTGAATACGCAATTTTAATAGTTTAGTAAAACTATTAGGATCCGTAAGAATGTTAGGTTGAGATGGTGTAATGAATTCACCAGGCACTGTTAATTGCTCACCGTATACCAATTCAGCCGAAGAACATTTCAAATCTTCCTTAATTGCCGTACGCAGACCCAAGAGAACTAATGGAATATCTTCATGCCAGTTTACTGTATTGCAACGTGCCATTAGGGATGCCTTCAAATCTCGATGAAATCGATCTATCATCCCATTTGATTGGGGATGGTAGGCGGTTGTGCGTATTCTATGTGTTACTAACAATTTAGTCAGATCTGAAAATAGTTTTGATTCAAACTGGGATCCTTGATCCGTTGTTATAACAAGTGGGATTCCAAAACGGTACACATATTGTGACACAAATGTTTTCGCTATACGGTGTGGGCAGTCATATCAGCAATCGGATAGGCTTCTGGCCACCTAGTAAACCTATTCACAATGGTTAGTATGTATGAACATCCATTAGATTGTGGTAATGGACCTATACCAAATCCATATGAATATGTTCAAATCTTACGCTGGGAAGGTTGAAGGTGCCAGTTTCAGATCAAGTGTGACGACTTACCTTACATTTTTGGCATTATAAACACGCTTTTGACCACTAATTGCAATTTTTGTTAATATTGGGAAGAAATATTTCGATGATATTGTTTTACGGGTTGAACGTATTCCAGGGTGTGACAGTCCCAGGTTTCGCACCAAACATATTCATCTGAGTCAGATGATTGCGTGTGTTCGAGTTTGAATTTAGAACTTGATTTCCGATTTGTGTCTGACAGTATGGATTGAAGCTCTTCATCGTTCTTTTGTAGGTCGACAAGAACTTTAAGATCTATCGATTTATTTCCCACAGTAGCTATGTCAGGGCAATCGATTCGGGATAAACAATCAGCAACAACGTTATCTTTTCCACTAATGTGCCGTATATCGCTAGTAAATTGCGAGATATAATCCAATTGTCGCGCTTGGCGTGGACTGCGCTCTGTTTTTGATGTTATAGCTGCCGTAAGCGGCTTATGATCGGTGTATATGGAAAATTGTCTTCCCTCAACGAAATACCTAAAATGCTTGAGGGAGAGATAAATGCCTATCAGTTCCCGGTCGAACGCTGAATATTTTGATTCAGATGGGGATATCCAGTTGGGCTGTTGGAGCAGTACTACAGCATCAGTACTGCAGCACCAACAGCCCAACTGGATGCATCGGTGGTGATGTTACAAACTGCGTCAGATTTTGGGTGTGCTAGTAGAGTATGTGTAGCTAATGCCTCCTTACATTTCCGGAACCAATTATCACATTCTTCCGGCCAAGTGAATTGAGCTTTTTTATTTTGTTCATTACGGCCAAGTGCGAATGCAAAGGTGCTATAGCAGATGAGCAATATTGCGTATGAATATAATGTAATAATTTATCATTCCGATAAATTGTTGTAATTGTTTCACGGATGATGGAGATTTAAAATTAGAGATCACTTCTACTCTACTCGACGAAGGAGAAATTCCATCCTTAGTAATAGTATGCCAAAAAAATTCTAAAGACGAAACACTAAAAACACATTTAGATGCTTTAATGTTTAATCCGTATTCGACTAAACGATCGAATAATTGTCTTAAATGAGATTTGTGTTCCACTTCATCTCGACTCGCGACCAAAATATTGTCTATATAAACGTAACGAATTCTAATCCACGAACCACATTGTTCATAAATCTTTGAAAGGTTTGGCTAGAGTTCCGTAATCCAAAAGGCAACCTGGTAAATTCAAACAATCCGAAAGGTGTTATTATGGCTGTTTTGTGAACATCCTCCGGAGCTACTGGAATGTGATGGTAAGCTCTCACTAGGTCAATCTTCGAGAATACCGTACAGCCATTCAGACATAAAGTCTGTCTGATACTGTTATTGCATTCAAACGGCGGTAGCCGCCACAAGGACGCCAATCACTGCTATCTTTCTTCGCAACTAAATGGAGTGGTGAAGATGCGCAGGACGAAGATGGTCTACAAATTCCAAGTTGTACCGTGTGGTAAGAATGGTATAGAACCATTAACAGCAGACAAATAATAATCGGGATGTTTGTTATATACTGAACATTAAATTTGGAACAACTGACAAATCAGCACCTGTATCTACTAAAATGGTTAATTTATTCTTTAAATCCCTAACAAATAAACGGCGGATTTTGTTAGTTCTGCTGGACGCCGTATCACCCGCAGAACTTATTCGTTTTTTGGTTGAGTACCATTTGTATTGAAACTTATGATGGTACCAACACAATGGATATTTGGTTGTATTACGTTTGTTAGTTCTATTTCTCGACCGAAAAGCACTTATCGATCGGCTACGACTTCTTTGGTTATTCGGACCACTAGTTTGATTTATTAAACTATACGCACGACAGTTTTAAGATCACTTATTCCGTTTGCTAATCGCTCGTATTTATCGTTTTGAACTGGTGCTGACCTTACGGTGGGAGGATTGTTTATCATGAATACTGAAAATCCAGGAGAAGCTTCGGATATTTTCTATGTCAGTGAGCTGTGAAATACTTTTGCCATCTTTAATTAAAGGAATTAAGGCAACATTAATAACTGGGGACAATCTACGAAGCCAGAGCTTTCTAATTAAATGTTCACCAAACGTACCAGAAGTGCCAGCTAATTGATTGAAATGACTATAGAGTTCCGACGGCTTTTTGTCTCCCACTCCGTATTTGATAACAACTCTTCTATGCGTCGCTCTTCGCTTAACGAATGTCGTTCAATGAGCTTTTCTTTAAGAGCTTTATAAATATCAGTCGCATGTTGATTTTAAATGTAATCTAAAACCGAATCGATCGCAGACTGTGGTAAAGCTGACAAAACATGGTTAAATTTAATGGCATCTGAAGAAATCTGGGCTAACACAAACTGCGCTTCTGCCTGAATAAACCAAGTCAATGGAGAATTAGTCCTAACTGGAGCCAACTTAACAGATACAGCCTGAATTTCACCTCTATAGAGGTTTCTAATCACGCCTTTGTCATCATCAGCTTCATCACCCAACATAACGACTAATAGAAAACAAAATATTACGCAAAAGCACTAATCCCAATTTTAATCACAATGCACAGATATTTACAAAATTAAAAATTTACGAGTAATGAATATTATAATTAAGTAAAATTTATAAATTGAATTGAAATTTACCAATAAAATTTACTCACACATAAATGGTAGCATCTATACACACCAATAAATATTAGTACAATATTAATAAATAGTATTCCATGTGCAAATTCCATAGTGTTTATCTGGTCATGCGGTTCTGCTTGCGGCTTTCGGTTACACCTTTCCCAAATTGCGAAAACAAAATTTTAATTTGTCATTTTGTTGAAAAACAATTTTTTCTTTTACAATTTTACACGGAGGTTTCATGGCACTATGATGGTCAGTAAATGATGAAATTGGAGTTGAAAATTAGTTGATTAGAACAGTCGGATGCAATAGCGGTTGAAATAACGTTTGTTAAATGAAACAGCAAAATTAGCAGCAAAACGTTGATTAAATCCAACAGCAAATTCCTTTTACCGGTAGTCTTTGGTTGTATATACACTCAAAAAAATATTGAGGGTAAAAGATACAATTTCCTTTTGTTAAACTGCTTACAAACAAAATTTATTAACTTTACATAAATTTGATATTTTAACAGAAACAATTGTTGCTTTAACCTTTTCTCTTTTTAATTAACAAAATTCTTGTTAAATTATCAATTTTTGTTGTAGATTTAATTAAAATTTGCAAATAATTGCGTGGTAGATTTGACAAAATATTTTATCAAATAAATGTAATTTTGGTAAGAGTTACCTAGTTAAACTATTATATTGAACAAATGTATAGGTAAAATATAAAAAACATCGAATCATTACTACAAAAGTCTTGTTAATAACACAAGATGTTGAAATTACATTTTTTTTTTAAATAAAATAATTTACCAAAAGTTTTTGGAAATTTACAAAGAAAATTCATGGTATTCTGTATAATTGATAAATAACTTGCTAAAAATATTATAAAATTTACAAAAGTTAGCATAATAGTAACAAAATATGCTTTGTAAAAAATAAGAATACCCATTTGTACAAATTAGTATTATTTTTGTACATTATCTTTTAAGAAATTAACTATTACAATTATTTTAATACTAAATACCAATTCAAAAAATTAGATTACATCTTTCCTGATGATTTCTCAGAATGAACCAAGAAACCCTGAATGGAATAGTATCTCAACTCTGAACACGCTGTATATATTTATATAATAATTCAATTGAATTAAATCCTGAAACTATATATAAATATACCCTGAAATTTTAGTATATTGTTAAGAATTACGAATAAAACACCAAATATATGTTTCATAAATTCGACCATTCATACATTACTTTTCCAAATGTAAAATACTTGTATTTATATAGTTCTTTGTTGCATTATAGGTTAACCTGTGAGACTATTGTAAAATGCAATGGCGTAAAGTTTCCAATTATTCTGTTGTATAACGTCAAGCAACATGCACTAAATACAGTTTTCTTAATCATGAGAATTTTAGTGTATAATTATCATAAGGCAAATTTTAAACTAACAGAATGTATATGGCAGAATACAAGTAGGATTTGATATAATTAAGTCATATATATATATATATATTGTTCTTTTAACGGTGGAGTTGTACGCAGTACACTTCAAATATCTTTAAAATTCACAATTTTCTTTGTAACGAATACAATTATTTTGTATTATTTAAGTACATTTTTGAATTTTCCAAAAACTTTTGTAACAATTACAATTAACAAACGGGTATTTTGTGTTTCTTAGAATTATTTGTAGAGATCTCACGTACCTTTGTAAACTTTACAAATGATTTGTTTTCTTTACAACAAAATGCTCACAAATTATTTGTGTTGTGATAAATCTGAAAAACTAAAGTCATTTAAATTGTGATCTAGCTACCATAAAGTTGATTTAAGAGCTAAAAGTTGAAATTAATTAAAAATAGTGGAAAAAAGTTTTTATAAAAGTTAACCTTGAATAAGTTTACTAATTAAATAGTGAGTGTGGTAAAACTGACGAAGTAGATCTTTCTAAAAATATTGAAATATTGGTAAATATTAACGATAACTCAAAAGTTATAATATTAGTTAATCAAATTTTAGTTGATGGTGTAAATTCTCATTTTCAAGCGTTTAAAATAAGTAACATCGAAGCATATAGGCAATATGGGTGACGAAGGAAATGATGAAGTCCTTCAACATTTTAATTCAACATTTTAATTTAACCATTTATGATTATGAGGATCAACCAACAACCTATCATACTTTGGAACCCGCAAAGCAAATTACAACGAAAGAATTAAGTATCACCGATGAGGAAAATGCGGTAAATCACAATAACTCAATTACAAGTGGATTTAACGATTCTTTTCTAATAATGGGAATTGTAAAATATGGTGACAGTATGTCAAGGTAGGCAATAAACAATAAATTCAGTTTTTATTATTTTGGTTAAAAATGTTTAAAATTTTCATATATAGAATTGTGCATGGATTTCCAAGCACTGGTTGGATGGTTCATTTAAAGCTGAGTTTTTATGAGAATTTTGTCTAGGAACACAAATAAAGTTCAACCACAAATATAACGAGTGGAAAAGCAAACTTCCAACAGCATAAACCACATCGACTGTTGATCAAGAGTGTAATTTAGTCTGCTCAACTCCAGTTTCAACTGCTCCACCAAACGAAACGTATGTTGATATTTTAAAAATATTGGAGTGCTCGACTGATGGGAAACATCTATTAAAATATTACGAACATAATACAAATTTTAGCGATGGTTTGCGATCCATATTATATCCATATCTTAATTTTAATTAATTTATTCATTTAATTAAATTAATTAATTTTTTAATTTCCCGCAACATGAAAATGTCAACAACATTGGCTGATGAGCTGTCAACAAAAATTGTTGGGGTATTTCCCTTTGAATGTCAGGTCTGTACAATTGAATTTATTGAATTAATTTATTAATTTAATTTTAAATATTTTTTTTTATATATTTAAAGGCAAGGCAGTTCACTATTTGGCAAACAAAGGAAAATCTATCAACTATACCATCAAAAACAAATTATTGATAGTAAGTAAAATTATTAATCTTATCTTTAATTAATTATTATAATTCATAATATTGACAATATATAAACTTGATCTATTTTTACGTTTCTGCAGATGGTTATAAAGGAATAATTCTCTTTTTGTTGGATCACATAATACCACCAACAGCTAAGGAGATAAACAAGATCAATAATAAAAAGATGATTATGAAATACAGCATACAGGACTTTCAAAGAAGCTTCATGCTGATTGGAGCAACTGCCGAGGAATTGTAGGAGAATACATTACATAATGCATATGTATATATATATATATATATATATATATATATATATATATATATATATATATATATATATATATATATATATATATATATATATATATATATATATATATATATATTTATTTCATCACTTTAACAAATATTTGGTAAATTTCACAAAAAGTGTTTACAAACGTTTGGTCTAAAATTCAAAATTCGCTGAATATTTAATGGAATTTTTGTTAAAATAAACAAAACAATTTATTAAATTAACAAATACTTTATTAATTACAAATAATTTTTATCTATTTAAAAAAAAAATTGTTTTATTCACAAACCCTTTTTTTTATATATACAATGTTTTTCGATTCACACAAATATTTAGTTGGTTTTACAAAAACTTTGTAGTAATAACAAAAATTCCTTGTAGAAATCACATATTTTTTGTAAGGCATCCAAATTTTTTTTATTTTTCTGAGAATTTTACAAATTATTTTGTAAATAATTGTTCAGATTTACGAAACATTTGTCAAATTCGCAACAATTTGTTTAGTTCAAACAAAAGTTTTTGTTCATTTAATTTATTTATTTGTAACAATACCAAAATATAATTCAAATTTACCAAGCATATTGTGTTCAATTAACAAATATTGAAAATGTTATTTGTGTCTTTCTCAAATCTATTTTTGTGAATTATTTTGCTATATTTGTTAGTTTTACTTCTGTGTTTCGTAATTTTGTACATTTAACCGGTAATCGTGGTTGGACGTATAGGAACAAAAAAATTGTCAGTAAAACTAGGAAATTGTTAAAATTACTAGGTTTTTTCTTTGAGTGTACGTATAGAGTGTTTTCAGCAAATTTTGATTGATAACGCCAACTCAATGTAGATGTGATGTTGAATGCTATTAAGCCAACTCCTTTTGAAAAATAATCACGTTGATAGAAATTCACGTCGGTAGAAGTTCACGTGGGGGTCACCATTTGTTGGCATTAATATTTCGTTCCAAATTATCACTCACGTACCGACGTTTACACTCACGTAAAAATAAATAGCACCATATTTTCATAATTTTGTTTACAACAAATCTACAACAACACAACTTTTTTAAAACCGTATCATGTTTCACTCTGTCAATACTTTTCGCTATGCTCAGTTACTTGGTCCAAGAATGACTAAGTATTGTTCAGTATTTCTATTTTTCTTAAAACCATATTGAACGAGCAAGAAGAAGGCAGCAATCCTACTTTTTATTGTTTTTTCAAACATTTTAGGAAGTTAGAAGTAGTAAAATTGCCCGATAGTTATTGAGACTAGTTTTCTTGTTCTTTTTAAATATAGGAACGGCTAAATGTCTTTTCAAAGATACAGGACAATTCCCAGTTTCCAGACATAGATTAAAAATAAAAGATAAGACAACAACCATTTTCGACTATCTTATTAGAAATACCGTCCAAATCAGGAGTTGATTTATTTTTAGGCGAAAGGGTGTGGAGACCCAGTTCGCTAGAAGAAATTTCCGAAAAAACTCGACTATATTCATGGAGTCATAATGTTGAGTGATTATTTGAATTATTTGGCGCAGAAAGTAAACAACCATTCTGATTAACGATTTCCCTATTATCGACTGAACTATAATTGGCATCATTAATATAATTAAAAATCAATTTGTCAATTTGTAGATTAAGTATGTATGAGTATATAGAGTCACACAACATCATGGTATTACGTTTTTATCTGTTTTTGTCGGTAGTTCCAATAAATAATCTTTATTGATCGTTTATCAACAGCCTTATATGTAGTAAAAAGTCTTTTAGTAAAATCACCTTGAATTTTTTATGACGAGTATCATAGACCTCAGAGACGTCCCACAAATAATACACATCAGTCCATTCCGCAAACAATATAGTAACTCCGGTAATTTATTATAATCGATGTGGGAACCATCCACTATTATTTTCGATGTAGAATTAGTAGAACGAGCTGCTCCTGATAATGTAATTTCAACTAAACAATGGTCTGAAATTTTTAAGCCTATAATACTCTGTAAGAAACTTGCGGGAAATATATTTCATCAACTCTACGCAAAACATTATCAAAACAAAGCCATGCAAAGGCGCCAGAAACAGCACACAACATGTCAAACTGTACATGGTGTATATAGACAAATCTCAATTAACATTATACAATCTCAATATGTATCTCATTTGGAAATCCTCTTAAATTATGTACGGAGTAAGATATTTATCTACACATTTTTTTTTTAATAGCAGCAATTTAGTAAATTAACTGAATCCAACCATCAATTCAACGAAATTACTTTTTATTTTATTTTATGATCATCTTAAAATAAACATAAATTGTATAAAAAAAATACCATATCATGTCTTAATTACCAATGCAATCATTCAAATAAATTTTTTATTTATTTTGTTTTTTTTTATATAATTTTTTCATCAAATAATACGATAATATCCTATATACATATGTACTATATACTATATACATACATGTGGACGAGTGTTTAAACACAAATTTAGAACAATTCAAATCCAATTAGTAAAACAAATTGCTCATAAATCTTAAATTTAGAGGAACACACAAAAAAAAAAAAAATGAATTAAAAAATTATAAATTTTAATGATTTATATCCAACCAATGCTTTACATATTACAAATATTATTCATAATAATCCACACTCAAGTTTTTTCGTCATAAATATTTTTTTTAACCAACATAACCATCACAAATCATTTATGATAGTTAATTAGGCAATATTTAAGACATCCGAGATGAATTATATAAGAAAAACATTATTTTGTTGAAATTATACCAAAAACCAAAAAAAATACTTTAATTAATTAATTTTATTCAAATAAATTTAAGAAAGGGTTGAAAATGACGGTTTTGTGTACTAGTAGAGGCTTACTGAATTACATGGAAAATATGTATACGCAGCTTGTGTCTAATAAATTATGTATGTATGTAACTGATAATTTGTGATTATCACTTGGTATATTTTATCTCGTAATGTGATGATTATCACATGCTGCGATATACAAAGTGTTTAATTGCAGTTCAGTACACTTATGAATAATAATTTATTATTATGTACTTATATCCAGTTTTCGGCAATATCACATTATCATATTATGGTTATATCCTCACCAACATCTTAGTATTAATCTCTGCTATATATATATATATATATATGTCAAACACTTAGATCATGTGTGTATTATGCGTGCTAATCAAACGATTTAAAAGACACACTGGAATTATTCTAAAAATAACTATTACACAACATGGTTAAATTATCAACCGGAAGCACATTAAATTTAAATTGTTTTCAACGAAATTTTATTTGAAATAGAATTTGAGTAGAATACAATGTAATTTAAAATAATTCAATACCAAGTTCTAACTACTAGTATATATAGTAAAATTCAGCCACAATGCAAGTTCAATTGATAAACGTAAATACATGTATTTTGAGTAATATCAGATTATTCATAATATTAAAATAGAATTAAAGGTCATTGCATGGGACGGTGTACTCCCGTCAATTTTTTAAACAGTTTTAAAGTCCATTACTGGCCCCTAACTGAATCAACAATTTGGCTCCAGCGGTTTCGATTCCGAGCATGGTCTTCATATACTGTCTAAGACAATCTGAAGAGGCCAAGTCGTTCTCTACACCGTGGAGCCATCGGCGCCTGCAACGACCTCTGCGCCTACCATATGGTGGCTCTCCTTTCAGAGATCGCTGCTCAATTCGTTCCGGATCAGCACGCAGAACGTGACCGAGCCAGCGTACTCGCTGAGCTCTTACTTCATGTACAATATCGGGGATCTTCATCAGACCTCTTATCTCGATACTGTACAGAGCTCGGTAGGTACCATCTATTTCGCGTTTTGGGCCGTAAATCACACGCATGACTCTTCTCTCAAATGTTAGGAGCCATCTCTCGTACTCATCCGTCAGCGCCCAACTTTCACATCCAAACATAACAACGGGCCTGATCAACGCTGATTAACGACTGCCAGCTGCCAGCTGCCAGCCGCACTTTAATATCCCCACCCACACTGTTATCGTGAGTGATAAGAGAACCCAAATATTTGAACCTCCTCACTCCCTCAAACGTGTGGTGGCCACTACTAAAATTTGGTGTGCCATTGTCCCTAAAACCAGAGATCAGGTATTTCGTTTTGGACTCATTGATCTGAAGTCCTACTGAAGCTGAAAATTCTACAAGCGGATCAAGTATTTCTTTCACTCCGTTACTACTCAGTCCAATCACGCATATGTCATCTGCATATGCAAGCACCAGATTCGCGATATAAGATGTTACGCTGCGGTGTTTCGGGGCATCGGGGACAGAGCATCTCCCTGCCGAACACCCGAGTTAACTACAAAAATTGTCGATAGCCTGTTCTCAACTTTAACACAGCCTTGAGACTGCGTCACTGTCATCCTACATAGCGGTACCAGTTTTGTTGGCATTCCTAGGTATTCCAGGGCAGACCACAAACTCTCTCGATTGATCGAGTCATAGGCCTGCCGGAAATCCAGGAACACCTGATGTACGGAGATGGATGTCTCATAATATTTAGATAGAATCATCCGCAGCGAAAAGACCTGATCGGTGACTGATCGATTCGGACGAAATCCTCCTTCATAGTCACCAACCAAGCATTCCGCTAGAGGAGTGATTCTATCCAATACAATGTATGACAGTAACTTGTATGCTGTGCAAAGGAGAGCTATACCGCGATAATTTTCACACTTAAAGCGGTTTCCCTTCTTGAAGATGGGGCATATCGCGGCCACATTCCATTCATCAGGTATAATTTCGGTTCGCCATACTAATCGAATAAGGTCGAAAAGACAGTTCTACAAAGTATCCCGTCCGAATATCAAGAGCTCCGAATTAATGCAGTCCACTCCAGGGGAGCGGTTTCGTTTGGATCTCTGCATGGCTGTAGTGAATTCCTCATGGGATGGCTCCTCAATGCAAATCTCCGCAGTCTGTATTAGAGGTGGCTCAACAACAGTCTGTGACGCATGATGGACATCAAGCAGGTCAGTAAAGTGGCCACTCCATGCGTCAAGTACTGCGTCGATGTTGACACAGAGGTTTCCATCCCGGTCCCGAATGGCAGTTGTCGTAGGCCTGAAAGTATGATGCAGTCCAGTAATTTCTTTAAAGATGAGTTGTTGTACTTTCAGAACCTCGGCCTTCCACCATTCTCGCTTCTTCCGTCTAAAAATCCGCTTAGCTGCCCTTCTTGCAAGAGCAGCATTGTTTTTCCTCGCGATTGTGAGACGATGTTGCACTTCATTATGGGCTATATTTTGTTGCTCAACTGCAAAACGACACTCGTCATCAAACCAATCATTCTTGGGTCTGACTTGCACTATACCTAAAGTCTGTTCAGCAGCACTGATAACCGAAGTTTTCAGTACCTCCCAGACAGAGTTCACGCAGTCAGACTGGTAATTAGCTTCATCAATGTTGTCGCTGACAAGAAGTACCATGCGTTTCGCTGTGTTCCCAGACTTTTACGAAAACTTCCATCGTAGCTTTGCAGCGACCAAATGATGATCGCTGCCTACGTTCTTTAGAAATTAACACATGGTCAATTTGCCTGCGGGAAGTTCCGCGAATATGTGTCCATGTCTCTAGATGTATGTATTTGTGAGGGAAGAATGTGCTTGCTACTCTAAGATCATGAGCAACCGCAAAGTACATCATTCTCTCACCATTATCGGTCGCAGTTTCGTGTCGGGAGTACGAACCTATATTTTCACACAAGTCGGTCTGATTTCTGCCAGCTCCAGCATTAAAGTCCCCAATTACCATTCTAACATCGTGTCCGGGTATAGATTCCATCAGATTGTCCAAGTCATTGTAAAATGAGTCTTTATCTTGTGGCTGGCTGACTTATGTGGGCGCATGTACACAAATTATCGACAGGTTGGCTATTCCAAAACAGCATTCTTTACCTGCGGCCCAAGAAGAAATCCAGCTCCAAGATTTCCGAGGTCATCTCCACTGTAGAGTATAGCCCTGGGACACATGGTCTCCACTTTTAGGACAGCGAGTTTCTTGAAGAGCAACGAGTTCCAGCCGATACTTCTTCGTGCACGTGATTAGGCCCTCTAACGCTCCTGGTTTTCTAAGTGATTGCACGTTCCACGTGCCGATCCTAAATGTCGTGTCCGGGTACTTGAGCGGGGGTCCGGCCTTGTTTTGGCGGTATCCATTTTTATTTTTGTTGACTTTATAAACACTTTATTTTTTTACGGATGCGGGTCGTCAGCCCAGCGATCCAACCGTTTAGTCGCCTCCTACGACAAGCAAAGGATACTGTGGTGGTATTCTTGGGAAACATGGGAAACATGTTAAATATTTAGGAGTAATACTACACATATCATGGGAGGAACATATTAATACCACTTGTAATAAAATTGCTCCAATTGTTGGGCTACTAATTTGAAAATCTATTATATTCTCAGGACCATTAATTTTCATCTGAATCGTTTTTAAAATTCAAGAATAACCTAAAAATATATTTTAAATCTTTAATTGAATAAAAAAATGAAAAAAAAAATAAATAATTATAAATAAATAATTAAATTGTAAGGTTAATAAAATAAAATATATATTTTGTTATAATTGTTATTTGGCATAACCGGCATAACTTATCTACTGTCTAATGAGAATAAATAAAAGAAAAAACAAAAAAAAACCTTTTTCTATCAGTACGCTGTGAGAACTCTCATCCTGTGAAAATGGTAGTTGTGGCTTTCGAGTAAAAAAAAATAATCTACCATTAAAACTTTATAGTTATTTTATTAATAAAAATATATTTTTAAGTAAGCGATGGAATTTCCCTCATTGTGTGGGAGTTATCGATGGAAAACACATTTTGCTTCAAGCCCCATTTCACAGCGAATCTACATTTTATAATTATTAAAAAAACGTTAAGCATAATACTCTTGGCACTGGTTGATGCAAACTACTGTTTTACATTTGTCGATGGACGATGTTGGAGTTACCTATGAACCTATGTCAGGAGGTTACAGTTCTGCCTTTGACGGGCCCGAAGAATTGTAGAAAATGCTTTTGGTGTTATAGCATCTGTATTCTGTATATTTAGACCACCAATGATGCTACGACCAGAGAAAGCTGCTTTGGTTATCATGACATGGATAAAACTTCATTATTTTTTACGACAAAGTAAAAAGGCCCAAGCAATACATTGCTCACTCCTCTTTCAAAAATACCCAGGAGACAATCCAAACAAGCCAAAGATATTTAAAAGGAGTTTGTTGAATATTTTAACACCAACGGACAAAAATGGTATTTTTTAGCTGTGACCCGAATGTATCTGTCGATGGCATAGAATGCGAACAATTTAGGTTCGTAAAGCATAACCTCAAAATTTAAACATCAAAAGGTTGGAAGATTCGTGTAGCAATACAACAAATGTAGACCAAGTGTAATGGTGGGGGTAAGAAAAATCCCTTCGGCTCGTGTCAAAATATCGGCAAGAAATACCGGACATGTTCACTCCAAAGCCAACGTTGGACGCATGACACTGGAAGCGCGTAGTTCCAGCAACAGCCATAGATGCGTCCAATTACCAAGCGTCCAACATTGGAGGGTGTTCGAAGCATTATATGTGGCGCCGACTTAATACATGATACAATTGATTCGCGTGGTTTATTTCTCCTTAAAATCTTGCAGCGATATCTGAAAGGAGAGCCACCATATGGCAGAGGTCGTTGCAGCCAACAAAATGTTTTATTTATTATTTTATTAATTATTAAGCTGAAAAAAAATTCGTGTAAACCCGTTCTGCGCGTACAAACAAACGAATGACACATTGTACAACAGCCAACCAAATGAATAGGGGATGTATATATACATATACAGGGTAGATTATTTTTCTATATAACCATTTATTATAATTGTCATTGTCTCTATCTACTATATGTTAGATCATTTCGTGATAATTCTAAATATTGTGATTATTATAAATTAGGAGCTTGGCTAACTCAATATAGTACCAACATTGAAAAATTATCTCTAAATTTCCCACACACACAACAACAAATTATGTATATACATATAATACAAAAAATTAATTAATTTCATTGTAATCCAATTTTATACGATTTTTCATCTTCAAGTAAAAGTTATATTCCCCTTTTTGGCATGTACAATTTACATCCCTCAAAATAAGTAGGGAACACAAAAAAAAAAAATATCGTAATGTCATAATATTTTTGATTAACTGGGATTTACATTGTGTATAATATGACTGTGTGTGTGTGTGTGTGTGTGTGCAAAGTGAAAAGAAATGAAAATGCGGGTGTTTTTCAATTTTCTCTCGTCGCAGAATTTTTTTTTTTTTTTTGTTGGTTTTGTTTTAGTTTAGGACCATGATAATGTTTAATGTTACGTACACAAATCTGAATCATTGGTCTACATATTTATATTATGTTCGTTATCAGTGCCTGTCACATTGAATAATATATATTAATGTGGGATGTACATATATATGCTGTATGAATTATATGTATATGTGGGGGAGAATTATTTTGTTCTGTTGGTTGTTTAAGATATTTCAATCAATTTGATTTTAGTTTTGTGCTCAACAAAAAATTATGATTTTTTTGTTTGTTTGTTATTTAAGGATTAAGTTTCAAAGAGTGAGGTTGAAGTGTGTTTCTCGTCTGGGCCTAAACTAATTTTTATGATTCGAGCCAGAATTCGTCACTCCCACAACATGTAATCTGAACAATATAGGGAACTATAACTATATATAACCATTTTTAAAATATATAAAACTGAAAATTGGTCAGAAGGCCGTACATATAATAAAAATTTAGTGGGTCAAATTCAATTTAATTAACAAAAATAAAAATAATCCCCTAAACCTTAACTGAAGGGGACAGTTTCTAAAAAAAAATCAAATCAAAAAGATTTAAGATTTTGCTTTGATGCGTGCGTGTGTGCTAAATACAATCACATCTTTACGATCATCTCATCTTAAACATTATTTTAACTACATAAGTATGTATGTATATGCTAACTAAATGTGATTGCATTTGAAAGATTTATATTTTCGTTTCTTTTCAAATTGGTAAATCGAGTCCTATTTCTCAGAGTATAGATATAGGGGTTGACTATAGTTATCTATTATTACATAAAGGGACTAAATACCATTTAATAGAAAATCGAGGGATTGTCATAATGCTAATAAATATCATTAAATTATATCGTAAATAGGAGCAGGACGACGAAATTCTAGACATTTAACTGCAGTTTTGTTATTTATATGAATTTCTATTTTATCGAAGTGGTAACATTGACATGAGAGAGAAATTGATCGATGGATTTACAAAGAGGGTTGATTACGATATATATAGAGTATGTGCCCACCGAAAAAAACAAGATAAACTAAAATTGTTTTTGCGGATAGAAAAGTTTTATTTGTTTTGTTGTATTGTTACTATTTTTAAAGTACTGCAATAAACTTTGCCATATAGATATTGGGATAATAAGGGATATTTGTGTAAATTAAAATTAACTAAAAATCCAAAATTTGTTTTCTAATTCGAATGATTGATTGTTGCCTTGTGTGTGTGTATAGTTTTACATATTAACTTAACTAGGGTTTAACAATTTTTTGTGAAATTCGTATAAATTTAACGTTTTTTCCAAAAACTATTTTTGGAGTAGTCATGAAGTGTGTAATTTTGTAACCCATATATTCTATAGACGAGATGATCCACATATCTGTTTAAATTAACTCGCTAGAATTTTAATTTAAATTAGCTGCTTTAATCGATAAACAATAGATCATGACGTTTCTCACGGTCAATTGATATGTATATCGTTGATTTTTAATTTTTTTTTTGGGGGAAGTGGTTAGCAATTAATTTTTACTTGTTTGGTGGAGTCGGTCAGATAACATACGTACTAAATTACTAATTTTACAATCCAATGTAGTGCATATTATACCGGAAAAGGTTGTAACTCAAATATTGATAGAAATGCAATTTTATATTTTAAACTAATATTGTTTTGAATGGTCCAGTGGTCGCGGTTCACTCACATGTCTTGTAAACCTAAATTGCACGAACATGTTTTCCAAGAATACAATCACTGTATCCTTTGCTTTCTTATAGGAGGCAACTGAGCGGATCGCTAGGCTGACGACCCGCATCCGTAAAAAATAATCTGTTTATAAAGTCAAAAAGAGGAAAAATCTCGCTGGTCTAAAAGTGGAGACCATGTGTCCCAGGGCTATACGTTGTTATACAGTAGAGATTGAAGCTGGATTTCTTCTTGGACCGCAAGTAAAAAAAACTGGTTTGAATTTCCAAGCAGTCAATAACCAATTGTGTGTGCTTCGCTTGCGCAACAGGATTAGCCAACCTGTCGATAATTAGTGTACACGCACCCACAAAAGCCAGTCAGGCCCAAACATATCAGCTTTTATAACATCCACATTATAAGTTTCCACTACAATATTCTGAAATAGTTTTTCCCATCCTGGTCTTTATGGGTTTGAATGCGGATACTGTAAAATGATTTGTAGCGTTTGGATAATGGTATAATATAATAATTTGTAAACGTTGGCAGAGGTCTGAAACTCCAAAAATAAAATAATTGGGAATTTAACATTTTTCGAAACCAAATATCAAAATATGGTAGGGTATATTTCACAACATTAGCAGGAATCCGTTTATTTGGATATATAATCATTTTGCGGTGTGATCTCTCCGGACGCGGCAAACGTAAACATTACCGTGAAATTCTACTTTGCCAGTCCTTTGTCTACGTGAAACACATTTTCGGTACCCTTGGTGATAGTAATAAGTTTGTTTCATCACCATTATATAAACTTTTTGGATCGTTCAAAATATCTGCATGTCCGACAGCATGAATTTATTTTTATACGTTACCGAACCACTTACAGCTTCTGGAGCTCAAGAATCTATGAAGTGGATTTGGGCAACAATCTTTATCTAAAAATTCTTTAACGGCTGTTTGTATATTAAATTTCGTATCGTCGGGGAAATCAGGTGCGGTGACCTTAAATTATCCATATGGCAATTTTAAGTTCTTCTATTACTGTAAGAAATGTGACTGGTATAATATGTTTTCTTTGGAATTATAAATTAAAATTAAGTCCCGAAACCTAATCCAATTTTATGCCATATACTATAAAACTTTTATTGGCCAGCGGTAATGATAATCATACTTTTATTTAGAAAAACCATTCTTAATTTTACAGATAGCCCATAGTTTTTCTACCTTGTAAATTTGATATCCAAATATGATAAAATGTTTAAAAACTACCAATTTTATATGTATTCAGAAGTACAGGAATTTTTATTGAAAAACCTAGCCCATGATGGCAGGTGGAATAATTATTTTATTTTCAGCTATATATTTCTACATTTTCAGGCCACAAGTTTCCTGCCTTGGAAGTTTGTTATTCAAATATGATTAAATGTTTAATTTTATATGAACTAGAAAGTTCAGGAATTTCTTCTGAAAAATCTAGCCCGTGAAGGCAGCTGGGACAAGTATTTTATTTTAAACCGTACAGTTCTACATTTTCTGGAGAGGCCACAGTTTTTCTGCTGGATAACTATTATAATATAGGTTGAACTTCATAGTTTCTGTTTCGTTTTAATAGATGAATGGTCTGAGTTGTGCTGCTCCGTTCATACTTATTAGTTTACACAATACATTTGCAACATACATAATGAAAAGCCCGTAAATCGGGCTTTTCAACTCTCTGCAGTTAATTTTTAGTGTAGTGCGCTCCATTGATTCAGCGACGTATCTTATTACTACGATATCATTAATGTACAGGGTTTTTTTAATTTTTTTTTTTTTTTAAAAAAGGACTTGGCATAGACACTTTTACGGTCCATAGCCTTACCTTACATTCACACAACATTCATTCAATCCATTCATTCATCCCATTCACACAAGTACAGTATACCACCTGCGCATTGCATAGCTCCATGTCACCCTGTACAGTGACATAAAAGATGGGTCGGCCCATGAGTTCTACATTCCAACAGAGGGTCATAGATGTTTTCAATTTAATCACCGATCGTAATCGGGAGATGAAAAATCCCTTTTGCATCCCGCCTCTGTTGGGATTCGAACCCGGTACCTCCCGATCCAAACGTCGCAGCTTTAACCACTGCGCTATTTGCTCGGTAATGTACAGGGTTTCTATTTGTTGTTATTTCGTTCTTCGTTGGACGAACGTCAAGAACTCAATCTGCCATGGATCTTAGAAATGAGAATGAAGCTGTTGCACAATTTTCCAACGAGAAAGGTAGCCCAGGAAGTGTGTTGTTGTAAATGGTACAATGGGTGGTCTGGTGAGAAGCTGTCTGGGGGAATCAAGTTGGCACTTGTTGCCAGCTCCGTATCTTGCAGCTTCCACAAGTGTGCGTGTCACCTCCCCGTGGTGACCACCGGGCAACTATTACACCATGTGGTGTACTAGGCGAAAACACGGCGCTAAATAACTGGGCCGGGTTATGGTGTTAATCGTACCGTGCTAATAACCGGCCAGGCTGGGGGCCCAGTCTAAAAACTAGCCCAGTCTCTAACGGTGTATCCGGATACTTGGCGCCTTCCGGATCATGTAGCCTTACCTGTGTATTGCGGATCTCTGCACAGGTGGACCTCCTTTCTCCGCTACTCGTGGGACCTATTATGGAAGATCCAGATAAAAAACAAGAAGAGACCGGTGCTCTTAAAAAACCGGAATCTAGTACTGCGGAGACATCGGCCTTTAGGCCCGGTCTCCAACGTGCAATTAGTGGCATGCGACCGAATGAGGCTGGCCCCTCGAAACCAAAGGGCAAAGGCACGAATGCTGGCCCTCCATCAGTGTCAAACTATCAGACCAGGAAGAGAGCCTGGCGCATGATCTCTAAGATCTGTAACATTCCGTTGGAGCAGAGAACGGATAGAGACAAGGATACGCTTGCGTGGGCAAGACGTATCACTGAGCCAAAGCAGGAGGGTTCCGTTGTGATCTCACAGCCGAAAAGGCAGAGATCTGATGATGAAACGCCTACGGAGGCTAAAAAGAAACGGGTTCCGGACAATGTTACCAGGCCCTTCAACGAGGTGCTAAAGGATCACCTGATCATGGCAGTCGTTGACAGGGCACAAGAAGATGGGAGCATTACGACCCTTAACTGGAGGAAGGTGGAGAAGGCCTTTGCCGCCATCTTCCTAAAAATCATGAGGGAGAACCCAGGACCTGCTCCGTCCTGCCGAGACGGAGGGTGGCACCGGGGTCACGTAAAACTGACTGCCTGTGCCGATGAGAGGTCTGTGACCCTCTATAAAAAGGCGATCGGCAGCCTGGGGGAAGTCTGGCCGGGGGCCAAACTAGCAGTGGTGACTAAGGAAGAAATTCCCTGCAGGCCAAGGGCACGAGCCTGGATTCCTGCGGAGCCGGGTGATCCTAGGGAGATCCTGGAAATGTTGAAAATCAGCAATCCGGATCTGCCAACGGCCACCTGGAAGATTGCCAGGTTAGATGAGGTAAAGGCGGAAACAGATCACAGATCGGCCGTCATAATCATCGACAGAGAATCCGTGGGTGCCTTGGCAAAATCTGGAGGCCTGGTCAGCTATGGATTTGGAGCGATTACGCTCAAAATCTATAAGCGCGATGAGGCTGATAGACCTGAGGCAACTGCAGCAGGTGGGGAAGCCACTAGTTGTGTCCCGCCTGTTGCTGGTGACCCAGATGTCCAAAGAATCCCGGAAGACGCTCAGGAGACAATATCCCTGGACTCGGAGATATCGAGATCATTGGGACTACGCTGTGCGCTCCTACCGGACGAATCGACGTCAGAAGATTCTGATTCAACAGTGGTGGAGGTAAGCAATATCTAATGCTTAAGATCCTTCAGATCAACCTCCATCACTCTAAAGCCGCCTCGGCGGCCCTCCTGCTCAAAATGGAATATGAGTCCATTGATGTTGTTCTGGTTCAGGAACCTTGGGTCAATGGTGACCGGGTGCTGGGCCTCAGAACTTCCAAATATAAAATACTACATGCGAAGAATGAAGGTAAGATACGTTCCTGCATTCTCGCTAGAAATAATCTGAATATTTTTATACTACTTAATTACAGCAACGCTGATGTAGTGGTGGCTAGCATCGAGATGGATGGGCAAAATCTCTGGCTAATATCGGCCTACCTACCGTACGAGGAGGAAAACATACCACCAGGTAGGTTGGTTAGTGCAATAATGGAGGCTCAAAAACGAAAAGTAGGAGTCATCATGGGCAGTGATGCTAATGCGCATCACTCAATCTGGGGAAGTACAAATATCAACAGGCGAGGTGAGTTACTCCTTGATTTTATTTTAAGTACTAACCTTAATATATGTAATATCGGGTGCAAGCCAACCTTTATTACTAAAAATAGACAAGAAGTGCTGGATATCACACTTGTCTCGGATTTTATTAAGGAGAGGGTATTGAACTGGAAAGTGTCCGAAGACCATTCCTTTTCTGACCATTGTTATCTCCAATACGAAGTGGATACAAAACCCCCTAGCAAACCACCCTTCAGGAATAGGAGGAAAACTGACTGGGATTGTTTCAGAACCATTCTGGGTAACTTATTACCGGTATCGGTTCCAAAACCTCCTGCATCTACACAGGAGCTTGATGCTCTAGAAGCCAAGCTATCTGATGCTTTTTACAAGGCCATGTTAGGTGCATGTCCTATCAGTAGACCCTTGGGTAAATCTCGGCCACCCTGGTGGTCGAAGGAACTCCAAGGTACTCGTATGAAATGCAGAAGACTGTTCAAGAAAGCGAAGAACACAAATGCTGCTGCAGACTGGGACTGTTACAAGGAAGTCCTCAAAACCTATAAGTACGAGCTGAGAGCAGCCAAAACGAGGGCTTGGAAACTCTACTGTGGCAATATACAGCAGTCCTCGGAGGCGGCCAGGCTACGCAAAGTACTTTGTTCTAGTCCTTCCATCCCGAGTTATCTACAACGACCGGATGGTTCATGGACTACATGTAGTAAGGAATCCCTGGAGCTATTACTAGAAACGCACTTCCCGGAGTGCTCGGTACTAGCTCCGGAGGGACCCATGATAAATAGGGGTGTAAACTCCGTAAGCCATATAGTAAGCAGGCGGAATATCCTATGGGCAATAAACAGCTTTAAGCCATACAAGTCGGCAGGGCCTGATGGCATTATCCCTGTGGATATCCAGCGAACTATTGACTTAACCCTGCCCTGGCTGGAAGTTATCTTCAAAGGCAGCCTGGAACTCTATCACATTCCTAGGAAGTGGACTGAAATAAAAGTAATATTTATACCTAAGGCGGGAAAAAGCTCTCACTGCTATCCCAAAGTCTTTAGGCCTATAAGCTTACCTTCTTTTCTGTTGAAAACACTGGAAAGACTAATAGAGGCTCACATTAGAGGCTCAATCAAGCCGGGCGAGCTGTCGGAATCTCAACACGCATACCGTAAGGGACGATCGGTGGAAACAGCTCTCCACTCCCTTATTGGCCCGATTGAGAAATCACTTGAATATAAAGAATATTCAATGGTAACCTTCTTGGATATAGAGGGGGCCTTTAGCAACGTCAGACCGGGGGCAATCACTGGGGCCCTTGCGTGTCTGGGGGTAGACGGGTCACTCAGAGGCTGGATAGATCATATGCTTAGAGGCAGGATCGTGACAGCGTATCTGGGTGGGACGTCTGCCGCCAGATACGTGAGCAGAGGGACACCTCAAGGTGGGGTTTTATCCCCCCTTCTTTGGAACTTGGTTATAAATGACCTGTTACTAAACCTGGAAGGGCAAGGCTTCAAGGTGGTTGCTTACGCGGATGACGTTGCTATTGCGGTCTTCGGTAAATATCCTAGTACGCTGAGTGAGCGCATGCAGTGCGCGCTTGGCTACCTCTCTGAGTGGGCACGTGGCTGCGGACTGAACGCAAACCCACAGAAAACAGAGCTGTCCTCTTTACCAGGAAGCACAAGCTTCCTCAGTGTAACCCGCCAACATTAAATGGTACTCGCTTGATCCTTACGGATAGAGCAAAATACCTCGGACTTCTTTTGGATAGCAAGCTTAGCTGGAAACCAAACATCGTAGAGAGAGTAAAGAAAGCTACTATAGCGCTCTACTCCTGCAAAAATGCCATTGGAAAGAGATGGGGTATGGAGCCCCACATAGTACACTGGCTCTACGTTTCAGTGGTCAAACCTATACTGCTGTATGGGGTTGTCGGCTGGTGGCCAGCGTTAAAAATTATGGCCAACCTTAAACTATTGATGAAAGTCCATAGAACGGCCTGCTTGTGTATAAGTGGGGCTCTCAGGAGCACACCTACTCAAGCTCTGGAGATTCTCTTTCATCTTACTCCATTGGATATTGCGGCCGAGCAGCTTGCAACTTGCACAGCCATTCGGCTCAAATCCATATCTATGTGGACCTGTAACAATGCAGGGAACTCGTCTATTCTATGCAACAGGGGTATTCCGGAAGCTACCGACTACGCTATTCCTTTGCCATCTGCTGAGGTGAGATTCCAAACTGAGTTTCCCACCAGAGAGGACTGGGTGAACGAAACGGTTATGGACAATGAGGCGCTAAGCTTCTTCACGGATGGCTCAAAAAGGGATAGAGGGGTTGGCTGCGGGGTATTCTGTGAGGCACTAGGGGTTAACCTCTCTTTTCGTCTTCCCGACTTTTGCAGCGTTTTTCAAGCTGGATTGATCGCGATAATGGAAGTCATGGACTGGTTGAAGTATAATGTAATATCTACGAGGGATATTCGCATTTTTACGGAGAGCATGGCTGCTATTAAAACGCTACAATCATACTCTCTGACGTCGAAAGTAGCCCACAACTGTCTGGCATCTTTAAATGAGATGGCTGATCAGTTCAACATCCGCTTGACGTGGGTGCCAGGGCATTTCAATATCGCAGGGAATGTAAAGGCAGATGAGTTGGCCCGCAAGGGTACAGCACACCTAATAACCCAAAGCAGGCGGGATATAAAGATACCGCTTGCTTCATGTAAACTGTTGCTTCTGGAAGAAGCTATAAAAGAAACGAACGTCAGATGGTCTAACGCCAGTTCGTGTGTAATAACCAGGCAGATCTGGCCTGGTCTTGACCGGTTTAGATCAGACCAACTGATATCGCTTCGACGACACCATATTGGTATGGTCGTGGGAGCTATAACGGGACATTGTCTCATTGGGATACATGCGAGCAGACTGGGTGTCCCAGCCCACGATTTCTGCCGCAGCTGTGGTGATGAGGAGGAGGAAAATGTGCTCCATCTGCTCTGCACCTGTCCTGGGCTAGCGTACAGCAGAACAAAATTTATGGGGACTTCCACTTTGAACGACCTCACGGATCTTAGTAAGATCGGGATCCGGGACTTTAAACGCTTCTTGGTAAGCTCACGATGGTTCAGCGAGTGAAGAGGAGAAAACTCGAATGTGGTACAGCTACGGACCAATTTTGTGTCTATGCTAGTCCTTTAGGACGGCCACCCTTACCTAACCTAACCTAAATGGTACAATTTGGTCGACAAAATGCTCCGAAATGACGTATATTTGGTGGTTTGAAATGCTAATCGATTTTGAAAATGAGAAATATTCGGGAGATTTTTTACCAATTTCTTCTCTCAGAAAGTAGTTAGCACCAATGAATTTTGTAACAGTATTAGAATGCATTTCGGATGAAACCCTTCTTGCTAAGAATCTCTTAAGAACTGCAAGGATATAGTAGGGCCTTCGTATAGGGCGGAGATAATTCCGTGCAAACCTTGTCCATCCTAACGAAAGCAAAAACGCATTAGTCCAGAGTTTTTGGAACAAATATATTATTATGTTTTGACAAAAGAGTGAATGGTGGGACTAAGTTTTGTATGGTTTGTTACCGTCGATTAGGAAATTCGAGTTCCAATGAATTGTATTTCCTCTGGCAAATAGAGTAGCTTTAAGCTGTCGATGGAAGCGTTTTACTATGCCTTTGTCCAAGTTTGAGCTCAAATTCCGTTCCTTAATGGAATAGTCTCACGCCATGCTACAGTTCTTTTTTGAACATTAATGACACTGCTTATATACAAATTATTTGCCTTGAAATTCTGTTTAAATCTCCCAAAAATTACGAGTTCATTGGAGAAGTTCAACCACAATTTTGATTCTCTATATATAGCCAGCATAATATTATATGTACAAATCTAACTGATACATAGTAGAAATAATGATTTATATAAGACAATCTTAATCCTTTTAACATATAATCTGTATGCATATATACAACAAAGTTTACAATTCATACACAATCTATATTTTATCAAAGTTAATTCAAAAACGAGTATAAAAGATAAAAAATTGAAATGTATATCAGTTGCTGCAGCTACTTTATATTCTTAAATATGTCAGATTTGCTTTATGTATGTATCTTAAGAAACATCTTCTGATTTAATAGTCTTGTAATTGATGCAAAAATGAAAAATCAACATAAACATTTTGTGCATGAAAATAGGAAAATATTTATATGTATGTATGTCCATAGTTACAATTTTTCTAGACTTCTGTTCTTTACAGATATTAAACCCAGAACAAAAAAAAAATTTGTATATGTGCGTATACAATTCAGAAAACCAATTGAAACCCTATTACACGAAAATTATATTCACACAAAGTATTATATCACTCTCACATAGGCTTGCCATCCGTCCTCCTGTGTGGAGGGCAGTCCTTCTTTCGTAAGAAATTTCCTCCATCCTCCACGGAAACAAAAAGTCATCCATCAGGAAAATAAATTATGGACGAACTGTTTCAATAAATCAGTTTTGAGATAATTTGGAGAGTTGTAATTATTTGATGAAATATAAATTATGGATTAAACTTGAAGGCGCTTTCAGAGTATTTAAAAAAATGACAATGATTTACACAATTTTAAGTTAGAATTAGATGGATCTTTTAAAATTAAGACAGCTCATATATGAGTAAAATATTTTTTTCAGAAATTAGCCTAATATCAATGTTTCCAGAACTTCTACAATTTATCTGTAGGCATCAATGGTTTTGGCTTGTATCCTAGTTTCGTAAATATTAAGCCGTTTAATTTGGGCAATAAAATATTCCCCTAATGGTGGCTTCTATAAGTATATTGAAGGCGATCTTTCTGTCGATCCTCCCTTACAGGTATAGATGTGCATTTGGCGATTTGTAGCACTTTATTTGCTTGTTCCGGCTTCAGAGGTCATCGGTCTTATGAGATTTACACTTCTGTTTACTCCGATATATGCTTAAGTTTAACTTTGATTGTGATACGTATGCAAAATTTCTCATAAATCTGTCCTAAAAAGCAACAAAATCAATTTCTGCTTATATGCGTTGATGTGCAAAGCACTCTGTCTCGATATAATGAATTTTATCATTGGGATAACAAAATTTGGTACGACATGATTTTTTGAATTTTCTAGGGAACATCCTAGGAAGCTAAGATGCTTTCGGTTTAAGCTAACCGAGAAAAACATCTATTTGATATATTTCTATATGAGGTCATAGCAAACATGTTTGTTCGAAAGCTCAAAATCCGCTACTTTTTCCCAAATTGAAATATTTTTCGGATAGCTTAGACCCAATGACATCTTCAAATATACGTCATTAATGTGTTAGCTTCCAAGGGATTTCCCAAGAAAATTTGGAATTTATTTATACGACATATATGAGTTATAAAAAAGCCACATAACCGGGATTTAGAACAATCTTCACCCGTCTATATGGAAGAGTGAATTTTTTTTTTAAAAATCCTAAAACTTTTTTTAGAAAAGATTTAGGTTAAAATTCACGTGAATGATTGTAATTAATATTCGATTTTCTTTAGTTGAAGAAAATATTGTCATAACACAGCACTTTTTCACTATTTTTTTAAATTTTATCACGTGCATCGATTTCAACTCTAAACCGCATGACAGTTAAAATCGAATTCGCTTTATTTGAATAATATAATTTAGAAACATCACACATCGCTTCAATAAATTAGAGACTAGACTAGAAAATGTAAATAACTGAGCCTTTGAAAATTTAATAATTTAAGAATTTAAATTAAGTTTGATGAAAAGTGTCTTGAGTTCGGTTTTCAGCAGAATTTGATTTCCTAAAATTATAATTAAAACGAAAAGCAAGTTCCACGAAGAGGTTAAATAAATGTTACGTTTAGTCTTGTCAAACAAGGTTCGACAACTGGATTGTGAATAAAACAACTATTTCCGAATAGTCATAGACACATCTAATTTACTACAGTTTACATTTACGGTAGTGTCTCTACTCAAATAAAGATGTTGCCACGATCGTATCATTACCCTAAAAATTCACCTCCCCTGTAGAGAGCGAATCGCTCTAAGTCATCTTCTTCAGTTTTCCTCGCTATCCTTTGCTAATCCGGTAAACTACTTCGTTTATCTTTAAATTCAGGTAAATTAGATTCAACGATTTAATTATTTTAATTTTGCCGACGCTACAAAAATAGCATATCCCATTTCAGATAATGAAATCATTTATTTATTTTATTATAAATAAGTGTGTACATCCCTAAAAAGTTATAAATTAAGCTATGTACTTGAGTGAATAATTTTGAGCAAAAGGTACGATAAAGACAAAGTAATTTGAGATAGAATACCTTCATCCATATTATCCTTAATTACTGCTGAGGTATAGGTGAAAAAAGAGCACTAAAATGCATTCAATATGGAGCAGACCATTTTGAAAAACTGCTATAGAAAAATTATTCGAAACAACAATAATTATTTTCAAAAAACTGAATGATTAAATAAAATGCATTTTAATGCTCAAAAGCTCTCTGATTTTTACAGCGATTGCATTAATTCAGTGATTTAGATTTTCTAAATATCAAATGAAAAACATTAATTGAACTGTCCTCTTCTGGCTTTTTCAAAAGGTGACAATCATACTCTCACAGCCAATAAAATAATCAAATCAATGATATTATATCTTATAGCTATATACTTAAGTATTTATGCAGCAAGATGACAAGAATATTTAATCCAACTAAAATTATAAGAAGAAAATCTGACAACTACAGAATATATAGTTATATAGAATCGATGTTCTCACCGTACTTGGAGACTTGATTTTTCATCTTCAGGAACGTAACCAATTATTTGACATAATTAATTTTTTACGACTACCGTAGAAAGTAGGCTTTTGCACTCGAACTTTAAATAGTAAATTGAATGTTTGTTTTTTGATTTTGTTTTTTCATGTAAACATTAAACTTGTTCGATTGTCTTAAATAAACACGCGCGACTACTTTGTTGCTCGTTAAAATTAGAAACATTTTATGTTTTAGTTTTTTTATGCACAGCCTACTTACAATGAAAGAAAATTTTTCCAGAAAATTTTAACTCGGAAAAAAGTACTTTACGTTCTAGATATACACATACATATATGTAAGTACATATTCTTATACATATTATAGAAATCATGAATGTAATATCAATTAAATTCTTTGTAGACATTTGAAATCTTACATATTGTTCGGTCACAATAGCAATTTATGTAAATGTACCGGCATAACGAAAGTGTTAAATTAAAATTGATTACGTAAATTTCATTAATTTTTTTTCTTTATTTTAACTATATTCGAAAAATAAATTCCAGAAATGTGAAAAGAAAGGGCTGAGAACCTATATTCGTATTCGTAAATTTAATCGTTTCCACAGCTATTAACTGATTCAATAAATTTCAATTAAATCAGAATGTCTTAATTATGGGTGTATATAGGAAAATTGGTCTAAATTGAAATTAGAAATGCGGTCTGAAAGAATTATTTTTTCATTAATTTGTGATTTTGGTTGATTATTTAATTTTCAAACATTTAATTAATTTATAAGAATTATATATGGTTAATAATCTATAGAGTATATTGGGTCTTTGGCCACTATATATACTCAATTTATATTTTATGTTATTAACCCGAACATACTTGTATACATAACTGTATGGTGCGAATGTGATGTGTACAATGTGTTATCCCGCACCGATTTTATAATATCGATATTGCATAAACATTGTGTGCATGAAACCAAAATGTTCGACTAAATCGACCACTTTTTGTAAATTGATGATTAATTATGATTTTAACCACCAGGCGGCCACCATATGGCTATAGTGACTGGCCAAAAAAAATTATAGTTTATTTTACTACTCCTAGTAGTGTTATGACTGAATGAATGACTGAATAATCTAATCAAAACCTTTAGTTGAATTAAAATAAAAAAAATTATTTGAACCAAAAGCTCAACGAAGCTTGAATTTAGCAGTTTCATAATTTTTATTTATTGTCAATATGACAGAAGGTTAAACACGAAAGTTTTTGATTGTGGATCAACAGCTTTAGGTGAAAAGTTAGAGTGAACGGTTTCAATTCATATAGATTGAAAAATTTAAAAGCCCAAACATTTGAAAAAGAGATTTAAATTTTAAATGTTAAAGATACCATTAAAATCTAAAAGATTACACTAGATTTAAGTTTAGGAGGGTTCGATTTAAGCAATCAATCAATTAGTGAGAGAGGATGAAGTGTCTTTTTCCGCACTGCGTTGAGCTATCTACGCATATAGTGTGGTCTTTCCAATCGATCTCTTCACAATGGTGAACGAAGAGCTCTTGATTACTTCAATTACATCCAAACTCAGCATGGGATGTATCTTCTCATGTTTTTGTCTTTCTGAACTATTGGCTTAGCACCTTTAGCAATATCAATCTCGTCCTCATGTAGGGTAGTTCTGCCTAGCTCATCTCTGGTCAATGACGGGACAGTTCTATTAGTTTGTTCAACTGTTTGCTTTCTTTGTTCGTCAGCACGTGAGTATTATTATTTCTTCGATTTGCCATTAGCTCAATTTTCCCATTAAATGTGACAGGCAACCAAACATATTCCTTTATTCTATTACTATAGTCACATGGGAAATCGTTATAGGAGAATCTTAAGAAACTTAAGTTTCACACAGTCTTCATATATCTAAGCCCCAAATCCTTGTAGTCCCAACATACTGGGTAGTGTTTACCAGTTCATTTTCCTTCATCATTTTTCCTTCACCTTAAACATTTTTACTGTGGTTTCCAAATTATTTTTTATGAAGTTGTTATAGTCTTGTCTATGACTATATCGGGGACTTTGTGTCTGACCAATAACTAAATTTTGGCATTTACAAACAAATTTAACTCACGTTTGGTCTGAGTTTGTGTGTATTTCCAAATTTGATATAGGGCCATACCCAGTCTGTTCCCATAATTTTACGTATTTCAAACAAAAAACACAAGGTCTTTCAATGGACATAATGCCGTTAAGATAAGGCAACCTGACGTCCTTGAGACCGGGATACAAGTTTTGGTATAACTTGTAAATTATTTGATTTAGTCAATTGTGACGTTGTGCGTTCAGTTTTTGAATGCTAAGTGAAAACTGAAAAGTCAGAGAACGATTCTTTACCACAAAGGCGAAAGAGTTATAACTTTTGTAAAAAGCTCTATAGAGATCGTCACATCCCATTTGTTCGAGTCTATAGACGAAGTCGTGGAGGTTCAGGTCTCTGTACCACCACACGCCATTACACTTCAGTCCAATTTTGTAGAAATTATCTAGGTGAAGCAGTGGAGATTGAACTGGTGTAAGTTTTCATGAACCTATTTCATTATATGTGTAGTTCTGTTGATTAGCAAATATTTGTGGTTGTATGTAGATCGCGACTACTGAATGTATCATTGGTATAAGTTGGAATGGCCAATCGCGGCTCCTGTATGTATCGTGATCGTTTGATGTTGGAATCTTTTAATTGGCTATATGCTCCTCGATTGAAACCTGTTGATATATTTTATGAACATTCCCTAGTTTTACATGTGTTTACTGGTAAGGCTGGTGGATGTGAAATTATTTATGGTTCAGGTTTTTGTCACTCGGTCCACATTTCGTGGTATTTGAAGGCTCGCGGCCAGTTACTAAAGAGGCTTGAGAGGAACGGGGTTTCCTCCAACGTGTTTATTAACCGGTACGTTTACCATAAGCAATGCCCAGGAATGGTTTTGGAGGTGGCATCGGCTGTTCTTTCCAAGCATTTGAAAGTTCATATTTATAATTATTTCGACATACCTCCTAGATTTAATGTTTTTTTTTTTATTCCGCCGAATAAGTATTCACCATAAACATTCGTACAACGATCGCCTTACTGGTTAAACCTGTTACAATCTTATTCGATAATAATCTAAGATTTTCTGGATAACATTCTTAAAAATTGCAAAATACTTCAAACTCTTTGGATTATTAATTCGTTTGTGTTCTAACTTTTTAATCTATTAATAAGATTCTTTGGACATTTTTTTTTTCTTTAAGTCATCGTTTAATAAAGTGGTCATCAATTAGGAACACATACAGTTCCTACTATAATTGTGTTAACAAATGCCCAATCCTAATTGATATAAGTAATAAATTATGAAATGGTGAAGGGAGGTTCCGAATTTATAGGAATAAAAAGGGTGATATCATTAAAGGAAGTCTACTTATTTTAAACAATTTTATGAGACCTCCGAAGACCGATCACTTTGAATAGAATGTGTTATCACTGTTTAGAGTTAGAAAGTTTGCAAACTTAGACTCTCGGCATTAACCTCGAATATACATTTTAACGATAATTTGTCCTTTAATTTAAATTTGAGTGCTCAAAGCTCGGGTCATCGGACTATAAAATTGATTTAATTTTATTATTTTATACAGATTTTGACTGTGACTTTGAGTGAACTTTATGGTACGTTCGACTCTTGAGAAAACGGCCAGTTTTGTAAGCATATTGTGTAAGTAATATACAAGATTTGTCAGCAGCACTTAAAAATTAAAGCAAATTGTTAGAAGAAACGGTTCGACATTTTATAAGTATACCAAATTTCCAGCAGACTGCCAAGAAGAACTCTAACATAGCGCAAACAAATGTTTTTTCATGTGGTACAGTAAACGGAGAATCCATATTTCAATGGAGCTGTAGCGACTCTACATCGCCTTTAAAAAATATCATGATGGAAATAAAATGTATAGAGTTAGAACAACTTACAGTTATAATTGAAATTAAGTTATGAATAATCGTGACAAACATTTCCTATTTTTGTTTGCATGTAATATACCAAAATTTGGATCAAATCATTTTTCTTCAATCACATGGCGCGGATAAATTCACATTCAAATTTTGTAACGATAATTGAAAATTAAAAATAAGTATTTTTGACTTTGCGAGTAAGTTTATGTCGGAAATTGTAAAATCAATTTTTCGTTAATACATGGCATAGCTTTCGAAGCATTCCATGGTAATTTGCCACCAGACCAGACCGTGTTGTATTTAATACCACTGCCCTAAGAATTAAGGAAAATGCGCGCTTAGAGTTTAATAATTAATTCTAGCGTACTAATAAATTGAAGTTACTTTTCATCTCCGTTTACACTAATTTCAGTTACTGTGAAATACAGAAAAAACCATTGTGCTGTTTCAAAACTTTCACTAGAATTGTACATTTCACACGATGATGAACTTTTAAATATGACAGCCAAACTGTAGTAAAAAAACACACTTCATAAATTCGCATCGTTAAACGTCGATTTTACTTTTCAACACAATCTATAACGACCAACCTTGAGTTTGTCAATCGTTGATAGAAATTTCATAACTCATTAGTATGCCGTGCCACAATGAACTACCAAATTATATTATCTCGATTTGGTTGCAAAATTACTAATAAATCACCATTTTTGCTTTCACGATTATTTAAAAAAAAAACCTATAATTTGATTTGATTGACATTATGTTTCGGTGCGTCAAACACATATGTATGTATATATGTGTAAGCAAAAATATAATTTATGATAAAGATGTTATATGCCATTCACCGCTCACATTACATGTTACATCTCTCATATTCAATATAAATCTTCTGTGTATACATATATATGTATGTCTGTATGTATGTACATTTATGCGAAAAACCAGTAAAAATAAATTATAATTAGCGAATATATTTAAAAGAACCCAACCTATACAAAAAATCTCATCAAATGTTGAAAAAACCTAACTTGACTTCTCCTCGAAAAATCGCGCGCAACAAATAAAATTTTTATCAATCAAATTATTTAACTGAAACGTCGAGACATGAACATAAATTTAATTAAATGAAAACAACAATATAGTGACTGACTGACTGACATCGCGAATAAATATAATTATTTTCATGCTAATCAACATAAAATAAATAATAGCATAGATTTGTTTGTAAATATTAATTATGTTTGCATTTTCAAAAATAGTTTTAAAAGATTTTATTGGTTTTTTAGTGCCACGCAGCTTCTTCACGATTTATGGATTTACTTTGACCATATATGCAAATTTATTTGTAGTCATGGGATTGTTGAGTATACATACATATATAATTGCTTAGCAGAAGCTGAGAAATGTTGTATTAAGTACACATACTTAAATGTTGATTATACTCTGCTGTTTTCTTAATTACATAATAATCATAAAACTTTTGTCAACAAATCATTTTTAATTAACCCGTTAGATTGGTTTTTTTTTGCGCCAACCAACACATTAAATTTAACTATTTTATAGAATTCATGACTAATAATCTATTGTGTTATTGTGTCTTGAACATATATTTATCAGTGATTTACAACCTAATAAATAGGGACTAAAATAATTAAAAGCTATGAGCAATCAATTATAACGACACTAATGATCAGACACATTTATCCTATTTAAATTTAATTATAGTGAACTAATTAATGGATTTCATGGGATCTTACAAATATTACAAGGTGCGATCTTGATACGGCCTTTCGGTGACGTAAAATGTCACAAAAAACTTATTTCCACATTTCTGCAGCAATAATTGAGACGCTCTTTCTCTCATAAAACTCGACGTTATTCTAGCAATTTGATGATTTATTAGCGATTTGAGAATCGAAATAATTTGTGCTTTTGTGTTATGCAAATCAAAAAGCGTTAATGCCAATTTATGTTGTTCACATTCAAAATTTGTAAAAATAAAAACAGGATGGCTTAAAAGAAACCAATCCAGAAACCACATACGAGTACTTACCTATTAATCACACCCAACCGTGATTTTTGGTCATCATTGTGAATTGAACCAGAGACCCTTGAATACCCAAGCAATCACGATACTGTTCTAATAAGGGTGAAAAAATTTGTTCCGGGCAAGTGGTTGAAAGGAAGGCTATTTTCTCTTTGCTATTTGGTAAAGGACCCTAAAAGCAACCATTACGCTAGCGTTGATATGTTTTTGACCATTAGAATTGCCGCTTAGAAAGCTTAAATCGGAGAAAATCTCACATCGATTGAGTTTAAGACCGTTTTGGCCACCTTTTTGTGCCAACGTTGATAATTGTTTGACGGTTGGAAACTCCGCAATATAAATAAATGTGGGGCCCATGCTTTTTTAATTTTAGTTTTCTTTGAAAAGTTGGCAAAGGCAACACATTATTATGAATTATAAAAGCTTGCGTAATGGTTGCTAACAGGGTGTTTGACTTAATCGCAAATAGAAAATAGCCCTCCTTTCAATGACTTGCAAAGAAGATTTTTTTTTCCTCAAATAAATTTTAGATATTAAAAAGTTGAAAGAGTGGCGGTTTTCAATATATTCGAATTCCATCGAAATTTAACTCGATTGTACAAGGTCTAAATATTGTTTCTAATTAAAAAGTGTCAACCTATGTTAAATTTAATATTTCAGAAAATCCATAGTTTTAAAAATTCCGATAATTTAAAACAGAATATAAAATTCGGTTACCAAAGTTTACTGAACTTTTATTTGCAGAATTGCCAAAACTACTTAAGTTCAACATTTATCGAAATTTACAACGATATTTAATAAATTGGACGAAAAAAGATTTATTATTGAAAATTCGTGTCAAAAATTTCAAAATCTAAATTTTTTGATCATAACAGAATTCTGAAAATCTCATCACAATTTTTTAAATTGAAAGATAAAAATTAGACGGAAATTCTAAATTTCAAAAAAATTATAAAATGGAAGATTTTAATTTTAATGCTGAAACTATTGGAAATGATCAGAAGATTAAGAAAACTTTCAAAATTCAATTAAAAATTTGGAATTCTATAAAACTAAATCGTTTTGTATTCGATAATTTTGAACTGTGCTTCAAATAAAAACTATATTGTACGTGCTTCAAATTTCGAATCTGACGACTGTCTTTTGGGTTGCAAGTTATTAACCATCTGCACATTGCATTGTTATATACCAGCCTGTGTTGACCTGAACAATGGTTAGTAAGTAGTTACCTCATGGTATAGTTCACATAATTGTCATAGATGTGTTTATCATCATCCTGATCGCGAGATCAAGGATAAAGAATTATATTTGCATCACATCCCGCCTCCATTCGTATTCGAACTCGGTACCTCCCAATTCAAACACCACAGCTTGAACCACACAGTTGTTATGAATTAAAAAAATTTTATGGACTGTTAACATTAAAATTAATTTTTTGACCTCAACTGTTTGAACAAAACGTAAACTTTTTTTTCTAATAAATTAAAATCTAATACAATATAAATAAACATGTATTACAAGCTATACACAACATGTTGCTAAAAAAATTAATTTACGACATATTTCGTGTGACTTTTGAAGATACACTAAGTTTATGCCACTATTGCCGGGTTCGCATTCACACTTAGCCTAACACTGTTTTTGCGACAGACTAAAATCGCAAACTTTTCTTTGTTTCGCTTGATCACATTGTGCTGTATGGTGTCAAGGTCTAATAAATGCTCCTTTTGAGTATTATAAGTCATTTGAGAAAAACTACTTCCCAAATAAATGTGAAAATATTTTAATGTGATTGTCCCGGTCTTTTCTGTAATAGCATTGGCTAACAGGTGTTAAGATTCTAGTTTTTGATTTAAGGACACAATTTTCTGGGAAGTTTATAATATCTTATTGAATTATTTTATGAAATTCTGTAGTTTTAAATACAACCATGTCAGATACACTGCCCTCACAAGCCAGTGTTTATAGAAATCGTTAAATTGTGAGAGCACTGTAATATTATGGTGAATTGGGAATGTATAGCTAAAACAAACAAATATTTTAATAAAATGCAGCGCGACAGCACCGACCTATACAGCAATTTAACAAATTTGTAGCTTCTTTGTAAATTACAGAACCATAAGAGCTTCACTGGAAAATTTACAAAATGATTGAAGTTATATATAGCTGGATAGATTCTTCGTTTAATAGTCTCAAGATCCAAGTATAAACAAGACCTCCGGATGACGCCAGACCCATCCTTACATATAGGAGAAACGCAGTTTCATATAGCCAAGTATAGTTAATACCGAATTATCCTCTTTTGATATCCAAAACGCCCGCGATATAACTGGGATATTTGTCACATTTTGTCTTATTTTATACCTGCATTAGACCACGCGTTTAAGCCAAAGTAACTGGTTAGCGGATTCAGTTTCATCTTTTATTTTCTTCTTATTTTCACCACAAAGCATTCTAATTTTTTATGATGCTCCAGCTTTTCGTACTGATAAAATAAAACATTTTATTTAAAATTACTAATTGTTTGCTTCAAAGTATTGCAATACACGTTTTTTTATTTTTATCATTGCATTGTGTGTTGTGTCCTGTATATACTTGCGCTTAGAACACCTTACCGAAACCTATTTACTGTAAATTATAAATTATCTGAAATGTCTAAATGTGAAATATCTCTTCAAAACTAAAGACAGACTTAAATTTACTTCGGATAAAAAAAAACAATTTTGGGTATATTTGCCTCCTGCAAATGCCGTTTCTGTTTTGTCCTTTCTATGCATCTATAGCTACAGCCTACATTAGTAAACTACTGAAGACTGTGTAGCTCTGTGTAGCAATCTGAACCTTGTATAGCTGGCTGTAGTTGTGTTATGTTCATCATGTCCGTCTTTGGCGTTGTCGCTGTATCTATGGTATGCCAAACGGATTCAACGGTTCTCATAAACTAATGTAATGGTCTTTCGACGATACTGGTTTTATTTATCGATTTGTGCAAGCTGTTCGACTGATTATTATTTTAATGTTCGTCGGTATTGCCTATTTAAATGTTTACGCTTAAATATAATTATTTGTGAAAGACTACCATAAAAGTTCTTGTAGTGTTGAATGTCTTATCAACTAAAGACTAATCGCTAAGCGTCTAAAAAGAGCAATGTGTATTACATAAACAGCAATGTTTATTTTTAAACTGGGCTCAGATTCTCGGGTAGTCTGGGCAAACACTGCACGGTTTTTCAAGCTGAATTAATTGCACTTACCCATAGTGCAATTTAGGCGTTTAAGTTTAGTGATTTAGGCAAGGATATTATTATCTGCACGGATAGTAAAGCCGTGCTCAATACCCTTAAAAACCCTTTGGCTACATCTAAACTGGTCAAATAGTGCAAACACTTCATTAATCTACTTTGCTCCAATTCGAGAGTAAGGGTCATGTGGGTGCCTGCTCATTGTGGCGTTGAGGGAAATGAGGTTGCTGACTTATTAGCGAAAGCTGGATTGCGCAGTAAATTCTGTGGTTCAGAGCCAGCAACTCCTCTTTCTTTCAACGGTGGTAAGGATGCTATTAAGAAGTTCACTTTACTTGAACTAGCGCAGGAGTGGCGTTCTACGCCTAGTTGTCGTAAGGCAAAGCGGTTCATCATCGAACCCAACGTAAGGGTCACTAAATATGTGTTATCCTTAAAAAAGAGCCAACTCAGAATTCTGGTTGCTCTTATTACGGGCCATGGACGTTTCAAGGTTCATCTCCAACGCATGGGGCTATCTCAAGATGATATTTGTGACGATTGCCTGGAGGAAGTGGACGACTGCCTAAACTACCTTTGCAGCTGTCCGGCCTTTGCCGAAGCTAGATCCCTAGTGTTCTCGTACGGATCTTTGAACGTAGATCAGTGCTATCCATCTCTTGGTTCAAACTTTTACAGTTTGCTGTAAGTGCGGCTGCAGTGCGCTTATGCCAGTTAGGATAGATCCTCAAGGTTTGCACCATGGGCCCACTGTGGCATTGAGTGCGGAACCTCTGTAGGTTCCAACCGCTTAAAAAAAAAAAAAAAAAAAAAAACTGATGGGTATACCGTTTCAATAAATAATTATTTCAGTTGGTAATATGAATATCCTCATTAAGTATACCTATTTCGCAAAATATTGTTTGTTACTTTTTGAACTGATAGTTTTGTGGGCTAATTGTTGAATGCTTTTCGATTTGTGATTCTAATCAATATGCAATTTATGCCGACGAATTAGTATACTTCCATTGCACTTCAGGTGGAAAGTAGGGATTTTCCATGCTTAATTTCGATCACACATTTTTAACCTACATGTTCGAATTGGAATCATGACACCGAAAAAATAATTATTATTTATTTTATTCTTGGTTATAAAACAAGTAACGATGTGGATGTTTTTGTGGCACGGACAGATTCTTAGCTTGGATATTTCATAACCAAATATGCAGAAAACTCCGAAAAAGGTCGAATTTCGTAATTGGGCGCAGTTTATGGAATACGTTTTAATGAGACTGGCCGTAACCGCACCTGAGCTGATATTTCCGAAAAAGCTCGAATTCCGTAAGAAGTGGGCAGTTTATGGAATAATTTTTAATGAAAATGGCCGTGACCGCACCTGGGCTGATATTTCTCTTAATGCCTTTGTGTTCTCCATTTTCTAGCCAACCAACAGATTTTTAACTTGGAAAATTCATAACCAAATATACTAAAATGGCCGAAGCCATTTTACCGAGCAAATAGCGCAGTGGTTAAAGCTGCGACGTTTGGATCGGGAGGTACCGGGTTCGAATTCCAACAGAGGCGGGATGCAAAAGGGATTTTTCATCTCCCGATTACGATCGGTGATTAAATTGAAAACATCTATGACCCTCTGTTGGAATGTAGAACTCATGGGCCGACCCATCTTTCATGTCACTGTACAGGGTGACATGGAGCTATGCAATGCGCAGGTGGTATACTGTACTTGTGTGAATGGGATGAATGAATGGATTGAATGAATGTTGTGTGAATGTAAGGTAAGGCTATGGACCGTAAAAGTGTCTATGCCAAGTCCTTTTTAAAAAAAAAAAAAAAAAAAAAAAATGGCCGAAAAAGTTCGAATTTTAGGCCATTATGTTTCCCATTTTCTGGCTGCACAACAGATTTTTAACTTGGATTTTTGTGGTTAGTTATAAGCGAAACCTTTCTACATTCGCATAGTGTCTAAAAATGCAAAGCACGTATTGACATACTTTTAAAAATTCGGAATAAGCATAGCAAGTTAAACTTTTGGTTAAGTTCAAAATAAAAAAATTGAAATTTTATTGATGTATTTATCGTTTTACATTTAGACTACAACTGACTTATTAATTCTAATTATTTTATAAAGAAAAGTATTTTATAAAGTACGCCGATTAAGTATTATGTTTCATATGTAGGTGCAACGTGCTATTGGTGTCGTTATAGCGGACGCAATATATGATGTCGTTGTTTTTATACGACGCGTGTGTTAGCTCTTCCCCTCTTAAGTTCAAATGTCCACATTTGGTATTTTTTTTTTTTAGAACAACGGAGCTTCGTAGAATTACCTTTTATGGCGTGGTGAAGTTGGTGCTTGCAATATTTCTTATGTGTGAGGTTTTGGGTTACTTTCGATGGTGTTAGGGCGCGTTAAAATTTTTGGATTCTATTTCGACCGCTTTCTCGTGACTTATAGTAATAATAATTTTGGTTGTTCTTTTCTGTTTCTGCTTTACGAGGATGATGACTAAGATGATAATGATAGCGGTCGAGATGAGTCCGTAGCTGTTACATTGCCGGATGAATGTTTGGTGATGGAGAAGTTCGATTTTATCGGTATTGTTGACGTGTATTTCCCTCATCATTTGCAGTGATAGGATTTCTTTAAACTCAACTTCTTCTGCGGTGTCGGTTGTATAGAATGGCCGGAAGTACTTGAATTATTGATTTCTATTTTGAGGTAAATATTCTATTTCCGATGGATATTGTGGCGTTGTTGAACTTTATCAGATAGGTAGTTACCATTAATTTTTGGCGTTTTGTAGTTGACGTTAATATGCCCTTCAAACTGATTGAGCAGGATTAGGCTGTCTGTTATTTCTGCGATCGTTGGTATATGTTAACTGTTGGTTTGATGACGTTTGGAAGGATGACTTCGGAGCAGATTCGGCAAGCATGACGAGTTACTTATTTCTAAAATATTCTTCTGATTGCAAATTGACAAAAAATTAATAGATCTACAATCATTTAGGATACCATAACATTTATTATGTTTTTTACAATTTTTTCGTATTCTATGTCGGTAACCCTAGTATTTTGTTTGACTGGTTTTAATAATAATTTTGCGTAGAGTTCCATGGTCGTTAAGGGGATGTAAACAATATAGAGTAGGCATAGCTCATTACTAATAATTTTGATATCTGCAAAGTCTAATGGAGTGGCGTATAGCAAATTTTCTTTCTCGATTGTTTCTATAGCCAATACTTCGGATTTACTTCGGAATTTGACAAAATAAGAGAATTATAATTCCTGCCTTTGCCTGATGTATTGCATATTTGATGTTTATAATTTCTTCTTTCATTAATCTTAACTTATACTGAATATTTAATGCCAATTGGTCTGTGCATTTATTTTCTTTATGAATCTCGCTTGTAATTATATTTGCCATTTTGTTAATGTTATGTATGTTAATAATAACCTGTTTGTTGCTATTCTCTAAAATATTGTTTATCTTGCTCTTAATTATCTCGAAATCCTCATGATCTGGATTTCCAACGATCCATTTCCATGTCGTGCAAATAAAATCGTTTGCTCTTGTGTGTTTTCAGTCCGTCTAATAGTGTTTGTAGTAGAGTCAGTTCGGGGTGGAAATAGAGGTACAGAGGATGTATTGTCGTAATATCCTGTGTCAGTACAGTACATAGTATAGTAACCTAATTTAAAATTCCTGTCTTGTATTTTCGCCCTACCGGCGTTAATGGATATTATTTTGGAATTTGATTGGCCGAGTATCTGAACTTCTCCGAATGCTTTACTTATGCCACATCTGTAATTAAAATGTTTTTAGGATTTAATGTTGGTCTTGTGCACTATTCTCCCTGACTCTGTCAACATTGTATTGTTCCTATCCTCTTTAACTATCTCGTGCTTATATCTGGCAGTTAATTTTGACCCTATTCTTATATTATTCTTTACATAAATGGATTGGCCGGGTTGACAGAGTTTAATGGGTTTACGTTTCTTGTTATCTTGAGGCGGGCCTGTTCAAATTCTTCTTGGCTAACATTTGGACTTCTACCGTAGAATACTTGGTCTTTTCTTTGTTGTTGAGTGTATTGAGTGATTATACTGGTTGACGGATCTTTGGAGTAATTCCTCAAATGTTCTTTCGACCCTCTATGTCTTGAGACACCTCATTATCTCTGAAAAGGTAGTATTTCCCATTCAACCTCACTCTTATACGGGGGTGTTTTACAGATTTTTATTTTAAGTCTTAAGAATTAGAATTTAGAGAATTCTCATTATGTATTACTACAACATCGAGTACGCTGAAGAAGAAAAGTATATCCCGAAGTGGGTGGCTGATGTCTTCTATAGCCCTAGATTTGATGGATTTGCAGAAGGCTGATTTGCTCAATTTATCTATGGCTGTTATAACAAAATTATTTTCGGTTGAATAAATGCTTATATGGACAGTATATGTCCTGGGTAATTAGGGATGGGTGTCGTATTAATCACCTGATTGTTCGAAATGTCTTGTATACTATTTTCTGAGTGTAACGAATTCGGTAATTTCTGAAGTGTATTGGATATACCCATTATTGGTTTTGCAGTTTTTAGTCCGTTTATCGTAGTTGGATTTAAATATCTGTATGATGTCGTTTGTCGTAAAATCTGATTTGGTTATGATATGTCGCTGGTAATTTGAAAAAGGATTCTGTATCTGATAAGAATGCTCCTCACCTATGTTTAGTAGGAGTTGGTTGCGGAAGACATTGACTGGCGTTTCTATGGTAAGTATCAAATCGTGTGCACAACTGACATCGCTATGTTGCGTTGCGGACATTGCATTTATAATTGGGAATTCTGATAAAGTACGAATTTCGTAAGAATTTGGCAGTTTATGGATGAATTTTTAATGTAATTCGCAATTTACAAAATGAAACTTGAGCTGATATTTTTTAGATAGGCCATTGTGTTTTCAATTTTCTGGCCATAACAGATTTTTTATTCAAATAAAGGTCCGATCATACCGCTTATTTTGATATTTGGAAAAAATGCATTGTTTATTTGAAATGTTCTAATGTTTTTATTTAATGAAGAGTGTAGACATGGAGATCGCATGTATGGAACACAATATCCAATGGCACTCGTTTGTAGTTTTGAAGAAATTTTTGATGACATTTTGATATAGCGCCAGCTCAATTACACAAACGGTGTGTCGAGTCTCGTCTTTCAGTTCAGAAATGGTTCTTGGGTTATTGGTACACATCTTTTGTTTCAAAAAACACGCAAAGAAAGAAATTAATGAAAAAAAAAAATAGGGATACGAAATTTACAAGCTACAGATCTGTTGTGTTTTCAGATCATAGAGAACACAATAGTCCAACAAAAAAATATCAACTCGAAAGCGATCACGGCCAATTCTATTAAAAGAAATTCGATAAACTGCTCACTTCTTACGAAATTCAAGCATTTTCCGACATTTTTACATATTTGGATGTAAAATATCCAAGTTAAAAATTTGTTGTGCTGCCAGAAAATGGAGAACACAATGGCCCACTTCTTACGAAATTTGCTCTTTTTCGGACTTTTTTGCATATTTGGATATGAAATATGACAGGGAAAAGTGGAGAATACAATGGCCTTAAAATTAAATACATTTTATTTGGTACTATAATCGGCAAACTGTATTTTTTTGTGGTTTATTTATAATTTGCCTTAATAATATTTTTTTGGTCAAGAATTGTAATTTTTTAATGTAAGGTTATATACTATAGCCTTTGGATGTTAAATAGACCAGCTGGTGTGTGATATCCAAACCAAATTTTAATTAAATGGCCATGTAATTTATCTAATTAGTTTAATATAAATTTTAATTCTATTTATGTACTGATTATTTACTAATTGGATGAACAGAAGTTTTAAATCATTATAACATAAAATAAAATGTATCCGCCCGAATGTATGCAATTGATTAATTACCAACACGAAAAACATGACCTATGACTTATGTCAATTCGTTGATGAACGTTTTGATTCTGTTTCGATCCTCTACCACCATATTATTTATAATGAATAATTATGCAAATTATTTAACTACAAGTCGATGGTTCATATACCTTTATCGAAATACGTCTACCTCTATTATTTATCTGAAGTATCTGATGGTATCAAAGAAATTGGTATAATTAAATCAAAAAATAGTTCAAATCCTATTATATACACACATAAGTCGATAAATTTTTACCAAATGATTATTCACCTGCATCTTTCAAATATTTAAATTATATGAACACAAAAGTCATGTCAAACCATACAAAATGGATAGTGACTGTAATAAAAAATAAAAAAAATTCAAAAGATCAATATCCCAAAAATTAAGCAATGTGTGAAGTCTGTTATTCTATATTTTATTGATTAGAAGTTTTCTAATTCTTCTTAATTTTTAATTCTTACTTATTTCGATTTAATCGAATTAAATCTTTTAAATTATATAAATAAAATAAATAAATGTGTCAACAAATTAGTCAAGAACTATAAAAATAAATTTTCATTTTCTATTTTGTTTTTTATCCTTTCGTCTTAAGTCATTTCTTCTATGTATAATAATTATGTACCGATGGGTCTAATCACATACATACATACATATAGTCTAATCGTCTCGTTTTGGTGTGGTATTCAATTTATGGTTGACTAAAATAATTTTATTTCTAATCCACAAAATAGATTTACTTATATAAATAAATTATATAAAAAAAAAAACAGGTTCGTGAAACGTTTTCTTCTATTGTACTCAAAAAATAAAGAACCAAAAATTGATTCTCTTATACATTTATATAGATTTAGAAGATAAGAAACCCACCAAATAGGCATACACAATACAATGTACATGTTTCGATATCATACGAAAAAATCTTGAAACGTGGCCAAACAACACCTTAACCATGAAGTTACGAATACAACAACAACGACACAAAATTTAAATATTTCTCCTTTTTTTTCACGTTAATTGTTAATCATTTTTCATTTAACCGCTCAAGTGAGAAATGCTTATATGTACATAAACAAAAGAATACGTCATGTGACCGAATCCATTTATTTATTTGAGGAAATAGAATTTTTATTCAAATGTCTTGTACTGACTGGTTCGTGGTATGGAATTTTCTAAAATACAAAAAAAAAACAAAAAATTGAATATTTAATTTGTTGATAAACTTGGGATATATCAATCAACTCACCGTTTACATTTTCACTTTTTGTTTCACAACAGTCTGTTGATTTTGCCTGACAGCAGTTTTTGAACTATGGTTGTGATGGGGTCGACCAAATGACAAATAAATATGCCTATACTATTTGTAAGCAAGAGTATTGTATCATCATCTGTTAACATATTTTTATTTAAGAAGGAGATAAAAACTAGCAGCTAATTTAATGTCCTTTTTTTATAAATAAAAAGATAAAATATTCGTTACAATTTACCGAGTTCAAAACTGGTACCAAACCTATTAATTCCGAGATGTTCGTTTATAAGAGTGAAAAATATCCATTGATGGGCGTAACAAAACTATTTCAGTGTAGTGTTATCAATATAACTTTTTGTGCGAATGGAAAATGTAAGTGTTCTTGTCGATTGAAAAATTATAATTGGGCATGCCTATTAACTCAAACGGAAATCAAACGGTTTTGGTAAGTTGTATAGAGATTATTCATAGATTCATATACTTCTATACTAAAACGTGACACTGTCAAGAGTGTGACGGTTCTGCCTTGGTAATTTTTTTTAGGAGATTATTAGAATATGAACCAGACTCCAAAAAATTTAGAGAACCCAAGTTATTAACAATCAAAAGCCTAATGCTATTTTTGGTCTAATATAGCTTTATGTAGATTCAAAGCTTATTGTTATCTATCTGTTTTATCTAGTCTGACCAGATATTTTCAAGCGCAAAAAGTATTTTTACAAAATTTATATATTTGAAAACGATTTATCAAAGCAACAAACTATTTTTGCAGTTCAAATCAATCTCCCAACTGACCTCCTCGGGTCCTATATAAGCTGATGAAAAAATAACTATTTTATTTGAACATATTAACACAATGTTTTTTCTAGTATAAATCGAACCGATAGAATCAGCTCTGTGTTAAGAGTAAGACTATGGATAAATATTGACACTGTCAACACTGATGGATTTTTTACCATCTAAAACCACACGCCCTTCCATCCATCCTCCATACGGAACGATTGTTAGACATTACTTCGCATGGAGATGACTAATATTGAGATTGCAACCACTATCTACTCCATATATGATTCTCCTGTCTGGCCCGCTCTAAGCATTTCCTTTAGTACCACTGCTGCCCTGTGGCTTACAGCATTCCACTTTACTTTAGACACAAGCATTACATTTAATATATACTTTCAGGTGTTAAGTACTGCCCGAGGCTTTCGTGTCATTCTTGAGTATCAGCATGTTTAAATCTGTAAAGGTATGCACCAAAACAGCCATCACCACTTAGCAACTGCGTCAGGTAGTAATTAACTTCGCCGTGTCGTCTATATATCCACTTTTCGATGGATGGTATAATATACGATAGATTCACCGAGTCTTCTCCAAACTATCCTAGTGCATTTGTCATTCTGTTATAGTTGCAATGCGTTTAGATGCACCGCTTCCTGGTTGTTCTCGAAGTAGATACCATTTCTTCCTTTTCTTTGCAAGTGGTTCGGTGGGAATTATCCCTGAAATTAGGAGTTCCGCGCCATCGGTTATTGTGCGAAAGCCACATATCACTCTTAAGGAAGGCACCTTAGCAATACAGTGAAACCAACTTGCATCCGTACGATTTCATGTCCCTCGCATCGCTCCATATGGTATAATGGATGTTACCACATTTGCCAGTAGCTTCCTATAACTTTGTCTAAACCCTCCAGTGTTGGGCATAATTTGGCAGCTTTTCTGCTCACTATCCTTAAGTGCTCCTTGAAATTAAGGCGTGCATCAATTTTGACACCAAGATATCGTAGTGAAGGCTGAGTGGGGTTAAGATCCCGCCAACATCAATATTTACTGTTTCTACCACCTTTCTACTGGTAATTAAGACTGCTTCGATTTTATTGTCGGCCAGTTGGAGTCCGAATGATATCAGCCATACTTTAATAATTATTATGGTTAACCTGCATAACTCGATTATTTCCTCTATGATGTTCCAAAGCACGAGCTTCAATACTGATTTTTGAGGTACTCCACACGTAACTTTTTATTCCGTGATACAGACAGTCGTCTGTATTATACATCAATATTCTATTGCGAAAATAGTCGGAGATGATTCTCCTTATGTATCAGTTGCTTGGATCGGTGTGGTTTCTGGCCCTTTCCACGGCTTTCTCCAATTGATTGTAAAGATGCGCTCGAATACATTACGGTATGAGGATGGATTTCCTGGAGGTTTCTTTGGCTTTGGTAACAGAACCAGATATTGTCTCTTCCATCGTTCCGGGAATACACTCTCTCTCTCTCTCTCAAATATGAGTTGTAGATTCCCCTGAAGTGGTCGGGTCTATTGCTTGGATGGCCGCCAAGAGCTTTTGAATTTCCAAATCGTTGATATGCACCCCTGAGCTCTTCTGTAGATACCAAGGTGACTTCCCCTTGGCCATGTGTTACACCCATAACAGGTATCAGTTACAATTCTGTTTAGTGTCACTTAGCAGGTGGGAGGCGATGAATTTCGTCTCCTCCATGGGTCATGGTTCACTTCACTGCACAGCTCTTTCCATCACTGACGCTTACTCAATTTAATTGCATGCTTAAACTGGTTTCGAGCATCCAACTATTTTTCGCCCAAGCCAGGATAAAACTCTCTATCCCAAGCACGCTGATATTGCCTCCTTGCATAATGGCATTTTTACAGCAGGCATTAGTGATCATACTCATCATCTGTGCCGCTTTTGTATTGGCAGTTCCCGATAGATTCGGCTCTGAAGTAACAGTTCTAGAAAATGAGTTGACCATGTGTAAAACATGGTTCAGGAAGTTACAATCCAACTCTTTCGATCGTTTGACCTTGCGATTTATTTATGGTGATTGCATAAGAGAGACGAACTGGAAACTGATGTCGAATGAAGTTGAAAGGCAAAGATGGATCACAAAGCTGTGTCTAAAGTGATTTTAGGAATCAAATGTATTGTAACTGAATGTGACTTGGTAATTATTTCTACTTTTAAGCATGTCGGTGCTTAAATCAAGAACCAGTAACCGTGTTCCATTGCATAATCCATGGCGGTAATCCTGATGGATTTATTGAGTTAAGATATTCTACTGGAAATTTAACTTGCATGTGTGAGGTATCAAAATTCTTAACATCACCACCGTTCAAAAGCCAACTGCTAAAATGTGGATCACTTATTGCTCTCATGTTTGTACTTAAGTTTAATACTTTAAAGTGAGTGGGATTTTTTAATAGTCGCATTTATAATTGACGCACGATTTCCTCTTCTAGGTAACACTTGCCGAAAATCTCCTCCTAAGATCATTACCTTTCCATCAAACGGTAAATCATTTTTCATTAAATCGCGAAATATTAAGTCCACAATTTCAAGTGCTATGCCTGAAGGCATTCATCCCGAATTACGCAATCAACAGATACTAAAAAGTCACGTTTTTGCGACTAAGCTGTGAAAATCTCACGGCATCCATATTGAGAGGCAATGAAAATGCTGCTATTCCTGCCCATGCAACACATAATACATTTTTATTTTCTGCATCGATTTTTTGAACTAACGCTCGATATAAAAATGTTTTTGCACTTCCACCAGGTGCATCTAAATAAAAACACTTTTGAGAAATTCGATTATGTAAGGACGAAAATATCATTGATGCTGCGACATTCTGATCATTGTTGAGTAATACCCACAGATTAGTTTCAGTTGTTCTTATAATAGGAGCAACATTTATGTTTTGATTTAAGATTTCTGTTGCATTAGGAACTGGTAAAAGTAAGAATGCTCACACTGCTCTTTTAATTGAAATACTCAATGAGCCAAAGCTTCATTTTCAGTCATACCTTGATTAATAAAGTTTTCCAGAAGACTGTTCTTAACATCATTAAAAAGTTGATTAGGATCTGATGGATTGCAATAACACAGTATAGTAACGATTAATGCTCGAAATGATTTTGCAAGCATATGAGTATATGATAGCTTCTGATAAGCAATTATGCCACTCAACGCTATCATTAATTAGGCCTCGTACCTTAGCTGCTTCTTTAAACGTTTGGAATACACAATTATTAAAAGTATCAAAAGATGTAGCCTCAGAGCCCTTCAGTTTGAGAAGGAGTAGCCGTAAATGATACAACTCAACATTTTTTGGAGAAACTCAAATTATTCTACCGATAAAGCATTTTCAATATTATCTCTTTTAAAGCATTTTCAATATTATCTTCGGTGAAAAATATTGATTGACCATCATGTAAATGAACAGAAAGTGTAACAACATTATGTGATTGGCCATGAATTGGAAGCTCCTGGATATGCCAATATATTCCTGCGAACTAATCAATTACAATGTTCGTTCGTGATCTGGGTTGACTTTTCAAATTAGCATAGGCCGACGTTGCCTATATTTTGGATAATTCTCTACGAAAATGTCAGTCTCACTGCAGTAACTTTTTGTGAATTGTTTTTAATATTTTCCATCAACCATTCAAACACAATTTCTGTTCAATTGTCCACATGGACCATGAATATTTTGTTTTATAATTGTGGTTGTTCATTCTGATTTGGAATTTCAGCGCAAATTATGTTGTCAATATCATCGGATGTTTTAAATTTATCCACATTCTTAAGCGTGAATAGACAATGTGCGTGTGGTAATCCACGTTTTAGATGTTCAATTTTATAAACATACAAAACAATAGTTAAGAATATCATCTAAAAATACTTTTAGCTTTAAATTAAAACCTCGTGTAACTATATTCGGGAGGTCTGGAGGATTTTGAAAATTTTTAAGTTCGATTACACGTGAATGTAATAAATAAATCATGACGAACAAATTTGCGAACCATTGCCATATTATTTTGATATAATTTTGCCATAAACCGTGGCCAACCAGTAAATGAAGAGGGCAGTTTACACAAATTACATACACTTACATTTCTATTTTATGCTAAGTTAGGTGTCATAATCTAAAAACATTGATAACATTCCACACGAATAGGTCGCTGATTGGTTCGTATAACATTTAATCTATTAGCATCAACTCTAGCGTAGCAAAGAACAAGTATTGCTGAAATAGTTTCCCACCATAATGCAAAGGATTAAAAACGTTGAATTGCAATTTAAAGGGAATGAAATTATAAAGCTGTAATTTTGGTTAGGCATTTTCCGAATTCATATTAGTTGAATTCATATTCGAATTTTAGACGAATTGGTGATATTTAGAATATTTCACAAATTTTAAAATAATTCTTAAATTTCGTTTTAATCAGTTTCGGTATCAAAAAGTAAATACAAAATATAATGTTATGTTTGGAAAATATTTTAAAAACTACCATGTACTACTTTAAAATGTAATATTCAATTACCAGATTATCACACTTACTTCACTTTTATTTTTCAAAATCATCCACACGTCATTTTCTTTTGTACGTACGAAAACAAATATATTGTATGTATGTGTACATTAAACTAACAAAACAAAAAAAATGAAAAATAATATATGTACGTACCTACAATACAGGTTTTTTTAAGAATTCAACAAACACCTAACATATGATTAGTAAACGATCATCCCACTCCTTAATAACAACATAACAATCTGAAAGACAAACAACAATACTCCATAAACGAAGAAGACTACAAAAAAAAAAATCTTGTATTTTCGTTGATTTATAAGAAAAAGCCAGTACCACAATAATGGGTATAGACACACACACACACACAGAAAACAAAAATCCATGTCAACCTTTGAACCCATTCTCACAGCTCTCTGGTGCTGCGCGTACATACATATATACATATACAACAACAAAACAAGCGAATAAAATTAAACATATAACACCAACCAACAACTATAAAATACAAGACGACTACAAACTAAAACGATTAAAAAAACATATATTTTTTTTTGGTTTGTTGGTACAAAATGAGAAAAACATTAAAACATAAATTGTGTTCAGTTCAGAATTTTTCTTTTGTTTTTTTTTTAAATTTACATACATACATTTCGTTTGAATTTGTTTGTTGTGTGCCCGCGCGGTTTTATTCGTTATGGATCAAATTGTGCAACCAAATCACTCCACTATATTATGATGGTAGCCTCTCTGTACGTACTAGAACAAGGCCACCAAAGTTGTAGTCTATCGGTGGTATAGGTAATTTATGATAATTTTTAATTGTTTTAACTTTTAAAGATTTCAAAATGCTCTCTTGAACTTTAACTTTATGGGTTTAGTACATGATTTTTATCTGTTTTGTACTTACGATGATGGTTCAGTGGCATACTTAAATTTTTTTTTAAAGTTAAAGCATAATTTAAAATTTTACTTTATGTGTGTCACCTCGATATATATACCTATTACTTAAAAATGTTACTGAACAAGTTCAGCGTTTATCTTAGTCTTCATTTACATGGTTGTTTTCGTCGTTGTTTTCGACTTATCGTGGGGCAACAACAAAAACTTAATTGATCGGCTTCGGTTGTAGCATCCATATTTGTTGTGATTTCAAAGTGTCAAACTGTGTTTATGAAATAGTGCGAAATTTCAAACAATATAAATTTTATTCAAACAATATAAATTATTAATTATAAAATTGTGTAAGTTCTATAATTGTTATTTTTTTCAATAAATATAAATGGATAACCATACCGAGTTATTGGCTTGAGTTGCCGCGGTTGGTTTATTAATTATTAATGAACACCGCAATCACAAATGTCGCGATACAAAATTAATTTTAAAAATAAGAAAAAATCGAAAATGGTGTACGCCCAATTTTATCGGAAGAAAACCGATATATGCTTGGGGCCGAAGCATTATTAAATGAAATGCGACTAAATGATATCGAGTCATTTTACAATTATACTCGTATGTCTCCAAACAGTTTCGATAATTTGCTTCATTAAGTCGGCCCACATATTACGAAGCAGCAGAATCTGATAAGATCTTCGATCGCTGCATCAAGAAAACTGGCATTAAAGTTTTTCAGTAATATAAATTCAGATTTAGTACTCTCAACCATTTTAACTTATGGAACTAAATTGCTCCAGGTTGATATCGGGCATAGACGAACTTTCACGCATACCTTTTTAATTGCTGCTGTGAATCGTCCAATAATTGGCGGAAATTTTCTGTGTAAATTTGGCCTATTAGTCGATGGTAAAAATAAAAGGCTAGTTGATTCAGCGACTCAGCTGTCAACCCTAGCCGCTATGGATTGCTCTTACATACCTTCACCAATCCATTTTATCATCGACAACGCCTATGGCACGATACTCAAAAAGTATCAGGTCCTAATTGACGAGCCAAACTATAATTTACCGGTTAAACATTCCGTGGTACATCATATAGAACCTGAAGGACATTTACCACTTTCAAGACCACGAAGGCTGGATTCGGTTCGCCATAAAGCTGCACTAACCGAATTCCAGCACATGGTGTAATTAGAAACTTGCTGGCCATCGGCATCTTCCGTTTCTTGTCCATTACATATGGTCAGGAAAAAATATAACGATTGGAGACCATGTGGGGATTACCGGCGACTTAACATAGTTACTAAGCCGGATCGGTATTCAATACCTCACATACAAAATATTTTCATGCAATTGCATGGATGCAAAATCTTCTCCAAGATAAGATCGATCTTATTAGAGGTTATCACAATCCCGTTGCACCTGAAGACGTGTTTAAAACGGTAATCACTACCCCATTTGGCCTCTTCGAATACATCTGAATGCCATTTGGATTACGCAATGGCGCTCAAACGTTTCAGCGATACATGAATGAAGTCTATATTGGCGACATTTTAATTGCTTCGCAAACTGAGGAACAACACAAACTTCATTTGGTTCAACTATTCCAAAAGTTAGTGGAGTTTGATGTACACATTAATAGTGCTAAATGCGTATTTGGCGTCACCACACTTAACTACCTCAGTCATAAAATCACACCTAATGTTACTTGCCCCTATACACTCACACTTGGCTGCTCTTGTTCCTTAACTATCAAACTACCCGGTGAGTTCTTCGTCGAAAATCCTAATTACGTAACACAATGAATAATCTTGTTCCGACAGCAACTCGAACAACTAATCAAAACACAATCTTTGTCCCTGAAATGTTGGACACTTGTGATTTTCTTTTTCTTCAAACGGACAAGGTTCGCACATGGATTATCACCACTCTACGAAGGCCCATATAAAATCATTCGACGCCTTCGAAAACATTTCATTATTTCGATCAAAGACAACAATCATAATATTTCTATTGGTCGATTGAAGCCAGCTAACGGAATTCTAGCCTCGTCTGATCAAATCTCAGCACCTCAAGCGCTTTATTTTTATATCAGCTTTATTTAGGGGGGATCTTCACTTGCAGGGGAGTCCTGTTACAATTTAAAAACTAACGTTCTTCTTTTAGCCATCGCCGTGTCTATACTGACGCAAGATCGACACATTTTTTGGTGGCAACTTGGAAGACGCACCGTATATTATAATGTTCCCTTTGATATCTAAACGCTTCTTTTAGAATAGTGAGTGGGATATCGCCAAACTTTGGGGTTAGCTCTTCTGCTATTTCAGCCCACATCCTGTTAATAGTAGCCGGACTTCGCTGTTGCACCGGCAAGCGATAATCAAACAAAGGTGGACGGCTAAATACGCAATTACGGAGTGCTTCGTCCAATTCGCCTTTTTCCGTCTGACTCAATTTGAGATCGCGGATTGTGCATTTTTTTTGCTTTTGCGACACTTGAACGGTATGAGTATTTCCACGGCCCGATTCCGTGTCGTCTGCAATAACCTGCTCAATTAAATCTAACTCGTCTTCAAAAGACTCGTTCAAGAATTCAATCTCAATTTAAATTCATAATTGTAATAAATACAAAAAAAAATTAAAAATATATTTAAACAATACGGGCATGAAGTTTCTATGGAGTTTTTGTGGAACGGTACAAATGTCAAAAAACCTATCAAATGTCGAATTGTCTCATGAAAATGTATTAAACAGTTTCGAATAAAACCAATTAATTTATACAAATTTAAAATTATAAAACTGAAAAATATTACTCAAACTAATAAAAGAACTAATTAAAAATGAAAATAAATTTAAAACGAATAAATTATTTTAAAAAACAGCTAAAATATTCTAATTAGAACGTATCATTAAAATTTGTTGTTAAATTAAATAGTAATTTTACACAAACAACCGCCATAGAGAAATCGACCATTAGGCTCTATTCTAACATAAAAATACCAAAATAGCTGAAAATATAGACCCTGAAGATTGTCATCCCTTAACAAAAATATCGAAAAATCTATGTGAAAATATAACGCGGCTCATAACTTGATAATTTCTATTAAACTCATTTTACACAAACAGCCACCATATTGGGGATATAAGGCTCTAGTCTATCAAAAAAATGCCAAAGTAATAAAATAACTAGACCCGGAAGTGTGTCATTCGTTCCTGAAATTCTCGAATAATTCATATGAATATATGACGTCACAAGCAACTTGATAGTTTAAATAGAGGCATTTTACACAAACAGCCACCATATAGGAATTGACCATAAGGGTCTATTTGAACAGAAAAACTAAGGAGTACCCGAAAATATAGACCCGGAAGGGTTCCATACATTCCATACATTCCATAGAGCCTTATGGTCATCCCCAATATGGTGGCTGTTTGTGTAATAAAATGAGTTTAATAGAAATTATCGAGTTATGAGCCGCGTCATATTTTCACATAGATTTTTCGATATTTTTGGGAAGGGATGAGAAACTTTAGGGTCTATATTTCAAACCGTTTCAGTAATTTTCTGTCTGACTAGAGCCTTAGAATATTTTAGCTGTTTTTTAAAATAATTTATTCGTTTTAAATTTATTTTCATTTTGAATTAGTTCTTTTATTAGTTTGAGTAATATTTTTCATTTTTATAATTTTAAATTTGTATAAATTAATTGTTTTATTTGAAACTGTTTAATAAATGTGCATGAGACAATTCGACATTTGATAGGTTTTTTGATATTTGTACCGTTCCATAAAAACTCTATAGAAACTTCATTCCCGTTACACAATCGATAAATTGTTTTTCGAAAACAACCAAAAGATATATGAGGGACATATTTCTGTTGTTTTCGAGATTGTTTTGGGTACACTGTCAATGTACATATTCAATATTTTTACGGCGTAAACGATCAATTTTTCTATGGGAAAAACAACAACAAAAACTAAAACTGAAAAACAATACTCGAAAACAACGACGAAAACAACCATGTAAATGTAGACTTAAGCCCATAATACAAATAAAGTATAATTTTAAGTGAAACAACGACTTATTCCCACACCAATGACAAATTATGTTGTCCCACGTTTTCAAGTGCATCACGATGACCAAGGTAAATTTCTACCCTTATATGTATATACATGTACATGTATAAAAAATAATAATTCTTAAAATACGTGATTGTGTTGCATCATTCAACTATATGTATACGGGAAACTATCAAAAAATTCTATAATCGATCGATTTGTATTAAGATAAAATATTTATAATCTTCAGACAAATTTTCTAGTATTGTTTAAAACCCTAGAAATAATATGACAATTGAATTTTTTGTCTTGTCTAGGTCATTGTTAAACTGTATATACAACTAACTAACTATCTGTATATTATGTATATAAGATGATCAGTGATATTACAAAGAAGATTAAATGGAATTAGAAAATATTAAGTTTTTATTTTTATTTTTGTGTTCATTGGAAAATTTAATTTATTTTTAGAATATTCTTTTGTATTTATCTAATGGTGGGTTATTTCACTTGTCACAGACAGAAGAGTATTTTAACATTTTTTTTTTTTTATTTTTTTATCAAAATAAGAAAATCTATTTCGGTTTATTTTTTAATATTATTTGTGTTTTGTTATATCCAGAAATATACGATTTGGTTAAATAACTTAGACACTTAGAAAATTAGAATATCTTATATACCTTTTGGTTAGTACACGTGTTTTGCAATTATCTTAGGCATGCGGTTTCCTTTTTCAACAGCTCAGTCAATAGAAATCAAAACATCGTGTTTAGTATTTGCTATAGAGAAATTAGGCTCCTTAAATATCCAGTATACAGAATGTTTAATGCGGGCTGACTGCCGCACATAGTAAATCTCATGAACTATGGTCTAGCACTGATGCGAGACAATTTTTCGTGTATTTTACTATGCGAGTCCTTGACACGGTCGAATAAAATTTGATGTTATGAAATTTTAATTTTTTAAATCATTTGATTCAGAATTAAAGCGACAAGTATCGCTCGACGCACATTTAAAAAATTTCGAATTTAAACTTTTGAACGCAAAATAACTCAAAAACTCGTATCATGAATCTTTCGAAATACAGTCGAAATTCAATTAAATTGATCCGTATTCTGACTGTCGAGGCGTTTATCAATCGAAACAACTCTATGTTTTCGTGTTGTTTTGGAGTTGGTATTATGTGCAAGGAAAACGAAGCTACATATTAGTATTGCCGTATTGCATTTAAATGAAATTGTCAATATTTATGTAAACTATATGCAATTGTGATGTACTGTTTTTTGTTGAAATGTCAAATTGCCATGTTTTTATGTAAATATAAAGATCAAATTAAATACCAATCCAATTAAAATTAATTATGTAATAATAATAATAACCAGTATTTAACGGCCATTACTGGCCCCTTACTGAGTCAACAATCTGGCTCCAACGGTTTCGATCCTGGGCTTGGTCTTCATACTGTCCTAGACAACCTGAAGAAGCCAAGTCGTTCTCTACATCGTGGAGCCATCGTCGCCTGCAACGACCTCTGCACCTACCATATGGTGGCTCTCCTTTCAGAGATCGCTGCCCAATTCGTTCCGGATCAGCACGCAGAACGTGACCGAGCCAGCGTACTCGCTGAAATCTTACTTCATGTACATTATCGGGGATCTTCATCAGATCTCTGATCTCGATATTGTACAGAGCTCGGTAGGTACCATCTATTTCGCGTTTTGGGCCGTAAATCACACGCATGACTCTTCCCTCAAATGTTAAGAGCCATCTCTCGTACTCATCCGTCAGCTCCCAAGTTTCACATCCAAACATAACAACGGGCCTGATCAGCGCTTTGTAAAGCTTCAGCTTCACGGCACTTGATAAGTGTTTAGATTTTAGCAGTGGCCTTAGAGGATACAAAGAACGACTGCCAGCTGCCAGCCGCTCTTTATAATTCAATTATGTAATATCTTTATGTTATATCAAGATCAACGGGGAAATTGCTTCTGAAGATAAAAAGACGGCCAAAGACTTCCCGAGCTTGCCTAAAATAACTGCTGATGATGGGTACAGTCCAGATCCGGTCTTCAACGCAGCTGAAACGGGCGTCTTTTTGCTAAAAATGCCTAACAGACCATTTGTGTCCTTCAGATTCAAAAGCGATCTATTCCACTTTTAAAAATTATTGATTTAGTAATTGATTTCGTTTCTTGAACTAAAAATATTAGTCAAAATAATAGTTTAACAATATGCATCTGATCCTGAGTAAATTGGGTAACAATTTTCGTTTACGTTTCAAAAGCGATCTATATTCCGCCAGAATTTTAGGAACAAAACAAACCGTTTCCATTCCAATTTACAATTAAAAAAGATCTATTCCCATGAGAATCATATCGTTAAAAAACAAAACATGAGTATTCCAAATTTAGGCGCGTAAATCTCTTATGTCAAAATAAAAGTAACGAAAAGTTAGTCGATCATGATATTTGCTTTAAAGTGGTTCATTATTTTATAAGCTCCCTCAGTTTTTTTAAATAATTTTATGAAAGAAGAAATGTTAATCCAATATTGTTTAGAAAATGGACTCAATTGAATCGCCCATTGTCACGGGACCCCCCGTAAATAAAAAATTAATCTTCATAATCGTAAACGATCCGTTGCTCAGGTAGAAAGGTATATGTTAAGATAATTTGGGCTATACAGGGAGGAACATTCAATACTTTGCTTTATGTATTATTATTTGATATACAAAAGGAAAACTTTGCCCGAAATGCCTAAATGTAAACATCAAAAGTAGCTATTTTCGATTTATTTTTAATTACCACTTCAACCTAGGATTTAAGACACCTGCCATAGACATGTGCTATACATGTCTACACACAACATAAAGAACGTGAAAAAATCGAGAAAAATTCTGCGGTAAAACATAATCTAAGGATAAAGCAGTGCATTCACAATCTTAGAAGCAAAGCATTGTTCGCGCTCCTCAACGAAGAAACGGATTGACAATATCATTTGATTGTCAAAAAAACATGCCACTACCAAAAGTCGCCGATTAAGCTGCATATTATAGCGGCCAATTATATGTTTACTTATTTGGTATGGTAGTGGGACTGGTCATTCTGCTCCAAAACAGAAAACGTGTTTCTGTACTACTGGACGCAGAGAATATTCACGTCAAGGGTTTTAACGAAAAAGCGTCGATGGTTTTTCATCTGCTCTGCCACATGAATTTGACCAATATTAGTACGATTCGCTTAGTGGCCGATGGGTGTGGTGGCCAGAATAATAACCCTGTCATGTTGGGATTGTACGAATATTTTTTACTAAAAATTTCACCGCCAAATGTGTCAAAAATAGTGTTTATTTTCCCAATTCCCTGGTATTCGTATATTCCCCTTACTGAGTTTTTGCCCAAATTGAAAAAAAACATCAAAGCCACAGAAACAATCGTGGAACTAAATGTATATTTGGATATATACAAGGAACACGGAACTTTAATTAGTTTGGGCAGAGATGAGTGGCCCATTTTTTTCTGAAGTGACCAAAGTTATTAAACCGCCATCTGGTTGGCACTTCAAATTTAATCAATGTAAACGGTTTATATTAACCAAATATAATCGTGGTATTATTCAGGTGCGGGGAGAACCTTTCTACAAATCCGACGTTGATGAGCCAAAATCGAATATCAAACGAGACATTTTAACATTTCATTTTATTGCATTATTCAAAATCAATCGATGACGACAAGATTTTCAAAATTCTGAAACTTTAAATTTCGTTAATCTGGAAAATCCCCAATCAAAATTATCCTTTTCCAAAAAAGTAAATTTCAAAATTTGCCTATTCCACTAGCAAAAAGTTTCAAAACGGATCTATTACATCGGGTAAATTTCAAAGTAACTCCATTCCAAAATTGTTTATAAAATACCAGCTTTACTTGGCTTCTTATCAATTTTTGCACTTTAAACAATTAATTGATAATATCTAAAGAAACTAATGACAAAATAAAATTGCCGTTTTTGTATATAATTTTTAAATAAAACGTTTTTTTTAATTTATCTTGATAACTCATAAATTCGAATAGATCGTTTTTAAACCTAAAGGACACATTTGTGGCAAAATCCCCAAAGAAACTGTGGGTTTTAAGGCAGCAAAGGATCGGGTCACAAGTTGACATGTCAGTAATGCTTCAGGAGACCACATGTTGAAGCCCCATTCCAACATATTTTGGACGATAATAATTAACGCTTGGAAAAAGTTTTCTATTAAGAATTGCGTGACACATGTGGCTTTGACATTTTCAGAATTACGACCGTCAACTTTAAATGCATGTTGGAGAGCAATCTGGCAATGTGTTACAAGTAAATATTATTTGGCGCCAAATACAAACGAAAGTGACTCAATAATTACTTTACTAGTAACTGATATTTTTTGTGAAGTGCAGTAATATCCATTTAGGACGAGAAAATTAGAATCTTGTGCAAGACACCACACAAAAGACCCCACTATCGGAAGATGATAATGTACAGAACATTTCGAGGGATGATATCGATTTTGAATCAGTGGTATAGGCATGCAGTGGTATTTTTCTATGTACTCAATGTCGTTTTTGCATGGTTTTTTACACGAGTTTTTCTGGAACGTATCTATACCTTGCTAAAACGGAATTGGGTGTATCATTTAATTATTTAAAAAGTAAGTACACGGGGAGTTTTCACGATTCCACAGTATGGAACTTTTCTTTTACATAGAATGTATGAAAGCAGGTAGCACTCTCGAATACTGGGTAATTTATGAAAATTTATTCTGAATCTTTACATTATACTTGTGTTTATTATTGCAACAGGCGATGTCTGATATCCGTTACAATCATATTTAATGACACCTTGTCGTGCGCCAGCTGTCAACACGCTCATGTAATTGAACGAACAATTGGAATTCGAAGGTAAGGTTTATATGCCTCTAAATGCACGCTAATTGCATTATACACCGGAGAAAGCAACACAAATTATAAATGATTGTGCTGCCCTCCAACGAATTTATTGTTTTAAATTTTTGCTATACAGTTATTGATTTCAGCATGATTGTGTGTATTTTGAAAATGATGAAATCGTCAAAAATAGATTATGACAGAAATGGATTTTGGAAGAAACGATCCAGGAGAAATAATGGATTCCATGGATAACATTTTATTTAGTAATTTAGTTCATATATAATTGCAGCTATGTAGTTTGTCAATGTCTACCGAGCAAATAGCACAGTAGTTAAAGCTGCGACGTTTGGATCGGGAGGTACCGGGTTCGAATCCCAACAGAGGCGGGATGCAAAAGGGATTTTTCGATTACGATCGGTGATTAAATTTTAAACATCTATGACCCTCTGTTGGAATGTAGAACTCATGGGCCGACCCATCTTTCATGTCACTGTACAGGGTGACATGGAGCTATGCAATGCGCAGGTGGTATACTGTACTTGTGTGAATGGGATGAATGGGTTGAATGAACTAGTGTGAATGTAGGTATTGCACCGTGGGGCCATTAGTGGCATTGAGTGCTGGAGTAAAATCCGCCCAACTTTAATTTAAAATAAAATAAAAAATTTTTTGTCAATGTCAATGATTGTATCGAAATATAAAATTTACAAAAACAATTTATAAATTTGATAGATGAAAATTTTACTTTTAGAAAGCTCCATTTTAAAAATTGGATGGTTCAGAAAGATTTTCGCAACAATTAAAATTTAGGTAGAGTCATTTGAAATTAGTAAAATTCTAAATTGAAATTTTCAATCTGACTTTATTTTACGTTTTATTTAAAATTGTATTCTAAAATAGCGTCAAATATGAGAAAGGCTGCAAAATATTTCAACCGATAAAACAACCGATCTAGAAGTAGACCGACAAAAACTTTGATTTCCTAGGCCACTAAGAATATGATTAATAAACTTGATTCATTTAATGAATGATGGGGTTTGGGTACAACACCATCCCCGCTATTATAAAATAACGCTAATATTATAGCATTACCGATGCCGTAAAATAATTTAAAGTTTCTTGCTTATGGGTCTAGGATGTTTCCCGAGAAATCTAAATGATGTGCCAATATAAATTAGTCCACTAATTATTGGGGCATTGTTATTTTGTCTGCTATATTGAAATTATTTCAGGCAATTATAAACAAACAGGCGTTCTCGAATTTGTAAGAATTCATGAAATTTTCCAGTTGAGACAGTGCAAAAACATACAAATAACTGGATATGATACATACCGATTTTCATAATACTTATGATAGCTTACATTATTATTTAATTAATAATTAGCTGGGTAGTTTTAGTTTTGAGTTTCATCGTACATTAGTGGCAGAATACAGTACTTTATTACAACAGTGTGAAATATGGAACTATCAATGTACTTTTTGAGATCCTTTTTTAGGGTTTTCATTTAATATTCGTAGTGTTTGTTAATGGCATTTTATCTATATTTAACTAAACCTTAACAAATAACTTTGAACTAATTATTGTTTTGAACACTAAACTTGACACAATCAGCTACAAATTGCTTTAGCTTCTCGTGTTACATAAGTGCAATAATTTGCAACGGGCGCTGTACTAACGATTAAGTATTGAGCGACGATACGAGAAGTACAATATGAATGGCAGGGTCTCACCGGTGATATTCCTGACAAAAGTGAAATCTGGACAAGTGCCTTCCAAAATCTTCGGGCTTAGTGTGTTGGAGGCGTACCCTTAATTGAAGTGGCCATGATCTAAACATACAAGTATGACCGGCGGTTATATATATATACATATATATATGTATATATATATATATATATATATATATATATATATATATATATATATATATATTATATATATATATATATATATATATATATATATATATATATATAAATATATATTATATATATATATATATATATATATATATATATATATATATATATATATATATATATATATATATATATATATATATACATATATACATATATATATATATATATATATACATATATATATACATATATATATATATACTCGGATGTATGGGAAAAATGCCTGGTATACATAAGTATGAAGATGTTCTGCGTAGTTATTATGGAATGAATGTAGATGAATCCTAGTACGAAACCCAGGTTGATCTCGACATTTTGCTGAAGACGTGTTTGTTGCTGAAGACGTGTTCGGCCACATCTTACTATCACTGAATGTGTATCAATGTTGGCTGCGTGACTCCTGCACATTAATGTTTTTTTTTGTACATTTGGTACTGTCCAAGTGAAATTATACTAGTTTGTACTATTTTTCATATATATATTTTTATTTGGGCCGAGTTAATATTTTATCAGATAATCATGATCAAACAAACATAAATTCAAGTTTTCTGCCAAAATTTTACATTTTCATAAATTAATTTTTTAACTAACACAGACACACGATATTGATCAAATATTTCTGTTAATTCTCCTAAATGAATGCATTTTTATATTATGTAACACACATTCATGTGAAAACAGCAACAACAACAAATGATTTATATATAGTAAATAGTTCGAATCAGAGGTTCACGGTGTTGATTTCCCCACCACCTGTAGACTTCAATGTGATAACATTATGAATGACGGTTCGAGACTAAGAACCGACCTACACAAACATGTATTTATGTAAATTAAATGTATTACCTATAACTAACGAGCAATGGACTGCGACCAATTTCGTTCTAGTTTCTGAACCTGCTAAAATGGAGTGTTGTAAGATAAAGGAAATTGAAGCGTAATGATGGAACAGATATTTGGTGCTTAATTCATTGCGGTAACGCATACTGAATGACAAAATTGCCTCAATTGTATATAATATCAATAAATGTTCCGGAATAATATTTGCACCATAGTTAACGTGTAACACTTGGTTTTCATCGAACTGATTCACAAGTACTTCAATAAAAATGTAAAATATCTACTTAATTAACATATAACACATCTATGTGGCATTGAGTGCTGGAGTAAAATCCGCCCAATTTTAATTTTTTTTTTTTTTAAGTCACCAGGATATATGTAAGTCGATTCAGAAAAGGTTTAGACTTAGAAATCAATTTTTCCTACAACCTACCAATATGAGACTGAAAATGAAATTTCAAAAGACAATTGATCTTACAACAAATAACTAAATTCACTTCATCTAAAAGGTAATCCAACAGATACTATGGATGTTGATTGCTATTATCTGGCATATGATAGATCGGGCAACGATATTTTGTTTAAATTTAGTTATGAATTCGTTAACAATTGGGCAATACTAATGATACTAAGCAAATTTTTATGGCCGAAATTGAATGCGATGAATTCAACAAGAGAAAATCGTCGAAAGCCGAGTATCTGTAAAAATAGATTGGAATTTATTTTTAAAACCTTATCCTTCAAGTGTTTTCACGGGGCAACATACATTAGATTGTGTTGTGTGGCGCTTGGTGAGTAGGCGTGGTGGTATCGAAAAAAGAAAAAAAAAGTTCCAGAAAAGTTAGTTGAATGACGAACGTAAATGAAAAAGGAACGACATCAATTAATCAAAACAATAATAAATATAATCCGTAAAAATCAAAACTCGTTTTAGTTTTGTTTAATAATCTTTTTCACTACAATTGAGGCTGTGTCACTGTCATTCTACGAAGTCGTATCAATTTTGTTGGGATACCTAGGTATTCAAGCGCAGACCACAAACTCTCGATTGATCGAGTCATCTAGGCCTGCCGGAAATCCAGGAACACCTGATGTACGGGGATGGAAATCTCATAATATTTAGATAGAACCATCCGCAGCGAAAAGACCTGATCAGTAGTGACTGATTGATTCGGACCAAATCCTCCTTGATAGTCACCAACTAAATCCTCCGCTAGAGAGGTGATTCACAGAGGTGACATATCTTATATAATGTAGGACAGTAACTATAGTATGCTGGGCAAAGGACAGCTATACTGCGATAATACACATTCCATTCATCAGGAATTAATTCGGTTCACCATACTAATCGAATAAGATCGAAAAGACAGTTCCACAAAGTATCCCCTCCGAGCGGTTCCGTTTTAGCCTCTGCATGGCCCCAGTGAACTCCTCATGGGATGGATCCCCAATGCAAATGTCCGCAGTTTGTATTTGAGGTGACTCAACAACAGTCTGTGACGCATGATGAACACCAAGTAGGTTGGTAAAGTGCCCGTTCCATACGTCGAGTACTGCATCGATGTTGACACGGAGGTTTCCATCCAGGTCCCGAATGACAGTTGAGGCAGGCCTGAAAGTATGGTGCAATTCAGTAATTCCTTTAAATAAATTTCGCGAACTGCGCTCATTACTGAGTTGTTGTACTTTTTGAACCTCGGCCTTTCACCATTTTCGCTTTTTATGTCTATATATAAATCCGCTTATCAGCCCTTCTATTAAGAGTAGCCATGGTTTTCCTCGTGTGATTCTGAAACATGGTTGCACGTCACTATGGGCTATATTTTGCTGCTCAACTGCAAGACGACACTTGTCATCAAACCAATCATTATTTGGTCTGACCTTCACTATACCTAAAGCTGGTTCAGCAGCACTGACAAACGAAATTTTCAGTACCTCCCAGACAGAGTTCGCTATTCATTCTATTTGGTTGCTGACCGATAAGTTCTCACATCCTACATAGCCCGAGCCTGCCATTTTGCAATTAATACGTGGTCAATTTGGCTCCGAGAAATTTTGCGAGGATGTTCCATGTTTCCAAAATTATCTATTTGTGAGGAGTAAATATACTTACTACTCTAAGATCATGATCAATTGCAAAGTACCTATGTTTTAACACAAACCGGCCTGATTTCTTCCATCTCTAGCATTAAAGTCACCAATTATCATTCTAACATCGTGTTCGGATATAGATCCCATTAGATCGTCCAAGTAAAATGAGTCTTCATAGCTCCAATCGTACAGAAGGCGATACAGTTATTTAAACGCAAAAACGTAAAGAAGCTATTGGTTTTTCACGATTATTAGGCATACACGATTCTGTAAATTGACTTGAACTTCAGTTCTGAATTTTTTATTCGAAATAAAATGCTTGATAAAAAACTGTCTCGACCTTCTAACGACTCGTTTTTGATTATGCCAAGAAAATGGCAAGAAACTGTAAACAATTAATTGGTTGTAAAACAATGAAGAAGAAAACATGAAGCCAAACAAGAAAATATCAAATGAAACCAATTTACTAAGCAAAGAAAGGAAAAATTGTGAGAAAGAAGCTATGGAAACAAAAAATGGCATCAGTGAGCGATACACCAACTTTGGTACTACCCAAACAATGAATGCAATGGTGGACCATGGAGTATGTTTCAAATGTGCGAATTTAACTAAAAATGATCGCTTATAGTGTGGCAGATGTACTCGTGGCTTTCAAATTAAATGTATTGAAAATATTTTAACTTTGAATCATTATAATGTTATAGTTCTTAGCTACGAATCTCCCACCACATTTTGTATTAAAGTGTTGTTCTCGTTTTTTGAATATATAGGTGGTGCCTTGTACTAACTATAGTAAATGGGTGTACTTATTTTTTTAAATGTTTAACTAGAAAGTATTATTCCTTTAAACAGTTACGCTATACTTCTTACCTATATTAAGTTTTATTATAGTTATAAAGTAACTAACTTGAGTTCACCACTAAGTGTGTCCATATACTGGCGGTTTTAACCTATTTGAATTTTATCAGAATTTGGGTATGAGTTAGTTTTAAAATGTTGAACTATCACATCAAATTTCATCTCTCTTTCACTCTTCTAATTCGATAACGAATTCGAAATTTAATTAGAAAAATAACGAGCTTTCGTATTCGACGTTGATTTGGAATTGAACTCCTCATTTTATCCCGAAGAGCGGTTTTAACGAACATATCAGAATCTGCTATAAATTTATCTCTACATTTTTGCAACGTATTAACGTTGAGTTTGATAAACCAAATTAATTTAAAATTTTGTTCTCGATTTTTACTCTTTCCTTAGAATTCCACATCACTCAAATTGTTACAATTAAGAATTAAGCTACATAGATGGATTTAAATTTAATTTTTAATTTAAGTTAAAAAGTTTGATTGTGAATTTACTAATTAGAGCATACCTATATTATATACAGAGACCTAAGGTGAAGATATGACCTTAACATAGAGGACCACAAACAGACAAAAAAAAATATTTTTGCCTTACAAAATATAAGCAAAGTGAAAAGCCTTTTTGGAAGAGTTATTTTTGATTAATTTCCATTTATTTAATTTTCAAAGAATCGTGGACAATTTATAATATCATCAATGGAAGTAAAAATATTCATTGCGTCAGCGAAGTGAAGATAATTTGTAAAATGAAACCTAACGAAAGCATCATGGATGAATATTTCAAATAGTGAGTTTGTAACGAATTTGTAATTTCCACAGTGTTTTAAAAATAAAAAGCTCACAAATCTGGCCTGAATCCAGATATTTTAATTTGTTTTGCCTTTTAACGGCTATAAGTGTAAACTAAAAAGGTTTGGTTTGACATAATTTCAATATCGGTATATATGAACATCCGTATCAATTCAGGATTAAAAAAAAAACAAAATAATAATTTTCATTGGTTTGAACTAAGCTAAAGTGAACCCGCATCAAAAATTGAAAAATGTTTCTTAAACTAAATTGCTATAATTAGACTAGTTTAAGTGCAACTGAGTTATCGTCTTAACCTAAAATATTAGGACAAGAGTATTCCACAAGAGTACTCCATAGTTGATGTTAAATTCAATTACTGTTAAAACATGTTTCAACATTTTTATTTATCCCACACGCTTATATAGTATCAAATATGTAATCAGCACAATTTATCTTCGCTTAATTACGACCATAATTACATTCCCAACAAACAAAAAATTCAAACACGCGGCTATACATTTTTATTCCGAAAAAAAAACCAAACCTCAAGTAACGTTTGTTAAATTTGAATATCTGAAACCATCGCGCGCAACAACTCATCATCATCTCCCTCGTCGTTCATCAACATATTTTGGTATATTATGTATTATTATATATAAACGAAAAAAATCAGCACCCATATTAACTTTAATTTAATAACAATATAAGTTTTAACCGTGTCAAATTTATAATTTACCAAAAAAAAAAATAGAAAAATTCTCGTCAAAAATGTTTTTTTTATTTTTTTTTTTTAAATTCATATCCATATTTAAATTATGTATTGAAAATTTAATTATTTTAATTAATTCTTATTAACTATATTTTTACTTACCTACTGTATATGTATAGTATGTACATACGTATTCCTCGTATGTTAGAATATTATTTCTTATGGCTTTTATCTTGTATACGGAACTATACCAAATTAATGTTTAAAAATAATTCAAGCAATTATTAATTTACGCGTAGACTGAAAAAAATGTTAAATTTTTTTTTCCATCGTATAGATAAAAATTGTATAATAGAATTAGGCATGGTCTAATGGAGTTATGGTGTTCATTAATATGTTTTTGTTTCTTTCATGGGACAATAATATGTACGTATGCGCGTATAATGTGTATATGCATTGTTTAGATTTTTTGAAAAATATTTTGTTAATCAAAATATTGAGAATACTTTATGTAATTCGAAGATATATAACAGAATTTTTGTCTAACATCAAAATAATTAGATAATATGCGATATTCAATTTATCATGAATTTGTTGAAAACAGGTTATCGAGTTAATGGAGCACAATGATTATAAATCTGTGACGGTTGATATTTGCGGTACCGGGTTCGAATCCTAACAGACTGCCATCGGTTTAAGTTTACCGACACAACTGTCAGAACAAGTATTCATCTATTATTGCAACATAAGCAATTACAAAAATTTCAGACAATTGTTGCCTCATTTACTCGATTGGTTCGGTAAAATCTATTGCATAGAAATTTGGATCGAAAGTAAGAAAAACTTTGGGCCAATATAGGCGATTTTTGGATCATCACTCATTTGTGAAATTGGGAATTTGCCATTACTACTATTTGTCTAAATTTGTCTACTATATAGTGTCTGATTCGTTTAGTGCACAACCCATGCCGTAATCTCATTTTAGTTTAGTATTTCTGGCATGCTATGGCCATTGAGTAAATAATGTTTCAAATCAAACATTAAAAAAAACACGATGAAGGTACGAAAGATGAAAACCCGGAATTTATAAAAAATTAGTTTTAAATTGCTTACTGTATTATCGAATGTGCGACGAAAGGAGGAACCATCCTCCTCAATTTCAACTCAAGTTTCATCGTCTTTTCTTCACTTTTTGTTCCGAATTTATTATATTCATCAAACTCAGCTATCAGTATCCAAAATATGAATGTTCAACTTGAGGGCAACTTAGCCATCGGTGGTGGGAAACTTGGCCATCGGATCAGATAATGCCGCAAGTCAGTTTATCAAAGATGGAGTAATAAAAAGGGTGAAGAAGGTGAAAAGACAGAGGTCATCTCTCCCGATGCAATTTGGAGCGCAAAAACGCCAGTGTGAGGAAGCAAGGAATATCAACGTTGTACAACCGACATGTTCTCATGATAATAATAATTTTAAAATACTAGGAGTGCAAATACGGAACCTAGTTGAAAAAGTGGATGATGGCAAGGGACCTTCTATACACCAGGCATTGAGAGATGCCATTGAATCCATCCGAAACCTCTATAGGATTTGAGAGACGGAATCAAATATGCCAGTCAGACAAATATCACGATGCCAAGAATCGTTGGTGCAATTAAGCAGACAGTGCATGCCAAATTTCCAAACCTCCGCAGTGAGAGACTGATAAGGAAAGTTGCAAGAGTGGAAGATGGAGTAAACAAACAGCTACCACTGCTGGCAAAATCTAAACCAATGGGAAGTAATGAGTCTCAGGTGACTAAACAAGACATTGTTGAAACTAATGATGTTCCTTTGACATCTTTATTGAGAGCTGGCAATTAGTCCGGAAGAAAACCAGAAAAGCGGAAAACTGGACAACAGCTTGAAATTTAACCCAGTAATCAGCGACGGAATACACCGCGCTCGGATGCCATAGTTATCACCAAAACTAGTGGTGATTCGTACGCTGACATGCTTAAAAATATGAAAGCGAATCGTGAACTAAAAGAACTGGGGGAACAGGTCAACTAAATCAGGAAAACAGCGAAAGGAGAGCTGTTAGACAAGCTTCGGCATGACGCGGAACAAGGCCTTGTTAGCTGGGCGAGTGTCAAAACAATTAGCCAAGAAATATTAATTGACTTTGACGAACTGACCACGCGGGAAGAGATCTGTACTGCAATACAAGACTAATTCAAAAAAATTGGGTTTATGAATATAGTAGTGCAATCAAATACCTCAGGACAATGCAGTATGGAACCCAAAGGGCGCTTATCAGCCTTCCAGTTTGTTCGGCCCAAATTCTCTTTAAAACTGGACAAATTAGAATCGATTGGGTGAGATGCAGATTTAGGGAACGGATTATTCCAACGCGCTGCTTCAGATGTCTTGACTATGGACACGTAGCTAAATACTGCAAAAGCGAGGTCGAATGAACTGGGACATGCTTTAAATGTGGACGGAAAGTAGCCAAAGATTGCAAAGAACCATCAAACTGTGCCCATCTCACGGGATATACAGAGTGTCCGGCATATAAAAAGGCGATTAAGGCTGTTACTGCTTGCAATGGTTAGACGTATTCAAATAAACTTAAACCACTGTGAAGCGGTGAAGGTTCTTCTAGCGCAGAAAGTAAGACACCAAAGTGGATAGAAAACAGAGTAAAGCAGCCATCTGAACCAGTGGAAATTTACCATTTGAACTCCAATACAATCGACGCATAAAGGATTCGTTCATGCCAAAATCAGGAGAATACATTTTTATAGTTGCTCATTTCACCAGGCGTAGATCTAGAAGAGTTTAATAAAGTACTCGATGAGCTAACGCTAGACACAACTGGGAGGCCAGTAAGAGAACCACTCCGAAAGGAATGGCAGTACTATAGAAGCATTTTGAATCCTAAATCTAGTGCTTCTTAATTATGGGAAGGTGGACACATTCTTCAAAGAAAAACGTGGCTCTAAGATTGATATTACCTTTGCGAGCAGGGCTATTTCAAGAATAATAAACTGGGAAGTGTTATACTCACAGTGACCATCGTGCATTGATTTATGAGACGCGTACAACGGTTAGATTCCAGCTAAGTCAGGTGGCGCGGAAAGCTCAAGAGCAAAACATCTGGTCAAACTGCTTAGCAATGTCTGTGATGCAACAATGCCACGTAAAGGTAAAGGGAATGGATGATCCCCAATATTTTGGTGAACGAAACAATTAACTGCCTTAGGAAAGAGTGCTTAAAACTACGTCGGAAATGTACCCGTAGACGAAGCCACACGTTTTATGAACAGTTTAAAAATGAGTTCAGAGAAAGACACATATAGTGCAAGCGCCAATCGTTCAAACTTCTCAGAGATGAAGTATAATACAGAATAATCCGTGGGGTAGGGCATATAAGATTGTGTCTGGCCTCTTTCCCCAACATGACTACCAAACGTTGCATGGAAATCTGAAAGTCGTTGCATCAAAATCTGACAATCAGAGCATCCCAGTGGCAACTGAAAATGAGGTCCTGCAAGCAGCATCCAGAAGAACTACAAATAACCACCTGGTTTGGACGGAATTCCAAACATTGTAATAACCAAGCACTGCAATAAATAAAAACCTGAAAGTATTTCGTGAAATTTGCTCTGCATGTCTCAAAGAAGGAGTATTAAGGTGACAAAGCGCCGGAAGAACCTTCCTCGTATAAGCCCCTGTGCATGTTGGATACAGCAGGAACAATTTTAGAATGGATAATCTGCAACCGGCTTGAGCAATATATACCGAAACAAATAGTGGCCTCTCTGAACGGAAATTTCGGTTCAGGAGGAAATGGTCTACTATTGATGCAATGGGCACAGTCTGTGACAGTGCTAAAACCACTAACGAGTGAAAGGTGACTTCAGCAACAGGAACGCCACCCTACATCAGAGCTGCAAGAGTGGCTCAAGGACTTCGAAATTTCCACTCAAAAACTGCAGTATCATCTCTTCTGAAAGTGCTGTTATAGTTATGATTAAAATCTGTATCCTCGATGTTTAAATCGCCCTGAAATATTCAGATGCAGGCTAAATAGTATACATGATCCAAAGGAGATTGCAAATCTTCCAATATCGCGTAGCATTTTGATTTTTCCAGTGAGTTCTGCCACTGTGTCATCGCCACATCATTAACAGCGAAGTGAAGGAGAAATTTATTCAAAGTTAAAAAATTTATTTAATCAAAATATGGAAGTTTAAGTCACGCGTTTTTGGATGATGGGTCTACAATAGCCATAAATGGACTTGAAAAAATTATCGCAACTGAACTTTGCTTGGTCTCTTGATCTCAGTTTGGTATCAGAATGGAGAAGCATCAAAGATTATATCTGCAAAGTGTTGAGTGTCGGACGTGAATACATGTATTAAGACAATTAATCTGTCAACGCCGTCTGTGTGAGAAGACTGCCACTAAAATCTTATGCAACGAAATGACTTCATGGATTCTTGTTATTATCAGCATTATGCGTTTAAAACTTTGATGATATTTAAAGAGGAAGTCGAATCAGAAACTGTAGTATACCGAATACATTCATATCAAATAGTGAAACATTTCTTCTCTTTCGATTCACTAAGACTCGAGTCTTAGTGAATCGAAAGAGAAGAATGATCATGTTCTGCGTGCTGATCCGGAACGGATTGTGTAGCGGTCTATGCTGGGAGAGCCACCATATGGTAGGCGCAGAGGTCACAGACGACGCTGGCTTCACGTTGTAGGGAACGACATGGTTTTTTCGGATTGGCTAGATCCGTATAAAGACCAAGCCCAGGATAGAAACCGTTGGAGCCAGATTATTGACATAGTAAGGAGCAAGTAATGGGCTTTAAACACTGTTTTATTATTATTACAACTGATTTACAAATCATCAAGTAATTTATATTTTTCATTTTTTATATTTTTGCTGGGGTGTAACCCATTGGTTTGTCCCAGTAAAATTTATATTGAAGCTTATTTAACCGTCGTTTGAGTCCTAGGTACCCCCAGTTATAGTGACTTTCTCCATTGAAGCCGTCCTAGTGGGTTTGGATATGGTTCCTTATTTCTTCATTGACGTATTCCATCTTTACGTGACCTATTAAGGTTGTCATTTCTTGATACAAAATTATCGAAACGAATCTTTTCGTCCAGTTACTCTGTATTAGTGGCACTCTGTAGTTTGGCTGTTGCTTCATTTATGTTGTGACCTATTGCTAAGATTGGAGTACTATCCGGAAATGTTGCTATATTGGTTTGTTCTGTATAGTTGGTATAGATTTCTGGTGTATAGAAGATATAGAATTGGTCCTAGAACGCTTTTGTATTTCAGAGTATGATTAATTTTGTTTTGTAGCGCTAGTGCGTTCCGTTGTTCTTTGATTAATTCTCTGCTTTCCAGTGGATAGTTTCTATTTTTGTTCATTTTCGTTTGGCTAATGGGAGAACTGTTCCACGCTGAGCATTGAATATTATTGTTTAGGAGGTCTAGTTTGTCTTCTAATTGTACCGACATTTTATTGGAACTTGTAAATTGGTGTTGTATTCAATTAGGCCGGTTTTTATTATGAACAATCGTTGTACTGAGAGTTATGATGACGATAGTCCAATCCTGTTTTGTAGATATTTATATGTTTATATTTATAAAATGTTGGTTTACTCCCGGAATGAAACTCACCACTGGATATTTCAAACAACTCTTTCGCTTTGGGGTTACAAGTATAGATCCCCAGAAGGTATTTTACGTGTTAACATCACCACAAATGATAAAGTTGGGTCATAGAGATTTGAATAACGTGACATCATCATTTCTACTTAAATTATAACGTGGAGGGCAATAAATTGTAGAGATACTGTATTTATGTGATATTTAGTTTTACAATCATTATTGATCCTCCTCGCGACCTCCCTGATGGAGGTGTTTGGAGTGGTGACAAAAGTATCCCTAGAAAAGTGTATTTACAAAAACTAAATTACAGAGATACGAGTCGAAATTTTGCAAGGTATAGCTTAATTGTTAGAAGGATATCGAGGCAGGATGATCGTATCTTAATCGTAACATGATCTATACTGAGTTGGTTTTAGGTATGTGATGGTGACAAAATCAGATTTACTCATATTTGAAGTAAAAAAAACAAAATTAAGTTATTCGAATTGTAAATCCTCTTTCAAATCGTTGTGAGGTTTGGTCGTGGAATCGGAGAAGTGTAATCGAAAAAATAGAAATAAAAAAGTGCAGTGATATTAGTTTATTTTTAATTATTTTGTATAAGTGCATATTGAACATAGTGAAAAAAAAAAAAAAAAATTAAAAGTGCAGTGTTAGCTTTTTTATTTTTTTTTTATTTTATTCAAAATACACTCCCGGCCAAAAGTATTGGGTCGATGAGTTGTTTGTTAGTTTAAATTAAGGTGGTACACCAATAACTATATTGGTAAATCCACGAGAATGAGTGATTCAGAAATGGATAATATCGATCCTTTCCAAAAGAGTCAGGTTCTACCGAGGTCTCCTACGAGAGCCTGTAGCACGTTCACCGCGAAGATTAACAAAATAATACCTACAGAACTTGTGGAGTTACCGAGAAATGCTTTTCCAGAGGACAAAAATTCTAAAAAAGAAGAAATGCTCTATCAGGAATTGCGTAAGGCCAATGCTGCATTGGTTGAATCTAATAATATAAATAAGCAATTAAATGATGCAATTGCTTGGATGCAGGAACATATAAGAATTCTTGAAGACGAAGTTAAAGCCCTTAAAGCAAAGGAAAACGTTGATTCTCCTCCTACCCAAAAAGTAATGGAACAAGAATACCATACGGATGAAGAAGAATTAGCTCACGAAACTGAGTGGATTAGAGTCAAGAGCCAGAGAAAAAAAAGGAGAAGGAATGATACACCTACTCCTCCTCAACTAAAGGAGACAATTCCTAAAATAATCCAAAACAATCCAAAAAAATTACCTCCACCACCCCCAATAGTTATAGATGGAGTTGAAAACTATGATCTACTGTATGAGAAAATTAAAACAGTAACTAAAACAGATAAGTTTAATACAAAATTGATGAGTGGAAACAACATCAAAGTAAATTTAGCAGATGGTGAAACCTACAGAGAAATGACAAAAATGTTAAGCGAAGGGGGACATTCTTGGCATACGTTTGAAAACAAACAAATCAGACCAATTAGGGTAATGGCTAAAAATCTGCACTCTACATGTAAACCAGAAAAAATAATTGAGGACCTGAAAGGAAAAGGTTTTAATGCAACTGAAGCATCAATTAAGCTAAAACGGAGAAGTAAGGAGCCTCTGAACATGTATATGCTGACATTCAGCGCAGATGATGATATTGAAAAAATACATCAAATCAAGTACATCTTGGGATGCAAAGTCAATATTGAGCCCCTAAGAAGATCTAGGCTTATACCACAATGTAAAAAATGTCAAGCATATGGACATACTCAAAAATACTGTAACAAAGACCCCAGGTGTGTCAAATGTCTAGGTAAACACCATACTAGAGATTGTGTCAAACCCACAGATGTACAGCCTAGATGCGTACATTGTGGAGAAAACCATCCAGCTAACTACAGAGGATGCAGTGTTGCTATTGAATTGCAAAACATCAAAAATAAAAACATAAATGCTAAAAATACAAATGTAATAAAGAAGCAAACTGTTAGAATAAACAGGCCTGAATCATTTAAAGGAGAGTTAAGGCGTGAATCGTTGATAGCCTCTCAAGGAGAAGTGGGCAAAAAAACTTACACTCAAGTAATGATGAGTAACGAAAACAAACAAAAAACTCCTCAAACAGACGATATAAATCAAACGCTTAAGCTGATATTAAGCAAACTTAATACTTTTGATCAGCGATTACAGAAACTAGAATACAGTACTAAGGGAGCCATCCCTAAACAAAGCCATGTCTAACGACTTATGGATTTTATGCTGGAATGCCAATGGACTCCAGCAACACCAACAGGAATTGCAAATGGTTCTGGACGCAGAGAAAATCGATGTCTGTCTCATCTCTGAAACTCACTTCACTAGGCAATCAATTATCAAATTTAGAAATTATAAAACATATCACACTATTCACCCGGCAAATACTGCCAAGGGAGGTAGTGCTGTTATAATTAGAAATAGTATTAATCACTTCGAGGAATTAAAATATGAAACAGAACAAATACAAGCAACAGCTGTTAATATCAAGACCAAAAATAACTCTATTAGTGTTACTGGAATTTACTGCCCATCGAAATACTCTCTAAAAGAAAAAGATTATCTTGAATTTTTCAGTAAACTACGGAAAAGATTTGTAATTGGAGGTGATTTTAATGTAAAAAATATCCACTGGGGTTCTAGACTAACAACAACCAAAGGGAAAGAACTCCTCAATGCTATCAGAAAATACGGTTGTGAAGCCTTATCAAATGGTAAACCGACCTACTGGCCAACTGATCCAAATAAAATACCAGATCTAATTGATTTCTTTATAGTGAAAAATATATCTGTAAATTATATACATATAGATGAAAGTATTGACTTAAGCTCTGATCACTCCCCAATACTTTTGGCATTAAGTGAAAGGATCATTCAAAAAGAAAGCTATCCCAGTTTAGTAAATAAGCACACAAATTGGGAATACTTTAGACTGTCGTTAGAAAGAAAAATTAACTTAATGGTTCCGCTAAGGAGTGAGGAGCAATTAGAAAACGAAGTTCACAAGTTCATATGTGACATACAGCAGTCAGCTTGGGAAAACACACCTCAAGTTAAAAAGAAAATTAAGGGAAACAACTACCCTAGAGAAATTAGAGAGCTCTTGGCAGAAAAAAGAAGGGCAAGGAGAATATGGCAACAAACTAGAGCCCCTCAAGATAAAACTAAGCTAAACAATCTGACTCAGCTACTTAAAAGGGAAATCAAAGATTTGAAAGACGAATCTATCAGTAACTACCTCAGAAAATTATCTAATGATACTAGTACTGATTATTCTCTCTGGAGAGCAACCAGAAGAATTAAAAGGCCAATAATGCAGATTCCTCCAATCAGAACAGAAGATAACAAATGGGCCAGAAATAACGAAGATAAAGTACGAAATTTTGCTGAATACCTGGAAAAAATATTTGAACCACATGATGACCAATCATTGGAAGCTGAAATAATAACTGAAGAGGTTGTACAGGAAAGTGACGAAATCCTACGAGCAACACCAAAAGAAGTCATGTATGAGATAAAAACAAATATGAATCCGAGAAAAGCGCCGGGTTATGACCTTATCACAGCAGAAATTTTAAAAGAACTACCAAGGAAAGCACTATTAAAGCTCACCAATATTATAAATGGCGCCTTTCGATTGAAATATGTACCCAGCCTCTGGAAAATTGCAGAAGTAATTATGATTCCGAAACCTGGGAAACCACCACACAAAACTGGATCATACAGGCCAATATCACTATTACCAGTTATGTCTAAACTCTTTGAGAAGTTATTAGTGAAAAGGCTAAATCCGATAATTGAGAGGAAAAACCTGATTCCAAATCATCAGTTCGGTTTTCGCAACCAACACTCAACATTAGATCAAGTACACAGAATAACTAATATTATTGAAGGAGCATTAGAGGAGAAAAAAGTCTGCTCAACGATATTCTTAGACGTTGCACAGGCCTTTGATAAAGTTTGGCATGAAGGACTTAACTATAAGTTAAGAACTGTACTACCAATGCAATTCACTACAATATTAGAATCATACTTGAAAGATAGATTCTTTAGAGTAAAATTAGACGATTCCTATTCTGAATTGAAAGAAATCAAGGCAGGAGTACCGCAGGGCAGTGTATTAGGTCCGGTCCTATACCTTTTGTACACTAATGATCTCCCTGTATTAGAAAACAACACTGTGGCGACCTTTGCTGATGACACGGCAATCTTAGCTGTTGGAGATAGCAACGAAGAATCAACACAGAGTTTACAGTTGGCTATTACTCAAATACATAACTGGACCAAAAGATGGCGAATTAAACTTAACGAAACTAAATCAGTTCACATCAATTTTACAAACAAACGACTCGAACATATTCCGGTTACAATTAATCAAGAAATAATACCGTATGCCAACACGGCTAAGTACCTTGGCATGACACTAGATGCAAAACTACGATGGAAAGCACACGTCAAAAAGAAAAGTGAAGAACTAGGGCTTAAATATAGAAAGATGTATTGGCTGATAGGAAGGAGCTCCGCTCTATCAACATACAACAAACTTCTATTATATAAACAAATATTAAAACCGGTTTGGACTTATGGTATCCAACTTTGGGGTTGTACCAAACAGAGCAACGTGGAAATCATCCAAAGATTTCAAAACAAAGTATTAAGGAACATCGTTGATGCACCATGGTATGTTAGAAACAGAGACCTCCATAGGGACCTTAAAGTGGACACTGTTTCAAAGGAAATCCAAAAAAATGCACTGAGACATAGGCAAAGGCTCGAACAACATGTTAACACTGAGGCAACTAAGCTGTTAAACAACACAGATATTGTACGCAGGCTCAAACGAACTAAACCTTTTGAGCTGGTGTAATTGCTAGTGTAAACAGCGTAATGCTGATCTAAAACTCACAATAACGACGTGGTTTAATTCAATTTATCAGACACTATGGAACACCAGTGGGAAGAAGCCATAGATTAATACAACATAGTAAATTAAGTTAGAATAAAATTGCTCATTAGTCCAGGTGACTAGATTGTAATAATTGTTTATTTAAAATATTTAAATAAAATTGAAAAAAAAAAAAAAAAAAAAATTCGAATTGTATTGAAAATATTTAATACTTGGCCAAATGTAACGAGAATATAAATTTAAAATTGTATTGCCAGTTTACTGAAGCTATTAACACAGCTATAAACCCTGACAATTATTTTAACATCAATCGCTTAGTAGAGTGTACTAGTTCTTCTTTAAACTGGAGAAATCAAGCTGTCCTTATACAGCTTTGTAGGATATCGCGGAGGTGGGATATATCTAATAGATCAAACAGACATGCTTCAAACTTAGGTTGAGACTACGCGAAAGTGGAAAATAAGTCCTGCGATAGCCATGTATCCATGCATGTATATGAAAAACTGTTCAGCTAGCACTTTCGGCTGTGATGTTAACAACCATCACTCCATTCCACCCAATCTTTGCAGGATTCGATAAGTAATTTACTCTCTTAACGTGAAATTCTCCGTATTAATGCGAGTATGTGATCTAACTACAGATGTGGTATAGAAATATGCAACTGGTCGAAAATAATTACTTTTCGAAAAAAAAATTTATCCGTTTGATTAAGATGTGCATACTCGTATATACATATGTTATGTACATATAAAATCTATCTGTAAAAGATTAAATTGTATATGCGCACGTATATATATAGTCCAGTGGTATTCCCAAATTTATTCGATTTTCATTTATATATTTATGTACTCGTATGTACGCAAAAAACTCCACTACTTCTAGTACAGTTGTCAAATGAATTTTTATTTTTTTGGTTACGAAAATTCAACATGTTAGCGGATAAAACTGTCAATATTAGTTGCCCATATACGTGCATACATACAATATAATCTAAAGGTGCTTTTTCCGGAATTGAATTCAATACCGATTTAAATTTATTTTTTGTGTCAGGACACATTTACAAATCCTTATGTCTATATCCTGAATGCTATATATACATTTATATACATATGCATATATGTGTAGATAGAGGACGTACCATCGTGGCTGTACTTACATTTGAGTACTTGTTGTATATATGTAATGACTTTTATCCATTTTTAGTTTATATCAAATATTAAAAAACTTTGGAATTTCTACTTTTATGTTGTTAATTCTGTATGTACTCATATGTATGTATATAGAGGTATACATAATCGGGAACTGAATAAAAAAAAACTATATATACATACATGACAAATCTTTTTTGACGGTATATTCTTTTTAGTTCTATATGCAGTTAGTCGATTGCTGATGCTGTTGTTGTTGTTGCTGCTTTTGTTGGCATTGTCGTTGTTCTACTGTTAATCCAACTTCATAACATACATATGTATATGCATATGTACCTCTACCTATATATAAATACAGGAACAGCATTAAAATAAAAATAATAAAAATTGTACTATGGATACGAGACATGTAATTGTTAAATGAACGATCGATAAGAGAATTATCCGGATTTGTATTATTTTAGATTTTGAATGTTGTATACCGCACGAACTAAATTGGAATTTGTATTGTTTTTTCTTTTTAATTTTTTTTTATATTTAATTTGAACACAACACAAAAAACATAATAAATATATATAAAATCATGATATGGGATCCAGTTAAAAGGAATATTACAAGACAAAAAATCAACCAGCTCTTTAACAAGATAAAGCAGCAGCGAACAAAAAAAATTAAATTATTTTTCAACGTCTATATGTATATATAGGATACTGGTATGTAATAATAATTTGAACTGATCGGGATGAAATCTTCGCAGTTTTGTCCATCCTTTTGTTCGAAACTTGCAAAAACCAAATATACTACATACATATATACTCGTAGTCTCTTCCAATTACAAAAATTATTTCATCACAATTAAAATTCAGATTAAATTTTATTGTGTTGTGATGTGATTACAAATAACAGCGCAAAAAAATTATAATCGGTGTACTATATAGTACAATGGCAGAACGACATTGTGTTTCTAGATAACCATAGCGGTTTGACGTGCAATTTATCCATGCAAAATTGTGGATTATGCTAGATAAGAGACGAAATTTACTTGTATTGTTGTCGACCGAAATTTGAAACAAAAAAAATTATCTGGACAGTATTAACATTTTACAAGAAGTATGATGTATCAATTCCAATAAGTTATAAACTAAAGCCAGGCTATCATAGGACGGCTCAAAGGGACCCGGGCCCGTTTTACTATAGAGCCTGTAAATAAATCAAAAATTTGATAAACTATTATTTACACTATGAATCAATTTTCTTCTGAAACAAAAATCTAACTACTTATATCCAATGCAATTACGTCTGCTACTTATACCGGGTGTTTCTTTTAAACTGAGACGATCAAATATTTCTAAAAATAGCCACTCTACGGAAAAAATGTCCATAATCAAAATTTAATCATACCGCGGGGAAATACATTAGTGCAAAAAAAATAGTTCCCCATCCCCGCTTTGTAGGTGGGGCGGGGGTAACTTTTAAACTAAGATGGGAAGCCATATTTTTTATTGCAGATACGGATTCTACGACTAAAAGTACGTATGATTTAAATGAAATATTTTGTTCGGTTCATGGCGTAGATAGATGGCGTTGTAATCGACAAAATTCAATTTTTTCAATTTCTCCTTCTTAGAACACACGCATTCGATTCTGCAATACGTTTGAAATAAAAAACATAACGTTTTCATTGGAAATACTCGAAATTCGTCATCAAAACAATTTATTCAGTTTTGTAAATCTAAAATAAGTGTTCGAAATGATGGCCTGCGACTTCAATGCACTTATTACTCCGCATTTCAAATGATTGTACACAACTGAGAAGTGTGTCTGGTTGAATTTCAGCACACGCATTTCTGATTCGCTCAATCATGTTCTCACGTGTTGTTGGTTTTTGTGTGTAAACTTTGTTTTTGAGGTAGCCCCACAAAAAAAAATCTGGCGCAGTAAGATCTGGTGATCTGGCGGGCCAATTTATCGGGCCAGCTCTACCGATCCAGCGACCATACTTGAATCACGATCAAGTATTTCACGTGCCATCAACGAATAGTGTGCAGGACAACCATCATGTTGAAACCACATGTTCCGTCTCACTTCTAAGCTCAAATTTTCAAGTAATATTGGCAGTTCATTTTCCAAAATGTTTCGGTACATTTGACCATTCAAGTTGCCTTCAATAATGTGGGGGCCTATGAGTTTGTTGCCAATTATTCCACACCACACGTTGACAGTCCAAGGACGCTGATGTTCAACTTGACGAAGCCAGTGCGGATTTGTAACACTCCAATAATGCATGTTGTGTCGATTAACCGTTGTAAAAGACGATTCGTCGGAGAACATTACGCAACGAAAAAAATTGGGGTTTTGTTGTATTTGTTCACGTGCCCATTGACAAAAAGTTACCCGATTTTGGAAATCAACGCCATGAAGATCTTGGTGTAAAGACACATGATATGGATGATACTTGTGCCGTTTTAAAATTCTCCAAACACTGGTGAGGGGCAATCCGGAAACGCGAACTATTTATCGTGTATTAATATGATGATTATGAGCCACTGCTGCCAATACAGCAATTTCATTATTTTCTCCAGTGACTGTTGCTCTACGGGTCCTCTTTTTCGGTTGAACATTTCCATCAGTAATAAATTGTTTGATAGTACGGCCAAATGAAGCACGTGAACGAATCCTATCCGGAAAACGTTGAGCGTAAATAGCAACAGCATTTTCAAGATTTCCGCCAGCTTCTCCATAAACCAGAACCATTTCAATTTTCTCTGGCACAGTTAAACGCTCCAATCTAAAGTATTTTGTCGTTTATTTTGCAATTACGAAAAACACGAAGATAAGAAATAACACAAACGTTAAATGTGATTTACAAAACTGAGTAAATTGTTTTGATGACGAATTTCGAGTATTTCCAATGAAAACGTGATGTTTTTTATTTCAAACGTATTGCAGAATCGAATGCGTGTGTTCTAAGAAGGAGAAATTGAATAAATTGAATTTTGTCGATTACAACGCCATCTATCTACGCCATGAACCGAACAAAATATTTCATTTAAATCATGCGTACTTTTAGTCGTAGAATCCGTATCTGCAATAAAAAATATGGCTTCCTATCTTAGTTTAAAAGTTACCCCCGCCCCACCTACAAAGCGGGGGTGGGGGACTCTTTTTTTTGCACTAATGTATTTCCCCCGCGGTATGATTAAATTTTGATTATGGACATTTTTTCCGTAGAGTGGCTATTTTTCGAGATATTTGATCGTCTCAGTTTAAAAGAAACACCCGGTATTTAGAGAATCAAAAAGGGGTGACATGTTCTACCATCACAATTTTCGATATTCGATGAAATATCACTGATTTCGATAAAATGGTATGTTGTATCATTTTCGACCATCACAATTTTCGACAATCTATCACTGAATTTTTTGCTTGTGATACACATAATAAACGAAAATTACTGACTTTTATTTGAATTTATTTGAATTAAATTACGCTAAAAATAATATTATTTATTTTTATTTTTATATTATAATGAAAGTACATATAAAAATTTCCAAATGTTCAATATAATATTGTATATATTGTGTATATATAATTATCTCCATCCTCCCTATCAACATCGTGTGAAGTCGATATAGCACCAATAAATAAATTAGGATTCATCATATTCATTACTATAATTAAACAATTAAAGTCAACAATTGTAGAGATTTATAAATAACGTACTTACATTTATTATGTTTACAAGATAATTGACAGATTGAACAGTTGAAATACCTATTAAAAATAGATGTCAAACGTCATTTCATTTTCGAAAATATGTTCCTTTATAGTATCCATCGAAAATGGTACAACATACCGACTATCACTTTTTTCGATGCGATGTTCACTATCGAAGCGAATCGAAGTGATGGTAGAACATGTCAACCAAGATGTATACATATAACGTAGTTATAATTCAGACGAGCTTCAGACTAGTCAAGCCACGTGATGCCATGACTTACTGAAAATTGTACAAAATGGAAGCTGTACGTTTACAATTCTGAATTTATACTCGAAATAATAACTCGGTTTCCTAAAACCAAAATATTGTTACGATTGTGGCGACATCTCATAGTATAAATGTAACCTGTAATAATTCGATGTGTCTAGATTATACAGGAATAGTCTTGACGCTCTCAACCATTATGAATAATTCTAGAAGGTTAGAATATTTGGTATAAATACGAGAAAATTTTTTAGGAATAAGTTAGTTGTGTTTTAACAGTGATAGTGCTAGTGGTTAGTTAAGTTAAGTGTTGATAAAGTGAAATACAATGTTCTTAAAGTGTAATAAGGTAATTATTGTGAAGTTAAATATGTGAATTAAGTGAATTAGTGTTTAATGTTATTTAAACGTTTGCTTTATTTACAATCTAGTGATCGAACCTTGTTTGACAGGGCAAAGACGTAACAATTGGTGGCAGCGGGGTGATTGTGAGTTAAACGATGATTGCAGCCGAGTTAAACATTTCCGATTTAAACGAGGAGTTGGAGCGGTGTGGTTTGTCAACGGCTGGTGAGAAAAATGTATGGAAGCAACGATTACTTCAAGCATTGGAGAGAGATTGTATTGATCCGGCTAGTTACAATTTCGATGAATCAACATTTTCCGATCACGCAAGGGGGATGAAGAGGATGGAGAAAATGAAGACGCAGTGGTTGGAGCAGTACCGGTACATCGGGAATTTTCGATTTGGCATTTTTTCGATACGGATATGCAAGAGATTAAACAGCCAATGGGCGATATTAATAATAAAATGGATGAGCAATTCCATGAATTGTATAACTCTCTACACGGAGGAGTGTAGAGCAAATTCAATCAACGGTTCATCAGGTTGAGCAGAAATTGAAAGCAGAATTTCTAGAGTTGGAAGAAAAAGATGCTTCGAGAAGGAATCTCTATGCATTGAAGAAAACGGAACTACGTCGCCAGTAGCTCAGCCAGAAAAAATTATCAATGAAATTTAAGCCACCAGTGTTTGATGGCACAACATAGTTTGCGGTTTTCAAGTTTCAATTTGAATCAACCGTCAATCAAAATAGTTGGAATGACGCAAATCGTGGAACCTCGTTGTGGCACATACAAATACGTCTCCCGATTACATGGAGAGTAATAAGATGAACGCATTCATTGATTTAATACAGAAACCGGATACACGTAAAGCAGTAATGTTGTCACCCAAAGCGACGTTCGCCGGTCCCATCGCTTGTGCGTTAATAAACGAGACCGCATAGAAATGGAGGTGAGAACGAACATCGAGCGGTCGCTACCAAGGTCTTGTGACAGGATGGGTCACATTTCACGAGGTATCCGTGAAGTAAGATGGAGAAGTTCAAGACCACGATCACCTATGAAGCAAACATCAAATTTTGGCCAAGGATGAGAGACAGGAAACCAAGGTATTAGGATAATACGATGTTGGGCATGTGACAAAACGCGTCACATAGCACGAGACTGTCTGGAAATAAGATGGAGACGGGTGAGATCGTGATCGTTGGTGTATCGGGAATCGAGTAACGAGGGAATTATATCCAAGAAGGAGGAACAGGAACGCATGAGGAAGGAGTTGGACCACGGATAGTCAGCTGTTATTCTATCCCTGTAACGAGATTGGGACGAGGCGGAGACGGTTCAACAGTTAAATATGAGATTGACGGGCAGATTTGCGTTATAACCCTGGAAACGGGAGCAATTGGAACGTTTATATGAGAAGATCTCAAGGGAAGAGTACAACCAATGAATGGGTTGAAATTATGAACGGCCACAAGAGGATGCCGTCATATCGGGCAAAAAGATTGCAACGATAAGGATCGGCAATAATCTGTTGGAACACGAAGTAATGGTCGCAAATATAGTATAGATGAAGTCATCTTAGGTATGCACTTTATGAGGGCCAATGGCTTCGTGGTGGATGGTGGGGCAGCGAGTATTGGATTGAAATAGATTCGACTTGCCATTTCGTATAGATGATGCCGGAGTAACAATCAGAGGAGTAGCAGTGGTACAGCGAGAAAAGCGTCCATCGAACTCAGAAACAGTTGCACGGAAGAAAATACGAATGTCAGGTAACCGAATGAAGGAAGGCTTGGAGTGATGTGCATATAAAAAACAGTAGTTACAACCTACAGCGGAAGAGGGGTTTATCATCAAGGCTACAACCTTCATAGGATGGATCGTACATCCTCATCAAAAAGATAAATGACGTGGCCTACCGGATTAGGAAAGGACAGAGAGGAAAACTGTAGGTGTTGCACTTAGAACGATTAGCGCTCTAAATAGGAGGTGAGTTGGATCCTGTTCAGGACGAATCAGGATTAGGTAGGGGGTAATGTTGCGGTCGTGGTGGCTCTATTTGAGTAGAGACACTACCGTAAATGTAAAACTGTTATAAAGTAGATGTGTCTAGACTATTCAAGAATAGTCTGATAGACACTCTCGAATAATGTGGCATATTCTAGAAAGTTAGAATATTTGGTATAAATACGACATACAATTTTAGGAGTAAGTTAGTTGTGTTTTAACCGTGACACTAGCTAGTTGTAATAAAAAGCGACAAGGCTAATTGTGAGATAAAAGATGATTGTGAGTTAAAATATGATCCTAGACGAATTAAAGATTTACAATTTAAAGGAGGTGTTGGAGCGGCATTGTTTGTCGACGGCCGGTAAGAAAAATGTATTGAAGCATCGATTACTTCAAGCCTTCAACAAGGATGGTATTGATTCTGCTTGTAACAATTTTGATGAAGCAATGTTTTCGGATAAATCAGAAGAGGACGACGAGAATGAAGATGCAGTAGTTGAAGCAGTACCGGTACAATCGGGAATTTTCGATATGGCGCAGTTAATGGCTGATATAGTGCTATTCAACAGTCCAATTTGGAAATGAAATAGTCAATTGAAAAGTCCAGTAGCCAATTAAACTAGGAAATTAAGGAAATGAAACAGCCAGTGAGCGAAATCAATAACAAAATGGATGAGAAATTACAAAGAGAAATTAAGAGATGTTTACCAATCTACATAAAGAAGTAGAGCAAATTCAATCAACCAACCGTTGAACAGTAATTAAAAAAGCGAAACCAAAGAAATTATGATACGGAGGACATTAGAGAAATGAGAGGCACCGTAAATGTGAAGAGATGTCGATAATAATGAAATGCGAACAGAAGAATCCGATTAGAAACACCGATACGCAAGGACAGAAACAAATAGTAGAACACCTCATGCAGAAATGGACTGAAGATCTAACCATGAACCAGAAAAATTCAGCGCGACAACCGTTCGAACAGTATAAAATGATCTTCTGCATTACACCGTTTAGTAATGGAAGGGCTAACATGGTAAAACATAGAATTGATACCGGAACGGAGACACCTATACGCCAAGCACCGAGAAGGTACTATTTGAATTATGTAATGGCACGGTCATCATAGTTATGGGAAATGATTTCGAAGAGCAGTTAAGAAATGTATCAGAGGTATGGGAGCGATTACAACCAGCCGGTTTAAAGATAAACCTGAAGAAGCTCTCTGTTTAGAACGGAAGTAAAATTGTTGGGGCACAAGGTAACGACCAATGGAATTCACACCGATTCGGACAAGATATCAGCGGTAAAGGGTTCAAGAATCTGGAAGGGCAAGTAGTACGGTGGATCGAACGTCTTCAAAGTTACCATTACCAGATAGAACATCGAAAAGGGAGTGCACATGGAAATGAGATTCACACGAACCAAGGAAGAAATTTTGAGTTAGTTGTATTTCAAGAAGCCTGACAGTAGCTCGGTATAAATGAACCTCGAACAACGCCTTTGTCTCCACGATCGGATGGTATGATGGAGAGATTCAATGGGACATTGGAAAAATATTTGACAAAGGTCGTGGAAAATAATCAACCCCACTGGTATCGACATATTCCGATGTGCCTGATGGCATATCGATCAGCCGTACATGATTCAACGGGAATGACTTGAAGCCTTTTCGGAAATAATCTGCGATTACCCGGAGATCTAAAGTTTGGAGCTAGATGTGGGCAGAATTATGTTGATCAGATCAAAAGAGAACTCGACGAGATACCCCAATTTGTACGAGAGAAGACAATTATCAAATGACCGGATGAAGGCTCGATATGACATATACGAACAAATAATAAAAGAGGGATATTAAGTATGGCTTTACAACCCACAACGGAAGAAGGGTGTATCACCGAAGCTGCAACCTTCATGGGAAGGACCGTACATCATCAGAAAGATAAACGACGTGGTCTACTAGATTAAGAAAGATTAAGAAAGGGCAGTGCGGAAAGCTCAAGGTATGCACTTAGAGCAATTACAGAGGAGTTCCTTGTGGTGAAAATATATCCTGGTTATGTAATCCTAGTTGTATTTTCTTTATGTGCCGCTTTCAACAGAACTTCACATTAAGGCACTCGTCCTTAGAGTAGACGTATTTTTCGGTTTCGTCCCCGTTTGTGATTAACGAAATTTGTTCAATATGTCTGCAATCTGCTTGGTGATTCGACTTAAAATTTATGCTGACATTATAATGACATTCGAACCCATTGCCATTTTGAGTTCTTGCGTAGAGTCACTTAGATCACAAAATAGCTGTGTATCTTAAGTCATTTTGACTTGGTTTTCAACATATTTTGAGATGAATTGTTATGGAAGAAATCACACCAATAAATGATCAAACATTCTGGTTGGCTGGGACAGCAAATTCCTATTTGAAATATAAATCTATCTGTTCTTCGTGCTCCACGGAAGGTTTTTTTTAGATTGCGCGAGATCAACTGATTCATTTGAATGCAGTAGCGCTAGATCCATTGAACATCTTAATTGATTTAAGGAAATTTGCATAATTTGTCATAACCATTCTCCCGTTTGTCATATTTCTGAACTAAAAATTTCGTGACGAAGAAGACTTGCAATTTATGATCGCCCTACAAGTGCGATCCATTTTAAATAAAATCGATTGCGGTTATGCTATATTTTAACGTGGATTTTTCTTGATGATTTACGAATTGACATCTATCTTTATCAATGACAGGTATATCAGCCAACAATGAAGTTTGTCCATCTCAACCTAAACCATTGTGATGTTGCACAGGCAGTATTAGACCAAACTGTGCATGAAACATAAGATTAGACGTCGCCATTTTGTGCGAACAGCACAAAAATATGTAGGGCTGCAATTGGGCACCGACCAAAATGGTAAAGCTGCCATATGAACCTGTAGCAACGTACGAGTGTGATTCGTACGACTAGAAGTTGTTCCATACTGGTAATACACCGACCTTTCGTAAAGGTGGCTCCTCCTCCGTAATTGACCTCACATTCGGTAGCAGTTGCTTGATAAGAGTGTTGACCAAGATGAAAGTCAGTGAGCACTATACGCATAGTGACCACCAATCCATACATGTTGTACTAGAATACCACCACAGTAACCTTTGCTTGTCGTAAGATGAGAAGGTAAAGAACGCTATTTTGAATTTCCAAGTAGTCAATAACCGATTGTGTAAGATTCGCTTGCGCATGAAGTTAGCCAACCTGTCGATAATTTATGTACATGCGCCCACAGAAGTCTGCCAGCCCCAAGATAAAGACTCATTTTACAATGAATTGGACGATCTGATGGGATCTATACCCGAACACGATGTTAGAATGGTAATTGGGGACTTTAATGGTAGAGCTGGCAGAAATCAGGCCGACTTGTGTGGAATCATAGGTCCGTACACTCAACACGAAACTGCGACCGATAATGGTGAGAGAATGATGTACTTTGCGGTTGCTCATGATATTAGAGTAGCAAGCACATTCTTCCCTCACAAACACATACATCAAGAGACTTGGACACAACCGCGCGGAACTTCCCGCAACCAAATTGACCATGTGTTAGTTTCTAAAGGACGGGCTCAGGTTGTGCAGGATGTGAGAACTTATCGGTCAGCAACCAAATACGTAGGCAGCGATCATCATTTGATCGCTGCAATGCTACGATGGAAGTTTTCGTACAAGTCTGGGAACACAGCGAAACGCATGGTACGTTTCGACTGTGAAGGTCTGATAAATGAAGATCAAAAGAAACGATATCAGGATCTTGTCAGCGACAACATTGATGAAGCGCTAATTACCAGTCTGACTGCGTGAACTCTGTCTGAGAGTGACTGAAAACTTCGGATGTCCGTGGTGCTCAACAGACTTTAGGTATAGTGAAAGTCAAACCCAAGAATGATTGGTTTGATGACGAGTGTCGTCTTGCAGTTGAGCAACAAAATATAGCCCATAAGAAGTGCAACAACGTCTCACAATCGCGAAGAAAAACAAGGTTGCTCTTGCAAGAAGGGCAGCTAAGCGGATTTGTAGACGGAAGAAGCGAGAATGGGGGAAGGCCGAGGTTCTGAAAGTACAACAACTCAGCAATGAGCGCAGTTCGCGTAATTTATTTAAAGGAATTACTGGACTGCACCATACTTTCAGGCATCACGCCATCTACGTCAACCGCCATTCGGGGCCGGAATGGAAACCTCTGTGTCAACATCGACACAGTACTTGATGCATCGAGGGGACACTTTACTGACTTGCTTGATGTCCATCCTGCGTCACAGTCTGTTGTTGAGCCACCTCTAATACAGACTGCGGAGATTTGCAATGAGGATCCATCCCATGAGGACTCACTAAAGCCATGCAGAGATTGAAACGAAACCGCTCACCTGAAGTGGGCTGCATTAAATCGGAACTCTTGATATTCGGAGGGGATACTTTGTGGAACGGTCTTTTCGACCTTATTCGGTTAGTATTGCAAACCGAAGTTATGCCTGACGAATGGAAAGTGGCCCCATCTTCAAGAAGAGAGACCGCTTGAAATGTGAGAATTATCGCGGTATAGCTATCCTTTGCACAGCATACAAGTTACTGTCATACATTGTATTGGATAGTGTCACTCCTCTAGCGGAGGGCCTGGTTGGTGACTATCAAGAAAGATCAGTCACAGATCAGGTCTTTTCGCTGCGGATGATTCTATCTAAATATTATGAGACATCCATCCTCGTATATCAGGTGTTCCTGGATTTCCGGCAGGGCTATGACTCGATCAATCGAGAGAGTTTGTGGTCTGCCCTGGAATACCTAGGAATGCCAACAAAATTGGTACGACTATGTAGGATGACAGTGACGAAGTCTCAATGCTGTGTTAAAGTTGAGATCAGGCTATCGACAATTTTTGTAGTTAACTCGGGTGTTCGGCAGGGAGATGCTCTGTCCCCGATACTCTTTAATCTCATGTTGGAGTACATCTTTCGTAAAACTGAAACACCTCAGCGCAACATCTTATATCGCCAGTCCAACCAGGTGCTAGCATATGCAGATGACATATGCGTAATTGAACTGAATAGCAACGGAGTGAAGGAAATACTTGATCCGCTTGTAGAGTTTTCAGCTTCAGTTGGACTTCAGATCAAGTCCAAAACGAAATACCTGATCTCTGGTTTTAAGTACAATGGCACACCAGAGTTTAGTAGTGGCCACCACACATTTGAGGGAGTGAGGAGGTTCAAATATTTGGGTTCTCTTATCACTCACGATAACAGTGTGGGTGAGGATATTAAAGTGTGGCTGGCAGCTGGCAGCCGTTCTTAGTATCCTCTAAGGCCACTGCTAAAATCTAAACACTTATCAAGTGCCGTGAAGCTGAAGCTTTACAAAGCGTTGATCAGGCCCGTTGTTATGTTTGGATGTGAAAGTTGGGCGCTGACGGATGAGTACGAGAGATGGCTCCTTACATTTGAGAGACGAGTCATGCGTGTGATTTACGGTCCAAAACGCGAAATAGATGGTACCTACCGAGCTCTGTACAATATCGAGATCAGAGATCTGATGAAGATCCCTGACATTGTACATGAAATATGATCTCAGCGAGTACGCTGAACGAATTGTGCAGCGCGATCTAGTAGTGCGATAGGACATTCCTTAAATGTTGAGGCCGCTTAGAAATAGAAATCATCGGGTTCGATTAAGTGAGACTCTTTTTCACGGATAATCATCGAATTTACTCGTAATTTAACAAAATCAATTTGAGTTTTCAGTTGTGGAATATAACCAAGACAAATGGCTGCCTCATCTTGAGTTTCAACAATTTAATCCTTTCCTCGCTTGAAATTATGAAAAACAAATAAATTTCCATAAATTTGGAAACCAAACAATTTCATCGGACATCAATGTGGGTGTTAAATCTTAGAATTATTCTCTGGAATGTCTAATTAAATATCTAATTTAAATACCGAATTTGTGTTTATTCAATTAATTCCTGATAAATAATTTAGATTTACCAACAATTCTTTGAAATAATGAATTCCCTTTTTTCTCTTTTCTTTTATTGGTGAAAGTTGGTTTTATTTTGCAATTTGGTGCTGTAGAGAAATCCTCTAAAGCCAAATTCAATAAAACTATCTCAAAAAGACAAGATTTATGACGCCAATAAATGGAATACCCATATTCTTAAATAAGTCACCAAAATATTATATTTTTATCGACACGGTTAAACGTCACCGCCGACACACTAAATTTGAATTTAAAAAAAATGTCAACTATATATGTATGTTTTATGACACATCACACCAAGGGGTAACTAATTTCGGGTAATCCGTTGAAAATTTACTTAACTCAATAACATCTCAATATACCCAATAAAATATTTACTTCTGTGTATATGCACCATAAATCCCCTTCCAGGTTTACCATTCAAAATTTTTATTTGTTTGATGGTTTATAGTTTTTACATATTTAAATTGGCCTTTGACAAATTGTATTCCTCTGAAACCATAAACAATAAAACAATAAATAAGTCAAAAATCAATACAATATTTATGTACATAATATATAGATGGATTTACCTACGAGTATGTTCGAAATTACCTAAAACTACAACAATTTGAAACAAACAGTAGAAAACATTTGTAAATGGATACAAAATAAATGTTGGTATCACAAATAATATTTTGCGGTTGTAAAATACAAAACGATTTTTTATTTTTATAGGTTATACTCGTATTTTTTTATTTTTTTGCTTGTTGATATTTTTTTTTTAATTTTTAGTTAGAAAAACGTTAGAAAAAAAAAATTCCAGTGAAAAACCAATTTTACTTATAAACAAAAGTAGAAAAAAAAAATGGATAAATAAAATGTACATTTATATTGTTTTGGTTTTTGGTGTTTTTTGCTTTTGTTAAAAGTTCCACAGAAATTTTGTATATAGTATAGCCCGGTAGTATTTACATGCATAGTAGTATAGTTGATTCTCGTGTTATGATAATAAATAAATTCCACTTCTATACGTACCCGTTTAAAACCTACAGTTGAAATAAATAAATTTTCTATTTCATTTGTTTCGCCAAAAATTATTGTTGGTCTAACAGCAAACGTTATATTCCAGGAAATTAATGTTTTAGCATGGTGAACGTGTGTATCAGCTGGTTATCTACAATGTACATTTGTACATGGATGAAATCCACCTTACATTGGTTTTATGGCACACAGAATCAATACCTTTGTAGGTTGGGTGTTCACCTTCACACATAAACTATAACTGCAAGCAGAAGCTAAATTTATTGAACTACGAGTAGCTAACAATTATTTGTTGATAAAATACTTTACCAAATGGTAAACGTAACCACAGTATCCAATGTTTAAATATCCAACATTCAATGAGCGCTCACTGTAAGCCGCCGGCTGTTTTTTTGTATTTTTTTTATTAAATCGGTTGGAACCTACTGAGGTTCCGCACTCAATGCCGCAATTGGCCCACGGTGCAAACCTTGAGGTTCTATCCTAAATCGCAGGAGTGTACTGCAATCGTTCAAAGATCCGGAAGAGACCACTTGAGACCTATAGCTCTGACAAAGGCTGGACAGCTGCAGAGGTAGTGTCAGCAGTCATCCACTTCCTCTAGGCAATCGTCACAAAGATCATCCTGTGCTAGTCACATGCGTTGGAGATGAACTTTGAAACGTCCATGGCCGCGGTGACAAGTGCGACCAGAATTCTGAATTTGTTCTTTTTTAAAGATAATATACATATTTAGTGAACCTCGGGTTGGATTCAATAATGAAATATTTCGCCGTTCGACAGCTAGGAGTAGAACGCCACTTCAGTCCCAGTTCAAATAGAGCGAACTTCTTAATAGCGTATTTACCACCATTGAACGATAGAGGAATTGCTGGTTCGGGGCCAACAAATTTACTACGCGAACCAGCTTTTGCTAAAAAGTCAGAAACCTCATTTCTCTCAACGCCACAATGAGCAGGCACCCACATGATCCTTACTCTCGTATTAGAGCAAAGGAGATTAATATAGTGCGGCAATCTTTGACCAGTTTGGACACGAAACAAAGCATTAAAGAAGGTATTAAGCAAGGCTTCACTATCTGTGCAGATAATAATATCCCTCCCTAAATCGCAAAATTTAAACGGCTCAAGCGCACTATGGGTAAGTGTAATTAATTCAGCTTGAAAAACCGTGCAGTTAGAAAGATTACCCGAGAATCTTATTTCATACTTAGGACACTAAAATCCAAACCCTGAAAAAAAACTATCGACTCACCCAACTCTCTATAGAAATCCTGAGGTAGCCACTATTCTCTCGAAGGAAAAACAACGGAGAATGAACTGGTGAAGTTAAATTCAGGCAATAGCCTGTCATTCACCATTTCCAGCTCCGGAATATGTGACTTAAACGCAGATTAAGAATATGTCTATGCCCTGTACAAGTCCCGAAGACATTCCATGCCCCAATGCACTTTAGTCGATGCGCAGCAGAACACGCTGTACCAAGAATGTAGAACTGCAATTTGGGCAAATGTAGAATACACTCCATAGCAAGAAGAGGAGCAGATGACATAGCCCTGGTTTTGTTGTCAGACCTCAGGAATTGCCAAAGGCCCTCCTGCATTGCCAAAAAATAGTAATGGCCTTTTGTAGCTTATAATAAAGGGGAATCTTTCTGGAGAATTTACCATCTAGAATGGCACCTAGGTGCCTAACGTGCTCTGTCCTTGTGATCGCTCTACCAAAGAGAGTGGGAACAGACAGATTACCACTGACTCTACGTCTCATAAAGACAACCAAATCAGTCTTTGAGGGATGAACGTACAAATCATTTTCGAGGCACTAAACTTCTACCATATTAAGAGCCTTCTGCGTCAGATTAGATAAGACGTTCAGGTATTTACCAGACACTGTCAAAACAAGATCATCCGCGTAGCTTTGCATGATGAACCCAGATCACTGCAATTTATTAAGTAGTTTATCGATAACCATGAGCCACAGTAAGGGTGAGAGAACCCCTCCTTTCGGGCAATCCTTGGCTACTTTGGTCGATACTGATGAGCCATCCATCTCAGTCTCAATTATCCGAGACTTAAGCATGGAATCGATGAATGTAACAATGGTTTGATCAATATTACAATTGGTACACGCATCACTTGTGATCGTGGAAACCGAAGTGCTGTCTATAAAGCTCTTGCAATGTCCAGGAAGGTACTTACAAGAAACTCTTTGTATAGTTAAGTGATCTTTCGATCCTAGTTACAAGTTCATGTAAAGCAGTTTCGCAGGACTTGCCAGCTCTGTAAGCATGTTGCCTGTTACTGCATGGGGGATAGTTAATTAATCATATCTAATAAATCTATCGATGATCTTCTCTAAAGCTTTAAGTAAAGGTCAGACTAATGGGCCTAAAAGCCTTTGGGTCAGTATATTCCGACTTGCCAGCTTTAGGTATGAATGATACTCTACTCGTGCTCCAGACGCGCGGTATAGTGCGTAAAGCAACGCAGACCTGGAACAGATTGAGCAGATAAGTGGTGATGTGCAGAAAACCATGCTGTAATTCAACAGGGAAAGCACAATCAGGACCACTCGATTTGAAAGGTACAAACAAGAAAATACTCCAGCGTAAAACATCAGTAGTGATCAGCCTACGGGGTAAGTTTCAATCCGGAGTACCGACAAAATCAACGATGGACATAGAGTACAAACTAATATTAATCACTTCTTTGCGAAACGAGTTGACAAACCTTGGCTCACAACCAACATTGAGATCCTATAACTCTAGAGGTAGTTTACTGACCCTACATCACATTACAAGATTCACCATTTCCTCTCAAGGAGCGGGTGAAGTGGAATCATAGGATAGATAGGCTGATGCAATGACAAGTTTGAAACGTGAGTCAGCATACGCGAGAGTGATCAGCACTACTATATATTCATTAATTAGGTCGGCATCAATAGCACTAGAAATATAAATGCGCGCTCTAGTTTAAGGGCAGTGGACTTATGAAAGATCTGGCCAAACTTCGAGTTCAAACCAGAAACCGCACCATCAATAAGATACGGTTCCTGGATTAGACAATCTGTATGCGATATAGCAAGCAGTTCCCTCAACTCATAAGAAGCCGGCTTGCTATATGTTGCAGGTTGATCTGTTTTAATTCAAGCATGGACGTCATACAGGATAACCTTCCGTCCTGTAGTCGAAACATTTGGATGTCAACCCTCCCAGACGTCCTTGATTCTGTCGATCTCTCCACAGAACCAAACGTACGTCTCATTATTGCTTGCTTTGCAAATGATGACACCATCTGCCAGGTAGCAACCCAGCAATTGCGGCACAAAGCCATTTAATTTTAACCCAGCAATTGCGGCACAAAGCCGGAAGATTTACCTGTGTCGAGAATACAACGATCAAGGTCTTTCCGAGAAAGTTGCAATTTTTCCTCTACCAAAGCGTTGGTCGGGATCATTTTTCATACGCAAAATTTTTTTACAATAGCTTTGGCTACTGTTTGGCGTAAGTGCGCGCTTAACTGTGTTACATTTAAAAATGTTGGTTCTTAACAGAATTCAACGATTTGTTTAAAAGTTTGTACTTTGTCCAGGGGTGGCCAACTGAAAATGCTTTGTATATAAATAATGTGATTAAATGGATTAAGAAAATTTAATTTTGTGGACACTACAGGATTGGCCTACTGTGCGGGTGATTGATTGAACCACTGTAGAGGAATAATAATTGTAAAAATTTGGTACTCACCTTTGGATCATTGCATACAAAATAATTGAGAGTTTACGACTACCTGTTTGATGAGAATATACAAAATTCAAATAAAATTTGCATATCTCATTGTCGCTAAGTTGGAATGCCTTTTTTTGATGGTTGCTATGAATCAGAAAAGTCGTTATTTGCTTAACTCATTTATTCTGCCCGTGTTTGTGGTTTTATAAAGCCACATTTATACATACAAATAATCTTACGTGGAAGGAATACAAGAACACCAATTATTTTCACCTTTTCACCTTTTGTCGGAATTTCCTTAGTGAAGTACGTGAGTAATAAACCTGTAAGGCAGCCGCCGCTCAGTTATTCGTGGCGGCATTTTGTATACGAATAAATAATTGGAAAAATTTGATTCCACGAGAATAAGAAAAATATATGTACGTAAAATTTTGTGAATCAGTGTGAACTGTGTGAAGCGACTGGTGAATTAAACTCAGACTGATGTGGAATACTACTCCCATTACTTCAAATTTCGTTTTCTTGTGGAAACCTATCCATCCGCATTTCTTGTATCTCTTTAGAGTTTATGTGCTTAAAATGAATAAGAAGATCATCAAATAAAATTTGGTTTATTTAAAAAAGACGATTTGAATATTTCATCGTGTTCTTTATATAAACCAAATCTGGTTACCTCTTATGTTACGCCCGAATTCGAATAAATTCAAATGATGTTTTATGTTATCAGCTGACTTTATTGCATATAGCATCTGTGTTTCTATTTAAAACGCCGGTTAGCTATACCATATTGAAATCATGCTGTCACACTATTATAGGATATTCGTCAATACCTTGTATCAATTCAATAGCTTGTATCATTTCGCAGGATCCGGGGAAACCCCTTTCTGATTTAAAATAATTTAAGTTTTTTAGAATTTGAATTTATGTGAAATTCATTTTTTAAGAATTCTAGTGGTGCCAACCACTCCTACAATAAAACGAATTACGACGTAGTGAATTTGTAACCATTAATATTATTGGAATTGCAATAAATGTAATTTGAGGCAGACATGCTATAGAGTTTATAATTCATTTTATTATTGGTTACAACCACGTTAAATTGCAATAAGTCATCTGTAATGACACTTATATTGGATCTTTACCCGCAACCACAATTTTTGATTATTTGAATTCTTCTGTATTGTAATAATAGGCCTATTTGACCTGTGTATTTGTACTGCTACGGAAAATTGTTTGCAAAAAAATTGCATACTTATAAAGAAATATTTAGTAATCGTGAAAAATAAAAACCAGGATTGTGTAATTTCCCTAGAATAGGTAATTTCTTTTAGATGTATAAAGGTAAGTACAAACGTATAGCAAATATTTGGCTAACAAATACCACATATTAGGGAGAATATTTGTTGTGACGTGTAAGTAGCAAATATTTGCTTTAAAAATTAGCTGAACGGTAATTGCCAACGTGTTGGGAAGACATATAACGACAGTCAGCAAAGTGATTCGATTTGTTTGCTCGTATTTGCTAATACGAGCAAAGAAGAATCACAGCTAAGCAACAAATAATTCGTGTTGTTTTGTTCTGAAAACACACAGTTATTCGTTTATTGTTTTTCACATGGCCGACAAAAGATTGATAAGAAATCGAAATTGTTTTTGAAATTTTATTATTATTAATGAAAACAGTGAAAATTTGTGTGATGAGGACTGCAAATTGACGCCAGTGGTACCCAATGTTTCGATAAAATCGAAGAACACATCAAAAAAACCAAAAGTAAATTTAGAGTCTTCTGATGGTATTGTTTTTAAGCTATTCGAATAGAATCATCCAGCATTACCGCAACAAATACGAACGGTCAAATGTTCCAATTATTAATTGGAAGATTTTATGTTACATAAAAACATAGAATTCATTTTTGCATCGTAATTTCCCTTTCATTATATTTTTAGACACCAAAACCACCACAAGGCTGGTATGAAATGGCAGATCAATTCAATGAAAGGTGGAATTTTCCCAATTGTGATGGTGCGCGTGATGGGAAACATATCGTTATCTAAGCTCCAATTAATAATGGCTCCCAATGGTACAATTTCAAAAATACATTTAGCATCGTACTAATGGCATTAGTCGATGCAAATTATTGTTTTTTGTATACGCAGATGTTGCAACTGATGGAAGTGTGAACGATGCCGGTGTGCTTCGAAACACAAAGCTTTTTAAAATGTTATAGAACGAAGAGTTAATGTTACCTCCGAATCAAGTATACTCCCCGGAAGAGATAATGATTTAAATTGGTTTCTCCTATTTAAAAAAATGAGAAGTTCAATTGCGTGCTGATCAACAATAACATTTGGGCTTTCAGTTTCAGGTTCGTCTATCATTTCTTTCACAAATGGCAGAGGAGAATTAAGAGGACTGTAGTTATCTGAAGAGCTATACGTTATAGAATTGGACGTGTATGGCCTTGAGCTGAATATAATGTTTTGAGTATAAGGTGATATGGATATAGTCCGAATGGAGTCATTTGATGGATTGACAGATCTTATATTATTTGGCGGTATTGAGTGTACCTCGTTGATTAATTTTTCTGTATTGTGGATCGGCTACGTATTTTGTGTGGATGTCCTTGAATGGCTTTTAGTGTGTTTGCTATTAAATATAGAATACGAATGGATGTCGCAGAACGGGGTTTAGAATGTTTTTTAAATGGAGATTGGAGTGTGACACTAGTAAAATCTATTGGGCTTTTAGCTATTATATTGTTGGGCTCTATTTCGTCTGTCTCGTCAATAAAGTGATCAATATTTGGATTAGAATACGCAAATCGAGTGGATGTCGGTTCTTAATGTTTGTAATTTTTATCGAAAGAAGATTTATTATTTAACGAAATGAAAATGAGAAGAGTCTGGCATCGGAACATTTTGACACTTTGCTGTTTCATTTCCATCTAGCCCTTGCATCTTTCTTAGTAAGAATTTTTCGCGTCCTTATGCTTAGCGCCCTGAGTTTCTTAGCAAGTAATTCTCCGTATAAAGAACATTTATCCATGATGTTGGTTCTTTTTTGACTAATTTGACTAATAGCATCTAAAGCAGTAGATGCTTTCTTCATATTATGTTCCAAATTATCCTTATCCATATACCATTTGAATTTTTTCCTCCTTTCTTCCTACTGCCTATACGATTTAATAAATATATTAAATATTTTAATTATCTTAATTGTAAATTAATTAAAACAGTTTTAAAGGCCATTACTGGCCCCTTACTGAGTCAACAATTCGGCTCCAGTGGTTTCGATCCTGAGCATGATCTTCATACTGTCTAAGACAATCTGAAGTGGCTATAGAGTAATTCCTATAATTTTATTTATGTCCAGTATGGACTTCTCAAATTGAAATAAATTGAACAACGATAATTATTAATTCAATTTTTCAAGTAAACTTTTTTTTTTATTATAATTTTTTGTATGTACACTTATTTTGTTAATTTTATTATATATTTAATTATTATTTAATTATTTATTTATTTATTTAATACTATAATTATTTGATTTTATGTTTATTTAGTTGTTTAATTAATTAAACTTTATTTTTATTATTTTCACCACCACTAGACATGAACTTGCTGTTCGTACAGGTAAATTCGCAATGGACGACAATATTGTGTTTTGTTTTGTTGTGTGATGACGTCGCCTTCGTCTTCGTTTTGTGAAGAGGGAACACATGCGCCGGCGACGGTCGACATTGCACTTATGTAGTGCAGTGGATTTTTATTGCATCACCGAACATTGTTAGTTCGTGGTGATGTTGGTTGGATGGCGATGGTTTTACTATAAATGTTTTATAGTAATGGTTCGGTTATTAGATAGTGTTGGTTGGATAGATTGATATGTGATGGGGTTAGTGAACGCTTAATTCAAATAAGTTGGATTATATTTGAATTTCACTAATTGTTTTGTTTGTGGCAGAATCGAATATCGGTGAGTCGAATATTCGAGCTGCTACATGGCCAAGTCGTTTTCTACACCGTGGAGCTATCGTCGCCTGCAACGACCTCTGCGCCTACCATATGGTGGCGCTCCTTTCAGAGATCGCTGCACAATTCGTTCCGGATCACCACGCAGAACGTGCCCGAGCCAGCGTACTCGCTGAGATCTTACTTCATGCACAATATCGGGGATCTTCATCAGATCTCTGATCTCGATATTGTACAGAGCTCGGTAGGTACCATCTATTTCGCGTTTTGGGCCGTAAATCCCACGCACGACTCTTCTCTCAAATGTTAGGAGCCATCTCTCGTACTCATCCGTCAGCGCCCAACTTTCACATCCAAACATAACAACGGGCCTGATCAACGCTTTGTAAAGCTTCAGCTTCACGGCACTTGATAAGTGTTTAGATTTTAGCAGTGGCCTTAGAGGATACAAAGAACGACTGCCAGCTGCCAGCCGCACTTTAATATCCTCACCCACACTGTTATCGTGAGTGATAAGAGAACCCAAATATTTGAACCTCCTCACTCCCCCAAACGTGTGGTGGCCACTACTCAAATCTGGTGTGCCATTGTCCCTAAAACCAGAGATCAGGTATTTCGTTTTGGACTCATTGATCTGAAGTCCAACTGAAGCTGAAAACTCTACAAGCGGATCAAGTATTTCTTTCACTCCGTTGCTATTCAGTCCAATCACGCATATGTCATCTGCTTATGCAAGCACCTGATTGGACTGGCGATATAAGATGTTACGCTGCGGTGTTTCAGTTTTACGAAAGATGTACTCCAACATGAGATTAAAGAGTATCGGGGACAGAGCATCTCCCTGCCGAACACCCGAGTTAACTACAAAAATTGTCGATAGCCTGATCTCAACTTAAACACAGCATTGAGACTGCGTCACTGTCATCCTACATAGTCGTACCAGTTTTGTTGGCATTCTTAGGTATTCCAGGGCAGACCATAAACTCTCTCGAAATCCAGGAACACCTGATGTACGGGGATGGATGTCTCATAATATTTAGATAGAATCATCCACGTATTACACGTATACTGCGTGTATATTAAATAATTACTAGAAATTCCAACTGTCTGGATTTCATTGCACAGGCACTGTATATATAGCAAACCGTTGTGGCTCTATAATTCAAAAATTTAGATACATTTTGAGTGAATTTCGGTTAGCTAAATTCATTGTAAACAGCACAACGATTCTGAATGCAGCACAAGGTTTTCGGTACAATTCTAAGTAATATTACTGTATCAGTTACATTTTAATGTAACAAATCCGTATATATTGTAATAACAATCGCAAACCGCATCTGCTGCACTAATTCAAAATAAATATCAATTTCAGTTGATATCTCATCAAAAATGTCGCCCATAACCAGTTTCAAATCTCATCTAAAACCATATTGTTTCTGTTTCTTTTCGTTTAGATAAAATTAAATCCTTTTATCCGACAGGATTTTCAAACAGATGCAATCTCTGCATAACTGCATTATCCAAAAATATAATTCTCTCCTCTATATTGTGTACATATTTAAATGAACCCAGGTAAAATAATTGACTAAAAAACCAGTAAATCCCTCCCTATATATACATACAAAGATTTAATTAAACAACCGTCTACTATATACGTATGTAGCTTCTCTTTGCATCAAACCGCATTTAATTAAAATCATCACAATTCATCCGTAAAAGCTTAAATCGAATGGTAGACAAAAAAAATATAATCTTTAAAATCAACAAAGCTATAAAATATATTGTAAAAGGAAGAAACCATTTTTATTTTTAATTATAACATTAACCCTTCCTGATTATAGATTCACAATAAGTCAACAGGTAAATCATAAACTACACCAAATTCTCTAATTTCACTAATCCCTTTTATATGTATATATAGAGACGAAGAGAGATTTTAAATTTATTTTTATCCTTGCGGTTAAAAAATGGCAAACCGCATAAAATCCATTTTTGTTTTTTATCTTATCCCGAGATCGAAAGAAAATGTAGTTGAAAATCCTTTAAATACTATAATATACCGCTATGCAAATTGATATTTTACCATAATACTGTATAATTCTACCGTCGATGTATGCGGTATGTACACATAAGAAAAGAGAAATGTACAAAAGGAACACAAAAAAAGGACATCGTAATATTCGATTTGTTTTTTTTTTATGCATGACTTATTCAATATTTTTTTGTTAAATAAACAAAAGGAACTTCTTAAACAACAAAAAGGAGAAAATAAATATTCGCGACTATGATGACTCCTTTCTTGTACACTGGGTTCATGTTATATTATGTACATTACTATTTACATATATAAATACTCACTAGTCGTTGTCGTCGTCGTCATTTATTCCTAAAATGGTATATACAAGAAAAGGTTTGTAATAGAAAAGTAAATATTATTTTAGGATGTTCTTCCCATTTTCGTCTTAATTTTTTCTTCTATGTCTTGCGAGATTTATTATTTATTTTTACCTTTAATTTTCTTTGGAATTACTTTTGTTTTTTATTTATTCCGTGTATTTATGTACTGGTAAGGAATTTCTCATGAATTATTATGGAATTTGGATTTAATTTTTTTTTCCGTCTTATTTCTTGACTGCTTTGAATACGTACATATATATACGAGGTATGTATGATGGTTTTGAATTAATATTTAAGTAGTAGAGTGATGTTGAATTTTTTTATATGATTATATTTGTGGCGTTTTATGTGAAATTTTTAGAATTTTTTTGGTGGAAATTTATGATCTCTGATTTGTACGAAGGTTAAAGGTTGGTAAATGTGAGGTCTATAAGATATGGGAATTCTACTAGGTATTTAGGCGGTCATTAGTATTTCCGCTCAACGTGTGGCCATTTTCTGTCATGTTTCAGAAAAATGTGGTACTTTGTAATTGATATTTTTCAAGTTTTCTTTAATTCTACAAGCTGAGCGAAAAAAGCTTCGCTCAACTTTTTACATTGGAATTCCCAGCAGCAAGTTTAGCAATACGCAACGACATGTATGTTGACGACCTTTTGAGTGGGGGTAATTCAAAGAATAAAACCATCAGGGATAAAATTTCCTTGATTCTTCAGTTTCATTGCCACAACTGCTGCATAAACAACTTCCCTAGCACAAAGATCGGTGTGATTAATCCAATAGGCGGATACTAGCGACCTCCGGATCATGTGGCCTTACCTGTGTATTGCAGATCTCTGCACAGGTGGACCTCCCTTCTCCGCTACTCGTGGGATCTATTATGAATAACAAAGATAATAAGGAAAACGAGACCGGTATTCTTAAAATACAGGTACCTAGTACTGTGGAGACATCGGCATTTAGGCCCGGTCACCAAAGCGCAAAAAGGGGCATAACCATAAATGAGGCTGGCCCCTCGAAACCAAAGGGCAAAGGTACGAACGCTGGTCCTCCGCTCAGGAGACACTATCCCTGGATTCGGAGATGTCGATATCAATGGGGCTACACTGTGCGCTCCAAATGAACGAATAGCCGTCAGAGGAGGAGTCTGACTCAACAGTGGTGGAGGTAAGTACTATCTAATGCTTAAGATCCTTCAAATCAACCTCCACCACTGTAAGGCTGCCTCGGCGGCCCTTCTGCTCAAAATGGAATCTGAGTCCATTGGTGTGGTTCTGGTCCAGGAGCCTTGGGTCAGTGGAGACCGGGTGCTGGGCCTCAGAACTTCCAAAAATAAAATACTAAATGCGAGAAATGAAGATGAGATACGTTCCTGCATTCTCGCTACGCTCATGTAGTGGTGGCTACCATCGATGGGTGCGCAAAATCTCTGGCTTATATTGGCCTACCTACCATATGAGGAAGAAAATATACCACCAGGTAAATTGGGTAGTGCAATAACAGAGGCTCAAAGACGAAAAGTCGGAGTCATCATCACTCAATCTGGGGAAGTACAAATATCAACAGGCAAGGTGCGAGTTACTCCATGATTTTATTTTAAGTACTAACCTCAATATATGTAATATCGGGCGCAAGCCAACCTTTATTACTAAAAGTAGACAGGAAGTATTGAACATCACACTTGTCTCGGATTTTATTAAGGAGAGGGTATTGAACTGGAAAGTGTCCGAAGACCATTCCTTTTGTGACCATTGTTATCTCCAGTACGAAGTGCATACAAAACCCACTAGCAAACCATCCTTCAGAAATAGGAAGAAAACTGATTGGGATTGCTTTTAGAACCATTCTGGGTAATTCATTACCGGTATCGGATCCAAACCCACCCGCATCTACACAGGAGCTTGATGTTCTAGTAACCAAGCTATCTGATGAATCTATAAGTACGAGCTGAGAGCAGCCAAAACGAGGGCCTGGAAGCTCTACTGTGGCAATATATAGGAGTCCTCGGAGGCGGCCAGGCTACGTAAAGTACTATGTTCTAGTCCTTCCATTCCGGGTTATCTACAATGACCGGATGGTTCATGGACTACATGTAGTGAGAAACCCCTGGAGCTATTACTAGAAACGCATTTCCCGGAGTGCTCGGTGCTAGCTCCGGAGAGACGCATGATAAATAGGGGTGTAGACTCCGTAAGTAATAAAGTAAATAGCCGGAACATCTTATAGGCAATAAACAGTTTTAAGCCCTACAAGTCGGCAGGACCTGATGGCATTATCCCTGCGGATATCCAGTGAACTATTGACTTATCCCTACCCTGGCTGGAAGTCATCTTCAAAGGCAGCCTAGAACTCTGTCACATTCCTAGCAAATGGACTGAATAAAAGTTATATTTATACCTAAGGCGGGAAAAAGCTCTCACTGCTATCCCAAAGACTTTAGGCCTATATAAGCTTATCCTCTTTTCTGTTAAAATCACTGGAAAGACAAATAGAGGCTTACATTAGAGGCTCAATCGGCGGAAACAGCTCTCCACTCCCTTATAGGTTCCATTGAGAAATCACTTGAATATAAAGAATATTCAATGGTTACCTTCTTGGATATAGAGGAGGCCTTTAGCAACGTCAGACCGGGGGCAATCACTGGGGCCCTTGAATGTCTGGGGGTAGACGAGTCACTCAGAGACTCGATAGATCAAATGCTTAGAGGCAGGATCGTGACAGCTTATCTGGGTGGGGCGTCTGCCGGCAGATACGTGAGCAGAGGGACACCTCGAGGTGGGGTTCTATCCCCCCTTCTTTGGAACTTGATCATAAATGATCTGTTACTAAACCTGGAAGGGCAAGGCTTCAAGGTAGTTGCTTACGCGGATGACGTTGATATTGCGGTCTTCGGTAAATATCCTAGTACGCTGAGTGAGCGCATGCAGTGCGCGCTTGGCTACCTCTTTGAGTGGGCATGCGGCTGCGGACTGAACGCAAACCCACAGAAAACGGAGCTGGTTCTCTTTACCAGGAAGCACATTAAATGGTACTCGCTTGATCTGTACGGATAGAGCGGAATACCTCGGACTTCTTTTGGACAGCAAGCTAAGCTGGAAACCAAACATCGTAGAGAGAGTAAAGAAAGCTACTATAGCGCTCTACTCCTGCAAAAATGCCCTTGGAGAGAGATGGGTTGAAAAGCCCCACATAGTACATTTGTGTTCCTTGCACAGCCATTCGGCTCATATCCATATCTATATGTGGACCTGTAGAGGAGGAGGAGGAAATTGTGCTCCATCTGGTCTGCACCTGTCCTAGTCTAGCGTACAGCAGAACAAAACTTATGGGATCTTCCCCTTTGAACGACCTCTCTGATCTTAGTGGACTTTAAACGCTTCTTGGTCAGCTCAGGATGGTTTAGCGAGTGAAGAGGAGGAAACTCGAATGTGGTTTAGCTATACGGACCAATTTTGTGTCTATGCTAGTCCTTTAGGACGGCCACCCTTACCTAACCTAACCTAACCTAACCTAACCTAACCTAACCTAACCGAACCTAACCTAATCTTAATCCAATAGGGTGAATTTTTTTTTTTAGATATTTCTGAAATAACTATACGTTTGGTTATTCTCTGAGATTCCTTGCCAATGTTGACATTGATACGAAAAGTATCGGAGTTAGATTGCCAATATAAACCCAAAGTTTTTATAAATTCAGCATCCTGTATCTGTAAAAGTTGCTCACGATCATCATCGGGAATATCGGCAAGAAAAGATGAATCATATGAACACCATTTTTGAAATGACTTTAGCTAGGAACGAACCTGGAGTAGTATCGTAGGTGACGGTTTTGAGCTGGTATGTGAGCAGAGGATCCTTCGAATTAAATCGCCAATAAATATATTGAATTAAATCTCCTAACGTCAGGGTGCACACGGACTTGACGATACATTTTTATTATATATGCACTTATCGCATATGCATGTGCACGAAATCTAAGTAGTATTGTAAAGAGATCATTTTGTACAACAGAACCAGTCATTAGAATATCATTCAGAGACGTACAATAGCTAGTCTTAGCTGACCGGTCAAATACTACTCTTAATTTGGTAGTGGTCGAATCATGTTATAAGAGTCGCGTAACTCAAGGTTTCGATTTAATTTCGAGTCAAGACTGAAGAATCGTCGGCGCTTGTTAACGGCCGAGATGCCTAGTTCACCTTCAATACCATTAGTGTTCCTCGTATAAGTTTGATTAAAATGATTCTCACCACTTATTATTTGAGATAGTATCTTGGATTGATCTCCCCAAATGAGCAAATCAATCCTCTGAGGTGAACAGAAGGTTGGATCCGCGAGATTGATGTTAGCTGGAATAGGCCAATCGGTAGATATATTTTTGGTAAGATGTGGACCTCTATCGATGCAGAATGGTTATTGACTCGTGATCGAAATTCAATAGATGCCGAGTCACACTTCATGATGGATGAGCCGCCAATACCTTTGATTTGAGCCGGAGATTGCTAGTGATTTCGTTATTAAATTAAGCTGAAGTTTGAGCCATTGAAGACAAATTAGTGATGTACAGCATTGCATGTACGACATCGATCTTTAACAGGACATTTGTCTATTCGATGATTGGATCGTAGGCAGTTTCATCAAATTTTTAATTCATCGACACGTTTTCCTCGTTCGTGAGTGGAAAAGCCGAGAAATTGGTAGCATCGCACAATTGTATGTCCTGTTTGATTACAATGGACGCACGTATAGGTCTTACTCGTATGAAGACAACAAAAGGTTTATTAGTAGCGTTAGTAGTACGAACAAATGGTTGAGTGGTCCTAGTTGAAGGTTGATGAGATGTAGAGGGACTATTGATTTTCTGACCTTTCAACTTATAGCTCCTTTTCTTAATGAATTTGAAAATATCTTCGAAAGTAGGAATGGAATTCAAATGAGTTTCCTCCCTACACTTTAACCTTGTTTCCACATCGAATTTCGAAGCCAATAAATGAGTAATCAGATCATTTCAGTACTCTGTAGGACGACCAAGAGCTTTGAGAGATCGTAAGTGTGAGTTAAACTCATCGAGCAACTCCAGGAGCTTTTGAGAACTTGGTTTCTCAATCTGTTTGAGTTTGAACCATGAGTTGATATACACCGCAAAATACCTCAAAAGTCAATTCAGGTAGTTTTGGAAGGAATCCGAGATCCTCTATTGGTTTTATAGAAGATTTTTTAGAGGTCTCTTTCAATTCCTCTAATCTATCCTTAAACAATGGTCTCAATTTGTCTACATTATCACAACATAGCGTTGATCAGGCCCGTTGTTATATTTGGATGTGAAAGTTGGGCGCTGACGGATGAGTACGATCATCCGTCAGCGCCCAACTTTCACATTCAAATATAACAACGGGCCTGATCAACGCTATGTAAAGCGTCAGCTTCGCGGCACTTAATAGGTGTTTAGATTTTATAGCAGTGGCCTCAGTGATCTTAGATGATACACGCACTGCCTGCTGTTATCATGAGTGATAAGAGAGCCCACATATTTGAACCGCCTTCACTCAAAGAAAAAACCTAGTAATTTTAACAATTTCCTAGTTTTACTGACAATTTTTTTGTTCCTATACGTCCAACCACGGTTACCGGTTAAATGTACAAAATTACGAAACACAGAAGTAAAACTAACAAATATAGCAAAATAATTCACAAAAATAGATTTGAGAAAGACACAAATAACATTTTCAATATTTGTTAATTGAACACAATATGCTTGGTAAATTTGAATTATATTTTGGTATTGTTACAAATAAATAAATTAAATGAACAAAAACTTTTGTTTGAACTAAACAAATTGTTGCGAATTTGACAAATGTTTCGTAAATCTGAACAATTATTTTACAAAACTTACAAAATAATTTATAAAATTCTCAGAAAAATAAAAAAAATTTGGATGCCTTACAAAAAACATGTGATTTCTACAAGGAATTTTTGTTATTACTACAAAGTTTGTGTAAAACCAACTAAATATTTGTGTGAATCGAAAAACATTGTATATATAAAAAAAGGGTTTGTGAATAAAACAATTTTTTTTTTAAATAGATAAAAATTATTTGTAATTAATAAAGTATTTGTTAATTTAATAAATTGTTTTGTTTATTTTAACAAAAATTCCATTAAATATTCAGCGAATTTTGAATTTTAGACCAAACGTTTGTAAACACTTTTTGTGAAATTTACCAAATATTTGTTAAATTGATGAAATATATATATATATATATATATATATATATATATATATATATATATATATATATATATATTATATATATATATATATATATATATATATATATATATATATTACATATGCATTATGTAATGTATTCTCCTACAATTCCTCGGCAGTTGCTCCAATCAGCATGAAGCTTCTTTGAAAGTCCTGTATGCTGTATTTCATAATCATCTTTTTATTATTGATCTTGTTTATCTCCTTAGCTGTTGGTGGTGTTATGTGATGCAACAAAAAGAGAATTATTCCTTTATAACCATCTGCAGAAACGTAAAAATAGATCAGGTTTATATATTGTCAATATTATGAATTATAATAATTAATTAAAGATAAGATTAATAATTTTACTTACTATCAATAATTTGTTTTTGATGGTATAGTTGATAGATTTTCCTTTGTTTGCCAAATAGTGAACTGCCTTGCCTTTAAATATATAAAAAAAAATTTAATAAATTCAATTATACAGACCTGACATTCAAAGGGAAATACCCCAACAATTTTTGTTGACAGCTCATCAGCCAATGTTGTTGACATTTACATGTTGCGGGAAATTAAAAAATTAATTAATGAAATTAAATTAATAAATTAATTAAAATTAAGGTCAAGTAATATGGATCGCAAACCATCGCTAAAATTTGTATTATGTTCGTAATATTTTAATAGATGTTTCCCATCAGTCGAGCACTCCAATATTTTTAAAATATCAACATACGTCTCGTTTGGTGGAGCAGTTGAAACTGGAGTTGAGCAGACTAAATTACACTCTTGATCAACAGTCGATGTGGTTTATGCTGTTGGAAGTTTGCTTTTCCACTCGTTATATTTGTGGTTGAACTTTATTTGTGTTCCTAGACAAAATTCTGATAAAAACTCAGCTTTAAATGAACCATCCAACCAGTGCTTGGAAATCCATGCACAATTCTATATATGAAAAAAATTTAAACATTTTTAACCAAAATAATAAAAACTGAATTTATTGTTTATTGCCTACCTTGACATACTGTCAGCATATTTTACAATTCCCATTATTAGAAAAGAATCGTTAAATCCACTTGTAATTGAGTTATTGTGATTTACCGCATTTTCCTCATCGGTGATACTTAATTCTTTCGTTGTAATTTACTTTGCAGGTTCCAAAGTATGATAGGTTGTTGGTTGATCCTCATAATCATAAATGGTTAAATTAAAATGTTGAATTAAAATGTTGAAGGACTTCATCATTTCCTTCGTCACCCATATTGCCTATATGCTTCGATGTTACTTATTTTAAACGCTTGAAAATGAGAATTTACACCATCAACTAAAATTTGATTAACTAATATTATAACTTTTGAGTTTTCGTTAATATTTACCAATATTTCAATATTTTTATAAAGCTCTACTTCGTCAGTTTTACCACACTCACTATTTAATTAGTAAACTTATTCAAGGTTAACTTTTATAAAAACTTTTTTCCACTATTTTTAATTAATTTCAACTTTTACCTCTTAAATCAACTTTATGGTAGCTAGATCACAATTTAAATGACTTTAGTTTTTCAGATTTATCACAACACAAATAATTTGTGAGCATTTTGTTGTAAAGAAAACAAATCATTTGTAAAGTTTACAAAGGTACGTGAGATCTCTACAAATAATTCTAAGAAACACAAAATACCCGTTTGTTAATTGTAAATGTTACAAAAGTTTTTGGAAAATTCAAAAATGTACTTAAATAATACAAAATAATTGTATTCGTTACAAAGAAAATTGTGTATTTTAAAGATATTTGAAGTGTACTGCGTACAACTCCACCGAACAATATATATATATATATATATATATATATATATATATATATATATATATATATATATATATATATATATATAATATATATATATTTATATGTATATATATATATATATATATATATATATATATATATATATATATATATATATATATATATATATATATATATATATATATATATATATATATATATATATAATATATATATATTTATATGTATATATATATATATATATATATATATATATATATATATATATATATATATATATATATATATATATATATATATATATATATATATATATATATATATATATATATAGGGAGTTATATGTTATACATATATATATGACTTAATTATATCAAATCCTACTTGTATTCTGCCATATACATTCTGTTAGTTTAAAATTTGCCTTATGATAATTATACACTAAAATTCTCATGATTAAGAAAACTGTATTTAGTGCATGTTGCTTGACGTTATACAACAGAATAATTGGAAACTTTACGCCATTGCATTTTACAATAGTGTCATAGGTTAACCTATAATGCAACAAAGAACTATATAAATACAAGTATTTTACATTTGGAAAAGTAATGTACGAATGGTCGAATTTATGAAACATATATTTGGTGTTTTATTCGTAATTCTTAACAATATACTAAAATTTCAGTGTATATTTATATATAGTTTCAGGATTTAATTCAATTCAATTATTATATAAATATATACAGCGTGTTCAGAGTTGAGATACTATTCCATTCAGGGTTTCTTGGTTCATTCTGAGAAATCATCAGGAAAGATGTAATCTAATTTTTTGAATTGGTATTTAGTATTAAAATAATTGTAATAGTTAATTTCTTAAAAGATAATGTACAAAAATAATACTAATTTGTACAAATGGGTATTCTTATTTTTTACAAAGCATATTTTGTTACTATTATGCTAACTTTTGTAAATTTTATAATATTTTTAGCAAGTTATTTATCAATTATACAGAATACCATGAATTTTCTTTGTAAATTTCCAAAAACTTTTGGTAAATTATTTTATTTAAAAAAAAAATGTAATTTCAACATCTTGTGTTATTAACAAGACTTTTGTAGTAATGATTCGATGTTTTTTATATTTTACCTATACATTTGTTCAATATAATAGTTTAACTAGGTAACTCTTACCAAAATTACATTTATTTGATAAAATATTTTGTCAAATCTACCACGCAATTATTTGCAAATTTTAATTAAATCTACAACAAAAATTGATAATTTAACAAGAATTTTGTTAATTAAAAAGAGAAAAGGTTAAAGCAACAATTGTTTCTGTTAAAATATCAAATTTATGTAAAGTTAATAAATTTTGTTTGTAAGCAGTTTAACAAAAGGAAATTGTATCTTTTACCCTCAATATTTTTTTGAGTGTTACTCACTCAGACGTGTAGTGGTCACTACTAAAACCTGGTGTGCCATTTTTCCTATAACCAGACATTTTTAAGTTTTTACGATGCTTAAAAATAGATGGATGTGAAGTTAATCCAAGTTAACTAATTAAAAATTGTATTAGAACGAGAAAGTAGATTACATTCAACCGAGAAATTAAAAAAATTATTCAATATAAAATTATAAAATAGTTTTAAGATCAATGAGATTCATATATGTATGTGTGTATATATTCGTATGTAAATAAATGCAAGCTGACCTACCGTGTCAGTTCCATATGCCGCTGTATCTAACAATCCCTGTGGATTAAGAAACAATATTATAAGGAAATGAGCATTTTACCTCGCACACTGTATGGAATTAGTTTTTTTAATGACCTTTCTCGCCATCACATATAGGGGAGGTGAAGTGCTTATTCGATGGTGATGGATCGAAAACGTTATTAGTCCAGGTAAAAGAAACTGATGAGGTTGTATTAGAGACACGACCACAGAACATAGGACTACGTGTTGTATTAAACAGCAAACCACAATAGATCTAAATAGATTCTCTTTTCCTCACGTTGCCATATGAATATTTTTGTAAAATAATAAAAATCAATTGAACTATTTTATAATCCTGCATTTGCATCCTACATGTCTAATTTCATGACAAACGGTGATGAAGCAACCTACTTTCCTTCCAGTTGCCCATATTCCAGAACTATATTCAAAAACCGCATTTAAGAATCCCTTAGTTACATCCAATATTTCAAATTTCATCATAAACGATAACAAATTTCTCATCTATTTGGTTTATAAAGGAATTGTGGTTTTTAAGTACAGTCAGTCTGTAATTTTCAGGAACAACGCTGCCGTTTCTATTTTCGCAAGTACTGTGGATCCTATATAGATTTACTTAAAATTTCAACTACGCTTCTTTTTCCTGCATTGCTTAATTCCATTTTATGAGTTTTCCTTATATGCGCATCCGATCAAAACATGCTTCCTAATATACATACTAAACCTATTTGATATTTACTTGGTAATTTGAATCCAAATACTAGGTCAGATTTTCTGACCTTGATTTTTCCATTGAAGGTAATATTTTGCAAAAATATTTTTGAATCATTTCGACTGTGGACGTCTCATACTCAATATGAACAGACCAATGAAAATAAGGTACCGAAATCCTTCACAGATGTAACTTACCGCGGCTGTTTTGTATGTTGTTAATCTGACCGAAACAAAATCTGCCAGAAAAACAACACAAATTTCAAATCTCAAACAAGGTAAGTTGGTTGAAAAGTTTTTTTCGATCCTTATAAGTAGATATATCTCTAGTACCATAACATATAACTCTGCGCATTACTTCTCGTTTGATCTTAACCGGATTAAATTATGTTTATTATACTTTTATTAAAAAACTTGATCTATCCCGAATCAGGTCAGACATCATATATATAGCAATCGTTTCGCGACCAAATTTATTAAGAATTCAATTTTGATTTTGAGAATTCGCCGATTATGACTTTGAATTTTTGTCAATACCACAAACCGTTTTGAACCACGTTTTAGGCCTCAAAGTATTAATAATCAGTTTTTAAAGGCCATTACTGGCCCATTACAGAGTTAACTATTTGGCTCCAACAGTTTAGATTCTGAGCATAGTCTTCATACTGTCTAAGACAATCTAAAGAGTCCAAGTCATTCTCTACACCGTGGAGATATTATCGCCTGCAAAGACATCTGCGCCTACCATATGGTGACTCTACTTTCAGAGCACGCAGAACGTAACCGAGCCAGCATACTCGCGGAGATCTTATTTCATGTACAATATTGAGGATCATCATCAGATCTCTGATCTCGATATTGACAAGAGCGTATGTACCATCTACATCGCGTTTTGGACCGTAAATGATTTTTTTCTCCAATGTAAGGAGCCATCTCGTATACTCATCCGTCAGCGCTCAACTTTCACATCCACTTTCCTGCACTTTGTAAAGCTTGAGAATACTACTAGCAGTAGCTTTAGAGAATACAAAGCAAAACTACCAGCTGCCAGCCGAACAGAAGCTGAAAACTCTACAAGCGGATCAAGCATTTCTTTCATTCCGTTGCGCTGAGGTGTTTCAGTTTTACGAAAGATGTATTCCAACATGAGATTAAAGAGTATCGGGGAGAGAGCATCTAACTGCCGAACAGCCGAGCTAACTGCAAAAATTGTCGATAGCCTGTTCTCAACATTAACACATCATTGAGACTACGTCACTCTCATCCTACACAGTCGTACCAATTTTGTAGGCACGAAAACTTCGATCGTAGCTTTGCAGCGACCAAATGATGATCGGTGCCTACGTATTTGGTTTCCGACCGATAAATTCTCGCATCCTGTACAACCTGAGTCCGCCCTTTAGAAACTATCATTTGGTTGCGGTAAATTTTGCGAGGATGTGTCCATGTTTCCAAATGTATCTGTTTGTAAGGGACGAACGTGCTTGCTACTCTAAGATCATGAGCAATTGCAAAGTACATCATTCTCTCACCATTATCGGTCGCAGTTTCGTGTCGGGAGTACGGACCTATGTGTTTTCACACAAGTCTTGAAAATCCAAAACAAAGTGCTGGGAAATCCAAAACAGTGTGCTTTACCTGCGGCCCAAAGAGAAATCCAGCTCCATGATTTCCGAGGACGACTCCAATGCAACGTATAGCCCTGGGCACATGGTCTCCACTTTTAGGCTAGCGAATTTCTTGAAGAGCAACGAGTTCCATCCAATACACCTTCATGCTCGTGATTAGGCCCTCGAACGCTCCTGGTTTTCTAAGTGATTGCACTTTCCACGTGCCGATTCTAAATCTCGTGTTCGGGTGTTTGAGGGGGGGTTCGGTGTTTTCTTGGCGGTATCCGTTTTTCTTTTTGTTGACTTTATAAACATATGATTTTGTTTTACGGATGCGGGTCGTCAGCCCAGCGATCCAAAAAGCAAAGATTCCTGTAATTTAAATTTACGAGACATGTGAGTGCCCCCCGACCTCAGGGGCCGAAATACATTTTGAAATTAACTGAATTGTTTGTTGACGAATTAACAAATCTTAAGGCGTCCTCAGTCAATAAATATATTAATTGTAATTACCCTTTTATCAATAAATATTGTCAAATTATAATTTCGTCATATGATCAATATTTATTCGATGATCAAAAAATCAAACAGCAAATATTTTGGGCAAATGGATGGCTTTTAAATGAGGTTAATAAACATTTCTCTACGGGTACTGGGGAGAACTTCTTTAAAGGAATTACTGGACTGCACCATGCTTTCAAGCCTGCGTCAACTGCCATTCGGGACCGGGATGGAAACCTCTGTGTCAACATGGACGCAGTACTCGACACATGGAATGGACACTTTACCGATCTGCTTGGTGTTCATCATGCGTGACAGACTGTAGTTGAGTCACCTCTAATACAGACATCCTAAGAAGAATTCACTAAGGTCATGCAGAGATTGAAACGAAACCGCGCACCTGGAGTGGACTGCATTAATTCGGAGCTCGTGATATTCGGAGGGGATACTTTGTGGAACTGTCTTTTCTGAACTGTCGTCCGAATCGATCAGTCTCTGATCAGGTCTTTCCGCTGTGAATGATTTTATCTAAATATTATCAGACTTTCATCTCCGTTTCCGGCAGGCCTATGACTCGATCAATCGAGAGAGTTTGTGGTCTGCCCTGGAATACCTAGGAATGCCAACCAAATTGGTAAGACTGTGCAGGATGATAGTGACGCAGTCTTAATACTGTGTTAAAGTTGAGATCAGGCGATCGACAATTTTTGTAGTTAACTCGGGTGTTCGGCAGGGAGATGCTCTGTCCCCGATACTCTTTTATCTCATGTTGGAGTACATCTTTCGTAAAACTGAAACACCTCAGCAAAACATCTTATATCGCCAGTCCAATCAGGTGCTTGCATATGCAGATGACATATGCGATTGGACTGAATAGCAACGGAGTGAAAGAAATACTTGATCCGCTTGTAGAGTTTTCAGCTTCAGTTGGACTTCAGATCAATGAGTCCAAAACAAAATACCTGATCTCTGGTTATAGGGACAATGGTACACCAGATTTTAGTAGAGGCCACCACACGTTTAAGGGAGTGAGAAGGTTGAAATATCTGGGTTCTCTTATCACTCACGATAACAGTGTGGGTGAGGATATTAAAGTGCGGCTGGCAGCTGGTAGTCGTGCTTTGTATCCTCTAAGGCCACTGCTAACATCTAAACACTTATCAAGTGCCGTGAGGCTGAAGCTTTACAAAGCGTTGATCAGGCCCCTTGTTATGCTTGGATGTGAAAGTTGGGCGACGAATGTTGGCTGACGAATGAGTACGAGAGATGGCTCCTTACATTTGAGAGAAGAATCATGCGTGTGATTTACGGCCCAAAACGCGGAATAGATGGTACATACCGAGCTCTGTACAATATTGAGATCAGAGATCTGATGAAGATCCCCGATATTGTACATGAAATAAGATCTCAGCGAGTGCGCTGGCTCGTTCACGTTCTGTAAAAATCTCGCCCCTTTAAGGATTCAAAGCCGATACCAGTTCATGTTTTATAATGCTGGTCAGTCTGCGATGTTCTGCCTAGAGGGTTTTGTCTATTTATTTGGCAGGTTTTATTTTAGAGTTTTAAGCGTGGCAGAATCGATTATACTATGTATGATCATGAAACCCAATAAAGCGGATCAAGTTTTTAAAAATAATAACCCCGTCAAATTCGTCACAGGTAGTGTTTTTGATATATTTTTGTAGAATATTCAAGAAAAATTATCCAGACAGGCTAACAAAATTGAGTATTTGGTCTCTTGGAGACGAATTTCGAGTACTTATGAAACAATTTTATACGTTAAACCAACAAAGGTGAACTCAATCCAATTTGGTTTGTGAATGCTTGCATCTTGCAACAATCGTGAAAGCAATACCATGAACCAATAAAAAGAGAAGGAAACTTCACTCGACAATAAGTCATTATCGGAGGCAAACGAATCTAAAATGAGTAAATTTGATACCTTCAATTTCCAACATTATTTACTTTGTCGGCACTATCGCCAGAGCTGTTAGATTCTTACATTTCTTGTAAGGTCTTTCATTATTTTGTCTATTGGTATATGGAATTTGGATTAATTACTATCCTTAAACAGATGGCGATTAAACATTTTCTATAAAAAAAAAGGATTGCTTTTAAGTAGCGAACGCAAAATTATTTCAATTTTCCATATCATTCCCGGAGTCACGCAGACAGGGCAGTTGTAAAACGTAAATTACCACCTGTTTCAATTTGAAACGAGTGAAAATCGTATATATTATGTACTTTAGATGACGAACATCTCAACATTATCACTTAACACCTCTACCAAGTGTTTTACATTATTCATTTACAAATTATGTATTACTTAACTGTGTATTTATGTAATGTATGTACCAAACAAAGTTAAGTGTGGTATGCCAACTGCAAATGATTAATCTTAAGTTACATGCACAGACATATTCTTTGGAATTTTATTTTTGATACAAATTTTTGAACAAATTTATTTATCCTGTGTTTAACAACAAAACCGTAAGCAGCTGCCCCCAATTATCTAATTACATTTTATTTTGGAAAAATTTCTAAATAATTTGTCACATTAAACATAAACATTGGTTTTTTTTTTCTAAAAAATATCCTTTTCATGTTCGGCATACCGTTCGTGTTTTATAAATAAAAATAGTATTGATTGTTCATTTTTAAAAGACGTAACAATATCCTATATGTATATACGATACGACCGTATACCGATATGCGGATAATCCAATTTTTAAACCAAACAAATCACTTTTTTGTTGTAATAGTTGCTGTTGTTAATATTTTTAGATTCTCGAAGGGATTTTTTATGTTTCCGTTCATTACAAAATAATCACTTGTAATTAACTATAACATCGATTTTTATTGTCTAAAGTATAACGACTGGATAACAACAAAAATGTAGAATTACAGCATCATGTAACAAATTAAACCGGATATTCGTAAAAAAAATGTCTATGTACTTATGTTGTATATTTGTACAGTACATCGTATAGTGGCTTTTCATAAGAAGACGATACACAAAATATCATAATTTCAAGGTTAGTGGAAAATTAATACATATACACATATGCGTAATATGGAAATGGAGTCACGTGTAGAATATCTATTTGGGTTTGATGTTGACCCTAACATGCTTACATTAGCGATATGAGAGATACGATTAGTGTCAGCAGCATCATACAGAAACTATAATTATGATTAAGAATAGGGTGTTGTTAATAGAAAATGTATGTTTAACATTGATCGATTTTTCTCATTTTCATGATGACAATTTTGACGTAAAGTGTAGTGACATTGCATCATATATGTCTATGTACATACATAATTATGAATAATAATCTCAATTCTCCTGCGGATTGGAAAATAATTTTTATTTTACAATACCGAATATGGCATCGTTTGAGTGATATAAATTGTAATCTATTTATACATATTATATAGCTCCCACCGAATTTCAGGCTGAAAGAGACAAAATTTCAGCCAGCTCTTTATTAGGGTAGAAAAACTGGAAGAATTTCAAGCCACCAAACAAAAGACATAACTTTAATACCATAGAGACACACTTTACAGAGAAAAGTTTTATCAAAAATTATGGGATATAGAGCCTATTGGACATTGCATCCCGCAGTGGTCGCGCTCGGGGAAAGACAACAATCTTAAACTAAGAAAAACATCCTACATTTTCAACAAGGGGAAATTAAAGAGCCATTTATGAAAGCTGCCGCAAAATAACGATGAACTAAGCTTAGGGGCGATCTACTGCCCACCGAGACATAATATCGCAAGAAATCAATATTTCAACATGTTTAATAAACTTGGACCAAGGTTTATTGTAGGAGGCGACTACAACGTAAAATACACTGTGTATTGATCACGACTCATAACACCAGGAAAAGAAAAGGTACTCCTAAGTGCAATAAAAATGTCAGGTTGTGAATATCACTCATCGCGTAACTAGCCAACTTATTGGCCTACAGACATCAACAAAGTTTCTGATTTAATTGACTTTTATATTTCAAATGGAATAGCTTCGAATTACATTGAAATCTCAAAACTAAACAAGACCTGGAAATACAAGCTGGATTTATTATTAACTCTATGCGTGGAGCAACTAAGGAGGCTACACCCGTATTAGGTGTGAAAGTTGTACAAGATATCAACTATACCTCCTGGAGATTTGAGAACTGATAAAAGAAAGGCCCAGAAATATTATTGACAAAAGAGAATTTAATCGAGTAAGTAATAAAATCAACCGATTATTTAAAGAACATAAAGAGGTTTGTACTAAAACTTATCTAAAATGGGTCCTGAAGCTGATAAAAACTATTCTCTTTGGAAAGCTAATAAAAGATATAAGAGGCCAATAATCCAAGTGCCACCTATATAAGGAACACAAATGGAGATTGGGTACGACGTAACGATGAAAAGGCCGAACTGTTTGCACGATATACAATCTAGGATTAATCCTAAACCAGTCTATAAATTAAACATCAATAGTGTTACCCCACTATACGGTATTCACGAAATTTCGCCAAGACTATTTAAGGAGTTATCAAAGAGAGCAGTCATTTGGTTAACATATATATATATATATATATATATATATATATATATATATATATATATATATATATATATATATATATATATATATATATATATATATATATATATATAATGCTTGCTTCCGACTTACAAATGTGCCTGAGTGTTTCAAGACTGCACAAATAGTCATGATTATAAACAGACAAACCCAGTGAGCAAATGACATCAAACAGGCCGATCTATTTGTTACCCACTGTATCTCAAAGTTGTTTGAGAAGTTGTTTTTGAAGCCACTAAAACCAATGATCGTTATATCTGATTTCCAGTTTGGATTCAGCGATAAACATTCGACCATTGATCAAGTTCATCGCGTGACCGCAATGATTTAGAACAAGCATATGAAAAAATGATATATTGGCCTGCCTTATTTCTAAATGTGTCACAGACTTGAGTGTGGTATAAGGGTCTTATTTACAAGGTAAGTAAATTACTGCCACAAAATTCCTGCCAACTGCTCGAAGTCGTATCTCTCCTTATCCCAGATTTTTTCGTCAATACAAAAAATATACGCAGTTGGTACAAAATACTCATCCCAGACAGAATACAATTTAAATCGTGGAAAAAAAATGTTTGTGCTGGACCAGTCGTTGAAACGACGGCTGTTTCTCGTTGCGATTAAGTTAAGGACATTGTAAGCAACCATTACGCCAGCGTCGAACGTTTTTTGACCGTTTAAATTTCCGCAATATAAATAAATGTGGCGCCCGTGATAATTTTACAAAGAGAATTAAAATCTTGATTGTAGGGACGGGTATTTTCTACAACGACTGAGTTTGAGGCCTTATTGGCGTTGATATTTTCTTGATTTTTAAAATGTCTAAGGATGGATTAATTACGCTTGTATTGTCAGAGGTACTTTAAGAAAAACCTGGGATGAAATACTGGGATAACTTCAAGGGGGTCCACCATGTATACATATCTCCAGGTTCCTTTTGGAAGCACATAATTTACTTTGGTACTATAACTTTGGCTTTAACATTTAGGACTGCCGAATTGGTGCTGAATTTCGTTTGGGTGAAATTATTTAAAAAACAAATGCTTCTTCTACATAACATAATACCTTTCTTGATTTTAAAGCGAGGCAGAATCGAGTATACTATATATCTTGTTTTCCCACTGAATTGTCACATTTTGAAGAAAACAACGACAACGAAGTTAATACTAAAAAAATTAACAAACAATACCACTGGTGAATTTGGTTATTTTTATAATTGTGTTTGGAAAATTGTGTGCCGCCGATTCTAGAGATGATCACCAACTGCCAGATGTTAGATGTTCACAGAATTTTGTAGTATCATGATTTTGAAATATTTTGAATAACGCGTCTATATTTTTAAATAGTTTTAGACCAATTTCGACAGATTTTGAAAATTTGTACCTATCCTAGAGATAGCCACGGATACTCGTCTATACTTTCGGATACTGTCTGTCGTACTAAACTCATATGGGGAAACTATATATTTGGCAAGATATATCCACCGTTATAAGGGCAGACCAAGTTGCAAGTGCTTCAGCTGAATATGACTCAACAGCATTCACTAAAGCTTTCCTTACAGTAAACATAAACTATGCACATAACTAAACCCTTGGAATCAGCGCGCCTTAGGACTCTGAAACTGAATTTAATTTTGAGTTTGTGATTAAAAGCGGAGTGTCTAATCAAAAGCTGAAATAAAAACAAAAAAGTCTCCTTTTTATTTTTTGAAATTGCTTGAAATAACAAAATTTCTCTGAATTTCTAAGCCATGCAATTTCTAAGAATGTGCGAAGAATTTAATAAAAGTTCAACCAAATCCAAAGAATTTTCATTTTCTGGGTTTCCAATATGAACACTTCCTCAAAAATTGAATTTTCTCTGGAGTTCAGCCCCCACACTTGCCTGGGGATTTACTAGGTTTCCAACAGGGTTATCGGCACAAAAATTAAATTTCTTGTGTTTGTTTATGTTTTATTCCTAGTATATTAAGCCTAAATGGTTGTCATGAGAGGTTTACCCCTTTTTTATATGTCCAAAAAAATTGCGATTCACTTGTTTTCATATTCTTCCAATTTTTCAGTTAGAAAATAAAGTGGTTTTTTGTTAAACACTTTAAAATTGTATTGTAAATATAGAAATTTATTGAAAATTCTGGTAATCCAAATTTTTTAGTAAGATTTAAAAGGATAACAAATTTTGGAAATTTTAAATATTTGAACAATTTAAAATTGTGGAACTTTCAACATTACTGCAAATGTTTGGCAAAATCCGAAAATATTAGAGACAATATTTAGAAAATATGTATAGTTTGAAGAATTAAGAATTTTCATTTTCACAAAACAAAAAATGCGAATTTTTTATGAATTTAAAATTTTAGAAAATTTGAAAATTTTTACAAAAATATATTTTTGTTTTGAAAATTAAAAGAAGTTCAAAGAATTGGAAAAAGAATTTGAACAGTACAGACAAACGAAAATTATAATTTAAAAAATTATTCGATCGAGTGACGCCATATAAAATATACATAACCTTTGATATATGATATAACATTAGGAGTGGTGTAAAGAAGTTTATGGTCTTTTAAATGTCATGTGAAGCACACACCAGAATTTTTTTGATGTTGGGATTTTAAAATCATACATTTCATAATTTTCGATCATCAATGCTATGCTTGGCAAATAATATTTTTATATAAAAGTAGAGATTAAATGCATTAAACTTGTGTTTGAATCATCGAGGTAGAATTTGGCGTTAAAAACTCGATTTGTACATTGGGTGTTGCAAATTTACTGGATGGCTTGGCGAATTATCAAATAGTCAAAGAACTTTGAATTCAAGATTTTTTTGACTTCAGGTATAAGTCAATTATGGAAGCAGTCTTCGAATATATATAGCACGCTTCATCCAAACCATTTTATTAACTCGTGATTGCACTGGTAAATCTGGAATGTTTATGCCCTTCATCGCACGTGGCCTTTGGGCTCTGTTAACAAACCATGGTTTTAACATAAAATCTACAAAAAAGTAATGTAAAAACTATGTAAAACCGAACTCATATATGAACTAAAACAAATCAAGAATTTTGTGTAGTCTGACTACTCAAAATATTAGGTACAAAAGCTCTTGCAAATAAATTTTAAAGCTCGTGTCAAATTAAGTTGAAGTATAGCTCAAGCAGAATCATTAAACTATAAACTGTCTGTGTTAAGAATTTAACAATTTAGGAACTTGCAGGTTTAATATTAGGAAACTAAAACATTAGTAATTTAATTGCATTCACGACCTTACGACCCACCACTTTATTGCTCAGCCATAGACACTTTGGATAGGCTACATTAGAGAATGTAGACTGTACAAATGAATTGACTGCCGGATATGCGTTAGAGGATGTCAACATACGACTAGAAGCATTAGAGAAATCATTTTTAGAGTTTAAGGATTATGATTTCCAAATAGCAGCATTAGCTCAGCCTTCGGAGTTATAGAAGCAATTGAATCACGGTACTTTACAATTAAAGCTAAGCTTCGCCAAGCTTCTACTGAACGCAACACAGTTGTCAAGGACTTACAGCAGCAATTCCACCAGTCAATGTTAGCTTTTGCTGATCAACAACGTGGCTATTTGGAAACTTTGTCTACAAGTTTCACAACGCCCAATACCCATATTGATGTCAAACTGCCCAAATTAAATATACCTCAGTTTGGTGGTGATTACGCAGAATTTCCGGCCTTTCGTGATTTATTTGAGTCATGTGTGCATAGTAGAGACTCATTGGCAAATGCGCAGATATTTCAGTACTTAAAGGGATTACTCAAGGGTGAAGCTGCCGCATTAATCAAACATATAGGGGTTACGGATGCGTATTATGACGGGGCGTGGATTAAACTCAAAGAGCGCTATGATAAAAAAAGATGTATTGTGTCTAATTTATTAACCATATTTTTTACAATTCAACCGATTCATCAGAGAAGTAGGCTACGTCAAGGGCTATATAACATTGCAGACGAAGTGTTGAGAGGTTTGGAGGCATTGGGAAGTGACGCAAAGAAGCGGGAGCCTTGGCTAATCCATTGGATGCTAGAGAAATCAGACAACGAGACAAGAACTGCATGGGCAAAATTAGCATCGGAAAAGGAGTTTCCTTCAATCGATGAATTTATGAAGTTCTTAGGAAAAGAATGCGATGAGATTGAAATGTAAGCTGGCCATCAGCATCAATTTTCAATACACCGGTGGTCCAAAAACTTCACTACCTACCGACCCACTCAAATTAATATCTCTACGTTTGAAGCACCTCCATGCATTTGTTGTAACGAGAAACATCATTTGGCGACATGTCAAAAATTTAAGTCGTTGGATACCAATTCAAGGCGGGACTTTGTTCAGCACCATCTAGTTTGCTACAACTGCCTCTCGCGTAACCATCGAGTTACGTCATGCTCATCAAAGTTTGGATGTAAGCAATGCAGGAGACGATATCATACACTGTTGCACGATGCTGCATATATCCCTTATAATCCAACTAACAATCAAGTAAAACCTAAATTCACAAATACTGGTCAAACAATAAAATTAAACAATGCACAAATGGACGATCAAACAACGGAACTGCAAATATACCAGGAACAATCGGATGTGCAAGCTAATGTAGTTACAAACACTGCACTAGCTGAAGTGAAAGACAACTCTGGACAATTTAGGCTATGTCGAATTTTATTGGACTCTGGGTCCCAGGCATCTTTCATTTCGGAATCGTGTATGCAGAAACTAGGTCTACCCAGATCAAATGCCAAATTGACTGTATCGAGTATTGCAACGGCTAATCAATTCACCAAGGGAATGACTTCTTTAACTATAAAATCTCGATTTGATTCTGAAAGGACTTTTGAAATGAGTGTGTTCATTCTAAATAAATTAACTACGATATCGCCAGTAACAAGTTTCAACATAAAAAACTATGATTACCTGAAAAATCTGCAATTAGCCGATCCTAACTTCAATGAAGTTACCGAAATTGATATTGTTTTAGAATCTAACAAATTTTTTGAAATACTCGAAAATGGTCAACGGAAACCCGATAGCACAAAATACAGCTTTTGGATGGGTGCTATCAGGGGAAACAAGCAACCAGCTCACGAATATTTATAATTTAAATATTACAATAGACGAAGACAACATTGATTCGACATTAAGGAAGTTTTTCGAGTGTGAAGAATTGGATGACTCTAATAATACTATGTCCAGAGAAGAAGAAGCAGTGGAAGAACATTACAAAGCAAACGTTACCAGAGAGCTAGATGGGAAATATAAAGTTGCACTACCATTTAAAGCAGTCCCACCAGCACTTGGCCAATCTGCATCTATAGCAATTAACAGGCTGAAATCGGTTGAGCGACGAATGCAGAAAGATCCTCAATATAAAATGTTATATTGGGAATTCATGAATACATATGAACAACTAGACCACATGGAAAAAATTCATGAAGATCAGATCACACTTACCAATACTCACCATTGCTATCTGTCACATCATGCAGTTCTCAAGACCTCCAGCACTTCAACCAAGCTAAGAACAGTATTCGACGGTTCATGTAAAACTTCAAATGGAATGCCGTTGAATGAAAACTTAATGGTTGGTCCTACGATTCAACCAACACTTTGGTCAATATTAATGCGATTCCGCACACATGCAGTTGCTTTAAGTGCCGATGTCGAAAAAATGTACCGTCAAATAAGAGTACGAGAAACGGATACACATTTTCAACGGATAGTTTGGCGAAAATCCCCTGATTTACCAATAGAACATTTTCGGCTGAAAACGGTGACTTATGGTACTTCAGCAGCACCTTTTCTAGCTATTCGGACATTATTCCAATTATCAAATGACAACAAACTAAAATATCCAGTATATCATAAAAAATGACTTAAATTATCGGGAGCACGAACATTCGAAGAAGCAATCTATCTCAAAGAGAAATTAACGACTATACTGAGTTCCGGTGGCTTCCCCTTGAGGAAGTGGGTCTCTAACTTACCTGATAACCGCGATCCAATGAATCCAATAAGTATTGATGGTAATGAGGCTACAATTAAGGTTCTAGGACTAGCATGGGATCCAAAAGGCGACGTGTTTGAGTTCAACGTCAAATTATCCGACAATATTAAATACACGAAACGAACGTTGCTCTAAGAATCTTCAAAGGTGTTTGACCCTCTTGGATGGCTAGCACCCTCCATAATAATAATAACAACATTGTTTCAAAAACTTTGGTTACGAAAATTGGGGTGAGACAACTTCATTGTGAAATCGCAAATCAATGGCAACGACTTCGCCAGAACTTTGGACACCTTCAGCTCATTAAAATTCCGAGGCATATACTATGGATCATTGAAACCATTCAGTTTCATGGATTTTGTGATGCAAGTGAATCAGTCTATGCAGCCGTTCTTTACGTTAGAACTGAAGATGGAGATGGAAACATTCATGTCAATCTGCTAACATCAAAAACAAAAGTAGCACCGTTGAAACAAACAACATTACCAAGATTGGAATTATGCGCTGCGGTACTACTAAGCAGATTACTAGCAAAGGTCAAAAAGGAGTTCCCACAAGTAAAAAGCAAAGAATTTGGGTGGACAGATAGTACCATAGTATTCGCTTGGCTATTGGACCAACCACGTCGATGGAAAACCTATGTCGCCAACAAAACATCTGAAATCCTTAGTTCAATGCCAAGAAGTAAGTGGGAGCATGTTAAATCCGCTGAGAACCCAGCAGATTGCGCAAGTCGAGGCATACTTCCAGAGGTCATAAAATCGTTCGATTTATGGTGGCATGGACCAAAGTGGCTAAAAGATAATACAACAAACTGGAGGAAAACCAGAAACCCTTTATTCACTTGCGAAACAGGTCAAGACGAAGAGCATAAAAACTGGATTCAACTTCACTTACATTTAGAAACTCCCAACGAAACTATGGAAATGTTATTCGGGAGAATTTCATCATGGCGAAAAATTCGTCGAGTACTCAGTTACTGTATACGGTTCTTCAAAAATGCGAATCAAAAAATCATTCAGAAAAGGGAGTTTGGTGCACTCACAGTCAACGAGTTACAATCCGCCGAACGAGCCTGTATACTATGGTGTCAGCATAAACATTATGCAGAAGAGATAGAAAATCTGAAAACTAATAATTCTCCAACATACAAGTGTAAATTAATAACTCTGGCTCCATTTGAGGATGGTCATGGCATTCTAAGAGTTGGCGGCCGGTTGCAGAATGCACAATGTGCATATGATACGAAACATCCTATCATTTTACCTACATCACATATCCTAAGTAAATGATAGCTTAATATTACCATTTAAAATATTTCCATACTGGTCCCTCCCTATTATTCTCTCTTCTCAAACAAAAATACTGGATAGTAACTGGTAGGAGCATGACAAGAGGAATTGCACACAAATGTCAAGTATGTGTACGGCAACGAGCGGTTACAAGCATCAATTAATGGGTACATTACCGACATCTCGAGTCACTATGGCAAGGCTCTTCAGTAGAGTTGGTGTGGACTTCTGTGGACCAATTTCAATTGCTACTAGAAGAGGAAGAGGGACAAAATCTGTAAAGGCTTATATATCGGTGTTTGTATGCACGATGACCAAAGCAATACATTTAGAAGTTGTATCGGATTTAACAGCTGATGCATTTTTGGCTGCTTTAAAACGTTATATTGCTCGAAGAGGACGGCCTACCGAAATCAATTCTGACAATGGCACAAACTTCGTTGGGGCTGCTAGAAAACAAAACCAATTTTTCCGTTGTATAAGCAAAATTAATAACGTCAGTACCATTTCAGATTATCTAAGCGACAATGCTATTGTTTGGAAGTTTATTCCAGCGGCCAGTCCTAATTTCGGGGGACTATGGGAAGCGGCAGTGAAGTCGATGAAGGCACATCTCATTCGAGTGACGGGAAACACCAATTTAACGTTCGAGGAGATGGTCACACTAGTTTGCCAAATTGAAGCGATGTTAAATTCACGCCCATTATGTCAACTCAAATCAGACGATCCAAGCAACATAGATGTATTAACACCTGGCCATTTTTTGATAATGGCACCACTAACAGCAATACCAGAACCTGATATAGAAGCAGTATCAAGTAATCGGCTTTCGAGGTGGGAACAAATCACTAAGCGTATGGGCAGTTTCTGGAAGCGATATTCACAAGATTATCTCCATACATTGCAACAAAGGAGTAAATGGCATTAAACGAAGAAAAATTTACCAATAGATGACATCGTTCTTGTCAAAGAAGATAATCTACCTCCGTGTGAATGGTTAAAGGCTAGAATTACTGAAGTACATCCTGGGAAGGATGGTCTTGTGCGAGTAGTTACACTTCGGACATCAAAATCAACATTAAAAAGACCAGTTACAAAAATCGCCCAACTTCCAAATAATTGAACATTATCATGTTCAATGGGGGGAGAATATCTGGGATTGCAAAGGAATTACCATTATATATTAACACTTAACAAATATATTTATACTTACTTTTTGTTTACTAACAAAAATATAATGTCAATTACATTAATGTGAAATAGTTACACTGTACATAATCTCCACTTGTAAAATAATTATAAGCCAATTAAATATTATGTATAGATGACACTACAGCTACTATTGATCTGATTTGGTGGTGATCTCGAATCTCGAAAAAACATAGAAATAATTATGTATTGAATTTAAATTATTATGTACAATTATACTGCCAAAGTGGGGAATTTTATAGTACCAATTATTGGAAAAATTATTTTGGAAAAATTGCAATTTATATAGGCGAATTATTCTTGGTAAGCGAAAACCAAGTCACCCAATTTACATCATCTTTTTTGATAGGAGGCACCTGAATGTTTGGTCGTTTAAGTTCATTTGTTGCTTGGCCGGAAAGACCGGTTAGATATTCACTAAACGAATTGTTCTTAGACTCTTTGATTAGCAACTTCAAACTTGTGGTGCTGTATTCCTCTGCCAGATTTTATGAGCCTTCCGCTTTTCATTAACCAAATCTCTCACTTCCAATGAATAGTTATTGCGCCTCGATATTTTATATTGACTATAGGGTGTGTACTTTGCCACGATGCTTGCAATATATGATTAATTAATAGTTCTAATTAGTCATCGAATTAATTTACAAAATGTAGCAACTTTAGCAACATAGAGGTAAAGCCTATAGTTGTTTTTCGTTTTATTTTAGAGTTTAGTAGTGGGGTATAATACCGGAATGGAAAATAGACCAAATGGCAGAAGCAACTATGCAATCTTCAAAAATTATTGAGTGAAGTGAAAAATGACAAAATTCAAATTTGACCTCAGCCTAACATATTATCTGATAATACTTACATACCAGACCTATTAAATTTTGAATTCAATCTACTAATTCGAATCATTCCATTTCTGTAGCTTGTTCATACCTGATCCGTATACATATATATGTACTTCTGTCTAACATAAAATTGTATGAATCAACATATAGATAAATGATTAAAACGTAAGATATCGGATAGACACATAAAAACTGGACACTATATATTGAAATCTAAATGGACATCTTAGTAAAGTGTGAGTGTACACCAAATATAATAAAATAAAATAAATAAATTTTTTATTATTAAATTAATTATAAAATTACGTAATAAAAATGCGATTTAATTCGAATTTAATTATTCTCTTGTATATACACATCTGCGTCTAGACGCGTCTCGACCATCATATATACATACATATACATAAAGATATTATGTTTGGTTAATAGCATAAACAACCTAAATGAACTTGTCTATATTATGTTCGTCTATAATATTTTTGTTAATCATTTTCGATTGTAAACCAATTTAATGTTTTTGATGATATCACAATAAAATTTATATTGTCAAATCATCATGTTTATGTTTGATAGCTGATGCAATATTTGAGAATTATGTAAATTAAAAATAAAAACTTGAGTATAGTAGTTGTAAAACATGACTTAATTAAAATATATTACAAATGAAATTAATTAATTAATTTAAAAAACAAAAAAGGTAAAACTATGGTTTTGTTGAAACAAAAGTTTCTCGCAACATCAGCATAATACACTCCCCTGCACAACAACAATAAATAATTTGTTAATAGATTTAAATAAAATATCTCATATTTCTAGTTTTAACTGTAAATTAAATTTTGTGTCAAGCAAAAAATGTAAACCCATAAAAACATCTCAGAGCCAAATGTTACACACATATGCGTTTATAAAACATATTTGATTTTTTTTTTTTTTTGAGAACATAAAAGTATATATAACGCCACACCATAAACATATTCCAAAAAACATTAGTGAAAACATGTTAAAATTAGTTTTGTGAACTTTAAAAAATTTCGAAAGTCAAAGTCATTGCGGTATGATATCTTTGCAGTCGTCGTCTCACTAATTCACTTAATGTGTTTATTTTAAAATCCCTGATCGAGTAGGTACTCGTATGTGTATGCATACTCGTAAATCACTATATAGATAAACGGATTCTGTTTATCCCAAAAAAACGTAATTATAAACCAAATATTTATATATGTTTATATCCTCCAAACAGTGTCTTAATAATTTGTTGATTTTGTTGTTGTCGAAATTTCTTAACAATTTTAAGAAAAGGTTAAATAATTTTTGTTTATTTTCTTAAGAATTTTTGGTTTGTTTCAATATTTGGGGCTATTTGTTTGGTAGATGTGTGTGCATATGATTTATACACGCCAGCTCATTATCGAAATGACATTCGCACGGTGTCATATTACAATTTGGGTTTTCGTTTGTTTGTATAATTAGAAACACTATATGGATTAACCTATTATTACAAATTTAAAAATTTTTAAAATTCAAACAACCCTAATTAACTAATTAAAGAAATTTAGCAAACTGTACAAGTTCGAACCAAGGTATGGAGGACAACTATCTAATATATCTACAGCTGAAAACCTGAAACTGAATAATATTGAAAGCTGTGGGCAACTCACCACAAAGTGCAGGCAGTCATCATCGTCCTCAAGACAGTATTAAACATCAATTTGGCTTTGATGGGGAAAATCTGATTAAATTCTGTGAGGACTCCAATAACTTTTTAACATCACACAGGTACATATTCTGTTCATCGGGCACGGAAATCTTGTTGGACCTCCTGATTTACAACCATTTAAACATTATGTACAAAAAGGAAAACATCACGATACCAACTATATTACAAATATTCAAGGAGTTCCTGGTTGTGGTAAATCTACATGGATTATAAACAACCATAAACTAGGTAGCGATCTTGTTCTATGCGCCACTAAAGAAGGACTAGCTGATCTTAAATTAAAAGTTGCTTCTCGTTGCATTAATGAAAATATGGATTTCAACAAAGTTAAAGGCAACTACAAAACGATTGCTTCTTTTCTGATAAACGGTATTCATTGATGAGTACATGATGGTGCATGCTGGTTATATTGGACTTGTGGTTATTTTAAGTAAATGTACAAAGGTTTTCTTTCTGGGGGATACAAATCAAATACCGTACATTGACAGATTACACCATGTCATTACACCATAGATTACACCGCCATATGCGGTTTTCCGATGCAAATTCATTTTTAACAAATGTAGAACCGTTAAATGTAACATATAGATGTTCTGCAGATGTTACGTTTGCTCTAAAGGAATTTTATCCTAATATCAGCTCTAAAAATTCCTTGGATACCTCGGTTGAATTTCTTAATTTGCCATCCACATTATCGATGCTACCTGTCTTAGATAATACATATTATCTAACTTTCACAAAGGCGGATAAACAATTAGTTTCTCAACTCACCATACCATCAACTAGTAAAGTCATGACGATCCATGAAGCGCAAGGTTTAACATCACCAAATGTGATTTGTGTAAGAACTAATCCGAAACCGCATGAATTATTTGACAGTGTGCCTCATGCTATAGTAGCTATATCACGACACACACGTTCTTTTAAATATTTTTCACCAGTTAAGAATGACAAACTATACTCACTTGTGGCGAAGGCTCGATCTTACACAATTATAAATCAACACCAGCCTTTTATTTCCATGCCGTCGGAAATTTATCACAATTCAGCTAAATCGGTAAAACCTAAGAAATCCGAGAAATTTACGATATACTTCCAGAACGTGAACAAGATGGCATCAAAAGCTTCTAAATTTTTCAATGTTATTCTGAAAACTAATTATTTAATTTATGTAATTGGTGAAAGTTCATTGAATCCTAACATTAACAGTAAGGAATACTTTGGAAATGATTACGCTGTTTTTAGATGTGATCGTTTATCATCAACAAGTGAAAAAAAATCAGGTGGCGGTGTACTTATCGCAGTGCATTCAATGGTTTCCAGTATAGCTATAAATTTAACTCCATCATCTATCGAGCATGTGTGCATAAAAATCAAAATAAATCAGACGAATCTGTTTATTTATACAGCCTACATTCCACCGAGTTCGTGTAGTGAAATATACGGCAGATGCAGTGATGCAGTTGACGAATTAATTAATCTCACAAAACCAAATGACTTAGTCTTAGTACTAGGTGACTTTAATCTTCCAAATGTAATGTGGAATTATGATCAAGATATGGATTCACATCAGAATCGGAATATGTCTTTCTTGATGCTATGTTCGGTTTTAACCTAAAGCAAATCAATAACATAGCCAATGCTCTTAAGAGAATATTAAATTTATTCTTTACAAATGATGCAGAAATATTTAAAGTGACAGAATCACTCAATCCATTTGTTGTTAATGATGTTAACCACAAATCTATGGAAATAGTTTTTGATTCAAATGAAATTAAGTCAACAACATCCGGGCATCATATGCATACCACCTATAATTTTAAAAAAATTAACCACACTGGATTTCAGCAGTACTTAGAAGGTATACAATGGGACGCTGCTTTAAATACTAATGATGTAAACCAAGTTGCTAACAAATTCTACCAAATTTTATTACAAGGTTTTGAAACCCACTATGGACGTTTTTTGGGGTATCAATAGATATCAGGAGAATTATAATTAATTACACACACGTCCACTTTTGTTTTAATACAAGTGTAGTTTTATTTATAATCCACTTTATATTGTTTTAATTTATTTATAATCATATAATACACTATATTTATTTATCTAAAAATTCAATAATTTATTTATTTATTTATTTACACACCAATAATTTACACGGAGGTGAAATTCTTTTTTTGGTAAAAAATGGCTGACTTTTTTATATAATTAAGTAATTAGGAACGCGTTGTTTGCTTGTTGCTGTTCAATTTTTTTTTTTTTTTTTTTTTTTTTTTTTAATACAAGTGTAGTTTTTGATTGTGACGTCGACAGTGAACGCTTAATTCAAATAAGTTGATTTATATTTGAATTTCACTAATTGTTTTGTTTGTGGCAGAATCGAATATCGGTGAGTCGAATATTCGAGCTGCTACACCACCGTATTCATCCTCCTTGGTTTGACGACCATCTGATTAATCTGAAGAACCGTAAATCTAAAGCCTATGTCATGATGATTAAATGTGGTTTAGAATCGGATAGGACTGTGTTTCTCCAATCTAATGAAGAATTTGATACATACTTCAAGGAAAAGCAACTCTCATATATTGCAGATGTACAACGAAGCATTTCAACCAACCCTAAACCATTCTGGAAATACTTTAGATCCAAACGAGTAATTGATGGTTATCCAACTAATATGTATTTGAATGATATTACAACATCAGATCCTAAAAAAATTGCTGACATGTTTGCGGATTTTTTTCAATATGTATACAAACCCAAAGCCAGTAATTGGTTTACCACTCAATCAAACGTAAATAATAATGTACTTATCAGTTTACCGGTTATTAGTGATGAGGATATATTAATCAGTTTAATATTTTAGTAAAACCATTACGGAATATATACAATCTCTCGTTAACATCCGGAATATTCCCTGATTCATGGAAAATATCTAAAGTTACACCTATATTTAAATCGCGTAAAAGAGAGGGATATCAACCACCTGTTATAGAGGGATATCAACCACTTCAACCATAGCAAAAGTATTCGAACAGGTTGTATGCAACAGCTTTAAAGGAATCCTAGCTCAACATATATCACTCAATCAGCATGGGTTTATGCCTAGAAGATCTACATCTACTAACCTTGTTGAATTTACCAACAAAGTTATTAATGAAATTGAAAACAGCATTTTCTCCAATAAGGTTTATATATCGCAACATTATTAAGTTTAACCAAAACAACGTTATAAAGTGGTAAAAAGAAGGTCTCAGCATAGAAGAGCAACTCCCAAAATATGGCACAACCATGATGTTATCTTTACAATAAAATCTTTACAATAACTTCCATTAAAAATAATCGAGGGATATCTGACTATGACCGTGCCATAAAATTAAGTACATCTCGTTCCATGGTAGGGCGAATACAAGCTCGGGAAGGCTCAGAGAGCAACCGAGTTACTAAAAAGCCAAATCGTTCAGACTACTCTATGATCAAATTTTGACAAAATTTAGTGAAATTGGATTTGAACCTGATTAGTAGATCAAAAATTGCAGATCTTGCCAAAAATAGTGACAATGTTTCCGATAAATATTAGCATATGAAGGTAGATAAATTTGTAAAAAGTATTGTGATGGCAGGGGATTTGCAGTTGTGGAATCAAGAGCCATGCAAAAGAGTGACAGTTTTAGGATCATTGAGGTCTTTAGGGTTGTACACATTAGCAGCCCATGGGACTTAAACCAGAGTAGGCAGTATTTTAATATTGAAAGTTAAAATTAAAAATGAGAAATATAACCAATATATCGCAGGATATTAAAACTGCGCCAAAGAATTGATGGCGGATAATGTTACTTTTAATGTTACCCAGTAGTGTATAGCTATAGGCTAAATAAAAATATATCATAAACCCACAGTTCATTCGAAATAAAATTTCTTGTTCAAACAAATCAAAATGAAAAGGATTTCGTTCATTATTCTACTTTCAAATTGAAATTTACGCAAACATTTGGCTTAGATTTAAAATCGCTCATCAGCACCACTTTTATCCTACCTATTTTCCACCCTTAAGAGGCGTACACACTTATTCATCCTATAAGATATTTATCGATCACTACAAAGTGCTACCATCGATTTTGATTCTTAGCCTAGAGTATACATATTAAATAATGAAACTTTCCGTAAAGATTAGTATACTTAGATAGTAATTAAATGCAGAAGCGGCCTGTGAGTCTTAAACCAGAGTAAGCAATATACATAAACAACAATCAACACATAAATAATAAACAAAAATATTAAAATTCCCCGATATCAAATCTTATTCGAACTTTTCAAGCACTCACATATAGTAAAATGTACAAAAAATTATCTTGCATGTGTACACAATTATCTTGTGTGCCATACAATTTCACAACCTTGTGAGAGCTGGGTGGGGTTGACTAGAATTTTTTTTTTTTTTAAATAAAAATTCTTGACACCAAATTTTAATCGACCTTTCCACGTACTCATATAGAAACACACGAAAAATTGTCTTGCATCAAAGCTAGACAATTTTTCGTGTATTTTACTATGTGAGTGCTTGGGAAAGTGGGCTAAATATTTGTAGCGAAATTTAATTTTTTTATAAATTTCCATTTGTTATAATTTAAGAAGACCAAAAATTGTTTGATGTGGATGGATTTATGTTTTTGTAAATACAATTTTTCTAGGTTAGTGAAATGAAACTTATGGGTACTAAATGAACGATCATCTTGCTCAATCTGATTAAAAAAAATTTAAATGCAAGAACATTTGTTGATAATTTTATTTAACATTTTCAAACAAAAATTTAATTTAAAAAATAATACTTTGTAGAGTTAAAAGGTCATTTTTTATTTTTTACAGCTGCGTTGGTTGCCTATGCTTGAAACTGCCACTGGAGCCAGGTGTTTATCACAACCTAAACAGTATAACGTTAAATATGTACATAAAAAAATGGATACAGAAACGTATTTTGCCTCTAATCCGTTGACACGATTCAGCAGTAAAGATTTGGCCTGATTAAACTAGTTCACACTACTCTAAAGACGCAATAAATTGGTACGAGACTAATCCAAAACAATGTTATCTTAAAGTATCTATGCCGACCGGTTTTCGACGTATCAAAAAATATTTAGCAATAGTGAAAAGAAGAATGGCGGATACGGTAAGGTTACTGAAAATATACGTCCTGAATGGAATAATATTACTGCCAAATACACATTGGAAGTGGATATGCAGTAACGCTAATCGCTATTGTTTAATTTCCAAAATTATAGTGTGATATTCTATGTCCGATTAAATTTGAATCATTCTTTAGTTTTTCCTTACTGCTTGATGGAATCGTCCTTTTACAAAATAATACTGAGAACCGACACATTTTATTTCAAATCGCTAATATATCGTAGGTTGTTGACATTCATTTAATAACAATTACAATGACGTCAACAAAAAATAATGCTATGTAATCTACGTAATATTTTACGTGTCGACAACTGCGTAGATTATACGGCGTAATCTACCTCGCCCATCTCTGGCCACACACTCTATGCATGGGGAAGTACGAATGTTTACAACAGGGGTTCTGCTCTGTTTAATTATATATAAATTCCTCTTTAAAATCTCGATATTCTCAATGTTGGGCGTCAGCCAACTTTTGTTAACTCTGCTCGTAGAGAAGTGATTGACGTCAGTTTGTGCTCCATGTCCCTTACTGAATTAATTTTAAACTGGAGAGTGACGAATGACATTCTCACCTCTGATCATAGGTGTGTTTCTTTTAATAGACCGTCGCTTAAACCTTAGCGTAATAGGAAGCTACCCGATTGGGATTCATTCTCTCTTGAGCTTGGTTCCATACTTGAATCACGTAAGGATTTTTTTTAAATTTGTGGATATCGAGTTGAAGGCTTCTGCCCTGTCGAAAGCAATTTCAACTGTATTCGTGATTTCGTGTCCACTTATCAGCAATCATAAAACTCGGAATAAAAGGTTAAGGAAAACCACTAGGAGGCTGAATAATAAAGCCAGGAGATCTAATCTTCAGGCTGACTGGGACAGCTTCCTAGACGCACAAAAGATATTTAAAAAAGAGTTTAATTCTGCACAGAGCTCATCATGGATTAATTTCTGTCAAGAAGTTAATTGTTTACCTGCTGTAGCTAGACTAAACAAAACCTCGAGTAGAAATAATACTTGTAGACTCGATTCACTTCGACTACCCAATGGTGAGCTTACTTCTTCTAAAAAGGAAGTAGGTGAACTACTTCTTTCTACTCATTTCCCGGTTTGTACTACTCTAAATTCCGACAATATTGTCGAAACCATTAACGTCATTGTTGAAACTCCTGATTGGAATTTAGCTTGCAGATTATTAAATCATGAGGTTTTGCGTTGGAGTATATTTCCCATCGCACTTTACAAATCTGCCGGTCCTGATGGTATTTGTCCTGCTGCATTATAGCATGGATTTCCCCTTATAAGGGAACCTTTACTGCATCTTTTCCAGGCTTGCATTGCTTTTATCTTTGTTCCACAATCTTGGAGCAAGAGTAGAGTTATTTTTATTCCGAAAATTAGCAAATCGGACTATACCGACCCCAAGTCTTTTCGGCCTATTTGCCTGTCATCAACCTTTCTTAAATCTTTAGAAAGGATTATTGACAGATTCATCAGAGATCACCATTTAAATCCTTTTCAAATCCTGTGAAACTGCACTATATGAACTTGTATCTAGGATTGAAAGATCACTGTGTAATAGTGAGTTTCTTCTGGGTACTTTCCTTGATATTGCAAGATCCTTCGATTGTACATCGTTCAATACAATTAATAATGCCTATGGTATCGAATCTACCATTATCAAATGGATTGAATTTATGCTTAAATCTCGCATCGATCTCCGTGCTAGATGAAAGCTCGGTTTCAATTAAAGTTGCCAATGGTTGTCCACAAGGAGGGGTGCTTTTACCTCTGTTGTGGCTTTTGCTCATTGACGAGCTCCTTGTAAAACTTCAGGAATAACCTGCTTCTGACAGTTTCTAAGCATTTGAATGGCTTATTTGATTTATCGCAACTCACTCTTCTTATTATAGAACAGTGGTGCCTTGATAAGAGTTACAAAAGATATTACATGAGTTACATGTGAACCCTTTTAAAACTGACTTAGTTATATTCACTAGACATAGGAATATTGATTCATTTTCTGTGTCATCTCTTTTTGGGTGTAAGATTAATAGATCAGCCTACGTCAAACACCTTGGTATTATTTTAGATAATAAACTCTCTTGGAATTTTCATCTGGATTATAGAAACTACAAAAATCCACAGCGATTTTTTGGCAATGCAGAAAAGTTTTTGGTAACTATTGGGGCTTGTCACCCAAAATGCTTTTTTTTATGTACAAATCACTAGGTCAATTCTTAGTGTTTTTAAATCAGCTGTGCAAATTGACATGTGTAATGACAGGCTGTTGCCTGAATTTAACTTTTACAAATCATTCGAGGTGGTTTACCCATCGAGAGATATGTGGTTTTCTCCAAACTTTCTCAAGCGAATATCTGAATCGCTAGCATTTTTTTCAGGTGGCTCGCTTTCTGAACAAGGTGCTGGCTTCGGTATCTGCTGCCCATCGCTGTGTCTGAGAACTTCTGGCAGCTTGGGTACTTACTGTACTATTTCTCAAGCGGAATTAATCGCTGTTACTCGCTGTGCCCTTACAGCTATTAATTTCGTGGTTAGTGGTGAAGATATTATTGCGGAACCTGCTGCTCCGTTGCCTCTTTACATTGGTAAAAAATAATCCTTAATGCTGCTCTACTTTACTTAAAGCAATCGTGATCATACACCCCCACCTAGTATCGATTCTTACTGGCCATGACCGCTTTAAGGTCATCTTCATCGCATAGGACTAACCAGTAATGCCGTATGTGATGAATGCCTTGAAGAAGATGATGATAGCAATATAGCATACATTTCATCGGCAGCTGTCCTGCTTTCGATTGTATTAGGTCTCATGTGTTTAATTCCAGGACAATCCTGTGCATCTACTATCCTCTTTGCCTTGATTCAAACTTCTCCAATTTGCTAAGAATGCAGAACGCGTGAACGTGATTTGATAAAATCAAAGATTTGCACCATGTGCGCCCTTTGTGACATTGAGTGCGGAACCTCCTATAATTTAAAAAAAAAAACATTTGATGGAGATAACCCTTAAATCGACCATGATCCGTAAGAATCGCAACCAAAACTCTTAGTTGGTCCTTTTTCAAAGATAGATCATATATTTAGTTGAATTCAAATTGGGCTCGCTAGTGAATTTTTTCGCCAATTTTAAGCCACTGTAGTCCTATATCTTTCAAAGCGTAGTTCTTTATAACTCTTTTGGCGTAGTTCAAATATAAGGGAGCCCCAGATTCAGGTCCAATTCGAGTTAACTGGGAACCGGTTTGCGCTAAACAGTCCGCGATGTCATTCCCTTCGATGTCACAATGTGCTGGCACCCACATTCCCGTAACGGTATTATTGGAGCAAACAAGCTATTAATAAAGTACTTGCAATCCTTCACATGTTTGGAGACATTCAAAGAATTAATAAATGAATTGAGCACAGCTTGGCTATCAGTGCACAGAATAATGTTTTTGTTTTTAACAGCGAAACAGCGCTCATATTTCTTGGGAAAGCACTGCTTGGAAAACAGTGCATAGCGAACCAAGACTGCGAAAAGATCTCCGATTAGACCGAAGACAATAGATTCCAAATCCAGCACTGAGGCTAGAGCGAGAGCTATTCCAGGCCCCAATCCACCTCAAGCAAAACGCTGCGGAACAAGCATTGAGACTGCGTCACCTGTATACACAGTCATAACAATTTTGTTGGTATTCCTAGGTATTAGGCGCAGACCACAAACTCTCTCTGTTGATCGAGTTTAGGCCTGTGGGAAATCGGATCGCCATACTAATCGAATAAGGTTGAAAAGAACTCACCGAAATGAACTTAAAAGCTCATAAAATATTTACAAATTAATTTATGACTCTTATTTATATCATCCCTTATAGTTCGTCTTGCCCTCGCTATTTCACTTAAGAATTTTCATGATCCAGATTATTGGTGTTAATTTTGTGATTGACGAAATTGATAATTCTATTGCAGTACACCTAATCCTTTTTTTACACGGTAGATGCGTTCCAGACTTGGTCGTGCAAAAAAAAAAACGTGTAAAAAAAGACAGGAAATGTGGTAAAATAATTGATGTGTTCAAAAACTGTTTTTTGAGTAGAAAATAAAGTAAATATGTATATCTTGTTATTGGGAAATTAAACGAAATGTTTTAGTTGGTGTATTCCCCTAAATATAACAAACAAACTACAGAAAATAATAAAAACACGAATTTACGGGAAAAAAAAGAACTTTTTTGCCGTGTAAAAAAATTCGATCGTGTAAAAAAAGGTTTAGTTTATTTTTTTCTATCGTGTTATTTCAAAACCGTGTAAAAAAAGACCGTGTAAAAACAGGATTAGGTGTAATTATTTTCAAACATTATGCAAGGCACAACATACATTAACGAGTTTTGCCGCTTTGGCTGGGGTTTAATGTAACTCGCGAGAGGACAAAAGGCAACGGAAGCAGCCTTTCAAACCCAAATGTCCTCTCTATTATATTCCGAGCTTTAGAATATTGGTAGTTAAATAAAGCCTTTTCTGTGGTTTCCTTTTCCGTTGAAGAAAAGATGATCTGCCTCTGCTGACCGGATGATATTGACGTGAGTGCCGTCGATTTCTCCTATTACGCCAGGTATTTTGGCACGAGGAAAATACCAATGTTTCGACTGTAATTGTTCGGCAGCTGGCTTTTCTACAGGTGAATTAATAGGGGGCATAAAACGTCTTCTAATATTGACAACGATTTCTCTAACACTTTTGAAACTGTGGACTGTCCTATACTGGCCACCAAATAGTCCTGGTTCACACATGATTGATAGCTTCCATGCGCTAAAAACATAAAGTGTAAAATTCGATTCTGTTTTGTGTAGTATAAAAATCCTCAGATTGTTGACTCAGTAACGGGCCAGTAATGGCCTTTTAAAAACTGTTATTATTATGATTATTATGACTGGTCTAGAAGTACTAACTAGTATTGTGCGCTTTTAAATAAAATGATTCAAAAAATGTTAACAATTATGTTTTTCTATGTGTAGTATCTGTAATGATCATGATATAGCATCGATGCCAAATGGTATATCGGTTAAACCGCCCTAAATCAATAAAAATGCGCTACAAAAAGTATAAAGGTACTTTTTTTTTATAAACGAGCGTTCCGAAAATCATAAGGCACAATCGTATATACAATTGGTGTTCATTATATTCTATATACGGGAATGATAAATTACTGAAAAAATAACAACACAAGAATCTTATTTTGCTATTGTCTACATACAAATATATAGACGAGTATACTGATTCCAGTATATATTTGACACATGTCACAAAACATTTTTGTTCAATGAATGCACCGAAATATAAATAAATAAATAAATATCTGTAATTTGTATCGTCTTCTTATAACAATAAACAGCGCACATATTATAAGAAAGAAAAACCCTACTAAAAATCCAAATGTCAACATACCGGTAAACAATCAATTGTTTGTTGTACCACAAATTATGTTTGATTGTGGCTTAAACATTGAAATTCATTACGATTATTTACTGGGAATATATGTGGTTAAAAAGGAAACTGTATACATATAGCGACATAAGGTTAAAACAGATTTTCGATTTTTTTGTAATATTGTCGTCTTGAGACAACACAGTAGTAAGAGGTAATAACATAAGAGATTTCGGTTTTATTTTAATATGTATTTGTGTACGTATGTATATGTATATATATACACAATTTGACTGAGAGTAATTGATACATGAAAATCTAGAAACATATAAAAATTGGACACAAATTAATAAATTTAATTAAACAACGCGCGTACTAATTAAAAACACTATCATAAACGAAATTTTTTTTTTATTATCGTGTTCCATTCAAACACAAAAATTTCTATGTCGTAATAAAACTCAAATCAATCAAACAATAAAAATTCGAAATAGTTAATTAAATGAATTTATATATGTGTTTATGTCAGGGCTGGGCAACACGAGGCCTTCCGAATCATGTTTACATCTTGCGGCATGGTTTGTGATTAATACAATAATTGTTCCTATGTACTACTTTTGTTGAAAGTGTATGAATGACAGTGAATATTGATGTAATGAATTAATAATAATCGATTTGAATTAGCTGTGATTTAGTCGAAGTGCGGAGTATAATAAAATTACAAGCTAAATTGTAAATTTCTTTCATAATTTGTGAAAAAATGAAGAAAGTTAAAATCAAAAAAAAAAATCGTAGGGCTAAGTTTTTTTAGGGACGGCTATTTTCTCATACCGATTGAAGTAGGAGTTGATAATTCTATGATCGTTGGAATTGCCGCAATATACATAAATGTATCGCCTTTGCCAACTTTTCAAAGAAAATTAAAATCAAAACAAATTCGTATGGTTAAAAAGTCAGTGCAGGGTTTGGAAGTCAGTGCAGGGTTTGGATTTTACTGTCCTAAATATGAGCTAAGATGCTCGGGTAGTCTGGGCAAACACTGCACGGTTTTTCAAGCTGAATTAACTGCACTTACCCATTGTGCGATTGAAGCGTTGAAATTTAGCGTTTTAGGGAGGGATATTACTATCTGCTCAGATAGTAAAGCCGTGCTTAATACCCTCATTAATCCTTTAACTAAGTCCAAACTAGTCAAAGATTGCAAGCACTACATTAATCTCCTTTGCTCTAACACGAGAGTAAGGATCATGTGGGTGCCTGCTCATTGTGGCGTTGAGGGAAATGAGGTTGCTGATTTTGTTGGCCCCGAACCAGCAATTCCTCTATCCTTCAACGGTGGTAAAGACGCTATTAAGAAGTTCGCTCTACTTGAGCTGGGACGGAAGTGGCGTTCTACTCCTAGTTGTCGTAAGGCAAAACATTTTATTACTGAACCCATACCGAGGTTCACTAATTACGCATTATCCCTAAAAAAGAACCAACTCAGAACTCTGGTCGCACTTATCACTGGCCATGGACGTTTTAAGGTTCATCTTCAACGCATGGGACTAGCACAGGACGCTCTTTGTGACGACTGCCTAGAGGATGTGGACGACTGCATACACTACCTCTGCAGCTGTCCCGCCTTTGTCGGAGCTAGATCCCAAGTGTTCTCTTCCGGATCTTTGAACGTAGATCAGTTAGTTTCCATTCCTTGATTCAAACTTTTACAGTTTGCTAATATTGCAGTACGCTCTTGCGAATTAGGATAGATCCTCTTGGTTTGCACCATGGGCCCTTTGTGGCATTGAGTGCGGGACCTCAGCAGGTTCCAACCGTTTTAATAAAAAAAATAAAAAAATGGTTAAGCTTGTAGCCATTGTGAAAGCTTAATTCAAATACGTTGATTTATATTCCCCCGCCCCCCCCTCCTATCCTGGCAGGACACAAGAAGCCTCCTCTATTCGGGGGTATCTCGCAATCGGCCGTTAAGCAGAGGGAACATCCTGACCCCCAAACACCACCACTCGGTGGTTTTTTTCCCGCTTAAACAGCAATTACATTTTTCTTATATAAATTTTTTTTGGCATTTAATTGTATTGGTCGCAAGCATGACGGTTAACGAAAATGACGACACACAGCAGGGAAGCAAGATGGACATGAGTCCCCTTCCACAAATCGCGTCAGCACAACCGCATATAATCCTGGTTTTGGCCGCAAAGCGCGATCACATGGCTCAGACTGGCGGAGATACAATTCGGGCTAAAAATAATACATTAAAAGCAATACTATTACGGTGGTTAGCGCCCTCAAGCGAACGCCAAAAGGAACAGTTACTATAAATATCAACAATTAATCATAAATATCAACAGAGAGAGGGTCAATCCAATCAAGGTACCATACCGGCGCCAACAGCAGATCGAACGCAGTGGAGAAAGAACTCCTCGTTCAGCACCATTATCTCTCGAAGCAAGACTCGTACGCATCGAGTCAAGACAAGGGCTAGTCGCAGCAGTCCCAGCAGCAACAAATACCAACGAGGTACGTCGAAACAATCGACAGCCGCTCCAACCAGCATAGACATTGACATACAACCAAAAAACTATTAAAGTCATGGGTAGAGAGTTTCGCAACTCCCCTGACACCCTATACGTCCCGTTTGATCGTGTACGACCTAACAAACAAACTCATCTATTTAGTCGAGCTGACCTTTCGTTTATTCCAGCAATGAATTTTAAATTTAATTATAGATTATCTACTCGAAATTCAGGTCTATAGTCTTATGGGCTGCCGATGGTTCAATCATTTACACGGATACGACACAAAGTAACTTAACGTACGTGGATGTCGGACTCAAACGAACCTTCACGCATGCTTACCTACTATAGCTGCTGTGAATCGTCCGATCATTGGCGCCGATTTTCTAAAGTAAATTTGGACTTTTTATCGATGTTAAACACAAACGGCTGATTGATCCAGCTACGAAGCTGTCAATAAACACCACAAGAACCATTGTGGTTAACACACCAACACCGATCCATTTTAACATCAAAAATGGCTACGGCATTCTACTCAAAAAGTACCCACATCACATGATCACAAAAGGCCACCTTCCCGTGTCGAGACCACATAGGCTAGATCCAGTGCGTCACAAAGCTGCACAAGCAGAATTTCAACATATGGTGAAATTGGGAACTCTTGTCCATACACATAGTTAGGAAAAAATACTATCGGCGTTTAAACACGGTTACGATACATTCAAAACTTCTCCATGCACTTGCATCGCTGCAAAGTTTTCTCCAAACTCGATCTCATAACAGGTTATCACCACATTCCCATGGCACCTGAAGACGCTTTCAAAACGGCAATCACCATACCATTTGGCCTCTTCGAATACATCCGAATGCCATTTGAATTACGCAATGCCGCGCAAACGTTTCCGCGCTGCAAGAACGAAGCCGTTTTAGGTCTCGACTTCGTTTTTGTCTACATAGACTACATTCTTGTGACATCGCAAACCTAGGAGCAACACAAACTCTATCTGGAAACGGTATTTCAACGACACAAGACCACAGCTAATGGCATTCTTCCGTCACAAGGCCGAATCAATGCCATTAAAGAATTCCCAGGCGCAACCTCAATCAAGAGTATTCAGGGATTCATCGACATGGTAATCTACTACCACCGGTTCATTCCTCACTGAAATACTAACTCCAATTCACAGCCACCTGGCAGTACTACTACTGAAGCCTAAAACCGCCAAGAACTTCTCTTGGCCTGGTGAATGTCAACACGCATTCATGTCATTCAACACTATACTGTCACATCCACAGAGCGACTCAAAGCTCAGCATAACTACTGACGCATCAAACACTGCTGTCGGAGAAGTTATGCAGCAGTACAACGACAAGTGTTGGGAGCTCCTGGGATTCCTCTCAAAGATGCTCTCGGATGCCGAACAGAAATACTCTGCATTCGATCGGGAATTACTAAGAATATATCTAGCAATCTAACACTTCAGATATTTTGCCGAGGGTCGGAATTTCACAATTTACACCGACTATTTGACTTTTGAAGCGAAAAAAGCGGACTTAGAACTACAGTAATTACTTTCTGATTCCGCTTGTCACACTATTTTATCACTGAAACTAGAGCTTTTCAAACTACCAGGCCCAGAAATCTACTGCAAAAAATCTACAGGTGCAAGTCGCCCGTACATCGCAGAACAACTACGTTGAAACATCTTCGAGTCTCTACACGGTATCTTACGCAACTCGTAAATTTATTACTGCTCAGTACTTTTGGTTTAGCATAAATAAAGACGTGACCCATTGGGCGAAATCATGCTTATCCTGCCAAAAATAAAAAGTCCAACGGTACACAAAAAACGCCTCTGGTACAATTCAAAATACCACCTGATCGATTCGAGCATATTCATTTGGATATCGTAGGATTACTTTCTCCATACAATGGATAAACATATCTACTCATCTGTGTCGATCGTTTCACTCGATGGCCAGAAGCGTATTGCCACCACATTCATACAAAACTATGTATAACGATTTGGCATTCCATTTGACATCACAACTGATCAAGGAACCCAGTATATGAGTCGAAGCTTTTCTCGGAGTTAACAAAACTCCTCGGCTCACATCGGATACGTACAACGGCTTACCACCCGCAAGCCAATGGCATGGTTGAACGTTTCCACCGCCAGCTCATTTTATTTTCAAGGAATTTTCGTTCCAAAATCGATCCACAATTGCGATTACGTCTTTGTCAGGGTTGATACGGTTCGTACTGGATTGGAATCTCCATACGATGGATCATATAAAGTTATATCTGAAAAAAGTTTTCCCGCATTCACAATTCGCGCGTGTGATTAGTCCCTATATGACTCCAGCATCCTATAATATAACCAATTATAAATCTTACTTATAAATCTTACTTGATATTCTGAAATATATCTGCTCCTTAAATAAACATAAGGGTGTGAAATTTTCCACAAATCCACAGATTTTATATAAGGGTTACTTTCCCACTGTTACATGAAATCCAATGGGAAAAATAATAATTCCTATTTAATTGTTTGCTACTAAATATTTACGGGCATGCGGGGGGTCATCTAGAAAAATTCATATGAATATATGACGCCACTAGCAACTTGATAACATCAATAAAGGCATTCTACACAAACATCCACCATATATAGGAAATGACCATAAGGGTCTATTTGAACAGGAAAACTAGGAAGTACTCGAACATATAGACCCGGAAGGGGTTCATGCCTTCCCAAAAAATTGAATATTAATGCAAATGTGATGCGGTTCACAACTTGATAATTTGTATATTAGCCTAATATATTAAACTAATTAGCCACCATATTGGTGAATGGTGATGACCATAAGGCTCTTGTCTAATATAAACATGGTGAAGTAATATAGAAAAAATAAACGTAGAAAGGTTTCATCTCTTCCCAAAATAATATAGTCAATTAGAACTTAATAAATTTTTGGTTGAAAACGTTAAAACATTTCAGTTAAAACACTTAATCACGTGCACCACTAAACTCTTTTATAGCGACATTATATGTATCGGACGCCAATTTATTTAAAACATATATTGTAGAAGCACTCATCAGCAGCCTACAACGTTTTTTTTTTCTCCATAATTATAACACGAGTGCCATTTTGAGCCATATTAAAACAAATCATTTCTCCATTACGCACACAAATCCTAACGTAAAAATATCATTTCATTATAATACCTATGCACGGAAATCCTAAACCAATAACATTGAACTGCAAGACAATAACAGAAAACACCAAAAAAATTATTACTTTTGTTTCTTTTTGTATAATGTTTTTGTTTGTAAAAAAAATGCATAAACCGTTTTCCAATAATATTTTCATTTGTTTTTTTTTTAATTATAAAAATTCCTCCATACCACAGTAATGTTCTTACGATCGATATGATTATCAAAAATAAAATTGTTTTGCATTTGATCTCTCTGCCTATTAAAACCAATTGGTAAACACTGTCCCTTTTCCCTCATTTCGTTGTCGTATCAGAGCAGAAATATGTAAATGTGACACTTTGTCGAATGATTCGTTAGAATGCTGTTTTGCTCGAACTGGCTGTGATCACAAAAGAAATAGCGAAACTGAGTAAACGAAATAGTGTATACAATTTTATTGGATCCTAGAAACAGGTTGATTGGTCAACACAATGTACATTATACATACATATATATGTATATTTCGACATTGGTGAACAAAATTTATATGGATTGGATACAGACATATTTCAAATTAATTTCATCAAATCATAATAATGCGCATGGATTCTCTGCGTAGGTTTAACCCATTCACGCAATTAACCAGGAGCCCTACTATCACTTTCGACAACGATTTTCGACGACGGTCGTTTTCCTATAGTAGGCAAAGGAAGAAAAAGGTAAACAATAGTAAATTTATAATATTGTTTTCCTTTTTCTTCCTTTGCCGACTATAGGAAAACGACCGTCGTCGAAAATCGTTGTCGAAAGTGATAGTAGGGCCCCAGGATAAATCAAGGAAATTTGCGAATCGTCCTATTATAAAATTTCTATATTTTACTAAGGGATTATTCTATTGGGTTGCTAGTTGGTTTAAAAAAAAATTGAATACAATTATCAACAAAATATTATTTATTAATAATAAATTTATAAACAATTAAGTGGTATATATAATTTATTAAAATTTTTATTTGTTATTCACAATAGAGTAATAGGGAGTTTTTACTTATGTTTTATTATAAATATTTGAAATTTTTTTAAGTAAAACACTATATTTGTTTATAAAATTTGTTATAAACAATAAATTTATTTATATAACCAAATCAATAAATTGACAAAGTAATTATGAAATTGTTTATTAAGATTATGGAATTGAGGTAAAAAAATTTTTATCGCTAGATATTGTTATAAATAAAATTATTTGTTATAAACAAATTAATGTTTAATAAATAAATGTATTTTTTATTAACATTATTCTATGAATTGTTTTTAGATCAATAGTTATTCTATAAATTTGTGATTCGACCAATTTTCGGGGAATCATAAAATTCCTATACAAATTTTAAAACCTTAGACTAAACTCTTATATTGAATCAAAAAAAAATGCAAAATTGAGAATTTTCGGAAGCATTTTTGATTTAAGAAGTTTCAAAACTTTTCAGAACAAAACTTTAAAATTTGCCTTAAAAAAAAATTTTCAATTCGAAATTGTTTTGTGTTGATTTATTGAGGTTATGTGTGTGAAGTTAGCCCGAAAAAAGACTTTCATCCCGAAAAAAGACTTTTCGAATGTTTCCTTACTAAAACCACAAATAAAAACTTAACCCATTGACCTATACTGAAATGGACACAGTATCGTCTGAAATTAACATTGAAAACAACAACAAGAAATGGAGCAAATTTTTTATATAGTTTTCTGCTCTGTTTTATATACTCCTCTTGCTCTAAAACCTATTACCGAAAAAGAGCCGCACTTTACACAAATTTAATTTCGAAAAATAAAGTTTTGTAATTGAATTACAAAAATATGTTACAATATTATAATAATTTTATTAAAATCAAAGTAATTAACTAATTATATCAAATCATGATCATAAATATTTTGTTTTACCGTTTTTCTTTCAATAATTTGATAAATTAATTACCATTTTTTCCTTGAAATGTGAAATGCACCCCTGAAAAACTAACAAAACAAAAATAAAATTCGAGTAAAGTGTCAAAAAAATATTTATACAAAACTGCAGCAATGTTGTGTTTTATTTAAATTTATTCAATTTTTATAAAAAAAAAAAATTATAGTTAATATAATATAATAAAACTAAATTTAAATTGTGTTTCTATACATTATTCGTGCCTAAAAATAATTAATCGGCTTAATTGCTGCCTTATATGCGTTGTGTTGGATTCGTTGATTTGTTTTGAAATTTGTGAATGTAGAAGGTTGCGGTACTACATCATAAGATGTAGAAGGTTGCGGTACTACCTCAGCCAAGGGTTCAGGAATAACCTATTCAAATTAATTTTTTTTTGTTATTAGTAAATATTTTTAACTACATTTATTTTTAATTTTACCTTTTTAGCAATTTTATTTGGAACTACATTCTTGGAAGTGAGAATAAATCTATTGCCAGCCCAAATAATAGCATCTGATGAAAAATGTAGGGAGCAAACACGCAATTTTTGATATTTTAAAAACATACAATCAGTAATTCCCAAATTATCGCTCCAGATTTTTTTCAACGCTTCATTTTTGGGAAATCTGTGAAATTTTGGAATTATACTTATATTACTTGTACTTAATTTTAGAAATAAAATCGTACTTTATGTACTTACGAAAATAAGGTGACTTGAGAGTTGTTTTTATTTCGCTTCGTCTCACAATTTGGCACGACACAATTCTCTTTTGATTTAAATTTATCTTTCAAACTTACCCAAATTTCCACCTTTGAACTTTTTGAAATGTTGTATTTGGTTATTTTATGACTTTCGTGAATCATGCTGATTAAATCGTTAGTATGGTTTAAATAACATGCTCAACATTACTTAGTAGTTTATTCAAAAAGGATTAGTAACAATTGCATATGTGTGAAAATTTATGGTTAAGATATTGGATCTGAAAATAAAATATAATTCCATAAAAAAATTCTACTACCCATCTTATATCAAAATTTTGAATTTGATTTTCGAAAATTCGATTTTAAAGACAAGGACAAAATACTTTTCTCTTTCTCGGTCACACACTAGATAGGATTTTTTTGTTTTTTTTTTCTCCATAATTTTTGTTGTATACTGTATCCATTTCAGTTGAGATCAATGCTCAAAACTGAGTCTTTTCGCCATTAGGAATAATTTTTATAAACAAAATCATTAATGAAATGAAATTACGAAAATATTTATGCATAAAATTGTGCATTCACATCAGAATCAAACAAATTTGATTTAATCCAAAATTCAGAACGATTTATTTATTATTGTCTTTATTTAATTTTTTTAATTTTTTAACTTTTTTGATGCCGATGATAACTGCGATTTATCCTTTTTGGGCCGTTTTAGAGGTTTCCCAAATTCTTTATTTAGCATAGACCACTTACAATTCCTTCTTGTGAGTACCCTAATAAAAAATGAGACCAACTTTTTAATGTTCAATTTGTAAACTGTATACATGGTGTTAAATATTTTTTTATTTTTACCTTGAGCGTAGTTCTAATAGCACGTGCAACTGTATTGCTTAATAAATATTTGTGAAGAAAGGTTAAATCTAAATGTTGTTATGATAACATGTGACCAAGCTACAACAAATATTGCCGCATATAAAATTCTTGGAGTTGTGCCAGATAAGCCATATCTTTTACATAATACTCATTTGATAAAATGAGATCGCAACGCTTTGCTAAATAATAAAATGGAACATTCTGAACAAGGCTCAAGTGATAGCAACAATACAGTTGCAAGTGCTATTAGAACTAGGCTCAAGGTAAAAATAAAAAAATATTGAACAACATGTATACACTTTACAAATTAGCTGATGTGAATGTATAATTGTATGCATAAATAATTTCGTGTTTACATTTCATTAAACATTTTGTTTATAAAAATAATTCCCAATGACGAAAAAAGACACCCAACTACGACCGTTTTTCATATACAGTGAAATTCACTTAAAGCGACCACGAGGGGACCGGGAAAAGTTCGTCCTTATAGTCGAATGTCGTTATATCCGAATGGGATGAAATTCTAGATTTTTGGTGACGAACATACATACGTATATATACATATATATATGCATATGCTGCAGCCATGTTATTTTCTGCATTATTTTACAGAACAGCGAAAAACATTTTGAGATCTATACTAGTATATCATTGTCATTCATTTCAAATATTTATTCAACAAAATATATTAATTTTCAATTAATACAATATTCATACAAGCATTCATGTGTTTGTACTGTACACGTTAATTCAGGTATGGTTATAATTAAAATTAAAAAAACTTAAAACTAAAAAATTAATAAGGATACAAAATGGTAGAAACTGACACTTATGGCTGTTTCAAAAAATCAACAATTGATGTTTGCTTTGTGTTTTTTTTCATTTAGAAGCATTTTATTCAGCTGTTTATCAGTTATTCCAATTGCATTTTTTAATGCGCCATCTGATAGATCGCGTGTCCACAAATTTTTTGTTCTAGTTGATGTATCCCGGAATCGTATCTTCAATGGTTAATGGTATAAATGTTTTTTTTTTTTTTTTTTTTTTTTTTTTTTTAAATAAATACCAACACATACATACATTATTTAGAGACTGTTCGGCTAGTGGATTTAATGTCCTTTGAAAGCTTCTGAACAGTATCCCTATTTGTACACGGCTACAGGTCCGTCTTTTAATTGGCCATCTGCACACTGCATAGCTCCATGCTAGCATGTACTAACATGAACGATGGGTCGGCCCATGAGTTCTACATTCCAACAGAGGGTCATAGATGTTTTCAATTTAATCACCGATCGTAATCGGGAGATGAAAAATCCTTTTTGCATCCCGCCTCTATTGGGATTTGAACCCGGTACCTCCCGATTCAAACGTCACAGCTTTAACCACTATGCTATTTGCTCGGTCATGTTGTTCCCCGTTTTCTGGTTCTACTATATATCTTCGTCATTACTACTAAGTTCACCGAATATTATATCGTTAACAATGTCATCATCAGTTGGAAGTTCGACGGTTATAAGAGCGTCCTCCGCACATTCGAATAATGTCCAATCTTCGAAAGTAGCAATCGGAATGTCATGTTCGTTCAAATTTCCGTAATTAATGTTTCTGGATTAAATTTAGAATCAACCAGACGGTGTGATTGTGTTAGTTATTACATTATCCCAAGCTTCTGCTATCATAATAATTGCATCCAAAATGTTTAGATTTAGTGCAACACCACTCTTTTCATCAAGTAGCTGAACCATCTGTATCACAAGTTTTTTGCGATAATGATGTTTTAGATTTTTATTATCTCTTGGTCAATTGGTTGGAGGATTGAAGTTCTGTTAGGTGGTAAAAATTCCAATCATATTGCTTGTAGCTGAAGCAGAAGTCATCCAAGCTTTCGAATTTGCCTCGTAACGAACAGGCAATGTGTGTACGTTTCTAAAGCAGCGTGGTTTTTTAAACTTCCCAAATACCATTAACTTTCGTTTAACGGATCCGTCCATGTTAGCTGCTACAAATACGGTTATTCGATCTTTTGCCATTTTTCCACCAGTACATTTCTCACCCTTAAATTTCAGAGTTTTGTTTGGAATCAATCGGTAGAAAAAGCCGGTCTCATTCGCATTAAAAATTTCATTATCAGTGTAACCCGCACGTAAAGTTGGCCAAACCTTCTTTTTCCAATCTACTGTGATTGCTATTGGGGCCGAATTTAGGAAAACACTATTCCATGCCGTTGTCTGAATCGGTAATTCCAGCTTTCGGAGCAATTATAGTTCGATTGTTTGAATAATATATAAATTGGTCGGCACGATTCTTACATATAGTGGATATAGTAGACTGTTCCACTCCAAATTCAGATGCTAGCTATGTATTCGATTCTCCAGCTTCTAAACGCCATTTGATTACCGATTTTTCCTCAACGGTAAATGTTCTCCGTTTTGTGGTTTTCGCTATTGCGTGAACATGTTTATTTACATATATGTACATAAATATTATATATAAAGCTTATTTAAAAAATATTTAAGAAATTATACAAATATAATTATAGAACAGTTGTAAGGTCAACTGTTCTATAATTATATTTGTATAATTTTTTAAATATGTTTGTCTGTCGAGTTCAATATACTTTTTCGTTCTAGTATTATTTTTGTTTAGTTGAGAAACAAACTAATTTTTGAACAGCCTTTTTTCGGGGTGAATTTTCGGGCTAACTTCACATCAGGCTACATAAGTTCCAACTTATAAATGAAACTAATCTAATTAACAGTTACTCTACTTATAAATTCAAAAGCCAACTCTGAAAGCAGTCGCGACAATATTTCTTAATTTTAAAATTACAGCTGCAGAAATTCAGAATACCCAATTCTTAGGTTTTGATTTTAGAAAATTCTAATTCTAGAATTTATTATTAAAATTGCAGCTTTGTCATCTCGGTATGTTATATGAATATATCGTTAACATGCATTAAACGCGGCTTGGAGTCGGTTCATTAATTCATAGTTTAACTTACCAATTATACTAAATCCGAATAAATAAAATGACTAAATAGCAAACTGAAAATAAACTGCCATAGTTAGTTACATGCTCCTTTAGCACCTCGTTAAATGGCGTAGTGGCAGTCTCCAGAAACCTTTGTTCTTTTACTTAAACCGGGCCTATACGGAGCTACCAACTTGATTCCCCCAAGACAGCTTCACACCAGACCACCATTTTTACGCAACTTGCAAGTGCATGTTTTATTATGATAATCAATAAATGTCAAGCGGAAACTATTTTTGCATGTCCTATTATATGTGGCTTTTTAAATGACTAACAATGTTAACACTGGCTCTACAGGGCAGAGCAAGCAAGCTTGTGTTTACAAAGAAACTTTAGTTGATGTTTCGATGTGAAATTTTTCGTTTCTGATTTAATTTTGGTAAAATTGTATGCATTGTAACCAAATTGAATTCTAAGAATCAATTTTGGAATCATAATGTATCATAATCCGCGGACGACATATGTAGAAATAAATATTGGCTCAACATGAGGAATGACACAAAATAAATTTAAACAGTCTCCTTGCGTATCATATTTACATGTCATTTGATAAAAATGTGTATATACATATACATATATAATGTTGCGGGAACAGCAGAGGCAAATATGGAAAATTTTAATGTACCGCACACATCATACATTAAAAATCTGGCTGTTTTTCTTCAATATACATACACATAAAAAACTGAATACGAATGAACTTCTGTTTCTAATCGATCGCTGGAAAATAAAAAATTAAAACTTTTGCTTTTCCAAAAACATAGCACATACATATGTATGTATGTATGTATGTATATGTAGATTTAAATCCTTGAAACGAGGGAATAATTCACTTTATGTACATATGTATATACATCAACAGTATTGTATAGTTACCACATATAGGTATCTGTTTTTATTTCTTCTTACGCAGATCAGCCTTACCTTTAACCAAACTAAAATCCATGTTTCTTAGCTAAAAAAAAAATTACGTTAATACTAGCTTCTAGCAAAACTCAACATAAAAAATATGTAATTTTTTATTTATTTCTTGTTATTTTAAAGTTTTCAAGAAACAATTTCTTTTGATCAAATTTTTGTTATTTATTTAATACAAAATAATAATTTTTATGTAGGTAGATTTATGTATAGAACCTAAATAAACATAACATTGTTGTTTAAGATTTGTATGATTCTTTTCTATTTTCTATTCGTACTTGGCTGGTTTTGTGTATTATGTACATAAACGAATATATATACATATATTCTTAAGAGATGCAACCATAAGATACAAGATATTACCAAAAAGAAGAAGAAGAAATATTTTTCTATATAGATACGTTTTTTTTTATATAAAAGACCAAAAATAAATCAAAAGAACATCATCTTTTAAAGGATTAAGATTTTATTGGTGGATTGCATGCGTCGAAGTGCGCAAACGATGAACCAATTCCAGTTTCACGTGTAATTCAGCCACAATAGTTTAGTTTTATTCAATCGTACATCGTCTTGTTCTTATTATTTTATTAATGAAACTCGAAATGTTGTTATTTTTAAAAGCGAGATTTGTTTTTTTTTTGTTAAATTTTATCTTGCAGTTCGAAGATGATCGATTACAAATTACATTTATATAGATAAAACAACATATCAACTATATATACGTAATCTCGGTAAATGATAATAAAAAATAAAAAAAAAAGGTTGCGACCTGATCATTTATTTTAACAAAATTGCAATTTGGGATTAGGGTTGGAAATTGAACAATATAAGCCTAAGGATAGTCAGCTGATTTGTAATCCTTTGGCAATTGGAAAATCAAATTTTGGCCTATATAGTAACATCTGTATACGCATGTTCACGTGTGATATGCTCTTGTAATCCTTTAAACGAAAGTAGAATAAATTTTACTATCCCACGGCTTTCAGTATATAGATTAACCTTTAAAGAACGAATGGGAATAAGAAATAATACTTTTTTTGTCTTACGATAAATGATTTTTATTTTCTCGTTTAGTGCAAGTCATTTCCATTGCATCAATCTTATAAATTCTTTTACGTACAAACGTTTTTATTTTTTTAAAATAATTTTATTTCTTGATCTACAGGTAGGATGTACATACGCATACGGACACTATATATTCTGCGTCATTTGCGTTCACTAGAATGATAAAATATACATTTGCAATAATTACATAATTGATGGCCACCTAAATTAATAATGGATTGAATGTTTAAAGCTAGTTTGACCAGAATCAATCCTATGCATATGTTATATACATACATAAATAATAATAATAAACAGTACATAACGGCAATTACTGACCCCTCATTAAGTCAACAACTGGGCTCGTTCCGGATCAGCACGCAGAACGTGACCGAGCTAGCGCAATCGCTAAGATCTTATTTTATGTACAATATCGGGGATCTTCGTCAGATATCTAATCTCGATATTGTATACAGAGCTCGGTATGTACCCTGGGGCCGTAAATCACACGTATGATTCTTCTCTGAAATGTAAAGAGCCATCAAAGGAAATGCTCTGTTCAATGCCATTCATGAAAACAAATGTGAATACCTGTCTCCAAGGGGGCCAACGGATGCAAAAAAAATACCAGATCAACTTGATTTCTTTATATCATAAAGCGTATTTCATCCAGTTAGATTAGAGCCGAAGAGATTAACGACTTAACATCTGATCACATTCCTGTACTGTTGTCATGTAAGCGCTATAATAATCAAAAAACAAAAAAAACAAAACTTCAATGAGGAATAGGAACATTCAACAAAAAATTCCATTGAATAAGAAGTCAAATACCCTGGTCAACCAAGTCGGGATTTTAAAACGGTCACGCCAATGGAAATTGCTGAAGAAACCGACAAAAATCTTAACCAAAAAAAGGCACCAGGAAATGTAGAAATTCCTATTGAAGGAAATACCACTGTAGCCCTGCTGTATTTCTGGATGTATCCCAGGTGTTTGATAGGGTTTGGCATGAGGGATTGACATTAAAGATGAGCAAAATGCTACCACAAATTTATTGCCAGCTGCTTGAACCATACCTCTCTTATCACAAATTCAGAGCCATCCATGAAAAAATATACTATGACTTTTATCCGACGCGTATTAGGACCCTCTCTCTACCTTCCCTACACCGCATACATCTCAACAAAGGGCAGTGGAAAACCTTTGCCGAGCAATGAACAACTTTACTAAATGGACGATTGCTCCGACCCAAAAATATCTACCAATACCTCAACGGGGTGCAAGTGCCGCAGGATGAATCGGCCAAATATACCTTGGTCTGCATCTATAGACCCAAGGCTAAACCGGAAACACCACGTGACACAAACTGAACAGATACGATTAAAACAACGTCAAATAGACTGGTTAATTGGGCATCATTCCAAAATGAACCTGTATTGCAAAATGATAATTTACCAGACTATCGACAAACCAATATGGATGTAAGGTGCGCAGCTTTGGGGTTGTACTCATAAATCCAATAGAGACATTATCCAACGTAGCCAAAATAAATTTCTTCGAATGGTCACCAACACTTACCGATTTGTGACTAACAGGGAAATACACAATGATTTCCAAATGTAATTGATCGATGACATCATCCGCGAATGTGCCATCAAACATGAAAGAGCCTTCTCATCCAAACCAATGTTGAGGCGGCTCAAATGAACCAAACCACATGACCTAACCGCAAAGGAAACGGGCTCGCCCGGATGCTCTGCTAATAAAGAAGAGTGACGAAATCTCATTTTCCGATCTGCTGCGGAAAGTTAAGGTGGACCTGACGCTGACCACTCTGGGTGAAAGGGTATCAAACATACGTCAAACTTATAGTGGAGACCTACTGTTGGAGCTACAAACTACAGGAGAGCAGCCGAAGACCGCAATATTTCGAGACCAACTAGCGAAAGCGGTCGGGGGCAAGGCGGCGGTTAAAACTTTGACCCAGGAGGCGTTACTGGTGATCAAAGACATAGACGAGGTTACCACGTCTGTAGAGGTGATGGAGGCTCTGGAAGCACAGTTTGAAGGGGTGAAAGTGTCTGCATTGTTAATTCACTCACAAAGGCCTACCGTGGAACGCAGACAGCGGTAGTTAGTATCCCTAACACTATGGTTGGGAAAGTGTTAGAAGTGGGTAAAGTAAGAATCGGCTGGGTTTTCTTGCCGAATCCGGGAAAAAATAGAACTGACTAGATGCTTTAAATGCCACGGTTATGGGCATCGTTCATGGAACTGTAGAAGCGAAGCGGACAGACCAAAGCTCTGCAGGAGATATGCTGAAGAAGGACACTTTGCTAAGACATGCCAAAAAGAGTCAAAATGCATGCTATGCGACGAAACGGTCAAAGGCTATAGCAAACACGTAACTGGTAGTGGTAGATGTCCGGTATACCAGAAAGCGCTGCAAAAAGAGTGTGGTAAATGATAGTCATCAAAGTCAATCTGAACCACTGTGAGGCTGCGCAGGACCTGCTGCAGCAATCCATACAGGAAGTGAAAGCGGACATTGTAATTGTATGTGAGCAATATAGGAACCTTGATAGACGGTGTTGGGCTTCAGATAGATCGAATCGAGCTGCTGTATGGGGTTGTGGTACCTACCTCCTACAGGAAGTTGGTGTGAGTTCTGTACCCGGGTTTGTTAGGACCAAAGTGAACGGCGTTCATATTTATAGTTGCTACGCACCTCCTAGTGCATCGATTAAAGAATTTAAAACATTTCTCGATCAATTAACGGATGATGCACGGAGCCACAACCCGGTGCTCATAGCTGGGGATTTTAATGCATGGGCCGTAGAGTGGGGAAGTATAGAAACCAGTAGCAGAGAAATCGCATTGCATGAAGCCTTCGCGTGGAAATACACCTACTTACTGTAGAGGAAATGCAACCTCGATAGTTGACCTGACGTTTGTGAGCCGTTGTCTAGCCGATAGAGTAGTAGCGTGGAGAGTGAGCGATCTTGCAGCAATGCCAAGAAGGATAGTGGATACGCCGAGATTTCTGAATTACGTAAAAGATGCCTGAACACAAGAAGGCGATACCAGCGTGCTAGACACGTCGAAAACTCTCCCCTTCGACAACAATATTGTAAAGCTCGATCGGAGCTTAAGCATGCCATTAAAGAAAGTAAGCGTAAGTGCTTTCGCGAACTGTGCGAGGAGGTAAATCGCGACCCCTGGGGTAGACCTTACCGATTGGTAATGAATAAACTCAGAAACAATTACGCCACTGCTCCCACATGCCCGGCAATGCTGTCTGACATAGTGAGTCACCTGTTTCCGCAGCAACCCGATTGTGTGTTAGAGGTATTAGGCAACGAGGAGGATGATATACCACCAGTTACTGAGGAGGAGGTTCTGAAGGCATGTGGCAAAGTGGGTAACAATAAAGCTCTTGGCCCGGATAACATTCCGAATATTGCATTGAAGTCGGCGGTTAAAGCATACCCAAACTTATTCACGGAAGTATATACTGCATGCTTAGTTGAGGGGGTGTTCCCTAGTAAATGGAAGGAACAGAGACTAGTATTGTTGCCAAAAGGAGACAAACCACCCGGTGAGCCGTCATCCTGGCGTCCCGTCTGTCTGTTGGATACGGTAGGCAAAACCCTAGAGAGAGTTGTATGTGACCGGTTACAAGAGGCTATAATTAGAGCAGGAAACCTGGCAGAGCAGCAGTATGGCTTTCGAAAGGCGCGCTCAATAGTGGATGCGATTAAAGAGGTTGCAGATACGGCACACCAGGCGATATCAGGTTCTCGATGGCTACGTGGTAGTAAAAAATACTGTGCCATAGTTACATTGGACGTGAAAAACGCATTCAACACAGCGAATTGGAGCTGCATATTTAACGCACTGACGCGGATGAACGTACCGAGGTACCTGCTGAGACTAGTTTCCAGCTACTTTAGCGAGAGGGTCTTGATGTATGATACGGAGGAAGGAAAGAAAACATACGAGGTTGCAGGTGGAGTTCCTCAAGGTTCAGTGTTAGGTCCTACACTCTGGAATGTGATGTACGATGGTGTACTTCGACTGCCCATACTAAGGGATGCGCAGGTGATTGGATTTGGGGATGATATCGCGATTGTAGTTGTCGCAAAACACAGAGAGGAGGTTGTGGACATCTGTAATAGGACGGTCAGACTTATTCAACAGTGGTTAACATCTGCTGGGCTGCAACTAGCAGAACATAAAACAGAAGCTTTCCTTATTACTAGCCGAAAAGTAATGGAGAACGTAACCTTAGAGATTGAAGCCCAACAAATTGTTAGTCAGCCATCCATCAGATACCTAGGAGTAATGATCGATGCCAGATTTTCATATAAGACACATCTCATTACCGCACCAGCGAGCGAGCAAGGAGAGTTAATGCGGCACTAGCACGAATAATGCCGAATACAAGAGGGGCGCGGATGAGCAGCAGAGCTCTGCTCGCCAACGTCTTAAATATCTATAATGAAGTATGGGGCACCAATCTGGGTCAACTCGTTGGAAAGAATACTTATAGACAAAGAGTAGCAACAGTTCAAAGGTTAAGTGCTCTGAGAGTATTGTGCGCATTTCGGACGGTGTCAGAAGATGCTTCTTGTGTTCTTGCGGGAATGCCCCCAACAGATACCTGTTCAAATTCAAACACGAAGAGTCACCAGATTGCCCTTTATGCATCGGAGTAACGGAGAGTGTAGAGCACGTATTATTCGAGTGTCCACGATTTGAAGAGGAGAGAAATAGTATCTGTGTATACGTGGGGTCCAACGAACGCCAGAAAATATAGTGGAGTTTATGCTGGCGTCTCAAGATGGATGGAACGCCGTAAGCGGAAGTGTCTCACGGATAATGAGTGAGTTGAGACGCCTCGAAAGAAGCAGAAATTCAGTGAGGAGTTAATTCCAACCGAGCAGCGAAAGCTGAGCCTGCCTCGCGAAGTAATACCTAACGGTAGTTCCACGGGGACGAACGGCATGGTTTATCGGGGGTGGTGGTTTGGTCGGTAAGAATCCGACACTTTCACGTGTTGATATATGGGTTCACACGTGAAGCCTATCGAAGGTTCCCCTCCTCCGCCCATAGAAAAAAAAAAAAAAAACATGACCTAACCGAATGAATATCATACCTCTGGGGAACTGAACACTGGTGTAGCAAACCCACACCAGTTTATGCTTATCTCATAAGTACTATTGTTAACCTTACTAATACTAACCTCTTACTTACTAATTAGCTACTTATACTAACCTCAAATATTAGTTACAGTCAAGGCACGAGAAGCGAAAAGAAAGTATTTTTTACTGTAACGCTTAATCTTTCTCAAGTAAAAAAACATGGGATTCCCTCAAACGCTTTGGTGTAAGAAATAAAAAATTGAATGTTGCGAAAATGGTTGATATGTGACATTAAATTTAGATCACCGGCGGAGCAAGCCGGAGATCAAACCAGTCACTAAGCAAAACTAACAAATGATGAACAATGTATTCATGCTGCAGTAAGGTTTGGCTTTTTATCTCCAACCAAAGGAAAGAGAAATCTCCGAAATTACAACAAAGTTGGGAAAGACCATACAAAGACATCAAACAGATCGATGATTTTGTATACCGGATTCAACAAAGGCCCAATACAAAAATGGAAGTGGTTCACATAGACGAACAGGTTCACATAGTGGTTCGGAATGAACAGAACTAAGGTGGGGTTAATATGACGTTTATGCCTAACGTTAAACACAATCACATCAGAATCGTCGTTAGTTTGGTCGTTAGAGTCGCAGCTACAGAGCATATAGTGTGGGACCGATCGATGGGCAATTGTAATTTTTATTACGTTTATTTATTTAAATCGACGATCGAGGTTGAAGCGATGAGTCGCAAACTCAGAATTAAAATTATTATAGAGTATACATTCGCAGGGTACGAATCGGGTTTGAATCCCAACAGAAGCGAGGTTGAATTTTTCATCTCCCGATTACGATGGGTGATTAAATTGAAAACATCTATGACACTTTTTTGGAATGTGGATCTCATGAGCCGACCCTAAGAGAACTGTTAGTACAGGCTAGCATGGAGCTATGCAGTGTCCGGATGGCCAATTAAAAAACGTAGCTATAGTGTACAGTATAGGCCTACTATTCATCTTTCTATTCTGGTGGCAGCCCATCGACCATCTTGAGAGTAAACGCACTGAAAACTTCTCTGCAAGTTTAAGCAATAATAATGCGTTACCCTTTCGTGTAGCGTTCCATATGGACTAATGGTAATAGTCCTATGTGGCATCTCTACTGTAAACAAACCCAAAACATAAAAAGCGCTAAATTTTAAATTTGGCATATGTTTTCTACGAGTTTTTAGAGCTGTTTAAATTTTCAAGGTAACTATATAAGCGAATATGTTAAATCAAAATGTTTAAATATTCAACCGAAAATGTCAAAAATCCCCTATTCGGACCACTCGTCAATATTTATAGATTTGCAAACAAATTATTAGGCCGAACGACTATCTAAACTGTCATCCATACACTTTCTTATGATATTTACAAAAATTCTTAAATAAAACGAACCGCACGATGAATATGGAAACGTCATTGTTGGCTGTGTTTCAAAATAGGAGGTTCCAACGATACGGAATATTTATACGGAAATGCAAAAATATAATTGCAATGAGTTTGAAGATGGGTGCGCGACACAATTTACAATACAAACATTGCGCCTTATCCGTGTACGACTGTACGTATATATAGTGATAACCGAAAACCGATAATTTGATTGACTCACTCGAGCTAATTAAAACCAAAAACAATTTCAACAACTCCACCCCAGCAATATATTATCATCGCATGATATGCCTGTGATATTGATAAGCTGCTTAACAAGCACAACCTATAATAGCTCGTATGACGTAATACACAATAAACAGAACGTTCGCCTAAACCAAAAACAAAACAAAAAAAATCATTCATAAAATGCCGGCGATCCATCGATGAAACACAACAAATTTGCATTCTCCGTAAAAATATTCTATTCTCTTTCGTTCTGCTTTGGTTTAATTCATTAATTTTTTTATTCTCAATTCATCATTTCCCCAATTTTATGCTGCCGCTCAGCTCAGAGAATATATGTTCCGTTCGTCTGTTTCCCCAAGTAGGGGAATTCGAACGAAACGTATAGCAATATATAGATTCGTTCGTCAAAGCGAGACACAGCGATTAGAGAGTTAGAATTTGTATTATGCTCATTCATAATAAAATTTACACACGTGAGAAAAGAGTATACGATTGAAATAAAACGTAAACGAGGAGAGAGAGAGAAAATTGAACATATCGTAATTTTATTTAGTATTCATTGAATATTTATAAAAATTGTAAGTCAGTTGAAAACGTTAATCGAAACAGGAAAGACGTGTTTGTAATTTCTTAAGAAAATTTATTTTTTAATTTTCTTTCATTCTGTTTTATTCACACACAATTTCAATTTTATATTTTTTTTTATTTTCATTTTTTGATATTCGTGAAGTATAATGGTGGAAGTCATTTTGTATTGCGTTATATACCGTCGGACATTTTAAATTAAATGAAAAATTTTAAACACGTGTGGTGTACGTTTTTAGTGCCTAAAAAATTTTGTGTATTTGTGTTGTTTGAAAAATTGAAAACTTGAGGAAAAATATTATCGAAAAAAATAAATCAAAATTATAATGAAAATGAATTAAAGTGCCATTAAAAAGTTAAAAAAAAAAAAAAAAAATTTAGTGAATTTAAAAATCAAAAAATAAAGTCAAAATGAATTTAGTGAAATATTTATTGTTAGTGAATTTCGTTTGGTTCACCAAGTGTAACCCGACCGGCACGGCGAAAGGTTGCCAATGGAATCGATCGAATGGGACGAGCGTGGCTGAACAAAATGAAATCTCGTGCAAAATCCGGACGATAAATAAATCGGAAAATTTATTCGGCACATTTCGATCGTACGAAATCGAGAAAATCTCTAAGCTTCGGCTCGAGTGCAGCGATCGCATGTTTTTCGAAAGTTCACTCGAATCGGTGACGCTCGTCAATCGATTGACGCGCCTAAAGGAGTTGACTATCGAATATTGTAAAATTCGTTATGTCCCATCGCAAGTGTTCTCATCGTTGCGCGATTTACGGACGTTAAATATGCGAACGCATAATTCGGATTGGTCGGCGATCAATTTGGAGCTGCATCCGGAAAGTTTTCGTGGTCTCACCGAGCTGCGAAATTTAGATCTGTCCGAATCTAATATTTGGAGTGTGCCGACCGATGTATTTTGCCCGCTCTATTCGCTGCGCATACTGAATTTAACCGGTAACCGGCTTAATGATGTATCACAACTAGGATTTTCCGATTGGGGCAGTAATAATGCCGGCCCGATCAAAGCCTGTAACACCGGTCTTGAAATATTAAATCTATCGAAAAACGATGTTACCGTGATATTTGATAGTAGTTTTTCGGCGCTACGATCACTCGAACAGCTGCTGCTGCAAAACAACCACTTATCGTCGATCTCCGATCACGCATTCAATGGATTACAATCGCTGCAGTTGCTGAACATTTCGAGCAATAAACTAAAATCGTTGTCGTCCGATATTTTCCGATCGACGAAAAAATTGCGCGAACTCTATTTACACAACAACTCGATCTCGTCACTGTCGTTCGGATTACTAAACGAGCTGGAATATCTCGAAATACTGGACTTGTCGCACAACCACTTGCGCACCAACAACATCAATTCGGAAACATTTAAAAGACTGATCCGCCTGATCGTGCTGAACTTGAGTTACAATTCGATCACGCACATCGATGAATTGGCGTTCAGCGAACTAAGCACGCTGCAAGTATTGCATCTGGAAAATAATCAAATCGAGTCGATCGCACCCAATTCGTTCGATAATCTTAAAAATTTAATGACCTTGTCGCTGTCGAACAATAAGCTGAAACGGATCGAGATGAACTATTTTAACGGGCTGTTTGAATTAAAATTTTTATTTATCGAAACGAATATGATCGAGTATATACACCCGGAGGCGTTCGATGATCTCACCACATTGAACGATCTAAGTTTGAATGAGAATTTTTTGAACACAATTCCGGAGGCAATTAAACAGCTGACGTTTCTGAATACACTAGACCTGGGCAAAAATGAAATACGCGAAATACATAATTCATCGTTTGAGGGCATGAATAAATTGACGGGGCTGCGGATGGTGGATAATTTTATGCATAATATAACGGCAAACGCTTTCGGCACAATTCCACAGCTGCAATTTATTAATTTGGCGTCGAATTCAATTTCGTCGATCGATCGTAAGGCGTTCGAGGCAAACACAATTTTGAAGGCGATCCGGCTCGATGACAATAAACTCGAAAATATAACGGAATTATTTACGACGCTCGCCGATCTTGTTGTGCTCAATATATCGCACAATAAGATCAATAAATTTGATTACATCTCGATCCCGAAATCGGTCGAATGGCTGAACATTAATCATAATTTGATCGAGGAGATTGACGATCTGTTTAAAATCAGCAGTAAACATAACCTAAAAATATTTGATATTTCGCACAATAAGCTGATCACGATCAATAATAGCAGTTTTCCGGACCAAATCGAAACGATCAGCCTGAACAATAATAATATCGAGCAAATCGATCCGCATACATTTTTTACGAAAGAGAATTTAAAGAAGGTGGATTTGATTGGGAATAAACTAAAAACGATCGATCGGCTGTCGATCTCATTGAAATCGACGCAGATCACGGAGAATAACGATGTGCCGGAATTTTTCTTCGACAAAAATCCGCTCGTGTGCGACTGTAACATCGAGTGGCTGCAGAAAATCAATAATCACACGGAGTTTACGCATTATCCGCGGATTGCCGATCTAAATATTTTAACCTGTGTTCTTGAGGGATCAAGGAATTTGGTTAATAAACTATTCATCGATGTCACGTCCGACGAGTTTTTGTGCAAATACAATAGTCACTGTTTCGCACTGTGCCATTGTTGTGATTTTGATGCGTGCGACTGTAAAATGCAGTGCCCCGATGGATGTCGTTGCTATCACGATTCGTCGTGGAACACAAATATCGTCGATTGTGGGAATATTGGCTACGGTAAAATTCCCGAACAAATACCAATGGACGTGACCACACTGTATCTCGATGGAAATAATTTTGGCGACCTGGATAGCCATATTTTCATTGGGAAAAAGAAATTGGAATTTTTGTTCATGAACAGTAGTCGTGTAACGAAAATCAATAATCGTACGTTCAATGGAATACCGTCGTTGCGGGTGCTGCACTTGGAGGACAATAAACTGAGCCAGCTGAACGGGTATGAATTTAAAGAATTGTCAACACTTAGTGAACTACATTTAGATCGTAATTTAATCGTAAATATTGATAATAAAACATTTAATAAGTTAAATAATTTAAAAGTTTTAAGTTTAAGTGATAATAATATTGTTAATTTTAATCCTAAAATGCATTTTTTAACGGATGCGGAGCGTCGCACAACCGTTTCAAATAGTGCCGCCACTCTATTGAAATCGAAAAATTTAGCACTCTCGGTCAAAGGTAACAAATATAGTTGTGATTGTGATACGTTAATTAATTTATCCGAATGGTTTAATTATAATATCGAAATTATCGAGAATTTGCAATGCACAAACGATAGTAAAAGTATTATCGAAACATTAGAATTATGTAATACGCTGAAGAATTTGACAAGTGTTACGGAAAATATAAAACGTACACTGCTCGATGAACAATCGAAAATTGACTATACGCTATTGTTAATAATATTTTTAGTTTTTGTATTCATTTTAATTATACTACTAGTTATTTATTGTTATTATAAGAAACAGATTATACTTTGGTTACATTCAACATGTGGTTTAAGATTGGCACCGTCGTCGGCCATTCAATCGGATAAGATCGACGAGACGGCAAAACTTTATGACGGGTATGTGGTGTATAGTGCACTGGATTCGGCTTTCGTACACGACGAGTTTGCACACGAGCTCGAACAGCAAGGCTATTCGGTATGTCTACATCATCGCGATATCCATTCAATGGCTTTTTTAGCTGATTCGTTGCAGAGTGCGTCAGACGCTTCAAAACGAATCGTTTTAGTTATTTCAATAAATTTCCTACAGGGTGAATGGAGTGATCCACATTTTCGTATTGCACTGCATTCCACGCTAGAATTAATTCGGCCGTCGAATCGGCGAAAAAAACTAATCATTATCCAAACGGCACCGAGTAATGTGATTACAGCCGATCCCATAATGGAGGTGCTGTTGCGCACGTGTACCGTAATAAATTGGGGTGATAAAAAATTCTGGGAGAAACTCAAATATGCCATGCCCGATGCGAATGAAACATTAACATCGGCACAACAAAACTATCGAATAAATCCGGTGCAGCGATATACGCCCGCCCCGACCACACTAGACATGTGGTATCGGCGCTCGTGCCAAAACCATCAAATCGGTATTGGCCATCATCCGGCCGAGCATAAAACACCATCGCAATGCACGTACAATACCGAGGATGAACTGTCTTCAGTCTCGTCCCAATACAACGAACCAATCTCGCAGCACAATTATAATAATCGTGCATCACTTGGTCACGTGTACTCGACGATACCAGAAACACCAACGCCGCAGACAACCCGCTGTGAAGCAAGTTATCTATAAAAGTTAAAAACTATAAATAAAAAACTTAAACCAAAATCGAAAAAGACTTAAATATGTAAATTATTACAATTTTTTTTTTTAATTTAATTTTAATTAATTTTAATTGTAGACGTTTTTTTTTTAATTAAATATATTTTGAGGTAAATTATATAAATTTATAAAAAAAAAAAAAAAAAAATCAGGTTTACTATAAAATTGGTCTGTGTGTGTATGTGTCTGCGTATGTGTGGGACACTGACAATAATCTACTTAATAAAAAAAATATATTTAAAATTGTATATTAAGTACGCGTTCAGCTGGACTGAAAAATAAAAATGATAGAGAAAAAAAAAATTATGTAATTAAAATTATAAATTATTGTGCCTATTAAATAAAAACAAATGAATAAAAAATCGCGCGCGCTCAAATTATATTAAACCCCCCGCACATATATTGCCTCGAAACAAACAAACACACACACACACACGTAAAAACTAAAACGAAACTAAATTAAAATTAAAACAAAAAAAAATTAATTAAATTTCGTAGAAATTGAAATAAAAAAAATTAAAATAAAAAAAATTAATAAAATGCCTTAATTATTAAGTAATGTCGTGATATTAGGAAAAAAAATTAATTAATTTACAAATAATTATGAATATAAATATATATATATTTTGTATATAAAAAACTTTAAAAAATAATTTAATAAAAAAATAAAAAACACTAAATTTTGTTATATCGTTATAATTATTTATAAAACAAAAAAACTATTTAATTAAAATAAAAATGTAGATCGTGATTCTTAAGCTTAAATCATCTACATTTAATAATAATTATAATTATTTTTTTTTTTTGTTGTAAGTAATTTAAAAAAATACAATTTTTAATAATTATGTAATATATTTCAGTATTATACCTATTAATTAATTGTAAATAATGTTTTATTATTAATTAATTTAATTTACTTAAGTTTTATAATTATTTTTGTTAAATTAATTTGGTCAAATTTTCAAAAATTTATTATTATAAATGTGACAACAAAACCCAGTTTTTTTTAAATATACATACATACATAATTAGATATTATTAATTAATTAATTAAATAATTTATATTCTGATGAAAAAATGGCGAAAAAAAAATGAAAACGAGAGAAAACAAAAAAATTACAAAAATGATAAAAAATTAAATTAAAATTTGATAAAATGAATTGAAAAATTTAAAAAAAAATTATGGATTTTTATTTATTGGTTAATTTGGTTGCGCATGCGCATTTTTTGGTGCGCTATTTTCGTTCGATTTTGTATTCGTGTACTAAGTTTTTTTGTTTCCAAATTTGGACAGTGTGAAATTAAAATGTTTTTTTTTTTTTTTGGCAAAGTGGTAAATTGTGCAGTTTAGTGACAATTAACCTCCGCTTTTGGAGTTTGAATTAATGCGGTGAGTAAATATATTTGAAAATGTAACGATTCCAACCTGTGACGTTTTTGTCAAATTTATTTTAAAATTATTTAATTTAATAATCTTATTAATGAGCCCCATTTTGGTTCTCACTTCACCGATAAATACATCATACAGGTGTGGATAAGGTAATAGCGTGGCTGATTTGTAAAACTAAGATAAACGGCTATAATACTGGCATACGTTCAAGGATGGGCGTGGTAAATTACGCCGTGTAATATACGCGGTTGTCAACACGTAACACGTTACGTACGAGTAGATTACTTGGCATGGTTTTTTGTCAAGATCTACAATTAACACATTTTAAGGAAAACTAAGATATTTTACGATTTGAAAAATGCGCTAGTTTGCAGCTGTTTTTTGTAAAAGCGTAATACGAAGAAATTAATGAATTATTGAAGTTAAATTTTGAATCCACTTGGGGTGTTTCTTAAGCATATATTTTCAGCAATCTTATCGCATCCGCCATTCTTCTTCAGCATTCTTCTCACTACTGCCGAATATTTTTAGATAACTCAAAAACCGGTGAGCTTGTAAGTCGGATGAATTTTTACAAACCGGATTATTATGTACATCTGTAATTGTTTTCATTGCTTATCGTGAATAATTCATCGCGGTCAGTGGTTGTAACATTGTGGAGATGGACTTCACATCATCCGCGTTCGAGTAAGTGTCACGGGAAAAAACTTAATACTTTTTTTCTAAACTGAAAACTGAAACACATTTTGGTTATGCGATATTATTCATTGAGACTCTAAAAGCTGGTTTAAGTCGATCGATAGATATGGATGTGTTTTCTCCATTGCTGTCTACCACAAAATGTTTACTGAATCGTCAAATTACCTTATGTAGGTCTTCGTAGGGCGATGTCATCCTAGTAGGAATTTCATCAACCTGGATAAAAACGAACTCACATTTATCCAGTGTCTTTGGAATAAATATATCGCGAATAGTATTCCGTAGATATTTAATAAACTGATCGGAGTCTGGTGGTTGTTGATCTGGCACTTTCATAAAAAATGCACATGGTTATTTTAGTGGTTGTTCATAAACTAGTTGGCCGCGGAACATTTAATAATATCTTTTGGTGTAGCTCTTATGAAAAGAAAAATTTTTGACATCTGTGAACTTCAATTAATCGTATCGCCTCTCACTTTTAGATGAGATGGTTTTGGTTGGCGATTAAAACGTTCAACGATGTGTGCCTAGCAGCTTCGTTAATTCTGAGAATAGCTTATATTGGAATTGACTTCCTTGTTCTGTATAGTTATGGGCCATCTAGTGAAACGACCTACGGAAGTTAAAATTTATGCATATAGTGGTTCAAGTGATCCAACGATGTCCAAATGAATCTGTTCAAAACCACCAAAAGGCTGTTTTAATTGTTCTAATTCCGATTTCGTGTGCCTTTGAATTTTAGATGTGCTGGTATGTTAACGTCTTTGAATTCATATTAGGCCAAAAGTAAAGATCCATTTTTAATTTTCTAGTTGTGAGACGAGTGGAACCAGAAAGTAATTTCAGAAGTTCTTCGCTAGGCTTATGTTATTCCGAAATAGATATGAGTTCTAGTGTTTTTTGGATAGATGCAGTTGCGTTATCGCTTGTGATACAAAATATCGTAAATGTTTAACCGTTAAGTTTATGACGTATAATTCCCTATCAAATGGTGAATATTTCGTTTTGCCTGGTTGTAACTTTTTGAAGAAAAATGTTAGAGGTTTCCTACCAATTTAGATTAGCACGAAATAGCTAAATTACTATTGGAATCCTGTGCAGCTTTAGTATGAAAAATTTCTTGTCAACCAATAATTCTTATTGCAAATTTATCTCACTTGAAGTGTTTATATTTATCGGGAGCATTACAACGAATTTTTGACCTGTAGATAAAAAATAAATTAAAACCACATCATAAATCCAGAATTGTTTTAAAATTTGTTAAATAAGTAATTAAATTTATAAGCAAACATTTTAAATAATTAACTGATGAACTCTTAATAATTAAGATGGCCGCGAATTTTGCTGCATATTTGTCCAAACTGAAAAAGATCATTCAGGTTCCACGCTTAGTGATTTTACGGTGAGAAGATCATGGCAAGTTCTCATCTCAAGTCTATCTATAGATCAACAATAATTTCCAATATATCCGAATTATTTGTTTTATAAATTATCTCTACTTCGGGTTAATGCAGCTGAATATAGCGCTTCTACTGGCCATTTGATGGGAAATGCTGATATTAGTTCATGCATAATTTTGAAATCATCGTCAGATAATTGGACATCAATATTACGGTCGATTGGTCGATTTTACAGAAAATGCGACCGGCAAATTCTGATTATCTGAACGTCTTGGTTTTTTAATAATTCGGTAGCTCTTATAGTCTTCCTAAACTCAACCTCATCTGAGAACTTCTTAAAACCATTTTACAACGGTATATATCGTTGTTTTGAGGATAAGAGAGAATGGATATACCTGACGCCGTAGGTGTTTCAAAGTATTTGTGCACAATTACACTTTTAACTGCTACAACCGGTTTTAACGAAGATTTGCAAACAATGCAGATTGAACAGAAAAAATATTAATTTTTGAAAATTGTAGACAAAATCCGTATCGCATCGATTCTAAAGAAATTTGCTCACCATAGTTTAAAATAAATTTACAAACTCACTCGGCCCATCCCTGTTGACAAAGTGATTATTTCACCTACTCCATCAATATTCATCGACAGTTCGTTAGCATATACTCTAAAAGCTTCATTAAAATCGATGTATTGTATAAACAAATTTCCCCAGCTTCTTGGCCACGGACTCTTGCTGCATCTCACCAACGTATAGTGTGGATGTTTCTAATAATGCTTGTGGCTGTGGGTCTTTTAATAGTTTGAAGTAGTTGACAGCTTCAGCAAAAATCGGATAAATGCCACATGTTCGGAAAGCATTTTGAATTGACATTGAATTTTCATTTTCAATTTTCCAGGTATGCAACACCTTGGTGAAAAATTTCAGAATCTAGGGACTGCAAGAGGTGTATTGCATTTGGGTGTAGTATCCAATAAGTAGTATGTTCCCAAAATTCGCTTAGAGCGAGCGAATAGATGCGAAACATGTCTGTCTAAAAATAAAATCACTGAGAACTCTGCACAATTTTGGGGTAACCATGGTAAAAAGACATTTGCCACATACTCGTAAAAGGTTTCCCTGTTCATCCATCAGAATTCCGAGCAAAAACTTTTCGCGTTAAAGAAAATGGGATTCTCTTGTATGTATTTATATACCACCATATCGGTGGAACAATATCGCCTGCAGCATTTATCATAACTAATGTGGTATAAGACATTCAATCTCGTCATTGTAGGTAATATTATAAACCGTTTATTCGCCTTTTACTATCAGTACATATTCAAATGCGCATTGGTCGTAATTACCAATAAAGTATTTTCAAGAAAATAGGAATTTATCTGATGGAACCAACCACGTATATAGTGCTCCCTAATTATAGCACAGCTTCTAGCTACTTAAGTGTTAAAAATCCTTCGTATACCAACGTCTCCCCGGCCTTCCAGTTTTAAAAATATTTTGGGGCTTGATATTTTTGAGGAAATCTTAAGTAGCTGGCAAATGGCAATCCAGTTTTAGCGATATACACGATCCTTATATTTTATTTATTTTACTGTATCAACAATTTGGCTCCAACGGTTTCGATCCTGAGCATACTTTTCATACTGTCTTAGAAAATTTGAAGAAGCCGAGTACTACACGGTGGACCTATCGTAACCTACAACGACCTCTGAGCCTACCATATGGTGGATCTCCTTTCACAGATCGCTGCACAATTCGTACCAGAACGTACTCGCTGAGATCTTATTTCATGCACAAAATCGGGGATCTTCGTCAGAATTCTTTAATCTCGACATTGTACAGGCCGCAAATCACACGCATGATTCTTCTCTCAAATGTTAGGAACCATCTCTCGTATTAGTCCGTCAGCGTCCAATTTTGACATTCATACATAACAACGGGCCTTTGTAAAGCTCAACGCTTTGTAAAGCATCAGCTACTGCACTTGATAGGTGTTGAGATTTTACTAGTGGCCTTAGAGAATACGAAGCACGACTGCCAGCCGCAAGCCGCGCTTTAATATCCTTACCCACACTGTTATGGCAAGTGATAAGGGAGCCCAAATATTTAAACCTCCTCACTCCCTCAAACGTGTAGTGGCCACTTCTAAAGTTATCCACATTAAATGTAAATAGATAGACCCTATGTATATAGATTATAACACTTGGGACTGATAATAGGTCCCAATATTTGGGTATTTTGGGAAAAAGTATCAAATACCCACTTAAACGAAAACTTCTAGAAATAGGTTTCGGGGGCATTATTTTTTGAACCGATAATCGTATTGGAAATCTAAAAATTTGATTTTTTGTTGGGTTAACTTCAACTTTTCAGTAAATCCCCACTTAACTATAAAGATCCTTGTGTAGGGGCATATTTTCTGGATTAACTTGAACTTTTAAGTCCGCAGCATTTATCGCACATTTAGCGAGCTTATATAAATGCAAACAATTTTTATTATTTGTTTTATGGTTGGCAACAGTATATCAATAGTTCAAACTGTGCTTGACTATAATTCATACATAAATTGTTCACTATTTAAACATCTGATGTTCGTCAACTCAATCAAGGACGAGGCAAACTTTGAATTTTGTTAAACTAAAATAAAATAACATTTCAATTGAAAAACGGGCTTGCGTGAGGACTTTTCGTTAACTGCTCGCAGTGAAATGAAAAAATTGTAATTTACTCAAAACATTTCGTGTCAGGAGAGCATTCATTTTAGTATTACCTGAAATTCTGGGCATAATCCACATACCCCATAATCCACATACTTTTCCAATTACAGAATTTCATAATAAATTTACCGATCGGTGATTAAATTTAAAACATCTATGACCCTCTGTTGGAATATAAAACTCATGGGCCGAACCCATCGTTCATGTTAGTACAGGCCTTCGATTACTCCACATTTTCGATTAATCTACACAACTTTACTTTAATTACACATACAAAAAAAATGTCATCCTCGAACTTAATTATAGAGGCTACCTCTGTTCATCTAACATGTTTCTGTAGAACAAATTTACAGAGATAGAAATAATTAGTTTGGTGAACTCTTTCTGAGAAAGGGTTGGCAAATAAAACTTTGGGGTATTACAAAAAAGTTATTTATTTGAAGAAAGTAAAAATATTTTGTGGCCAATTCATTAGAATTTCTGATACTAACACTCAAATTAATTGTAACCCGTGGTATTGCGAAAGAGATTCAATATTTAAAAGTAATTTTTAAAAAAATTCTTCCACTGTCGTTACTTGCGACCGAAATAAACAAAATATCGTGAACATTATGACACTATATGATCTTTTAATTGTTTGACGGTGATCATTTCAGAGCCTGAGGTGAACGATCATAACCCAACATAATCCGTTATGCCATTTAAGATTACATCTTCTTAACATTAATACAGAAAGACAATCCTCCTCCCGGGTTGCTGCGTGTATTTCCTTTCAATAGAGGATTTCAGTATAACCACATCAACCCGCAAACGTGTTGATATGCTAACGTCAACGTGTCAGCGTTTTGGGTTGTCGGTCTGAAATATTATTCAAAATTGTATAATTTTCCTTCAATTTTTTCAATACCGCAATCAACCAACCTTAACTGATGGTCCTATATATTAATACTCTCGTGCGTCTCAGTTTTTGGTTCTATAACATTAAGAGTTCAACTTCTGCTTTTAAAAATTCGGATTATGTGGATCAGATTATTAAGACGAAACGTCTAAACGTATATAAACACAATTCCATAGTTAAGGGCGATAAATTTTTGATAGTTCCTTCGTATGATCTTCCCGAATTTAGCTTTGTGATTCCAAGTTCAAATAAGTTATAGTGCCCCAAGTTCAGCACACTATTGAATGACAGTTGCCAATGACCTGTTTTCTTGCCTCAAATTTGCACGGAACGTAAAACAATGTTTGGCTGGCTGTCCCAAATATCAAAGGAACAAAACAATACTTCACGTTTACTTCAAACAGTTTACTTCAAACTATTTTATAGAATTATTGGAGGTATATGGAGTTTCCCAAGTAACTCAACCTTAGCATTATTGCCATTAAATCATATTATGTTGATGATCACAAGCATAATTAGTGGGATAAAAATTACAGAAAATTTCGACGATATAGATAACAAATTTTTTTTCACACACACCCTGTATTGTTCTGACATTTATTATATTTTTTTTTGTGATTTTCTGCGGATTTAATTAAATATTAAATTCATACTGTTGCCAGCACAATAAATATATAATAAAATCCCAGTCATGTCCCCCATATAAGGTTAAAAAATCAATCTTATCTAATCTTAAAAACTATGAATTCAATTCAATGTTTAGTCTCAAATTCCCACACTATTTGTAATTTTTGTTTTGTTTTGTTTTATAGATTTGTTTCTCTAAACGTGAAATTAAATAGAAGAAATAGATACATATAATAGACAACAACAACAACAACAAAACGAAAAAAAAAATTAAAGATTTTTATTTTTAATTTAATTAATTTATCTTTTTTTTTTTTTAAATTTTTTTATGTTGTTATACTTTTGTTTTTGTTCGCGCGGCTAGCTAGAGACACGTTAAAATTAAACGTCTTGTTATATTGTACAATGTACGAGTATATGTATACATACCTACTCGTGTATATAAAGACATAAAAATAGACCTTAATTGATTAACTTTCATTTTTTCTAACTCTCGCGGATTTTTATTTTTCTATTAAATCGAAATGATGGAAAATAGAAAAATAATAAAAACGATGACGTGCTACAAAAAATGTTAAGGTTATTAACATCTTCTAATGATTAATATATATAATATATATGTATATAAAAATAAGAATTATCGTTTAATTTATTATTTAATTATAAGAAAACAAGTTAGATTGCTATATAGCTATTTCTTATTTCTTATTATTGCTTTAAAAAATTAAAACTGTTAATTTTTTTTTTAATTTCATTTAACAAATTACAAGACATGATCGATTATGGTTTATCGTTTTTTTTCAACGCCTTTTTAATAATTTAAATTATTTTTTATAGTTTTATGCATAAAAAATTAGTTTTTAATTTATTATTCTAATTTTCCTGGGTTTTGAATGATTTGATGCTGATACGCATGAAAGAAAACGTTCCGGCCCATTATACAGGAAGAGAGGATCTGAGGTGTTAGCTTCTCAAGGTTGAACAACCAGCAACTTTGAATTTGTTTTTTTAAATATCTAAAACTAACTTTTGGGATTTTTTTTTACTAAAACTAAGTTTAACCATTTGTCATTATAAATCCAAAAGAAAAATTTGAAAATTGCATTCCTTTCATGTCACCCTATCAATTAAAAAATAATAACTTTTTTAAGGTATTTTTAAATGCTCCAAAAATACAAATAAAAAATTAAAATTATTGTAAGTATTCGTTGGTATTCAACAACGAAAGTCTAAATAAAGGTAAAACACATAAAGGGAAACCCCAAATTAAACGCAAATATTGGTGGTCGAAAAATCGACCAACAGCCAGTAATCGACAAAAAAAAACAATTTTTTTTTTTTCATATTCATGTAATTCTACACAGTTGATTTGAATAAAATAAATTGAGTTAAGTGTTACCAAAATAATTTAATTTCAATAATTTGTGTTTTATCAGTGGTGAATAAGGTATGTTAATTATTATATTATGTGTTTGTGCATTGCAAGAGGTGACTGGTTTTGTTGAAATTGAGTTTAGCACAAAAACAGAGGATTTTGCAGCGTCCGATGCTGAAGCTAATTTGTCATCTACTGACAGGCCGTCTGCTAGTCTATCCGCAGATCCATTTTCATTCGACGCTGGCGTAACATTCAAACCTCTTGAGCAGTTTGGAAATCCACAATGGAAACGGTCGAAACGTAGCATAAAATACGATAGGACACCAAATCATGTGCCTCTTGAAGCAATGGTAAAAGATTTGGCCGCAAAGTTGGATCATTTGAGCCCATTTGAATTGTTCGAGCAATTTTTTGATAATGAAGTGTTCAACCATTTATATACCGAAACGATTAGATATGGAAATGATTGCAATGTCCAGAGCGTGTGCTCACTTGCCGAGCTAAAACGGTTTATAGGAATTTTGTTGCTCTCAGGGTACCACACAGTTCCATCCATTGAGGATTATTGGAAGAGCAATCTGTCGTTGGGCGTACCAATTGTTAAACAATCGATGTCTCGGTCAAAATTTAAAGCAATAAAACGAAATTTTCATCTATGTGACAACAAGAACGCAGATCCATTTTCATTCGACGCTGGCGTAACATTCAAACCTCTTGAGCAGTTTGGAAATCCACAATGGAAACGGTCGAAACGTAGCATAAAATACGATAGGACACCAAATCATGTGCCTCTTGAAGCAATGGTAAAAGATTTGGCCGCGAAGTTGGATCATTTGAGCCCATTTGAATTGTTCGAGCAATTTTTTGATAATGAAGTGTTCAACCATTTATATACCGAAACGATTAGATATGGAAATGATTGCAATGTCCAGAGCGTGTGCTCACTTGCCGAGCTAAAACGGTTTATAGGAATTTTGTTGCTCTCAGGGTACCACACAGTTCCATCCATTGAGGATTATTGGAAGAGCAATCTGTCGTTGGGCGTACCAATTGTTAAACAATCGATGTCTCGGTCAAAATTTAAAGCAATAAAACGAAATTTTCATCTATGTGACAACAAGAACTTGAACGTGACCGACAAATTCGCGAAAGTTACACCAATTTTCGATCTAATAAACAAAAAGTTTATGCAGTACAGCGTGTTTAGCCCAAAATTGTCAATACATGAACAAATGGTGCAATATTTTGGGTGACACTCGAGGCAAGCCAATTAGATTTGGGTTTAAGTTGTGGTGCTTATGTTCACCCGAAGGGTACCTCTACAATTTTATACCATATACTGGAGCAGCGGGTATGCACAATAAACAAATTGGTCTAGGAGCCGACATAGTGTTACGGCTACTTAATGTAGTGCCCTACCCAACCAGGCATGAGATTTACTGCGACAATTTCTTCACATCGCACTATTTAATGTGCCTTCTGTCAAAACGAAGTTTTTTTGCAACAGGCACAGTTCGAGCAAATCGATTAAGGGGGGCAGTTTTGAAAACTGGGAAGGAACTACCGAAGGATTCCACGGATTAAGTTTTTGACTCAAAGAACCAGATCCTTATTGTCCGTTGGAGCGACAATAAAGAAGTGACAATGTGCACTAATCATGATGCCGTTCATCCGATGGTCAACGCCCGTCGTTACGATCGGCAACAAAAGAATTATCAAACGATTCCTCAAGCGAAAGTAATTTCCTACTACAACAAGTGGATGGGTGGTGTAGATTTACACGACAATGCTGTTTCCAATTACCGGGTATCAATTCGTGGTAAAAAATGGTGCTGGCCACTTTGGCTTAGTGGACTAAATAGCGCGGTTGTCAATGCTTGGAAATTACATTGCATCATTTCCAACGAACTTAAAGTAATGGCCATGTCTCAAAAAGATTTTAGAGTTCATGTGACTGAAAATTTACTTCTTACTTCAGAGTCAGCCCCGGAAGGAGAAGCTAGCGACACAGACGCTGGTTGTGCAAAGCGACCTCGAAATCTGCCGCATATCTCTGGGGAGCACATCATCGCCAAAGATCCGGAGATCAAAGCAAGACGTTGCAAGCTATGCCATAAACATACCTTGTTTATTTGTTTTAATAATGTAACGTACATGCTTCGCTCTTTACCATGAAAAATGAATTATGTTTGTACAATATTTGAAATATGTTAATCAATATATAATTTTCTTGAATTGAATATATTTCCTTAAGAAACTAGTTTTTTTTAAATTTTGTATATAATATTAGGCCAATGGTCGATTTTTCGACCACCACTTTTCTGGAAAACGGGAAAACGCAAAACATTTTTTTTACCGGATTTTTAATAAGGAGGGGTATTACATGTCCCATGTAAACAGAACGTAAAAAAAATCAACGGTTTCTGGTACTAGACGGAAATGGGTTAAGTCATAACCGGTTTGTGATCTCTCTTGAGTTCGACAACTGGTCACGAATGCTTTCACGAAGCAGCTGATGGAAGTGCTCATAAATGTTTCCAATGTTATCTTCAGTGGGCACAAAACAAAATTTTGAAATATCACAGGCACCATTTAAATTTTGAATTCGAAATGCTTCATCTTGTAGGCGCCTACTATGTGTGTCCACTTTTACCATGACATTGGATAACTTAGATTAATCGGAGTCGCGCGTATAGATGCAACGCCCAATGGCGCAATCCACTCACGATAATGTCCATTGTGACAAAAAAATAAAGGACAGTTTTTGTAAACCGCTGAAAGTTTTTTTTTTTTTTTTTTTTTTTTTTTTCGTTGTCTAATTTTTGCTAGGTCATCAGCATAAAATATTTTTCGGGAAAATAATTTTAGGATGCAAATAATTTACAGAAGGACATTGATGCTATGAGCCATTGATGGAAAATAATCTGTTATTTTTGAATGCAAAAAATGTAACATTATATCATTTACCTACTCATCGTCGTATGGAATATATATAACATTCCATTAAGAATGTAAACTTGTCTCGAGTAACCGAAGTAAGAGATCGTGGAGTCACGTTTGCACAAACCTTTTCATCGAATCGGTCATGATTTCTAACGAATCATGAAAGAGTTCAATAACCCTTAGGTTTTTATTGTGCTTCATCAATCTCTTGGTCTCCCCATTATGCTAGTCATATTAGTAGAATCGAGTAAAATCGAATAAACACTAACCTTACGATGATCAACGTATGACGGTGGGAAAACGTTAGCGATCTACCTTCTTATGTCGATAGGTGCAAAACTTTAAAGCTGAGCCACTTACAATTCGCTGTCAGCATGCTGGTGCCATTTTCAAGTTCGATCTTCTAAATGGCAATATCCAGAGTTCATTCGTATTAATGAACCTTGACTTATATGCCCCGGAGACGAATTTAAAATCTCTCTCTCTCTTTTGAAAATTGAGTTTCATAGGACTAATTATAGAGACAACGAGCCTATGAATCTGATATCATACAATGAATTGGGCAAATTTGGTGATTTTAATATGAATAAGTATTAGATCAGACGATCATTGAAAAAGACGATAATTTTGTTCAGCGATCATTTGATTATAGGGTTCATTCTAGTAAAATAAAAAATTTAAACTCCTGAAATTCTGACCCACTGGGCAACTAACGTGTTGCCAACTTCTATTATATATTTCTGGAATACAGTTCCTACAGATCATCTGAGTACCCAATTTATTCAAATCAAGGAATTTTGAAAGTGTGATCGGAACGCGATCGGCTTCAAGCTCAATACATAACTGCGGGAGTACGGGAGTCGAGTAAGAAAATTTTCAACTCGAGTGTGATGATAAAGGAGGAGCTTATGTCAAAATGGCGTACTTTGATTGGTAGAGAGTGAAGTGTGATTATTTTTTCGAGTGACTCCTGCAGTTATGTACTGAGCTTGAATCAGTACTATGTATATCCTTTCTCAACGGTATAAAGTGGTAAAGATTCAGTGGAATATGATGACTATAATTGGTTCAGATATTGGTGATCTAAATATTAAATTTAAATATAATTTTAGCAGAATCATGATTGTGAAGTTTATACTAAAGTTAATAACTGAATAATAATTCTATTATTTTTTCCCATAAAATTTTTATCTTGTATTCACATTTTCGGACAGCTTAGACAAAATCCTATATCTTTGTGTTAAACGAAATTTCGGAGCGCTCCCGTTCACACTTTTTGAAATACGCAACATCTATTATTTCCTAACTCGACGTGTCGACAATTCTTATATAGACAACATAGATATTGTAGACAACGTAGACTGTTCGAAGAAAACCTTGATAAACTTGACGATTGATGGAGTGATTTTGTGAACTAGTTCTAAACTACTGTGGCCAGATTTCTTTAGGTTTACTGCGATACTGGTGGCAATGAATTTTTGAAACTCTTTGAATGCATTTTAATTTGTTTTAAAAGAATTAAGGTTAAAAAAGTTTAAATTAAAATGTTTTCATAATTTATTTCTAGAAATTTAAAATTTCATTGTAATCTGAATGTCCACAAAATTAGTGTATCCCGAGCAAAATTCTAAAGAGTGTACTAAAGAGGAAAATTCACAATTTTTTATAAGCGGTTGAAGTTTGTCCTAGACCTATTTTTTTACATGAGTTAATGAGAGTATGATGTTTTTTAAATTTAATAATTCAACCGATTTTGTTACTTTTTACTGCTAAACTATTGTGGTTGTGGCAAAGGGTACCAAATAAATAAATTTTCAAATTTTCTTGGGAAAACCCTATGGAAATCTAACAACATAATGTAGTATATACCAAGATATTATAGTGTATAAGCTATCCGGAAAATATTTCAATTTTGGAAAACGTAGGGGATTAGAGAGTTTAGGGAAACCAAGTTTGCTATGACCTACACCTCATATATGTTAACTATAAGATCGCTTTCCGGTATTTCATAAGCTAACACCACAATGACGTATTTAACCAGATGTTTTTAGGTTTAGGCTATCCGAAAAATATTTTTATGTTAGGAACAGTAGAGGATTAGGAGGGTTGACCTCATATATGGCAATTATATGATTTAGTCCGGATTTTCTTGGAAAAAACCACAGAAACTAACTCCATAAAGCCGACTATTCCAAGATGTTATTGGATCAGTTTTAAAAAAACAGGGGATTTGGAATTTTGGGACAACCAAATTTGTAATGACGTCATATTTTTCGATTATATGACTTATCCGAATTGTTGTTAATACGACGTTATTATATTAGGTCATCCGTCATACCAAACATGGTAGTCCTAAACAGAGCAACACAAAAGCTTAGCAAATGTTTTAGGCAAATATCTGTGATTTGAATGCATCGCCTTAAGTAAACGGAAACCAATTGAGAAAATTTTTAACCATCACTTTTAATCTATATTATCCAACACTCTTCTATATTTGTAATTTCAACATACCAAAATAGGTTAGGTTGATGACGTTGTCTTAATTGTCGACGTTGACAAAAATATTGCCAAGTAATTGACGTAATACTCTACGTGTCTACAATCGTGTAGATTACATGGCGTAACCTACCTCGCCCACCCTTGCCAGCACCAAAAAGTCTGTCTGTGACAACATAACATGAGATTTGAGTTGAGATTTCTTCTATAACGGACAATTTTTTTCTGCGTACATTTAGAAAAACACAACTTAAAGGCGGGGACTTAATTCAAATATATCACAATCGAGTAAAATTTGTTAAAATCAAATTTTCAAAACATATTCTTAAACGATTTTCTGTTGGCAGCTCGAGCCGGTATGTGTAATATCTATGAATTTGTTAATTTAATCACTCCGATTAAAAAAGTAATAAAGTTGAACTTGCAGTAGTGTGCTCATATTCAATATGGTAAGATTAGCTTGATATAGTAAACTGAGTGATATGATCTTAGTTCTCTTAATTACTGTGAATTTTCGATCCAGAGGGAGAGAAAAGCTGATTAATTTTTCTTAATTTATTTAATTTTTCATTCTGATAAGGTCGCAGAGTAAGTAACCCAAAGAATGATAACTGCCAGAGTAGGAGACACCACTTCGGCTATCTATCGAATAATTATATAGGGTATATTCATTACCCAATGTGTATTCCAAACTCAATTAATTTCTGAAACAGTTTTAAAAAAGCATAAAATTGAAACGTTGAAAAGTTTGTACCGTGTTCGGGGAACCGAAAAGCATTCGAGTAAACTCAATGCGGGACCAAAATAATTTGTTTGAAGCACGCAGCTCAAGAACAACGAGAGTACTCAGTTGGTATACATCAAGAATAATTAAATGTGGTATCGGGAAACGTTCATTCCGCTCGAATCGCTGCTATCGATCATTAAACTTCGTTATTCTTTCCAAAAATACTCGAATGTTCATTATAGTTTGTTAAAGTGTCAGTTCCCCAGTGGATTTAATGTCCTTTGAAGGGGTTACCAATACTCAAAACCTATAAAAAGTCTATAATAAAAAATAAACACAAATAATAAAAGTTAACTTCTTTTTATATTATGAAATGTGAAATATTGGAATGGCAATATTGTTTAACCGCTACTTTAAACTTCAGAATATTTTGAATCAATTTAACAGATTCAGGTAACACTTATTATAATTATAAGGACCAACACTTGATATTCTCCTCCTACCGTATTCATTGTTAAAACTAGACACAACTAGATCAACAGAATGTGTCGTCAGATAACCATGTGAAACCGTTTGAAATTGCAGCTTAAATGAAACTCCCACACCAGTAACAACCTTATGGAGATAAGATGTAATACACAAATAATTTAATGCTAGTAGAGGCAAAATTCCTCTCACCGCTTCTGAATACAACTCCAGAGTTGAAAATAAAAAAGGTAACTTATACACAGTCTTTAACGCTTTATTTTGTTGAGTTTGGAATTTAACCAACCTGGATCGAACAGACAGTCCATACACTCCGATACCATAAGCAAGTCGCGCATGAATATGAATATAATTTTTCCAATAAGATATCGTGGTCAATACAATCAAATGCTTTACGTAAATCCAAAAATAAAGCACCCATATATGAGCGATCTTTTAACGTCTGACTAATCATGTCGACGGTTTCCACCAATGCCACATCAGTACCAACACCACTACGAAATCCATACTGATATCTATAAAAAAAATTATTTTTCATAAGAAAATTACAGATTCTAGTATTTAACACTTTCTCAAGTATAACTTATCGAAAACGGGAAGGATTGAAATAGGCCTATAATTATTGATACCACAATTGTCACCACTCTTAAATACAGGCACAACTTTGGTCAGCTTTAAACAGTCTGGATAAATTCCAGTAGAAATATAACTATATTGAAAATATCAGACAAAACATTTTTCAGTATATGGATATTTTGTTTAAGTACTCCGCAGAACAGAAATACTATCGGGTCCGCAACCTTTATTGTTGTCAAGCTCAGCAATTAAATTGAATAACTCCATAGGCGAGGTTGGCTCCAAATACATATAATTTGATAGTCTCCTAATGGTGCCAAATTTATTGAAATCCTTGTCACTATTTAGTGAGCCCAGCAACAACGGTCCGCATTCCGCAAAATATTTATTAAAGATTTCAGTTACTTCAAATGTATCTGATTCCATTACCAAATTATCACGAATTTCAATATTTTCCGAATTACTTTTAATTCTACCAAAAAGTGAAATTATGTTTTTCCACAAATCTCTCAAATTGAGTACCCCATTAAACATCTTGTGGAAATACCTTCTTTTCGCAAAATATTTTTGTTTGGAAATATTGATCTTTATACTTAAAACTAGACAGAACGATATTATGATCACTGATCGTAGAAAAAATTGTATTATTAGTAATAGACATGATATTAGTAAAACAACTAACCACATGATCTAAAATGTTACCACTAACACTGCGAGTTTCTATAGAATTAGTTACTACAAGATTTAGATGGCTATAAGTAAATTTCTAATGTTAGTATCCTTATTTAATGGTATGTTGATATCTCCATTATAGTATCATGTTTATTATTATTATTGTCACTTAAAACAACTTCAATGCGTTCAAAAAACTGAGTGATATCTGTTCCTGGTGGCCTATATACTGCACATATTCTGGTACCGAAATTCTTTAGCTCGACCGTGATATACTGAAACTCATAAAGGCCATCGTCAATACAAACCTGAACAAAATCCAGATCGGATCTAATATACATAGCTATACCTGCACCAACTCTAGTGTCTTCCCTACAATTAAAAAAACTGGAATAATTTTTAATGTTATAAAATTGTGAGTTCCTTAATCTAAGCCAAGTTTCAGTTAATACAATAACATGAATGTCACAAGGAATTGAATCAATAACTTCTAACAAATTGTCAAATTTGGTTAAATCATTCATACTACAAATATTCAACTGGAATATGTTTATTTTTTCCATTAGACAGAGAAGATATCACAGTATTTTGACCAACTAAATCATCTATATTCAAGAAATACCTATGACATTCCTGTTTAAATTATCCACTTTGCTACCATTCATAGAGCTTACCATAATTTAAGTAAACTGTAAAAACAAAGAGAAAAGAAAATAACGTAATAGAATCAGGGATGGGCGGGGTAGATTACGCCATGTAATTTACGCGATTGTCGACACGTAGAATATTACGTAGATTACTTGGCACTATTTTTTATCAACGTCGACAATTAAGACAACGTCAATATAACCTACGATATTTTTTCATGTTGAAAATACAAATAGAAGACTGTTCGGCGGTCGTTGATATTGGATTAAAAGTGATCTTTAAAAATTGTTCGCAATTGGTTTTCGTTTACTTATGGCATTTAAGATTTATGAGCTCTAATCAAATTATAAGATTTATGGGCATTAATCATATCACAGATAGTGACCGAAAACACTTGCCAAGTTTTGTGTTGCTCTGCGTGAGTTAAGCGTATCTGATTATTTGAATATATTTTGGACTTTATGATTTGGCTATAAATAAGGTGCTACCTTAAGATATTTTTCGGTCGCCAAATGCGATTAAATATCGAATACTGGCTTACAAATTATTGCTAGAAGATGCTATATGTTATGCTATTTAAATTTAAGAAGATGTGAAGCTGTTAGTGGGTAGCGATTGTGGCATTGATCTCGGAATCCTCGTGGGTTCCCACCAATTTTTAATAATAACACCATAATGACATATACATATCAAGATGCCATTGGTTCTAATTATCCGAAATTTAATTTAATTTTAAAAAAAGCTGGGGATTCGAAAAAGTCATTCAATCATTACCATGATCATATCTAATTTGGTGTCCTAAACCTTTCCAAACCGTTTTTCAAAATATTTTTCGGTTAGCTTAGACCCATAATGACATATTGGAATATTCGGCATGATAATGTTAGCTTTCTAGGATTTTCCCAAAAAATTCGGAAAAATCATTTAATCGACATACCAAACTTGGTTGTCCTAAACCCCTTAATCCCCAATTAAATTCTTAAATAAATTTTTTTCGGATACCTTAGACCAAATGACATCTTGAAATATAAGTCTTATAGCTTCCTAGAGATTTCCCATACATGAGTTGTAGAAAATTCACATAATCGGTTAAATTATAAGATTTATGAGTTTATCCGAATATTCTTCTCACTTGCACATGTAAACATTTTTAGGATTTAAGACAAACTTTGTGATGTTTATCTTAAAAAAATCCTCAATTGGTTAGACACGTTTAAGACAAAAAGTGTTACTTGAGCTCAGACGTTTTGCAGACAATGCAGTGGAGCCACCAAATATTAATGTTGAATTTTGGAACTATGCATGCTGAATATGATGGGTCTTCATTAATTCGGTTTGCACGTCTTTGATCCACATTTAGAGGCAATACAGCGCACTGTACTAAATGTACACTGATATTTGTTGGTTCCACTGCATTATCAGCGAAATGTCTGGCTCAAGTAACGCCATACCGATACTATTAGGAATAGTCTACGTTGTCTACGATATCTACGTGGTCTACGTTGTCTACGAGTTGTCAACGCGTCGACGTACAAACTAATAGATGAGGCGTAATTGCCCATCCCTGAATAGAATGAAACAATTTCAATACTGCATTAAGAAAACGCACACCAATACCAAATTTTAATCGTATAAAAATAATTATTGTTAAGCGAATCGTTAAGCGAATTAATACAATATATTTTTGAAATCATTATATTTTCTAACCAATATGTTGTTGTTTTGGATCCACAAATACTGATAATCATGTTTAAGTTTGATTTTCTTAGCTTCAGCATACAACTTAGACTGCAATGGTGATAAATGATGTGTAACAACAATCTTTTGTTGCGAATGATGAGATGACGATAAACCCAATTCCGACAAGCATAAACTTTTTTTTAGCACGAAACTTGTTCAGGATACGGTCCTTTGTTAGTTTATTGGCCAGATTAACAACAACCTTAAATTACCATTCGCACTATTCATTTTTGGTTTAATCAATTTTGTAGACAATATATCAGTTTCAGGCACGATAACATCTATAGCTTTAAAGACACAGTTAACATGTTTCTCAAGATTATCCGCAACATCGGGCAAACCAAAAATAACTAAGTTGTTTTGGAGATTGACCCGGTTCCTTAAGTTCAATTTAGCTTCAATTTTATTTGTTTTGTACTCAAAAGCCGAACACTTAGACTGTGTCCGAAACCTGTGATAAATATTTTTTAGTACAGAATTTTGACATTTATATGCAAAAACCTCATACACCCAAATTATTATAGTCTATCGCTATCATAATTTTGACAGATCCGTGCAAATAAATTATATCATTGTTTTGTGGGCCGAGCAATAGAAAAAATATTTGTATACATATAAAATGGCGGATGGATCGGATTTTTTTGTAGTTTCTGGCGGGATGATACTATTTATAATAATTAACAGTGTTAAAGGCCATTACTGGCCCCTTACTGAATCAACAATTTGGCTCCAACAGTTTCGACCCTGAGCTTGGTCTTCATACTGTCTAAGACAATCAGAAGAGGCCAAGTCGTTCTCTACATCGTGGAGCCATCGTCGCCTGCAACGACCTCTGCGCCTACCATATGGTGGCTCTCCTTTCAGAGATCGCTGCACAATTCGTTCCGGATCAGCACGCAGAACGTGACCGAGCCAGCGCACTCGCTGGGATCTAACTTCATGTACAATATCGGGGATCTTCATCAGATCTCTGATCTCGAAATTGTACAGAGCTCGGTATGTACCATCTATTTCGCGTTTAGGGCCGTAAATCACACGCATGATTCTTCTCTCAAATGTAAGGAGCCATCTCTCGTACTCATCCGTCAGCGCCCAACTTTCACACCCAAACATAACAACGGGCCTGATCAACGCTTTGTAAAGCTTCAGCTTCACGGCACTTGATAAGTGTTTAGATTTTAGCAGTGGCCTTAGAGGATACAAAGAACGACTGCCAGCTGCCAGCCGCACTTTAATATCCTCACCCACACTGTTATCGTGAGTGATAAGAGAGCCCAAATATTTGAACCTCCTCACTCCCTCAAACGTGTGGTGGCCACTACTAAAATCTGGAGTGCCATTGTCTTTAAAACCAGAGATCAGGTATTTCGTTTTGGACTCATTGATCTGGAGTCCAACTGAAGCTGAAAACTCTACAAGCGGATCAAGTATTTCTTTCACTCCGTTGCTATTCGGTCCAATCACGCATATGTCATCTGCATATGCAAGCACTTGATTGGACTGGCGATATAAGATGTTGCGCTGAGGTGTTTCAGTTTTACGAAAGATGTACTCCAACATGAGATTAAAGAATATCGGGGACAGAGCATCTCCCTGCCGAACACCCGAGTTAACTGCAAAAATTTTCGATAGCCTGTTCTCAACCTTAACACAGCATTGAGACTGCGTCACTGTCATCCTACACAGTCGTACCAATTTTGTTGGCATTCCTAGGTATTCCAGGGCAGACCACAAACTCTCTCGATTGATCGAGTCGTAGGCCTGCCGGAAATCCAGGAACACCTGATGTACGGAGATGGATGTCTCATAATATTTAGATAGAATCATCCGCAGCGAAAAGACCTGATCAGTGACTGATCGATTCGGACGAAATCCTCCTTGATAGTCACCAACCAAGCCCTCCGCCAGAGGAGTGATTCTATCCAATACAATGTATGACAGTAACTTGTATGATGTGCAAAGGAGAGCTATACCGCGATAATTCTCACACTTCAAGCGGTCTCCCTTCTTGAAGATGGGGCATATCGCGGCCACTTTCCATTCGTCAGGCATAACTTCGGTTCGCCATACTAATCGAATAAGGTCGAAAAGACAGTTCCACAAAGTATCCCCTCCAAATATCAAGAGCTCCGAATTAATGCAGTCCACTCCGGGTGAGCGGTTTCGTTTCAATCGCTGCATGGCCTTAGTGAATTCCTCATGGGATGGATCCTCAGTGCAAATCTCCGCAGTCTGTCTTAGAGGTGGCTCAACAACAGTCTGTGACGCATGATGAACATCAAGCAGCTCTGTAAAGTGTCCACTCCATGCGTCAAGTACTGCGTCGATGTTGACACAGACGTTTCCATCCCGGTCCCGAATGGCGGTTGACGAAGGCCTGAAAGTATGGTGCAATCCAGTAATTCGTTTAAAGAAATTACGTGAACTGCGCTCATTGCTGAGTTGTTGTACTTTCAGAACCTCGGCCTTCCACCATTCTCGCTTCTTCCGTCTACAAATCCGCTTAGCTGCCCTTCTCGCCAGAGCAGCCTTGTTTTTCCTCGCGATTGTGAGACGTTGTTGCACTTCACTATGGGCTATATTTTGTTGCTCAACTGCAAGACGACACTCGTCATCAAACCAATCATTCTTTGGTCTGACTTTCACTATACCTAAAGTCTGTTGAGCAGCACTGACAACCGAAGTTTTCAGTACCTCCCAGACAGAGTTCACGCAGTCAGACTGGTAATTGGCTCCTTCAATGTTGTCGCTGACAAGATCCTGATATCGTTTCTTGTGATCTTCATTTACCAGACTTTCACAGTCGAAACGTACCATGCGGTTCGCTGTGTTCCCAGACTTGTACGAAAACTTCCATCGTAGCTTTGCAGCGACCAAATGATGATCGCTACCTACGTATTTGGTTGCTGACCGATAAGTTATCAAATCCTGCACAACCCGAGCCCGTCCTTTAGAAACTAACACATGGTCAATTTGGCTGCGGGAAGTTCCACGAGGATGTGTCCATGTCTCTAGATGTATGTTTTTGTGAGGGAAGAATGTGCTTGCTACTCTCAGATCATGAGCAATTGCAAAGTACATCATTCTCTCACCATTATCGGTCGCAGTTTCGTGTCGGGAGTACGGACCTATGTTTTCACATAAGTCGGTCTGATTTCTGCCAGCTCTAGCATTAAAGTCCCCAATTACCATTCTAACGTCGTGTTCGGGTATAGATCCCATCAGATCGTCCAAGTCATTGTAAAATGAGTCTTTATCTTGGGGCTGGCTGACTTCTGTGGGCGCATGTACACAAATTATCGACAGGTTGGCTAACTTCATGCGTAAGCGAAGCTTACACAATCGGTTATTGACTGCTTGGAAATCCAAAACAGCCTTCTTTACCTGCGGCCCAAGAAGAAATCCAGCTCCAAGATTTCCGAGATCATCTCCACTGTAGAGCAACGTATAGCCCTGGGACACATGGTCTCCACTTTTGGGCCAGCGAGTTTCTTGAAGAGCAACGAGTTCCAGCCGATACTCTTTCATGCACGTGATTAGGCCCTCCAACGCTCCTGGTTTTCTAAGTGATTGCACGTTCCACGTGCCGATCCTAAATCTCGTATCCGGGTACTTGAGCGGGGGTCCGGTGTTTTTTTGGCGGTATCCATTTTTCTTTTTGTTGATTTTATAAACATTTTATTTTTTTTACGGATGCGGGTCGTCAGCCTAGCGATCCAACCGTTTAGTCGCCTCCTACGACAAGCAAAGGATACTGTGGTGGTATTCTTGGGAAACATGTTCGTGCAATTTAGGTTTACGAGACATACTATTTATACATATATATAATTTATATGAACACAATGACACACACGACGCACACTGATTTAATGTAAAATAAAAATAATTAAAATCCCGTATTTAAAATTAATTCCAATTTTTTTATTTAATTTTTCATAAATTTTTCCATTTCGGACCATTTGGAGTCTGTCGTGAGGATAAATCCTATCTTCACCCGCCCCATTATTCTGTGAATCGTTATCCATATCGAGAAAATTATCAGGCAACATGAGTTTATTGTCCAAATGTATATTGTCTGGTAATGCTGCGAATGGATTTTTGAATCTCTCTCACCTTCTCTAAATGTCTTTGGAATCGTTCAGCAGTCTCAAGTCGTTGCCTCTTTTGCATCTCCATAATGACGCGAAGAGTTTCACACGCCTGATGTGGCCGAAATTCATTTAGCAGGTGGTGGCAGGGATGATATTTCAACATTTTCAATAGTACTTTTTCCATGCAAAAAATAGTACTTTTTCGGACACGAAAGTACTTTTCTAGACAATTTTAAATACATAAAAATTAGACATAAAATAAAGTAAATACATACGTCTATAAAATAAAAAACACAGCATTTAAGTAGTTGAAAACTCAAAATAGGAACATTTTGTAGTTTTACGAACTAATTAATTATTCTAATAATTCTTCTTCTGTTTTTTTGTCGTTAGTAAGACCTACTTTTATTCAATTATTTGGGCCTGATTGGGACATTAATCAGTTTTTGGGAAAAAAAGAACTGGAAGAATGAAATGAACGGAATGAACACCAAAAACAATCAGTGTAGTTCGAATTCGACATATTTTCACTTCAATCAACCCAATAAACACATTTTAGGGGTTCCATTAGGAATTTTGTAATATTTGAAGCTAAAAATGTACTGAATTCGACTTTTGATTTTCGAAACCAAAAAGTACAATTTTACACCTGATTGTACTAACGTACTTTTGGAAAGTCAATTGTACTGAAAAAAGTACAATTGTACTGAAAAAATCATCACTGGCGTGGTGGATGTGGACGAATAGAAGATTTAAATCTTCAATCTAAATGAAATATACTTTTAGAAATATGATCATGATTTATATAAACAAAAGGAGTCCTTCATACCTTTTCTGTTCGCCTCGGGCTGTCCGGGTAGTGAATGAGTAGGTTGGTAAGGTCCAAGAAATTTACAAATAACGAATGATTCGGTTTCTTTAATTCTTTCCGTCGATCACAATGCTGTGGATATAATCGCTGGAACCCTTGACTTTCAAGAGGTCTGATTATAGTGTCATCGTTGTTAAACGAATTGCCAAACATAGAGTATGTTTCATGGATGGGTGGTGGACGTCACGGGGCACGATTTTACGTATATTTTCCTCTGTGTATAAATTCACATACTGGGCCGGAGGTAATGGTAGCGCTATTACTTGGGCTGTTTCAGCATAAGCCATTTTTTTAACCTAATTAATTCAGGTTTTAATTGTATATAAATATTTTGATGCTTGGGTTTGCATTGCTATTTTTGGATCCATTTTATTGGAAAAAAATTTCAATGTCACTTTCAATTTTAATTTTTTATTTATCACAAACACAATTTTACACCCAACCCAACAAAATTTGTGTTAATAAAAATAATTATTCCCGTATTAAAATAAATATTAATAAAACTTCATTTAAATTAGCTTTTATTTTATAAAAATATCGACACGAATTTATTAATAACAAGAAAAACATGATTGAATAATGGCGTTTGAATAATTTGACGTTTAAAAAAAAAAACATATAGGCATTTGAGGTGGGGAGATTTATTATACATTTCGGACGGCATAATTATAGAAAATTGTGAATGTAGGGGAATAATTATCAAATAATGTCAAAATTCTGTACTAAAAAATATTTATCACAGATTTCAGACACAGTCTTAGATTCAATTACACCATTAAGGTCTTTTAACATCCGCATAATGTCAGGCAAACTGGTAGTTTACCAAACGATAAAAATTCACACTTCCACACTTCTAACCCGCCTTGCACTCGTTTGTGAAATTCTTCAGCAACATCAACACATTTCGTATGGAACTGGATTTTGCACACATTGCACTGAATACCGGTACTTCCTCGTGTGTTACCCGTAATATTTCTACTACATTTGTTACAGTTCGGCATGATAAATACGAGTATTTTCAAGTTATATTTTAATTTTACTTTTATGTACTTATTTTACAATAATTTATATTATATTAACGTTAAAATAGTACAATAATGATTAATTTACGAGATAATTTGTTTATTTTTATTTTTATTTATTTTGAAATGAAACTAAGAACAAACAGTAAATAGATGTTTTGAACGAAAATAGGTAAAGTAGATAATCTTTCAGAAATTGGCCTAATTCCGTTGCAGATGACAACATTTCAGATTTTTATCCAGAAATGATTATCCAATCCTATTTACATTTAATTTGTCAAGTTCCATGATAATCGGCCAAGAATTGGCCTAGGTCAGTTCCAGATAGCCATTTTCCAGAACATCCAAAAATCATTTTTCAATCCCATTTCCATCAAATAATTCGAAATCATTATAATCGGTATAGTAGTTCCCAAGTATTATCTTTTTCGGTTATTTGTCATTTCGGTGAATTGTCGTTTTCGGTGAATGGTTGATTTCGGTGAATTGTCGTTTTCGGCGAATTGTCGTTTTCGGTGAATTGTTGTTTTCGGTGAATAGTCGTTTTTGGCGAATTGTCGTTTTCGGCGAATTGTCGTTTTCGATGAATTGTCGTTTTCGGTGAATAGTCATTTTTGGTGAATTGTCTTTCCGTGAATTGTCGTAGAACCTATCTGGGGATGACATCACTGATAAATTGAACAATAAAAGATTTTTATATGTTGGCAGTATGTAAAGTGCAGGCCCATAGAAAGTTCTTGTTAAAAATAAAATTGTGTCTAAATGCTACGAACTTCCCGAACAACCTTATAAATATTTTATTTAGATGAAAATTGTAAAAATATTTCAGAGCTCAACCACACAGTTCTTTAAAATGGACTTTAGTGAACTTGACTCGTTTTGGATACACATGGGCTCGCTGACCTTATGGATATAATTTATTGTTACTATATTATAAATCATCAACACTATTAATTAAATTAATTTGGAATATAAAACAAAATGTTCCTATAGAAAAAAAAACATAAAAATTTTAAAAGTAAATTGCAAAATTTAAAAACAAAAACAATGCAATAGTAACCATTTTTTAAAATTTATTATAAACAAACAAATTTTTTGTTTTATCTATTTCTGAAGAAAAAAATAAAATAAATTATAAAATTAAAAATAAATTGTTTTTTTTTTATTTATTTTTGTTAATAAATTTTGAGTTAATTTTTTTTTTTTGTATGATAGGTAGGTATAGAAATAAAAACTTGACCTGACAACTTAGAAAATTGTTTGGAGTTTTTTTTTTGTTGTTTCGTTGATTCCGTGACGATCGTAAACTTTGGAGAATCAGGTAAGAAACAAAAAAATTACAGTTTTTATTTTTACAATTTGGTTTCTTGAAACAACGAGGTAAGTAAACTTTTTCTTCTTTTTTTTCGATTTTATGACCAGTCGTGCGGTCGCATCTCTGAACTGGGGTTGTATACATTGATCGCTACTATATGAATGTTTCAACTGTACGATTCGATGTACATGGAATAGAAACAACAACTGATAAAAAAAAATTCTTACAAAAAAAAAACATTTTGTTAAGATTAAAGATGAACAGGTGTATCTATTTATTCTATCGCGCGCAACAATCTATTTTTGCAATATAGGTAGGTATACATATATAGATACGATAGTGTAGTGGAAAAAAAACTGTTTGTATAAAAAAACCGGATAAACCGTTTATATGTGATAAAATCAAATAATTTCTACTTTGGTTGATTGATTCACAATGAAGAAAATTACGAAAATGTATTTGGTGTAATCTAGAGCGGACGGACGGACATTCGAATGACCATACACCATGTGGTAGAGATTATATCCTATGCCTACATGTATATATATGTTAAAAATCGCATTATTTGAGACGTATTTTTTATTGTGCTGTACTAAAGTACAGATGTCATCATTTTATCAACAACAAAAAAAATGTCATAAGTTAGTTGAAAAAAAAAAAAAAAATTAAATGAAAATAAGACGTGTGGGCTTAAAGAATGTATTACTGGAACCCTAAACATTGGCGATTGCGTTCGCATAATTTATTTTTATTCGAATTATTGTGGCTAACACCGGCCCGTGCTCACGTACTCGGACACGAGATTTAGGATCGGCACGTGGAACTTGCAGTCAATTAGGAAACCAGGAGCGTTGGAAGACAGCATCGGCTGGAATTCATTGGTCTTCAAGAGACTCGCTATCCTTGGAGTGGAGATCATGTGTCCCGGGGCTATGCCTACATTGCTCTACAGTGGAGATGACTTTGAATATCTTGGAGCTATATTTCTTCTTGGGCAGTAGGTAAAGAATGCTGCAGGCAGTCAATAACTGATTGTGTGAGCTTCGCTTGCGCATGAAATTATCAAACCTGTAAAATTAGGGTGGGCCCGGGTTGTAGAGGATGTGAATACTTATCGGTCAGCAACCAAATACATAGGCAGCGATCATCATTTGGTCGCTGCAAAGTTATGATGGAAGTTTTCGTACAAATCGGGGAACACAGCGAAACGCATGGGGCGTTTCGACTGTGAATGTCTGATCATAGAAGATAAAAAGAAACGGTATCAGGACAAAATTGAGGAAGCTATTTGCTCTACTTGTATTCGTTGGCTATAATTGGTGTTCTACAGGATTCTCAATTTTGACTGTCAATACGAGAAGTAATCTGTTTCTTCATATAGAATAAAATAAACCTTATATTAAATTAATGTTCACGTATCATTACCTCAGTTCTTCGGATTCTAAGAAGAGTACAACTACAAATATTTTTTGCTTACATGTTTTGAATGAACTATTTTCTTTTTACATTTAATGGTCTCGAGATCATAGCAACTTAGACTAATCTTATACGTTTTATCACCATAATCTTTTTTAGCGATGGCACCTATAATTAACATTTATCGCCTATACCCAGTAATTAAATCGTTTTATGGCGTAAAAGAATTTAAAAACAGTATATTTTAATATTTTTTTCGCAAAAAATACCAATCAAAAACTCAATTATAATGTCATCATTAGCATATTTTTCTCCTGGGTTAATTGACAAAACACTTAATTGATGTAACGTTGGAAAACGGACGGTTAATTACAGAATACAAACTAAACACAATTTTTCAACGGTACGTCAATAAATTAAATATACCTAAGGTTTTGTTTAAAAATATGCTTTCATCTAGGGGTAAGAAGCTAACAAATATGTATTTAGTTTTAATTATTTGGAAATCTTAAAATTAGTCTGATATTAAATATACGCAGCAGAGCGCACCAAAAATAAAATATTTTGTTAAATTTTGACAACATATTTTGGAACGCGAGACTGAATGATCATCGGTCCCATATCAATCACAATTAAGAATTACATCAGGATAAATATTTGTCACAAATTGTGGCATGGAGGGAGTGTGTCTAAATTTTCTAAAAGGATTTATACATCACATATGGATCAAATTCGATTTTATTATTATAAACCGATCAAATTTTTTAAATATGTACTTATCGCCATCAAAAATTGTACATTAAAACATAAAACTACTTAGTTTTCACGATTTTGCTGGCCGCAACAATCTGACATTCGCAACAATGCAGACAGAAAAAAAGATTTAGTCATTAATTCGGTTTTATTTTGTTTTGCAATTTAACTGCACACTGTACAGAATGGAACGAGATTCAATTCACAAGCAACTCAATGTTGCACAAAAACCTACATACATATGTATATACTAAAGCTGAGCTTTCCAGTAAGTTGCATAAATTTGTCTGATAAATTATATATTTTATTCGTTAGAAAACTACTGTAATGAAATAGGCGAGGTCAGAAACAAGAACCATTGATCGGTTACCTCAGAACGGTAGACCAAAATTTTTAAATGTAGTTCAACAAGAAAATATTGTAGAGGAGTTTACTCTGAATCTATTTATGACTGCAGCTGCAACTGGGCCGGCATATAACGTCTCTGTAGTAACTATTTCGCGAACATTAATTAATAGACGCTGGAATTCAACATCGAATTCCAGGTCAAAAACAAATTTTAACTAACGCACATCGAGCAGCGCGACTTTAGCTTTTGCAGAAGATAATTTAAACATGGACTGGGAAAAAGTTTTAGGTCCGATCATCATGCTAAGCTGCACTATTGTATCGCCCAAACAAAATGAGATAGATGGTCAAATCAAATCGGACCTGTGGCCGTGCGTCCTCGAATTGGCTGGTAAAATGGCGTAAGGCAAGGACGCAAATAAGCGAACTGCGAAATAGCCGGGAGAGCCTTGAGCCCCCGAACAAGTAGAGATCATTAAATATTGAAAAAAACATCCAAAGAACAAGAATAAGTAGCCAAGTATCCTGTGGAGTGTGGAGATGGATAAATGCAGGTGGCGTCGGTGAGTTATGCAAAATTTCACAACACATGAACGGTCGGGAATATCTGGCAATTAAAATTCATCCAAACAAAACAACGGGCCTGATCAACGCTTTGTAAAGCTTCTGCCTCACGGCATAAGTGTTTAGATTGTAGCAGTGGCCTTAGAAAATACAAGGCACGACTGCCAGCTGCGCACTTTAATATTCTCACCCCCACTGTTTTCGTAAGTGATAAGAGGACCCAAATGTTTGAACCTCCTCACTCCCTCGAACGTGTGGTGGCCACTACTAAAATCTGGTGTGCCATGACTCACTGATATGAAGTCCAACTGAAGCTGAAAATTTTACAAGCGGATCAAGTATTTCTTTCACTCCGTTGCTATTCAGTCCAAGCACGCATATGTCATCTGCATATGCAAGCACCTGATTCAACTGGCGATATAAGATGTTGCGCTGAGGTGTTTCAGTTTTACGAAAGATGTACTCCAACATGAGATTGAAGAGTATCGGGGACAGAGCAAATCCCTGCCGAACACCCGAGTTAACCGCAAAAATTGTCGATAGCCTGTTCTCAACTTTAACACAGCATTGAGACTTACTCATTGTCATCCTACACATAGTCGTACCAATTTGGTTGGCATTCCTAGGTATTCCAGGGCAGACCACAAACTCTCTCGATTGATCGGGTTGTAGGCCTGCCGTAAATCCATGAACGCACCTGATGTACGGGGATGATTGTCTCATAATATTTAAATAGAATTATTAGAGGTGGCCCAACAACAGTCTGTGACGCGTGATGAACATCAAGCAGATCAGTAAAGTATCCACTCCATGCGTCAGGTACTGCGTCGATGTTGACACAGAGGTTTCCATTCCGGTCCCGAATGGCGGTAGATTTATGCCTGAAGGTATGGTGCAGTCCAGTAATTCCTTTAAAGAAATTACGCCAACTGCTGTTAATTAAAAATAGAGTTGTCGCAAAACTATACAATATATTAAGGAGCCTCCATAATTTTTAAAATGCAAATACTTTAAATTGTGCACCACTCATTGAAACCATTTTGGGATTTTACAAAGCGTTCGACGTGAGGAGATACCTTAACCGGTATACGTTATCCCAGTTACATCATCTTAAAAAACGCTCTAGTAGTCGAACAGACGGAAAGCGTGATAAATCAGAAATTACTCACAGAACATCAAGCCACCGAGTTTTCCCTCCCTCTTTGAGCAATTCGTAAAGAAGTTTATAATTACTAAATTCGGACCTGTATCCCTAAACCAGTCGTCTCTGGAAATTCATATTAAAATATAATGCCGGGATGGTGTAGTCGGTTGTTTCAGATAGACAGAATAGATGGAGGTGGATTTCAATCTGATAGTAGTACATACTGTCATCTGTTTATATATACCAAAAGGAGCTCTAGCAGCGCTGAGCCACATATAGAGACTGGTGTTCTCTGAATCTTCGTCAGAAACTTCTGGTTGGCACTTTTGCCCAGAGCAGGCCATAAGACCGTAATCTCAAAAATTCGGTATAGAGCCAGTAAATGATGCGGGCTACAGTTTCCATCCCTTTCTATAATAGTAGTTTGCACAAGTAAGTGCACAAGTAGTGCTTCGCTTTATCTGTGAATATAGGAATCATCCATCATTAAAAACACTACCATACAAAATACAAACAACCAATAAATCGATTAGGGAAACGGTAATGAATCCAGCCAATGGTAGGAGACGTCATAGATGGATCCAAGAATTAACCATAGACAAGAAACGCAAATCGAAAACGGACACGGATATTCTCTTACAATTGGTGTAATTCCAGAAATGTACCTAACAAACCTGCAATTATGTTCAAACACAGAAAATACGTGACAGAACAGACGAGAAGCTCAGAACGGCCAGGACACTTACATAAAAGACATAAGCCAACAGAATGATTTATATCAGTGAAACCAGGCCCCTCAATCGACATCAGGGATGGGCGAGGTATATTACGCCATGTAGTCTACGCAGTTTTCGACTTAAAATATAACGTAGATTACTTGGCAGTATTTTTTGTCAACATCGAGAATTAAAATATTGTCAACAACTTACGATATTTTAGCGATTTGAAATTGAATGTGCCAGTTCATTGGTGTATTTTGTAAAAGCGTTCGTCTATAGAGGCGATTTTTGTATTTGTTTCTTTTTGACAAATGACGTATGAGTGGTGTCAAACTGGCATAGTATTTTTATTCAGTATTGCGTTTGCCTTTTCATCATGGAAAGACTGAGCTCGCCACATCGTCTTAGCGTTTCGTGCGCTTAGACCAAGTTACGGTTGATATAAGCGGCCTATCAAGACCATTATTTGGAATACCATCGAAAAGTCTCGACCACAGATTACGACCAAATAAACGGTGTGGTTTATGGACCTGTGAAATCATCGGTCCATATTTCTTAAAAATGATGATGGCCGGAACGTACCTGTGAATAGCGCGTGTTATCGCCCCATGATAACGGATTTAATCTTGTTGGCGCGCAATTAATTTTACGGTTCGGATCGATGAATTTGCTATTTATAGTAATCTTTACAAAATAAATGGCAAGAAATGTTCTGTCAATAATGATAATAAAGTTTCCATACGATTAAATTGAGTTTTTGAGATTTTAGAACTGTTGCACAAATCACCTCTAGATTTCGTTATTACGGATTAAATCCGATATGACGTTTGCACCAAAAAGGTTTCCATTAACGCATTCGCCATTCTTCTTCAGCACTCTTTCCACTATAGCCAAACATTTTTCGATAGGTCGAAAACCTATGTGGACTTTGAGATAACATTGATTTGATTAAACTCTTACAAATTTATTGCGTGTGAACTAGCTAAATCGCCAAAACTTTACATGAAATGTGACATAAACCTGGCTCCACAACTGCAAATTGCTAGCCAAATCATACTTTTTTGCAAATATATTTAAATTGAAGAGCTTATACTTACCAGGAGGTCATCAATGACATGTCAACTATTCAATTGTCGACGTCTCGATTTAAAACCACAAAATGTCATCAATGTCGAATATGTCAACAATGTCAACAATAAATAATTTTTTGATATTCAAATGTTTTTAATTGAATTTTATTTTAATTTCATAGAACATAGAAGTAAACTGAGGATAAACTGAGCTATAGGATCAAATAATTTTAAATTTTCATCACACCTGCCGATAAATTGATCATCGAAAATGAGCTGTTTTACGTGCTGCTTGATGTTACTATTGTCGGCAGTATTCTTTTCATAAAACATAGATTGTTTACATAGACAGTTATTTGACCGATCTGTTTGATTGTTATCTGAGAGTAAATATCTTTAGATAACAAATTGCCACAGTCGCTATTGCAAGTCGTGTGCCAATGGAAGCTCAACCTTCCCATTTTCATCATATTTGCGCGCATTGTTTGATACAACGGCATAAATATGAGTTTTATATATATTTCAAGAGCTAGTTCAGTTGATTCCAATACCACGTAAGCCAACGCTTCACCTGTTTCAGACTCTGTTGTGAAATCCCACGCATTTAAGAAAGCCTTTTTATCGGTTGTATTATGGATCATCATTACAACGGTTTTTGAATTATTGGCCGTATTTTTCCATCCGTCAATAACCAGAACCGAATTTTTATTGCAATTTGCGGATATATTATGTACAGATTTATCATACAATTAATTGAGCATTTTTGATGAAAGTGGTTGTCGCCCAGGTATTTTATCGGCGCAGCTCCTCGTAATGCTCTGATAAAATGAAATATTGCATCCAAAGAAGAATTTAGCCAGCCATTCATTTATCTTTCTGTCCTCGTCTTTAGTAAGGCTGTGAACAAATCCGGTAACTTTTATAGCCTTCCTCAATTCGTTTTACCATGTAGTGTGGTGTATAAAGTTTTCACACTTCTTCTGAGTTGTAAATTGTTAGATCTGTGACAAGTGAATATCATCAAGTTATTCAACAATTCCATGAATGCTCACTGATTCACCATTTGCCAGTTCGACTCAACTCTTATAAGATTCATCAAATTCAGTGAAAAAATCTTTATTGTTGACAACATGTTTCGTTGCTCCTGAGTCGATGATCGATCCCTTCTTTTGATTGTTACCAATCGAAAACATAAAATCCGAATTTTGAATTGTATTCAGCTTATCCGTTGATTACCATTGGTGTTCTTTTTGCCTGTATTATACCGCTATTCCTTTTTGCATGCCATTCCTTATACATACTTTGGGCAATCTTTCTTTTGATGATTAGGTTTCTTGCAGAACAAACAAACACCAACTTTTGCTACTGTTTTCATAACTGAATCTCTCGAAGTTCCATCTCTCTGTACACGCCTCTCGTATTCAGCAATCACATGCTGTTTTACCACATCAAGTGTGATATCATCACGCGCTCCAAGTCCAGAAATCATTGTATCGTAACTTTCAGGCAAACTACCGAGTAAAAATATTTTTGCAAACAAAGTTGCCAATGTATCTTCACCAAGATCGCTCATGTGTGCTTTCGCATCACCACCTTCATCGAATTTCAATGCACAAATTGATCGCACCAAGTAAGCCTTGTTAGCAAGTGTACTCGTCTCATGGTAATTTTTTAACCCGTCCCATATTGTCCTTGCTGTATCTGCCATACGAATATGTGCCAATTGATCGTCTTCAACCGACTAACCGATTGTGCCTCTCGCCTCAATTTCTTCCTGCATCGCAGTAAGCCATTGCAATTTATCGTCACTTTTGATGGCTTCATCGTAATTCTTTGGTTCATTTAATTCTCTAACTACATTTATTTCATTAATCAAATGCTTCGCTGGCACGCCCTTTGTTATTCTTTGTGAAACACGTACCGCTGGTTGAACTTGGTCATTTTGTTGTTCATTTACTTGTGTTTCTGTTGAAACCACCTCCTCCTCAGCGTTTACATATTCACTGATACTGTCATCAATGTTTACTTCATTGTCAACGTTTAGCTCATCCTGAACCGATAAAACATCGACTTGATCAACGTCATGTTTTTGTCTTTCACCCAAATCAATTGAATTTTTGCTGTCTATCGTACTTGGTGTACCGAAACGAACATCTCGACTGACTACTACTTTCTTCGTTGAAGGAAAATCATCTGGTTTTATGCCATTCCACCGTTCATATGGTGTCATGTTCGTTGTTCTTGTTATGCTGTTGTTTTTGTTATGTTGAGTCGCTGTACGCATAGGTCCGCAAACGTCCGTATATATGTATTAAATCCAATACCGCTGATGACTCATTCGCTGATTTCTTTGGAAACGGTGGCCGTGTCATTTTTCCTTTCATGCACACATCGCAAACTTCCTTTAATCAAATGCTTAATTGTGTTAAATGTTAACGGTCGAATCTTATTTACAAATAAGCAATAGATGTGCAAAACAAAATGTGCAAGGAACACACAAACAATCAACCGCAACAAAGAAAAACTCAGAACCAATCATACAATACAAAATCTACTTCAAATCACAGAACCCGAATCAATCATCACCCAATAATTTAATAGACTCTGGTACAGATATCGCTCGTAAAAATTATTCCAATTAGTTCTCATCTGTTGCTTCGGAACAGTAGGTTAAATGCACAGAGCATATTTCATGTTTACCACATTTGAAGCCACCACCCTCCAGTTTTTGCAACAGGTTGTTTATGACCAAATTCTAAAGTAAGGAGGACAAGACGTGGTGTACCTCTACTTACAAAATTTCCACGGTGTCACATACGAAATTGGAAGATTATATGCGTCATTTCAATTCACAGTCAAGCCAATCACATGGCTGTGTTACTATAGCGCTAGTTTAAGTTCTATATACCATACAAATTTTTTTGTGATTGTGTCACTACCCTCTATGTACAAAAATTAGGTCACCACATTTCCACTTTGACCACGTTTGTATACAAGAATATTAATCCATTATTTAAAATTATAACAATCAATCGTACAAGTAAAAGCAAAAAACTATTTTTTTTTAAAACAGTTACATTAATTTTTTTGTTTTAACACCTTACCCTACAATTACTTTAGTTATAATAATTAACTTATGGACATGCCGCGCGCGCATATACGACTAAAATTGGTAACGTTCTCTATAATTATAAATATTTTCTTAATGACAAAGCACAAATTATTTATAATAATAACGATAATTAAATTAATAAAAATTTTATTCAATTCCGCACCAAGGCTAAAATTGGTTTTGTTTTGTAAAGACACAAATTACATATTTTATCGTATACTTGGTATCTATAAGACTGTTATAAGCACAGTAGTTTTTATTTATTTTTAGTTTCGTTTTGTCTAAAATTAAAATTAATTTTAATTTTATCATTCTAAATATAAATTTTATATAAATTAATTGTAATGAAATGGTAATTGAAAACTATATTCGTATACTAGTTGATTGTGTGCGAGCTACATAGCTTAGTGTTTTAGTCTATATACTCTAATGTAAGTCTATGTTGTGTTGGAGACTCAAAAATAAATAAAAAATTAAAATTTATTGAATTTTCTATTTTTAATTTTAATTTTTTTTTTGTCTTCAAGATCTACATGTATACACATACGATTCGTAATACACTCTCTTGTTGCTGTTTTTTTTTTTATTGTATCTGTGTAAAATGGTTAGACTATGGGGGGTTTCCTATTGTTGTTCTATTACACAAGAAAACAACAGTCGAGCGATTTAAAAGAAAAATATACGAAACCAGCAGGAATTTTGTATAAATATTGTTATAGATTTTTACCAAGAGAGATTTGTATAATAAAATTTAAAATGAAAATTAAATTAAGAAGAAATTTGGTTTAGACACACACACACACACATATTGTACGTTGTTGCCATTTGACACAATTTTTCAAATTGTTGTTATTTTTGTATACATACGATTGAATTAAATTGCATAACATATATGCGGGTGGGTGACTTCCAGATGCATTCAGATTATCTATTAAATACCTGCAGAAACAACTATTTTCGATTTCACTATATTTTTTATTTATAACACTTATATATGTCTTAATAAATTGTGTATCTAAATTATCTAATTATGTCATCGAATCTCTGATACAGCATTTATTATATGCTACATCCAAACCAATATATAAACTTTTTTTTAATTAGTCTAAATGACAATTTAATTAAAATAAATTTCAATTTGATGGAAGAATTTATGCGGCTGAAATTTAGAAATTAGATTACACCATTAATTTATTGTATTATAATGTATGTATATATATACATACTTATGTCACCAACTCGTACCATATGTGTGTTGTGGCACAAGCTATTAAAACAATTTTTTTTTTTTTATTGATAACTTAATTAACGCACATCTTAATTAATCCCTACGAAATGATAATGGACTGTGTGTTACGTAATTAAACTTATTTATCAAGTTTTGTTGGCATCTTTGTTTTAAAAACATTTTTAAATGCAACACCCATACATATCATGCCCTTGCCATATAGTGTGTATAATAAAGAAAATTTGTTTACATAACAGTGATGCTCATTTTTAATGTTCTACCCACAATAAAAATATATTCAGGCACATAAAACTAAAATCTGAGGGGGTGAGTGGCAGAGACAGTTATAAGCGGTAGGCGATTTCATCATAGAAGTCAAGGAATATTGTGCAGGGTTAGTACTTGGATGGGTGACCGCTTGGAAACATCACAGAAGAAAAAGGAAAAATACACAAAAAATCAAAAAAAAAAAAAAAACCTACCCCCTGGTAGGCCAGTATGCCTTATCCAGCAGCCCTGGAAACTGGCTAGGATTCAATGGACCAATCATTCATTAATCTGAATTAAAAAAATGATTACAGAAACGAACACTAAAAGAAACAACACAAACCGCAAAACACAAATATCGACCCTTGGCTATATCGTACACGGACACGAAATGGACATTGGAACATCAGAACTCTAACGGAAACATCAAGGCTGGCACAAGTAGAGAAGGAAATGAAACGTTACAATATCGAAATTCTAGGACTTAGTGAAGTTAGATGGAAAAACAGTGGCGAAATTAACACAAACGAAGGCAACTACCTGATATTCTCTGGACGAGATGATACACATGAACAAGGCGTGGGAATATTAACAACAGCGAAATCAAAGAAATCATTAATGGAATGGATACCAGTCAATAGTAGAATAATTGTGGCAATATTCCACTCAAAAATAAGAAACACAACCATCATCCAGTGCTATGCTCCAACAGAAGATACAGATGAAACAAGAAAAGATGAGTTCTACGAACAACTACAATCCACAATAGCAAGAACGCACAGAAATGACGTGGAAATTATTCAAGGAGATTTTAACGCCAAAATTGGCACTGACAATACTGACCTGACAACCGTCATGGGTAAAGAAGCACTGAACTCTGTACGAAACAAAGAAAGAAGACCTAAGAGAATATAAAAATTGGCGAGGCATATCACTACTCAATACAACAATAAAGGTGTTAGCAATGAGAATCCTCGACACAATATCACCTACGATCAATTCGAAATTGAGGAAAGAATAAGCTGGCGTCAGACCGGGAGGTAGTTGCATTGACCATATAAATACGATCCGCATCATCATTGAACAGTCCAATGATTGGAACTCCCCACTATACCTACTCTTCGTGGACTTTGAGCGTGCATTCGATACAATACATAGAAACGCAATATGGAAGACACTTTGTGAAAGGGGCATCCCAAATAAGATTATCGAACTCGTACAAGAGATGTACCATGATGCAGGTAACCGAGTTCAATACAAGAGCAAGCAAAGTGATGCATATTACAATAGCAATGGAGTAAGACAGGGATGCGTACTTTCCCCACTACTATTCCTACTAGTATTAGATAGTCTCATGCGGAAAATGGACCACAAATCGCCCAATGGCATCCAATGGGGACTAACAGGAAAACTTCACGATTTAGATTACGTTAATGATATGTGCCTGCTAACACATAAATACACGGACATGCAGCAGAAAATAGAACAGCTATCGGACTTAGCGAAAGAAGTTGGTCTAAAAATAAACATTACGAAAACCAAGACGATGAGGATAAATACTACGATAACCACACCAATAAGCGTCAACCAGCAAAATATAGAAAATGTAAAGGAATTCGTATACTTAGGTTGTACACTAGCAGAAACAGGCGGAACCGAGGAAGACATTAACAAGCGCATAAACAAAGCCAGAACGTGTGTAAAATCAGTACTCCTATATGGCTGCGAAACGTAGAAGCAAAATCGGCAGATTACGAACAAACTACAAGTATGTGTCAATAAATGTCTAAGAAGAATACTAAAGTGCTTCTGGCCCAATATCATATCAAATGCGGAACTCCATAGAGTAAATATGGAAAATGAAATAAGGAAACGTAAGTGGAGATGGATCGGACATACACTAAGAAAACCAGCAAGTGACGTAATACGCATGGCCTTAGAATGGAACCCTCAAGGGAAAAGGAAGGTTGGACGTCCACCTGTAACGTGGAAACGAACGGTGCCAGCGGAAGCGAAACATCTCGGCAAATCATGGAAGGAAATTAAAACAGTAGCAGCCAATAGAGTTAGATGGTCCCACCTATAGTAGACGCCCTATGCACCTAAATTGGAGATAAAGGTTAAAAAAAAAAAAAAAAAAAAAACTAAAATCTTCCGATGTACTAATACACATCTTAGGGAATTACCTAAGTTTGCAGAGACGTAGTCAAATAAGCAATAATATTTTATTTAGGAATGCTTGGCAACATGATTAAAGCAAATGTCTTCATCTGCTACAGTATTCTTTTTTTTTGGCTTGGCAGTGGTAGCCGACTTTTGTAAATCTTGAACGCTAACTTTATTAAATGCGTGGGTGTTCAAAATACTCAAATAATTATTTACTGAATCTCTAAGTTACAATATAGTTACTATATACAGTGACCTGGTTTCAGTTCTCCTCTCTGGAGCTATTTCGAATTTAAAAGTTTAACTCATTCGTTCTCCAAAGTAGGGTAATGCTTTGAAGGAGGGAAAATTTTCGACTTTATAGTAATGGTAGACAAATTAAAATAGTTTATAATGCGCCAATAAAAATCTCTAATAGCTCCGGACCGAATTACCCGGGAACTCCCGCTTCTTCAACGGAACAAAGGAGTTTGAAACATCGATTTTTAGATATTAGTTACCAAATCTTTAAGTCCTTACACAAATCGCCCGATCCTGATAATGTTTGTCCAGCTTGAATAACAAGGTTCTAAAATTTTTAATAACGTGCATTCGTTTCACAATATTTTAAGGCTTATTAGATTTAGGGCATAACCCAAAAATATTGCATAAAGCTTATGATGTATTTATACCCAGAACGAGTTAAGGTACGAAATAGAATTTAATTCAGGCCAATTGCCTCAACTCTGACATTCACGTCAGTTTTGTAATGTAACAAATTGATAAAATGTAGCAAACGCAAGAAGCAATATAAAATCCAACATATAACGCATGTCCAAAGCACGCAACTGTTGTAACGAAGACGATACCGATGATCGCAAGAGATGCAAATTGTTTCAGTTTTATCAGGATCGGTCACCGGGCAGATTAAATCATCACTTGACCACTGAATTCTTGTTATAGCGAATACAAAAGCTATTTGTGAATTTATGGATTTTGCTATATGTGAATTTATAGATTTTGAGGCACAAGAATTCATTATTCATAAGTGGCGATATACTAAGAAATTTTAAGGTGTATATTAAATAAGGTTTAGACGTTGTAATTCATCACCACACAAATTGTCGCAGTAAAAGCGGAATATGGGAATAAATACTTAATCGGTTCTGGTACCAAGCTAACTGGGACACCTCCGATCGAATCAATATTCGAATAAGCTTGGGAATCATCGCTGATCGATTCCATTATTAGTATAGATTCCGAATTTGATGACACGCAACTTTGTTATGTCAACGAGCTTAGCCCGGATAACTTAAGAGTGGTTGGGCGCGGTTAAACATTCACGTTCCAAAAGATAAATTCTATCTTAAATTTTCACTCTTCGTTCAATACCCAAACATACTGCATTTTTGATGTAGATCAGTTAATTCTATGCAAGCCGCTTGTGGTTCGCACAGTATAACGCTGGGATCTTATTCTTAATATTATAGTGAGCGAACCAAATGAAGGCGCGTATTGTTCCAACACTTGAATGCAATTCAAACAAAAATATATGTATAGGGAAATCGAAGGTATGGTCGTTATGGATATAACAGACAAATCTTGATCGCCTCAAACAGAGTGGTAAAGAAAAGAAATGAGACATTTCGGTTGTGTCTCGATGCGCGGAAATTGAACAAAGACGCAAACCGATTGCCGTTCATCGAAAGGTTGCTTAGTAGATTGGATCAAACGAGATAAATTTTGTGTCTGAAATTAAAGGATGTCTTCTGGCAGGTTCGTTTGGTTATCGATTCAGAGTGAGAAGTATAAGCATTTACAGTCCCGGGGTTATGTATTTATGTAATTTTAAGGTTATGTATTTCGGACTTTGTAATGCGCCTTAAACCTTGTATAAGTTAATGGACAAGGTATGAGCAAGATATTATGATGATTTGAAAACGAAAGCTTAAATAAATTTCCGATGATAGATATCGACTACTTTGGATAAGTAGTTGAAGAGGGAGAATGCCAACTTATTGGTAATAATAAGTGCAATTCAATGATGACTGAGGTAAATAATCCCGAAACTAGTCCGATTGATGTCGACTAAGTCCTAGACTTACATCAAATTAATTATTATATTGAGTGTTAGTCGTTCCTTACCTGTACAGTAAAGACAGTCTAGAAACTACCAAGATTTATTGACTGTTAAATTTTGACTTCGCGATTTCCAAGTGGATTGTATTATAGTACATATGGAGGCTGGGTCTAACAGATTAAGTCCCATAGAATTTCTTTTAGCCATTTTTTCCCATCAAGAATCATTTAAAATATCAATTCCATAAATTACCGCATTGGGCATATAATCTATTGGCTATTTGCACGTTGCATATATCAACACCACACAAAGTGTCACAGCAAAACTGCGACATGGAATAAATACTTAGTACTTCATTTCCAGTTCCAACCTCAATCAGTTCAGACACCAAGTCAATGTATGGACACCTTCAGTCGAATCGACATTCGAATAAACTAGGTAACCATCGGTGATCGATTCCTTTATTAGTATCTAATTTGACGACATGCAACTTTATTATGTACAGGAAAATCGAAGTAGTGATAAAGAAAAAAAAAAGGGAAATTTCAGTTGTTTACCACTATATAGTGGCACTAATATACGTTAATGCCACTATATAACTTCCGATACACGGAAGTTATATAGTGGCACTAACAAAGATGTAAACCCATTGCCGTTGATCGAATGGTTGTGTAGAAGATTGGATCAAACCAGATACATTTCGTGTCTTGATTTAAAGGATACCGTCTAGCAGGTTATTTTGATTACCGTTTCGGAGAGAGAAGTTTAAGCATTTGCAGTCCCGGGTTTACTTTAATTCTAAAAAGTACAACGCACACATAAGCCATTAATTCCATGTCAGTGAACCAATTTTCGGGTAAATTATTTAGTTCAATAATTCTGCAAAAGTTGGGTAAAGTTAAAAGTTTATTATTTTTTTGAGTTTGCAGGTGAGAACCGCCCAGTTACGCTATTGCATTAATAGAAAACATGCCACAATTGATTTTATATGGAGATTATGATGAAACCAAATCAAACATACGATTTACGCTGCCCATATAATTTAATTGAGTTATTTCCAACAAAAACCCACGGTTGAGATACAGAAGCAGAGTTGATTGCGATTCTATTTTGGTTGGACTGTGGCAATAATTCACAAATATTTAATTATGTTTATGATTAACTTAACACAACGAATACCCGCAGAAATACGGGAATTTAAAAATAAATTAATAAATTCATACCAACAATCTCTCACCTACGATAAAGATAATGATTAGTCATTGTGGAAAGCAACCAAATATTTGAAAAGGCCAGTTATGCACATACCACCAATAAAACAAATAATGGTCGCCCGGCTAAAACCAAAGATAAAAAAGGAGAAAGCCCAATTTAATAACACTTATTTAACGGGATCTATTGATTGAAAGCCATACAACTATCCTGAGACAGGAAATCCCATTAACTTATGCTAAAGAAGTGGAACAAGAAATAAAGAACCATGTAGTACTTACAAAATCACCAGGATATGACTTGATAACTGGAGAGATTCTCAAACAACTACCTAATAAAGCTTTTAAAAATTATCGGACATGATTAATGCTTCCTTCAGATTTCGTTATGTCGCTTTATGTAAAAAACTTGTGGAAGTAATAACGACACCTAAACCAGGTAAGCCACCAAGTGAATTAACCTCGTAAAGGCCAATATCACTTCTTCCAATTATGTCATAACTTTTTGAGGGACTATCATTAAAACGAATTAAACCAGAAATTGTAAAAGCAGGAGCTGTTCCGACCCATAAGTTTGGGTTTAGAAAGAAACACTCCACGATCGATCAAGTCCATAGAATAACAGTTTAGAAAATCCTTAGAGGAAAAAAAAATTGTTCAGCCATATTTCTGGACATAGCGCAGGCATTTGACAAAGTCTGGATAGATGGTTTAATATTTAAATTGGAGAAATTTCTGCCATTTGAGTATTGCGAATTGCTAAAGTCATACCTGAAAAGAAGATACTTTAGATTTAAACAGGAATGAGTTTACTCCAGCAAAAAAGAAGCTAAAGCAGGAGTACTGCAGGGGAATGTCTTACGGCCATTCCTTTTTGTACTGTTTACAAGTGACTTACCGCAGACGAACAATACAACTATTGCCACGTTTGCAGATTACACTGCAATTCTAGCTGTTGGTGACACAATCGGTGAAGTCACATTCAAACTACAAATAGTCATAAATAATATACAACATTGGCTAGCTAAGTGGAGAATTAAAGCAAATAAGTCGAAGTCTACTCAAATTAACTTTATACTAATAGATCAATAAAACCTGTGACGCTCAATAATATTCCTCTACCACATGCAAATCAAGCAAAATCCTTTGGTATGAACGTATTGATGGTGTATTGATGCAAAGTTAAAGTGGAAAGTACACGGGAAAAAGAAAGCAGAAGAGCTTTAATTAAAATATAGAAAAATGTACTGGTTAATTGGTAGAAACTCTCAGTTATCCACTCATAATCAACTCATGCTATATAAACAAGTGCTCAAGCTGCTCTAGACATATGATATTCAACTATGGGGATGCACCAAAATCAGTAATCAACAGATTGTTCAACGATTTCAAAATAAAGTTCTCAGAGGGATTGTAAACGCCCCTTGGTACACTCGTAATAGACACCTTCATAGAGATCTCGGAATGGACACAGTTCGTAAATGAAATGAAGAAGTGTGCTGAAAAACACCAGGAGAGGCTCCATCATCACCCTAACATCGAAGCTGTAAGACTACTTCATCAAGTGAGTATCATATAAGAAGACTCAAAATACTTAAACCTTTGAACTTACCTGTTGGGCTACCCACTTGTTAGGGAAAAATGACTAGTTACTTTGTAAAACAATTTTTTGTTATCATAAAAAATTATTTAAAAAAAAAAAAAAAAAAATTTAACAAAGCTGTAGGTGCAATTGACCGCATCAAAGTAAATTGTCAGTCAAAGTGGATGTGTATTTAATTGTGTATGCGGAGTTACTCAGGGCCAATGCAATAATAATAACGAATTTCAATAAATAGTGATCTGTCCATGTGAGCAAAATTTTCTCATCCAGGATATTTTTCACTATAGGCGATGCGAGATATAGGGAATTCGGCGCCTGGAAGCATGTGTTTCGTAGCAAAATGTAATAATGTTTTCGATGTTCCGGACATTATTTCGAATTTCTTCTTCTTTCTTTTAAGTATTTTAAGAGGGTTCCTCTGGATTGGTTTAACCGGCATGTTTTCTATGTCCGTAGGAGTTGTTTGAAGAGGCGTGATTTGATTGGTGTAGCGCAATCCTTGAAAGATTTTGATCGACTACAAAAAAAATTAGAAGTACTCAAACATCAAAAAGGTAACAACAAGTCAAATTTCGATTTCTTATTGATAAAACATCATGTTAAAGTACAAATAATATAACGATTTATTGATCAGCTTATATAGGACCCGAGATCAGTTGAGGGATTCATTCGGGTCAAAATCTGGAACTGATTTTATAAAGAATAAAATAATTGCTTGTATATGGACTGCATGAACAATTCAAGCGAAGCGTACAAATTAATTATATGCGGACACTAATTACTTACTATTGGCATATATATTAGTTGGTTTGTCATTAATTAAGATTTAAACGAGGTTACGATATGTAATTGTCATCAATCATAAAACTGGTTTGAAATGATTTAAGACTCTTTTTTTGTAATAATGTCCCAATGGTTACTTTTGATCATTTCGCATGATATTTTTCATTCAATATCTAAGGTATGTCTGGCGGAGATTGTCTAGCGTTCGCCAAAAATATACCTTATCAATATTTTAATCCGCGATACAAATTAGTCCCTAGAGCGAATAGTGGTTTAAATCGATTAGAAAATTCTTGTTACTTAAATATTCAAAATGCGGGCTAGTCTACCAATGTTCTTCACATTTATTAACCAACTGTCGCGTTATGGTGGTCTTGAACACATCAAGGTTAAATATGAACACATAAACTATATATACAGATTATTATCACGTTCGCTAATTTCCTGTTTTGTCCAATAACACCAAAAAATTATTATGTACAAAACATATCGCGAACATACATCATTATCATACAATGGCGCGCATATAATCAAAAAATAAAAATATATATATATGACAAGTATATATGCGTCTGAGGGCTGGCCAATTCAATAAAAATAATTTAATATTATTCAAGAGCATTTCAATTTCATATCTATATATATACAAATATTATTAAATTTGCATGTACGAGATATTTAAATTGCAATTAAATTTATTACGATGCCATCCAATTTAAACGAGTACATAGTCTACATACACTGTCAAGTCTCGGTGAATTTTTAGATTTACAATTATTAGTTTAATTTAATTAAATATTTAAGACAATGACCGCGACTCTCGCACATATGTATACAAGCTTATATATTATGTGCGCATTGTGCATATGTACATAAATATATAAACTTTATATTGTAAAATTACATTTGGTTTCATTCCGCAGCGCTGTGATATGATTCAAAAAAATAATAATTTCAGAACAGAACGATATGAAATCAAAAAAAAAAAAAAAAAACACAATGTGGGATGAATTCATAAAAAAAGATGTGTATGTACGTTTGTGCAACAACAACCACCACCACCACAACAACAACAACAGCAACAATAAAAAAGAAATTATTAAATCAATTTTCATAACTTAAAGGAACATTTTTATGGGTACACACAATATATACATATTCATAAAGACAAATGGTTTATGAGGACAACGGATTTTAACCTCTTTCGAATCGTTTGTGTTTTGGTGAAGGACATGTAATTTGCATGGTTTAATATTATATATGTTTGTACTATACCGCTCTATATAATTTATTATACATACATACATATATAAGTTTGGAACGATGTCCTGTCGGCGTAATACTTTTTGATGTTTTAAATAAGACGATTTATATATAGATTTTATGCGATCGACATATGGTATTCAGTTGTCCACGTTTATATTTTGGTATAGAGAGTTACGATCGATGAATGTGATCGTGTATTTTCATTTCATATTCTAAGATGTTTAAAGCCAACAGGTGTCACAAATTTGGAAATGACGCGAATTAAATCAAACCTGAAGTAAAGGCAAAATTACGACATTTCTCAAAAACCAAATATTCTAGGCACACTATGACCATGTTGCTTTAGTATCCCAATGATAACCCTTTGCTGCGTTATTACTCGGCAAAATCACATGAAACAAGTACCTCCGTATATCCTTCAACTTTGATTTTTTTTTGTTTGATGAAGCTGGATTGTTGAAGTAACATATTGTAATGTGCGGTATCAGTTGTTTCAGTCTAATTATGAAAAATTCCAGAAATTCATTTATAGCGATAAGGAATAAGTTAAACCATCATAATTTTTGACAGATCCGTGCAAACAAATTATATCATTGTGTTGTGGGCCGAGCAATAGAAAAAAATGTGTATACATATACTATACAATAGCGGATGGATCAGAATTTTTATGATGTTTTTGGCGGGATGATACTATATATATGTATATACATATTTATTGAAAATTCAAGAAAGTCTTTTCTTTTTTGTATAGCAGCAGAAGTTATACTTTTATTGTAAACATTTCTTTATTATATAGCAGCAGCGTATATGTTAATCCAGCAGCAGCAGAATACAGAATCAAAAAGAAACAATATACAACTTGGCTTTAATATAACTGTTATATAGAAGAGCAAAAGAGAATATAAATTATATAAATCTAATAGATAAAGCCAAATTGAATAGTGTTTCATACAATACATAACACATGACATAAAATAAATTGCATGAGAAACAATTTCGGATGTGACTTAAATATGTTGTTGCTTCTTGCTTCTTCATTCTCCCCCGCGTTGAACTGGTTCAAGATTGACAGGTAAAACGGCAATTTTTGTGATGGATCTCGTTAATTCGCCTGTTGATGTTTTAATCTTTGCGACTCGTACATGACCATCGGGACCTGGATTAATTTCGATGACACGGCCAACTTTCCACTTCAGTGGTGGTAGATTTTCGTCCTTGATAATGACAATTGTCCCAAGTTTTAAATCAGGTTGCGTTTTTGTCCAAAATTTGCGTTGTTGGAGTTGATGGATGTAATCTCTTGACCAAGACGCCCAGAATTGCTTATGCAAACTCGAAACCATTTCCCATTTCTTTAGTATGGGAATCTTTGTTTCAAACTCTGCAGACTCAGGTATTGACCTCAGCGGGCGACCTATCAAAAAATGAGCGGAATTTAGAAATTCTATAGTATCAGACAGTAGTGGCACCAATGGTCTTGAGTTAAGCACAGCTTCAACTTGTTTGACCAATGTGGAAAACTCTTCGAAGTTAAATCGCGTATTATAGGTTAACCGACGCAAATGATGTTTTGCGGCCTTCACTGCTGCTTCATGTAGGCCACCAAAGTGAGGAGTTCCAGGTGGAATAAACACCCAGTCTAATTTATCGCTTACGGTGAATTCTTCAATAGCTTGCGCTAGCTTAGGACTGGTAAGCAATTTGTAGAGCTCATGTATTTGGTTATTTGCGCCAATGAAGTTGCTTCCATTGTCGGACAGGATTTGTTTAGGTAATCCTCTCGTGGCGATAAAACGTTTCAGGACCCCCATAAATGATTCCGTTGATATTGTTGATGCCAGTTCCAAATGAACTGATCGAGTAACCATGCAGACGAAACACGCCAAATACGCCTTTGTAGGAATCTTTCCACGCACGTTGTAGTAAACATAGAATGGCCCACAATAATCAACTGCAGTGAAGCAAAATGGTAGGGCTTGATTCACACGTTCGCTTGGTAAGTCAGCCATAATTTGTTGCAGCATTTGTGGTTTGGCTCTAGCACAAATAACACAACTCTTACAAATGGCCTTGCATATTTTTCTACCATGTACCGGCCAATAGTTTAACCTGATAATTGCTAATAGTCCCTGAGGACCAACGTGTAAATTTAAATTATGAAGGAATGCAACTAGAGCACTTGTAACAAAATGTTTTGGATGTAACAATGCGGGATGTTTTGATGTATATGAAAGTGCAGCGAACTTGATACGTCCTCCTACGCGAAGTATTCCATCATCGTCAATGAACAACGATAATGATTTGAGTGTGGAGTTCTTGATTTGAAAATTTTGTAATTTTAGTCCATTGTATTCGTCAGGAAAACAAATCTTTTGTGTTTGCCGTATAAGTGTTTTCAGACCATCCTTAATTTCGCTGCAGTTTAGAGGTCCAGCTTTATTTGCTTACTTTCAGGAACATTTTCGGACATTTTGATAATAAATGGTTGATTCCAGTATTCATCATTTTGTGATAAAAATGTTGGGCCTTCCCACCAAAGTTGTGAGTCGATCAGTGCTTTAAGGTTGAACCCCTCTGGAAATTAGGTCGGCTGGATTATTTTTGGTGTCTACGTGTAGCCATTGTGATTGTTCAGTAGTTGAATGAATTTGTTTAACCCGATTTTTTTGTTTAGCCACGAAACTAGACCAACGTGATGCGTCCGAATGAATCCAATGAAGAGTTATTGTGGAATCACTCCAACAATAAATTTGAGAGATCTTGTAGTTGACTATCGATTTATATTTTGCAATCAACTTAGCCAGGAGAACAGCAGCACACAATTCGAGGCGAGGAATGGTGGGCTTGTTCTTAATGGGAGCCACGCGTGATTTTGAGCACAGCAATCGGATGCAAAAGCCAGCTGTTGTCTTGGATCTTACGTACGTGGATCTTCTTAAAACTGCCCCATAGCCTCTTTCGCTTGCATCAGCGAAACCATGTATTTGAAATACTGCTGGCAACGAATTGTGCTCAAATAGATGACGTGGTATATATAGGTGCTGTAGGTGTTCCAACTCATTGCGATAGTTGTTCCAGGCTGTATGATATTGAATTGGAAGTCCTTCGTCCCAGTCATATTTCAGTTTCCAGAGTTCTTGCATGATGCATTTTCCAACCATGACCACTGGAGAAATAAGCCCTATAGGATCATAAATTTTTGCCAATTCGGACACAATCTTCCTTTTAGTCACTTTGATAGAATCAGTCAATGGTGAAACTTTAATTCGAAAGCAGTCCTTTGTGGAATGCCAGTAGAGACCTAAAGTTTTTATGAATTCCGTTTCCTCAAAAAATAACATATTTTCTCGATCAGCTGACAAAATACCGTCTAACACACTTTCTTCGGTTGAGCACCATTTTCTTAAAGGCATTCCAGCATTTTGTAGAATTGTAGAAACGGAAAGTCTTAGATTTACAGCGTCGGTTATGGAATCAGCTCCAGTTAACAAGTCGTCGACGTACATGTCCTGACGTATGGCTTCGCTGGCAACTGGATTTTGAAGTTCGTTTTCTTTAGCTAATTGCAGCAAACATCTAGTCGCCAAAAATGGAGCGGACGTAGTTCCATATGTAACGGTTTGCAACTTATAGGTCTGAACCGGGTCTTGCATGTTGAATCTCCAAAATATGTATTGATATTTGTGATCATGTGGATGAATCAAAACTTGCCGATACATTTTCGATATGTCAGCACTAATCGCAACCTTATGAGTTCTGAAGCGCAGAAGGATATCTGATAATTCGTTTTGCACCACTGGCCCATTTTGCAATAATGAATTCAGCGATTCGCCGTTTGTTGTTTTGGCCGAACCATCGAAGACGACACGTAACACGGTGGAAAAAGAATCTGGCTTGAAAACGCAATGATGCGGCAAATAGAAGTGGTCACGAGATGGATTAACTTCCACCGACATATGTCCTAATTCGACATATTCTGACATGAATTGATTATACGCGCTTCGCAGTTTTATATCCTTCTCCAATCGATTCTCCAGATGAATGAATCGCCTTAATGCCATCTCTGACGATTCTCTCAGAATCCGTTTCGGATGAGAGAATGGTAAGCGTACCACAAAACGACCATGTTCGTTTCTCTCATGAGTTGATATGAAATGTTGTTCGCAGTAATTGTCAGAACTATCCGAGTGACTTTCCATTTCATCAACTTCCCAAAACCGCTGCAGCAATTTATTTAAGCATTCAGGCGAGTTGAGCTTGGCGAGATGACACAAACTTTCACTTCTAGTGGGCATATTTATGCCACCGGATACGACCCATCCAAGCTGAGTTTTTTGTAACAGTGGTAGACCAAGACCTAGCTTAAATTGGCCCACCGATTGTAGTTCGAAGAATGATTCAGCACCAATCAGCATGTCTATTTGATGGCATGAATAAAATCTTGGATCAGCTAATTGAATATTCTTTGGAATGTTCCATTGCGAAATATCAACGTTGAAAGCCGGTTGATTATTACTTATTTTGCTGAGTATTTGTGCTTCAAGCTTCGTAGAATATCCATTGATTTTAGATGTAATTGTAAGCAATGCAGACCCAGCTGAAGATAGCGATGAGCCTCCAATACCTTGAATTGATATGCCTGTCGTTGTTGGATGGATGCCAAGCTTAGACACCAACGATTTGGTGACAAAATTTAATTGGGACCCAGAATCTAGCATGACTCGGGCAGTTACAACAGCTCCACTATAACTGGAAACTAAAACCTCAGCAGTAGCAAGTATGACATAATTTGCCGTAATGGTAGCCAATGCAGCGGGTTGTGCATGAAGAATAGTTGATGAAGACGTTTGCGGTGTCGTTGAATTTGTGAGAATTGTGGATATATTCGTTGTAAGTGGATTGTGAGATGATGATGAGGACTTCTCTGAAGGTATGATATGCAGTAGCGAGTGATGTTTCAATTTACAATGTCGACAAACATCTTGATTCGGGCAGTTGCTAATGTCATGATTTAATCTCAAACAATTCTCGCATAAATGAATTGCTTTTACAGTTTTAATACGATCATCGACCGACATTGCCAAAAATTGATTGCATCGCATAATAGTATGTCCATCTCGTTTACAATGCACGCAAGAAAATCGATTATTTACATGGAAAGTGGCATTTGAATATGATCTTGGTTGTGATTTAAATAAACTCGATGATCTTGATTTGACACCTAGCGCAGAATTTTGCAGTGCACGTTGATTGATACCCTGGTGTCCTCTTGACATTGAAGCATCATCACGAAATTGACCTTCTATTGAATGACTTCTCATTTTGATGAAATTGGAAATGTCTTCTAAAGTAGGAAGAGCATTAATGGGCGCTTGTTCCCTCCATTTCGCCTTTGTGTTGCTATCAAATTTTGAGGTTAGCAAATAAATAATCATATCATCCAAGTAGTCAGTTGGGCGGCCAAGGTTTTTAAGTGAGCGTAAATGTGAATTGGCTTCATCAAGTAGATTCAGTAAATTTTGTGATGTTAATCGTTCAATCGATTTCAAGTTGAATAACGCATGAATATGTTCTTCGACTATGTAGTTTACCTTATCAAATCTATCTACTAAAAGTTGGCGAGCTTGTTCGTAGTTCGATGAAATGAAGTCCAAATTGTTTATCACCTTGGCGGCATTACCTTCTAATGAATTTTTTAGGTATTGAAATTTGGTTAAATCGGATAACCGTAAGTTATTGTGCACATGTGTGTCAAATGACTCCAAAAACGACTTCCATTTTGTTATATCTCCAGTAAAATGATCGAGTTTCATGTCAGGTAGTTTAGGCGTTAAATTTAAATCTTCAACCTTATGGATGCTCTTCATCTTATTCTCTGCCTTTAATTGATCTAGTCTGTCTTCAAGTGCAGGTCTCAAATAAAAATATGATCTATCAACTGTAGCACGTGTATCTGATTCGAGCTCATTTTCATCAAGCGATTCTAAACTTGTCTGAAACTTTATAAATTCATTTCGCTTGACGACTAATTCATCTAGACGAAGTCGAATTTGGTTGGCTTTTGCCGTTATTAAATTATTATCAACAAAATCTTGCAGTTCATCGATAAACTTAGTATTATTATTTAGAAATATTAGTATTTAGAAATAGAGGTCCTGGTTTCTATAATTTGGGCATTTGTGTGTCGCAAAATGTGGGAATAATCGATTCAACGGTTCTCAAGGTGTTCGTTAATGTGAAGTTCTGTTGAATGCAAATATAAAACAGGGACCCTACTATGACTTTTGACAACGATTTTCGACGGCGGTCGTTCCTATTGTAGGCAAAGGAAGAAAAAGGTAAACGAAATCGACCGTCCTCCAAAATCGTTGTCGAAAGTCATAGTAGGGCCCCAGGATTTTAAAATAACCAGATTATTATTTTTTTTTAAACAGTTTTAAAGGCCCCTTTTTATTTTTATTTTTTAAACGGTTGGAGCCTACAGAGGTTCCGCACTCAATGCCACAGTGGGCCCATGGTGCAAACCTTGAGGATCTATCCTAACTCGCATAAGCACACTGCAGCCTTAGCAAACTGTAAAAGTTTGAACCAAGAGATGGATAGTAACTGATCTACGTTCAAAGATCCGTACGAGAACACTAGGGATCTAGCTTCGGCAAGGGCCGGACAGCTGCAAAGGTAGTGTAGGCAGTCGTCCACTTCCTCCAGACAATCGTCACAAAGATCATCTTGAGCTAGTCACAAAGATCATCTTGAGGTAGTAGATCATCAAGAGCAACCAGAATTCTGAGTTGGCTCTTTTTTAAGGATAACACATATTTAGTGACCCTTACGTTGGGTTCGATGATGAACGGTTTTGCCTTACGACAACTAGGCGTAGAACGCCACTTCTGCGCTAGTTCAAGTAAAGCGAACTTCTTAATAGCATCCTTACCACCGTTGGAAGAAAACGGAATTGCTGGCTCTGGACCACAGAATTTACTGCGCGATCCAGCTTTCGCTAACAAGTCAGCAACCTCATTTCCCACAACGCCACAATGAGCAGGCACCCACATGACTCTTACTCTTGAATTGGAGCAAAGGAGATTAATGAAGTGTTTGCACTCTTTGACCAGTTTGGATGTAGTCAAAGGGTTTTTAAGGGTATTGAGCACGGCTTTACTATCTGTGCAGATAGTAATATCCTTGCCTAAATTACTAAACTTAAATGCGTCAATTGCACTATGGGTAAGTGCAATTAATTCAGCTTGAAAAACCGTGCAGTTTGCCCAGACTACCCGAGAATCTGAGCCCATACTTTGGACAAAAGAAAACTGTCTATAGAAATCTTGAGAGAGCCACAGTTTTCTCGAAGGGAAAACGACGGAGAATGAATTGGTGAAGTTGAATTCGGGCAAAATCCTGTCATTCACCATTTCAACCTCCGGAATATGTAATTTAAACTTATTAAGAATCTGTCTATGCCCTGTACATGTCCCGAAGGTATTCCATGCCCCAATGCACCTCAGTCGAAACGCAATACATAGAATGTAAAACTGCAATTCGGGCAAGCATTGAATAGACTCCATAGCAAGAAGGGGAGTAGACGACATAGCCCCGGCTATAGCCCTACAGGCTGTCATCTGCAGTTCATCCAGCCTTGCTACAGAAGATGTCAGTTTCACAACTGGCCACCATACAACTGCTGCATACGACAGTAAGGGTAAAATCAGTGATTTGTAGATGAATAACATCATTTTAGGGGTCAGACCCCAGGAATTGCCAAAGGCCCTTCTGCATTGTCAAAAGATAGCAATGGCCTTTTGTAGTTTATGATCAAGGTGAAATTTCCAGGAGAGTTTACTATCTAGAATAAGGTGTTTCACGTGCTCTGTCCTTGTAATCGCTCTACCAAATAGAGTGGGAACAGTTAAATTAGCACTGTCTCTACGTCTAGACAAAACGACCAGATCAGATTTCGAGGGATTGACGTGCAACCCCTTTTCAACACACCAAACTTCCACTATATTAAGGGCGTTCTGCATCAGATCAGATAAGACGTTCAGGTGTTTACCAGAAACTGTCAAAACGAGATCATCCGCGTAGCTTTGCACGATGAACCCAGATCGCAGCAGTTTAACAAGTTATTCATCGATAACCATGAGCAGGGTGAGAGTACTCCTCCTTGAGGACAGCCTTTGGCTACTTTGACAGACACTGATGAGCCATCTAACTCAGTCTCAATTATAAGGGATTTGAGCATTGAGTCGATGAATCTAACAATGGTTTGATTAATATTAAAATTGGTACACGCACTCGTGATTGAAGAAAACGAAGTGCTATCAAAAGCTCCCGCAATGTCCAGGAAGGTACCTACAAGAAACTCTTTGTAATTAAGTGATCTTTCGATTCTAGTAACGAGTTCATGTAGAGCAGTTTCGCAAGACTTGCCAGCTCTGTAAGCATGTTGCATGTTACTGAGTGGGGAGGTAGTTAAATAGTTATTCCTAATAAAACTGCCGATGATCCTCTCTAAAGCTTTAAGAAAAGTAGAGGTCAGACTAATGGGCCTAAAAGCTTTAGGGTCGGTATAATCCGACCTGCCAATTTTAGGTATGAAAGCTACTCTACTCCTGCTCCAGGATCGTGGTACAGTATTAAAAGCAATGCACGCCTGGAACAGATTGAGCATCTCTCGTACTGTTCGTACTATGTGCGAACAATCCGTCAGCGCCCAACTTTCACATCCAAACATAACAACGGGCCTGATCAACGCTTTGTAAAGCTTCAGCTTCACGGCACTTGATAAGTGTTTAGATTTTAGCAGTGGCCTTAGAGGATACAAAGAACGACTGTCGCTGCCAGCCGCACTTTAATATCCTCACCCACACTGTTATCGTGAATGATAAAAGAACCCAAATATTTAAACCTCCTCACTCTCTCAAACGTGTGGTGGCCACTACTAAAATTTGGTGTGCCATTGTCCCTATAACCAGAGACCAGGTACTTTGTTTTGGACTCATTGATCTGAAGTCCAACTGAAGCTGGAAACTCTACAAGCGGATCAAGTATTTCTTTCACTCCGTTGCTATTCAGTCCAATCATGCATATGCAAGCACCTGATTGGACTGGCGATGTAAGATGTTGCGCTGAGGTGTTTCAGTTTTACGAAAGATGTACTCCAACATGAGATTGAGGAGTATCGGGGACAGAGCATCTCCCTGTCGAACATCCGAGTTAACTACAATAATTGTCGATAGCCTGTTCTCTACTTTAACACAGCATTGAGACTGCGTCACTGTCATCCTACACTGTCGTACCAGTTTTGTTGCCATTTCTAGGTATTCCAGGGCAGACCACAAACTCTCTCGATTGATCGAGTCATAGGCCTGCCGGAAGGTGGTTAAATTTTAAGGGCCGATGTTGAATGTGAACCACACCTAAACGTCAAGTTTTTTTCTGCATTTCATTTGACATTTTTCAATTTCAGACTAACTCAATTTGAACCACGGAAAGATACACAATCGTGCAACGCGTTAAAGTTATTCAGGCTTATTATGAAAATGGGCGTTCAAATCAAAATGCATATCGTGCACTTCGTGATTTTTTCGGTCAATTTAATCGTCCAAATGTGCGAACAATCGGAAAAATCGTGCAAAAATTTGAGCAAAGCGGCTCTGTAGGAGATTTTAAAACACCAGTGCATACTCGTAGATGATCGATTTTTGAAGAAAATGTTCTTCAGTTATGCGGCACATTTTCACCTCAGTGGATTCGTCAATAAGCAGAAATGCCGGATTTGGGCGAATCATAATCCAAGAGTGATTGTCGAAAAACCAATGCGCCCATAAATAGTGACTGTTTGGTGCGGTTTATGGGCTGGCGGCATCATCTTCGCCGTATTTTTTCCAAAATGAGGCCGGTCAGGCAGTTACTGTGAATGGTGTTCACTATCGTGAGATGATAACGAACTTTTTATGGCCCGAATTGGAAGATATGGATGTGGACGATATCTGGTTTCAACAGGACGGTGCCACTTGCCACACAGCTAACGAAACAATGGCTCTTTTGGGCGACAAATTCAATGGCCGTGTTATCTCATGTGGTGGCGATGTCAATTGGCCGCCAAGATCATGTGATTTGACACCGTTGGACTTCTTTCTTTGGGGTTATTTGAAAGAAAAGGTGTACATCGATAAGCCAGCAACAGTTCAAGAGCTAAAGGATGAGATAATTCGGCACATTAACGGCATAGAACCCCAATTATGCCTAAGCCGCCAAGTGTGCCGCCGAGGTCGCGGCGGCCATTTGGCCGATATTTTGTTCCATACATAATTGAACCATACCATATTTTCATAATAAAAAGAATTGATAATAATTTCCTAAATAATTTGTGTTTTATTCAAAATCAATATCGGCCCTTAAAATTTAACCACCCTTTATTTAGATAGAATCATCCGCAGCGAGAAGACCTGATCAGTGACTGATCGATTCGGACGATATCCTCCTTGATAGTCACCAACCAAGCCCCTCGCTAGAGGAGTGATTCTATCCAATACAATGTATGATAGTAACTCGTATGCTGTGGAAAGGAGAGATATACCGCGATAATTCTCCCACTTCAAGCGGTCTCTCTTCTAGAAGATGGGGCATATCGCGGCCAGTTTCCATTCGTCAGGCATAACTTCGGTTCGCCATACTAATCGAATAAGGTCGAAAAGAGCTCCGAATTAATGCAGTTCACTCTAGGTGATCGGTTTCGTTTCAATCTCTGCATGGCCTATAGTGAATTCCTTTTGGGGTGGCTCATGAATGCACAACTCGGCAGTATGTACTTGAGGTGACTCAACTACAGTCTGTGACGCATGATGAGCACCAAGCAGGTCGGTAAAGTGTCCATTCCATGTATCGAGTACTGCGTCGATGTTGACACAGAGGTTTCCATCCCGGTCCCGAATGGCTGTTGACGCAGGCTTGAAAGTGTAGTGCAATCCAGTTATTCCTTTAAAAAAATTTCGTGAACTGCGCTCATTGCTGAGTTCTTGTACTTTCAGAACCTCGACATTCCAACATTCACGCTTTTTTTGTCTACAAATCCGCTTAGAATCCTAGTTTTTCCTCGCGATTATGAGACGTTGTTGCACTTCACATGGTCTATATTTTGCTGCTCAACTGCAAGATGACACTCGTCATCAAACCAATCATTCTTGGGTTTGACTTTCACTATACCTAAAGTCTGTTGAGCAGCACAGATAACCGAAATTTTCAGTGCCTCCCGGGCAGAGTTCACACAGTCAGACTGGTAATTAGCTCCTTCAATGTTGTCGCAATATCGTTTCTTTTGATCTTCATTTATCAGAACTTCAAAGTCGAAACGTTCCATGCGTTTTGCTGTGTTTCCAGACTTGTACGAAAACTTCCACCGTAGCTTTGTAGCGACCAAATGATGATCGCTGCCTACGTATTTGGTTGCTGACCGATAAGTTCTCACATCCTGCACAACCCGAGCTCGCCCTTTTGAAATTAACACGTGGTCAATTTGGCAGCTGGAAGTTTTGTGAGGATGGATCCATGTTTCCAAATAAATCTGTTTGTGAGGGGAAAATGTGCTTGCTACTCTAAGATAGTGAGCAATTGTAAAGTACATCATTCTCTCACCATTATCGGTCGCAGTTTCGTGTCGGGAGTACGGACCTATGTTTTCACACAAGTCGGTCTGATTTCTGCCAGCTCTAGCATTAGAGTCCCCAATTACCATTCTAACATCGTGTTCGGGTATAGATCCCATCAGATCGTCCAAGTCATTATCTTGGGGTTGGCTGACTTCTGCGGGCGTATGTACACAAATTATCGACAGGTTAGCTAACTTCATGCGCAAGCGAAGCTTACACAATCGGTTATTGACTGCTTGGAAATCCAAAACAGCCTTCTTTACCTGCGGCCCAAGAAGAAATCCAGCTCCAAGATTTCCGACGTTATCTCCACTGTATAACAACGTATAGCCCTGGGACACATGGTCTCCACTTTTAGGCCAGCGAGTTTCTTGAATAGCAACGAGTTCCAGCCGATACTCCTTCATGCATGTGATTAGGTTCTCTAACGCTCCTGGTTTCTTAAGTGAATGCACGTTCCACGTGCCGATCCTAAATCTCGTGTCCGGGTACTTGAGCGGGGGTCCGGTGTTGTTTTGGCGGTATCCATTTTTCTTTTTGTTGACTTTATAAACAGATTGCTTTTTTACGGATGCGGGTCGTCAGCCTAGCGACCCAACCGTTTAGTCGCCTGCTACGACAAGCAAAGGATACTGTTGTGGTATTCTTGGAAAACATTTTAATAAATTTTAAGTGAGATTTGAAAATAATAAAATTAGCGACTCCACGCTCGTAATTTGGGGAGTATCCATTTTGTGAAATTCGTTTGCGCCATCTAGTGATGAAATTTGAAAGTATCGTTTTTCGTTCTCGATTTGTGTGAGATCGAAATTACCGAGTAAAATGAAAACTGACCTCAATACTGCACACACACACACGACAAAAATCTCATACATAACTTCCTTTTTATTGATATACAATTTCAAAACCTAAATATAAATATTTATTTTGGTTTACCCATAAACATAAAATACCATTTACAATTGTAAACTTATATTCGTATTGTTCGTTCGCCTATATCATATCCATTTGCTATATCGTCGTAAATTGCAAGGTGTGAGGTTTATTCTGTATAATAAAATATGTATGTATATATAGCAACATACTTATTATATATAGAACAACACACAAAACACAAAATCAATTTCAAAAGAAAATCGATCAAAAATGATGTGACTTAAAAGGCGACAAAAGGATCGGTTTCCAACTGTGTCTAGTGCGTATATATATACATTATAATACATGTATATGTTTTGTTTATGTTTGTTTGACATTTTATTGTGGCAAAAAAAACAACAACAAAATTATAATAATACCCCAGAAACCTAAACACATCACACAACAAAAACAATTATTTTAATTGTATTATTTTTCTTAAATTCTATTTAAATTCATAAGATAAAAACCAAGTATATAACAATAAAATTAGATTTTATGGGTATTAATATAAAACACAATATACCGAAATATAATTTATCGTTGTTGTATAGCTATGTAGAAGAAATTTTTGGTTTCTTTCAGCCTTCATCTTATATATTACTTTTTTTGTTCATCATCGTCATCATCATGATCGTCTTCTTCATCATCCATCCATCCACCGCATCATGATAATGTCCAGGTGTGTTTATATTTATGTATATACAATATATTTACTACACACAAGAAATAAAAATCAAAACATTTCTATTGTTGGATATGATTTAAGATTAGAATATACACATGCATGCATATATGTATACACATAAATCCAAACATATAAACATCATAAAAAAAAAATTTAGAGCATAATTGGTTTTATTGGTTTAGTTTCGTCATTTGGTTATTTTGTATATACGAGAATTTGATTGATCAGATCTTTTTCGTTCGGTTTCTGTTTAGTATGTTGTTTCGTATTCGTATATGTGGGTAAGAACATTTTTCTTTTTTTTTTGTAATTTTGATTTACATCCAATAAATCTGTCTAATTGTGTACGATATTGTGTTAGTCATGGGAAATTATTTATTCGATTTTCATCTCGTGAAGTGGCACAATTGTGTCATTAAAAAGTGAACGGTAATTAGATCGTATATGAGACATCAATTATAGTGCACACATATACATATATTCGATATACATAGATAGATAGATGAACGTAATTATTTTTGTTGATAATTTATAGCCCAGTCATAAATGAATGAAATACTGAGATTAACATTTCGATTAATTTATGGGGCTATGTGAAGAATTTTTGGAATTAAGTAGGTGGAACTCTAATTCTAACCTTATATTGGTCAACCAACGCTTTTTGACCTGTACGCGTGCTAACAAAATCATTATTATTATACCATCCTGTTTGGCACTTTAAATGATTTGATTTGAAAAGACTATTTGACGCGGCCCCAAAAATAAAATTATATACAAACAATAAAAATTAAAAACAAATATGTTGTGGGTTGACTTTTAATAAAATAATTTTCACAATGTTTTTATGTATTTATTTATTATTTAATTATTTATAAGTAGTTCACTAATTTTAATATATATTTAGTTTATAATTTATTACAAATTATTATAATGATATTTATTTGTTTAAATACTTATTTGTATAACATTATGGTGAACTCTTCTACTTCAAATTAACTTTAGGTATAATCTACATATATAATTACACCTCGGTGTGTAGATGTATGCAATTGTAGTATACTAGATCAGGGATATCACCCCATAAAATAAATGATAAATGTACATTTATCTTTTCTACTCTTAACTAAAATTTTATGAATTTTTCTTAACAATATATAAAATAACTAAAATTTATAATACGTATAATTAATAATTAGGATAATTAATTTTCCATTTAAATTCAATATATTTTTATAATTAATAATGATAATTTTTATTTATTACAAAAATACAATATTTTACATAATTTGATTTAATAATAATTTTTGTTTTCTTAATTCAAAAATTTTTATTTTTTATTTTTATTTTTATTTATTTTTCAATATAATATACATAATAGCTATGAAAATAATATTATTTTAAAATTTTAACTATTAATTTATAATTATAATTCATATAACATTTTTTTTATATATAAGAACATAAATATTTTTAAATTTTTATTTTTATTTTATTTTTTATTTTCTATTCAACTTTAATCAATAAAATGTTTCAATCTATTATTATGTACGACCTTTGTTTGTCGACCTATACGAATAGAAATGTTAACATTACTGACGATTTTCATAAGTTCAAATGGATCCGTCCATATTGGATCTAGTTTTCCCTTCGATTTTTCATTGCGTATGTTGTAAACAAAAATCCACACATTAATGTTGCTTTAATACAGGAACTGATTAGACGCAAGGGTTAGGAGCGAGCAATTTTCGAACGTGATCATAAGTTTATTGCAGCATTTGTACGATTTATCAAACGATATATATAAGTGAGTCACGTTACACAAAAATACTACTGGATGCAATCGAGGTTTTTCTAAACGTGTATGGCGAATCGTTGGGAGAATTTTCCAACGAACTGGTTAAGCAAATTCTCGATCTGAAGAACCGATTGAAGATCGAAGAAAAGCTGACGATGGAATGTTTAAATTTACAAGGCGCGTTTGATTTAATAACAGCTGGAGCAACTGTAGCGGAGACCACATCAAGTCCTACAAAAAAGTCTTCGGCGTTAGACCCTTCGACCAGTGCAGGTCGGCATGCAATTATAAATGTCGAATAAACATTGTGTATAAACCATCTAATTAGTATTTTTTTTATTTTTTCAACAAATCCAATTCACATTTGAACATTTTCTAAACATTCATAAAGTTGTAATATTTCTACGTGATTCATCTCAAGCTGGATACGTTCCTAATTGCTGGATGCAAATTCGATACATCCCACCGGAATCTTTTCTTTTTGACATCCGGCCGATGATAACTGAACTTTTAAATTCCATGATAAATCCGTCAACCGTTTTGTTTTCCCATTTTGTCCTTCCAACCCATTTAAGATCGGTTTGGTTTGGTAGATCCAATTTTACATAAAAACTCTGTCTGGTAAATCACTGGTATACGATAATCTAATCACCCTCGGCATTATACGGTCGAACGTAAAATCCAGCATTTTATGGACTATGCCATTTATTGTTGACCTCGGTATATCCATAATTCCACTGACCATTCTGTAACTGGTGCCACTTCCCAGCCATAACAAAAGTGCCATCAGTTTAAATTCTGGAGACCACCCACTACACTTTTTATTTAAAAACAATCCAATTTGCTGAAAGGTATTGGCTGATACGCGTAATTGTTTACGGGTCTCCCTGTCATCGTATGCCAAAATTCGTTTTATTATTGGGTTTTGGCTTTGTGGTGTATATGGCATCTTGTTTCGTCTCAACAACATCCTGGTATTTAACCGTTGTTGTATGTGCACATAATAATAATTCAGAATCATTAAAAGTATTATTGGATCCATTATTTTAATATTAATTTTTGTAAATTTTCTATGAAATTTATTAGCTGTCAATTGTCACAAAAAATTTGAGGTTATAAAAACTAAAATTGACATATATGACGTGGGGAAAAAACTTATGAGGTGGGCAGATTTATTACACATTTCGGACAGCATAATAAAAAATTGTGAATGTAGGGGAATAAATATCAAGCAAATGTCAAAAAATTAATTCACGATTTTTTATCACAGGATTCGGACACAGTCTTAGTAGAACTTTGTCGCCAATATGAAATTCAACTCTGTTACTTGACTTATCATAATAAATTTTAGATTTTTCCTTTTAGTTTGCGAGTTTTACTCGTAAATCTTGCAAATAATTTTCGGGATTATAAAAATTCTATTTAAGTGTAGACGGCATATTAGGTTTGAACCCGTGTGCGATCTCGAATGGCATAAGATTAGTGGCTGAATGTGGAGCTGAATTATATGTAAACATTGCAAACGGTAGCCAATGGTCCCAATTATTAGGATCGTTGCCGATATAGTTACGTAAATATTCTACAAGTGTTCGGTGAGATCTTTCAAGAGCCCCGTTTGTTTGTGGATGGTAAGCGGTAGATTGTAATTTTTTTATCTTTAGCAACTTACACAAATTACGAAATAATTCGCTGACAAAATTGGTACCTAGGTCAGTAAGAATACAAGATGGATCCCCAAATCTACATATAAAATTATCAACCAAAGCAATATAGTTTCGTGAAATTGATTTTCGATGGGTATAGCTAATGAAAATTTTGATAAGTCATCAGTCAATTTTCTCGACTCATTATCCAGAAAAACGATTGAATTTCCGCGAATTTCATTTGCTTGTTTTTGTTTGAGACCATGTGACAATGTTAACGTGAAGACTTTGATCGACAGGACTAAGTCTAATTCTACTGAAAGCATTTGCATTCAGATTGTACTTTCCGGATTTATAAATAACTTCAAAATTAAATTCGTCTAACTCTATCCTCCAGCGCATTAAACGAGATGATAAATTATTAGATTTGTATGGCCAGATAACAGGTTTATGGTCAGTGATAACAGTAAATTTTACACCATACAGGTAGGGGTCGGAAACGTTTAACAGCAAACACTATAGCGAGCAATTCTTTTTCAATAGTGGAATAGTTACGCTCAGCTTTATTAAGTACCCGACTTGCATAAGCCACAGATAAGTCATCATCTCCTATCCTCTGCGAAAGAACTGTCCCAATGGCTATATCGCTAGCATCCATTGTTACATAAAATGGTTTGTGAAAATTAGGGTATTGTAATATTGGCGGTTTTGTTAACTTTTCTTTTAATTTTTGAAAACTCTCTAGGCAAAAAGCATCCCAATCGAATCGTGCATTCTTTTTAAGCAATGCATTCATTGGCTGAGCTAGTTCTGAAAATTTATTTATGAACCGTCGATAGTACCTATTAGCCCTAAAAATGATTTAATATCTTTTTGGTTCTTTGGAATAAGAAAGTTTTGAACGGCTTCGAGTTTCGATGGGTCTGGTTTGACTCCCTCACCGGTTTTAATATGGCCTAAATAACATATTTCCTTTCGTACAAAGTGGCATTTTTTAGGTTGCAATTTTAAATTAAATTTTCTAAATGATTGAAATACTTCAATCAATTTTTTATTGTGATCACCAAGATTGTAACCATAGATGACAACGTCGTCGAGGTAAACAAAACACTTTAAACCATTCAAACCAGATAGTACGTTGTTCATTATTCGTTGAAATGTTGCAGGTGCACCTTTCAGACCAAATATGGCATTCTTCTAAATTGACAATGTCCCATTTAAGTACTAAAGGCAGTTTTTTCCTTATCCTCTTCGCTTAATGGGATTTGGTTGATAGCCTTCTGCTATATCATGTGTCGTAATGTAAACAGCATCTCCTAATTGATATCGTTAATTGTTATATCATTTAAACGGCGAAAATTAACTACGACATGCCAACGTTTTGATTCATCATTCGACTTCTTCGCTACAACCAACAATTGAGAATTGAACGGGCTACTACTATTTTCTATTATACCATTTTCTAACATTTTCTCTACTTGCGAATTGATTTCATTCTTTGCTGAGTGTGGAAGGCGATATGGTTTAATATTAATGGGCTGTGAATCAGATTTTAAAGGTATGCGGTGGCATCCCGCATTAGAAATTGTGAGTTGATCGCCCGGTAGGTAGAATATGTCGTTCAATTCGCGGCATACTTTGATTATGGATGATTTATTTGATTTTCCAAATTCTGTAATCTTTCGTGAATTTCATTTGACCAATGGTTTAATGTCAAAATTTGATAATTTTCTAAAGTTCTATGTTAAGATTTTCTAATTTTACATATAACACTTACAGTTGAAAATGAGTTTATTATTTTAATTATAGCATTAGCTACGTACACGCCCGGTTTTATAATTTGCGAAAGACATAAATACTCGTTATCATTATTTCTTTTGAATCTTAGATTAACGATCTTTTCTGAACGACCAGGAATAATAATTGGGGGATTGTTGGAAGAGAGATTTAAATTTATGTACTCATTTTCATGGTTATCTGAATTCGTAGGTATTTGAATTATATTACGCGAGTAGTCGTTGTTGCATTTATTTTGACGAAGGAAATCGTTTCCAATGATTCCCGCAAAATTTATAGGGAATTCAGGCGGTACAATGTGGAATTAATGTGAAATTGTCTTGCTGCTTTGGAAGTTAATTGTTGAAGTACAAACTGCAAGGGTATCTGTAGATAATTTTAACTTTGGATAACACAGAGTCTCAGGTTTAATTAAATGTTTTTAATAACACTACTGTCGGCCCCAGTATCAACAAAAAAAAAAATTGGGTTCTTCTAAAATATCTAAGTTAAGATTGACAAATATAGAAATTGATTGAGAAACAAAATATTTTATTTGTGGTAAACGGAATTGATGATATTTTTGGGCGTACATCGTTATTAATAACATCTTTAGAATAAACTGAATGTAGATTTAAATATTTTGAACTCTCACCGCTACATCCTTGGTTTCCCGGTGAAGTTCGGTGAAGTTTTCCGTAGGTTGTGATGTATTGTAGGTAATCTAATTATAAGATTGCTCTTTCTTTTGATTTGATTTTTCACGAGATCGGCAGACGCTAATGTGATGTCCGAACTTTTTGCAATGTGTGCATGGATAAGAAATTTGATTAATTCGTGAATTATGAATGATTTGGGTTGAAGTTTGCGATAATGATCGTATATACATTTTATGATTTGTGTTATTCTGTGGATTATAATTAGATGAGTTATTACGAAATTGAATAGAATATTGAAGGTTAGGAATAGGATTGAAGCAATTTGGAGCAGTATATGTCCAATTTTGAATCAAATTTGGCATTTAACAGGTTTTGGCATAGAAATTTGAAATTTATTTGTTTTATTGGGTTGGTTTAAATTTTCTTCTTCTATACCCTTAGGTATAAGGTTTCTTTAAAGTTTCAAATCTGCAGGCTTTAATTGAAATTTTGATTGGATCTCTTAAGCCATCCTCGAAAGCACGTAAAGAAGTTTTGGAATTTATAATCATAATATTTTTATCAAGAGTTCCCACATCGGAAGTAGCACATACACAAGATTTGATTAAGTCGGCAAGAAGGTTTGCAATTCTAATACCAAAATCTTTTACGGTTTCATCAGAACGCTGACGAGGCACAAGGTCTACTTGGATATTCTCTAAAGCTCTAACATTCGAACATTTTTGTATAAGGTCCTTCGGGTCAACTCTTATACGAGCCCGTTAATACCGTTTTAAGGAACGCATTATCTACCAACCTAATCTGTACCAATTCTAAAAACAATGAGCGGTCCTCCTCAGTTTTTGCATCTTTGTACACAAGATTACAACATTGTAAGAATCTGTGGAGTGCATCTGAAGTTCCGTCGAACTCAGGAATTAATTTAATAGCTCTATCAAAGTTGAAAGTTATAGCTGGACTACAATGTTCTACAAGAATTTCGTTTTGTTGGTTTAATAAATTTTTATCGATTGTTAAAGGAAATTGTAAATCGAAATATGGTAAAAGTGAAGTTGTTGAATTTTTTACAATGGGTATAATTTTATCATCCAACTTCGATTTAGAATTATCGCTACTATTTTCGTCCTTTAAATTTATGTTAACCATAGAAGGACAATTTAATTCTATAACATACAAGAACCAAAATTAAAGAATAAAAATGACTTACAACAAATTATTTATCAATGATGATGATGATGAATGTTATGGTATGAATTATTCCATTAAAAGTTGATTGTTGATCAGCTGGTTTATGTTACAAGTACGATGTAATCCAATGTTAACAATATAAGCAATGATGATGGTATTGATGACGTCGTGAATGAATGAATTGATGTTTTCGTGATGATTTAGTTACGATATATTTGATGAATGAATTTGTGATTTCATTATAGAATAGTATAAAGAACAATACATACACTAATATTTTAAACGTAATATTTACGAAACCATTTCATGTCACTATCACACAATAACATTAAAACATTAAAATTTAACGAACTCACAACGGGTACTTTTACCTGATGATAGGATATCATACGATGATTTTTTTTAGATACGGCTATCATCCCACCGCTGCCATCAAATTTTGTTGTGGGTTGACTTTTAATAAAATAATTTTCACAATGTTTTTATGTATTTATTTATTATTTAATTATTTATAAGTAGTTCACTAATTTTAATATATATTTAGTTTATAATTTATTACAAATTATTATAATGATATTTATTTGTTTAGATACTTATTTGTATAACATTATGGTGAACTCTTCTACTTCAAATAAACTTTAGGTATAATCTACATATATAATTACACCTCGGTGTAATTTATACAACAAATATTTATATATTTTATATGTACAGTCAAGGACAAAAGCTAGTAATATGTACAGTCAACGATAAAATATTGAATGCTGAATTATCTATAATTCATTTGTTTTCTGCTAAAATTAGTAACTTGTACTGCCCCCTTTGTTTTTAACAACTTCTTGCACGCGTTGTGGCATTGATTGGACCAACATTTCTAAAATTTGATTTGGAATTTGATCCCAGATGCATTTTATTTCTGAGAATGTGTCATTTGGCTGTCTTCCAATAAACGTCGTCCTTTTCTGTTTTATGTAATACCACAGATTTTCTATAGGATTAAGATCCGGGCTCTGTTGTGGCAAATCTAATGTTTCTTGACCCACATCTTATCCTGAGCATTGTCCTGTTGTAAAAAAAATCTGTTCCAATCAAATTACAGCCAGAGGCAAACGCATGATTAGTAGCTTTAAAGGCATCAAAGCTGAAACATACTCAATTGGTTTAAACCATTACTTTGTCTCTTCCACTTTGGCGCGTTGACATTGTAATATTGCAATTTTTTTTGTTTTGAAGTGTCGAGTAAAAAACATCTTTCTTTTTACACGTTTCAGGTAAGTAAAACAAGATTCGTCGGTCCACAATACGTTGCGCCAAAACTTGATTTGTTTCGCTAAATAACTGCGTGCAAATTTGAGTCGCTTTCCTTTATTCTTTGAACTTATGATTGGACAATTCGTTGAATGGCACCACATTATTAAAAACCCGCAACTATGGCGGCTCAAACTTCTAAAATTAACTCCTTTCTGTAATTTTCTGTTGCATCAAACAGTAAAACGATAAAATTGGTTTTCAGGAAATTTGGTTGAAATTTTTCTCATTACAATTTGAACTTTTGTCGTGAATACAACAAAAAATATATTTCGGTTCGAACGACTATTTGAAAATGAGGAAGTTCAAAGAGAGAGGTTAGTTAAACCTCGTATAAATTATATATTAGCGTCCATTAATATAATATTCAACTCACACATATACTACAAGAATGAGGTGTTCGCAACACAATACAATCAAAAACAATGCATTAAGTCCTGTGCAACAATAATTAATGCAACATTCGATTGGCCGGGAAATGAAGCGCGCAATATCACGGAGTTGTAACGATGCACGGCATTCATAAATCAACTGGCAGGACAACGCCCTTAATTTAGCGTGGAGGTTTTCCTTAAATAGCTGGTTACATCGATGAACGTTATGTTGCCCAAATCATGGTTTTCATGCGCTATATGTGCCATTAAGGAGATGACCAAATTGAACAACGATTTAATCGGGGACATAGAAAAAACAAAAGAATAATAAAAAGTAGTTTCGGTATAGTTTTGCAAAGTGTTTGTAACATAACATATTACTTAAGCATTTTTTGCAAACATTTTAAAGCAAAAATTTCCTTGTTTAAATCATCTGAGGTTGCAGCCTCGATTTGAAGCAAAATTTTCGTTTTAATATGTTGTATTCTTCATAAAGAAGGATGGATTCCCAACTCTCGTTCTAATTTTAAAATTTAAAATTTATTTTTGTATAACTCAGACTCCAAAACTTGTTTTTTTTAAAAGTTTAATGAGTCGGAGTCAAATTTGCTTTTATTCTGCCCTATAATTAATTTATTGTATTCTGCGTTCGTGATCTTGCTGGCATTGCGGTCAAATGATTCTTCTGCCAATATGAAGATTTTTGAAATACCATCTGATATACCATACCGCATCACAACTGGATAATATGTTCCTAAAATGTTTGCGTCATCTATTGAATCATACATTTTCCAATTCTAGATCCCGTTTTTTTGCGTTGTCCTTTTTAGACTGAAACAAACATATTTGAAAAATCGTGGAGATATAGTTTCTTTTCCAGAATCAGAAAATGTGGTCTAACCCTAGAGTGCCTTTTGGAGAAACGATCCAAATATCACATTCTACAAAAAAAAATGCCAATACCTTTAGAGTACTCAGAATTAACAATATTATACATGCAATTATTATAACGAGATTAAACTTACCTTCCTTTCTTTAATTAATTCCAATATGGCTAATTTGGTTTCTTTTCTTTCATGAAATAATAATTTTCATAATTGATCTTAAAATGGGTACCACTAGATTGCTTATAAAAATACGTTTCATTTGAAATATCACATGAAATAACCGAAATTAGAAATTTTGTCCCAACATTCAGCATCTGTGGTCCTGGCAATTTTTTTACAAAAATTTCTATCTTCTATCAGTTTCTACAAACTCAACGAATACTTGTGAAATAAAATTCCAATATAAATTTTTTTTATTTTTGTACATATTTATGTTGATATGTGAAAATCTCTATATCACAATAAAATCTGAGAAACAATTTTTATTCCGATTAGAATTTTTTATCTTTTAGCCGCTCTCATACGAATGATCCTGATGAAGTTTTTTTTCGATCCGAACTCATGACGAAGACAACATAACAAAATTTAATTATTTCCATCTCACTATATGACACATTTGAATAATTTATTTTTGTTATGTTGGCTTCGTCATGAGTTCAATTAAATATGTTTTTGTGTTCCAGATTTTTGAGACGAAATCCCAAATTGCCGGAATAGAAGGTGCTGTTGATGGCTGTCACATTCCGAAAAAGTAGATTCGGCATAAAGACACTGATTTTTTTAATGTAACATATTTTAAGGTAAGTTTAACGCATACATTTACCATAGCGGAAACATAAATTTTGAGAGGGCTATGTCTGACAGCAAAATGTACACACACATCCAAAAATCTCTTAACTAGTAGTAGTAATAACACTAAAAAACCTCTTGAGAAACCCCCTACTCAAAATTAATACGACAGACTAAAAGCAACTTTATTGAACGGTTCGGAACGATAACGTTCGAGCGACCACTTAATGCCCTGCTATGTAGCAGGAGTGGACATAGACGACAGACAACCTTTTAGGTGCGGATTATAATCCGTGACATATGGCGGGCAAAAACGTTTATCAAATTCACGATGTTCCATACGGCCAACAAGGTCAATAAATGAGGTACGTCAATCTAAGATCGAGACAACGACTACCAGCAACAAACACATTCTGGTGAACCGATTAACAGTGGATATTTGTCGCCGTAGTCGCTCTGGTAGTCGTTAATATTTACGTTCACATTGCCGCGTCACAAATGAAAATCGCACCCGATTGGCATCCAGGCATGGTATATGCTGATACCAAAAGATATTTGGTGCAGTCGCACGGAAATGCTTCAAGAAGTGTCTCAAGAAATGTGTAGGCGCGGGCGATGAAATTGGAGAAAATTATACAATGCCACACATACAATTCGTCGACTTTTCATATACATCAAAATCAGTAAACTGAATTCCTTAATAGACACAGGAGCTGACCTTTCGGTGCTTCCTATAAATCAATTTTAAAATAAATTTTTTATTAACAACACTCATCTGGTGTTACCACCCGCCAAATACGTATACGGGACAAAAGTGCTCCAAGTAGGCATCAGTGTCAGATGAAAATTCACGCTTACATCTTATCGAGCGTTTATCGATCAAACATCGCTAATTTTTTAAGCAAATTCTTGCTACTTGTAAATCTTAATGCGAAACGCCGTTGATTCAGCTCATTTCACGGTCGACGTTTGCACTCTTAACAGAAGAGCCGAAATACAAACTGCCGGTACAATACAATGTTATGTAACTCACATTGTCACGGACAATGTAAATCACATTGTCACGGAAGGCCATCTTCCAGTATGTCGAGACCACACAAACTAAATTCGGTGCGACACAAAGCTGCCCAAACCGAATTTCAACACATGGTGGATTAGGAATTTGCCGAACATCGACCTCTTCCGTTTCTTGTCCATATGGTCAAAAAAAAAGAGCACAATTGGAGGCCGTGTGAAGACTAGCGGCGATTAAATAAGGTTACGATATACAGAATCGCTAATTTTATTTTATTTTTCGAATTGAATCATAACTCCTATAGCACAGATCTATTCAATCATGTATCTCTATCAATTTTAATGTTCATAATAAGAAACGCACTAAGACCAAAATAGACATTTAAACGAACCCTTGTCAGGAAATTATAATCAATGAAGCAAAGTTTTATCGCGTCTTGTAAGGAGCCAGCGATCTGTGGTAAAGTACTCAATCATGCACTTAATAAAAAACACAAAGATGGCTATACTCGTATAGTGCGCCAGCTTAGTGCTCTTACTAGCTCAAGGGAATACCGGCTTGTGTCTTGCCACTTAGAGCAACTTTAACAAATTCAGAATTTACTTGCTAGTGTTTCCCATTTGAGTCCTACTCTTTGACTTTTATATCCAAAAAAGTCTCATCGATATAATCATCTGGTCATAACGGTTCAATTGATACCTTCATTGTTTAAATTATAAAGGCTTAACTGGGTATGTCTTAGAATACAGTTACACCAGAGCTCGATACTACTGCCTGTTCAATGGTATACCATGTTCTACAATTGAAGATGGTCCACTAATGTATTCACAGTATTCATTGAAATCGTCCACACATGAAGATATTTAGAGGAATTTAATTCAACGCATCGAATTGAAATCATAGACATGTAGTCAGAAGTTTTAGTTCGACAAAATGTTCTGAAAATAAAAGAATTGGTCGTCATTTCTCAACTTCTCAAAAGCACCTTTTTTGGAGTTAGTCCAGTTTCTTATCAAGACGTATTTAGTCTTCCGACGATATAAGAACAAGGTAATTTGATCGAATCCTTGAATATTAATGATGGTTTTAATATCAGACAGGCCTATCCACCACTATAGGTTATTGGCACCCACTTTACTTTTATTTTTTGTGAAGCATTTTTCAATTTGTCCTCCAAAAATGAGTTTCTCTAACCGAAGCTGTTCTATGCCGCGTCTTTTTAACACGTTCTTCCATACATTTAATATTAAATAAATGTCCAATACAGCGTACACTGTCTTGTGAATAGTTTTTTTTAATTTTTACGAGCAGAATCTTGAAGGCTTAGAAAACAAAATTGAGGGTTTACCACAGTCGACGCCGTTGCTTATTTAAAATATAAGCAACGTCCAGCATTTATAAAGTTTTCAAAAATTTGTCTCGAATTTTTGAGTAAAGTGCCGATCTGTCTCTCACACATTTCCGGAATAAATTTTTAGTATATATGTAGCTTGCCTTCGGAAGTACAATGAAAACCTCAAGATAAAATGCACGCATCCATTACAATTATAAGTCCATTATACGATTTTAAACCAAGTTATAAATTCCTATACCAAGCGAAAAAAAAAATAGGTTATCTCAGAAATTGAAGTATAAATTTCGACTTCCCAATATCAAGAGTAAAGACGAGCAAAAAAAAAAAATCCTCAACATATGATTAAAACCTAATCAAAGCCAATTATCACAAACCACAAAAATAAAAAAATATATAAAATTAAAAACCAGAGAATCAACATCATAACAAGAAGAACGTAACGTATATATAAGAGTATTCATAATATACGGTGTGGTAAGTCGTTCATTTTATCAGCTTGCCTGCATATGCCAATTACCATTTCACCACATACAACAATAAAGATAAACCAGTATCATGATAATTATAATTCATTTTTATATTCGTCTTCTGTAACATTTTATTTGGTGGTGGTAGTTTCGATGCAGTGATATTCTAGTTTTTTTTTTTTTTTTGAATATTGTTAACTAGTCAGTCCTTTTAACCAGCACAAAAAAACTATAAACCCAAAAAATAGTTGTAATTTATTATCTAATATATCTTTTATTATAATTTCTATTATTATCGAGGGTATATACCTCTAGTTTGTGTATTAGAACCTAATAAAATATAAAAATAAAAAGGGATCCTCGGAAAGGTTAATAATTATAATTCTAACAATACAGCCCATCGAACAACAACAACAACAACAAAAACGAAATTAGAAATGTTTTTCGTTCGACCAAAAGAAACCGACCATCAAAGTCAAATTATGTTTTTTATATGCATTGTTTTTAAAATATACGGCATTGCTGTACCCATACCTGCCTATAGGACTTTCTCCACGATCCTTTTCAGAATATAAATCTCCCATATTAAATTTAACGATGCCTCATTAATTGGAGAATATTCGATAATTTATGGTAATTTTGGAATTTCGTTCGCCTTGTTGATTTTTAAATGATTTTAAAACCGTTATGGGTAAATCACTATACCTATATACAGATTTGGTCGAGGTTTACGATTTCTGGAATTTATTGTAATACCATCGCGGACAAATTATGTGCTACCGTTTTTTTTTTTTCAAATCTAACAAAACTTGATTTTATATTTTTATTCAAACAATTTATTCATGAATACACGACCAATGCACATAATTTCCGGTCATTATACGAAACTATTTTCTAGAAACGTTTGAACCTGCGCCACATTTTTATAAAGTTCTGTTAGATCGAAATCTAACAAATTTATTCCCATACATCACCGAATTTAATGTGAAAATATGTTCGTTAGAAAATATATGTCTTCCCTATATACGAGTACATATCTAATACAAATATACAAGGGTTGTCAACATTTTTTTTGTATTAGATAATAGTATCAGGTGCGATGATAGAATTACATAATATATATACACGGTTCAATTTAAGTCATGGTTTGTGAGCATATGCGATAAATTAACATTTCTATTGTAAAAATTGTAAAATGAAAATTTGGTCTATATTATACAGGATTTCATCCCAGGGTATTAAAAAATATTTAATTTATACAGTCGGTTCGTCCCCGACTTGTTGTCATGTACAAAGAATACAGTGGAAAACTCGAATCGGGAAATTATTTGGGATTCTATAGATAACTTCAAAGGCTATACTATGAATAAAATCTGTTCATTTCAATTATTCATTTCGTGGCTTAGTGAAATTCAGAAGTCGGGCATTAATCTTTTATAGTGGCCGGGCACAGGCGATTAATAGAATTAGGGTTGGTATGGAACATGTCACCGTAGGATGACAGTAGAAAACTGGATTTAGATTTATTATATTCAAAATACATTTTTACCATCATGATATGGAGCAAAATTAATTTCTGACGGATTGTGGCCAGAAACTTTAAAGGATACATCATCGTCTTTACTCTTATCGTTTGACATACCATATTGCAGTATATGGTTTCATGAACTGGGCGTTGGTTAACGTTAACTTTGGACCTTCGGAGAAACTTATTTTCTTCACATCGTATATATCATGTAAATTCACCTTCACGATTTCGGATATTAATTACGGCCAGATCACCAAACTTATATACTTCATTTCCTCTTTGGATGGTTTGTTGTATACGAATGGCGGTTCTCCTCTTGCAACTTCAAATTTTCTAGTCACGTGACTTGAGTGCGACACAACGTATCTTCACCCATCATAAGCTCAAAGAGCATCAATCCGATGCTGCGCCGTTAGCTGTTATTGATGAAAATTTGCAGACGGTCTAATCTACTCATTTGGGTTCGCCAGTGAAAATTGTGCTAGAGATGGTACAATAATTCTATTAAACTTTAGCTCAATCTTGGGCCTCTGTCACTTACAAAATGCATTGGGTTTCCTTGGCTATGCTTGTCGTGTTTAGTCATTATCAGTCACCACTAAACCACCCAAGTGATCAATGTGGTTAGTTTATAGCGGCGCATCACCTTTTAGGATCCGGATTAAGGAGGCCCTCTTTCTTACCCACTTTGCATTCTGTAAGCTCTTCAGTCTTTTTGGTACTAAAGCGTCCTTGCTCTTGATCGTCGTAGACATTCGTTTCGTTTATTTTATAGATTGGCTTCAAGGTCGAATCATATTTCTGTGCTGCTTTCAATTTGGTGATAACGTCTTCTTTGATTACCATCGCGAGAGAACTTCGTCTAAGGGTGTCGATGTGCCTCATACGTATTTCTAGACGGTGTTTCAAAGTTTATTGAAATTTCTCTGATTGTAATGCCCATCCGGCGATTTTCAATGCAATTTTTGTTTGTGCCATGGTGGGTAAAAATACGACGCAAACCTGTTACTATATACTAAATTGTAGCAAATGTTGGCAAGTAAAACACAGTCCGTCAAGGCGCGGCCTTTATAAGTGCTAACTTTTCATATACATTTCTTTTAAAAATTTTTTTTTGTTTATTTTGTAATTAATATTTTCGGGAAAGTACGCGCAAACACAGTGCTCCTTATAGTTTATTATTTGATGAGCACGCCGAGATGATTTCTTTTTCAAATATTTAAAGGAGTGAAACAGCATCATTTACTTTACGTTGGTATGAAAATATTATACGTTTTCGTGAACTAGATTCTCTTTACGTCTACAGTCACCTTTAAACACGTTGGCAAGGATACAACAATAACTCGTGAAAATAATTGATCGGCTCTTTACGTACATGTATCTAATTCACCTTCTTACTAGTCCGGATAAAACAAGAATCGATTTTCAATGATCTGACAACTCGGTCAATATTTCTTACCATCAGTGCTAATGAAATTGATTGGAACAAATTGCTTAAAACTACAATGATCTAAAAAATCATGGTCATCGAATAATTTTTTGATGTTTTCAGTGAACTTGAAAATGACGTCATTGCCTTAATTAATAAATTAATCTCGGCTCCTGCATCGAAAGCTTCTAGCCACCTAAACTTACAAAAACACTATCATATACTTTTACTTGTTTGAAGAAAATAAAACCAAATGCATCGGGAAAAAATGTTGTTTTGAAGCTCCTTTTATGCCAAGCCGCAAAAGATTACAATGCTTCATTAGAACGATATTGATAAATTTATCAACAAAACAATATTGCATCTGACGAAATGTATACAATAACATTATTCGTGGTGGAATCGTGCGGCTTAGAGTTATTCTTCAAAGGATGCCCTCATGATACAATCTCAAATACTCAATATACTTGGTTCAAGCATGGTTTACCGAATTCATTACCGAGGAATACTCATGCGCGGTAAACTAATTGTTTAGCATTCATTTTTAATTTTGTTTCATAGTTGATGGATTTTAATATTTATTATTTTTTCGGTGTGCAAAATAATGTTGCTAAGTATCTTTGATTTGTAAGCCGTAACAAAATGTCGTATAACGTTTTGTTATTCACTATTTATATTTCATTTTTTCCCCCGAATGCGCTGTAAAGATCTTCAAAATATCAAAAATTTAGATCAAGGTTTGTTTTCCAGACGAATACACTTTTGAGATTTTGGGAGACAACTCACCAGAATCTCCTTGTGGAATGAATAATTATTATTATTATTATTAAAATTGGCTGGAACCCACGAGGATTCCGCACTCAATGCCACAAAGGCCCATGGTGCAAACCCAGGATTCTATCCCAATTCGCAAACGCGCACTGCTGCCTTCGCAAACTGAACAAGTTTAGACCAACGCAGAGAGGACACCTGATCTAAATTCAAAGACCTAAAGTTGAATACCCGTACTCGTATAGAACTGAACGCAGGACAACTGCACACGAAGTGGAGGGAGTCATCATCCTCCTCAAGGCAGTCATCGCAAATAACATCATGAGCTAAGCGCATACGATGTAGATGATCTTTAAAACGGCCATGTCCCGTAAGAATCGCTACCAAGACTCTTAACTGGCTCTTTTTTAAAGATAAAGCATACTTCGTGGACCTCAAATTGGGCTCCACAATGAAGTATTTCGCCTTACGACAACCAAAAGTCGCAAGCCACTGAGACCTTAAGTCTTTCAAAGCGTAATCCTTAATAACTTTCTTCCCGTAGTTGAAAGATATAGGAGTAGCTGGTTCAGGACCAATTAAAGTTGATTGGGAGCCAGCTTTGGCTAAACAATCCGCGATCTCATTGCCTATGATGTCACAATGAGCCGGAACCCACATGACCGTAACTTTATTGTTAGAACAAAGAAGGTTCATGAATTGTTTGCATTCCCTGACGAGTTTGGAAACAGTCAAGGGATTTCTTAAAGAGTTAAGTACAGCTTTACTATCTGTACACAGTAGAATACTTTTGTTTTTAACAGCAAAATTCAAAGCCTCAATAACACTACGTGTCAGCGCTATTAGTTCCGCCTGAAAAACAGTACAATGCGAACCAAGACTACCGCAAAGTCTCAGATCCGTCCAAGGACAGTAGATTCCAAAGCCTGCACTGAGGTTAGAACGAGAGCCATCGGAATAAATGACAATGGACTCATCTAATTTATTGAGAAAAACATGCGAACTCCACAAATCTCTCGAGGGATAAGCCACCGAGAAAAGATTTGAGAAATGGAATTCGGGTAGTAGTCTGTCGTTAACCATATCGATCTCTGGTAAACATGAAGAATAATTACTAAAAATTTGTCGATGTCCCACGATAGAACCGAATTGATTCCATGCCCCAATGCACCTCAGACGATAAGCTGCAGAACAGGCTGTTCCTAGAATAAAGGTGCGTAACTGAGGCAAGGAAAGAATGGATTCCATAGCGAGAAGTGGAGTCGAGGACATAGCCCCCGTAATGGCTCTGCAAGCAAGGTTTTGTAGGCCATTAAGCTTGGCTACAGAAGCCCTCAGGTCAACTACTGGCCACCACACTATAGAGGCATACGATAGTAGCGGTAGGACCAGTGATTTATAGATAAAAGAAAGCATCCTAGGGCTTAAGCCCCAGCATTTCCCAAAAGCTCTTCTACATTGCCAAAAAATGGCAGTAGCTTTTTGAAGCTTGTAGTCCAGGTGATTCTTCCAGGAAAGTTTACTATCCAGGATAACACCAAGGTGCTTGACGTGGTCACATTTTGTGATCGTTCTCCCAAAAAGGGAGGGAACAGAAAATTCAAGAGTATTCCTCTTCTTTGTAAAGACAATTAAATCAGTTTTAGAAGGGTTGACGTGAAGACCCTTCTCAACACACCATGCCTCCACAATAGTCAAAGCATGTTGAGTTAGGTCGGATAAAACACTGAGATGTTTGCCTGAGACTGTCAGAACAAGATCATAAGCGTAGCTCTGAGCAATGTAGCCAGATTGCTGCAGTTTCACAAGCAATTCGTCAATGACCAAAAGCCACAGCAGAGGTGAGAGCACACCTCCCTGAGGACAGCCTTTGGTGACCTTAACAGAAACTAACACACCATCCAGCTCCGCCTCCACAGTGCGAGACTTAAGCATGGATTCAATCCATAGGATAATGGTGCGATCAATACCAAAATTGGTACAGGCAGTAGTGATCGTAGCAAACGAAGTGCTATCGAAAGCTCCCGCAATATCCAGGAAAGTACCAACAAGAAACTCTTTATTATAAAGGGATTTTTCAATCCTTATTACAAGTTCATGTAGGGCGGTTTCACAGGACTTACCGACTCTATAAGCATGCTGCATGTAACTGAGTGGGGATGTGATTAGAAAATGATCTCCAATGAATCTATCGACAATTCTTTCCAGAGCTTTAAGAAAAGTTGAGGATAGACTAATAGGCCGAAAGGACTTAGGATCCGTATAATCGGACTTACCAGCTTTCGGGATAAAAACAACTCTACTTCTGCTCCAAGAATTTGGAACAGTGCTAAAAGCAATGCACGCTTGAAAAAGGTGGAGCAAATGATCCTGAATTTGAGGAAAACCCCGCTGTAGTTCAGCAGGAAAGATACCATCAGGACCGCCAGCCTTATAAGATGCAAAGGAAAATAGGCTCCATCGCAAGACATCATGATTGATCAGCTTGTGAGCCAAACTCCAATCAGGACTTGCAACAGACGTCCTAGTGAGATCGGCTGCAACATCATCCGAGTTGACGATATCACAACCAGGAAAATGAGCCGAAAGGAGCAGCTCACCAATTTCCTTGTTGGAGTAGGTAAGCTGTCCGTCCGGTAGACGAAGAGAATCCAGTTTACACGTACTGTTCTTAGCTAAAGCTTTATTGAGTCCAGCGAAAGCAGAAAGACTGTTAATTTCCTCGCAGAAGTTCAACCACGCGGCTTTTTGAGCGGATCTTAGACTTTTTTTATATTCCTTTTGAGATAACAAGAAGTTATCCCAGTCAATCTGTTGCTTAGACCTTTTTGCTTTGTTCTTCAGTTTCCTAGTAGATTTCCTTAATTTTTTAAGGTCAGAGTTCCAAAAAGGTTTGTTCCGAATCTTTTGATTAGTGATAAGAGGACATGATTTTTCAAAGGCTATCGTAATTGCCAATGCAAGTGACGATGCTTGATCCTCAATGTCCTTCCTCGACCGAATAACCCTCGGTGGCGCAAGTAAAGAACCAAGCTCGAGAGAGAAAAGACCCCAATCGGTTAATTTCCGATTACGGTAAGGTTTAAGAGGTGGTCGTTTAAGGTTGATATTAAACGAAATACACCTGTGATCAGAGGTGAGGATGTCATCCGTCACTCTCCAGTCTAAAATTAAATCAATAATGGACATGGAGCATAAACTAATGTCAATCACCTCCTGCCGGATAGAGTTGACAAAAGTAGGCTCACTTCCAGTATTGAGAATCTCAAGCTCAGAGGAGCTTATATAATTAAACAGCGAAGAACCCCTGTGATTAATGTTCGTACTCCCCCAGATCGAGTGATGAGCATTAGCATCACAACCGATCACCAAAGGGGTACGCTTGTTCTTACACCATGTCACAAGATTAGTGAGTTCCTCAGAGGGAGGAGGTGAAGAAGAGTCATACGGCAAATAAACTGAGGCGATGACCAATTTAATGCAGGAATTAGCGGATACCAGAGTAATAAGTACAGCCGTAATATCGGCCGAGCTACACTCGTGAATAAGAACTGCATTGATATTATTGCCAATAAAAATGCACGCTCGGGTTTTATTGACAGAATTCTTACAGAAGATTCTGCCATTAAATAAGTTCAATCCAGAGACAGCATTATCAAGAAGATATGGTTCCTGGATTAGACAAATATCTGTATGCATTACAGAAAGCAACTTCCTTAACTCAAAAGAAGCAGACTTACTGTGTTGCAAGTTGATCTGTTTTACTCTAAGGATGGACGACATTGTAGAGTCGGGCAAAAAGAAGAATAAAACCTACGGCCCTGAGATAACCCTGAAACGGATCCTCTCAAGGACGTATTGTAGCGACAATCCGGACCCAGTAATGTGATCGAAGGACTTCTGGTCAACCCTGAACACAATCGATTGGCGATTGGCCTCTCGCTTGTATCGGATAACCTTCCATCCAGTAGTCGATACATTTGGATTCATTATGCCGATGTTCATGGTAACTACACTCGGATTCTCAGGTGGCCCAGGAATCCATGAGTGCAATATCAAAGGTTTTGGGGGCTCACCAACCGAAAGTTGACAACCCTCCCAGACGTCCTTGATTCTGTCGATTTCCCCACAGAACCAAACGTACGTCTCATCATTGCTCGATTTGCAAATGATGACACCATCGGCCAGGTAGCAACCTAGCAATTGCGGTACAAAACCGGAGGATTTAGCCGTCTCGAGAATTCGACGACCAAGCTCTTTGCGGAAAAGATGCAGATTTTCCTCATTAAGAGTAATGGCTGCGTTCATTTCCCGCACACAGAATTTTTTGGCTTTATCACCGGCTACTATTTCCGCGTACGTTCGCGGTTTTTTTGCGCACATTTCAGGTGTAGTGCCTGATGCTGAACTGGGCCTTTTGGGTGTACCCGAAGAGCCAGGCTCCTCGGAGATTGCACCCAATGCCAGTCCGGACAGCTTCTTTTGCAAACGTTGGCGGCGACGTTTGCCAATCCGCTTAACTTTACCGCGATGGCTTGGCTCCCTAATAGAGCCCTCACCACCCGAAAGTAGTAGGGCATTCTCCGAACCCGAAATGATTTCTGAGTTGAAACCGTCAGCACTTAATATGCTGAGGTCATCAAACTCTAAATCGGACTCATTGACACTCCCCATGGTAAATTTCCAGGTTTACGATGACGTTGGTCCTGAAAACAGAGAGAAGGCTAGAGCAAATCCAGAACCGAAAAACACGAGGTCCCGAAAGCCCAACCAAGCAAGACACATGCAAAAAAAACTATACGTGAATCAGAAAACGGAATGAATAATACTATCCACAAAAGTTATGGTCTGGTCAGGGATGGGCCGCTGTTGATGGCATGATGAACATCAATACTTGAAAGTAATATTAGAAACCCCGCGCTTGTTATTACAACTTCGTGATGGGTTCACAACGACAAACATTTTATTTTCATATACATGGTTCCACTCCATTATACCACTATAACGTGATTAGGCTGTCATCAAAGCAAAAGGCTCGGCGACGAAATATTGAAATAACATTGGAAATTTTATTGTTTATTTTGAAAACATTTTACAGCATTTTAAATTAATATTTATTAAATAAATATTAACAAAATGAATAATTTTAAGGTTATGTATTAATTTGTACAAACCAGATTTCATCCCAATAAAAAAATAAATTATTATTAATATTACGAAACTACCTACATATTTCTTAATTGATTATGATGGAAATTAATTTTGTTAAATTTTTTTAAAAACATGTTCTTCCAAATTTTATTCCTTTAAAAATTTTTAATTAAATCGGGAACGAATCCCTTATAAAAAATATTTCAACACAAAAATAATGTTCAACCTTCAAACCAATCATACTCAATCGCTATGAAATATTAGCCAAGCTTTCAACGAATTGGCAGGAGAATTTTTTTTCTGTAGAACTAACTAAATGGGATGCGTATTTTTGTACCAACAGTATTTTTTTAAATGACGAAAATCCTTGGATGAGCCATTTGTTTAAATTATAGATTTTAAAAATGTCTAGGATAGGTTGAAAGTCTGTGATAATTTCAAGGCGTTAACAAATTCAGAATGGATGTTTAAACATTAAACCGGAACTCATTTTTGGTTGAACAGAAAATCCTGCTATTTTCTAGAAACATTGTAATTCAGGTACTAATCCAAAATTCACAGTTGATACAATTAAACAATTGGTAACGAATTTTACTGTCAAATATATAGAACTACCACTTTAATTTAAGCGATACAAAATGGTGTGATTGTCAGAGGTGCTTTTAATTATATGTGTTTTGAACTAACCCATATTAACGGTTCGTCTGCACCTCGCTGTCTTGTGAAATATACCTAAATGCTTAATTATTTCAAACGTTCCGGCAGGCCTGTTTATCAGTAACGTTGAAATCGATCACTGAATGATTTAGGATAAAACCGCCGCAGTCTTCTTTTCATTGAATTACAAATAGCGCCTTTTCTGCGGACATATAGCCAAAATGTAATTATCTTGTTGAGCGCCCACGTTTAGTACGACATTTTCTAGTTGATCATGATTATCATGCGTTCGTTATCGTATGGCCTTGGACGATTCGACGATTTTCTAATGCTCTATTTTAACCCTACTTGAAACATTCTTTGCTTATTTATGCTAAGCACTTTCTATCCATATCGATCAGCTAATTTAATTTTGTCAACCTGGCCAAACCTTTCTGATTCAGATGATATTTTCAATAAACGGGTTTATGTATTCTTTCACATCCTCGTATACATAAGTAGCGACTTTTTCAAAAACTTTATCTAAAGATATCTGATTTTTAAGAAATGTCCACCTAATTCTGTCGATGTAGATTAATTGACTGATTGAATTTTGTGCTGTGTGCAGTTTTGCTGTTCACTAATTTCACAATATTTTGCCCGTTGTGTGAGATGGAAATTAAACTGCCAATATAGTGTCATCAGCTTTTTGCTTCATTTCCATAAATATATCGGCTTCGAACTGTTCATTACGCTTCGACAACAAATGTTTGTTCAAATAGTAAACCTGGGGACATCGCTATCGAATGTTTGTTCTGATGAACTTGTACTGATTTGAGGCACCAGTGCGATAGTTCCAGTCGTGTTGAAATCATTAGGCAATTGCGACTTAGCAATGATCCAGAATTAATTTGGTTTCTCCTAGACCATTATATTTTCAGTGATGAGATGCATTATTCGAGCTGATTTTGATTACTTTAGGGTTAGTTATATGCAAATCCAAAAGTGTTATTTGTTACTCACTGTGCAAAAAAAAATTGTGGTTGAATGCGTTTTTCATGTACGAATGATTTTTATTTTATACGAACGCGACAAGAACGAATTGTCTTTTCCGGTTTGCAACAAAATAGTCATAATATCGTATACAACAAATAAGATAATTTAAGATTTTTGAAATTAAATCCATGTGATTTTGTTAATTGCAGTGGCAAAATTATAAAGTATAATTGGTTTACTGGAGTTTTTCAGTCTGTTTCTGTCCAGAATAAATTAGAAACGATACTTTCGGTTTAGTATCATGTAGTCTTGCCTTGAAAGCTATGAACAGGTTGAACCGAATGACTACGACAAACGTTGAGAATAGAAAATTCCAGAAACACCATTTATAAAGAGTTAATATTCAAATCAGTTCATATTTAAGAGTTTAAATCATATAGAAATTGTATCGCTTTAACTAATAGATATAACACAATTGTTTCAAGTTGTGGTTGCGTAAGCTTAATTGGGCAAATTTTTTTCAACTAGAAAAACCGACGAAATACCAATTTGAAATCAAAGTTGAAAATTGAAATGGATAAATAAGGCTTGGTCATTATTACTTGGGTCATAGTTTACATATGTCTTTAAATATTCGAAATTTTGAATTGAACAATACTTATCGCAACACCAATAACTATGTTGTAAGAATGGATGGCCGAGGTAGATTACGCAATGTAATCTGCTAGGTTACCGACGCGTAAAATATTACGTAGATTACTTGGCAATGTTTTGTGTCAACGTCGACAGTTAAGACAACGTCAACAACCTGCAATATTTTAGCGTTTTGAACTTAAATTTCTGATAGGATAATTTAGATTCAAATGCATTGAATTATATTTCGAATCTGTTACCGTTCGTATCGTATTGTTATCCTAAGTTAGTTCGTATTGTTATCTTAGTAGTTCAGAACTAGTTTATAAAATCATACTATGAATTGTCTCCATTATCGTCGATGTCTACGTTTTCGATATCGTCTATGTTGTCTACATAAAGGATGTCGACTCTTCATCTTTACTCACACACCAAATATTAACGCAATCAAAGGTTGTTGTTTTTCAACTTGTCGTAGCCGCAAACAAAAATTTACTTCTAATCAATAATACATGCGTTTACTTCAGGGCAGAAGTCCTACTAGGACTTTTGACTACGATTTTCGACGACGGTCGTTTTCCTATAGTAGGCAATAAAGAAAAAGGTAAACAATAGTATATTTATAATATTGTTTACCTTTGCTTTCTTTGCCTACTATAGGAAAACGACCGTCGTTGAAAATCTTAGTCGAAAGTTATAGTAGGGCCCCAGATTTTACAAACAAATAATGCAAAACGTAAAAAATTCTGTGGAATCGTAACTGCTCACGACCCCATTGGCAACATTCCTTTCGATTTTCGTACCTGTAATATACAGAGACAAACCATCTCAATTCTCACGAGACATCTCACTGATCAACCCCACGGTCTTGACCAATAGAATAATATTGTAACTCTGCCTCGGATAATATTAAAAACTAAATGCGTCGAAACTCGTTTCCAGTAAAGGCGCGTACATGATACTAAAAAAAATTTCTGATGCACAAAAATTCACCACGAAGTTAGCTGTATGAAGTTGAAATATTCACTACTCGAAATATAATTTCATCAGTGTAGCCTTTGTTAATAACGAAAATATTATGATTTTTGAGTGAAAACTTTTGTTTAACTATACTCAAAATGACAATTCTCTGTTTATTTACAAATAAACAAGCAACAAAATAGCAAAACAAGTATAATATTCAGTTTTGTTAATATGGCTGGCCTGGTGAAATTTTATTCGAGTTGAGCATATTTCAACTCAGATAGCTAACTTCGTGGTGAATTTTTCTGTACCAGAAATTTTTTTTTGGTATCGTGAACGCACCTTCAATCCTTTAAAAAGTTCAAACACAATCACTTTAGATTGCGTAACAAACCTACGTTGAAATACTCCTTAAATTATAATTAAAATTTGATTCAAGCCCATACTAGAATTTTCGCTAGAATTTTACTTAAGAAAATCCACTCAACATAGTTCAAAAGCTATTCAAATTTGAAACAAAATCTTTAGTTATAATTCAACGAGTTGAATATAAATTACCCTAATTTTCGGCGTATAACCCGCAACCTTTGTATAACCCGCAATTTTCAACCGCTACGTTAGAGCAAGGTTTGACTTTTTCCTATTTTTCCTATGAATATGCCTCCCGAAAAAAATTGTTTAAATTGAACGTCGTAAAATTTGCCGAGAAGAAGGGCAACAGAGCGGCGGGTCGGGAGTACGATGTGGATGAAAGTATGGTTAGGGATTGGAGAAAAATGAAAACCATCTTGCATGCGATGTCACGAAAAAAACATGTCGCAGATATGTTAAAATTAGAAATTGAATAGACAGAATGGGTGTTGACAATGCGTAAAGAAAAGCGAAAAGTATCGACAGTTGATATTCGATTGAGGGGTAAACAAATGGCAGTTGCAAATAGAATCCAGAATTTTAAAGGTAGTGATGCATGGTGCAACCGTTTTATGGGCAGACATAGGTTATCAGTCCGGGCAGTTACTTCTGTAGGTCAGCCACTACCAATTGGTTGGGAGGAAAAAGTTGTTGCTTTCCAAGAATTAATTTCCAAGTTAAAAGCTAAGGTGGATTTAACATAATTTGGTAATATGGATGAAGTGCCCGGCAGCTTTGACATGCCATCCACCAGGACAGTAGATGTCAAAGGACAGAAGATATTTTAGTGACGACAACCAGGGCAGAAAAAATGAACTTTACTGTTGTATTATGCTGACGGAGGCAAATGTGATCCGATCCGATGGTGATATTTAAAAGAAAAACCATTCCAAAAGGCAATACCCCAAAAGGAATCATAGTAACGGCAACGGAAAAGGGTTGGATGAATGAGGAAATTATGGGTCAGTGGATAGAGAAGGTTTGGCGACGGAGAAAAGGTGCATTTTTCAAACCAAACTCGATATTAATGTTTGATTCCCATCGGTCACGTATATCTGACTGAAGCAATCAAAGAAAAAATAAAGCATCACTCACAATTGGCAGTGATACCTGAGGTGGACTGACCAAAATAATACAACCACTTGACTTGTCGATGAACAAGTCTTTCAAAAATCATATTAGAAAGGAATGGGAAGAATGGATGGTCAGCGGGATTCATACATTTACCAAAACCAAAAAAATGAGGCATGCATCCTATGAAGATGTATGCAATTGGGTTTTCAAAAATTGGAGTAAAGTAACTACGGATTTCGGAAGGCAAAATTACACAATTATGGTCAAGATGATGATATTGACTCAACCGATTCGGACAATTCCGACAATGAGGAGATACCTCTTGAGATTCTCAACGAATATCCAGAAATTTTTGAAACTTTTTTAATTGAATCAGACGACGACTTTTTGGGTGAAAATTAATTGAAAATTAAGTGAATTGAAAATTAATGAAAATAATATTATTTCTTATGTTTAACCCGCACACCTAAATTTACACTTTTTTTTTCATATAACCCGCGGGTTATATGCCGAAAATTAGGGTAATTTATATTCACTCGTTGAATTATAACTAAAGATTTTGTTACAAATTTATTTAAATTTCACTCTAAAGTGAAATTTTAACTTGACTTAAATTCTTATACTTTAAATTATAATTCAAAATCTATACGAGTTGATTTTTGATCGTCGTGCAGTTTGGACGTAAAATCAATGTGCGCGGAATATAATTAAAGTAAAATAAAATTAAAATAAAAAGTGCAGTGTTAGTTCTTTTTTATTATTTTTTTAATATTTAATTTAATTACTGTGCATATATCGAATAATAATTAGTGCTAAAATTAAGAGGGGCCTATTTCCCCTCAAAAACAATATCAGCATTAAATCAGAATAATGCAATGCATGCAATGGGTAAAGTGGAACATAGCCCCAAAAAAAAATAATAACGCAAAATGAAAAAAGTGCTTCAACATCAAATTTAGCAAATTTGGTAATACCACCTTTTAACACAAAACAAAATACTGATAAAAAAATAAACGCTTCAACAGCAAATAAACTCAGTGCAGTGAACATGAATAATGACATTAATTTAATTAGTGAGATAGGTCACTTAAATAAAGAAAATTTGGTGCAAACCGGTATGGACAGATATATAACTGTTCAGACCAAAAGAAAAAGAAGCCCGAAATCAGCGCAATTAGCTAGTAAGACTAAAGGGTCTAGATTAGAACATGACGCTTATCAAATACCTCTCGGCAATAGATTTTCTAGCTTGAAAGAGGATGGCGCCGATGAAACAATAGCTAAAAAGACCGAAAAGCCGCCACCAATTTATTTAAGAGAGGCGTCAAATAATGAGCTCGTTAATACAATCGACAAGTTAACTGAGTCAAAATTTTATATTGCCCCGCTTAAAAGGGGCAATATCAAAGAAACGAAAATCCAACCTATGGAAATTGACGGTTTCAGAGCGCTTGTAAACCATTTCGATCAAACCGGAAAGCGCTATTACACTTACCAGCTGAAAAGTCAAAAAGGGTTGACTGTTGTTTTAAAAGGAATGGAGAGCAGCGTAGAAATGACCGACATTCATGCGGCTCTCGCTGAGCAAGGTTTCCATGTCAAATCTATTGCAAACATTTTAAATCGGGAGAAGGTTCCTCAACCGATGTTTCGCATAGAATTAGAGCCAGATGAGAAAAACAAAGGAAACCACAGCATATATAACTTGAGATATTTACTGCATCGCAAAATCACTGTAGAAGAACCCAAAAAGCGAACCGGACCAGTACAATGCATCAAGTGCCAAGAATACGGGCACACAAAAGCTTATTGCACGTTGAGTGAAGTCTGTGTTATCTGTGGCGAACTTCATGATTCAAAAAAATGCGATAAGATGAGAAATGATCCATCAGTAAAACGCTGTAATAATTGCGGTGAAAATCACACAGTAAACTACAGAGGTTGCCCAGTATATCTGGATTTGAAGCGTAAGGCCAATCCAAAGTTGCGATCCGAGCAACGAATGCTTAAGTCACGTTACAATCAAAGAGATATGACTCCAAGAAGTACAATTGCCCAACAAGCGAATGCACACTCAACCACAAAAAAGGACCTGGAGAATGTTACAAGCAGTTTTGCACAACCAGGAGTTTCCTATGCCAACATCCTAAAAGGTGCCGCCCCAAAAACGAAAGTTCATTTCAACGAAGAAGAATTAAATATTCACGCAACAGTAAACAAATTGACAGAAACGATCCAAAGTTTCATGATGATGATGGAAAGACAAATGAGCATGATGATGCAAAATATGAACACACTAATGCAAATTATTGTCAAAAGCCAAAAATGACGCTGCTAAAGATAGCTGTATGGAATGCGAACGGTCTTTCACAGCACAAAGCTGAGGTTCAGACCTTTCTTATCGATCAAAATATAGATATCATGCTAATATCAGAAACACACTTTACAAAAAATACCTTTTTTAAAATCAGCGGATATTCAGTTTATGACACCAAACATCCAGATGGGAGAGCACACGGCGGCACTGCGGTCTTGATCAAACGAAGAATAAAGCATTATGAACTCAACAAATATGATAAAGATCACATCCAAGCAACTAATATCTGCTTAGAGGAATGGTCTGGAAACTGTGTAATATCGGCTGTTTACTGTCCACCGAAACACGCAATCAAAAAGCAGCAATTTATCGACTATTTTAATCAGCTGGGCATTAAATTTATCGCAGGGGGCGACTACAATGCTAAACATCTGCAATGGGGTTCGATATTAACAACACCTAAAGGAAAGCAACTATATGAAGCAATGAACGAAAAAAACCTAGATTATTTATCTTCTGGACACCCAACTTACTGGCCATCAGATAGAAATAAAATACCTGATTTAATAGATTTTTGTATAACAAAAGGAATTGCACGCACCAATGCTCAGGTAGAAGATTGCTATGACTTATCATCTGATCACTCACCAATAATAATAACTCTGAGTACCAGAGCTTTAAAAGCGGAACCACCCCAACGTCTAACAAATAAATTAACTAAATGGGCTCTATACCGAAATATAGTGGAACAAAATTGCCAATTGGATATCCAACTTTGCACCCCGGAAGATATTGATGCGGCGGCGGATGATTTAACACATATATTGGAAACAGCAGCAAACGAGGCTACCCCTGATATTCACACCTCTGACAAAGTTAATAAGCCTTCACCTAAATACTGCAGTTAATCCAAGAGAAATGGACAATACGCCGGCTATGGCTGCAGCAAAAATCTCCATTACTAAAAGGGAAATTGAATAGGGCTATTAAAGCCCTTAAACGAGCATTGAGAGAAGAAGAAGACTCAGGAATCCAGAGTTACCTTACTGAACTCTCGGCGACCGAGAAGACAGATTATTCACTATGGAAGGCAACAAAAAAACTAAAGAGGCCAACATTATCGAATCCACCAATTAGGCAACCAGATGGACATTGGGCCAGAAGTGATGTAGAAAAGGCTACTGCTTTCTCTAACCACTTGAAAAAAGTATTCACACCAAACGAAAAAACTGGCAACAGTGAATTACCAAAGTTTACGGAGGATCCTTTGAAACCAATTCCTTTAAAATTTAAGTGGAAAAAAGTTAAAAATACCATTAAAAATTGTATAAACCCAAAGAAAGCTCCAGGACACGATTTTATTACCGGAAAAATGATCAGAGAATTACCTGATAAATGCATGAAACTCATAACTTATATCTTTAATGCGATTATGAGATGTGGGTATTTCCCTAAAAAATGGAAAATATCGCAAATTACAATGATTCCAAAGCCTGGAAAAGACGAAACACAAGTCGCATCGTACAGGCCAATAAGTATACTTCCGATGATTTCTAAACTTTTTGAAAAAATGGTATTACAAAAATTAAAACCAATATTATCTGAAGGACAGATTATACCAGACCACCAATTTGGGTTTCGAGACCAACATGGCACGGTAGAGCAGGTGCACAGAGTTGTTAACACAATTAAATTTGCATTAGAGGAAAAGAAATATTGTTCGGCAGTTTTCCTAGACATTGCGCAAGCTTTCGACAAAGTATGGCATGAGGGCCTTATATATAAAATTAAAACTCGTCTGCCAAAAAAGTTTCATGCAGTCCTTGAAAGCTACTTGTTTCAAAGAAAATACCAGGTTAAACACAATTCAGCCATTACTGAACTAAACGATATAAACGCAGGAGTTCCACAAGGCAGCGTACTGGGGCCAGTATTGTATTTGCTGTATACTGCCGATCTACCAATAACTGATAAGGTTGTCACATCAACATTTGCAGATGACACTGCTATCATGTTTTCACACAAAAATCCTCAAACTGCGTCAAGAGAATTGCAAGATCACTTATACAAAATTGAGAATTGGCAAAGAACGTGGCGGATAAAAGCGAATGAAACCAAATCAACACACATAACATTTACGTTGAATAAGCGTACATGCCCAGCGGTGAAATTAAACAATGTCAACATCCCTCAACAAACAAATGTCAAATATTTGGGTCTTCATCTTGATAGAAGATTGACATGGAGAAAACACATCGAATCAAAGCGCAACCAAATAAAAATAAAATTCTCAAAAATGTACTGGCTGATTGGAAGAAATTCAAAACTTTCCCTAGAATGCAAGATTCTAATATACAAAATGATCCTAATTCCTATATGGACATATGGAATTCAACTATGGGGCTGTACAAGCGCATCAAATATAGATCTTTTACAACGAACGCAATCCAAAATACTTCGCTGTATTACAAATGCTCCGTGGTATATCCGAAATTGCAACATCCATCGAGACCTTGGGATTAAAACGGTCAAAGATATGATCCAAGCACACAGTTTGAAGTACCTTTCGAAACTGGAAACTCACCCCAATGAATTAGCAAGACAACTATTAAGGCAACCGAAATATAGACGGCTTCGCAGAGTAGATCCACTAGATCTAATGTATTGATAAATTTAATTTAATTACATATTTAAGATAACACACATTATTAATTAATATTTCTGCATACTAATAATAAGTATTTAACATAGGTTAAGGACTTAGGAAATAATTATTTTAGATTGTAAGCTTTGCACACTTCTTGTTAGTTTCGTATAAAGAAAGATTCAAGAATAAAGCCATTGGCAGTTTAAAAAAAAAAAAAAAAATCTATACGCAAACTACGGCTGATTTTTAATTCAATTTTAAAAAAATTTATAAATTTATTTAAATTTTGTTAAATAATTACTTTATTTTCATTCATACAATTCATCTAAAAAACCTTTCAAGATTTTGGTTCAAATTCATTCTGGGATTTTATTTTGGAATTTCACTTACGCAAATCCACTCAAAAGATATGTCTATGCAACTCAAATATGAGTAAATATTTGAAATTTAAATTGCACTCAAATAATCTATAAATCTCAACTTTATAGTACAAATTGTAACCTGACTTAAGTTAAAAAGTTTCACTCAAAATATAAAATTCATATTCCACTCAATCACAATCAAATATAACAAAAAATTATTTTCTAATTAATGTTTGAGTTTTAATTAATATTTAATTTGCATTCAATTTTTATTGAATATCCGTTAAAAAGTGTATAAACCACGTTTAAAATTCAACTCCGCAGTACAATTCTATCATGAATTTTACTTAAAAAATCCACTCAAAATAATAATTTAATATCTGTATGTACTAAAATTCTTGCATTTTTACGCCAATCATTTCAACCAATGTGCTTCATGTGCTCGGTATTCTGGGCCACCATTATAAAGTGTATAGCCTCATGTGCATCTAGCCTTTGACACGATACCTAACGCCGTTGCTTAGAGGATGCTCATTGATTTTAATATTTAAAAGCTAATTTAAAAGTTCAGCAGTATCGCTAACATCAAACTATATTCTAGATCTGCTGAATTATATATTAAAATTAGTGGTTTTCGATTTTATTTAAGTTTAGGTCATTAACACTGTTTCATAATTTCATAAGATTATTATTTAGAGATTTAATCTTTCCAATCCATTACAGTTTGGATACGATTTCTAAATTAGTTAAATTCTAACTCATTCCAAATTCACTCTCGGCGGAGTATGTAAACCGCTAGAGAGCGCGTCCTCAGGTGGCGGATAGAGGAGTGCTCATCGGTATCTACGGGTAGTGAAGGGTAGGGAAGAAATAAAATACTCCCCGCGGACCAAATATAAAGGAAAATGCAATGGAAACAATGAAAGGATCAAAACAACGAATCACAACTAAGCTAAGTAATGATTTCATGATACTTAAAAAAGAAAATGAGGAACTTAGAAAAGCTCAAACACCTGCTGTAACAGAAGAGAAATGAAGAATAGAAGAGCAGAACGTAGCTAAAAACGTAGCGTTTGGCGGAAACGTAGCCATCGGCCAGAATGAATATGTCACGGACTCAGATGAACTTAATTCTGAAGCGAATTGGGCGCTAAAAAAAAAGAAACAAGGAAAAAAGCGACGACTGAGCAAATCACCCTTTGTATCTCCAGAACAAATACAAGAAAAAAAGGAAATAAAAAATCAGAGTAAAAAGGTGCAACAACCCAAACCACCACCAGTCATTGTAAATAAGATTGAAAACTACAATGATATTCGAAAAACGATGGATTGAAACCAAATACAATACCAAATAACGATGCTCAGGAGTGGAGATCTTAAAGTCAATGATTAAGGCCGATTAAGGTTGTGGGAAAGAACTGCATCCATCCTGCCAGCCAGAAGAAATAAAGGAAGAATTACTTTCTAAAAATTTGAAAATTAAAAGGGTTACTCAAATATTGAAGAGAAAGAATAAAACTCCGCTATCATTGTTCATGATAACTTTTGATAAAGATGAAGACATACAAAATATTTATCAAATAAGGTATATCCTCAACATGAAGGTGGAGATTAAAGCTTTACGAAAATCAAGATTGCTCCCGCAATGCAAAAAGTGCCAATCATTCGGGCACACTCAGAACTACTGCAATAGAGACTCAAGATGCGTTAAGTGCGCAGCTAAGCATTCCTCCAAAGAATGTACAAAAACCAGAGAAACTCCGGCCAAGTGTGTAAATTGTGGAGAGTCATACCCCGCAAATTATAGAGGATGTATAGTTGCCAGAGAATTACAGAAGATGAGAAAAAATAATAATAACAAAAAGGACATACCAAACGGCAAATTAAAGGAGCCAAGAAATCAAATAGAAAAGATAAGAAAACCTGCTTATCAAATAATTGAAGCTCCAGGTATCTCATATGCTGAAGTTGCTAAAGGGGGAGCAGAATTGAAAAACGATTTTGACCGTTATAGTGAAATGTTGCAAACAATTCTAAACCGAATGGATGAGCAAGAACAAAAGCAAGAAAAACCTATTGGATCAATCATTCAAAGACTAACGAAACTAGAAAACAGCATCAGGACTGCTCCTGTCACTCATATTTTAGCATGAATAGCGACATTAGAATACTAGCATGGAATCCCAATGGGTTATTGCAACATCAGCAAAAATTGCAACTATTATTGGACATTCAAAAAATTGATATCTGTCTCATATCCAAAACTCACTTTACAAAACAATCATTAATAAAATTTAGAGGTTATCAAGTATACCATACAATACACCCAGAAAATACAGCCAGAGGAGGAAGTGCGATAATAATAAAAAGTAATATACAACATTACGAAGAGAAAAAATATGAAACAAAAGAAATACAAGCAACTACCGTCAGCATTAAAACTAAAAATCAGTCATTAGCCGTAACGGCAATTTATTGCCCACCGCGATATAACCTTAACAAATTACACTACGTAGACTTCCTGGAAAGCTTAGGCGATAAGAACATCATTGGCGGAGACTTCAATGCGAAACATACTAATTGGGGATCAAGAATAATCACTACTATAGGTCAAGAACTTTTTGGAGCAATGACAGAAGTTGGATGTAATTGGCATTCTACTGCCAAACCGACATACTGGCCAACAGATAATAACAAAATACCTGATCTACGAGATTCCTTTATAACTAGAAAACTTCCAGCAACTTATATTAAAATCGAAGAGGGGTATGATTCGAGCTCCGATCACTCTTCAATACTACTTACTCTCAGTGAAAAAATAATCTCAAAAAAATGCAACCCGACTCTGACAAATAAATATACAGACTGGGAGGAATTCAAAGAAGAGCTGAATAGTAGAATAAAACTTAATGTACCGTTAAAAACAGAAGAACAACTAGACGAATTCATAAATGACGTACAACAGTCAGCATGGAATAATACGCCGGAGTTCAAAAGGACAACAATAGGTACAAATTAGCCAAAAGATATTAGGGAACTTGTCGAAGAAAAAAGGAGGAAGAAATGGCAATACACCAGGATGCCTGCAGATAAAAACCAACTGAATAACCTGACACAGCGACTCAGGAGGGGAATCCAGTACATTAAAAATGATACAATAAACTTATATCTACAGTCATTAACATATGTAAAGGATATACTGACTATTCATTGTGGATACTGACTATACAACCAAACGAATGAAAAGACCAATAACTCAAATACCACCCATAAGAACAAGCAATGGGAATTGGGCCAGAAGCAATGAAGAAAAGGCAAAAGCTTTCGCTGACCATCTATAGAAAGTATTTTTCAGAATTCCAAGAAGTAGAGGAAACTATTAATCAATGTAAACCCTCTATGACCTGATAACAGGAAAAATCTTAAAACAGCTACCGAAGAAGGGCATTAAAAAATTAACAACTCTAATCAATGCAGCTTTCAGGATGAAATATGTACCAAATGTTGCGAAGTTCGCGGAGGTGATTATGATACCTAAGCCTGGAAAACCACCAAACGAAATAACATCCCATAGACCGATTTCGTTACTGCCTGTTATGTCAAAACTATTTGAAAGACTTCTCTTAAAAAGAGTGAAACTAATAATTGAAAGGCAGGCATTAATCCCCACACATCAATTTGGATTTCGAGATAGACACTCTACAATTGGTCAAATTCATAGAATAACAGATATCATAGAAAGATCACTCGAAGAACAGAAAATCTGCTCAGCAGTCTTCCTTGACGTGGCCCAGGCGTTTGAGAGCGATTACAGAGCGACACTTTCGTGTCAAACAGGAACAATCATACTCAGAAATTAAAAAGATCAAAGCTGGAGTGCCACAAGGAAGTGTCTTAGGACCCATTCTATATTTATTATTCACAAGCTATATCCCATTATCTTAGAATACCACAATTGGCACATTTGCAGACGATACTGCTAATTTGGTAGTAGATGATACCATAGAAGGAGCTACCAATAAGCTTCAAAGTACGATGAACAAAATTTATCGATGGACGAAGCAATTGCGTGTCAGGTTAAAAGAAACAAAATCCATACGTGTTGACTACACCAACAGAAAAATAAATCATTTGCCTGTGGTATTAAATAATGTCCCATTACCACATGCTAACTCAGCAAAATATCTAGGAATGAATCTAGATACCAAACTTAGATGGAAGGTCCATGCCAAGAAAAAAAGTGAAGAACTCAGACTCAAATATAGAAAGATGTATTGGCTGATGGGAAGGAACTCCAATCTATCAATAAACAATAAATTGATGCTATATAAGCAGATATTAAAGCCCATTTGGATGTATGGAATTCAGCTGTGGGGTTTTACTAAACCAAGCAACATGGATATCGTTCAAAGATTCCATAGCAGAGTGCTAAGGGATATTGTAAATGCCCCCTGGTACATACGTAATACCGACCTCCACAGGGACCTTACAGTGGAAACTGTCACCAGAGAAGCAAACAATGCTGCACCGAAGCATGAAGTGAGGCTCCTGAATCACCCGAACGTTGAAGCCAACCAACTACTCGGCCACATGGAAGCAGTGAGAAGACTGAAAAGAGTAAAACCTTTTGAGTTAACAGTATAATCAGCGTAAGGCAGTAACACCAGTAAATAGAACATAAGGAAAACCAATGGGGATACCTTAATTAAACACAATTTAGCAATTTAGGTCAAAAAAGAAATGTTGTTAGTCTATAGACTAGGTACATTATCAGTTAAGCCGTACCAGTTTTAATGAAATCAAAAAAATGTACAACAGATTAAAGGACAAAACTAATTTTGATTACAATATACATAATTCTAAATTTCCTAAAGATAGATTATGAAAATAATCTATATTTGTAATTTTCTAATCTTACCTAAATTGAAAAGAGATTAAAATAAATTGAAAATAATTCTAACACTGTCCCACCGAACCGCATTAAACCTAAAACAAATCTGGCGCCCGCAATTTAAAACTAGTTCACTAAACCCCTCTATCAATCGTCCACATTATCGACGTTGTCTATAACGAATTGTCTACGTTGTCTACGATATCTACATTGTCTACGGGTTGTCAACACGTCAACGTAAAACTTAATATAGATGACGTGTAATTGCCCATCCCTTATGACTGTTCTTTTGATGTTAATATGGTCTGCGAGAGCAACCATAGTTTTATCTGTCGAACGTCTGTCTTTTGGCCAGATGTCTGATATTTTTTCCCTTCATTGAATTTTATTAAAATTGAATGAGAATTGATGAACTTATAAATTATTTCTATTATATAAAATGCTGCTAAATAAACGTGAATGGATTTGTAGGGTTAAAGGATCATTTTAAGATAAACGCTTTTTGCCTTGATGAGAAGTTATAAATCCGTATTGCAATTTAGTGTGAGATAGTTAACACAAATGTCGATAGATAAGCGTGAGACCCAAACAATATTTAAGGAGTGTCCAGCTAAATTAAATCATTTAATTAGTTATGTATATAATAGTCTATATAAATACTGGAATTACAAAAAAATTACAAAACAAATACAAATATCTCTGTGCACAGTTTTTACAGTGGTCCAAAGTATATAACTTCTTTCGTAGTTACTTAAAGCGTTATCACTTCATACATTATATATGCCAGTCGCTGGTTTCCTCTTGGGCAACGGCTTTTTATTTAACAAAACGCAATAATTAATTATAAAAAAACTATTTAGCATACGCCAAATTTATGTCAATACGCGCAAATTTGCATATTAATAAGAAAAAACCACATGCCGCAAACATATGTACGTATGTATATATAGAGTCAATAGCACACAATTCGTTTACACAATTTGCAAAAACCTAAACTAATATTTATTTATAAACAAATTGTGTTTCTATTTCTTTATTTATTAATTTATTATTGTTCTAAACCAGATTTTATTATTTAATTATAAATTCATTTTAATTTTTATATTGGTGTATATAAATCAGAAGTGTTTGTAACAACAAAAAAAAATATCAGAATTAACATGCCACCATGACTAATAATAATATCACAGTCGTGATAGTTTGGTTTCTAAACATAACACAAAAACTTAGAAAAAAATTTTTTTTTTTAGAAGTGGGTTGGCGCAATAATATGGCATTTAAATAATAATATATGTTAAAATCTTATAATCTTTGGAATTTAACTGAATTAGTATGTATATGTATGTTTATTCATATAAACCTAACTACACCGCCGCCGCATGCGACAACCTCATTAATACATATTATGTATACATGCAAATAATCAAATCATGATTCTTAAGTACACAACTGGATCGAATATATATTTTTGTTTGTCTTATCTCTGTTTTTACTTTTTAAAATATGTATATTCATTAAAATAAAAATTCAGAATTATAAATTTAATTTAATATTCGTATATGAATATTAATTGATTTAAATTAATTTAGCTGCTTTATTTAAAAACCAAAAAACAAAATTAAATATTACAGAATTAAAATGTGTCATTCACATCTGAATTTTATTCGATTTTTGAATTAAAAAGATCAAGTGGATGCTTAACCCTTTAAGGAGTTTCATCATATTAAGTGTATGTATATGTAGTTTTGTAAATTATTGGCAGCTTAAATATTTTTTTTTAATTTTTGTTATTTTGCTGGTTTATATGTAAATTTAAAAATTCATAATTTTTGAATATTTTATACACACAGATCAATCCAATTTTGGATATTCTCGCTATATTTAGGAACATCAATAAAATGTATTCACATTAACGACAAAATGTATTATAACAATAAGACATGATGTTTTATGATAATGATGAACATATTCATTCTACTACCTATATATACCATTATACAAATCTTATATAAACGTCTATCAGATAAATTTTGTTCGACATTCGTGATGACATGTAGGATTATTAAGATTTTTGAATTATTTATGAGCATAAATTGGTATAGCCAACAGATTTAGTTTAATAGGCAAGCTCCGACTGTCCAACTTTAGTAGTTTAATTAAAAATGCCCATGTTTAGTTATCTTCTGTATACATGTGTATATAAAATGGAATTGTTACACGAATGTTGAACATAATATTAGATAGTCAGAAAGGTAACTTAAAATCAATTGAATTTGGTTAATTGCAGTGGCGGTATTAATCCTTTCGACTATAAAAGTAATAGTTGTGTAGCTAAACAATTTGTATTCATCCTTTGATACAATCGAACTGGGAGTCACATATATTCTAAAAGGTATAAACTATTTTTGAAAATCTGAAAGAAATTAAATTCAATGGGGCATGCGTAAATGGTTCAATCCTGGCCGCTGTTTTCGTGACAGCACCGTCGCGATTAGGTATTGTCAAACCATATTACTACATATTACATATTTGGTTTTCAACCATGTATGATGAATTTAGAGACGAAACAAGTAACCGGATTTTAAGTATTATTTAATTAATATCATAAAAAAAAAATTGTCAAATAGTAAACAAATATATAATATAATTAATTTTATTAAATAATTGGCCCCTGTGGTCGGGGGGCGCTCACATGTCTCGTAAATGTAAATTGCACGAACATGGTTCCCAAGAATACCACCACAGTAGCTAACAAAAAGAAAAATGGATACCGCCAAAAAAATAACGAACCTCCGCTCAAGTACCTGCATACGAGATTTATGACCGGCACGTGGAACGTGCAATCACTTATAAAACCAGGAACGTTGAGATGCCTAATCACGTGCATGAAGGGGTATTGGCTGAAACTCGTTGCTCTTCAAGAAACTCGCTGGCCTTAAAGTGGCAACCATATGTCCCAGGGCAATACGTTGCTTACAGTGGAGATGACCTCGGAAATCTTGGAGCTGGATTTCTTCTTGGGCCGCAGGTAAAGAACGCTGTTTTGGATTTCCAAGCCGTTAATAACCGATTGTGTAAGCTTCGCTTGCGCATGTAATTAGCCAACCTGTCGATAATTTGTGTTTCCCCTCACAAACAAATACATCTAGAGACATGAACACATCCTCGCGGAACTTCCCGCAGCCAAATTGACCACGTGTTAGTTTCAGGATGTGAGAACGTATCGGTCATCAACCAAATACGTAGGCAGCGATCATCATTTGGTCGTTGCAAAGCTACGATGAAAGTTTTCGTATACAAGTCTGGGAACACAGCGAAACGCATGGTACGTTTCGACTGTGAAGATCTGATAAATGAAGATCAAAAGAAACGATATCAGGATCTCGTCAGCGACAACATTGAGGAAGCTAATTGCCAGTCTCAAGGTGGGAACTCTGTCTGGGAGGTACTGAAAACTACGGTTGTCAGTGCTGCCCAACAGACTTTAGGTATAGTTAAAATCAGACCCAAGATTGACTGGTTTGGTCACGAGTGTCGTCTTGCGGTTGAGGAACAAAATATAGCCCATAGTGAAGTGCAACAACGTCTCACAATCGCGATGGAAACCTCTGTGTCAACATCGACGAAGCACTCGACGCATGGAGTGAACACTTTACTGACCTGCTTGATATTCATCATATGCGTCACAGATTGTTGTTGAGCCAACTCTAAAACAGTCTGCAGAGATTTGCACTAGGGAGCCATCCCATTAGGAATTCACTAAAGCCATGCAAAGATTGAAACGAAACCGCTTACCTGGAGTGGACTGCATTAATTCGGTGCGCTTCATATTCGGAAAGGATTCTTTGTGGCCACGATATTCCCCATCTTCTAGAAGGGAAACCGCTTGAAGTGTGAGAATTATCACGGTATAGCTCTCCTTTGCACAGCATTAGTAACTGTTATATATTGTATTGGATAGAATCACCCCTCTAGCGGAGGGCGTGGTTGGTGACTTATCAAGGCTGATTTCGTCCGAATCGATCAGTCACTGAACAGGTCTTTTCGTTGCGAGTTATTCTATCTAAATATTATGAGACATCCATCTCCGTACATCAGGTTGTTCTGGATTTCCGGCAGGCCTATGACTCGATCAATCAAGAGAGTTTGTGGTCTGCCCTGGAATACCTAGGAATGCCAACAAAATTGGTACGACAGTGTCGGATGACAATGACGCAGTCTCAATGCTGTGTTAAAGTTGAGAACAGGCTATCGACAATTTTTGCAGTTAACTCGGGTGTTCGGTGTGTCCCCGATACTTTTTAATCTCATGTTGGAGTACATCTTTCGTAAAACTGAAACACCTCAGCGCAACATCTTATATCGCCAGTCCAATCAGGTGCTTGCATATGCAGATGACATATGCGTGATGGGACTGAATAGCAATGGAGTGAAACAAATACTTGATCCGCTTGTAGAGTTTTCAGCTTCAGTTGGACTTCAGATCAATGATCCAAAACGAAATACCTTATCTCTATTTATAGGGACAATGGCACACCAAATTTTAGTAATGGCCACCACACGTTTGAGAGAGTGAAGAGGTTTAAATATTTGGGTTCTTTTATCACTCACGATAACAGTGTGGGTGAGGATATTAAAGTGCGGCTGGCAGTCGTTCTTTGTATCCTCTAAGGCCACTGCTAAAATCTAAACACTTATCAAGTGCCGTGAAACTGAAGCTTTACAAAGCGTTGATCAGGCCCGTTGTTATGTTTGGATGTGAAAGTTGGGCGCTGACGGATGAGTGCGAGAGATGGCTCCTTACATTTGAGAGAAGAGTCATGCGTGTGATTTACGACCCAAAACGCCAGATAGATGGTACATACCGAGCTCTGTACAATTTCGAGATCAGAGGTCTGATGAAGATCCCAGATATTGTGCATGCTGATCCGGAACGAATTGTGCAGCGATCTCTGAAAGAAGAGCCCCCATATGGTAGGCGGTTCTCCACGGTGTAGAGAATGACTTGGCTTCTTCAGGTTGTCTAGGACAGCATGAAGACCAAGCCCAGGGTCGAAACCGTTGGAGCCAGATTGTTGACTCAGTAAGGGGTCAGTAATGGCCTTTAGACACTGTTTATTACTTAAATAAGTAACCCATTAAAAATTTTCATATTTTATTTAAAACTATTTAGAACTTGTGATACACGACATTTTTTGATTTATTATCAGGCGCAAAAACAAACAACGCAGATGGTCTTCCGACCCGTGAACATGCCACGTATAATTGACCATGGGAAAAACATGAATGTTCTAGATTTAAACCACAAACTTTTAAGGATTGGCCTTGTGATTTGTTGATGGTCATGGCAAATGCAAGACGTATCGGAAATTGAAGTCTTTTAAATTCAAACGGCATATCGGTTGGGATCATCGGTATCCTCGGAATGAGAACTTCCTCACCTTTGAATTTTCCTATCATTATCGTAGCGTAAATTACATTGTTCATCAATTTTCTAACCACCAAACGCGTACCGTTGCACAGTTTTGGTTGGTTTATGTTTCGAAGCATGATTACTACGGAGCCAACCTTTAGGCGTAAATTGTGCGGTGGTAAGCCAGGCACGTCCAAAGAGTTTAAAAATTCAATTGGATAGTTGGTGGCTTCATCTTCATTTGTGACGCAGTCAATAGATTTGAATGAATGCATTGTTCCAATGATCTTATTTTGAATTATGTAGTTTAGGTCATCTACATCTTTATTCTTTGCCGCTAAAATTGCTCGCTCACTCATCCATTCATAATTTTTGTAGTTAGAAATAATTTCTGGAAATACATTGTTGATAAGTTCGTCTTTTGATGAGACAAAATTACAGAAATTATTTGGAAATGATATTAATCCGCTCGATTCATCGACAGGTACTTGACCATTACCGATAGTCAGCAATTGCTCCGAGAAATCTTCAGCAGATGTATCATTAAGCAATGTAACTCTCATGTTTGTTGTCAGTTGCAGTTTCTTCACATGGCGCCATAGATTTGACGATTTGAGGCAAGCGTTTATTTCGTCGGCAGCCGTAGATCTTGGAATTACTGGCAGTATTTGGCGGAAATCGCCAGAAAGTAAAATCATTGCTCCTCCAAAACATCTCGAGTCATTGCGTAAATCTTTTAATGTTCGGTTAAGTGCTTCTAATGCACGTTTATGCGCCATTGTGCATTCGTCCCAGATGATGATTTTCGATACCGCTAAAACTTTGGCCATTGCTGAGTGTTTTGCAATATTACACGTTGGTTCTTCAATAGTTTGAAGATTTAACGGTAATTTGAATGCTGAATGAGCCGTACGGCATCCTTCTAACAATGTGGCTGCTATTCCAGAAGAAGCAACTGCAACCGCTATGTTAGATCTCGCCCGAACAGTTGCTAAAACTAATGACATGAGGAATGTCTTACCAGTTCCACCAGGGGCATCTAGGAAATATAAACCACCATTTTCATCATCGATTGCCTTCATTAAAGTATCATAAACTTCCTTTTGTTGGTAATTCAACAGGGGTACATTCGTTTGAACTACTAAATCTAATTCCTGGTGATCATATTCACGTTCCCGTTCCAATTCTCGATTAAATGCGTCATTCATTTCACGATATGGTGCTGGCATTCCTAACCTGATTAATAAATTACCGCACATGAGGTAACACATATCTTCGATCAAGAGTAAATCACGATTATGTATCTCCTCATTCATCTCAATATCGTGATTTCTGGAACTGACACGAATTTGATGTAAAATATCTTCTGACATATTATCCTTGTATTTGTGCCACAGGTTACATGGTTTTGATGGAAAACATGTCGAAATTATGATAGCGAATAATGTGCGTATCTGACTTGGAGATGCAGAGATAATGGCTTCAGCGATTGTCGTATCCCAATGACTATCGTTTTCTAATAACTTCAATTCTTCACATGCAGCACGATATGTTGGGAATATTACACCATTAACAGTTCGTAGTGGCTCAAATGACGTTGGCCCACGCACATTTACCAGCAACAACCGCAAATAGAAACATTCATTATTCTTTGGATGAACTGTATACATACGACCAAGAGCATCAGTAGAACGCACATCTGGATACCCAGGAACCGCATCGCCTTGCTTCCGTCTTTGAAAATTCTTCGATGAAGCATTCCAAGTATAATAACATCTCCGAGTAAAGCAAAGTTCGTGCAAACTGATCGCTTTGGCAGATTGCAAAAAAACTGGTCAATGTAGTTGCTGGAGGTGTTTCAGCACGTTGCGTAGCATTCGAAGCCGTGAAATATACTCGTTGACCATTCTCCAGATACACCGCCAAATGCGTAACAGTAGGATGACGTTCGTGAATGGGAAATGCGAATATACGCCAAATCGCTTCATTACAGTTCACATAACGACCAACTTGATAGCGTGAAATTTCATCGTTGGTATTCGAGGATTGCAATCCAAAAACCGCCATATCACTGCCTTTCGTGACATATTTGCAAATATATTTTATGGACTTAACTGAATTGCAGTATTCAACGTTGCAATGTGTCTTAAACGATTTAGAAATAAGTGGCGAATATGGAACAATCCAACTGTTGTCGACAACGAAATCCATTCTTTTCACTTTCGTTGTGACAGTTCGACCGTTGTCATCTGGTGATCGACGCCGATACAGCGGATAACCATCATTGCCAGTGACAGTCTCCGCCGTTAATTTCCGTGGATATCGTTTAGAGCACTTTCCATCGACCATGCAAGGTGATTGGGGATTGATGGCACCACACGGTCCATGAATCATATTAGTAGTAACAACATCATGTAGGTCTGGATCGACTTCATAATCAGGAATCTCAGCACATATGATATCATCTATTTGGTCAGGCTGAATTCTTTCCACTAACCAAATAAGAATGTGTGCGTGCGGCAGGCCTCGCTTTTGCCATTCGATTGAATACATCCAGCATCGAGTATCTCCAAAGACGCGTTGTTTAACAATAAAGTTCATCAGGGACCGAATTTTTTGCCTGAATATACGTGCTGTGATGTCGTGTCTATCACTTGATGTTTGTCCGGGAAGCAGCAATTGAGTAATTTCTATCCATTTTGGATTACAGGTAAAAGTAATAAAGAGATCGGGCCGACCGTAATGACGAACATATGGCATTGCATCTTGTGCATATTCATGCATATGCCGTGGACTACCAATGTATGTCGCCGGCAGAATAGTTAATCGACCAATATTAGCTGCATTTCCTTCAGTACTAACTGCATCACGTAAATGGATGTACTCCTCAGAACGCAGTTTGGCTTGGTTCAACCTAATGAATGTTAAACGTTCCGTTTCTATTTTTACATACATGTCAACGCAATACTGCTGAAACAATCGACGAAACCGCAGCAAATAGTTGTCAGCATTTTGACGAATCATCAAACGATATGCGTAATAATTCATTGAGCTAACTTCTTTTTGTAGTTTCTTCACCTGAAATTAAAAATTTGATAATTAACCATTTCAAAGGCAAATTTTAAAGGCAAACAATACAGACATTAACCATTTTTTTAATAAGCATTATTTTAAATCAGTGTCTTTCACAAATAAATGAAATAAATTATGATACTGATACTCACCATTCAATGGATTTTTCATTTTAATATTAAAATAATATCCATCTTCTCCTTGCCAAAACATCAGCGGGTATTGCAATGTGTCATATGATCGATGAGTTTCAGATATTTGTTGCAGTTGCCCAGTATCGCGACGTGTAAGCACAATATCGCGTTTTTCAAATTGTTCACCAACAATCAGGATGGCAACTTCGTCTACTGTTGGAGCATTAAATGTCCTTTCGTGTGTTCCAGATGGTCGTTTATCTGCTTTGATAACAACTTTATAGTCATCACTTGGCATGCGCTCTAAAGCACTCTTAAACAACCTGACCAACGCATGATGTTCATGAAGCAGACACTGCAAGTCTTGAAGAATTGCTCGCTTCATTCCTGCATTGATCTCTAGGCGTCGATCAAGTTGTTCTTCCATGTTGCCCATGAAATATATTTGTAAAAATTTATTCTGTGTATCTTCGAAAGGTAGTAATGATCCAATTCGATGATGAATCTGTCCTTGTATCTACAAAATAAAAACCAGACAGTATTAACTGGGTTATAAACACTTTTTTCGGTGGGAGAGTAGAGTTCAGAATTAGCAAATATACTACATAGGTACCAATAGATAAAGTAAGTTATTCTTTAACTACATTCTATATAAGTACAAAAATAAATACCTTAAATGTCGGATTAAATCCCCGTTCTTCGATAATATCTGCCCCAAATGACGTCATCTGGAAACAACCATTGTATTTTTGAGTATTTGCAAGAAAGTGGCGTGATTCTTGTGTTTCGCCACAAAGCAATGAATACAATGGCTCAGGTGGCGGAGTCAACAATGGCAATTTCACTTTACCATTAAGGCAGCATAATCCAGGCGTTTCTCCGGAAAACTTTAATGCACCACAATACTCGCAAACTACGTCCATTTGCCCAATGCAAACGCTAGGATGCAAGCTGTAATCATTGCTGCAATCGTATTGAAACGCTGCTCGATTCAAATCAGCACTTGATAAATATCTTGTTCTGCGTCGCAAATTATCTATTTGTTGACCTCTGTTGTTCGCTCGACGATTCTGCATTGCCAACCGAGCTGTTTCACGGGCTGCTTCACTTTGCTCTCGTGATTGAGAAGCACGAAGTCGAGCCATACTATCGCGGCGCTGTTCACGTGCAATTTTTTGTTCTTCTTCAGTCCTTTCATTTGCAGTATTTCGTATTCTTCTTGCATCACGGCTTTGTCGGGAAAAATTCGATCGTCTTGGTCGCGGCATTATTAATTAAACTTCACTTCACCTAAAAACTTAAATTTTCAACCATACCGAGTTTTATAGTTCACTTCACTGTTTATACGAATGGGCAATTGGGCAATAATGTTAATTATTTATTTAATAGAAATAGTTTTATTATTGATTTCTTACAAATATCAAATTGTCATCCATACGTCATTACATAGCTGTCATTATACGTCAATTTTGATATTCCAAGTCTGATTCTTTTTTGTTATACCACGTTTTATAGTGACTGACGTTACATGTCAAGTCACACGGGAATGATGTCGAACGGGATAAAAAGTATCCTATGTCCTTCTCCTGGCTCTAAACTACCTCCCTGCCAATTTTCAGCTAAATCGGTTCGGCCGTTCTTGAGTTATAAGTGAAGTAACTAACACGACTTTCTTTTATATATATAGATTAGATTGTAACATAAATTTCTCTATCAGAAATAGCCTTTCCAAACGGCTCGCAAACAAAAATAACCATTCTGTTTTCATCGACAGCAACTAATGATCTGAAAGTTGTTCTATTTTTGTACGATGAGAAGATTAGTTGATGAGTAGGTCTTCTGATTTGTGTACAGGTATTTCGGTACAATCATATATTGCTCGATACGAGCCTCTAGATTTCGAAATTTTCCAGATACCGATTTGTTGCAAAGTGATGTAAATCCTCTATGTCATTTTTTTAAAGATTTTTCAATTTACGTTTCTGTTAGTTAAACAAATATTTTACATGAATATTAAGGGTTATTAAAAGTTGGTCTATAATACCGATTTCAGGATGAATTAGTCTTTTACCATCAAACTAATAATAAATTAAATCGATCTGAGTCCAATCCGGTAAAATATTGTAATTTGCTCGTTGATGATATTTGAAAACCGAAGAAAAGAAATGGAACTAGAAAGCGTTTGTGGCTTCCTGTTGTTTATATTAATATGGGTTTGAGTTGTTTGAAACAATGACTGTTCCATCCTTATTAATATTTTTAATTTATACGGTGATTGCTCGGAAGGACTCGATATGATCCGGTTCTGAAACCGGCACCAACACCAGCAATACAATTTCAGCCCGATTGATCCAGCATTGAGAATTTTAAATGCACCTATTGAAATTGGTATCTACAAACTTGAGACCATTTTGATGACGTCCAACCAGTTCTTAAACTTATGATCCATTTTTTTTTTAAATATGTGTTCACTTGAAAAGTGGTGGAATTTAATTAACGAATTTTTGTTGATTAAATTAATTGTGTTTTAACGTCAAAGTATATCCTTCCTACGCTATTGCCACCTACGAATAAGAAGTGAACTACCTAAATTAAAAAAAAGTCGTATAGCATGCCCCATTTCTTCGAATTTCATATTTTTTTCATCTAGTACTCAATTTAAATTCATGGATGTTGATTTTGTTTTTGTTTTAATTCAGTTACAAACATGGCATTAAGCAAAGAGCTGTCGATTTTATTTTTGATGTTTTTTTTTGTTTTGGCAAGTATACACTTTTACTTAAAAAAAATGTAATTTCAGCGCACATAAATCTGAAAATCGGAAGCAAATGAGTACGCAGAGCCAGATCTAATAAATTGTCCATATTAACTCTAATTTGAAGAACATATATTTCAGTATTTTACTAATAATTTCAAAACATAGGTATTCGATATAATTTATACAAAAAATTAAGACTTAAACATATGAAAAGAAAGGACCAGTGCTCTGCAGCCTCATTCAAATCATGACAAAAGTGTACATCGATGAAGCTATAGACAAATGCTGATGGTCAATGAAAAATACAGTCGCGCAAGGTCGCTAATAGAATTATTAATACTATACCATCCCGCAGTTATGCTGTTCAAAGGAATTTTTCATCAATCCTGATAGGTGGATAGTGGACTCCATCATTATCAGTTGTTGCACTCTGTAATTATTCTGTGTGGGCCATTAAAAGTCAGGTAAATAAATCCACAATCAAAATCATTGGTCTGCTTTAAACGTTAAAAGCGTATAACATCACAAAAACTCAGTTACAAACTGCTCAGTTACAACTGGTTTCTTTCTGTCCATGGCAATTAAATTAAAATGGGCTGGCTGTTATATTTATTTTAGAAGTTTCGTGAGCTTGATCGATTTTTAATATTTTGTATCGCCGATCACAAAGATTTTCACGGGCATATATTTTCAGATAGTTTAGACCAACTGGAATCTGTGGGGTCAACCAAATTAAATTTTGAAGATATCTAAAATTTTCTATGTAGCTGATCGAACGAGAATTCGTCTATAATTTTGAGTTTATACCTTTAAATTTGACGAAGTGGAACGTTTCCTCGATAAATCTAACTAATCGTATGTATCGCTCACATGTTTAAATGGCCGCAAGTTTCTTAGATCTTACTAAAAATTGTGTCGAATCAGCGGTATCTTAACAATTTAATTGTTAATTATTGTGGCCATCATTGCTCAAGCATTCAAGCATCAATATTTATTTTTGAAAGAGCCTTGTTAGTGGTAGGAACATATGCAATACTGTAACCTAACTAGGTAGTGTCGTGATAAAATCGACGTCCTCTAAGCTCTTCATTGGCAATTTTTTTCTAAACTTGAAATGATTTTCCCCAAGCTTCCTATTTAAAATGACATGGAATAAAACAATAATTTGTTTCAATGCGTTCGTTAATTATTTCAATTTTATAATTGATAAGTTTAAGATATATTACCAATTTAGATTCACATAAAAATGAAAACTATTCCGACCTTTCTTATAGGCTTTATCTATAAGATTTGTAATTACATATTTCAGCTCCTCTCTCCTAAATAAAAATTAAGCTCAACAGCTTGGGGTGCGATCGTTTTGGTATATAGAGGCGATCGCATCGATCCTTCTTCCCTATATCCTTTTGAATACTATTTCATCCGAATTTAAACATATCATGTTAAAAGAATTGCCATTTGAAAATACTTTATTTCCACGATTACAAAATCAAGCAGACATTTATAGTTATGAAAACCATCCGCTAAATTTGAAAAACAAATTCACGAGGATTATTGATATTAGTATATTGATATCTAAAGTTTTCAGGCAAGTAAAGTTTAGATATACAGATATTTTCGAACCCAAAACTGAAATTTTTAACAAATTAAAACTTTAGAAGACTTTCCAAGCCAGCAACAAACCATTTATGCAGTTCATGCAGTACACGCAGGCAAATTTTTTCATCCGTCATTCAGTTAAAATCAGTCAATCCATCTCCTCACGTGATTTGAAAAATTATGAAAATTTAACCGTGTTTTTATATTTATGTTTTAAAAGTTCCAAAATTCAAAAAGTTTCAAAAATGTCAGATTTATTATTGTAAATTTTATTGTTTGGTTGCCGTTTAAGAATTAGGTATTAATCAATCGACAAATTTTAGTAAATTTGTGCTTTAACAATTGCTATACAGCAAAACTTGATGTTTTATCGGTTTCTATACTGGATTCTCCAGGTTCCATTCTAAAATCGTTTGAACGCGTTCAAACTATTTTAGTACAGCCCATAGTTCATTGAGTTTCTAACTTAGCTCCGAACGCCTAGCAGCTCTACGCCCACTACAAATTGCAACTATTCAAATGGTAAATAATGGTTCAATCATATGCTAATCGAATGGACAAATAATTCATCTGCGAAAAACGATTTCTAATTCTGCTAGGTAAAATTGAAAATGTCACAAAGAAATATTATAGGGCAAATTTCAGGTTTTTCCTAAAAAGGTAAATTAAAATTCATTATCTAAATGTTGCTTGGTATTTCGGACATGAATTCATCAGTTAATACCATGGATATACAGAACATAAAACACGCTAGTTTGGCGAGGCTGAGTCCATTGATATCACTGCTTACTTACCGACTAATTGTGGCTAGTTATGTGACAATTTCAATTAAACTTTTGTTGGCCTTTAATTTAGCTCTGCATTTTTAAGTAAATTCTTTTGCTCTTAAATAAATTATGGTTCACTTTTAATGACTACATTGAACTATATAGTTCGATTTTACTTTTTTTATTTACAAAAACATTAACAAAAGAAAATTTATCTTTTGTTTTCCGATATTTTTCGATGAAAACCGAAACACAGTGTTTTCAATATGAATCCGTTGGATAAATTGTTATTATCAAAATTGTGTGAATGATATTGAAAAATTATGAGTTCACTTTGAAGGCTTTAAACAGGTTGTATTCGTTTTCCGTTCAAATTTAAAACAATGTTTTCATATTTAATTAAATAATTGACTTAATTAGTGTGCTTTCATTGTGCAAATTCTTTGTCGAGGCTCGAGATTACGAAAATCGTAGTGTCTGCAAGACCGTGAAATTTCACCTTTAAGTTTTCGATTCAGGAGGGGAATGATATAGCGGCATAACAAATATAAATTAAATATCAGCGGTCGTTGCAAAAATATTTATATTCGCACCGCCTAGATATCGATTAAAATCGATTATCGATATTTTCTGCTGTACAAGTGAACAATTGAAAAACATGAAGACCCGTTCACGGACATACTAGTTCCTATTGAAACATATACAAATTTAGGTGGATTTTTTTTAAAGGCGCCAAAATTTGTTGAACATACCGAAAAGTGCAATCCACCCATCTAACGGAATAACATATACAACATACTGAAAATAGTGAAATAAATAATATAAATATATACAAGCTGACAGTTAAATAATTAACCACATTATTTATCCAACGGTTTGAACATTTTCAAATCTCTTGTCCAAAATTCGTGACCATGCCAATTCCTTAAAGACTTAGAAAACCACAATTTTTCACAAAAATAACAATTTTTTTCCCCATTATTATTAATGAATAGTTTTAACAGTTACTGTATTTTTATATATAACCAGCAGAACATATGTCAGTTACGCCCTCGAAAATTAAAATCTCTAGTTTTTCTTTATAATTCTTGTACACAATATACGTACATACATACATATACGAGTATATCCATTATTTAATAAAAAGATAAAATAACTTTTAACAATTTTACAAAGTGTTACAATGTCTCGCGATATCAATATTATTTTTTTTTCTTGTGCTGTGTACAGTTTCTTATTGTGCATAACATAAACCAACTGTTAATATGTTTGTTAAAAATTGTAAATATAGAAAGAGGTAGTAAAAATTACAAAACTATGCATTACTCATATAAATCATTTTGGATTAAATACAAAAAAATTTATTGATTTTATTATTGAAATTAATTAAAATATATAGAAACTAATAAAAAAAACGGTTAGAATAATAAAAGCATAGGATAAATAATCATAATTATTCCAATGGTGTATATGTATCCATGTACTCGTATAATATGTAGATAGTTTATGAGATTAATAAATCAATAAATTTGTATGAAAATATCCAGTCGAGGAAATCATAAATTTCGCTCAACATACAGATGAAAATTTTTCATCGCGTTTCGGATGTTTATATACGTATAGATAAGTTATAACCTATAAGTTTTATTCAAAACTATTTTAATAACTATGTATGTATTACAGTGTATCGACCGTGACGGTAATTGCGGATTATTTTATCTAGAGTATTGGATATCAGAGTGTTTTCTAATGTACCATTTAGGGTATACTAATTAATTGCCCATGCCTTTAGACTGAGTGTCTTCCATTTTCATCGGAACGGCCTTTTGTGATTCTTCAAAACATATATTCGAACTGAAGCGATACAAAAACCATCTCAAATTTTCATGAGATGGGTTGCACCCATTGAAATGTTTACCTTTATTCTCTTAGTCGCGTCAATTTTTGTGCCGACAGTGATTTTTTGCTATTCTCTTATAGTTAGCAAAAGTTTTTTTTTTAGTTTGGGCAGCTCGAAGCCGAAATTTAATAAGGCATTGAAAAGTTTTCCCGTTAAATTGAATTCCTTAGGCCCCCCAGGACGAGGAAAAAAATTGGTATGGCAGAATAAATAAGAAATTACCGGTACTGGATGGTAAAACTATTGTAAATTAAAAACATTTTCTCCATTGGAAGTACTGCTTGGTGAAGAAAAAATCTTCGACAAAACTAATAGTAGAAGTTTTGGCTTAGCATCAGCTACAGCTACTTCAAGCACAACAGTCGGGAATAACGTATTCAGGGATGAGTGAGATAGACTACGCCATATAACCTACACTGTTGTCGACACGCAAAATATTTCGTAGATTACTTGGCAGTGTTTTGTGTCAACGTCGACAATTAAGACAACGTCAACAACCTATAGTATTTTAGCGTTTTGAACTCAAATGAACCTATTCACAGTTGTATTCGTAAAAAATCTTATACGAAGAAACTATATCATACACACTAGTTTACTAGTTTATTAACAAATACAGCATATTTTTTAAATTTGTCACAACCCTGCAAAATGTTGGGAACAACGTTGGTAATTGACAAATATTAATTTGATAGTTTTAGTTTTAGAGCTTCGAAAAACAGTAGATATATGTATATAACAGATAATAAAAGATGTCATTCAGATTACATTGAATTATTGAAGTTCTAAATTTCTGGAGATAAAGATAAATTTAAAGAATAAAGAATAGAATAATGATAAATTTTATGTTCAAATTCAGTTAAAATATTAATTATAGTTTAATTTAAGTAAAGATTTTGTTTCAAATTTACTTACATTTCGCTCTAAAGTCAAGTTTAAATTCCAACTTGACTCAAAATCTTATACCTTAAATTATAATTCAAAATCTATACGCAAACACAAATAAGACAAAATATTTTTTTCAACTCAATGTTTGACTTTTAACACTATTTAAAATGCACTCAAATTTTGTTCAAGTCAAATTGAAATATTACTTTAGTTTTGCTCATACAATTCATATAAAAATCCATTAAAGATTTTGGCTTAAATTCACACTAGAATTCTACAACGAATATCATTTAAGCGAAGTCAATCAAAAAATATATACTTCGATGTCTATGCAAACTTAAATATGACTTAATATTTTTAATTTAAATTGCACTCAGATAATTTATAAGTCGCGTTTAAAATTTTACTATTATTATCTATTAGAGGCATGAAAAATAAATAAATACCACCGCGTATCTCACACATAACTCTATTTCGAGCATTCAACTCAATGATTGAGCAAAAACTGATGATTTTAAGCCAATTTTTTATCTCGTGTATGACAGTACCTAAAAATTAGAAGCAGGAAGTAATGATATTTAAAACGCTTGTTCCTATTTGCATGCTCCTGTAATCTATTAGAATCTAATCTATCTATCTATCTATTTTGTAATAAATAAATACCACCGCGTATCTCACATAATTCTATTTCGAGCATGCAACTCAATGATTGAGCAAAAACTGATAATTTTAATCCAATTTTTTATTTCGTGTGAGTTTATAATGAAGCAAAATATAATTTTTTAAAAATTTACATATTTTTTAACAAATGTAAATAAAATCATACTTTGTTTAAAAAACTTTCAAGCAGGAAGTAATCATATTTAAAACGCTTAGATCCGTATAGATATATAATGCATCAATAGTTGAGGATATTGCTATTGTAATGGTTGGGGAAGTTTTGGAATCACGTGACATAGTTATTAAGCGTAGAGATAAAGTCATTCAGAAAATTGAGACACTTATCGCTCTTACAACGCATTGCAATACCCTTTAATTTTTTGGGAAGGTGATGGTGGATATCACATCAACATCAAACAAACAAATCCATCCACCGGCGCAGAACTGACCAAAAAAATTAGTGCTATGAATTATTACGCTTATCGACTAATAATTACAACTACTGAAGACAATCACTTTTTAAAATGTAGATATTTATACCATCAGTATGTTGTCGATATGTATGCCAAAATCGAGAGTGAACGTCTACGTTACATTCATTTTAATCAGTCAAAATTACGAAGCGACGAATACATCCACTTGCAATAACTAGAAATGTAGACAGAAGTATTTATGCCAATGACATCGGTAATACTGTTATTCTTCCTTCATCATACATTGGCAGTCCGCATCATATGCAAGAGTATATTCAAGACGCTGTGACTTTCGTTCGTCATTACGGAACCACCGATTTATTTATAACATTCAAACGCAATCCAAAATGAAACGATATTGTAAAATTATTAAAGCATGGTCAACAATCGCATGATCGACATGACATTATAGCACGAGTTTTTAGACAAAATCTAAACTCCTTAATGCATCTCATTACAAAGTATCATGTGCATGGGCAAACGAATTGTTGGATGTATTCGATCCAATGGCAAAAACGAGGACTTCCTCAGGCTCATATATTTGGCTGGCAAATAAAATAAAAACAAACGATATCGACAACGTAATAAGCGCTGAAATTCCTAATAAAGACCCGGATCCAGAATTGTTTGAAATTGATTAATTAAATATAGTTCATGATCCATGTGAAGCACTTAGTATGTATTCACCATGTATGATTAATGGTAAATGTCCCAAAAGTTTTCCTAAAGATTATTTTACATTATATCGTAGAAGATCCACTGAGACTTGTGGAAAGTCATTCACGATAAATATTCACACAAATGAATTTGAAGTTGCCTTTAGATGGATTGTGCTTTATTCGCCAATTTTATCAAAAACATTTAAGGCACACATTAATGTTGAACTATGCTCATCCGTAAAATCCATAAAATATATTTGCAAATATATCAACAAAGGAACTGACATGGCAATTTTCAATATTGAGCGACAAGACAATTTAAACGACGAAATTTCAAGATTTCAAACTGGAAGATGTATAAGCACCAGCGAGGCTATTTGGCGTATTTTTTCATTTTCAATGCACGAAAGAGATCCAGAGATCCTTCTAATCCAAATGAACAATATATGGGAAAAATTCAAAAATGCAATGACTGATATATTCTTCACAAATATAACAACAACACAATTGATTTCTTACCAATCATGTTCAATGACTGTTCAACTAATTCAACTTGAGGATATCTGCATAACTATTTCAAATCAAAATTTTCAAACTTTATGATTGCCATCAACTGCAAGATTAGCAAATGATCTAATTAATTATGATGTTTCCCGAGAACAATCATACAATACTTGATGTTCAAATTAATATGCCAAAATTGATAGATGAACAAAAAATTATTGGTGGAAGGTCTCACTGGAAATATTTCAAGATTTTCGCGACGATTATGACTCATTCTCAGAAATGACTTACTCAATTATTTTGATTTTTAAATAGTTTAAAAAAACATACATTATGGAAGCCAGAAACATAGTAATTTTTCGATTGTCTCGAATTGTCGATACAACAATTTGGACCTACTTCTACTATTCCAGATTTTTAATAAAAATCAATATTTATCAATTAAAATTTTGTGTTTAAGTCAAATGAACTAATATGTTATATATTATATTCAACGTGAATGCATAGACGCCTTCCATTGGCTATATATGACCCATATGACGCATACACGGGAAAACAGTGATCAAATATAATAATATTGGCAACACCAACAACAGAACTAAAAATACTTGTCACAACTATGTTAAATAAATAAATCTGTTACAAAACTAAAAGCTATATATATTTATTATTATCGCATAACAAAATAATAACAATCATAATAGTTAAGATTAGAGACCTGAAAGGTGTGGCTTTTCATATTTTTTTTTGCTTTATTTAAATTTTGTATTAATGTATCATGATATGAATATGACTTTTCTAGGTGGCATATCTGTAATGAATCATATATCAGTCGGTGTTATATGCGTTAATAATAAATTGCTTTAAGGTATACACAACTATTTATGACATTATTTTATAGTACATACATATATAGTATTTGATTTATATGAGTGATTAGATTATCAGTTTTATTGTTTTTAACAAAAGCTCCGCAACATTTTTAAATACTAAAAATAGTGACAACATTTTATATAATTATTGCGTCTGTTTCCTAATTTATTTTAAATTAAGGTTGGTTAATGTGTTTCATGAGTGGTAACACCCCAAAATCATATATTTAATTTTTCATTATTGACACATTTATAATTTATAAGTGATTTTGAAGGCGAACAAATTAAACATTAATTAATGGTTGTGCGCGGTTATGTATGTGGCTGTACACATATATACTTTCAATATTTTATCAAGATTAAGACACTATTTATAGCTTTTTATTTAAAATTAACTTTATTCTAGACTTTATATTATAAATAATGTATTCCAATCACATGTTTATATCAACACCGCATATATACATACATGTATGCTATTCACGCATAACTCTACAATTTCCCGGAAAAACTTACAAAAAAAAAATTTACATAAACAACTGAATTATATCATCTCGCAAAGTTTTGTGAAATAAAGTTTAATGATCTCAATCTCAATTTATACCATATACATCATATTATATAAATATTCAAAGTCGTATATTTTTGCCACACATAAATATATATCTTTGTATATAGCGTAGCGAAATCTAAAATCTGAAAACGAACAATCCTTATGTATATGAGAGATATACGAGTACATACATATGTATGTACATAAACTTATAAATTTGTTTTGGTTCTTTTCACATATAGTGTTTGTATATCTTGCCAGAATGAAATTGAACAAAAATCACAAAACAACACACACAGATACACACACACAAAAATTCAAGTCACAAAATATGCCAGCACTTTGACATGTCACGTACAATTTAATATTTTTTATAAAATTACAAAAAAAAATGTTCGCTCATTTCTTTTAGGTTTTTGTTGGTTGGTATTGGTTTTATTAAGTTTTTTGATCTTTATTTACGAAACTTAAAGAAAATATAGAAGCCGCCATAAGTTGTAACTTCGTGTAACGAATCTGGGTTGGTTCGAATTATTCGATCGAATGATAGATGAACTTAAACTTATGAAAATATATCTAACCGATGAAATCTATTATACTAAACCGTAAAGAAGGATGATGAGAAACCGAGTTTTGGGTATCACAATTTGAGGAGTATAGCAAGACGAAAACAATCAATGCTTTCGATCATGACAACAGCTGCCCAAAAAGCAGTCAAGTAGCATTAATCATTTGATCAAGTTATTAATACTGGTTCGACTTTAACGAGCAATATTTCGGTTTAAATTTGTATAGAGCTGGATGGATAGCTGCAAACAAATATTTTCAATTAACTAAATTTGAATTACCGTAGCGAAAAGAGATGGCTCGAAACCGTCTAGTGAAGAATAGTAATCACATCAGTGCATGCTAAATCGCTGTAAAACAGAAGTGTGTCGTATATATTATAAGCCTAAGAAGGTTGTAGACCAAAACATATTGCTCTAGTGCGATGGCTCGTTTTGGAGAAGGCGATATAGTGTTAATGAATGGATAAAACTAGTTTTTACAGTGTTTAGTGGCTTCATTGATGATAGTTGACTGTGTGAAAGAGCAATATTGGTATAATCAATCAAAAATTAGAGCAACTATTCAACGGAATTTTAATTCATTGAAGTAAACATTAACTGTATAGCTTAAAATTGCTTTGCAGTACTATGCTGGTACGAAATTTAAATTGGGTTTAACTTTGCAATGGTCGTCCTTTTCGTTTTCAAATAGTTCGCACAATGATTTACGTGTTAGTACATTTAGTAAGTAAGGTATGGATAACCGCCCTCATTGGCACAGTAAGTAGCGTCCTTGCTTTGGTAATCGAGGGTCTCGGGTTCGATTCCCGGTGGTGACCAAAACTCACGGTTGGGTGTTTTTAATGTGTAAGTATGTGTGTTTGTCCGGGTATTGCACCGTGGGCCCATTAGTGGCATTGAGTGCTGGAGTGATCCGCCCAACTTTAGTTTTATTATTTTTTAAGGTATGGATGGGGCAGCGATTCAATTTGTCACGATATACCAAATGTCACATCAATTGCTGGTGGTGCACGCTGTTTGTCAATTAACGGGGCTCTGGTGCCCAAAAAATGTCTATTACTAGTGATGTATGCAGTTTAAAAAGGAAAATACTGAGCTTCGCAGAAAACTACGCGAAATTGTTAATTATTTCTCTCATTTAAGCAAAGAAGTTATATTGCTTAAAAAAGAAAATGATAAGCTAAGAAATGCTTTACAAGCCAAAGTAGATAAGCCGCAAACTGTCAATAACGGCGACAACAATCAGTATTTAACTGACCATGAAAAACTGGAAAGAGAATGAAAGATTTTAAACAAAAAAAAAACACCAACCAAAAAAGGAAAGCAGAATACTCTCCAGAAATGTGAGAATGCTCGCAAACTAAAGAAAAATCACTAATCAAACAGAAACAACCGAATATGTTATAAGGAAAGCTTGAAATATTTCGGACGAGAGCCCACATATAAATTTACCTAAATACCATTTTATAAAACCAACATTCACTATAACACATGGATATTTTTTTAACAGGGAAGATTAGAGGACACACACTATCAAGATATGCAGTAATCACTATAAAAATATATTTAACAATAAAGAATACAGTATCTCCTCAATATATAGTCTTTCATGATATAATTCAAATATAAATGACTATATCACGTTGTTTTAATCACTAGGACCCAAATTCATGATTGGTGGCAATCTTAACCCAAAAAATACCTATACTGAGGATTCAAACGTACAACTCCCAAAACGAGAGAGATCCGTTTGGAGCAGAACAAATACCTATAGTTGTGAATTATTCTCCGGGAGTTAACCGAAATGCTGGCGTGTGAATACATATAAAATACCAGGCTTTATAAACTGCTACATTACTAAAGTGATATCAGTAAATAACATTAATTACATTTCAATTACCTGTGATCATAACTCTCAGTATAACGAATACTAAAATACTAATAACAAAAACAGCGCCCAGGAAAACGAATATAGTTTAACTGTTACTGAGAACCATTGTTGTAATTAAAATCCCGGTTAGAAGTCGAATTAAACCATGCAAATAATAATATTCAACGCGCAGCGTGGAACAATTCTGCCATTAGCCAAACAGAAATGAAAAATAATATAAGCTATCGACTGGAAGTCGGGGAATTAGTCAAAGAAAAACGGAGACTACGTAAAATGGAAGCAAAAGAATATGCTTCACAAATCAAAAGAATATACTCAATTGTTAAGAACAAATTAATTAGCAATTACCTAGGTATAGACAAAAAGACACAGATTTCTCTTTTTGAAAAGAAACAAAAGTAGTACATAAACTTAAAACGATACCTGAGCTAAAAGTGCCAAATAAACAAGTGCCTGGTACGCATCATAGTTCGATCCCTACCTTGGCAAGTGGATGAACATTAAATAAAAAGTTGGGCTCAATACTAGAGCACTCAATGCCACTAACGAGCTCACGGTGCAATACCCGGAGAAACACATATATACTTACACAATAAAACCCCCAACCGTGATTTTTGGTCACCACCGGGAATCGAACCCGAGACCGTCGAATAACAAAGCGAGGAGACTACTTACTAGGACTGTAATATTAACTGCACTGAGGTCTACTGACACAGTTTTACCAGATCCTAAAATCGTACACTGCCAAGTTGATCGATACTTTCGTGTAAAATCCTAGCTATTGGTAACAACATAAACGAAGCAACAGATAAACTGCGGGGCCCCATTTACATAATGAGTAACTGGACGAAAAGATGGTGAATTAAGCGCAAGGAAACGAAGTCAATACATATAAGTTTTATTATCCATCAAAGAGTTAACTGGATTCCCATTTTACTTTATATACAACAGTGGAAAGAGCATTCTGGAAACGCCGAAAAAAAATACTCGGCCTCACCAATTCACAATTTCAAATTCGTAAGGAACAGATGTGTTTCCATTTTTTTGGCGTCAAGCTTCATTAATTTTAAGATTTGAGGTTTGCTGTTGCCGTTTTTCTTTGGTTTGGTTGTCTATATTACACTGGTTTGTTTCAAGTTTGTTTTCTACTCCTTTGTTTAGGCTCCTGCCAATTTTTCGCCAACGATTTTTCCTTTTCGACTTTTAATCTCTGTCGATATTCAAAATATTGTTTGTTTGAAGGAAACGCATCACGCGTGTATTTTTATCGTATTTGATGGTTCATGAATTTTAAAGAAAATGTGGAAATCTTCTTGGAATGACAAATAAGTGCAACATACTAGTGTTGCTCAGTTTCGTTAACTGTTTCATTCCGTACAGGTTCTGGTCGATTCTGCTCGACTATATGTAATAGAGTGTTTACCATCTACTTTAAATTAGCTTGTGTCATATCTGTTATCTTTCCTGGTGCTAATAGATCATTAGGAAAAATGACTTTGTCATTATTACTAATAGTACAAACTACTGGTGTTCTGACTGTAGTTTTGTGTTGAATTTTAGAAATTGGCCTTTTTTTAAGAAGAAGATTAGAATAGTCAAGCCCTGTTCTAAACAAATTTTAAGCAGATGTGTAAAGTTTTCCTGCGGAACTTCATATTTTGGTTTTCTATTTACCAAGTTCGTAACAAATTTCTCCATTCCTTTTTAATTGGAAGGAAGCATGCAACAACTAACGGTTGAAGCAAATGTGTAGCATTCGACTGTAAAGTAATTAAAATAATCTATGTTCTGTACAGAATTTCGCTGTAGGAAGAGACAGGTGAGAGCTATGCCCATCACTAAGTAAGCAAACAGGAAATGGTTATTTTTAGATTTAACGAGCCACGGTTAAAATACGTTAGCTTCGTACTCTAAGAACGTTTGGCATGTCATCCATCTAGATTTTCCAATATCTCATCAGATTTTTTTATGATGTTCCTAGAACTGAGTAAATAACCATCGATTGAGCCAATTCACCATCAATCTGCGTGGTAACCATCATCATTTGCGATCATGTTATACACGTTTCTGGTACATTTCAAATGCCGTTTCTATAAAAGCAGATATCATTTTCTGTAATAGAAGTTCTACTGGCAGCCAACTTTTAAGATTTCTATCTTTTTGATAGTATTGGATGACGTTTAAAAAATAATTCAAACCAATGCTCGGTTTGCCGTTGGTAAAGCTATTTGGTCATTTAAGTTCCTTATCAATAGTGCTACACTGTCAATTAATTGAGGTTTTGTGATTGGAAAACAAATTCTGTAATTTTGTCTAGCTGTTTTGCAATTTTGGCATTCGCTCAGGAGCGTAACAAATCATAGATAAAATTATGCATATATCTCTTACAGCGAAGAATAAAAAATACCTTTTAACTCTACAAAGTATTATTTGTTAAATTGAATTTTTCAAACAAACAAAATGTTAAATAAAATTATTAACAAATTTTGTTGTATTTTTTGATTCATAAAACTTTTCATCTAGCGGCCCTTCAAATAACTTTATTTGATACAAATTTTTAATCCACTTTTCCTAGCATTCACATAGTGAAACACACGCATAATTGTCTAGCTCTGATTCAAGATAACTTTTCATGTGTTTCTACATGAGTCCATGGAAAGATCGATTAGAAGTAGGTCTCGAGAATTTTTATTTTAATTTATTATTATTTATAAGTTTAGTAAATCAGAATTAATAAAAAAACAAACTTTCGATACCAAATTTTAGACAACCTTACTCAGCTTTCACAGGGAAAAATACACGAAAAATTGTGTGCACAAGGAATTTTATTTAATATGAACTGTTGCTTTAACATTAATTCCCGCTGCCACTAAGGCCCCGTGGGTGTTGCAGGTCTTTAATTTAATTAGTGAGATAGGCCACTTAAATAAAGAAAATTTGGTGCAAACCGGAATGGACAGATATATAACCGTTCAAACCAAAAGAAAAAGAAGCCCGAAATCAGCGCAATTAGCTAGTAAGACTAAAGCGTCTAGATTAGAACATGGCGCTGATGAAATACTTCTCGGCAATAGATGTTTCAGCTTGGAGGAGGATGGTGTCCATGACACAACAGCCAAAAAGACACAAAAGCCTCCACCAATTTATTTAATAGAGGCATCAAATAATGAACTGGTCAATGTAATCGACAAGTTAACTGACTCAAAATTGTATCTTCTTATATTTTTATCAAAACCCCGCTTAAAAGAGGCAATATCAAGGAAACGAAAATCCAACCTTTGGAAATTGATGGTTTTAGAACGCTTGTAATTTATCTTGTATTTCGATCAAACCGGAAAGCTATATTACACTTTACAGCTGAAAAGTCAAAAGGGATGACTGTTGTTTTAAAGGGAATGGAGAGCAGCGTAGAGGTGTCCGACATTCATGCGGCTCTAGCCGCGCAAGGTTTCCATGCCAAATTTATTGCAAATATTTTAAATCGGGTTAACATTTAAATAGAATTTGAGCCAGATGAGAAAAACAAAGGAAACCACAGTATATATAACTTGAGATATTTACTGCATCGCAAAATCACTGAAGAAAAAAACGAACCGGACAATGCATCAAGTGCCATGAATACCGCCACACAAAAGCTTATTGCACGTTGAGTGGAGTTTGCATTATCTGTGGCGAACTTCATGATTCAAAAAAATGCGATAAGACGAGAAATGATCCACCAGTAAAACCCTGTAGTAATTGAGGTGGAAATCCCACAGCAAACTACAGAGGTTGCCCAGTATATCTGGATTTGAAGCGTAAGACCAATCCAAAGTTGCAATCTGAGCAACGAATGCTTAAGTCACGTTACAATCAAAGAGATATGACTCCAAGAAGTGCAATTGCCCAACACGCTCAACCATACAAAACGACCTGGAGGATGTTACAACCAGTTTTGCACAACGAGGAGATGCCTATGGCAACATCCTAAAAGGCACCGCCCCAAAAACGGAAGTTCATTTCAACGAAGCAGAATTAAATATTCACACAACACAAACTGGCCTAAATGATCCAAAGTTTCATGATGATGATGGAAAGACAAATTAGCATGATGCAAACACACTAATGCAAATTATCGTCAAATATAACTGTACACCGTGGTCTTGATCAAACGAAGAATAAAGCATTATGACCTCAACAAATATGATAAAGATCACAAATGTTTAAACTTCTAAAATATTTACACTTTCAAAATCAATCAAAAAAATGTTTAATTGTCACACCTGTTAATTAAAATATTCATTTCTTACGTTACGTAAACTGTGATTTATAATTTTTTAAAGACAACTTAAAAATACATAAATGGTAAATCTTAAAAAAAAAAGAAAAAAATTAAATTAAAACCCGAACACACACACACATACACAGATTAAGGTCGTGACAAAATATAAAATTTCTTAACTTTATTCGAAGACGACGACGGTTAAACTTAAAACAAACAAGCCAAACCAAATCACAATAATAATAAAAAGTTAATTAATTTTGTCACAAAATAGTTAACAAAAACAAAAAATTATTAAGTATAAGATTTAATTTTTTGACATAATTTATTACATAAAAATGATTTATGTAATATTAAATGGCTAGACAAAATACATATATATATATATATATATATAGTTTATACGTATATTAACCGTAAATATAAATTTTAAGTGATTTTTTTTTTTTATAACATACAATTTTCAAGTTTATACCGACGATTACGTGAGGTTCAATTAGAAATAAGTTTTCTAAACAAAAATCAATAGCGAGACAAAATAGTTTTTTTTCGTAGGTTTATATATCAACCATTATAGTAAATAAATAAATATATAATAGAGATTATTGTCACGAATATTAAAATATGTACATATTTTATGTGTTTATTATAAAAATATTATATAATAAACACTAGCTATATGTACAATAAAAAATAGTGTGGCGTGCTTATTTATAATTTGTCAAAAAATGGATGTAAAATAAAAATTATAAAGCCATTTTCATTTTTTTTAGGGAAATAAGGTCAAAACAAAATATGTTTACTTTCCATTTTCATAATACCTCTATAAACTATATGTATACGTAGTTTCGATTTTAAGGATTAACACATTATTAACACAAGAAGCGTTAAATATTAATTTAATTATATAATTGTTAAGTATTAAAATAAATAAATATATTATTACAATAGAGAGCTAGTTAAATATGAATAAATATTATTTATGTATGTGGCGGAAAAAAAGGGGGAAATTATATGAAAATATGTTAAGTGCAACGTAATATGCTGTTGAAAATTACGTGTTTGTGAACGGATTATTTATATTATGTGGGGGTGTCTGAGTGTGTGTACTTGAACATATGTATATGTATATATAGCAATCACAGTAACAAGGTTATATATTAGATTTTTGATGTAACACGCTTTAACACAAAAATACTTAAACATGTGTAGTTGTTTTAATTAAAGCTGGGATGCGGTATATTAAGATTTAAGATTTGATTTTGTATTCATCATTATTTGTGAAGTATTTAACAAAAATTTTATTAATGGTGTCCGTTAACCCTTTTTTAACTTGCTTCACAATTATTTCATTATTGAAAGGTTTATAATAAGTTTATACAACCCAGAATGGTGATTTTTTCCGCATAACAACTTTAAGACGATCGTGCCATGTCGATGACACTATTTTTTGAGTTCAAAATTTAAGGTTATATTTAGAATGTTAAATTTACATCGCGAATATAATTTCGTTTGGGCCAGAACAAACGAAAGACTTTTAATCATTCGATCCTGTGAGAATGTGAGGTCCGAATTGCACTATTTGGTGGTAAGTTTATAATGAAATAGGAAGCCATTGATTGTAGTTTGAAGGGAAAAAACCTTGGCGGACGAAATAATTCAAAATCACACAAAACTGTTTGTTGCTTAAGGTAAGGATAAGGTTTAGTTTATTTTTAGGGCAAATTTTTTTTAATTGTAAAAACAATTGATCAAAACATTTCTTCGATTTTATACTCATTAATTAATAAACCAGTGGTTTAGAACCAATTTCCCACTGTTCCCATGTACAAAAAACTGTTGGTATCAAAATTGTGATATCACACGCATGAACATTTTCATGTTCTGTGATTTGTGCCGGAATATGGGTACATACATAATTACAGGTCTAATTTACTTTGGACCCTTTTGTACCCCAGTAATTCGAGGGATATGTCAAGTTTTTATAAATAATTTTAAATTTGATTGGAAATTCAAAATTTGAAAAATACAAGAAAATTCTAATTTAAAAACTGTGAATTATTGGAATTAAAGCATTTCTAAAATTCAAAAAATTTCCACCATAAAATGGAGATTTTCATGAGCGTTTAATATTCAAATTTCAAGCATTTAAACAATTTAAATTTTAAATTTAATGAAAATGAGAGATTGGGTTTCGAAATATTCTGAATTTTAAATTAAGAAAATTAAAAACTGCGGTAATTTCGGAAATTTCAATAATTTTAAGTCTGTCAAAACCGAGTTAATTGAAATTCAAAATTGTAAACTTAAAATTACATTTCTTATTTTGATTTACAGAATTTGGAAATTAAATTTAACCGCGATAAACTTGTAATCTACAGATCGCCAAAACGTCATCCGTTAAAATTAAGTTAATCATTATGTTCAAAACCCAATTTGGTTTATACTTTACAATTCCAATAATATTCGTAAAATTCATGATGTTTGCGATGAAGTCATACGAGGACTCAAGAGATTGGGTATACTGAAGCTGAAAGTCGGGATCCGTGGTTGGTGTATCTAGTGCTTAATAAACTAGATGACGGTACAAAATGTGAGTGGGCTGAATATTCAGCAAAAGATGAATTTCCAAGTTTTAATAAGTTATTAGAATTCTTGTTGAATCGTGTTGATGCACTAGAAAGTTATGGCGCAACAGTGAAACCAACTTACGCAAACGCAATTCGTAATGTTAAATCATTTGCAACAACTAGCAGCACAGCAGCAAACAAATGCGAAGAATTATGTATAACGCAGTATCATAGATTTACCTAACTAACATTTAGCTCATTTCTTATATTTAGTAACTCTTAAGCACCTCACAGCTACAGTGATTAGCTGGATGTTGACCTTTGCAATTTTTATTGCAGAAAATTTCCAACATCTCATAGTTAAATCCACAAAAAAATGGAAACATGTTTGCCGTATAAAACATGTTACACTTTTGAAACTCACTTATGAATGGGACGATACAATTGTGTTATTATAAGATACGCGTCACTCAGGAAATGAAGTTTATTGGATCTGAATTGAAATCACATCATTTTACCCCGTATATAATCATTAGCAACGCCCACGTCATACGAACAACAAAAATCTTAGTCGTACACAAAGCTATAAGGAATTCAATTTAAATCAAATGAATATTACGGGGTACAATGAATCCAAATCTTGAAAACAAAGAATTAGTCGCTTTCATGGATTAGGTTAGTTGTTGCACTATACCATTCATTAAACGTATTGTAAAACATAATGAATGGAGGAGTGAACCGCATGAGTTGATTATGATTTATATCAACAATTCGTTGCTACGGTTACAAGTTACAACATCAAATGAACGTAGAAATAAAGATACTAAAATTACCGACCTTATGAGGTTTCAAGATATTGCAAGATATTATCCGAGAAAAAACTTTTGAATATAGTCCAGTGTTGTTGGTTCCGAAAAATACTTTAGTTTATACCGAATATGTGTTAATTTTCGCAAACTGAATTCTATTATACAAACCAAGGGAATTTTCCAATACCCATGTTGAAGAAACATTCTCTAGTAAATTATAAAAAATTTTTCAATCGTGTCCGTGATGGTCCGTGATGGATTTTTGAGTATAATCGTATGCCAGTTGATGCGCCAGCATCGTAACAAATATTTAAAAAAATTCAACCGGCACATCGCTGTGAAAATGACTATTGTAAGGCTTTATTCAGATCAGTATACTCTCTGAACACTGTTTGAATAGCTTGTTTCACATAGCTTACTAATTGTAATTCAGATAGCACGAACACATGTCTCAGTTTCTGTTCACACATGGGTAATGTCGAAACAAATCGTGTTTTTGTCACAAACGATTTTTCATTTAAAAATTTCATACAATTTAATTCTTATTTTTAATTATTTCAATTTATGAAATTTTTTTCCACAACTTCTGTATTCAAAGTTTTAATAAAATTCAGAATTAGCATTTAAGTTTTAGGATAAATTATTATAGTTTTTCAAATTTCTTGTATTTTTATTAAATTCAGGCGTTTAGGAGAATACTGTTTCAATTTACAATAAATTCGACAGTTTGAAATTGAATTTTTAACGAACAATTTTACAACATTATTTTTAATTTTAACAATCGAAATACATACTTAGACCAAATTCCTATTAAATTAATATAGTCACAGGTAAATTTTCTTTTAATCACATTGCCTTAGCTTGTTTCTTTTTTTAAATTATTTATTTTTTTGAAAATTTGTTTTAGATAAAGTTATTGTGCTAACATGACTACAGTTGGCCAATTAAGACATTTAAAACAAAATAAAATTTAAATACAATTTAAAATGGTGATACATATTTTATAGTCTTAAAAATAATTAAATTCAAAATTTAATAATATATTTTATGTATAAATATTAATGTATTATTAATAGTTTTATACAACAAGCCTTTTATGTGGTTAATTCGTAAAATTATAAAGATTATTATTGTAATGTGAATAGTAAAAATTGTGAAAAATAATAAATAAATAATATAAAATAAAGAATAACAATCTAACTAACGAGAATAAATTTGTTAAATTATAATTAATAATTGTTAAATCGTTTTGTTGGAGTCAACTACTTGAGATCCGTTGTTGTATGCTGGTTAAAATGAAGAGGATAATTCGGGAGGAAGGAGTTTTATGTTTTAATTTACTCGTGTGGTAGTTTGATTGTGTGCAATCCGGGGACAACTAATTTGGCAAAATTGGTATTAAAATGCGATTTTAATCATCTCTCTCAAATAATAACTCATATTGCCAATTAATTTTGTTGCAATCTGGGCATTGGACCATTTTACCCCAAAAACCATTCCAACCATGACAGTAAAACATGTAAATAATTGCGCTTATAGTAACACAAATGTCATCATTATATGCATATACCATAAACCGTGTTAACATTTCTCAAACAGTTAATCTTATTAATAGTTTACAAGCAATCAAATTTGCATTTCAAAACACAATTTTTTTGTTTTGTTTTATTATGTCGAGTCAAATAATAAAATATAATGATTGTCTCTTATACATATTATATATATATATATATATATATATATATATATATATATATATATATATATATATATATATATATATATATATATGTATATATATAAGTATATATATATATATATATATATATATATATATATATATATATATATATATATATATATACATATATATATATTATATATATATATATATATATATATATATATATATATATATATATATATATATATATAAGTATATATATATATATATATATATATATATATATATATATATATATATATATATATATATATATATATATATATATATATATATATATATATACGATTTTATGTATTCTCACAACATATGATTTTAATTTAAATACAGCGAAGAGTATATATGTAAGTATAAACGAGGCAACAATCATGTCATTCAGATTTTTTGCATGTACACCGTACATTTATTTCAAATAGGCCTCCATTGTAATTATCAAGTTACAAAATCATCTTCACCACAATATATTAAATAGTCATTATAGCAGCTTTTAACGAAATATAATTTCAAACTTGTGACCGCCTCAACTTATTAATGGACGTTCGATTTAGTTGAGTCGCCCGATTAATTTTTATTATACCTACATATGCCAATACAGTTTGTATATAGTATCCAAATTTTGCAAATATGCGGTGCTTCATCTGAGCGTCTTTCATCTACATCACTGTAACGATCATATCATTTCATCACCATACAAAATACATATCATAATTAATTTCCTCGTTTTGATAATCAGAAAATGTTGTGCTAAGTCTTTTGTGTCGAGTATAATATGTCTATATACGCGAACAGGAAAGAACAAATCTGATTTAAAATTAAAGAGATATCCCATATTTTTAAAACGATGCTACATATATATATCTATGTACATACATATATACATACATGTTTATAAAGATGATTCGAAAGAAACAAAACGCCAATTTAATATTTTGTACAAGAGCAAAGTTTTTTTTTTGTATGTATATCTAAGTATACTCGTAGCAGAACAACAACAGTATTAAAGCAGCATCAACCAAAGTGGGGACGAATAATTTATTTGAAACAATAAATTTATATATATGTGCATATCTGATCGTATATATACGCATACATATATTACATTTATTTATTATATACATACTCGTATTTAATATTCGCAACATATAGTCGTAATAATTTTTATAGTATTGTGGAGCGTTGAACAAAAGTCATCGGTTAAGGATAAAAAATTTCCCAAACGCTAAAATTGAATATAGAACCATTGTGTTAGTCATACGTTTTTTAACTCATCCGTATACTCCTTCCTACAATATCAAAAAAAAAATAGAGAATGTTGGGTCTAATCTTAATTTATGTATATACAAATGTATGGATGTACGAGTATATAGCAGTAGTGCGAACATTTAGTTTTGTAAAATCCCGAAATATTCAAAATATTTAAAAACTGAATATTCATACAAAATATTTAATTGAATTTAATACTAAATTGACATTCAAACTTCATCAAAACTCTATTGGAAATGCAATAATAGTTAAATACTTTAATGTTTAGTACACCTGAAATTCAGAGTATTATAAAATTCAAAATATTTTGCTAACCATCAATCGTTCAATTCTGAAATACATAAAACAATAAAATCGAAATTTTCGTGAACATTGCAATTCAACATTTCGAGCATAATTCTAAATACTATCTGAAGTGCGAGAATTAATTATAAGTAAATAAAATTCAATTGGACATTGAAATCGGACTTCAAAATTTCGGATATCGATAATTTCGAAATTTCCAATTTAATTTCGGTAAATTTCATTTCTAACGTAAAATGCATGTTGCCATCTTGATTTAAAGTCTCCATCGTTTCCGGATGCCCGACTATAGAATCTGATCTGGAGTCGTCAGATGAGTTCATAACAGGTTAAACACTTTTGAACACTGCATCTGTCTTTCATGTAAATTCAGTAGAGCAGTAAATCTTCAAATGCGAAATTGTATGAGAAAATATTTGGAAGCTATCAGACCTTTTCAGCAGCTGTGAGAAAATTGAATATTTAAGACCATATCCTGAATCTTCGGTACCTTTTAGTAATATGACAGTGAAATTCATACTAAAAAAATAACAAAAAATTACACTGTTAAATTTGGCAAATTTTCCAATTGGAATTTTATTTATACGAAAATTTAAATTTGAGGTATACTCTTGTACATATATTTCCGGATAGTTTGGACCACCTAGGATTTTTGTGGTCAATCAGATTAACTTTTCTGTTTGTTTATGGAATTTAAAAGTTCTTGATTTTGAAAATTTTGTACCGCCGATCTCAGAGATGTCTCCAGATATTCGTCTATCTTTTCAAATATTTTAGGCTATTCTGAATCTAAATAAAGAAAATTAAGTTCTGATGAACTTTACTATTTATTTACATCATTTAGAAGTTACGTAAACGATTTCATTTTAAACGATTTTTAGTAATTTGTACCGCCGAACCTATAGAGATGTCCACGGGTACTGCTCTATATTTTCAGATAGATTATGCTATTTAGAATTTGTACGATCAAGAAAATTAAAATCTGATGAACTTTGCTTTTTAGTTTTTCTAATTGACAAGCTTAAATGGGCGATAAAATCTGCACATTAAAATAATAACATAACCAAAATAGTAGAGATCACTACAGGTTCTCGTTTACATTATCAAATAGCTTAGACCAACAAGTATCTTATTGTGGTCAATGCGACTCAATTCTGATGGATTTTACTATTTTTCATAGTAAATTAAATTTTTCGATTGTAAACGATTATTCAAAACACTGAAATTTTAAATAATGAAAAATAAATAGGAAAGTTCATCAGAATTAAATTTCTATGACCACGAAGATTCGAAATAGCCCATCTATTTGGAAATAAAAGACAGTACCAGTGGACTTCACTAGGATTGGCGGTACAAATTATTAAAAATCGTTTAAAATGAAATCGTTTACGTAACTTCTTAATTGTATAAAATAAATAGTAAAGTTTATCAGAATTCAATTTTAGACTAAACTATTTGAAATTATATGCCAATACCCGTGGACATCTCTAGGATCGGTGTTATAATAAATTTTTAAAATTCGTTTTCAATCGGAAAAGTTTATTTACTATGAAAAATAGTAAAGTCCATCAGAATTGAGTCGCCTTGACAACAATAAGATACTTGTTGGTCTAAGCTATTCGAAAATGTAAACGAGAACCTGTAGACATCTCTAAAATTTTGGTTATTTTATTATTTTTTTGCACGATCAGACTATTTTTTGAGGTTTACCGATAGGGTCTCCAGGGCAGTAGGTTTTGTTTACAATCACTGGGCGGTAAGTGAATTACTTACCGCCTCATAGGCGGTAAGTAAATAAAGAATGAATGTATAATTTTATAGTTTTCAATTAAGATGATTTATTAAAAATTAAACTAAAATTACAATTGTAACAATTATTTAATGTAATTGGGATGTTTGCTGCAAATTATCTTCGCCGATACAATATTTTCCGTGTTGGATACTTCAATTACAGTCGAAGTACTCGAAGTTATTGGGATGTTTGCTGCAATAATCTTCTCCGATGCTGCAGTCGAAGTACTCGGAGTATTTAATGTAATTGGGATGTTTGCTACAAATATCTTCTCCGATACAATATTTTCCGTGTTGGATACTTCAGTTACAGTCGAAGTACTCGAAGTTATTGGGATGTTTGCTGCAATAATCTTCTCCGATGCTGCAGTCCAAGTATTAGGAGTAGAATGTTTATCTCCATTTTCACTTAAAAATTTTTTTTGAAAACTCAATTTTGTTTTGGAGACATATCCCTCAGCGACAGAAGACGAGCGCCACCCACCATGTCTTTTAAGGCCTAAAACATCAACATTTTTGTTCGTCAGAAAGGTAGCCGAATTCCTCTGAACGCATGTCCGGTATAAGAAAGTGGATCTGACAAATTCAGGCATTTCGCTATCTTCGAGGGCCACCTTTTATTGTATTCTTGCCCACTGCTTGATTAATGACTTTTCCATTACGCATTGCTAAGAAAAAGTTAGAAGATTTTGAATTTTCTGGTCGTAACTTCAAATATTTTCTATAAATATCCAAATAATTAATAGTTTCGCTTCCTTGAGTAGTAATTGTGAAAGTTCGCGGAATATTGGTTTTAGTATTAGGAATATTGACTATAATAAAGGACCCAATATCTTGAATATCTTCTAATTTTAAATTATATAATTCCTCCCTTCTGCACGCCCCTGCTATGCCAAATATCATACCTAGTTTCATATTTAAATAAACTTCATCGGGAAATTTCTTAAGAAACTTGAACATATCTTCTTTAGAAAAAACTTTTGATTTCTTAGGCCGATATCCGGTATTTTTTCTCTAAAGAAAAGCAATTAAGGTTTTAAACTTCGAAATATCGGACGCATCATTTAAAAAAATTGTAGCCTTAAGCATAGAGTACTCAGCCCATAAACTCCCTGGAGATTTAAGTTTATCACTTCTTCGTACAAAATAGGCCAAGAGTACCTTTTCTGTGATGTTTTGACAATGTTTCTCACTGCACCATGCTTTGAAAAGTTTATAGGTATTTTCATACCGTTCTCTTGATTTTTCTGGAATAATTGAGGAACATCCTATGTTCCATGCATTTTCCAGATCAGAATCGTCACTGCCATTTTTCTCGACTTCGTCTCGATCTCCAAAATCATCCTCAACCGGTAGAAAGCACTTACTGACCTTGATACTTAAATAACTATAATGTTCAAATTTTATCGCCTATTTAAGCTTGTCAATTGGAAAAAATAATAAATAATCCAATTGGGAAAAGTAAGAAACAATCCAATACAGAAAAATAATAAAAATTATTCAAAACACTGAAATTCTAAATGATGAAAAATAAATAGTAAAGTTGAGAATTTAATTTTCTTGATCGTACAGATTCAAAATAGCCTAATCTATCTGAAAATGTATGGCAGTACCCGTGGACATCTCTATAGGTTCGGCGGTACAAAATTTTAAAAATCAATCAAAATCAAAAATTTTTAAATTCTATAAACAAATACAATAGAAAAGATCATCAGAATTTAATCAGGTTGATCACAAAAATCCTAGGCGGTCCAAACTATCCGGAAATATACATGGGTACCCGTGTACATCTCTAAGATAGGCAGTAAAAATGAATAAAATTGATTTAAAATCACGAAACTTCAAAATTCTGTGAAAATATAACTGCTTAATCTAATTTAATTCCTATAGACGCGAAGGTGGCAGTTGCTCTAAGCTATCTGAATATGTACTAGAGAGTGTGTAACTATACCTAGAATCGGCAGCATACAATTTACAAAACACCTCAAATTCAAACTTTCGTTATAAAATTCCAATTGGAAAAATTCCCACTTAACAGTGTAATTTAGTAATTGCAGTTTGATACACAATATTTTTGGTGTTTTCATTGAGATAAAAATCCTGCAAAAGAATTTGAAGTCAAAAGTTTATGGTAAACGATATATCTGCAGTGATACTCAGTGAAATCTTTATGGTAGTCATAATATTTGGGTTAATGACGTTGGTACCACTTTTATTTGAAAAAACATCTTCCCCAAGTTCTTCAACCGTCTTCGTAACATTGCATAATCCATTTACTTATAGGAATGCAATCAGTCAAGTTTTTCGACTCATCTGGAATTTTACCTTTATTAGTCGTTAGAGATGACCAACTCAGAGTTATGGACTTGAACAAGAGGTACTGTCATCTTACAAATAATGCAATATAGCCTTTTTTCGTATCATGACGCAAAAGCTTTTATTTACGGTCATTTGTATTAATAGTTTCAACAGTACGTATACGAATTATCTCAAATCTTTATAAATTATTTATTGAAAATCATAGAGATAATCCTGTCTGGGTTATGATTGTTAAAAACATATACATTTATCCTTCAAATATTCCCATATAGTCTATCTTCGTATCAGGGAGTTAAAGGTTTCATCTATATGGGTCACTTGTATACTAATTGTTAATAATTCGTAAACACTAAAAATGCACCTATTGTTTTTAAAATTTCGATAATATTTCCGGTTTATTTTACTTTATCTGTTTAACATTTGACTTAAAAATGTACATCAATTAAACATTTGGGGATGCTATCCCGATGGATTTTCGGGCTGACTTCACATACATGTACGGCAGAAAGTGAAAATATTTGGATTTTGAATAATGTATAGTTTGGAAAACTATTACATCTCAGATTCAGTTTTGAAGATGAAACATATGTACATATACAAATCATCGCGAGGTCTCAGGAACCGAACTCGATTTATTTGACTCCCTTGCGATCATTTGCTATAGCCGTGACAGGTTATTAAATAAAAATAAAATTTGCAGGTTTATCCAGGATGCCATATTCCGCACTGCAAATTCGGTTTCTCATAATTTGGGGACTTTGTGGGGCTATACATTATTTACACTCTGTTTGCGGTAGCAGAAAATCCAGAAGTCGCAAGAAGAATTCAATTAGACATTTTAAAAACATGTCGACATTTTAAATGAAAGGAAAATGTTCCAATACAATTACAAGCAAAATTATCCGTCAAACAAGTATATTTTTTTTTACAATGCATATAGACCTGTCATATACGAGTATATATAAAAATGATATTTAACATTTTACTTGTGAGCACTTTGTATATTATGAATGAAAATAATATAATATTACCAGTGGTAATTTGCCGTGAACCGATTAAATGAATTACACGGCTATTTAGACACGACTATAAATTTATTATGAAAAAAATAAATCTGTGTTTTAAATGTAACCACTTAGATGCGGAGTAAAATGTTCATCTTGGCGTTAAAATTGTATAAGAGAGTTGATCCATCATATTAAATTATGGCGCGCGGTGAAAGGGTTTGCATTACATGTATGTTGTGTATAATTTGTATATTATATTATTAAGGTGTAAATGAGTTAACCTTCCGTAACATAACAATATATTCTGTATTGTATCTGTATGTATGTAAGTATCGAATTCCATAAACGCCAACGAACATTTTTTTTTTTCGTGCGCGGTGTATTAAAAACGCCAATCATTTGCAAAATATTTGTTTGGAAAAGTTTAAGTTGCCAAAAAAATTGATTGTTAATTACATCATCGCATGTACTTTGGGTAAATGGTAAATCATTTTTTGATTATCCGCTTTTGTGTGGCTGTCCTTAAAAACACCTCCAGACCAATATTCTCTTTGTATATACGTAAATAATGATTATTGATTTTATTTTTCGATTTCCGATTTACGAATATACACATAATGTACATACCAAAATAATAATAAGAATAACAATCTTATATTTATGTATTTAATAGAAATCTTATTATATTTTCATTAATAAATAACAATCGATGTACAAACGAATATGAATGGATGAATGAATGAATCAATGAATGAATTACTTAAAATAATATTGATTTAAGAATAAAATTATCCAAAAAAAAAAATTAATTTTAATAAATTATTGTTAGCTTTTGAAATTATTTTTGTTGTTGTTATAATATATTTACAACAATAGGACTTTGAGATGCATGTGTGTATGTACATTGTACATATAATATTATGACATAAAGAAGGTGGTTCGTCTTTTATGTGTTTTTACTTCAATTTGTAATTAATGTAATTATTTAAGATGTAGAACATAATATACGTTTCATGAATAGGAACGGAATGGGTTTTTTTTTCACCCACCTAACATTTTCAATTATTGTATGGAAATTGTTTAAATTTATTTTAATATTAGTCATCAAGTGATGTTTAGTAAATTTGGAGTATATAGTTCAGTTTTAAAGCTAGGCTTATGTATGGTTTGTGCATTTTTAGTGTTAGTTGCACTGTGGCTATTAAATATTGTAAGAACCTTTAGTAGTGGCGGTGAAGTCATCAATTTTATTCTTAAATGGCAGCTGATGTTGCATGCCCTCAATAAACTAATCTTCTATCTCATTCTCCGATTTTTTAGGCAATTTATATGTTAGTACCAAAATCTTAATCAAATACGTCTTTACATGTTTTTAAATTTTAACCAAAAATTAGTTTCGGTAGAAACTGGAAACAAAATTTTGGGCACCGAAAGTTTGTGGATGATATAGAATGATTTTTAAAAAAAATTACAACAAAAATCATTTATTTTTTTTTCATTTATAATTTGATTTATTGTCCTACACGTTCAACGATAAAACGTTAAGTAATTCTTCAGACCGTTCAGGAAGAGATCGCTTACAAAATATCAACACCTCTCAAACGCTTTGCTAGACATTTTCCAGTATTCTCCAAAACCATATTCGAAAAATTGCCAGTGAAAACCTAAACAGCCCGTATACAAACCCTAAAATATCTAATCTCCTTATGGATGAAATGATGCTTACAGTCTTACACGTATTAAAGAATATGTTATGTGTGTGTTATCGAAGCGGTTCAGTTTAAACATTCCTGAATAATTATTTTTACCGATTCGCAATTAATCAGTGCTTCAATTGTCAAAATTACCGTAATTAGTAAAAAGCTTCCGGAGAAGATTAAGTTGTTGCCGAAACTAAAAACCTGAATCAATCATGATTTCAGCTGGATATACCGCTGCGGGAGAGCTACCGCTTAAATTCATTAATGAAGGAGTCAAAGTGAACCAATAAATTAATTAATCGCAGTGAAATTCTCCAGGAGGTAGTTCATGAATTCCAGAGTCAATTTCCGGATTTTATCGAAGTTGTGCTTTCGTCCATTTTGTTGGTCATACTTGGAGACTATAAAGCCTGCCCCATACCATATACAAATTTATTGTCGTTACGTGTTACTGTTAACGTCTGGGATGATTTTGCTAATGATTTAACAGCCAATAATTTTAGGAAATGCTTAAAGTTATGTATTGACACCCGTCAAGGCAAATTGTCAATTCTTCTGTATATTACATTTCAAATGATATGATCCAAATGCTTAAGAAATATTTACAATTTTATCAGCCTCCAAATTTTTTCATCACCCGGGATGCACAATATCTATAAGTAAATTCAAAATTTTAACACCTGGCGACAGATTAACATAACTGGGATTGATCTTGTGGCCTTAATATTCAAACGAGTATATCGTATCCTACATTTTACTGTGGCCGAGAACCATGCGGCCCTTAAATTCAATTCTGTAACTTAAGGAACCGCGTCAAGTTCCTGTGGAATCTTATTAATGCGGTAATTACAAATGCCAAATTTATAATTATCAGTTAATTATCATTTTATACTGAATTTGATATCGCCAAGCATCGTGCCTCTTTTAATTATTAGAAGAGTTTGGCGAAATTTACCGCATCCAACCTTTCCTATTCCCTTCTTAATGATATACGAATCTGTGCTTCATGGTGCATATATCAAGTCAATTGCAATTGAATTTCTAATCAAATTAATGTAAATGAAGCAAAAAAAAGGCTAGCAATCGTATAGTTTCTTAATTATATACGAGTACCACTAACCCCGCCTTGTTTGTAACTAAATATCTTCTATAACTTGACTAAAACTGCAAAATGCCACTTACTGCTCGATGTAACTTACGAAAAGAGCTGGCGAATCTTGATCACATTAAGGAAGCCGAAGCTATAGAATTCTTCCCGGATGTCTTCAAGCTAGGCGGCAAAGTGGGAGGTATAGTTTCTACAGATGTTCCGATAGGCTTGATATATACTCTGAGATTGTTAAACTACAAAGAACAATATGTGCGCGGCATATACACATTTTGTTTTTCACATTTAAATTCAATATTCTGTCGGGTTCCGCGTTTATTGCGAATAACACTGTTGCCCAAATTTTTTATCAGTTTCAGAATTTGAAATCTCAGCCGAAACGCTGAGTCTATTACAAATGAGTTTATTTTTTTATACAAATGAGTCCATTTTCCAGGTAAATAGGATCATACAATTAGACTTCTCAGTCTCACACATCTCATTCCGCATTTCTTTTGGCATCATTTTTGTTTTCACCAAGAAAGTGTAAATCTTAAGGAAACTATGGCATTGCCCTAAACTAAGTTTTAACTGTTATATGGCATTTTAATTTTCCATTATCTAAGTAATGAGCAGCATAATCTTGATGTTTTGCCTTCAAACTAAAATGGACACTACTCGAAGACATGTAACCCAAACCGATTAGTGGCATGTTGGAATAATTGATTTCAATATCATGTAATGAAGGCAAAAGAGTTAGTTACTGGCATAATAGGATTATAGATGTCATATAGATTTTGTGTCAGTAGACATAAGATTACAGAAAAATTAAAAATCAAAATCTACAGGTACGTAAAAGTGATGGTAACTGGAAGAGTAATTAAATCGTATCCATCAGAAACTACTGTGGTGGACGATTTCCATTACAAATAAATTTTAAAATCAAAAATTGTGCATCGTTTAGAAATAAAAACACCGATTTAAAGATAATCAAATCCTAAAATGGTACCAAGATATGATCAAATCACAGTAAAATTTTGCAAAACTTACCAGATAAGGGTATACGATTTCTAAGTTATATATTCAACGCCATTCTTAGAACTGAATACTGAAGGCCTCACAAGCAATATTGATGTCGAAACAAATTAGTATATTAACCATGTTGGCATAAATTATTTGAAAAATTATTACTTAAACGTATCAGACGATGAAGCTATTATTTGGATTAAAGCAAGAACAATCAACAATAGAACAAGTGCATAGAATAGATGAGGTTATATACAAGAAACTTTATCTACCACATAATCTCTATAGAATCATACAGAGTACACGGCAATACTTTGATCTCAAGAGGCCAATTCCAACCATGTTCACCGATACGATACGGAACTTTTTCCAAAACAATCAAAACCATTTTCAATCAACATACGAAACGTTTCCAAAAATAAACAAAACATTTTCAAATTCATACGAAAATTTTATTTAACAAATTGAAATTGATTAAAAATTAAAATAAAACTTTCTCCAAATCAATTGAAACTTTTATTTCGTCAATTCAAACCTTTTCAATTTTAAGTTAAACTTTGTAAAAAATAACTAAACCAATTTCAAATTTAAAAAAGAACTTTTTAATTTGTCGGTGAAGGACCACCTCTTAAAATTTAATAAAAACTGATTCTTGTGCGAAAGACAACCACTTCATTTTATGTCAGCGTGAAGTTTTTGACGATAATCGAATTATGTTCATGTGGTGAAAGTACAATGATATATACACAAAAAAAAACTAACAACAGACTTCACCATGCTAATGAATTTAAATTAAAAATTGAAGCGGAAAACATTAAGTTTAGGAACAATTCAGAAACAAAAGGAGTTTGAAAGTTGTCTATAGGCATCTGGGTACGCCATCATGTCGTACATACCTTACATGATTTATTTTCCATAGAATATATCAGCGCGACTTGTCAAACATGTTTTTGTTTTTTTCACTACCTGCTCTGGGGCTCAAGGCCCTTTTGAATCTTGCGCAGTTTGCTTAATTGTGGCCTTACCTTAGCAAAATGGAGGACGCACGGCCTGCACTGACATGAACGATGACTCCACCCATGGATTCGGCGTTCTCAACAAAGGATTATAGATGTGTTTATCTTCATCCAGATCGAAATCAAAGATGGACAATCCCCTCGTAATGATGATCGCGATTATGTATTATTTGAAATTGGTATTCCTGTAAGAAAATTTAACCAAATGATGGATTCATCGGTGTGGCCTCCTGGAGTTTTAAAGAATTAAAGAATTTTTAAATTCACGTCGGAAATCAACGAATGCCAATTCTTTGGTCTCACGCTCAGCTCTGATGGAGTGAATTTGGACGCTGTTCCAGCTCTACCGAGAAACCTCGACCGAACAGGCTTCACATCGCTCTACTACCACAACGCCTCAAGCATCCGCGGTAAGTCCAAATCATTTCTTTTGGGCGTACTTGACAACAACATTGACGTTATTATTATTTCTGAGACGTGGCTTACCGAATGTTTAAATTCTGAAGAATACTTTCCGTCGGATTGCATCATTCATAGAAAGGACATGCATGGTTTCAGCATCTATCTCAAAGGCGGCGGAGTACTGATCGCAGTTAAAAATACAAAAAATACGAACGAGGTAATTGCGTGCCACCCTAGCCTCGACGTGATAGCTGCCCGTGTAAAATTTGCACGTTCCTCCATTCTTATCGTCGCGCTGTATATTCCTTTTGGCTCAAACCTGGACCTCCACCTCGAGATCTTCAATTTCATCGATTTGGCGATGCTGCCAGCAATATGTAACGATGAACAATTACTGATTATTGGCGATTTTAATCTTCCGAGTACTACTTGGTGGAATATCGATGGTGTTTTTACGGCATTTTCTGACGTATTTTTATATTACTTTGCAAGCATTTCTAAAACACAAGTTAACCGTACGTGTAACAGTCGAGGGAAATTTCTGTATCTTGTATTCACAACTGATAGGTTCTCAGAAGTTTTGGCATGCGAGGATTTTACCGGCTGCTCGAGCATCTACCACACTCCATTAATGATAAATATATTTCACGAAAAATGTGCCATTCCTTCCAGTAATAATTTGTTTTTTGATTTTAGAAATACTGACTACGCTGCTCTGAATGAATATATTTCAACAATTCGGATTGGAATTTTCTCAAGATTTGAATGACATAGTTTCACAATTCAATAAACGACTCAAGACAGGTATCGAAAGGTATGTTCCGTTGACGGCTACTAAACCGCGATTTCGAGAACCATCGTATAATGTTAAGTTGACAGGCCTTGAGAATCGCCGTAATAAACTCCACACGCTATACAGGTTGCATGGCAATCAATATTATCTTATCATGCTTTCACTAAAGCTCGTAAGGAATTTAAAATGTTAACCATATCCTTCATACGTCCCATATTCAAATCGGGTGAACGAAGCGAGATCATCAACTATCACGGGATTGCCATACTTTCTATCATTTCAAAGCTTTTTGAATCAATGGTTCATCGATTTTTGTTTTTACATACAAAAAGGTATGTTTCGCCTGTGGAACATTGTTTATTTGCGGGAAGGTCGACAATCACAAACCTAGTATGTTTCAGCGGCCATCTTCACATGTACGATTGATTCTAGACTACAGCTGGACTTGGTCTATACTGATTTTTTAAAAGACCTTTGATAAAATTAATCGCGCAATTCTGATCGACAAGCTAATGAAATTAAACTCCAACTTCATCCCAATCAGATGGTTGCACTCTTACCTATCAGATGTCAAGTTATACGATTATCAATTTGTATACGATTATCAATTAGAACGATTCCCGTTCTCCTTTTTTCCGTGCAACATCCGGGGTTTTGCAAGCCAACCACTTGGGACCATTGTTGTTTTCACTCTTCGTATAAACGATGTGGAAATATCTGCTCTACGCTGATGACATGTAAACGTTATCTCCAGTTTCCAATTTATCTGACTGTTAGATGTTGCAAAGTGATTTAAACAACTTTTGATGTTGGACTATCAGCAACAAATTACTGTTAAATGTAAATAAATGTAAGACTTTCTCGTTTTATAGAATTCGATGTCCATTATTTCATTAAAATTTTTGTATTTGTCATTTATTCGTCCGGTTCTGGAATACGCCTCTCAGGTTTGGTCGCCTTCATATCTGTGCCACTCGGCCAGGATCGAGTCCGTTCTAAAGCAGTTTGTCCTGTTTGCCCTCCGACTTCTACCATCCACACGTACTAACTAGCGTATACGAACTCCTACCAGATCTTTTAATGTCGCGTATTGATAGTCCCTAGTTACTTGTTCGTGTAAATTTGTATGCTCCCGAGCGCCGTTTGCGTCGTCGCGACGGATTTTTATACATCGATAGTGCATCTATGAACCTCAGTCAACCGAAACTTGTCTTGAACACGTCGCGTTGTTTCAATTGCGCTTTTGATTTTTTTCATTTTAATATATTTAGAAATTCATTCAGAGTCGAGTTTGATACATTTCTTAGACCTACTTGACTTGCACCTTGATTTCTCTTATATTTTTGTGTACTTTTTATTTTTATATTGTATCTTTTATATTTAGATGTCAGTTTTTTTTCTTACCGATTGTATCTATTTGTACTGTAGGTAATAATAATAATAAATAAATAAATTACAGACAGTTTTGGAAAAAGTTTCGATTGAACTTTAATGGTTTAATGTAGCCGGCACCTAAAAATTGGACAATCTTCATAGTTTTAAGTTCCAATTTCTAATAATTTTAACAACAATACGACGAGAGATTAGAAATTCCAGCGTCTTTCTAGGTCGGAAATTCAGCCAATCGAGATGGCTACCGAACTCGTCGATTCCAGCTTTTAGATAAATTAATTTCATTTGTGAAATATTTCGAGACAATTGAATTAAAAATAAAATAAATTTATTTAAATTAAAATTGAAACGACTTGCATCGCACCGAAAAGTCAGATTGAATTTACAGAAATCTATCTATAAGTAAGTCTAAGATTATGTTATCCATCATCATTTGTTTTAATTTTAAGGGCAGTTCCGAAAAATAACGATTCACAAACGTTATAAAAAAAGCTATTAAAACATCAAACAAAAATATTTCAAAGTGCACGAAATCTATTTTGCAAAACATACAAAACATAATTTGTATGCTTAAATACTATGTACATGTATATATTTATGTTTTTAAGCATACATAAAAAAAAATTATGTTAGAAAAATTAAAAACCCAAGGCGATAAAAATTAAAACAAAACAAAAAATTAGTAATTTTAATTTTAATGTTGCATTTCGTACATAAAAGGAACATTTTTATTCTTTTATTAAAATCTCTACAATAAGTTTTATAATTTTATTTTATATTTTTCATAAAATAAAAATTAATATTATTATATTTTATATTAAAGGAAGTTCGAAACTGTTTCATGTTTCATTTTATTAAAAAAAAAAAAATTTGTTTTGCTGATTTTTTATTTTGTAACGTACAGAAGGTGGAAATGGTGGATAAAGATCTTACGCCTGCTTTTCAACAAATTCTTTATCTACTTCTTTCTATGCCTCCTGCTTGTAATATACGTACAGTACGTAAAAAATATAAATAAAATAATATTAATTTATACTTTTTATTATTATTATGATTGTTTTTATTTTTATAAGTTTTGAAATTAATTAAAAAAAAAAAAAATAAAAAAAACGAAACGTGTAAATGTTATTAAAATAAAAATAAGTAATAAAGAAATTTCATTTTGATTTATTTAAAACATATAATTATTAATAAATTTAATATTTTATTTACACGTCGAGAATAAAAATAAAATACAAATAAAGTCAAGTGATTTAACACTATTTTATATTATTATTATTTTTTAAATAAAATTTTTAAATTTATAATTGTAATATAACCTGAAGGCATATTGAAAATAAATAAATAAAATATAATAAAAAAAAAAAACTATGTGTGTACAAGAGTATATGTATGTTAAAAATTAACTATTTTAACATGACATACGAGGTTCAGGGCAATGTTTTAGCCTCCTAACTAATATGTTTATACATTTTTCTTGTTTATTACTATCACTCGTGTCCCCGAGTATATAAAATATATAGTGATGTGTGTATGGATTTATGTAAGTACGTGCAGACTGCAATATTTACATTGAAAAGCTATTTTTCCACCTTTAATTTAGACAAATAATTTATTTATGACACGAATTTTTATTTTTTTTATAGTTTTTTTGCATCAATTAAATTTTGTGGGGTTTGTGTTTTCTGATATATACAAACATATAGGTATTAGGCATAATTTCGATTACGATACGTTTTTTCAATAAATATTTTAATTGGACTTTAGTTTTATGCGGATTTATTTTTAATCTTACGAGAACAAGTATTATTGTTACTAAATTTGCTATTTTAAAAATAACTTAAGAATTATGAAAATGAGATAATGGTTTGGGCGAGTTTATGATTTTTAACAGTTGTTTGTTTGGTGCAATATTTAGACAATTTGCTGTTTTTCAATTAAAACATTAAATGTAGTTAAATATAATATTAAAAAACTTGCATCCAATCAAAATTCTAGCTCGCAAATTCTAAAATTTTCTTGATAGTATCCATTTGAGCTATGTATAATGCATATAAAACCTAAATCAGTAAATTAAAGTTGTAAAATCATTACAAATTTCGTTTAAAGATAAATTTTTTTAAATAAATTGACATAATAAACTGAAAAATACAATCAACATAAATAATTAATTTATTCACAAAATTTTTGAGCTTTTCAAAATAACACATAGTTTTAATTATTTTTAGTTTTTTCACCAGTCCCATCGTTTGCAGAGTCAATTAGGTAAAAGTGTCGGATTAGCTCGGGTGTTTTTTAAGTTTGGCATACTAACACAAATTTATTCAGTTCATTTCAAAAAACTTTCACGGTTGTGAGCGAACCAATTCAGCTTTAAGCTAACCATTTCATATATTTTTCATTATTTTTAATTATTTCACCAGCCCCGTCGTCTCCAGAGTCAATTAAGTTAAAGTAACGGATTAGTTCGGGTGTATGTTAAGTTTGACATACTAACAACAAATTATCCTGTTCGTTTTAAACAACTTCCACGGTCGTGAGCAACCCAATTTAAGTTTAAGATAACCGTTTCAAATATTTTTAATTAGTTCACCAGTCCATCGTCTGCAGCGGCAATTAGGTAAAAGTGTCAGATTAGCTCGGGTGTTTTATAAGTTTGGCATACTAACACAAATTTATCCTATTAAATTCAAGAAACTTCCACGGTCGTGATTGAGCCAATTTAGCTTTAAGCTAACCATTTCTTATATGTTCCTCATTATTTTTAATTAAAAAACATTAACAAAAATTGAAAATCAAAATTTTCTGGGGAATTTTTAGATGGAAAATTTATAGATGATACAATTTTTATATTTTTGTGTTAATTGGCACACTTTTACCTAAGAAACAAGCCATCTACCATAAGAATCCGCTTATTACTTTTTATTGGACAGCCATAAATACATTACCATGTCCACGCATTTTTCAAATTTTTAACACCCTGTATCTTGGACTACGACAACAACAAATAAACATTATAATAAAAATGTGATGAAATTGTGATTAAAACCAAATAACGTTATGATTTATTTTATGAATACCTTGTTTCTTTCTGATATTATTTAAGGTTGGCATTTATCAAAATTTAGATTATATAGTTTGGAAATATGTACACATTATGTTTTGAAGATAGTATTTTTCAAATGGTGCCCATTGTTTGCTTCGACCTGATGTGCCCTTTCCAGAGCATTTTGCATAATTTTTCTTAGAATTTCTGGTTCCGGTGCCATCATTTCTTCTCGGAGATTCGCCTCAAGCTGTTGGCTGGTCCTTGGCTTATTGGCATACACCTTACTCTTTGTAGGCCCAAATCCAGGGCCCACTCCACTGGTAGGCCAGTTAAAATCAGAAAAAAATGCGATATTATTAGATCGTCAAAAATTTCGTGCAGGGCAGCCATTGTTGGACGAGCTGTGTTATTGCGTGATTTATTGAACTAGTTCAAAACTAATGTAATCCAATTTCTGTAGAGTGAATTTGATTACTGTACTATAAAAATTATTTGTAGAAAGGATTTAACGGATTAGAATTTGATTGACAACGCCAACAATTTGATGGAATTTGTGAGACTCGACGGAAGTCCAGTATGATGCATTTTCGAATTTATTGGGAATGCTTCAACGTATGTTTTAACAACAACAAAAACATGTGGATGCCAATAAGTCATTGAAAAAAGTTATGCCGAGTCATTCAAGTAACGCGTTTATTCCAGACGCCACTGATTTCCGGTTGTCGATAAATTTGCCTGAGAACTTCAAAAATACAAAGACGTGCTATAAATTCTGATGGGTGCATCACATGACTGTATCACACAAACGGGTCTAAGCGGAGGTTAATTTTTCGGTGCTCAGTAAATATCTTAGGATTTTCAGGAGACAATAATTATTACTCTCGGTCAAATGCGAATTTATTAAGGCTGTTAAAATTCGTAATTGAGAATAAACTGATTTTGAAAAAGTCCTTTTATAGTATATCGTTATAAAAACATTGTGCTAATTAATATTTAGTTAATTGTTTTTATAATTGATCAAATAAATATATACCGCTAGATTGCTTATAAAAATACGTTTCATTTGATATATTACATGACATAACCAAAATTCAAAATTTTGATCCATCACCAGCGGTCTCTGGTCCAGGTGAAGTTTTACAAAGAGTCCACGAATACTTCTCAAATAAAAACAAAATTTAAAATTGTTATTGTATGCTAAATCTGGAAACAACAAAAATTGCACTTTGAAAATAACAATCATAAATATAGTTGATAATTTATTTGATAGTATTTTGCGCGCGCGAATTATTTGTTGTGCAGTGGCCAAGTATTTTACAAATAACATCACCCCCTGCTTGCTCATGAAACGAAATGTTTCTATTGCTCAACAAACGTCTTACCAATAGTGGCAGCGGTGCTATCTTCAATAGGGTATGCCTCAGGCCAGGTGGCAATGGTCCCACTATATCCATGTGTATATGCTCGAATCACTCAGAAGGCAGGTTAAATTGTCCGGGTTCGAACTTCGTATGTTGATGAACCTTAGGGCAGGTTAGGTAAGGGTTCTGCTGTTCTGCTGTACGCTAGACTAGGACAGGTGCAGAGCAGATGCAGTACATTTTCCTCCTCCTCCTCATCACCACAGCTGCGGCAGAAATCGTGGGATGGAACACACAGTCTGCTCGCGTGTTTCCCAATGAGACAATGTCCCGTTATAGCTCCAACGACCATGCCAATATGGTGCCGTCGAAGCGATATCAGTTGGCCTGATCTAGACCGATCAAGTCCAGGCCAGATCTGCCTGGTTATTACACACTAACTGGCGTTAGACCATCTGACGTTCGTTTCGTTTATGGCTTCTTCCTGAAGCAGCAGTTTGCATGAAGCAAGCGGTATCTTTATATCACGCCTGCTTTGGGTTATTAGGCGTGTTGTACCCTTGCGGGCCAGCTCATCTGCCATTACATTCCCTGCGATATTGAAATGCCCTGCACCCACGTCAAGCGGATGTTGAACTGATCAGCCATCTCATTTAAAGATGCCAGACAGTTTTGGGGTACCTTCTTGATGAACCTTGCTCTCCTGGTAACCAATACAGGACTTGCAATAATACAGGACTTGCAATAATAAACTTGCATCGAACCAAATTCTAGCCTGCAAATTATAAAATCTTAGACCACAAAAAATTAAAAATTCAATTTTAGCATTTTAGTGTGTCATTAGCTGTTCCGCTTAGTCGCCGACTGTTCTAAATTCATGACTACTAAGTCAAGCTTCTAATTTTCCAATTAATTTAGCCTTCTTGTGAGATTACCTTTCATTTTGGTTGGGTTGGACAACAAAACTGGTATTTTGAAAATAATAATCTTAAATATAATTCATAATTTATTTGAATGACAGACTAAAGTAATCAACCATTTGAAAAGTCGACAACTTAGACAAAAAATATGACAGTTGAGACATACAGTATTACAGTACTAGTATTAAATTACACACAAAATTTTAGTAGTAGAAGTAGATCGATAAAGAAGGAGTTAGCTAATCTCGATTACATTCAAATCAATAAGTTAGCTAATCTCACGTCAAATTTATGCTTCGATCAAGGTTGTCTTGACTTGGTTGAGACCTAATGTAATATCCTAAAATGATGTTGCTTTTTGGACAGTCAGGCGGGAATCAAGTCGTATAGGGGTCTGTTTCTCTATAGCAACGAGAGTTGCGTTGGTTTGGGACGCATCGCTTAATCGAGAAAATTACAAGCTTGGATAGGAATATTACAGCGCTGAAACTGGCATTTAGGAAGGAGGAAAATGAAACGTGAATTGACACCATCACATGCAGCGTTACTAGAGAATTTGGGCCGTGTGAAATGTTTCTGACCTCACATTGGGTGAATCCAGTTTACAATTGTAACGGACCATGTGAGTTCCCAGTGCCTTATGTCTCAGTCTGACTTGTCGTGACATTTGCTCAGAAAAAGCCTGAAACATGTGTAATATGTAAATATTCTAATAAAATAATTGGAGTCTGATCGGTTTCACGAAATTATGATCGAAAATCTCCCGCAGCTAACTGGCATAGTAATTAATTTTTCCGTATGACATATTGCAGTTATACAGATAAATAATTGGCCAGCTGTTAAATATTTAGTTGCTCACTTTAGTTGTTTAATTGCTCACTATACCTATAGCTAACTAACGATTAAAACTATTTAAAACTTTAACTTTTTCCATACTTATAAAAAAAACTAAACATCGAAAAAGTTCATTTCTGATAAGGTGGCCGAGATTGAATATCTATTCATGCACTAGGCGCGAAGAGTGCATTTGTTTATTTTATCGAAAGCTTTAGTTGTGGATTACTAAACCGCCAGAATCGTTGATTTGTAAGAATTCTTATAATTCGTCGGTTTGTCAACTTTCTAAATCATTATTACTTCCACTGTTTTTCACTGGCTTTGGGGTTTTTCCTGGACTCTATACATTGATAATATGTAGCAGTATGCGAATATCTTTATCGGGTAAGTAAAATTTTCTTTTTTGCCTTTTCATCTGTAAATTGATAATGTTTGGTAATTCCTCAAAAAATGGTTCACTGGAATATCTTCTTTAGATTTTGATTTTTAACGTACGGACAACCAGTCCCTTGACATTTTGCCACTTTCAAATTTTTCACTTTTGAAAATGCAGCTTGTGTTAGGCATTGCTTTCACCATTCATAATAAAGTAGACCATCAATTTCGAAATCTCTTTGAATTTACCAGTTTTAGGTACGTAGAGGCTTTCACTTAATGGTGGAATCTCTGATATTCGTTTTAAATGAGTCACCAATATTTCTTAAATTACGTTACTTACACATTTAAACCATTGAAACATCAATCTAAACTTTTTCAAAAACAATCAAAACAGTTTCCAATTCAAACAAAACTTTTATATAACCAATTCAAACTTTTAAAAAACTAATTAAAACTATTTCAAATGTAAAAAAAAACTTAAAAACGTTGGTCTTAAAGGTCCATACAATTTTTTTGCCTATAGCCATATTTACGATTATCTGTTATTGGCCATCGAGTAGTCATCTACACTATTTTGTGTATGTTAGTTTTGTATGACCTAGAAAACTATTTATACCATTTGTTCGGTAGCACAATGGTTAAAGCTGTGACGTTTGGATCGGGAGGTACCAAGTTGGATTTCCAATCAATACAGACAGAGTCTACATCCTTGATTTCGATCCTCTGTTGAGAACGTGAAATCCATAAACCGGGCTATCATTCATGTCAGTGCAGATAGGCATGGACCTATACAAGGTGTATATGGTGAAATAATTCGGACATGTGACCGTGCATCTCCGTTTTGAGTTGCAATGGGCTAGGGTTAGAATGTAAATAAGCAAGCTGTGAAAGAATCGGAGTATTGAGCCACAGAACAGGTAGTGACTAAAAATTGAAGAAAGCTTTATTTTAATTTGTAAACGTTTAATCTGAAATTATAAAAGTAAATTGATCGAAAGCCTGCTCTACAGCTTCTGTTCTAGAATGGCCTAACTATACGCCCAGTTCCAGTCTACTACATAGAAGCTTTCCTAAAACTGAATCAAATTGGATTATTGGAATAAGCATTAATTAAATTCTTCTCAAACAAATCTCAAATTTAATAACCATTCACTGTGTATTTGAAATCAAATATGACCAATCATGATTTGATAGAAAATGATAATTTGTAAATTTGCACATTTCAGGTCAGCGATATATTTTACGAGCAATGGTGAAATCAAGGCCAAATTTATTTCTGTTGTAAATACATACTTGCAAAAAACAATGGTTAGGTTAGGTTAGGTAAGGGTGGCCGTCCTAAAGGACTAGCATAGACACAAAATTGGTCCGTAGCTGTACCACATTCGAGTTTTCTCCTCTTCACTCGCTGAACCATCGTGAGCTTACCAAGAAGCGTTTAAAGTCCCGGATCCCGATCTTACTAAGATCCGTGAAGTCGTTCAAAGGGGAAGTCCCCATAAATTTTGTTCTGCTATACGCTAGACCAGGACAGGTGCAGAGCAGATGGAGCACATTTTCCTCCTCCTCCTCATCGTGGGCTGGGACACCCAGTCTGCGCGCATGTATCCCAATGAGGCAATGTCCCGTTATAGCTCCCACGACCATACCAATATGGTGTCGTCGAAGCGATATCAGTTGGTCTGATCTAGACCGGTCAAGACCAGGCCAGATCTGCCTGGTTATTACACACGAACTGGCGTTAGACCATCTGACGTTCGTTTCTTTTATAGCTTCTTCCAGAAGCAACAGTTTACATGAAGCAAGCGGTATCTTTATATCCCGCCTGCTTTGGGTTATTAGGCGTGCTGTACCCTTGCGGGCCAACTCATCTGCCTTTACATTCCCTGCGATATTGAAATGCCCTGGCACCCACGTCAAGCGGATGTTGAACTGATCAGCCATCTCATTTAAAGATGCCAGACAGTTCTGGGCTACTTTCGACGTCAGGGAGTATGATTGTAGCGTTTTAATAGCAGCCATGCTGTCCGTAAAAATGCGAATATCCCTCGTAGATATTACATTATACTTCAACCAGTCCATGACTTCCATTATCGCGATCAGTTCAGCTTGAAAAACGATGCAAAAGTCGGGAAGACGAAAAGAGAGGTTAACCCCTAGTGCCTCACAGAATACCCCGCAGCCAACCCCTCTATCCCTTTTTGAGCCATCCGTGAAGAAGCTTAGCGCCTCATTGTCCATAACCGTTTCGTTCACCCAGTCCTCTCTGGTGGGAAACTCAGTTTGGAATCTCACCTCAGCAGATGGCAAGGGAATAGCGTAGTCGGTAGCTTCCGGAATACCCCTGTTGCATAGGATAGACGAGTGCCCTGCATTGTTACAGGTCCACATAGATATGGATTTGAGCCGAATGGCTGTGCAAGATGCAAGCTGCTCGGCCGCAATATCCAATGGAGTAAGATGAAAGAGAATCTCCAGAGCTTGAGTAGGTGTGCTCCTGAGAGCCCCACTTATACACAAGCAGGCCGTTCTTTGGACTTTCATCAATAGTTTAAGGTTGGCCATAATTTTTAACGATGGCCACCAGACGACAACCCCATACAGCAGTATAGGTTTGACCACTGAAACGTAGAGCCAGTGTACTATGTGGGGCTCCATACCCCATCTCTTTCCAATGGCATTTTTGCAGGAGTAGAGCGCTATAGTAGCTTTATTTACTCTCTCTACGATGTTTGGTTTCCAGCTTAGCTTGCTATCCAAAAGAAGTCCGAGGTATTTTGATCTATCCGTAAAGATCAAGCGAGTACCATTTAATGTTGGCGGGTCACACTGAGGAAACTTGTGCTTCCTGGTAAAGAGGACCAGCTCTGTTTTCTGTGGGTTTGCGTTCAGTCCGCAGCCGCGTGCCCACTGAGAGAGGTAGCCAAGCGCGCACTGCATGCGCTCACTCAGCGTACTAGGATATTTACCGAAGACCGCAATAGCAACGTCATCCGCGTAAGCAACCACCTTGAAGCCTTGCCTTGCAAAAAACAATACTTGAATCAAGTTTGAACGTATTTCGAATTTAGGTTTGGCTTGATATAAAAAATAAAAAAAAAAAATTAATTCGAAATTACAAAATTAGAAATGAATTCGAGTATAGCTTTGAAAAATTCAAAATCCAGTCAAATTCCACTCAAATCACAAATTGACATGTACATCAAATTAAATTATGTTTAAATCTAAAATTAAAGTAGAATTTGATGTAATTAGAAATATTAGTTTGAACCGACATTTATTTTAATTTACTGAAAAATTTATTTGACATTAGGGTTTGAATTTTGTATAATTAGTTTACTCTTTTTATATAATTGACTCAATTTTGTATACGTTTCATATTCTTATCAAACTATTACGAGTTCAAACCAATTCATTCAAATTTCAATACAAATTGAGGCGAGTAAAATAAATTCGAAAAGTATTTGAATAAAACAGTAATGGCTTAATTCTAAAACTACATTTTAAACATAATTTGAAAGCAGTTTGAATAAAAACTGAGACCAGTTTGAAGCAAGTTTGAAACGATTTTTTTAAATTAATTGGTTAGTTTATTCGGCAACAAATTCACAATCTTATCACAAGTTTTTGTGACATATAAATTTAAGAAGTTCAAAGAGAAAAAATTTTCTCATTACATTTTTCCACCTTATCTATACATACCGTAATCACATCGTATACATATGTATGTAGAACGATGAAGGTTAAACCGTTTATTAATTTTTTTGTTGTTGTAATTCACTTATATAATCACGATGAAGAACCGGAATTAAATTACATACATATACGTACAACGATTTTCATTCGTTTCAATAATAATTTTTCATGATTTATTGGGTGATAAAAGCAGCAGAAGAATAAAAATAAAATTGCTTAGCGTATATATACATACATGCATATATTGAAGGAATTAAAATAAGAATACATATTATAGTTTATGTATACCGACATTATAATTGTTACTGTTATTTAATTTTTCGTTTATTTTTTTTTAAACTGCATCCTTGAAACGACGCCAATTTCATTGCATTCGTTCGTCGTTCGCAACGTTGCTTGTGAAAACAAATAAATTTTCTTTATGTTAACACAATGTGAAGTAAGAAGAAAACTTATGGTGGTGTATTATAAAGAAAATGAAATTATTATAATTGAAATTTCACTTGTATATGGTCGACGACTTAAGGATTATAATTTTCTTTTGTATATACATATGTGCATATGTAGGTTTTTTGGTCTGGCTGATATTCTAACGAGCTGTGACAGTTTTAATTTATCGGTTGTTTTGTCTATTGATTATTTATTTAAATAAAGTGGCGCAGGGAGACGGTCAATCTGCCGACAAGAATATTTGCAAATAGCAAATCAAAACACAATTAATAAATCCATTAAACGTAAACGTTTTGTTGATAAGATCACCCCGCATGTACTCGTATTTATAAATTAAAAGAAACATAAAATTGTGTAACTTTTAAAAATTTACTTATGGTTGTACATACGTAGAATAAAAACACTTGTTTATGTATACACATGCTTTTTTACTTTTGCAGAGCGTATAATAATAATAATAATAATAATATAGCATAGCATACCAACAACAACAACAACAGCAATAATAAAATACAAAAGATGACTGTATATGCTTTTAAGATTAAAAACCCCAAGAAGAACGTCTTGAAAAATAAAATAAATATATTATGAAATTAATTTTTTTGTTTTTTATAAAACCGTACACCAACAACAGCAACTCACAATGTCAAGAGTATTGGGATGTATTGTGCTATGTGTATAGCAAAGTGTATATATAAATGCGTTGTTTTAAGAAGCAGCCACAATTTTATGCTCTAAAAATTCTAAACTTTTTATTGCTATATACATATAAAAATTCACATATTTCTTCATTATCTTGCCTTATCTTGACTCTTATTCATATTACTTACATACATACATACTGTTTGTTGTTTTTCGCTGCAAATTAAAAATAATCTGTTAACATGTAACAATGTCTTTGCGGATAAGACGAACGAACAATGGTTGTGTGCGCGGCTGATACTGATATATATACCTATATGCGGAGTCTAAGAAATTTGAACCCACTGCGTAAACGTGTTAAACTGAACAAAATTAAACAAATTTTTGTAATCAACCACTTGAATCAATCTTTTATGTATTTTCACACAACCGCACCATACAATAAAAATACAAATCTGTAATTATATCGTTATTAAATATGTTTGACACGTACATATATATTCCGTAACAATCAAAAGTTTTTTTTTTTTAAATAAAAATTAGAACATTCGAATGGGTATATTCGTATACGGTATTTTTTCAAAAGAAAACACTAAAAAAAGTTCTCATAAATCAAAGTTTAATTATTCACATTTTACAACAATATCATAATATTTAATACAAAAAGTGTGATCGTAAAGGCGCGATAACGAAAAAAGCGTAATGAATTTTTTTATATGCACAGCGCTGTTCGTTGTTAATAAAAATTAATTATTTATTTGATATGCATAAATATACAAGTATATATGGTTTTTTAAAAACTTAATTGTTGAGACATATAGTTTTTAGGTTTTAATTGCATTTCATTTCTTTGTTAAACAATTTAATTCGTCATGATAAATTAGATAAAATTAATTTGTTTATTATTTGCTTTTGATGAGTGGAAGAAATTGTTTAGATTTAGAATTATTACTTTCGTCGACACGTAAAATATAACGTAGATTACTTGGCAGTGTTTTTTCAACGTCGACAGTTAAAATAATGTCAACAAACTACGATATTTTAGCGATTGTTTCTGAGCCTGGCATAGCGTCTATAAATTGTTCAGCTTTATTACGAAAATCAGCGTTCTATGAGGAATGTATTTCGTATATTTAGACGTTGACATAATCGGCCTGTCGGGACCACTATTGGGAATACCATCGAAAAGTTTAAATCCCAGTTTACAGTATTGGATGAAACTCGACCTAATAGACGGTTTGGTGTGGTTTATGCACCTGTGAAATCATTCGTCCATATTTCTGCAAAAAGAAGACGGCCGGGACGTACCTGTGAATAGTACTCGTTATTGCGCCATGATAACGGAATATTTGCTGCCTGAAATTGAAGTTCGACCTCGACGACATTTGGTTCCAAGAAGTCGGCGCTATTGGCCATATAGCGCGCGAAGCAATGTACTTATTGAAAAATCATGTTGGCAAGCAATTAATTTTACGGTTCTAATCGTTGAATTGGCTATTTAGATCGTGGGATACCTCTAGACTCTTTTCTTTTGGGCTATGCAAAGTCCAAAGTCTATGTGAATAAACCAGCTGCAGCATTTGAGGTATTAGAATCCAACATTACTCGTGTCATTCGCCAGATACCACTCGATATTCTCGAACTCGCCACCGTGAAATGGATTTTGAGAAACAACCATCACGGTTGCGGCAATCATTTGAAAGAAGTAATTTTTTAAAAATAAATGGCTAGAAAAGTTCTTTCGTATGATAAAGTTTCCATACGATTGCACAAATCACCTCTATAGATTTGGTTATTATACGGATAAAATTACGCATATGTTGTTTGATGATCCATGTTCCTGGCATAACTACCGGTGTGACTTTTGCACTTCAGCACTCTTTCCACTATAACTAGGGATGGGCGAGGCCAGATTACGCCGCGTAATCTACGGGATTGTCGACGCGTAAAATGTTATGTATATTGATTGGCAATATTTTATGGCAACGTCGACAATTAAGACAATGTCAACAACCGACGATATTTTAGCGATTTGAAATAAAACGCACCAGTTCGTAATTGTATTTTGTAAAAAGACGATTCAATTAAGCCGGAAGAAGAAATTAAAGAATGTTTCAAATTAATTCGGGAATCACGTTCGATACTTTAACTTTGGAAATATATGTTGAAATAAAACAAACAGTATAGTTGTATTGTAGGTAAAGAAAGTTTATTACACTAAACGTTCGGATTGGCCTAAATTTCAATTTTTCTTATAATGGATGAAGTCAAGTGTTATTCAATGCTCCCGTGAGATTCTACACAACTTCCGATGTGACTTTGTCGGCAATATTGTTCCATTTAGAGCGAATATTATCGCATCCGTCAATCTTTTCACTATAATACCAATTTCTAGATATTGATTTGATTAGTCTCATACCAGTGTATTGCGTCTTTAGAGTATATAGGCGTGAACTAGCTTAATCGGGTCAAAACTTTTGTTTTAGACTAATTTATAAGTAGTTATAATTAAGCACATATATTTCATCACAACCAATTCATCGCAAGCAATTTATCGCAGGCAGTTTAACGCAAGCAATTAATCGTTACATAACAGGGTAAACCAGAGCAAAGCTTCAAAATTTGGACTATACAAGATGAGAATTCGGCTATTTCTTGACGATTATGATGAAACGTAGAAATGTTACTATAAATTAAATTTTGAATAGAGTTCTGGATGACCAATTATGATGTTACATATTATGAATGACAATGAGAGGAAGTTCTGGCACATGACCTGTACTGATACTTAACTGGGCTGTTTCTTGGATGGAAATGGTAGTATAAATATATTTTTGGATTAAGTTCTAGAATATGGTTAATTGTGAGGGATATGAAATAATTTTTGTATAATGTTCTGGAATGGAACTAGGCTATTTCTGGAAAAGTTAAGTTAATATAAACTTAATTTAATTTTAAAGTTTTATTATTTTTTGTTTGGTTTCAAGTGTAGGCCAATCTGTCCCGGATAATATGTCTAATATTACAATAATTTACTAGTTAGAAGGGGAAATTTGTACAAAGAGAACATATTTTGTTACATTAAACGAAGGGAAAGTTTTTTGAGTGAACAAATTTGATCTTAAACAGTGAAGGAACATAAGATCACATTCCTAAACTTATCAAAATTATCATGTTGGAATTTTCATTTCAACCGAACATGTCGTATTACATCATAATCGGTTAACCGATAATTTTAAAATTTTGTTTCTATCAAAGGGATCGAATTTCGCCTCATAATCGGTCGAGGAATATACTAGCTCCATTCAAGTTGAATTTCTATCTGATGTGGTTCATCATAATCGGCCAAGGATTAGTCTAATTCTGTTCAAGCTGGTCATTTCCCATGAACTTCATTCAAAATTATTTTTAAAATCTCATTTCAGAGCCGACATGTCGAGTTCCATATAGTCATGAAATAACCTTGTTCCGTCCCAGTTTCCATCAAACACGTCGCATTTGATAATAATTAAACAATTAATTGCAGCGATGATTTACCATCGCGATTCACGATCAAATACATGCGTTGAATTGATTGATGAATTTCATATGATAAATCGCTTGCGATATATCTGGCAGCTATCAAAATTTTACTGCTGAATCGTGTCTGCTAATTATGTCGACAACTATGGAAATCGCTTGCCATCATAAGTCTTCTTGCAAATTTATCTAAGTTGAAGTGCTTATAGTCATGCATACAATAAAGAATTGCCAATAAATTCACAAATGCATTACAATAGATTTCCATCGAGTTTCATGACAAGCTGAATAAATTGAATTTGGTGACTCCCTTTTTAAATAATGACATTTTGTAAATCAGCTTACTTGAATATTTTGAAAAAATTTGTTGGTGTTGTTATTAAACAAATTCTAATCCTTTAATTTCTTTCTAAATCATTACCAAGATCGCAAGTTGTGTGCTATTTAAATCATAAGTTGAAATTTTCAAATGGGAAAGTTTTATATTTGAACAACTTCTCATTTTCCATATTGTTATGGAAAATATTTAACAACTTGTCGATATTTTCAGATATTACTAAAAATCCGAAAAATTTATGACAGCTCTCTATATATAATTTTTAATGTTCCACAGTATCAAATTCACTCACATGGTTCAAATTAAGAGGTTGTCTACATTGTCGACGAGTAGAAATTAAAAAATGACGCATAAATGCCCATCCTTGACTATAGCCCAACATTTTTCGATACGTTGAAAACCTGTGAACTCTTTGAGATAACATTGGTTTAATTAATCGCTTGCATATTTTTTTTGCTCGGAATTAGAGTCGTGTGAACGAGCTATACGGCCAAAACTTTACTGCTGAATATGTTGAACAATTAGCGGCAAAATAAGGCGTTTTGAAAAATGTGACAAAAACATGGCTCCACAACTGCAAATTGCTAGCCAAATCATACATTTTTTTGTAAATATATCAAACTTGAAGTGTTTCAAAACCAATTTCATGTACATTTCGTCATCTATCAAAACACATCAACTATACATTTTGTGAAAATTTTCTCATCAGTCTGGCACATATTTTATCGAACAAGTGTTGGTTATCTCAACGATTTGGCTTTTTAATAACTCGGTATAGCATTCATAGCCTTCCTGAACTCGAACTTGATTTACCATGGAGTGGGGTGTGTTAAATTTTATAGTTAACGGTCATAGTTAATTTTCCGCGGATTATTTTTAATGAAGGTTATCACCGTTTTGTTAATATTTCCACTAGTTGTGCCCTGTAAAGATTTCTATCGTTGTTACAGCACCAATTTTTAATACGCTGATGGTCGAGTAACCTGAGTCATTGCTTTTATCATTCATTTACCACCGAGCCACCGCCATACATATAATTTTAGCAACAGCAATGAACTTTGCTTATTTGACCATCGCCGTACAATTTCATTACCACTCTAAACCTATATTTTATACTTGCCACTTTAACATGAAGAATATTGAACTTTTGAACAAAAACTATGTTTGGCTCGATCGAGAATTGAACCTAGATCCACAAATCCAAAGTCATTGATTTTGCTTACTCGACCACCGCCGTAAATATATTTCATGCTATACAAATCTTTTATATCTGTCATTTGATTAGAAAATATTGAAAATTTTAGCAGAGGCAATGGATTCTGCGTTTATTTCACCATCGCTAACTACCCATCTTGTATACATGCCACTACTTGAAAAATATGAAAATTTTTAACAGAAGCTAAAAGAGTGTTGAACCAATTTGAATACAGAAGAAATTAAATTAAAATAATACTGTCGCTAATGGGACTCAAACCCTGGTCGACGAATCCAAAGTCAATCACTCTACTATCTCGCCCACCACCGTATATATTTTCGATGTTATGCAAATCTTTAATACTTTCCAATTGAATTGAGAAACTTGGGAAATTTTGAACCAAAAATGTCCCAACATTAATATCGTTTGAAACTTAACTGAACTGAAAAGTGCCAGGTGCAACATTTAATGCGATTACATTCCAAGCAGTGTATTACAAAGATGTTAAAAATCTGACAAGCTATTCCTCCTTATGTTTTTAAAAATTATAAAACTTCCATTCCAGTCAATGATGCTTGATACCATTTTCTAGGCGGGCTAGAATATTGACCACTGACCATACAAGTTTTAAGTTTAAGTCAGTACATGAATAACGTCCAAATAAAAAATTCCCTATACAAATTGAAAGTATAACAAATAGGTATAGCTGAGTTTAAGTCTAGGTTAGGGTTGAAATAAATTTAAGTTAATTTCTTACAAATTAATTCAATTCAAATTCTGTTAAATTTTCATTTATCTCTATTCAAATGGTTAGTATATAAAAGATGGGTTTATCAGTAATGAAATTGTACGGCAATAGTCAAGAAAGCAAAGTACTGGGCGTTTGATTAGTGGACGTGGACAATCCTCCCACAATAATAGGAAAGTTGTTGGTTTTTATAGACATGAACAAGTGTTGGTTATCTGAACGATTTGGCTTTTTAATAAATCGGTAACACTTATAGCCTTCCTGAACTCGATCTAATTATGGGTAATTAGGTAGATCGATTCCGTTTTTGCTTATTTAAACTAATTATTCACGTCAATTACCAGTCTAAGTAAATGGTGGACAGTATACCTTATTCAAAAATTCTGTGATTTATTTGAGAAAATATTTTAATTTGTTTGAGGTCCCGATTTAATTACACTATATAGAAAACAGTGGATGGAGTAGCATCAAACTGAACCTTTACACCGCCACTTTGTAAATTTTGATGTACTTGTGATATTGAGATAATACTTGCGGCAGAATTTTATTACAAATTAATAACAGTTCATTGCTAAGACGTCGAAATATAAAATAAAATTATTTTGTTTAAAAATCAACTTATTTTAATAGAAACCTACTGAAATTCAACAGTATCAATTATTTTGGATACAACTTGATATTGTTTAGATGATAAAATCGACTTTTTTGGTATTTTTTGTTGATGTGTCGGCAACCCGTAGACAAACACAACGTCGACAACTAGACAAAGTCAATAAGGTAGACAATTCCTACAGTTATTTTATAAATTAATTCTAACCTACGATACCCAAATTTTTTAGGATCAATGTGATATTGGTGTCGACAAGTATATAGAATTGCGACTTGCATTTAAATCTACAATGTTATAAAATAAAAGTTTTTTTTTCTTTACTTTGAGAATTCAGTGGCATCCGGTTTATCAATTGCAAAATTATTAATTTTACCTAAAACTACAATGTTTATATAGTAATAAAAAACTGTATAAAGAAGGTCACAGTGTAGAAAGAGCAGTAAGCATAAACATAGCACAACTATGATAAAATTCGTTACAAGAAGGTTCGAATTTACATTAAAAATAATCGAGGGATCTCTGACTTAAACCGTGCTATGAAATGTAAGCCATCCCTGCTCCATGGTATGAGCAGAGGACAGGTTATAAGAGCTACCGAGTAGTAACAAAGCTAAATCGTCAGATAAACAGGACTTCAAGATTAAAGGAGGTCAACAATTATATTATTATTGCTTATTGCTAAAATCTGTGGCAATGCTTCCGCTAAATAAAAACTCTTCAATGTTAGATAAATTAGCAAAAATAGTTTTACTTCATGTACTGACTTAAACTTAAAATTTGTATGGTCAGTGAAGGTCGCATGAAGCATCATTGACTGGAACGGAAGTTTTATAATTTTTAAGAACATAAGAGGGAATAGTTCAACTCAGCTTCTGTTAAAAAAATTCTCAATTTAGTTGGTAGAGTGATTGACTTTGGATTTGTTGGACTTAGGTTCGAGTCCGATTAGCGACGATATAATTTTAATTTAATTTCTTCTGTATTTAAATCGGTTCAGCACACAGCTTCTGTTAAACATTTTCATATTTTTCAATTATACATGCGATGGTGGTCCAGTAAGCAAAGACACTGACTTTGGTTTTATGCTAAGTTCGATTCTGGATCGAGACAAAGTATTTTTTGATTTAATGTCTTTCTGTTCTCTTTGTGATGATGAAATAATACTCATATAGCCTCAACTTTGCTACTGTTCAAAACTTCAATATTCTCCATGTAAAAGCGGCAAGTATAAAAGATAGGTATGGGTATAGAGCGGTAATGAAATTGTACGAAAATTTTCAATTTTTTTATTCAAATGGTAGCTATAAACGATAGGAATATCAGTATTTATATAAATGGAGGCGGGTCGGTGATAAAATAAGCTGTGAGATTGGTTCTGAATCGAGAGAAGTTCAAACCTATAAGTTTAAATATATATTTTTAATTTACTTGCAAATTGGTAATTTTTAAATAAAAAATTGATTTTCCTTACTTTAAATGAGAAATGTGTGGATGCCCGCTAAATTTGTTCACCCTTAATCGAGGTTCGAACACTGAACAACATCCACTATTTCAAATCCTATGATACCGCGTACTTTACCACCTCACCATTTCCATATATAGATTTGGCGCTATATACTCATCCTTTATATTTGCCAATTGAAGAGAGAAAATAAATAAATTAAATTAAAAATTATTTAATGCCGGACCGAGGCTTGAACTCAAGTTCACAATATCAAACCGAACGACTCTGCTTATTGGACCGGCGTATATAAAGTTTTTTCTTTACAAATCCTTTATGTTTGCCAATTCTATAGAGAAAATTGAAATTGAAGGAATAGGCTATGCTTATTTCACCATCACCGTATATTTTCAGTACGCTAATACACAAGTGATGGCTCTTATACCTTCAGAAATTGAATGTAGATTTCAACAGAAACTGTGTTAAACAAATTTTACAGCAGAAATTAAATTTAAAAAGTATTGGCGTTGACTTTGCTTACTCGACCATCAGCGTATTAAAAATTGGTGCTGAACAACGATAGAAATCTTTACATGGCACAACTGGTAGAAATCTTAACAAAAAGGTGATAACCTTCATTAAAAATAATCCGCGGAAATTTAACTATGACCGTGCCATAAAATTTAACACACCGCACTCCATGGTAAATCGAATTCGAGTTCGGGAAGGCTATGAATGATATACCGAGTTATTAAAAAGCCAAACCCTTGAGATAACCAACACTTGTTCGATACAATATATGTGCCAGACTGATGAGACATTTTTCACAAAATGTATAGTTGATGTGTTTTGATAGATGACGAAATGTACATGAAATTGGTTTTGAAACACTTCAAGTTAGATACATTTGCAAAAAAAATGTATGATTTGGCCAGCAATTTACAGTCGTGGAGCCATGTTTTTGGGACATTTTTCATAACGACTTATTTTGCCACTAATTGTTCAACACGATTCAGCAGTAAAGTTTTGGCCATATAGCTCGTTCATTCCTACAGAAGCAATAAATTTGCACGAGATTAATGAAATCAATGTTTTCTCAAGGAGTACACAGGTTTTTGATGTATCGAAAGAGCGCTGAAGTGCAAAAGTCGCACCGGCAGTTATGCCAGAAATAGGGAGCATCAAACAACATGTGCGTGATTTTATCCGTAATAACGAAATCTATAGAGGTGATTTGTGCAAAAATTTATTATCATTCGAAAACTTTATTATGATTCGAAAGAACATTTCTTTCCATTTACTTTTTAATATATATAATGTTTACTTTTTTCAAATGATGGTCGCAATTGCGAAGGTCCTTTCTCAAAGTTCAATTTTTGATGGCGCGTTCGAGAACATAGTATTTGGCGAATGACACGAGTATTGTTGGCTTCCAATGCCCCAAATCTAGCTGGTTTATTCACATAGAGTATAGATTTTGCGTAGTCCCAAAGAAAAGAGTCTAGAGGTATCACACGATCTAAATAGCCAATTCAACGATCCGAACCGTGAAATTAATTGCTCGCCAACATGATTTTTCAATAAGTATATAACTTCGTGCGCAATAAGTAGCGCCGACTTCTTGGAACCAAATGTCGTTGAGGTCTGTCTTCAATTTCAGGCAGCAAATATTCCGTTACCATAGTACAATAACGAGCACTATTCACAGGTACGTCCCGGCCGTCTACTTTTTTGAAGAAATGTGGACGAATGATTTCACAGACCCATAAACCACACCAAACCGTCTATTAAGTCGCGTATCATCCATTACTGTAAACTGTGATTCAAACTTCGATATGGTATTCCAAATAGTGGTCTCTTGCGACAGGCCGATTATGTCAACCAGGTCTCTGTTGAATTATTTTGTGAATTCAATTATATTTTAATTGAACTCTTTGGATTTTGTTTATTGGGAAAAATTTGTTACACGTGAATGCACCTTTAAAATAGTAATGTGACGTGGCGCTGTTGAAATTGTGCGCTGTTTATAACGCTGTTCTTTTTCTCCTCCTTTTCTTTTTTGTTTTTTGTCAAGTCTATTACCTTATTCTCATTCCTCACAGAACTTTGATTTTCGTAATAAAACTGAACAATTTGTAGATGCTATGCTAGGCTCAGTTTTTCCAAGATGAAATGGCAAACAATACTGAATAAATAAAAACACGATGACGAAGCAAATGAAAAAATCACCTCTAGATGAACGCTTTTACAAAATACTCCCGCGAACTGGCGCATTCGATTTTAAATCGCTAAAATATCGTAGGTTGTTGACATTATTTTAATTGTCGACGTTGACAAAAATCTCTGCCAAGTAATCTACGTTGTATTTTACGTGTCGACAACCGCGTAGATTACATGGTTTAATCTACCTCGCTCATCACTGGTCATCTCATTCATCAACAAGTTGAATCCAAGTGGCTATATATATATATAACTATGTGTCCCCTGATGTGACACCATTTAATTTATAGACTTCAGTTTAGAATTGCTGATAAAATCTATTCATATTCATCCGTAAATTCATTGATTTTTGATCGTCGTGCAGTTTGGACGTAAAATCAATGTGCGCGGAATATAATTAAAGTAAAATAAAATTAAAATAAAAAGTGCAGTGTTAGTTCTTTTTTATTATTTTTTTAATATTTAATTTAATTACTGTGCATATAACGAATAATAATTAGTGCTAAAATTATAAGGGGCCTATTTTCCCCCAAAAACAATATCAGCATTAAATCAGAATAATGCAATGCATGTAATGGGTAAAGTGGAACATAGCCCCAAAAAAAATATAATAACGCAAAATGAAAAAAGTGCTTCGACATCAAATTTAGCAAATTTGGTAATACCACCTTTTAACTCAAAAGAAAATACTAGTAAAAAAATAAATGTTGCAACAGCAAATGAACATGAAATAAATAAAAATGCAAGTGAAAAAATAAACGCTTCAACAGCAAATAAACTCAGTGCAGTGAACATGAATAATGACGATGAAAAAAACAATGAAAGTGCATCAACAACAGATGATAATAAAATAAACAGTGATGTAGGTCAGTGTTTAGTGCAAACAGGGCTGGACAGGTATATTACTGTCAGCTCAAAGCGAAGGAGAAGCCCTCGATCAGCGGCTAGTGCAAACGTGAATAAATTCACCAAGCTAGGTAGTGTTGAATTAACTCAAAGCAACCGGTATTCTTGTTTGGTTGTTGAAGACCCACCGGCCGAAAAAGCTCCAAAACCAGAGAAACCGCCACCAATCTATTTGAGGGAGGAATCAAATAGAGAGCTCACAAAAACAATCGAGTTCATTACTAATGGAGAATTTTATATCTCCGTGATAAAAAGAGGAGATATAAAAGAAACAAAAATTCAACCGCTGAATGTTGACGCTTACAGAGCGTTAGTTAAACATTTCGACGAAGTTGGTAAACATTACTACACTTACCAACTAAAAAGCCAAAAAGGCTTGGTCGTCGTGTTAAAAGGTATAGAGGCCTACGTGGATGCAAATGAAATACGAGCCGCTCTCGCTGAAAAAGGATTTCAATGCAAATCAATCACCAACATTATTAACCGTGAGAAGTTGCCTCAGCCATTGTTCCGTCTGGAATTAGAACCAAATAATAAAAAAATCAAAGAGAAACATTCAATATTTGATTTAAAATATCTACTGCATAGAAGAATTATCGTAGAGGAACCCAGAAAAAGAACTGGACCGGTACAGTGTGTTAAGTGCCAAGAGTATGGACACACTAAAGCGTATTGCATTTTAAGCGATGTTTGCGTTACCTGTGGTAAACTCCATAACTAAAATTCATTCAACAAAGAAAAAACGGAAGCATCAGTGAGGAAATGCAGCAACTGTGGCAGAAATCACACTGCAAATTATAGAGGGTGTCCAATTTACCTAGAATTGAAAAGAAGAATCAATCCAAGGCAACGAGCAGAGCAACGAATGCTTAATCGTCATTCTTCCATTAAACCAAACGTGCGACCAGAACTTTCATATCATAACGCACAAAATAACCAACCAAAAGCAACTGTTAACAGTAGTGTGCATCCAGAGGTTTCCTATGCAAGTATCCTTAAGGGTACCACTCCTAAAGTGCAAACAAGCGAAGAAGGAAACATCGCAGCAGCTTTAAGCAAGTTAACTAACATGATGCAAAGCTTCATGGCGATGATGGAGAGAACCATGAATCTAATGATGCAGAATATGAGTACGCTGATGCAGGTAGTCCTTAAAAACCAAAAATGACTGTCCTCAAAATAGCCATATGGAATGCAAACGGCCTAGCACAACATAAAGCAGAGGTTCAAGCATTCCTCACTGAGCACAATATTGACATAATGTTAATATCTGAAACACACTTCACCAAAAAAACCTATTTCAAAATTAATGGGTATTCTGTTTATGATACAAAGCACCCAGAAGGGAAAGCACATGGAGGCACAGCTGTACTGATAAAAACAAGATTAAAACACTATGAATTTATCAAATATGAGAAGGAACATATCCAATCAACGAGCATCTGTCTGCAGGATTGGTCTGGAAACTGTGTCATATCAGCAGTGTACTGTCCTCCAAAACATGCTATAAAAAAGTTCATGGATTATTTCAGCCAGCTAGGTAATAAATTTCTTGCGGGGGGTGATTTCAACGCCAAACACACCCAATGGGGTTCCAGATTAACATCGCCGAAAGGCAAACAACTTTATGAAGCTATAGAAGAACAGTCCCTGGATTACTTATCTGCCGGTCACCCAACATACTGGCCCACAGATAAAAAGAAAGTTCCTGATTTAATTGACTTTTGTGTAACTAAAGGCATTCCACGCACATATGCTAAGGCCTCCGATTGCTATGATCTGTCTTCTGATCACTCACCTTTAATTGTAAGAGTGAGCACCGGCGTCCTAAAAATAGAAACGCCAAAACGGCTTACAAACAAACAAACTGATTGGGATCAATATAACAGGCTAGTCGAACAAAATTGTGTACTGAATATCCCTCTTAACACACCAGCAGATATTGATGCGGCGGAAGCAAATTTAAAAGATGTCTTATCATTATCAGCTGAAAAGGCCACACCCATCTTAAATAGTACAGAAAAAGTTAATAAACTGTCACAAAATATACAGGAACTAATCCAGGAAAAGCGGAAAATTCGCCGCCGATGGCAAGAAACAAAATCACCGTTGTTAAAATGGAAATTAAATCGAGCTATTAAGACTCTAAGATTTGCATTGCGGGAAGAAGAAAACCAGAGCGTCCAGAATTACTTAAATGAACTCTCGGCAACCGAGAGGACAGATTATTCTTTGTGGAAGGCAACAAAAAAGTTAAAAAGGCCAACAAACTCGAATCACCCGATTAGACTACCAACTGGAAACTGGGCGAGAAGCGATGAAGAAAAAGCCAATGCTTTCGCTGCTCATCTAACAACAGTATTCGCACCATACGAAGAAACTAATAACTTCGTGTTACCCGACCAAATGGATGATGGTTTGTTCTTCAAACCCATACAATATAAGTGGAAGAAAGTTAAGAATACAATTAAAAATTGTATAAGTCCAAAAAAGGCACCAGGGCATGATCTTATTACTGGAAAAATGATAAGGGAATTGCCAGACAAATGCATAAAACTAATAACATTCATATTCAACGCAATCATGCGGACTGGTTATATTCCTCAAAAATGGAAGATATCTTTGATCACAATGATACATAAAGCTGGAAAAATGAAACACATATTTCATCATATCGTCCAATAAGCATGCTGCCTACAATCTCAAAACTATTTGAAAAAATGTTACTCACGAAATTAAAGTCAGTATTAGAAGAACGGCATATTATTCCAGACCATCAATTTGGGTTCCGAAACCAACATGGTACCACAGAACAAGTACACAGAATCGTAAATGCAATCAAAAACACCTTTGAGGAAAAGAAATATTGTTCTGCTGCCTACTTGGACATTGCACAAGCCTTTGATAAAGTTTGGCATGATGGGCTAATATACAAAATTAAAGGACTTCTACCGAAGAAATTTCACTCAGTTCTGGGAAACTATCTCCTTCAAAGGCAGTACATGGTTAAACAAAATAATGCAACTACTTGTTTAAATGATATCAACGCAGGTGTTCCACAAGGCAGCGTTCTAGGTCCAATATTATACTTGCTGTACACAGCTGACTTACCTGTAACCAACAAGGTAGTCATATCAACCTTTGCCGATGATACGGCCGTCCTGGTGTCACACGGTAATCCCGAAACTGCCTCAAAGGAATTACAGAATCATCTAAACAAAATCGAGAACTGGCTGAAGATATGGCGCATAAAAGTGAACGAAAACAAATCAACTCACGTCACATTCACGCTAAACAAACGCACTTGCCCACCAGTGGAATTAAACAATATAAATATACCTCAACAAACCAAGGTCAAATACTTAGGAATGCACCTGGATAGAAGGCTAATATGGAAACATCATATCGAAGCAAAGCGCAAACAAATAAAAATAAAATTTTCCAAAATGTATTGGTTGATGGGAAGAAAATCTCAGCTGTCATTAGCCAATAAAGTTTTATTGTACAAAGTGATAATCAAACCCATATGGACATATGGTATTCAGTTATGGGGATCCACCAGCGCGTCAAACAGAGAACTCCTGCAACGAACCCAAGCAAAAATACTTCGTAGTATTACCAATGCTCCGTGGTACATTCGAAATAGTAATATACACGATGATCTTGGAATTAAAACTATCAAAGAAACCATTAAAGAATTCATTTCGAAATATTACTCAAAACTAGAGACACATCCCAATGAATTGGCCAGGGATATATTAAAACAGCCGCGATTTAGGCGACTAAAAAGAGCAGATCCACTTGGACTGATGAACCTGTAAATATATTAAACGTTTAGGTTTTACATATAAATGTAATCTAAATTAAGTAAATAGTGAGCACAATAACAAGTATTAACATTGGGTAAGACTTAAAATATGTAATAATTTTAGCTTAAGATTTGAATACTTCTTGTTAGTTTCTTTTGTAGAAAGATTCAAGAATAAAGCCATTGGCAGCATATAAAAAAAAAAAAAAAAAAATACGTAAATAATTACCGCACGACAAAGGAATAAATTTATGTACCGATATAAATAATCAGCACTTTAATTATTACTTAACACCAATTTCCAACCGAAATATGCGATTATCCAACCCATAACTAATCCTTAACTATATGCAATTCACATATAACATAATTTTTACCATACCCAAAACAATACAAATTAATTAAAACCAAATTAACACTTTTTTCATTTTGGCATTGTTGTGAATAATAAAATTTACCAGAAATTCCAACCCAAACAAAAATAAAATAAAAAATCTTCTTGACGCCATTACAGACACACAAATTATATTGTATAATATATAAATATAATAAAACAATTAGGGCTATCAGCTACACATTATCTTAAAAAACCCCAAAACACATAACAAGCAAGCCTCAACGAGAAGAAGGAACAAAAAAGCAAATATAACAAATTCGAGTACAACTTAATTTGTATAAATTTAATTTAATAATAACAAAAACGACAACAACAACAACAAATTTATATCGGATAGATGTTTTGTGATAAACAAAAGACGAACAAAAAAATTATATGTAAAAGCTCTCTAAAAGCTTTCATTCTATATCAATTTTGTTTCCTTATATATATGTATATTTGTACATAATCTTTGTATATAGTTGTTGTCTGTTGATAGAATTTGTAATTTCCCAGTATAGTTGCTTTCTGTATTATGTACGTATGTACATACATACATATATGCGGAATTACAATAAAATTCCCAATTGGCATACAACAAGGAATTAATATAAATAAATAAAAATTCTCCTTCTCTAACAATCTATGTATATAATGTAAATCTTGGAGAATAATATCCTTACATAAATGAATAATTAATAGGACCCATTAGATAAGATAATTTGTATTATATACATAAAAAATAACAAAATATGACAACAACCAGAACTATGTATTTATGTTTTATCGTGCGCTTCTGTGTTGTTGTGTTATGGAATAGATAAAACACAAACATTGAACAAAAAAAAAAACAAAAAAATGCCAGAATCTCATTTCCAACAAAACTTATAATAAAATTATAAATTTTCTATTTATTTAAATATTATTGTTATTATTCTCTAGTTAGTTAAGCATATCATGCACACACACAACAATAATAATATTATCAAGATACATTTTTTTTTGTTCGTTCATTATGCAAATTTCTCGTATCTATCTATGCATGTAGTCTATGTATATATGTACATATATGAACGAGCATAGCACAATATTTATGTACGTTTTGTGCTTCAGTTCTTGTTCGAGTTTTGAAGAATTATATTTTGTTTTTTACCAAAATACAGAAAACCAAAGTTAAGTTAGAAATATAATGTTTTCGTAAGTTTGGAAATTGTTTCAAGGTCATCGTATATAATAAAAAAAGCATATGTTTTTTAACAATACTTTGGATAAAATGAATATTTAATGTTTTTATGCAACAACGCCTCTGCAGCCGCCCAACACAAGTCAAAAGCATCGCATATTTTGTTCATCTGTTTGGCCATTCGGTTGATATATGTTCATTCTTACCATGCACAGTGAGATGTTGGTCCAATTGTATTAAATTTACATCTGACAATTAGTAATCTTGGTTATGGAACATGAAGGGAAATGTTTTCCAAGCCGCTTAATAAACCCCAACATAGCTTATTGGCGATTATTATGTCGATGTGCTTATTGAATGCTAAACATGTACTTAAATAGGGTCTTTCAAGAAAACTTTATTTATTTATTGCTAAACAATAATATCTGGCAAATGTTCTGCACAACGAGCTTGTTTGTGGAACTTGATCATTTGGTTGACATTTTCGATCGCATTGTTACATAATTGAGGCTCTATTTGTGATAATAACTGTAACAACGTTAGCAGCTTCATTTTAGAATAAATGCTTTTACGGTTTTGCTATAGTAAATCAGTCAGATTAGTTGTGGTAGATCTTCTTGGGAACAAGCAGTATCTACCAAGTCAAGTAGTATGGGAATTGACGAGAACCTTGAAATTCCTCTATAGCAAAAGAAATGTCACTTCTTCTTTAAAGATGAGTGTAATTTTAGTTGTTTTCTATTGGGTTGGACACTTCCCATTTTGAAGTGATTGCTTGAAGAAGTAAGCAAATCGGTTCGATCAGTTCGATATGGCAACCATTCTCAATTGACTTGGGAGTACGTTGTATTTGTATATCTATAAACAAGATTGAATATCTAATTCGTTGGTTAACGTTGAGCTATTGGTTTGGTACACTGATTGAAAAAACTCACATTGGTCACATTACCAAGTATTTAATATTGTGAAAACGAGCTTCCACATCAGGGATTGATCACTTAAATTATTTAGTTCTTTGAAATCTTTACAGAAATTTATATATTTTACAGAAGTCGATTGGAGTCGGATATTAGTTGTCTCTAAGTATATTATGTCTTAACTAGGAAAATCCTCCTTCTGAGGTTTTGGGTTTGGTATATATGCTTTTCTGTCACATCAATGTTGAATGATATAATCTCACAGATGTACTTGTACTCGCCAAAATTGGGTTTTTCAACAAACTTAAAATACTTTTCAGCTGTAAATGACATCCTGTCTACGTTTTGGAAATAAAACGTATCACATAGTACAGCGATTTTTAAGGATGGTTTTGGTAGGCATATAGGCTTGAGACGGCTTGGTCTACAATGTTGAACTAACGATATTGGTGAATGGTTCTGCAGCTATGACGTTTAATTAACTCCAGAACATTTTCTTGATGCATTTCGATACAAACTGCACTATTCAATCTCTTTTAATTTCAATGAAATTTTCGAATTGCTGCTTGGTAACAAGACGCGCTATTCGGCTCACGAAGAGGCATCATTGGGGTGTTACTGCCTTAATTTCATAGAATATGAGGGCTACTTTTATTGTTCCATTCGATCCTTAACTATATACTGCAGGAAATGTTTTTGTAAATAATTCTTCGCCGTAGTAGAATTTCGGGATGTGTGCCGACACCGGACACCGAAAATTTAATCGTTTAGACATGGCATGAACTGTACAAATGAGAGTAGTCTCTGCTTTTTAAATCCTGTTTAGCACACTGTCACTGGTAGTATAACAACACTCGTTAGCACTTTTGATTAGAATTTTTATATTTCATGTCGTTATATAACCTAATAGGGTGCTCGTTCGATTTTACGTGATATACTATCCAGAATTGGTGTTCGATTGTGTCGTGACTTTGGTTTTGACATTCGTTTTATCTATAGCTTTGAAACGGTCCAGCAAAATATTTATATCGTGTTTGATGGCCAAATTTTGTATAACATTGTTGAGCATAACTTCGACAGCAGCAATTAGACATAACTTCGACAGCGGTTAGTTCTAATCTCTATATAGTGTTATTATTTAAAAAAAAATTAAAATAAAGTTGGGCGGATTATTCCAGCACTCGATGCCACTAATGGGCCCACGGTGCAATACCGGACATACACATATATACTTACACATTAAAAACACCCAACCGTGATTTTTGGTCACCACAGGAAATCGAACCCGAAACCCTCGAATAACAAAGCAAGCGCGCTACTTACAGTGCCAACGAGGGCGGTGTTATTGTTTAGTATAGTGGTGCAAATCAAATGCTGTCTTCCATTTAAAGTTCAGGTAACTAGGCTAAAACTTTGATTTGCGTTGCGCTGGTTGCTCTGTGCAACATCTATGCAGATGAGCCTGAGATCTATAAGCCTTTAAATAAGTTGAATCAACCAATATTTTGCTGTAGCCAATAATCCTTGTTGATTTTATTTTTTTTTTCTTGTGGTAGATTTTGACTTTCCGTATTTAACAAAGTATGATGATTTCGCAAACATTTTGTACTACTGCCACAACCTGTTGTTGAATGGTTTTAACACAAGCAAATTTTGCTTAATTTATTCAGCTTGACCATTTGATTTTAGTCGAAATTACTTATTTCTTTCTATCATCGCTCTTGTGGTCATTTTGGTAGGACATGCAAATGTGCCAGTATCCTGTTTTGGTTATGTTGCGGTCACAAACCGTGTTCAAGTGATTGAGCTTGATATCGTAGCTCATTGATAAATTTGAAGAAATCTCCACGATTTGAAATTTGGATTTTCTTACTTTATTTCTTATTGCGTGGTTGAACTCAGTTGTTGTAACGTGCAGGCTTCATTTCTCAATAGACCATTCCTTTCAGATAGCCGGCTCGATTATTCAGGTATTTTCTAAATTGGTGATCTGGATTGCTATTCTGGTTTTCCCCAGGAATTGGGAATTTTTGATGTTTTTCTAGCAGATTGGACTTATTTTTCCGCAAAGTGAATTCTGGCGATTGGGAATTTTTTTTAATGGGGAAATAATAATTCCATATTATTGCATTTTTGATGTTTATTTTTCCCTATATATATTTTGGGGAATAATATGGGAGTTTTGAATATTATTATTCAAAATCGAAATAAAAAATAATTTCAATTGGTATATAAACCATTAACATTTTAAATTTTAAAAATTAAAATCGATATCTATAAATAATTTGAATCTTGAATACTTTTATATAACAAAACGTAATGGAACCTGTGTCCTTACGAGTTGGACGTTCTTTGAATGATTGTAATGACGATTAAGGTATACATGCTCGACTCTAGTGGCTAGTCTGAATATCGAGTACAATCGATATAACCGATTACGCCGGCAGGTTGAATTTTTTATATAGAAAAAAATGGAAAAGTTACTATAGGGTTCGAAAAACTTGCTTATTAAAAAGTTAAAACAAACAATTACTGTATTTTGACTTCATTAATTTCCGTTTTCGATTGTGGAAAATTTATGTATATTGGCATTAAATTTACATCGACAATTTTACAAAATTCGATTATACGTCAACTTATACCACACTCTGTGATAATACGCAAATACATATATGTACATATAGAAAATAGTTTAATTAGTTTGTGTGTAAATAACGATCATAAAATGTGTACAGCAGTTTACCTTGAGTTAAACTCGCGCAACTAGAACTGGTATATATAGTGGACATCTCCATAAAAGAATCAATTTCTTCTTTTAATGGCAAAACCAAATGCTATAGGGCATTTTATACATAATAATAAACTACGCTTCATGGATCTTGAAGGGGGTTGAGGTATCCCGCACATATTAATCCATAATGCGTAAATTATGGCACTGGTTTTCTTCGTTATCATCGAAAAGGCGAATTAATCATGACACATTAAATAAGTTTTATTCAATTTTTTTGTTTTTCAAATTTTATTTTTATTTAAATAATAAATTAACATCAAATTGTAATTTAGTGGTAATCATTTATACACCCGAGATTTTTAAGGGGAAATTATTCCAAATTTGGCAGAATACACTTTGGGGAAAAATGAATAAAAAGTTGTAAATTATTGAAATAGTTTTCCCCAATTCCCTATACATTTATGTATATTTTAGATTCGCTTACATCACTCTCTCTATAAGCTCTTCAGGTTTAAAGCCGGTCTGGCTCTATTGTTGGCTGGTATCATATAGTCATAGTCCTGTCGTTTTATTAAATTGGATGCGACAAATTATGCCGATTTTTTGTTTCATCAGATTTGTTGAACTTTTAAATTGAAATTGTGTCTTGCGTTGATTGATTTCTTTTTTCCGAATGAAATAGCGGTGTTACAAATATAATCGTTGAGAGGATTTGCTAATTTTATTGCTAACATCCATTTCTAAGCATATCGGAATATCCAAATTCCAAATCATCCCCCTAAATATTTTTACTCAAGTAAATAAAACCAAGACAATCCGTTGAATGCTTTGAGTAATATTTGAAATACAAAATTTTTGAAATTCTATAACTCGGTCCTTACGAATTATATCGAGATGATCGAGGTGGTTTTGAATTTATATTTAATAAATCTTCATACGTACCACTAGTTGTGCTAACTAATCCGTATTTTGATCTTAATTTTCCAATAATATTCGTCCATATCTGGTGCCTATAGTTGTGGTTTAGACACAATCGAATTGGGTGATTGGCTCAAAGTATCCATATACTTAGGTATCACTTGTTGGTTGACTCGAAGGACCAATGCCGGGAACAATGTTAAATATTTTGTTTTGTTTATAGCAATGGATTACTAAATTTAATTTCTCACATTTATTTAGAAATTGCATCTTAAGCCAGCAAACATATGTTATTATTAGTTTTAATCGCGGTTTTTGTTGCCCTTATAAATATCAATTTGTTGATTGAACCCCCACATTAATCAAAGCATAGTGTGGCAAATCACACACAAATAATTATTTTTTATAGTTTTTAGATTATATGTACAACGCGGTTCTTTTGTTTTTTAATTCCTTATATATATACGATTTCCTTAATTTTTCATAATATGCGCGAGGCAAACAATCGTTATACAGCATATATGGGACAAATTGATTACGTACATACATATGTACATATAGGTATATATATATATATATATATATATATATATATATATATATATATATATATATATATATATATATCTATATATATATATATATATATATATATATATATATATATATATATATATATATATATATATATATATATATATAAATATATATACATATATAAGATTGATTGAGGCTAGGAATTGTTATAATAAAACACTATATTTACTCAAGCACAATAACATACATATGTACATATATGATTGCTTATTTCGATTAAAAATTGAGTAATCTTCATTATAAGAACAAATAATAACATTTTATTATTTCATTTGGTAATTTGTTATGCCAATATCAGAAGAAACACCGTATCTATATTATATGTACATTTAGCTATTCATCACACATTATAAAGGCAAACATATAATAAAAGTTCTTTCGATAAGCTTTTTATAGTTGTTGTTGTTTGTATAATATTCAAAAGCTTTATGTAAGCAAATGTAATATACATAAAAATAATAGAAGAAAGTAAAATGCGGAAATAATTGTATTTTATGTATTCATTCTGTCTTAAGTTTGTACATTTAGAATTTTATATATACACATACATATACATAGTTTCACCCAATCATAATAACATCAATTTCATCTAAATGAAATAATTCGTATACATACTCGTATAAGAGTATGGTAAAGTTACTTATTTGTATTGCAAAAGGAAAATAAAATAAAATCAATTCAGGAAATAGTTTTTGCAATAATTTTTTTTTGTTTTGCTTTAAATAAGAAAGACTCATTAGCATAGATTATACCATCATCGCGCATATAGTACCAGAAATTTGTAAAGGCGCTATACCCCCACACATCTTATTATGTTTTATATACATACATTTGTAGGTATACACAAAATACCAAACTATTTTTTTCAATATTCCCTCGAAATCCAGAGATTTTTTTGTTTTGTTCTAAATCGATTACAGTCATTAGGTTTATTGACCATAAAATCATGTACATATACATATATTGGTAATCCATTTGTATTTTAATTCATTTCTAATAATTGCAAAACACAATATTATATATTGATTGTGGCATGTTCTGTTAGAAAAGCACCAAAAACGCTATACATGTATTGTATGTTATGTACGTTATGATCAGTATGAGCTAAATTGAATAAATTACTACAATTATTTATTTGAAATGGGCATACCATACATACATATGTACATATGTATAATGATATATAACGATGAGAGTGATGGATAGTTTTGCATTTCCATATAGCAATTTTTCGTTTGAATTTTAAAACATAACCAATTATATTTGCATAAATCTGACTAAATTTTATTTATGTATATACATATGTACATGCATTTATTCTAATTTAGAAGAATTTTAGTATGCGAGTGTTAGATTGGCTTATATATACTTATGTTATATTATGTGAGATAATTTGAGTTATTTTATAATGATTGTATATTTATAATATACTGTATAACACTAGTTTATATAAAATGTGCGATATCACGAATAAAAATTATATTTTTGAATTAATATTTGGGTTAGTGGATGAAAATTGTCTATAACCATATCGAAAATCGTGATATATTCAATAGGTTAGAGTGAAATTATTAGTAATTATGGCCAGTATTCGGGTGAAACAAAATCTTGTTATGCATATGCCTATATGTATAGGGTCCTACACTTTTCCACCTACTCGTAATAAACTATAAACAATTATTAATTTAATAAAAATGTCATCATCTAAATTTCTGTTAAACTGCATTTCAATAATTAATTAAGGGAATGAAAACTTTTAGTTGCGATACCCCTTGTACATTTGTTGATTCATCCAGTTGTAAAGAAAAAAGTCCACTAACCTGAATTCTACTGATTATTTGATTTTCTATCCATTCAGACATTTCATTAATTCTACGAGCTACAGTGTTATTGAAAAGTGGAATTGATTTAATTTCCTGTATGCTCTTCTTTGCAAACATAATTCCAACAGCATCTTTTTAATACAGAAATATATTAGAAAAAATTTAACAAGCATCTCAAAATATGCCACTAACACATGCCTGCCTACATAAAAATATTGCATCAAGTTAATTAAAAGTAAATTAATATGTACAAACAACTAAATAATAAAATTTTGGCGAAACACCTTCAAGCTCAGTACATAACTGCGAGAGTCAGTCGAGAAAATAATCACACTTCACTCTCTGTTTCATCACACTCGCGTTGACAATTTTCTAACTCACACAAATTTCTCGATTCACTCCCGCAGTTATGTACTGAGCTTGAGTCAGCTCGCGTCCCACCAGTGGGTCCACCCACACTTTGAGAACCACTGCTAGAGTATTAGGTCTAGAAATGGATATATTTGAATTGTTTTCCCAATAGCTATGACTAGAAAATTATTTAGGTACAAGTTTCATGTGGGGATCCTAGGAAATTTAGATTTCTTACAAGATCGCTATATGAATCTTGTACTAAAACCGTTTTCTAGTCATAGCTATTGAAAAAACCCTTCAAATCAACCCATCTCCAGACATAACAATCTAGAGGCTGAATTTTTATAAATTTTGAATTATTTAGATAGGATTTTGGAAAATCCAAATTTCCCAGGATCTCCACATGAAACTTGGACCAAAATAATTTTCTAGTCATAGTTATTGGAAAAACACTTCAAATCAAGCCATCTCCAGATATAACACTCTAGAGGCTGAATTTTTATTAATTTTCAATTTTTGACATATGATTTCTGAAAATCTAAATTTCCCAGGATACCCACATGGAACATCCCAACTTTCCATTCAAGTTCATAATAAATAAAAATAATATTTGCAAGGTATTATTGGATCCTTCAAAAATTGACTGTATCAGACAATCTATACCCTGCAAATGTTAAAGAAATTTAATATTGAAGGCATGTACTTTGATACTTTTGGAAAGATATCTTTATCATATATTTATAGGAGAATTTTATACCGCTTGCGAAATAAATATATAAAATACAAACATATTGTATTTTTACTCTGCAATTACTCTGTGAATTGGTTTCTATAATCAAAATAGTTTGAATACTGCAATTTAAAAACGTAGTTTTCTCCTAGATGCAGCGAATTGTAAGTATTAATTTATTTGTCTTTGAAATGTCGTATGCGAAGCGGAGTAATTATTAAATTAATTCAAATATATTGACAATAAATTTGGCAGGCTTTTTTAATTTATGAAGATTTCACAAGAACATTAATGAACAAAATGCGTTCTTATTATAAATTAATCTCAAAATATGTTTTCATGTAATAGATTACTTGACCATCTTAAAATGGAAAATTACAGCCCATTTTTTGGGCAGTATTTAGCCCAATAGGTTTTAACATGCAGGGAGAGCACATTGCTTATAATTTTTGACGCATATTTCATTTTACTCCACACGTTTAAAATTAAAAATTGATCTTTAAAAATTTCAATTGTAAAAAAAAGGCATATGATTTTGCTGTTAACGTATTTACATGCAGGAAGTACACATTGTGTTCGAATTCCGCAAATGTCACCCCACAGCCTTTCTTTGTACTTTTCTTCAATTGGTGGTTTAAAGTACAGTTTATAACTTATCAAGTTACTACGTGAATATAATTGCCGTGGAATATTTTATTAAATTTACTATATGCATATTAAAAGGTGATATTGGACGATGTTTTTTTTTTTTTAATTTCATTTTCTCGCAAGGTAAAACTTAATAAGATTTTTAATCCTGTTTGAACTTCGAGTAAAACTAATTTTCTTATTCCAAATTTTGGTGATTATCTAGTTTTTACTGTCAAGATTTTTAATAAAATTGTATATCATGTGCTAATTGTACGATAAGGTGATTACATGCAGGAAGTATAAATTATATTACATGCAGGAAGTATAAATTATTTTACAATATTACAATTCTGTTTCATAACAACTCGTTTAGATTTCACGTTAGAAGTGTATGTAAACAAGAGTTTTACAATATGACGTAAACTCATCAATTTAAATATGATTCGTTTGATGGTACCGTCAAAGTTTTTACAAGCAGGAAGTATCGTTGTTATTCGATTTGCGCTATATTCACCTTGATATGCTTAGCTTTATATTGCAAGTATTTTAATTGGTTACTATAATTAAAGAAGTTTGGTTATCTCGGACTTGATGTGCAATTTAAAGAGGTTATTTTCTTCCTAGCAACAGAATATATTCTTAGTATTAATTTATTGTTTTCCATATATCATCTCTGTGTAATAATTGATAATCATAAGAAAAATCATCAGAAGTATCATTAAACAGATTTCCTTGAAAGAAGATCGATTTACCACCTTACAAATGAAAATATGCATAATACAGAAAAATGTTGACACCGTATTAGTCCTAAACGTTTTAACACGCAGGAAGTACACATTGCACTATACATTTTTTGTTGCCAAATTCACAATATTGCGTATTTTAACATAGCAATTAAATTATTTTTATTTAAAATATAGTTGGTTTGTTTTCGTTTTAGGCAGAAGATTTATGCACGACTGTTTCTTTATGCATAATATGAAGTGGTAAAATTTAAACAGGACGATATTTTCCTTAAATGTTACAAATTTTAATTCCTGATTCTTTAAAGCGTTGCAGCTGTAGATATTTTACATAGATAAAACTAAATTAGTTATAGGCTATAGCGAAATTGGATAAATGTTGGTATGTTCAGATTATCTTATTTAAGAAAATATCCAGGGTGTTCATGTTATTAAGCATAAATTATTTCAAATTAAGGGACACACTTTATAAAATTCTACATATTGTAAATTTAGTGAGAAGTTTTTAAAGCACAAATCATTAATCGTTTCCTTCTGTATACGCTTGATATTATAAATTAATTTTTTACTCAACAATTAAAATATTGGCAGTGTTAAACAACATTTTGTAACGTCCAATTTTCCATACAGGAAGTATACATTTCAACCTTCAATTGAAGTGCGTTAACAGAATGGCAAAACGAAATATTCTCATTTGATTTTATTGTAAAGGATTTTTCGTGCAGGAAGTGAAGATCGCATTTCAATTTTCAGATAAAAACTTTGATGCTTGTTTTAAATTTATTGTTGAACTTTCATATTCTAACATATAGTATTTTGGTTGTATATAGGTTATACATAATCTATTTCTGCCAAAATCACACCATATTGCTTCTGATTAGTGTTTAAGTGGGATATTCAATCATTCACCACACAAATTACGCCATAATGTTTATTATATGCAGGAAGTACACGTTATATTTCAACTTTCTGCTAAATTAACACGATTGCTTATTTTGATTTTGTAGTTTTCCTTTGAATTTGATTCTAATCAAAGCCGTTTGATTATTTTCGGCTTGAGGCAGACTTTTAGTCCACAACTAATCCCAAATTATGTAGATTATCTTATTTAATAACGATCTTCACAAAATTGGTTAGATTGGGCGCTATGGGCGATAAGCTGATCAGAAGTTACAATGGTGCGATATCCTATAACAAATTGATCTTAAAATATGTTTTTGTTGGAAGATAAATTTTTCACCATTGCGCATATTATTTGCAGCAATTGAAGTTTTAACAGATTGGCAGAACAAAACGAAATTGTGTTCATCAGATTTTTTACTAAATCGTATTACGTTATAATGAAAATAAGTATTCATGTAAAAATATTGATTTTCTACCCCACAATTCCTATTTTCTAAAAGAAACCACTTTTATTAATTCTGTTTTAACTGTAAAATATTTTACTTCCTGCTTGTAATATGTATATATTACCACAAAATTGTTTAATTATACATTTTACTTTGTTTCAAATGGTTTTTATTCATAATAGCTTGATAAAGTCTCGTAGTAATTTAGAACCCAGAATAATTCCAATAGGCGAATTAATTTCTTCGAATCACAACACTGATATGATTAGATTAGAAGGTTTTACAAAAAATATGTGTTAATCAAAATAATTTGTAACGGATTGGTCTTGGGCTTTAATAAAGTCAATATTACAAAGTTATAACGTTATAAGTGTGTCAGAATACATTTGCTATACATATGATGTATTTACATCAAATCAAATACCGTTCTGCTATAGTTCTACTCCATACTATAATCCGTATAATAGGATTTTTGACAATATTAAAGTGGTTGATCAGGTAGATTTCGAATCTATTTAGTGTTCATGTGTTCATGTACACAATTGAAAATTAAACAGAATCTCAGAGTGAAAATTATTGTATCTTAATTGTACCATATTGATTATTACATGCAGGAAGTACACATTATATTTCAATTTGCTGTCAAATTCCCAGCTTCTTTTCCTTTGAATTGGTTTTCAATCAACCAGTTAGATTTTTTTCGGCTTTAGCAGACTTTTAATGATAACTAATCGACACACCAATCCTAAATTAAGTAGATTGCTTTATTGTATAACGACATTCACAAAGTTGATTAGATTGTGTGCTATGCTCGATAAACTGATCAAACGTAACAATGGTGCGATATCCTATAACAAAATGATCTTGAAATATGTTTTTGTTGGAAGTTAGCTTTTCACCATTGCGCAAATAACTTGTCGCAATTAAAGTTTTAACAGATGAACAAAACGAAATTGTGCTCGTCAGTTTTTATCGTAATAGTTAGTACGCACATTAAAAATATGTTTCTATGTAGAAATGATTTTCCACACCACAATTGCTATTTTTTAAAAGAAACTACCTTTATTAATTCTGTTTTAACTGTAAAAGGTTTTACTTCCTGCATGTAATATGTATAGATTAGTACAACATTGTTTAATTTTAAATTGTACTTAGTTTTAATAAGTTTTTATTCATAATAGCTTCATAAAGTTTCATAGTAATTTAGAACCAACCCTTAAAATCTCTCATCCAATCGAATGTCTAAAAAAAAAATCTGTTTTTCTAAGACAATTTATTAACTTGCCAACAAAATATTGTTTCCATTATTTTCCTTGAAAACACGCCTTTGGAATAATTCATTTAATTATTTATACCAAATTTTGCCGATTGCCCATATGCTTCTACGCAATCTATACATTATGATGTCGAATTTATATTTATAGGGCTTTACATGTTCTATATATATATATATATATATATATATATATATATATATATATATATATATATATATATATATATATATATATATATATATATATATATATATTTATATATATATATATATATATATATATATATATATATATATATATACATATATATATATATATATATATATATATATATATATATATACATATATATATATATATATATATATATATATATATATATATATATATATATATATATATATATATATATATATATATATATATATACTTCCTGCTTGTAAATACTTTGACGGTACAATCAAATGAAGCAAATTTAAATTGTAGATTTTACCCCATCTTATTTACATTTTATTCGATAAAATCTAAACGCAAATGTTTCTTAAAAATGTTGTCATAAAATAGGCAATATGATCAAAATTCCTATAAAATTGAAAAATAGTATGTACTTCCTGCATGCAATAACTTTATCGTATAATTAGTCTATCATTTACAATTTGTCTAACGCTGAGATCCTATTAAATATTCATTAATTTGGGATATTAAAAATCTGAACAGCGAAAACTAGATAATCACCAAAATTTGGAACAAATAAAAATCGTTTTACTCTTAGTTATATATGTATATCCAACCTATCGAGCTTGATGGAAAAGTTCATTAAATTTCACTTTGCGAGAACGTGATATTAAAAAATATATGTATTCAAAAATGTCTAGGTTAACATCGTCCCATATTATTTTCTACCCCTAAATATGCGTAATAAATTCAACTAAATATTGTAGAGCTGATTCCACAGCAAGAATATTCAGGTAGTAAGTTGACTAGTTGTATTTAAATATTGTATCTCATTTCAAAAATTTTGAACAAAAGTCTAGTGAATGAAAGTACAACAAAAGACTATAGTGTGACTTTGGCGAAAATTAAATATAATTTGTACTTCCTGTATGTAAAACCCTTAACGGCAAAATTTGATTTTTTTTTTCTGTTGAAATTTTAATTATTTTGTGAATAATACATGAACAAATGTTGCAGGATCAATTTCAAATTTAAAACGTGAACTAATCTTATTCATACCCCCTCTCTAATGAGAAATTCAAGGAAAACCGAGTATTAAAATACGCAATATTGCGAATTTTGGGATAAATAAAAATCAAGTTTGTTCTGTCATTCTGTTAAAATTTCAATTGTGATTTTCAAATATTTGTGTACCAGATTCTGCTGGTAAATTTATAAGTCGTCTTCAAAAGTCTACACCAAATCAAAATACGCACAATATCAAAATAAAGGGAATGGCGTGAATTTGGCAGAAAATTTGAATATAATTTGTACTTCCTGCATGTAATAATCAATGTACAATATAAAAATAAGCAATATGGAGTGAAATTGGCAGAAATAGAATAAATTAGGCAAAAGTAAAAAATTTACTCTGCCAACATTATAATTGTTTTCTAAAAAATTATTTGTTGATCAATTTATAATATCAAACGTGTACAGAATGAACAAATTATTCTTTAAAAACTTATCAATATATATTGCTTAATTTCAACTAATGTATGCATAATGCGATGAACACCATAGCGATTTTCATCGCTATAATTTTCAATTACGATAATTTGAACAATCGTAAAATACTATATGGGTAATCTACACATTTTAGAACAAGCCTATTTGTTTTAATTCAGATAGTCTATACATCCTACCAAATTTATCCAACTGCTATATCCTTCAGGAAAATACCTTTGAGTTTGACCTATGTAAAATGGTTTTTCAACCGCAACGCTTCAAAGAATCAGGCATTTAAATATGTAGCTGCAAATCAAACCAGTTCCGTATATATGTATGTACATATACAGGTACATCAAAAATGAATATGAACGATTTTAAATACAAAAAATTCTGAGCGGCGTTATTTTAGAGAGAGGTAGAGTATATGTATAAAAAAAAACATCAAAATAATAGAATATTCCAAATACACTTTTCACATAGATCAAGCTCAGTTATTTTCATATGGGCTATAACCTAATTGAATAAATTTCAGTAGAATGTATAAATTATATAAATTAAAACAAATAGACTTTTTCTTAAACGTATAGATTGCCTATATAGTTTTTGACAATTGTTTTGATTATCGTACTTATAAAAATCGCCAGAGTAATCATCAGAGTAAGGGGTACAGAGCATTTTATAGTATCGTACATTCTGTAAATTTTGTTTTAAAATCACAAATCATCAATCTTTTGTTTTTGTATACGTTTGATATTATAAATTGATCTAAAATAAATTTTTTAGAAAACAATTAAAATGTTGGCAAATAAAATTATTTACTCTTGCAATATTCCATGCAGGAAGTTTACGCTATATTGTAGTGCCACTTTTCACATCATATTCTTATATTGAGTGAAATCTCAGAGGGAAATTTATTGTATCTTAATTTTACCATTGATTATTACATGCAGGAAGTACACATTATTTTTCAATTTTTTGTCAAATTCGCAGCATTGCTTATTTTGAACTTTTTCTTTGAATTGGTTTTTAAACAAGGTAGTTTGATTATTTTCGGCTTTAAGCAGAATTTTAATGATAACTAATCAACACACCTATCCCACGTTATGTAAATTCACTGATTTAGAATGATATTCACAAGATTGGTTAGATTGTGTGCAATGTGCAATAAGCTGGTCAGACGTAACAATGATGTGATATCCTAAAACAAATTGATCTTGAAATATATTTTTTGTTGGAAAATAGGGTTTTCACCATTGTATAAATTACTTGCCGCAATTTAAATTTTTAACGGAGTGTCAGAACAAAACGGAATTATGTTCGTCAGATTTTATCTTAAATGTTATTACGTATATTGAAAATGTGTATGCATGCAGAAATATTGATTTTTCACCTCCACTATCGCTATTTTCTAAAAGGAACGATTCATATTCATTCCGTTTTTATTGTAAACAATTTTACTTCCTGCATGTAATATGTACATATAAGCATACAACATTGTTTAATTATTAATTTTACTTTGTTTTATTTGGTTTATATTTATAATATAGCTTGATAAATGCTCGAAGTAATTTAAAACCACGATTTTTTCTGTCATTCAATCAAATCAACTAGAATTGCTAAACAAATTTCTGTTTTTCTGTAGTTGAAGACAACTTATTAACTTGCCAACAGCTTTATTTTCTTTGAAAAGTCGTCTTTGAAATAAACCATTTAGTTATTTATTCCATCTATTGCAATACTATTATCAGAAAAGATCCCAAGATACGATAAGGAATCGTAATATACTCAAATGAGTGAAGCCGAAATGGATAATATCAATCCTTTCCAAAAGATGCAGGTTCTACCGAGAACTTCTACGAGAGCATGTAGCACGTTCACCATGCAGATTAATAAAATACAGAAAATGTAAAATTATCGAAAAATGCTTTTCCAGAGAACAATAGTTGTTTTAAAAAAGAAGAAATGCTGCATCAGGAATTGCGTAAGGCCAATGATACATTGGTTGAATCTAACAATTTAAAGGTTTCTTGTAAACGAAGTTAACGCCCTTAAAGCAAAGGAAAAGGTTAATTCATCTCCTACCCGAAAAGTAATGGAACAAGAATACCATACGGATGAAGAAGAATTAGCCACGAAACTGAGTGGATTAGAGTCAAAAACCAGAGAAAAAAATGAGAAAGAATGATACACCTAAACTCTCCCTCAACTAAATGAGACAATTCCTAAAAAAATCCAAAACAATCCAAAAAAAAATTACTTCCACCACCCCCAATAATTATAGATGGAGTTAAAAACGATGATCTACTGAGAGAATTAAAAACAATAATTAAACAGATAAGTTTAATACAAAATTGATAAGTGGAAACAACATCAAAATAAACTTAGAAGATGGTGAAACCTATAGAGAAATGACCAAAATGTTAAGCGAAGACCAATTAGGATAATGGCTATAAATCTGCACTTTACATATAAACCAGAAAATATAATTGAGGACCTGAAAGGAAAAGGTTTTAATGCAACTGAAGCATATCAAACTAAAACGGAGAAGAAGGAGCCTCTGAACATGTATATGCTGACATTCAGCGCAGATGATGATATTGAAAAAATACACCAAATGAAGTACATCTTGGAATGAAAAGTCAATATTGAGCCCCTAAGAAGATCTAGGCTTATACCACAATGTAAAAAATGTCAAGCATATGGATATACTCAAAAATACTGTAAAAAAGACCCCAGGTGTGTCAAATATCCAGCTAACTACAGAGGATGCAGTGTTGCTATTGAATTGCAAAACATCAAAAATAAAAACATACATGCTAAAAATACAAATATAATAAAGAAGCAAACTGTTGGAATAAACAGGCCTGAATCATTTAAAGGAGAGTTAATTCGTAAAGCGTTGATAGCCTCTCAAGCAGAAGTGGGCAAAAAAACTTACGCTCAAGTAATGATGAGTGACGAAAACAAACAAAAAACTCCTCAAACAGACGACATAAATCAAACGCTTAAACTGATATTAAGAAAACTTAATACTTTTGATCAGCGATTACAGAAACTAGAATACAGTACTAAGGGAGCCATCCCTAAACAAAACCATGTCTAACGACTTAAGAATTGTATGCTGGAATGCCAATGGACTCCAGCAACACCAACACGAATTGCAAATGGTTCTGGACGCAGAGATGTCTGTCTCATCTCTAAAACTCACTTCACTAGACAATCAATTATCAAATTTAGAAATTATAAAACATATCACACTATTCACCAGGGAAATACTGCTAAGGGAGGTAGTGCTGTTATAATAAGAAATAGTATTAATCACTTCGAGGAATTAAAATATGATACAGAACAAATACAAGGAACTGCTGTTAATATCAAGACCCAAAATAACTCTATTAGTGTTATTGGAATTTACTGCCCACCGAAATACTCTCTAAAAGAAAAAGATTATCTTGAATTTTTCAGTGAACTAGGGAAATGATTTGTAATTGGAGGAGATTTTAATGCAAAAAATATCAACTGGGGTTCTAGACTAACAACAACCAAAGCAAAAGAACTCCTCAATGCTATCAGAAAATACAGTTGTGAAGCCTTAACAAATGGTAAACCGACCTACTGGCCAACTGATCCAAATAAAATACCAGATCTGATTGATTTCTTTATAGTGAAAAATATATCTGTAAATTATATACATATAGATGAAAGTCTTGACTTAAGCTCTGATCACTCCCCAATACTTTTGACATTAAAAGAAAGGATCATTCAAAAAGAAAGCTATCCTAGTTTAGTAAATAAGCACACAAATTGGATTGAATACTTTAGACTGTCGTTAGAAAGAAAAATTAACTTAATGGTTCCGCTAAGGAGTGAGGAGCAATTAGAAAAAGAAGTTCACAAGTGCATATGTGACATACAGCAGTCAGCTTGGAAAAACACTCCTGAAGTTAAAAAGAAAATTAAGGGAAACAACTACCCTAGAAAAATTAGAGAGCTTTTGGCACACAAAAGAAGGGCAAGGAGAATATGGCAACAAACTAGAGCCCCTCAAGATAAAGCTAAGCTAAATAATCTGACTCAGCTACTTAAAAGGAAATCAAAGATTTGAAAGACGAATCTATCAGTAACTATCTCAGAAAATTATCTAATGATACTAGTACTGATTATTTTTTCTGGAGTGCTCTTCTTAACCAGAAGAATTAAAAGACCAATAATGCAGATTCCTCCAATCAGAACAGAAGATAACAAATGGGCCAAAAATAACGTAGTAAAAGTACGAAATTTTGCTGAATCTCTGGAACAAATATTTGAACCACATGATGATCAATCATTGGAAGCCGAAATAATAACTGGAGAGGTTATACAGAAAAGTGATGAAATCCTACGAGCAACACCAAAAGAAGTCATGTATGAGATAAAAACAAATATGAATCCGAGAAAAGCGCCGGGTTATGACCTTATCACAGCAGAAATTCTAAAAGAACTACAAAGGAGAGCATTATTAAAGCTCACCAATATTATAAATGCCGCCTTTCGATTCAAATATGTACCCAGCCTCTGGAAAATAGCAGAAGTAATTATGATTCCTTAACCTGGGAAATCACCACACAAAACTGAATCATACAGGTCAATATCACTATTACCAGTTATGTCTAAACTCTTTAAGAAGTTATTAGTAAAAAGGCTAAATCCGATAATTGAGAGGAAAAACCTGATTCCAAATCATCAGTTCGGTTTTCGCAACCAACATTTAACATTAGATCAAGTACACAGAATAACTAATATTATTGAAAGAGCATTAAAGGAGAAAAAAATCTGCTCAACGATATTCTTAGGCGTTGCACAGGCCTTTGATAAAGTTTGGCACGAAGGACTTATCTATAAGTTAAGAACTGTACTACCAATGCAATTCACTACTATATTAAAAACATACTTGAAAGATAGATTCTTTAGAGTAAAATTAGACGATTCCTATTCTGGATTGAAAGAAATCAAGGCAGGAGTACCGCAGGGCAGTGTATTAGGTCCTGTCCTGTACCTATTGTACACTAATCTCCCTGTATTAGAAAACAACACTGTGGCGACATTTGCTGATGACACGGCAATCTTAGCTGTTAGAGATAGCAACGAAGAATCAACTCATAGTTTACAGTTAGCTATTACTCAAGTACATAACTGGACCAAAAGATGGCGAATTAAACTTAACGAAACTAAATCAGTTCACATCCATTTTACAAACAAACGACTCGAACATATTCCGGTTACAATTAATCAAGAAATAATACCGTATGCCAACACGGCTAAGTATCTTGGCATGACACTAGATGCAAAACTACGAAAGCACACGTCAAAAAGAAAAGTGAAGAACTGGGGCTTAAATATAGAAAGATGTATTGGATGATAGGAAGGAGCTCCGCTCTATCAACATACAACAAACTGCTATTATATAAACAAATATTAAAACCGGTTTGGACTTATGGTATCCAACTTTAGGGTTGTACCAAACAGAGCAACGTGGAAATCATCCAAAGATTTCAAAACAAAGTATTAAGGAACATCGTTGATGCACCATGGTATGTTAGAAACAGAGACCTCCATAGGGACCTTAAAGTGGACACTGTTTCAAAGGAATACCAAACAAATACAGTGAGACATAGGCAAAGGCTCGAACAACATGTTAACACTGAGGCAACTAAGCTGTTAAACAACACAGATATTGTACGCAGGCTAAAACGAACAAAACTTTTTGAGCTGGTGTAATTGCTACTGTAAACCGCGTAATGCTGATCTAAAATCCACAATAACGATGTCATTTAATTCAATTTATCAGACACTATGGAACACCAGTGGGAAGAAGCCATAGATTAATACAACATAGTAAATTAATTTTTCTAACTTGACTAGATTGTAATAATTGTTTATTTAAAATATTTAAATAAAATAGAAAAAAAAAATTGTTATTTTATTGTTATTATTGTCATAAAACTTCAATTGAGATTATTAAAAGAGTTTTAAAACAGTTTTAAAGGCCATTACTGGCTCCTTACTGATTCAACAATTCGGCTCCAGCGGTTTCGATCCCGAGCATGGTCTTCATACAGTCTAAGACAATCTGAAGAGGCCAAGTCGTTCTCTACATCGTGGAGCCATCGTCGCCTGCAACGACCTCTGCGCCTATCATATGGTGGCTGCCCTTTCAGAGATCGCTGCACAATTCGTTCCGGATCAGCACGCAGAACGTGCCCGAGCCAGCGTACTCGGTGCGATCTTACTTCATGTACAATATTGGGGAACTTCATCAGATCTCTGATTTCGATATTGTACAGAGCTCGGTAGGTACCATCTATTTCGCGTTTAGGGCCGTAAATCACACGCATGACTCTTCTCTCAAATATAAGGAGCCATCTCTCGTACTCGTCCGTCAGCGCCCAACTTTCACATCCAAACATAACAACGGGCCTGATCAACGCTTTGTAAAGCTTCAGTTTCACGGCACTTGATAAGTGTTTAGATTTTAGCAGTGGCCTTAGAGGATAGAGTGAGTGATAAGAGAACCCAAATATTTGAACCTCCTCACTCCCTCAAACGTGTGATGGCCACTACTAAAATCTGGTGTGCCATTGTCCCTAAAACCAGAGATCAGGTATTTCGTTTTGGACTCATTGATCTGAAGTCAAACTGAAGCTGAAAACTCTACAAGCGGATCAAGTATTTCTTTCACTCCGTTGCTATTCAGTCCAATCACGCATGTGTCATCTGCATATGCAAGCACCTGATTGGACTGGCGATATAAGATGTTCCGCTGCGGTGTTTCAGTTTTACGAAAGATGTACTCCAAAATTAGATTAAAGAGTATCGGGGACAGAGCATCTCCCTGCCGAACCCCCGAGTTAACTACAAAATTTGTCGATAGCCTGTTCTCGATTTTAACACAGCATTGGGACTGCGTCACTGTCATCCTACATAGTCGTACCAGTTTTGTTGGCATTCCTAGGTATTCCAGGGCAGACCATAGACTCTCTCGATTGATCGAGTCATAGGCCTGCCGGAAATCCAGGAACACCTGATGTACGGGGATGGATGTCACATAATATTTAGATAGAATCATCCGCAGCGAAAAGACCTGATCGGTGACTGATCGATTCGGACGAAATCCTCCTTGATAGTCACCAACCAAGCCCTCCGCTAGAGGAGTGATTCTATCCAATACAATGTATGTCAGTAACTTGTACGCTGTGCAAAGGAGAGCTATACCGCGATAATTCTCACACTTCAAGCGGTCTCCCTTCTTGAAGATGGGGCATATCGCGGCCAATTTCCATTCGTCAGGCATAACTTCGGTTCGCCATACTAATCGAATAAGGGCGAAAAGACAGTTCAACAAAGTATCCCCTCCGAATATCAAGAGCTCCAAATTAATGCAGTTCACTCCAGGTACACGGTTTCGTTTCAATCTCTGCATGGCTTTAGTGAATTTCTTATGGGATGGCTCCTCAGTGCAAATCTCCGCAGTCTGTATTAGAGGTGGCTCAACAACAGTCTGTGACGCATGATGGGCATCAAGCAGGTCAGTAAAGTGTCCACTCCATACGTCAAGTACTGCATCGATGTTGACACAGAGGTTTCCATCCCGGTCCCGAATGGCGGTTGACGTAGGCCTGAAAGTATGGTGCAGTTCAGTAATTCCTTTAAAGAAATTACTCGAACTGCGCTCATTGCTGAGTTGTTGTACTTTCAGAACCTCGGCCTTCCTCCATTCTCGCTTATTCCGTCTACAAATCCGCTTAGCTGCTTTTCTTGCAAGAGCAGCCTTGTTTTTCCTCGCGATTGTGAGTTAATGTGCAATATAATCTTTAAATTACAGTCCACTTTTGTTTAGCGTAATTTCAGCCTTCTTGCTAATTTTGATTACACAATTAGGGCGCATTCTTTCTCTAATCTTCATAAAATAAAATAAAACAAATTATTTTGGTACGTATTTATTGAATCATTAAAAAAAATCAATTTATATTTGGCAGAATAATTTTTACATTGTTTTGCCATAATTAAAATATGTTTATTAAAATGAAATAATTTAAATAAATAATCTTTATTAATTGGGTTATTAACAGGGTTAATGACCCCATCAAAATTGAAAAATTGAATCAATAAAGCCAGAATAATTTAACCACTCATCAACAACATCAAAGTTAGGTTTTTCTCATAAGACCCCACCCGAGGTAATAGTCTACAGTTTAAACTTGCACTAGTCCAAATTTTCGACTTGGGCATTAAAGTGAGGTTGAACAATCTTAATAGATTTAATTAAACAAAAACGAAATAATTTAAATGTCCACGACACTTTCTTTTCTTATATTTTCTTCTATCAGCTTTTCGGTCCAGTTTCAATTTACTAAAAAATGTGCCAAAAATGACATTTACCTTGACTTGGGTATTCAGCCTTAGATGAGAAATTAAATTGGAAATTAAAACTGTAATAACAACACATTTTTATTCTGAAATTGATGACTAATTTTGTAAACTTTAAAATTATCAAATTAAAAAATACTAAATATACGTATAAATATGTATGTTGTTTTATTTAATAGCGGACCAACTCATATATAGTCACGTGGGCCCAGGTAATTGGCGAATCGAAGAATATAGATGTTTCTCAAAATAAAACATAGATTTTTTGGTTTAACAAATTTAATTTGAAAAACAACAAAACCTAAATTCAGAAGATTTTCCTTTTTGGGATTGCCTTCAGTGTGTAATGTAACTACATATACTAAACAAGCTTTAACTGTTTAAAAATTGCACAAATTACGATTAAAATTTTCATTTGACAAACTAAACTGAAAACACTTTAGATTGAGTAAAGTAACTGACAAACTAACTAGATAAAAAAAAAACCGAGCAAATAGCGCAGTGGTTAAAGCTGCGACGTTTGGATCGGGAGGTACCGGGTTCGAATCCCAACAGAGGCGGTGATTGCAAAAGGGATTTTTCATCTCCCGATTACGATCGGAGATTAAATTGAAAACATCTATGACCCTCTGTTGGAATGTAGAACTCATGGGCCGACCCATCTTGTTGCATGTCACTGTACAGGGTGACATGGAGCTATGCAATGCGCAGATGGTATACTGTACTTGTGTGAATGGGATGAATGAATGGATTGAATGAATGTTGTGTGAATGTAAGGTAAGGCTATGGACCAATAGAGTGTCTATGCCAAGTCCTTTTAAAAAAAAAAAAAAAAAAAAAAACTAGATAAAATCGAAATTTTACAATTATTTCAAAGCCTACTTGAAGTTACTTTCCGTTTAAAATATTTTGAATTATGATTGCAAAGTCTACTTTGACCAACATCATTATTGATTTAACAAAGTTTCAATATAATTTTTTTCAATAATAATTTATAAAGTAATGGTCATCAGGTGTGTATCACATGACAACAGATACGACCTATAGCTGAATACTCATTCGGAAATTAAAGCCCGGATAGAAAAATTTGATTTTTGAAATGTTAATTTCTGTTTTCCAATTTCAAACTATGAATGTAGGGATGTAGTATATGAATGAAGGGAGCTTTTTGAAGAGCCATTTAATATTTTTATCAAATCACTGATTCGTTTAAATATCCATAGAAAAATAATTTACGCAGGACGGCAAGAATACAAAATATCATATTTGGCCTCGTTGAACATAACCTCGTTGTGCTAGATGGAAAATTCATGGTTAGAAAAAATATAAATAAAAAAATTATTTTAAATGCGAACAGTATTTGGGCTCGTTTGATGATTAATCTGATCGGGTACCAGGTGAGATAAAATGTACTCATTTGAATTCTTTCACAACAGCCGATATTTGTTGATTAAGTGTGTTAGTCAAAATAATGGGTGCGCGATGGAGAATATAATATTAACTCGATGGATGACTAATAGAAATACTTGATTGTCGTACTCAAGCAAGGACATAATATAGCAATTTTCATACAAATCAATTCTCATTATCGTTATCGACTCAAACAATTGTAAGCAACTTTATTTAAAAAAAACAATAATTAGCGAAAAATGTATTTACCCCATAGTTTCAACTACAATCTTGGGAAGAAATGCTTCATAGTCAGTGGTGTGTTATATGTAATATATTAACACAGAGATAATATATTAACACGAACCCAGACTTTTCTATAATGCTACGAAGAAATAATTACTTTTTAGTTTACATCGTATGGAGAAGCCTATAGACGAATGACACAGTAAATTAATTATAAAGTTAAATTCCCAGTTGCTTCCTAAATTTTTGATTTCATTTTTCAATTGTGTAATTTTAGGGAATTGAGAATTCAATGAATTTTTTATTTCGTCGAGTTTTGTAATGAATATTCACCGAAATATAATTAGATTAAAAGAAACTAAATTAAATTATTATTCTGAACTATTCGAACGTAATCAGAACAATTTCAATAATAAATCATAATCGTATTTAAAATTTCAGCCAAATTAATTTATTATTTCCCATTTCTCGAGAATAACAACTGTCACAATTTATTTCAAAATTTTCTGTAAGATTATAATCCGATCTATAGACGTCTACATATTTAACACAAAATAACAAAATTGAAATATATTATGTACGTATAGCAGTACGATATTCAAAATAATATCCTGCGGGATTTTTTTTTTTTAATAAAAGATTTTCGAGATAACCGTATATAAAGTAACTAGTGATGCGATAAGAAAATAATGAAAATTAGATAACTATACAAGCGCAGACATGTACATGAATAAAAAATATAAAAAAAAGTAGCATATTGTCATTCTCGCATATACTCTTAATCAAATTGATTTAAATTGAAAATCTTTTTATTCGTATTGTTCGGAAATTACAAATTTTTTAAATTATAAAGATACTTGAATCCTTTTTCTCCACATTTCTACTGTGCGTGTATATATAGTTAATTTTTAGTTGGATGCACATCAAAGGAATTGTGGTTATTTGTAAATCCATTAAATCCTTTTTTTTAAAAGAATGGCGGTAAATGCTTTATACGACAGATAAGACCGGTTGTGGGTTCTCTTGTTAAAAAAAATAAGTTTTCGTAGAATAAATATAGGAATCGATTCTTAATTTCTATCTTGCCTACAGCACATATTTTAAGTTCACAATTCAATATCAACATTCGACATACTTTCGATCTGCAATGAATATTTCTCACACTTAAAGCACACCATTCGATTGATGTTTTTTAATCGATCAAAACTACAACAAAACCTATATATAATGTTAACTAAATAAATAAATAATTTAAGTAAAAATTATATTTTTGATGATAGATTACATTAAACTATTAAAGCATACATAAATCAAAAAAAAATATTTCAGACAAAACAAAACTTTTCATAACTACGAGTATAATCCAAATGTACAAATCTTTTTGAAGTTTATTTATTTATTTTTTTAAATTTTATTAATTAAATTTAGAAAATAATTTTTAGTTTTGCTTTTTAAATTGATAATATCAATCATTTATTTATGTTCAATTATATTTTTATTTATATATGTTTTTAGCATCGCCATAATGTTGCGGAGAGAGTTTGAACGTTCAAGTTCATATATTATGTACATAAATTTCAAGTGTAAAATTAACTGTTACGACTTACGGTTACGACAGCCATGAAACAAATTGTTTAAGGTCAAGGCGATAGGTTGGTTTTGAAGTTCAATTTGGAGTTAAATAATGATAATTGGATGGAATTCTGATACACGTTGATGTACGGATAAGGTGTAAAACGGCAGATGTATCAAATATTTTGAGTACAAATTTATTCAATCGAAGGGCGCTAAAATTTGTTTACGAATTAATGTTTCTCGTTATGCGGTGATTTAAATTGTAGTTTTAATGAAGAATAAGAAGAAATAACCCAGGTTTGTTTCAAATAACTTCAAGTTATGGAATTTGAAACAATACAATTTTGACAGGAAAATTAGAGTTTTCGATTTATTTATCAGTTTGTGGTGAATAAATAAAAAAATTAGGTTTAGTCAAAATTGTATATTTTAATAATTTTTTTAACTAATTAACTATTGTAGGAGTAGCCTAACTGGATCTTCTGTAACCAAAATCGTAAACTAATAAGCCTGGTATATCTGTTGGTTTTTAGTTTTATCGATAGATATATTTTTTTAATTTAACACAAGTTTTGGTATAATTGAGCGTAATTTAATTTAAAATTTCTCATTTTGATAGAATTAAGAGAAGAGCCATTCCTATACATATTTTATTTACAAAATGCACTCCGAAAACTGTTGTTAAATACTGACGACCCACATCCGTAAAAACTCAACCGTTTGCAATATTAACAAAAGAAAAACTGTATACCGCCAAACCAATACCGGACCCCTGCTCAAGTACACGGCAAAGAGGTTTACGATCGGCACTTCTGACGTCACTTAGAAAACCAGAAGCGTTGTAAGCCCTAATCACTTGCAAGAAGGAGTATCGGCTGTAGCTCGTTAAGAAACTCGCTGTCCTAAAAGTGGAGAGCATGTGTCCCAGGGCTATACATTGCTCGACAGTAGAGATGACCTCGGGAATCTTGGACCTGGATTTCTTCTTCGGCCACAAGTAAAGAAGGCTGCTTTGGATTTCGAAGCAGCCAATAACTGCTGATTGTGTAAGCTTCGCTTGCGCATCAAGTTACCCATCTTATCAATAATTTGTGTACACGAGCCCACAGAATTTAGCCCTAGTCCCAAGATAATGACTCATATTACAATGACTTGGTCGGTCTGATGACCCGAACAGGATGTTAGAATAGTAATTGACAACTTTAATGCTACACCTGGCCGAAATCAGACCGACTTGTGTGAAAACATAGGTCTGTACTCCCGACACGAAACGGTAACCGATAATGGTGAGAGAATGATGTACTTTGAAATTGCTCACGACTTTCGAGTAGCAAGCACATTCTTCCCACACAAACAAATACATTTGGAAACATGGAGTCAGTCTAACTGTGTGAACTCTGTTTGGGAGTTACTGAAAACTTAGTTTGTCAGTGCTGCTCAACAGATTTTAGGTATAGTCAAAGTCAGATCCCAGAATGATTGGTTTGATGATGAGTGTTGTCTTGCAGTCGAGTAACAAAATATAACTCATAGTAAACTTCAACAATCGCGAGGAAAACCAAGGCTGCTCTTGCTCGGAAGGCAGCTAAGTGGATTTGTCGACGGAAGAAGCGAGAATGGTGAAAGGCCGAGATTTTGAAAGTACAACAAATCAGCAATGAGTGCAGTACGCGTATTTTCTTTAAAGGAATTACTGGATTGCACTATATTTTCAGGCCCGCGTCTACCACTATACGGGACGGGGATGGAAACCTCTGTGTCAACATCAATGAAATACTCGACTATAAATGGGTTGGATAATTTACCGATCTGCTTGGTGTTTATAGTGCGTCACAGACTGTGGCTGAGTGACCTCAAATACAGACTGCGGATATTTGCGTTGAGGATCCAGCCATGGGGAGTTCACAAGGGCCATGCAGAGACTAAAACGAAATCGCTCACCTGGGGTAGACTGAATGAATTCGGAGCTCTATGATATTCGGAGCGGATACTTTAGAATAGAATTTTCTTTTGACCTTATTCGATTAGTATGGCAAACCGCAGTACGAATGCCTGATCAATGGAAAGTGGCCGCGATATGCTCCATATTCAAGAAGTGAGACCGCTTTAAGCGTGAGAATTATCGGGGTATAGCCCAATTTTGGATAGCATACAAATTACTGTCGTTTATTATATTGGATAGAATCACCCTCTAGCAGAGGATATATTTAGTTGGTGGCTATGGAGGATTCCGTCCGATTCGATCATTCACTGATCCTATAACTCGATCAATCGAGAGAGTTTGTCCTCTGCTCTGGAATAGCTAGGACTGCCAGCAAAATTGGTAGGATTGTGTACAATGACAGTGACGCAGTCTCAATGCTGTGTTAAAGTTGAGAACAGGATATCGACAATTTTTGCAGATATCTCGGGTGTTCGGCAGCGAGATGCTCTGTCCCTGATACTATTTAATCTCATGTTGGAGTACATCTTTCGTAAAATTGAAACACCTCAATTGAAACACCTCAGCGCAACATCTTATATCGCCAGTTCAATCAGGTGCAAGCATATGCAGATGACATATGCGTGATTGGACTGAATAGCAGTGGAGTGAAGGAAATACTTGATCCGCTTGTAGAGTTTTAAGCTTCTGTTGGACTCCAGATCAATGAGTCAGATCATTGATCAGGCCCGTTGTTATGTTTGGATGTGAAAGTTGAGCGCTGACGGATGAGTTTGAGAGACATTTGAGAGAAGAATCATGCGAGTGATTTACGAGCCAAAACGCGAAGTAAATGGTACATACCGAGTACTGTACAATATCGAGATCAGAGATCTGATGACGATCCCCAACATTGTACAGGAAACAGATATCGGCGCGTACGCTGTCTCGGTCACGTTCTGCGTGCTCATCCGGAACGAATTGGACAGGAGTCTAAGACAGTATGAAGATCATGCTCAGAATCGAAAACGTTGGAGCCAAATTGTTGATACAGTAGCCTTTAAAAACTGTTATTATTATTAATGCATCTTCCTTTTATACCTAAGCTTATAGGGTTTGTGGCTCAAATTTTACTGTGTTAGAACAATAAATTTAAGATTCATGTTCAAAATTCGGCTCCGAACACCCAAACTAAATGCTAAATCGAATATCACTTTCTAATTTGTAGACATGTGTAAGGCGATTTTATCCTAAGGTTTCTACAAAACGTAAAACGATCTACGTATTTCAATCTTTGATTCAAGCTATGTATAAATATTTTCTGTTGACTCGATTCAATATTGAAGTAAGTCTTAATGAGGAATCATGGTCATAAACACACATATGTGTGCACACTATATAGCTACAACTAATTATCTTATCCAATTTTGTCACCGAGGTGGGTAGACAAATACTACAAATATACTATTGCTTCTTTGCAATAATTAGTATATGTATATTATAGACTGCAAGGATTTGGCATCATCTGCTTTATTGCTGTATAGTTAAATTAATACAATTATTACTTCTAATAAATATATGTATATTATTCAAGGGTGTTTTTATCCTTTGCACATAACACAAGCCAATCAAATTTTTAGCTTTTCTAGACATAATAATACAAGTTAATAAAATTAAAATTAAAAAACTGAAAATGTATCTCTCATCCTCTCTGCGGATAAAATTCATATTTTGGTGACTCATCTTTCGTTACCACAGGAGTAGATCCTTTTTTTTACACATATATAATGCTAAAAAATTATTTATTACAAGAATATACGACTATTCAGCCGAGTTTTGAAATAAAATCGAAATTTAAAACTCAGAAAAGGGTTTAATACAATAAAATGTGGGATAGATCAGGATTTTTTATAATACATATGTACATATATTTTATTTTTAGATTACACATATGTGTGCCTGTGATTTAAATTTAAGGATTTTTTTTTTAAGGATGCCAAAAAAATATTTATTTCTATTGTAACATTTTTATTGAATAAACATTTATGTACGCAGCCAGATATACACACACACTAACACAGAACACACAATAAAAAAGGAGTTATATCCGTAATTGCGAATACATAAAAGGGGGTTCAAGGATTAGACTATATTATATTGTGTACAGTACACGTATTTTCTCTATACAAAGCAGAGACTGTATATACGGAGGAATTCAATGGCAAGATGTACGTATACATACACATAAGTATGAAGTCAAAAAGGTGAAATAATTTAAACAATATGATGAAAACGAGATTTTAAGTTGTTGAACACAAAAGGATTTTTATTTGTGTCGGAGGTTTGCTGTGTGGTTTGATTATGTATGTAGGTAATATGTTAGATTATATATAGTAAGAGGAGGGGTTGCAAATAAAATTGTTTTAAATTTAAGTAACATATATTTAATGTATAACACGATGATGTGGTTACAATTTTTTTCACTTCCATCGGGCGGAAGCTTTAGCAATAGTCTTTCTGAATTTGTGAGTTCATCTTGAAATTATTTGCAAATCAATTAAATTATAATATGTTTCTAATAATTTTTTCCTGTACTGTACAGTGTTGTGTCTAGCTACCAAATCCTGAAGCTTAGCTTTCCCAAGTTTCTTCCAAAAACTCCATGAAAATACAATTTTTTAAACTATCGATTTTGTGTAACCAAAAACTGTAAAGTTTAAATCTAAGCATTCGAGTAGTGTAAACATAATTCATAACATAATGATTCTTTCAAATTTGTCCATTTTACTTACAGAGAACCTATCTGGTAGCAGGTCTATAAAGTTTCTCCAGTAATTTAGAATTTACAAACTTGCAACCGTGTTGGATATACGGGAAGAGTGATATTTTCAGTAATACTCGGAGATACCCTTATCCTATTTTTGATACGATTTTAAATTTATTATTATGTACCGCGGTCTTAGTGGAACCATTTACTATACGACAAGAGTTTATAAGAAAAATTATGGATAATAGTTCCCATCTTGGTCATCGTTTATATAAAATAATTTAATCATGACGATCATTTCATTTAACCTTGTGTCATTTTTATCTTATTTCTGATATCCTCTATAAATCTATACCATTCGCACCCACAAATGTATTATATATCGATAATTTTGACTGTGCAGCTGTTTCAAATTTCTAGAGGGTGACCAAACTTCATTCTCAACTAGATTATAACTTTACCGTAATTGAATGACGATGAGAATAGTGGTTTCAATATTTAAAATTATGTCTTCACCATAATTTGACAGTTACAGAAAGTTATAGTTTCTAAAAATCAAAATAATATTGATTTATTGACGAAAAGATTGTTTTTAAAATATTAAAATTCCCTAAATGTAAAGTTGATTTAATAGTTTTGAAAACATTTTCAAATAGCCAAAAAGCTTAAAATGAAATTAAAAAAATTATTTTCTTTAAACTGAAATTTAATATTTATAAGAAATAAAACTAAACTACGAATAAAATTATATCGGAGCATAAAAGTACGTCAGTCTAAGCTTAAAATATCATTGTTTGAACAAAAATCAATCAAACTCGTGTAGGAAATCACGATCACTTAACTGCCGACTAGGTGCATTTATTTTAATTGTTTCCAGAATATAAGGCGCATCTACTTGATCGAGTAGTAGATTACCAAGAAAAGGACACTTTAACAACTCGCGCCTTTTTTCCAATTTTGTCAAGTTATAGTTCTTCCAGGTAAAAATGGTGGTAATCGCTATTGATTAACGTGGTATGGTAAATCATGATTATATGCCAATCCAATGTTCGAGAAGCCTGACAATCAAGTTCATACGTTAATAATGGTACTCCACTCTGCTGGTACCGATTAAATTGATTAAGCTATTTCTGGATTAAGCTATTTCTGAGAATGAAGCTACACAGGGCGCTGATGACTGGTTACCATTCCTATCAGCTTTGCTATGTATCATTGACTATATCCTTTTTGGACTTTCAAATTACAACCAAATTTAAATAAGTTTCGAACTAAACTAACGTTTGTGGTCAAAACTATCTAAAAAGATAAATTTTTTGACTCTCTTAATCCTTTAGGATATAATTTTAAATACCCACAAATTCCCTTTTGACGCTGCGTTTTGATTAGAAAGATTTTTGAATTTTAATACTCGTTATCTCGAACCATATAGATATTCGTAATCTCGAGCAAGTCTCTTGCGTGTAAGGCCTCATCTACGACGGGTTTACATCGGCATTTCCCTGTAGTGTGTACGAGCAATTCGTCCAAATAAAAACTAATTACACAAGATTAATAATTTATTATTTTATAATTTTATGAAGTTTTATTAAATTTTATTTATAGTTTTATTTAAATTTCATTTTAATTTTATTAACAATAGATTGATATTATTGTTTATACATTGGAATCTTACAATCAACTGATTATATATTTTAATTTATTGTTAGTCATTACCAAAAAAAATGTACTAGTCTTATGTATAGTGGGAGTGATAGGAAACAGGTACATAGATATTATTAATTAGTGTTTTCCATCACATCTCCCCCTATAAGACAAACACTATCCTATGGATTTTGTTTGAGCAAGAAAATATTATACATTTTTATTTTTAATTTCATTACAATTTCAAAAATTTATTATTATTCATATATTTAATATTTATACAATATAATTATTCAAAATAATATTAATATAATATTTATTATATATTGTCATACATTAATACTTAAGAATAATTTGATTATTTAATTAAATTTAAAAAAAAAAACTTATTTATCAATTCAACTTGTTTACTTATTTTCCAATTTTACTTCGATTATTTATTTGTTTGCTAGACACGTCAGGGAGTTTTAAAATGTTTAAGGCGATTATTATGAATCGCTTTTAATGACCGTCCCATTTTTATAACAGAATTTTCATCAGATGGAGTATCTTCAACTATATATGGTCCCAACCACAGGGGTGATGATTTGTCCTTCATAGCTTCGTTTTTTAGTAAAACTTGGTCACCTTTGTTGAATTTAATTGGATTAATTGATCGGTCATAATATAATTTTGTAGCTTCTTTGGATTTAATCAAATTATTTTGAGCTGCTGTAAAGGAATTCTGAAGTCGGTATTTCAGATCTTGACAGTAATCTTCGTATGTATATATAGGTTCAGGATCTTTAGTAATAGAAGTTGGAATGTTCGGCATAGTCCCAAAGACTAATTCATAAGGCATGAATCCGGAGCAACTGCGAGGAGTGGAATTATATGAGAACGTAAAATATGGAAGCCAAATATCCCAGTTCAATGGGTCGTTCTGTGAAAAGTTTCTGAGATATTCACCTAACGTTTTATGAAATCGCTCAAGAGATCCATTGGATTGCGGATGATACGCCGTTGTATTGAGTTTCGTAATTTTCAGTAGTTTACAAATTTCCTTAAAAAGTGAACTCATGAAATTAGAGCCTTGATCTGTTAATATCTGTTCTGGGATACCAAATACACAAATAAATTCCTCTACAAATGTTCTAGCTACGGTTGAAGCTTCTTGATTGGGAATAGATTTTGCAACTGAATATTTCGATAGATCATCTTGAATCGTCAATATATATTTGTTATTTCTATGTGATGATATCATAGGACCAACTATGTCAAGAAATACTTTCTGAAAAGATCGTGATGATGTTGTAGTTATCTTCATTGGTTCTTTTGTATATTTTGAATGTTTATTGGATTGACAGAGTTGACAAGAAATTATGAAATCCTTTATTTTATTGTACATATTTGGAAATTTAAAGAAACTTTTGATACGATTATAAGTTCTAAAGAACCCCTGATGACCACCAAGAGGAGATATATGAAAATCTTTTATTATTCGGTTAATTTGTTGTTCATCAGTTATATATTTCGTATTTACATTTGAATCATGATATTTGTAAGGATCATGGATGAATTCGTAATTCATAATATTATCATGAGTACAATCTATGGATTTATTAAGAGTTTCTGTGCCAAGATAATTAGAATTGATTTTGTTTTCGATAAATGATGAAGTTTCGGATGAATTCTGTATTTCTGATTCTATTTTATTTTCAAAAGATTCGGTCTGTTTAGGTTCACAAGAAGACTTAGGAATATTATTTTGATGAGATAATTCAGGAATAATAGACGAAATTAATTCATTTTCTATATCATTACTGGTAGTTGAAGGCTGATTTATTTTATCAGATTTACGGTTTAATTCATTCTTAGTTGACTGAGATCGTGTAACTATGTTGCACTCCATATTTTCTGGATCAATGGATATGCTCGTTTTTATTCTGCTTAAGGCGTCTGCATTTTTGTTTCGGGATCCTGGTTTGTGCACTATATTGTAGTCAAATTCATCTAATTTAATCTTCCAACGCATTAAACGTGAAGAAGGATTTTGTAAGTTGCTGAGCCATATTAGTGGTTTGTGATCTGTCACTATTACAAATTTGTTTCCATACAGATAAGGTCTAAAGTGATTGACTGACCAAACTATGGCAAGTAGCTCTTTTTCAATGGTAGCATAATTCAGTTCCGCTTTATTAAAAATACGGCTGGCATAAGCAATTGGTAAATCAAATGACTCGATCGATTGGGAAAGCACTGAACCAATTGCAAAATCACTAGCATCGCATGTTAATGTAAATTGTTTGCTGAAATTTGGAATTTGCAGTATGGGCGGAATAATAAGTTTTGATTTAAGCTCATCGAATGCATTTTGTCATAGGCAGGACCACTCGAATGGTTTGCCTTTCTTTAATAAATTAGTAAGAGGCTTGGCTGTACCTGAAAAATTGGGAATAAAACGTCGATAATAGCCGACGAACCCAAGAAATGATTTTATTTCAGTTTGGTTGTTAGGTTTAGGAAAGTTTTCGACCGCTAGAATTTTACTTTCATCTGGACGGATTCCATTCGATGTTACTATATGACCTAAATATTTTATCTCATGTTTCATAAAATGACATTTTAATGGATTTAATTTAAGTTTATGATCTTGGAATCGAGATAATACATCGCGTAATCGTTTGTTATGTTCAACCAGGGAAGAGCCAAATATTATGACATCGTCAAGATAAACCAAACACTTTAAATTATTGAGACCACAGAGCACGGTATTCATCATACGTTGAAAGGTTGCAGGTGCACCCTTAAGACCAAATGGCATTCGTATAAATTGGTAGTGCCCTTCGTCGGTACTAAATGCTGTTTTAACACGGTCAGGCTCATGAAGGTTTACCTGATGATATCCGCAGTATAAATCTAATGAACTGAAATACTGGGCGTTTCCTAGCTTATCGAGGATATCGGAAATATTAGGAAGAGGAAATACATTGTCCACAACTCGCCATTTCTTTTCGTTCGTAGAAGATTTTTTTGGAACAACCAGTAACGGAAAATTCCATGGGCTAACGCTGTCCTCTATTATTTGATCGTCCAACATTGTATTAACTTGACGTTGAATTTCAAGTTTCGTAGAATGGGGTTGGCGATATTGACGTCTGTTGATAGGAGAAATATTCGGTAAAGTTTCAATTTTATGGGTGCTAACGTTAGTAGAGCTGAGAGAATCACCGTCCAAATGGAATACGTCATTATATTCATGAATAATAGGTATCAACGAGTTATATTCTTCTTTATTCAAATGATCTAGTTCCATACAGGATTCTAATTTTTTGAGTCTTTGATCAAAGTTATCATGCCATGATTGGAAATGATAAACATCAAAATGATGTAATGGCTCTATACGTTAAGGTTGAATTTGTTTAACGTTTGAGTTTCTTCGGAGATATTTAAAAGAGAAATTTGAATTTCATTATTTTTTACTTTATAGATACAACTAGGTATAAACACTGATGGAATTATCTCTTGTGAAAAGGAAAGAAACTCTGTGTTATCAGGAAAATTCACCTTTATTGTTGATATTTTCTCGGACCGTGGTGGTAGTAACACGACATCGTTACTTTCAAGATTTAAATTTGATGTTAACTTTAAAGACACAATGTCGTTAGTAAACGGAATATTTACTTGATGTTTTAAGAAATCGATGTTACACTTATAATGATTAAGAAAGTTTTGTCCAATAATTCCACTGTACGAGATGGGAAAAGAGTCTTCCACTACTTGGAAAACGTATTCGATTTCTTTAGAACTAGGAAGTATTATTTTGATATCACATTCGGCATAAGTTTCTAAAAGTTCTGAGGAAATTCCCTTTAATTTATATTTAATGTCCCTATATATCAATGTGTCGTTCTTCAAAAGATTCTTTTTTATTATACACACATCGGCACCTGTATCGACTAAGAAAGGAATATTATTGAATTTACAAACATCAATATTTAAGAATAAGTATTTACACTCATTATTTGAAGAAGTGTTCGATAAGGTGACGATATTATTAGATGTAGAATCAATTGATGAACTCGAAATAACATTTTGATTAAAAACGATTGATTTGTTTTGAGTGGTGCACTCTACTCGTTCTGGACTCTTGAAGGAGTGCCCCGATTTAACTTCAAGCGTCGATCTTCGTTTCCCGAAAACGATGTTGATTGAACTGAGGAAGAATTTTGTTGACAAGTTGTTTGTTCCCGACGAGCATCACTTCGTTTTTTATTAAAACATTCTTGAATGTGATGTCCCATTTTCTTGCAGTACGCACATCGAATAGTGCTAATAGGCTTCAATGAAGCTTGAAATGGGGAATAAACTTTGGTTGAGGATGTTGGCTGTCGCTTAAAACATTCATCTTTTAGGTGCCCAGGTTTATTGCAGATGTTACAATATTTTCCAGGTGCACGTGAACTATAAGGTCTTTCGTTAGTCGATAATGTTGAAAAATGTTTAACAACCATTTCTTCTTCATTCGCACGATTTATGGCTTCCGATAAACTAGTAAACCTACAAGCTTTGACAATAATTTTTATGGAATCATTTAAACCCTCTTGAAATGACTTTAATGCTATATGTTAATTTAAATTTTTAATCGTTTGAGCAGCATCGACACCTTCGGATGCTATACATGTTTCGTTTAAGCTGTACAAAATTGACTCCAAACGGCTTGCATATGTTCGGACATCTTCGCCCTTCTTTTGCCGTAAAGTGGCAAGTTCCATTTGTAAATGACCAACTGATCGAGTTTCCGTAAATTCAGAGTTAAGAATTTCTTTTAATTTTTTCCAGGAATCTATTTGACTGTATTTTATTATATCGTAAGCCTTACCATCCAGTTTCAACTTTACAAGTTCTAAAAATTGAGGTTTTTCTGTTTCCTTTAAAGATTTATGAATTAATTCTGAGCAAGAAATAAATTTATGTAATTCACGAGGATTGCCAGAAAAGCTGGGAACTAACTTTAAAACTAGTTTTGGATCTAATGATGCCATTTTATCACACTCTGTTATTAACGATTCAATTTCGGATTTCGGACTACTCTGATTATATCAAGTTTTGATTCCGGCGAAGCTTTTAAAATTAAATGACTATCCAGAAAGGTACCATCAGTCGTGATAATTTTTATTTTAGATTTTGGGTCAGACTTTTCAATTAATTTGTTTCGGAGATGTATGAAATTAAACGAACTATTTTGAACCTCTTTAGGATCTGATTCTCCATCTGATTCACTCATAAAATGTGTAACTTAGAAAAATATTTTAAAAAATTTGTATTTGAAGAAGAATTAGAAAATAAGCTTCGTACGTAAGTATGTACATACATATGTATGTCAAAGAGCCAACTAAATTCTTTTTTTTTTTTTGACTAAACTATTTTCTTAATTTACGTTAATTGTTAAAATTTAATTTAATTTTCAGTTAATTGTTAAAATTATATTACTGGTTAATAACTTACAGTTACGTTGAATAGAGATGATGATGAAAATGCTGATGTGTATTCATGATGAATGGTACTGAATTTGTAATGATGAACTGGTAGATGACGAAAATAATGTTGCGTCTCTGATCCTAATATGGTAGATGAAATGATGATGATGTAAAAATGGTAGATGATGATTATGTAGAAATGGTAGATGAAATGATGATGATGTAAAAATGGTAGATGATGATTATATGTACATGATGATTACATGTGCATGATTGTATAGAAATGATATATCGATTATGATTATGTGTATAGATGATTATACATATATAGATGAAAATGATCTTCAGTTTACGATGATAAAATGGTAGAAGATATTGATGATAACCGCATTTCCCGCTTAACATGAACAGCAACGCACGAGGTTTTTAAGTTAATTAATTAGTTAAGTGTACGTTATTTATTTTGGTAGTGGTTAATGGTAATTAACGGTCACTTCAAGGTTGATTGATGATTGTGATCACGCCATCCAAAACGGAGATTTTATTTGACGAATTTTATTGTGTTGCTTTTTTTTATAACTTTCGCGCCAACTCTAAATAGACGCTTAACTTCACAATTATGATTTTATTTTTTTTCGACACTTATTACTTATATCTACATACATATTATATATATATATGGAATTTTCACTTATTATTATTAATATATAGTTTATAAGGTGTTTTAATTGTAATTAATTAAATTATTTAAATTGTAAATGATTTTTTTTTTTTTGTAGACAAAAATTAATCACTATGTTTATGATAGTAAATATTTGTATATTTTTTTTTTGATTAGAAAAAATTATATATTAAAAAAAAAACTATCCCACCGCTGTCACCAATTTGTAGTGTGTACGAGCAATTCGTCCAAATAAAAACTAATTACACAAGATTAATAATTTATTATTTTATAATTTTATGAAGTTTTATTAAATTTTATTTATAGTTTTATTTAAATTTCATTTTAATTTTATTAACAATTGATTGATATTATTGTTTATACATTGGAATCTTACAATCAACTGATTATATATTTTAATTTATTGTTAGTCATTACCAAAAAAAATGTACTAGTCTTATGTATAGTGGGAGTGATAGGAAACAGGTACATAGATATTATTAATTAGTGTTTTCCATCACATCCCTAATCTTCATAATATCAAGCGAAAATTAAGAGAATGTTTCTCAACCGACGATAAAAGTTTAACACTTGCAAGAATCCTTTCTAACCAAAAATTCTCATTATCAATAGATGCATGAACTAGTTTCCATAATCATACGTATCTAAATGTATATTGATATTTTTCTAGTGGTTCACCTGAAAATTTAATTTTGATGGACATGAACTTCCCTGCTGAAAAAGCCATAGAAATGGTGTCGAGAATCAATCGTTCGATTTAAGCTACGACTCAGACATAGTTTCTACTGTAAGCGATGAAACCAGTATAACGTTTAAATATGATAAGTTGTCGCCGGCGTTTCTTCAATTATGCTATAATCAATCTAGACACTTGGCGGTAATGACAATCTCCGTGTAACAATTTCAGCGATGAAGACTTAGATAGTGATTTTGAGTCAAATGATTTAGGCGATAATGAATTTGTTGCTGATAATATTCAATTAAATTCTAATATGCAAATTAAAAATGCAATCATAAAAATTAGAGGAATAGTAAAACTATTCAAAAACTCACCGATTCGTAATAATAGTTTACAAACTAATATAAAGGAAATGATTTCTGAGGATCACGAATTACATTTATTGCTAGATTGTAAGACCAGCATGATTGAACATTTTTTTAAAATTAAACCAGCCATTATAAAAACGTTAAATGATGTTAACCGTGGTCGATTATGGGATCCAAAAATTGGTGAGACAATTGCCTGCTAATTTATTTAATTCATATTAATTATGAAACTGTCATCTTTTGACATTTGACAAATTTAAACTACGCCATTACTAAAAATGGTATACGATACACGCTTCAACAACGCATTGAAATTGTTAAAACTCACTACAAAAATGGTGAATTTTGCAGTCACAGTTCGCAAAATTAAAGCACTTTTTGGTCGTCGTGAAGCACCTACTCGACCGGCAATAGTAAAACTGGTGGACAAATTTGAGCTGTTAGGACAAGTTTTTTACTTTTTTTAAATTAAAATTGGGCGGGTTACTGCAGCACTCAATGCTGGATAGGATAAATTAGTGATGTGAAAAATCGAAACCGTGTGCGTCACTCAAGAACAACTGAGAATATTGCTGCCCGTAGTGTTGAAAAAAACATTACACCGCGGTATTTTGCATAAAGACTTAGGTATTAAGGCTTTTAAAGTTCACTTAACACAAGAACTCAATCCGGTCGATCACCATAAACGTCGTATATTCGCTGATTGAGTGATGAGACCTATTTTCACCTCGGAGGCTAGGTTAATAAGCGGAATTGTCTCATTTGGGGCTCAGAAAAAGTTCAAGAATGATTGTTGAAAAACCTGTCCATCCTCAACGTGTCACTGTTTGGTGCGATTTTTAGGCTGGCGGTGTGATTGGACCTTATACTTTTTCGAAAATGGGGCTGGTGCAACTGTTACGGTGAATGGATTACGATATCGAGCTATATGATTAATGATTTTATATGGCCAGAATTGGACCAGAAACAATCGCTATTTGCAAGAAAAGTGCACCGAGATCTTTTCAAGAAAATCCAAAATCGATTCAAGACCTTAAAGATGGAATTCGTGAAGTTATCGAGGGCACACAGCCGCAAATATGCGAATTGGTCATGGAATATTTCATGAAAAAGATATGGTGCTGCAAGCGTAGCCGTGGTGGCCATTTGGCGGTTATCGTTTTCAAATGTTAATGGCATTCATTGATTTCTCTTAAAAAATACTCGTTTTTTTAAATATCAAAATGAAACCTCTTATTGGAGAACCGTTTATAATATATTACACTTCCTTATGCCAGTTAAAAATCGATAGAGGCACTTAGCAGTCGAGAACGAGTTTTAAAATTTTTATTCAAATATGTCAACCTAATTAATTCCGAAATTAATAAAAAATTGTTGAATGAAATTAAAAGTCAAATATTTCAAAGAAACGCAATCCGATAATTTCATTACAAAAAGTTTCTGGAGGAAGTCAATTCACTGAAGATAGGTTTTTTTTAATTTGCTCGAAAGCTGGAATAATTAAAACAGCTAAACATTTGTTCCGAAGGTTATTCAAAAATCAAAGTGAGAATTGTTCAGCTGAAAATATTTCATGTATTGAATTTAATTTATCTGGAAGTTCAAAAACACCTCAAGAAGATATTATTTCTATAAAGCAACATCTAGAGGAGAGTATTCTTGAAAGCATACAATTACTGACAATAATAGAGGATGACTTCCGCACGTTGTCTATGGAAATGGTGGTATATGAAGCAACTGACAAAAATGAAAGGAATTTTTCGGTGCCTGGAAATGTTTGTACCAAACGAAGAGTACGATTCAATGTTATTTAAAAATCCTTAGTCTTTAGTTTTAAAACACCGAAAATTAACTTATTTATTAATGAATTTGAATTATTTCTATTTTAAATATAAAGAAATTATCATTAACTTTCAAGATTTGTTTTTTTAAATATTTTGATTTTTCCAAGGAAAAATACAAAAATTCTCGAAATTCTCGAGAAACAAAACTGTTGCAAAATTCGGTAATCTGGAATCTAGAGAACGAAAAACATTCGAGAAATCGGAAACTCTAGTTCTGATCACTTTGAAATTTGAATAGAAATTTTTTCTTCAGAAATATGAAAACTTTTAAATTTTCAAACTCCTAACATTTTTAATATTTTCCAGGGTTTAAAAAATAAATAATACATGGGAGCTCAAAATCTCGCATTCTCATACCAGAAACTAGCACATCCATCAGTTTGTGGTCCGATTGTAACAAAAAGATGGCGGGTATACTACCTTTCTGACCGAACATACACATACATATGTGTAGGCCAATTAAAATTATTTTAACGGATTTGTTTTTTATTGATCGTACCTTTCAGTTTTTGATTTGCACTGTGACGATGGCTGCTCAACAAGCCGTACTCGTAAATTCCCAAAGTCACGTACAGGTGACATTTGTTTTTATTAGCCTGTAACCACACCACTTTAAATTATTGATCAGGTGTGTTACCTATTGTAAATAGGACGTATTAGATTAAATATTGTCAATTAACGTTAGTGACACTTGCGTAATTCGATGGTTTATTGAATCAAGTTTATTAAATTTTTTATAATGTCAACCAAACGGTAATTGTTATACAAATTTTGTTATTTCTGTAAAGTTCTTTAGTCAATTGATTGATGCAAAATACATTCCGTATAATTCATAGAAAAATTCTTCTTCTAATTATAAATGAAATCGAGTGTCACCTAAAGGTGACATTGGGTGTTGCATATTTTCATGCAATTTTGTTTAGAGAGAAATTATAGTATTCTGCAACTCGTATATACATATGTACAAAAAATTGATTATATTGGTATATGAATCTTATTTTAGAGTACCCCTACATCAAGTTGTCGAGTTGTTAGAGACCGCGGAATGGATTTGAATGGAGTGGAAATTATCTTATTTCGGCCAATAAACGACAGTAAACGACACGAATCGGCTACCTGGAACAATGCTGAGATCGGAGGTTGAAGTTAATTTTTTGAATGACGAAATTGAAGCGGAAGGGGACAGCATTATTCAAAATGCCACAGAAGTCAATATAGATCTAGCACAAGAACAAATAATTAGTCCGGATGCAATAATAGAAGAAATTAGGTCATTATGTGATCGACCCTAAAAGGGCAAAAAAAGAAAAAATCGAATATTAAAAGAACCAGAAAAGTTAAAAATTCAAAGATTCTAAACGGGCTTAAAGATGAAGGACGATTGAAAGGAAACAACGAGGAAAATATTTCTCTCTGTGATTTTCGAAGATCAATTGTGCAATCCTATTGGTTCAAATACGGGGTACCTTCGCGAAAACGAATCGTCATTCCAAATATTCCGAAAGCAAAACGTAAATCATCACAGGGAAATGAAAATGACCATCAATTACAGGACTGCTCACAGAGAAGCTGCCAACATTGCCGTATAAGACAACCCGTTAGATGTGCATGCAATGCAACGTTGGGATACATGTTCGCTGTTTTTATAGTTACCACAATGACAAAACTAAATAAATAATAAATTGAAATGTAAATAATTTTAAATTTGTTAATATTGCATTATTTAATTTTGCCCAGTGTCTCCTGCAGGTGACACCATCTTATCTCTCAAAAGACACTAAAAAAAAAAAAAACAAGATATATTTTCTCTATCCTGGAACAAACAAAAAATATAAAAACAAATATTTTTTTTTCTAAAGTGGGCCAATGCGAACTGACGGGTTAAGACGATTCCGATTTGGAAGATTTTAGTGATGGTGAATATACACATCTGGTTCTACATGGGTTTACGAGCCGCGAAACACTGAAACGATCACTGAGTTAGCAAAAGATGATGAGCTAGAAGAAAATGAATCTGAGTGACAGGTTCAACCTATCTAAAAGCCTTACTGCCGTGACAGAAAGACGGTGAATTTGGAGAAATTCAAACTTTACCCATTTCTTGATGGAGTGTATCTAGAATGTAATGGTATTGGATAAATTTCAACATCAATCTTCACTATTGACTAGGAACCGATTCAGATCTAGCTGTTCTCTGTAAGACCCCAGAAAACAAATTATGGAAAGTACAACCAATTATTAACAGAAAAATAAAATTTGTCGACACATATTCAATTGATCAGCAAATAATTACGTTTATGAAATTTGTCCTAAATCTGTCCTAAAAGCAACAACAACAAAGAATTATGCATGTGTGTGAGTGTGAAGGTAAAATAAAAGTTGGTTATAACGAATTTTTATATTTTTATTGTGAATTATTAAAATAATAGAAATTAGTCAATTTCCTAATTTACCGGATTCAATTTTAAATTTAATTGAATGTAAATTAGAGATCTACTGATATCTAAACAAAATAAGAAGAATACGTCGAAACATGGCAAACACATAAGGAATTCTATAATTGTCGGTAGTATTTGAATTTCATAATATTAAAGCTTATTAAAAATATAAAGCACAGTTAAAAAAAAAAGGAAGATTTATTAAGAGACTAATCGTGTCTACTAAAAATGATCACATATTATAAAAACTCGAAAAAATTCGGACACTTCGATATATATGTATTTCAGTTTTGTTACTATATGAATCAAAATTGTTCGATCCTAAGTACCTGAGAGCCTATATTTTGGAAAACCTGAATGGTTTTCCATTAGATGAGACCCACACCTAGTCAAAAAATTTTCGGCTATGATGGCCCCTTATTATAAAAACTCGAAAAAATTCGGACACTTCGATATATGTATTTCAGTTTTGTTACTACGAACCAATATTGTTCAATCCTAAGTACCTGAAAGCCTATATTTTAGAAAACCTGGACGGTTTTCCATTAGACCAGACCTACACCTATTCAAACATTTTTCGGATATGATGGCCCCTTATTAGAAACACTCGAAAAAATTCGGCCACTTCGATATATGTTTAGACCAGACCCGCACCTAGCCAAACATTTTTCGCCAATGATGGCCTCTTATTAGAAACACTCGAAAAAATTCGGACATTTCGATATATGTATTTCAGTTTTGTTACTATGAATCAAAATTGTTCAATCCTAAGTACCTGAAAGCCTATATTTTGGAAAACCCGAGTGGTTTTCCATTAGACCAGACCTACACCTAGTCAAACATTTTTCGCCTATGATGGCCATATGATTTCATGGGCATAACCTCCTTACTAGACACACTCGAAAAAATTCCGAAACTTCGAAATATGTATTTCAGTTTTGTTACTATGAACCAAAATTGTTCAATCCTAAGTACCTGAAAGCCTATATTTTGGAAAACCTGAGTGGTTTTCCATTAGACCAGACCCACACCTATTCAAATATTTTTCGGTTATGATGACCCCTTATTAAAAACACTCGAAAAATTCGGACACTTCGATATATGTATTTCAGTTTTGTTACTATCAATCAAAATTGTTCAATCATTATAGCCGAAAAATAGGTCTGGGTCTGGTGTAATGGAAACCCATTCAGATTTGTCAAAATATAGGCTTTCAGGTATTTAGGATTAGATAATTTTGGTTCGTAGTAACAAAACTGAAATACATATATCGAAGTGTCCGATTTTTTTCGAGTGTTTCTAATAAGGGGCCATTATAGCCAAAAAATGTTTGAATAGGTGTGGATCTGGTCTAATTGAAAACCACTCAGGTTTTCCAAAATATAGGCTTCCAGGTAGTTAGGATTAGACAATTTTGGTTCGTAGTAACAAAACAGAAATACATATCTCGAAGTGTTCGTATTTTTTCGAGTGTTTCTAATAAGGGGCCATTATAGCCGGAAAAATGTATGAATAGGTCTGGTTTTTGTTTCACAGGAAATTAAAGGGATTTCCAAAATATAGGTTTTCAGTTACTTACGACTGGGTCATTTTTGTTTCTGAATCGAACTGAAATATATTTCATATATCGATATATGAAATATATCGATTTCTCTTAATATTTTCTTATATTTCTAATAAGCGGCTAATTGAATTGGGGACAAGAAGCGCTTAAACCTTAGTAAAAACTACTATAGTTTTTTAATCATACTTTTTTCAAATAGAAAATTCAAATACAAAAACAGATGTACAAGTATATGTACATATATATAATAATAACAGTGTTAAAGGCCATTACTGGCCCCTTACTGAATCAACAATCTGGCTCCAACGGTTTCGATCCTGAGCTTGGTCTTCATACTGTCTTAGACAATCTGAAGAGGCCAAGTCGTTCTCTACATCGTGGAGCCATCGTCGCCTGCAACGACCTCTGCGCCTACCATATGGTGGCTCTCCTTTCAGAGATCGCTGCACAATTCGTTCCGGATCAGCACGCAGAACGTGACCGAGCCAGCGTACTCGCTGAGATCTAACTTCATGTACAATATCGGGGATCTTCATCAGATCTCTGATCTCGAAATTGTACAGAGCTCGGTATGTACCATCTATTTCGCGTTTAGGGCCGTAAATCACACGCATGATTCTTCTCTCAAATGTAAGGAGCCATCTCTCGTACTCATCCGTCAGCGCCCAACTTTCACATCCAAACATAACAACGGGCCTGATCAACGCTTTGTAAAGCTTCAGCTTCACGGCACTTGATAAGTGTTTAGATTTTAGCAGTGGCCTTAGAGGATATAAAGAACGACTGCCAGCTGCCAGCCGCACTTTAATATCCTCACCCACACTGTTATCGTGAGTGATAAGAGAGCCCAAATATTTGAACCTCCTCACTCCCTCAAACGTGTGGTGGCCACTACTAAAATCTGATGTGCCATTGTCTCTAAAACCAGAGATCAGGTATTTCGTTTTGGACTCATTGATCTGGAGTCCAACAGAAGCTGAAAACTCTACAAGCGGATCAAGTATTTCTTTCACTCCGTTGCTATTCAGTCCAATCACGCATATGTCATCTGCATATGCAAGCACCTGATTGGACTGGCGATATAAGATGTTGCGCTGAGGTGTTTCAGTTTTACGAAAGATGTACTCCAACATGAGATTAAAGAGTATCGGGGACAGAGCATCTCCCTGCCGAACACCCGAGTTAACTGCAAAAATTGTCGATAGCCTGTTCTCAACTTTAACACAGCATTGAGACTGCGTCACTGTCATCCTACACAGTCGTACCAATTTTGTTGGCATTCCTAGGTATTCCAGGGCAGACCACAAACTTTCTCGATTGATCGAGTCGTAGGCCTGCCGGAAATCCAGGAAAACCTGATGTACGGAGATGGATGTCTCATAATATTTAGATAGAATCATCCGCAGCGAAAAGACCTGATCAGTGACTGATCGATTCGGACGAAATCCTCCCTGATAGTCACCAACCAAGCCCTCCGCCAGAGGAGTGATTCTATCCAATAAAATGTATGACAGTAACTTGTATGCTGTGCAAAGGAGAGCTATACCGCGATAATTCTCACACTTCAAGCGGTCTCCCTTCTTGAAGATGGGGCATATCGCGGCCACTTTCCATTCATCAGGCATAACTTCGGTTCGCCATACTAATCGAATAAGGTCGAAAAGACAGTTCCACAAAGTATCCCCTCCGAATATCAAGAGCTCCGAATTAATGCAGTCCACTCCAGGTGAGCGGTTTCGTTTCATTCTCTGCATGGCCTTAGTGAATTCCTCATGGGATGGCTCCTCAGTGCAAATCTCCGCAGACTGTTTTAGAGGTGGCTCAACAACAGTCTGTGACGCATGATGAACATCAAGCAGCTCAGTAAAGTGTCCACTCCATGCGTCAAGTACTGCGTCGATGTTGACACAGAGGTTTCCATCCCGGTCCCGAATGGCGGTTGACGAAGGCCTGAAAGTATGGTGCAATCCAGTAATTCCTTTAAAGAAATTACGTGAACTACGCTCATTGCTGAGTTGTTGTACTTTCAGAACCTCGGCCTTCCACCATTCTCGCTTCTTCCGTCTACAAATCCGCTTAGCTGCCCTTCTTGCAAGAGCTGCCTTGTTTTTCCTTGCGATTGTGAGACGTTGTTGCACTTCATTATGGGCTATATTTTGTTGCTCAACTGCAAGACGACACTCGTCATCAAACCAATCATTCTTGGGTCTGACTTTCACTATACCTAAAGTCTGTTGAGCAGCACTGACAACCGAAGTTTTCAGTACCTCCCAGACAGAGTTCACGCAGTCAGACTGGTAATTAGCTCCCTCAATGTTGTCGCTGACAAGATCCTGATATCGTTTCTTTTGATCTTCATTTATCAGACCTTCACAGTCGAAACGTTCCATCCGTTTCGCTGTGTTCCCCGACCTGTACGAAAACTTCCACCGTAGCTTTGCAGCGACCAAATAATGATCGCTACCTACGTATTTGGTTGCTGACCGATAAGTTCTCACATCCTGCACAACCCGAGCTCGCCCTTTTGAAATTAACACGTGGTCAATTTGGCTCCGGGATGTTTTGCGAGGATGAGTCCATGTCTCTAGGTGTATCTGTTTGTGAGGGAAGAATGTGCTTGCTACTCTAAGATCATGAGCAATTGCAAAGTACATCATTCTCTCACCATTATCGGTCGCAGTTTCGTGTCGGGAGTACGGACCTATGTTTTCACACAAGTCGGCCTGATTTCTGCCAGCTCTAGCATTAAAGTCCCCAATTACCATTCTAACATCGTGTTCGGGTATAGATCCCATCAGATCGTCCAAGTCATTGTAAAATGAGTCTTTATCTTGGGGCTGGCTGACTTCTGTGGGCGCATGTACACAAATTATCGACAGGTTGGCTAACTTCATGCGCAGGCGAAGCATACACAATCGGTTATTGACTGCTTGAAAATCCAAAACAGCCTTCTTTACCTGCGGCCCAAGAAGAAATCCAGCTCCAAGATTTCCGAGGTCATCTCCACTGTAGAACAACGTATAGCCCTGGGACACATGGTCTCCACTTTGAGGCCAGCGAGTTTCTTGAAGAGCAACGAGTTCCAGCCGATACTCTTTCATGCACGTGATTAGACCCTCCAACGCTCCTGGTTTTCTAAGTGATTGCACGTTCCACGTGCCGATCCTAAATCTCGTATCCGGGTACTTGAGCGGGGGTCCGGTGTTGTTTTGGCGGTATCCATTTTTCTTTTTGTTGATTTTATAAACAGTTGATTTTTTTTACGGATGCGGGTCGTCAGCCCAGCGATCCAACCGTTTAGTCGCCTCCTACGACAAGCAAAGGATACTGTGGTGGTATTCTTAGGAAACATGTTCGTGCAATTTAGATTTACGAGACATGTGAGTGCCCCCCGACCACAGGGGCCATATATATATATATATAAAATTCGGTTCATATATATATAAATAAGGTACATATATATATATATATATATATATATAAAATTCGTTACTTGTTGTTTACCTTACTTGTTTAAATTTTGAGGAAGGCTCCTGATTATGGTTACATTAGTACCAAATCTCCTGATTAAATGTGAATCCGTATAGATATTTAAAAAAAAAAATCCGAATTTAAATAATTCACAATAAAAATTTAAAAATTCGTTATATCGAGACTTTTATTATACTCACAAATAAACATTTATTTGTTGTTGTTGCTTTTAGGATAGGATTAGGATAAATTTCACGTGAATAAATAATTCCGTTTATTGGTTTAACAAATTTCGTCATTGTTACTTCTGGAGGAATTTTTTTTGAGATTTCGAGTGATCATGTCTGTTTCATTGCGTCTTATTTAAAATATATCGTTTAATCAACCATCAGTATACAATCCAGACAATATTTTAAAAACACTTAAATAATTTAAACTTTAATCTTGCATCTTTGTGTATATATTTAGCTAATCAGTTTAAAATCATTTCCAATTAAATAAAAATAATAAAACATGTTTAACACTGCATTATCTCACGACAGACAGAGTTTGTGTGTCTTTATTCCACCGTAATATATGTACATCAAACACAGTAATTATATTTTTGGGATTATTTAAAAAATGAGCGAATCCAATTAAAAAGATTTTTTTTTCATACGTAATTTCAACGAGATAACAAATTTAATGAAACATCCAAATCGATATTTATTCTTTAAGATTTATTTTTTTTACCTTGCTTATAGCTTTCTTTGGGCACAGCTCAAACGACTTCTGTTTTATTTTTTTTGTTTGTGTTACATTGATTTGATTTTAATAGATAAAATTATCAGATAGTTGCAAGTCAAATATATATGTATATATACACATATAATACATAAGAAAAGAAGATAATTATAAAAGAAAAAGAAACACCTTAATAAGGTATTTTACCCATCTTACCATATATTCCTTCAAGTTGTTCTTTTTTGAAAAGTTTCTTTTTATTATCGTCTTTTGATAAAGTCTTATGTATAAAAAAAAAAGTTATTTTCTTTTATACGTTTTTTTCGGTATAACGTGACATTCCCTCTCTCAATTTTTTATTTATTTATATATTTAGTTTAATTAGCACTTTAATTGGATAATTTATTTAAAGTTTGAAGAACAAGCACAAAAAAAATTTTTTTTAAGGCGAACGAGACATAATATACAAAAAGAGTGTATCCCAGGTAATTTTAGGTTTTAAATATTTTCTAGAAAATAAAGTGTTGGAAACTAAGATGGAATATAATTTCCACTTTACTTACTACCTCTAAAAAAAATATATATACATTTTTATGTAAGATGGATAAAAGAGGTAATTATAGGACAGTGTTTTCATGTAAAACGATGAACGTTACTTGTTTATAAATTAGTTACAGTATATATGTACATATATAATGTTGGACCGGTATATAACATATAATGTTATATATTAAACGACATGTGAAGTGAACATACGTATATCAATAAATTAAAATTCTTTGCATACTCGCATGCATCATATATGAGAGATATGTACTTTACATTAATAATCGCACTTGAACATCAATTTGACTTCAAGCTTCGATGCACAGTTATCAAAAATTCATATTGATTTTCCAGCAAGAACATTAAAAATTCTAATAACTGCCAATCAGAACACGATAATTACACATAGCATATACGTACGTATACAAAAATGTATTGAAGCGTATAAGAAAGCGCATATCACATGAAATATTCTTCAAATGATTTAGCATATTCGAGTATGTATCCGTACATACATATATGTTTATGTATATATGTACATCAAACAAATATGTATAAATATACGTATGATGTTGGATATATGCATATTTATTTTTATTATTACAATACATAATAATAATAATAATAATGGCATACAAAAAAAAAACTAATTTTCTTCTTTTTATTTTTCCTATTTACGTGAGTTGAAAATTATATTACAAATTATTTTTTATTGTTTGTGAAAATATAATACAGAGAAGGTGAGGCAACAAAAATAATAACATAAAAAACTATATATTATCATAACTATAACATTATTATTATCACATTTTAATACACTGTCATCGTTGATAAAATGAATATTATTATAATAATGATAGCCATAATAGCAATAATAATAATCACACGCAGTAGGAAGATGAAGATAAATACTAATCTAACTCATATCATAATTGATGACTTAAATAATTTATTAACTGCAATTAAAATTGGGAGTTTAGCTGCAAATCTTAATGTGTTGTGAGGTATGAGCATGCACGTGAGGTTGAGTTGATCAAATAGTGGTAATTTTCGATCGGACTTCTGCGGTGGTCAAAATTCTTGAAATTAAGGAAAGGAATTACATTATCCATTATTAGATTTATATATGTATTACTAGCGGACCCGACAGACGTTGTCCTGCATGATATTTCAAGCGATTAGGATATTAAACAAAGTATGAAATGAAAGACAGATAATATAATAATTTCATTATTCTTTATTTTGAAATAACATCAATTTTTCTAAAAACAATTCGTCATAATCAATAATGTTTATTTAATTTTATCTTAATGCGAGTTGATGAACAATATTTTTAGTCAATTCCTGAGGAGTATAAATGAAAAAACTTCACGGTTTTCCAACGCGAGAACACGCCACATATAATTGGCCATGTGAAAAGACCGGATTTTCTAGATCCAACCCACAAATCGACATTGTTTGACCTTGTGACTTATTAATAGTCATAGCAAATGCCAAGCGAATTGGAAATTGCAGACGTCTGAATGGAATGAGTGAGTCTGAAGGGATTATTGGGATTCGTGGCAGGAGAACAACTTCACCTTCAAATTTGCCGTTCAAAATTGTAGCTTCAAGAACATTGCCCATAATTTTTTTTATGTGTAATCTTGTACCGTTCTATGTGGTGGCATTCCTGGTAAATCCAGCGAATTCAAAAATTCAACAGGATAGTTGACTGCTTCGTCAGGATCGGTAACAGTGTCGATCGATTTGAACAATATGTAATTTAACTGTTGCATTTTGAAGTTAATAGTGTCAACATCGATATTTTTTGCAGCGAAAATAGCTCGTTCACGAAGCCACGCAAGATTAATATAATTAGCTTGTAAATCTGGAAATATGCTTTCAATCAAAGCATCATTCGTATTTACCATGTTGCAGAAAATGTCTGACAATTTGATGCATTGTGTGTCTCCATGCAATGGTATTGTTCCATTCCCAATGCTGAGCAATTACTCGGAGAATGATAGTGCTAATGGATCGTTTTGCAGTTGAATACATATATTTGTGTTAAGACGTAATGTACTGACATTTCGCCATAGATATATGATTGTTTTATACATGCGTTAATTTCATCCGCATATGTAGCATATGACTTTAGTGCTGAATGTGCAGTCCGTCCGCCATCAAGCAAAGTGGCTGCAATACCTGATGAAGCAATTGCTAACGCAATATGATTTTGTGATAGAATGCGTTTAAGTATTGGTAAGATGAGAAACGTTTTTCCAGTGCCACCTGGTGCGTCCAAAAAAAAATCCACCTTGTTGTGCTGCAATTGACAAATTAATTCGATCGCATACATTCTTTTGTTCATCAGTGAGTAGTTGCTCATTATTTTCAACGAAAGTAGTTAAAGAGACCGTATTGAACTGTTGTTCGCGCTGAATTTCGCTGTTAATGATGTCTGTTGCTGGGCGGTTAGGTAAGGGCATACCAAAATAAATGAGTGGCATATTCGAAATCAGAATTCAAATATCATCAATGTTTATTAGCGCCTCGTTATATATGCATTTCTGGCGAAAAATCGATATTGGGATCAGCGATCCGAATGCGATGCAGAATGTCGTCGCTCATGGAATCTTTATATTTGGCCCAGAGGACAGAAGCTTGAGATGGGAAACATGTCGTCAATAATATTACACTTTTCCAAATCGAAATATCGTGGCACATCAGTATACATTAATGTCTTTGCGAATTGACAGGGAATACCTGGTCGGTTGAATAGTTCGAAAAACTCAGTTAATGTATTGTAGAGCAGTCTCTTCCGTGAAATAAACACGCTGTCCATTTTCAAGGTGCACGGCCAAATGTATAACAGCAGGGTCTCTTTCATGTATCGGAATACTCAAAATACGCCAAACTGCTTCATTGCTGCTGATGTATCGGCCCATTTGATACCGTGTTATTTCATCGTTTTCGTTAAAATTTTGAACAGCAAATACAGTCATATCTATTTTATGGACTTCACCGAACTGCAGAGCTCAATGTTTATGTGTGCTTTGTAGATTTTACACAGCAATGGTGAATACGGAACCACCCATTGATTGTCAATGTCAACTGTTGTACCGTTTGACATGCGTAATTGATGTGATTTACAATTTTTTGCAAAACTTTTCGTACATTTTCCATTGTCCATCCACGGCGCCATGTTTATAGCTCCGCATGGACCATGAATCATGTTAGCGGTAACAATCTCATACAATTCTTGATCGATATTCCGATCCGGAATTTCTGCTGAGATAATTTTATCAATTTGTTCAGACTGTATTTTGTCGACCAACAAAATCAAGATAAGCGCGTGTGGAACCTCAACGTGTTTTGAAATACAGAGGAATGTATAATCAAGTTCATCAACGATTTTAACTTTTTCTGAAGACACGTGCAGTGATATCGTGCCGATCTATTGCAGTTTTACCTGGCAATAACGCAATTTTAATTTCATCCCATTTTGGATTACACGTAAATGTAATGAACAAATCTGGTTGATGGAAGAATATATAAAGTACCGATGTCGTTGATATTAGTGCACGCAAATGAATGTATTCCTCCGCTCGAAGTTTCGCTTGATTATAACTGATATGTATCGTAATCGCTCACTTTCAATTTTCGCATACATATCAACGATATATTGATGAAACAGCTGGCGGCATCGGAGAATATTATTGTCTTCATTGGCACGAATCATCAACCGATATGGTTTCTGCATCTGCAAAGTAAAAATATAATTAAGACAAAAAGAAAGTAATTGTGCATAAAAATAACATATTAGGTAATGACATGTGTAGATTGTACCTGTTGCTGGATTTCTTTAATTGATATTTAAATGATATCCATCTTCTCCTTCGCAAAATATCAATGGATATTGCAAAACATCGTAAGAGCGATGACTGTCTTCAATCGTATGCACTGTGTTATCTCTGCGTTTGATTCGTATATCTCGACGTTCAAATGCGTCGCCAACCATAACAATTGCAACTTCATTAATGGTCGGTGCATTATATCGGCCCGCGTGCTGCTCAGATGGTACTTTGTCTGCTTTGATGACTATCGTATAGTGGTCATTTTGCAGTTTGTTTGAAACGGTATTGAACAACTGGACCAACTGGTTGTGACTCTGTAAAAACGGTTCTAAAATACCCAAAATGTCTCGCTCCTCTTTTTCGCGAATTCTATAGTGGCAATACAACTTTTCCAGATGCGCAGCAGAAACCGGCCGATTCACCTTTGTATTTGAGTGCATGACAGTGTTGGCATTGTTTGTTATGATGTCCGACTCATTAAAAATAACGAAACACACTTAATATAATACACTCAAATTAAAATGTCGAAAAATAAACGAAATCCTATACACGTAGCTTATATCTGAATATAATACGCTCAATATTTACGTAAATGCGTACAAAAATTTAAAGCTTACTCTCATATATCTCCCTTAAGTTATATGCACTTAGATAGCATAATTTTATTTTACATTTTTTAGTCAGATTAGTCTGCATTTGAAATTCGGTCAATTAACACAATACAGTGGTGAACAAAAGAAAAGTTTTTTGAAGTACAATTACATAAGCATTTTTTCATTTGGATTAATTCGACGACGGTTTTTGGTTTTTTACGTGAAGAAAAAATATTGGTAGCAGAGCTTATAGTTGTTTTAATCTACAATTTTTAATTGTCGAACGGAATCATAATTTATTTCGATTGATTTGAGAAATTGATTATTTTATTTTTGTGTGCTCGCGTGTTTATTTGTACCTATACAGTGTAAACTGGTAGAAACCTACGTACAACCTCAGTATCAGTTCTACTTCTAATATTACGAATATAGTGTGTGCGTTGTTAATAAACGGTATATAACCGGTGTGCAAATATGCATGCTTGGATTCAGTTTTTTTTTTCTTAACTCTCGTGGTATGTGCATCATCGTTTTAGATATCAGCTGGGCTGAATATAAATAGACATCGACGGGGAAAGATACTTCGGCACTAACAATTGGTGGAGATCGTTTACACGCTATTGGAAATGAACTTAATTTCGAACCAGCGTGTGCTTACCTTACGTTAGTATCAAACGTTAAATATACAGCTGCACTAATAGCGGACAAAGAAAAAAAGAAAAAACAAAGAGCAGCTGAGCGGAAGAGACTAAGCCAATCAAAATCAATTCCGTTAAATGCAATTAAAAACTTAGCGAATTGGGTAACTGCACAGAACTGCTCAAAGTACAGATTGGGCAGTTAGAATCACACTACAAACGGTTTATTGAGATTGAGGGCCAAATATTGCATAAAGTAGAGTCAGAGGATGACGATGAGTTCAATTCGGAATTTACCTATTTTGAATCTGCTTATGTCGATGTTAAGGCCGAGATCATGAATCTACTCGAAGCAAAGGTTGATAAATCAAGATTTAAAGAAGTATTGGAAACTACTGTACAAAACCAATCACTAGTGGTAGCAACAAAGGCTGTTAGATTACCGAAACTGGAACCACCATAATTCTCCGGTTGCTATAGCGAGTGGTTAGATTATAAAAACGAGTTTAACTTAATGATCATCGAGGATGCTGAGCTAACGCACGTTGATTTTAAAATGGAATCGACAAAAGCAAATTTTAAGCCGCCTTGGAAGGCATTGATCACACGGTATGAAAATCCTTCATTAATTTTCCAGTCGCACTTCAATGACATCTTCCAAACTGAGACCCAGCAAAAGGAATCTGCCGTTAAAAGTGAATTGGTTTAGCTGTATTGAGAGATATGGACTTTACATTAATAATCATTTACATTTATGCTTTAACGAAGTTGAGCAAGAGCGTCGATTTAAACAGCGTCCAGCAATTGTCCTGTTGTTCATCTATAGTCGGCCAAGTTGGTTAAAATAATTTTCTCTGAAAAAGTTGTCAGCGAAATTTATATACCCTAAAGCTTAACTACAACTGATTTGTTGTACAAAGCTTTTGTGAAAATTGGTTTACTGGATCATTCTAATAACTAATCAAATCTATAAGGGTGAACATCAGTCTCATAAAAAATGGTGTAAAACTCAAAGTTCACAAATGACCGTTGCTAATCATCAACTGAATGCCAGTCAATATTGTGTAAGAATAATACGGTAGCACAACAATTCACAGAAAATAACAATTTACCGAAAAGTAATTCCCCCGAAAACACAATTCACCGAATAGGACGATCCACCGAAACCAAAATTTCACCAAAAATAAAATGACACCGATTCGATGTCAACGAAACGATATATAATGAATTGGAATTATTTAATGAAAATTGAATAATAAAATCATTTTTGGCAGAAGTTCTGGAATATAGCCGAGAGGTGTTGAACTAGAGCATTCCTTCATGGGGTTCTAAAATAATAACTTCTGAATACAGTTCATAATAATGACCATCAGGAACGGAAGTAGACAAATTTAAGAATGTTATATTCAAGAGTTTTAGATTTATTTGCAAATTTTTAGGAAATCTAATTCAATTTCCAATAGAAACTTGCAGATCTACATAAGAAGATGGCTGCTTGTTAGAACCATAAGAAAAAACTAATAGTTTGTTAGGTCCCGCGTGCCATTAATCAAGTTAAAAGAGTTGAAGATAAAGTAGTTTTTTATAATACTAGAAAGTGGTTCTAATAATAATAGTACAGTTTTAAAAACGCCATTACTGGTCCCTTACTATGTCAACAACCTTGCTCCAATGGTGTCGATCTACAGTTTGGTCTTCATGACCGAGCCAGCGTACTCGTTGAGATTTTACTTCATATACAATGTTGGGGATCTGCATCAGATCTTTGATCTCGACATTGTACAGAGGTCGGTACCATCTACTTCGCGTTTTGTTGTATATCGAGCCATCTCTTATACTCACCCGTCAGCGTCTAGCTTTCACATCCATACATAACAACGGGCCTGATCAACGCTTTGTAAAGCTTCAGCTTCACAGCACTTGATAGGTGTTTATATTTTAGCAGTGGCCTTTGATGATACAAAGCACGATTGCCAGCTGCCAGCCGCACTTTTATATCCCCACCCACACTGTTATCGAGAGTGATTAGAGAACCTAAATATTTGAACCTCCTCACTCCTCAAACATGTAGTGGCCACTACTAAAAATCTGGCCATTGGCCCTATGACCCGAGATATTGTTATTTGTTTTGGACTCATTGATCTGTATCCAACAGAAGCTGAAAACTCTACAAGTGGATCAAGTATTTCCATCACTCCGGTGCTATTCAGCCCAATCACGCATATGTCATCTGATGTTGCGTTGGGGTGTTTCAGTTCGATAGCAAGTTTAACACAGCATTGAGACTGCGTCACTGTCATTCCACACATTCGTATCAATTTTGTTGGCATTCCAAGGCAAATCACAAAATCTCCCGATTGATCGAGTCATAGGCCTGTCGGAAATCCGGGAATACCTGATGTACAGGGATGACAGTCCTGTAATATTCAGACAGAATCATCCGCAGCGATAAGACCTGGTCAGTGACTGATCGATTCGGTCGAAATCATCCTAGTTGGTCTAAACTGTTTGAAAATATGCTTGTGTGGAAGTGTCTACGATTGGCAGTACAAAATATTAAAAAACGATTAAAAACACGAAACTTCTAAATTCTGTTAAGTTGGCCACACCTGATGTATATGTAGTGCACCTGCACAGGCAGGTAAACATGATAATATTTGACTGTCCATATCAGCTATAGTGATGTTTTAGCAGTTGTTGGCTTATTAGTCATAGAAAATCTAATTTTACCTGACTTTGGAGCTATACGAGAAACCGTTTTGTAATACTGTAAATAATTGAAACGGACGAACAATTTTTTCCGAGCTCTAAAATTAAAATTCACGAATTACTGAAAAAGAAATCCTTAAGCGAAACGTAAATGAAATTCTTAACAGATTATTCAATGATAATGCTTTCAGCTTGAGGAAAGTACGCTATTGCTCTATATGACAAAGAAAAACTGTTTTGCCCAGATAATGATAAAACCTGTTTCTTTGATGAGTTGCATTTCATATGTAAGTGATAATAAAGACTTCTAGGTTCAGTTGATATAGGTTAAATTTTATCATTAGTAATATTTATCACCAAATCATATTGCCAAAGCTATATATCTGAACGGAAATTCCTACACACACTCAGGTTTGCCAGGACAGATAAAGCCTGCGTATAGCAATTGATAATTTGTATGTCTGAATTAAAGTTTTTAAATAGCATTTCAGACTACACGACGTGTAGAATGAAGATGAGCAAATATATATTTTTAACAGCAAAATTAATGTGAATGTGTGCCCATACTGCATTAGTTTGAAGATTTGACGAATAGGCCAAAAAAAAAAAAAAATTTTTTTTGTTAAAATAATATAAAAAAAAATTAAAAAACATGTTTTCAAACCACTCAGTGAATTTGTGACGTATTTTCAAGCTGTGACAATATTTTAAATTTTAACTAAAATTTAAGTAAAATTTGACAGATTTTAATACACATGCAGAACGTCCACTAAGATTATTTTGCTAAAATCATATTTGATGACGTCAAAATTTGAATAAAGTACGAGGTCTAGGAATACAATGCGAGTAAACCGAAATCAACCTTACAAATTCTATACTTCAATTGCATGAATAATGCAAAACCATTATTATTCATTTAAAAATCATTTTTTAAAATGAGTTTTTTTTATTTTAAATTTTTCATTGGAAATAGGGTAGGTCAAAAATGATGGTGATGTTGGAGTTTTGTAATCATACTTCGTAAAATTATGTGTTGGCAATACCTCATCTGATTTAGATGTGCGGGATATAGCATATAAACCTATTAGATTTGCCTGTTGAACTAGTTTGTGGTGAGAAAGGTATGGGGGCGATATGGCCATGAAATCAAATCAGGAAAGAAGTACGTCATTTTCAACAAAATTTGCGGACTTACAGTTATCTTTATAGCTAAAAATTTGATGTAGAATTAATTGGGAAGTGTTCTGAAAATGCACAAAATAGAGGGAAGCCTTCTAAATGGACCTTTAGGTTTGTGTTCGACCTTAAAATATACTGTCCGGTCCGGACTTCTCGAATAATTAAAAACACACAATACAATGATAATTTATTTAATTTTAAAATATATGATTTCATTAATTAATTTATTATTATAATATAATTTAATATTAATTGGATTATTCCATGTACAATTAATTCACAATAAAATTATATTTTTGATGTATTAAATTTATTTATATTTATTATTAATTTTAGTTTAATATTATAAAATTTGAATTTTGATTTTTAGATTTTAGCAATGCCACGTAATGACACGTATATACACGATGACTTTTTTTTGATAAGAGATTAAAAAAATGTAAAATGCCGGAAGCGTAAAAAAGTTATTTTTGTTGTTGTTTTTGTTGTTTGAGGCTTTTATGTTGTATGAGACTTTTTTGTTGTTTGGGAATTTTGTTGATAGTGTAGGTGATCTTGCCTCTTGAGTAGATGGTGCGCGGTGATGTGTGATGATTATTTTTGTAGTGATTCAAAATGTTATTTTTAAAATTATTTTGAACCGCTACAGACCGCTATTTAAACGTCCAGCGCTAAATTATTTTCAGGCATATTCCATTCATTTCCATTCAAGTAGATAGCTTATATATGTTATGCCTATACATACAACGTTTCTTTTTTGCTTTATGCTTCCGTCGCCGACATGTCTATTATACAGTAAAAAAAAAATATCCATCCTTTTTATAATTGGCTTGTAATTAATTTTGCATTTTTTTATCCATTTATATATACCATTTTTAGTTCCTAGAATTAATATAAGAAATTTAATTGGTAATTCTACCACTATTGCTGTGAAATTATGCACATATAAATAATATGAGTTACAACTAAAGCACATGAAATATTTTTTACACGACTATGTGCGTACCCTTTCGAATGATGTTACTCTTATTTTCAGATCATATAATTATCTTATTTTTGCCAATTTACGATAATTTTATAGCTCTCCAGCTGGGATTACATTTAACCAGATACAAAAAATAAAATAAAAATATGATGAAAATACAAAGTTTGTCGTCTTTCAAGCTTAATATTAAATTAACTTCAAATACCAATTAATTATTATTTTATTACTTCTTGATATAGTTTTTTTTTAATTCTATATATGAACGTTATACACAACTCTTTTAACGAACACAATTTTCTCTCGCCTTAATACTAAAACTATATATATATACATACATCATATACATTATATTATTCAACTGAGTACTAATGAAAGCGAAGACACCAATAATTAACTATAATTAAATAATAATTTTTATTTTTTTAATAGAGCGAGCGATTCATTTTTTTATGTTTAGTTTCTCACTATAATTTAATTTATAGTATCGCGTCGCGTATATATAGGAAGTATGATTATTATTGTGCGGATTGTTTAAGCTCTCTATATTGATTTAATGCCATTTATATATTTTTATGGAGTGCCTCCTCCATTATACAATATAGTTACACAAAATTAATCAGTTTGACTCGTTGCCGTCATTCTTTAGTTATGCGGTTGGGTTAAGTTTGCAGTCAATAAAATAATTAAGTTAAAAATTCTCACGTTCATAAAAATTTGATAATGTACTGAAAACTTGTTGTCATGTGATTTATTTGATGAATAAAACGAAAATTGAATTGTAAAATTCCAATGATATCTTTATGATCAGTGCAGTGCTTTCCAAACATTTTTACAGAGCAATTCAATTGTTGTCTATTTCAAAAATCTGTTAGTGCGTGAAGAGTGGATTTTTTGACTCTTGTATAGATCGCGGATTTTCATTCGCCCAAAATTTTGTGTTAAACTTTCAATTCGATTCAGTCAATCAAATTAGAAACTATGAAATTTTATTTTTATATTTTTAAGATTTGATCGAAATTCCAATAGTTTTTAATCTTTTGACCGTTCGAATTACAAATATTAATTTAAATCAGATTAAATCTTTAAAATGTGTACAAAAAAATTCGAATTTAAATTATCGAATTTTAAAAAATTCAAGAGGAAACGTTCAACTTTTATGTAAACCAGTTTCGGCCTTGCAATACAGAATTTTAAGATACAATATTGATCAATTTTGAAGTTTTATTGTATGTTTGATCAAATTTTGATAAATTATATTCATTATTTGAAATTATAAATTTTAATTTGATTCAAACGATAGATTGCATCTATCGAATTTTTTATACGCATGGAGGACATATAGGAAAACGAACTTACTTGAATGCTAATGTTTCAAAATTGTTCTCATGGCGCGACAATCCAAAGAATCGAATAGCCTACTAGTTCAAATAAAAATGTAAGTGTAGTTCAATGACAATATTATTTAATAAATAATAAACCAAACTCCAAATCTTCTGTAATGCCATAATAAATTTTGTCATTTTTTCCTCTCCTGCAATGAAAAAATTATAGGTGATTTTATTTATGAATAGCATTCATTAACACAAATATTCATCGTATTGATGTAGAAATTGTTATATGAATGTACCAAACCATTAAACGCGTTTTGTACATAAATATTGAGTACATTAATATTATGAATTCTAATTCATTAAAATTAAACGCAATATATTTTGTATAAGAGTAGCATAATACATTCGCAACCTTTAAAAGTGTTAGTATTTTGTTGCAATTAATAAATAATCATACTATTAATGACCAATTCATAGTAATATGCTCAAATATTGATGTAAAGGTACATAATACTGACGAATAAATAATAATAACAGTGTTAAAGGCCATTACTGGCCCCTTACTGAATCAACAATCTGGCTCCAACGGTTTCGATCCTAAGCTTGGTCTTCATACTGTCTTAGACAATCTGAAGAGGCCAAGTCGTTCTCTACATCGTGGAGCCATCGTCGCCTGCAACGACCTCTGCGCCTACCATATGGTGGCTCTCCTTTCAGAGATCGCTGCACAATTCGTTCCGGATCAGCAAGCAGAACGTGACCGAGCCAGCGTACTCACTGAGATCTAACTTCATATACAATATCGGGGATCTGCATCAGATCCCTGATCTCGAAATTGTACAGAGCTCGGTATGTACCATCTATTTCGCGTTTAGGGCCGTAAATCATACGCATGATTCTTCTCTCAAATGTAAGGAGCCATCTCTCGTACTCATCCGTCAGCGCCCAACTTTCACATCCAAACATAACAACGGGTCTGATCAACGCTTTGTAAAGCTTCAGCTTCACGGCACTTGATAAGTGTTTAGATTTTAGCAGTGGCCTTAGAGGATACAAAGAACGACTGCCAGCTGCCAACCGCACTTTAATATCCTCACCCACACTGTTATCGTGAGTGATAAGAGAGCCCAAATATTTGAACCTCCTCACTCCCTCAAACGTGTGGTGGCCACTACTAAAATCTGGAGTGCCATTGTCTCTAAAACCAGAGATCAGGTATTTCGTTTTGGACTCATTGATCTGGAGTCCAACTGAAGCTGAAAACTCTACAAGCGGATCAAGTATTTCTTTCACTCCGTTGCTATTCAGTCCAATCACGCATATGTCATCTGCATATGCAAGCACTTGATTGGACTGGCGATATAAGATGTTGCGCTGAGGTGTTTCAGTTTTACGAAAGATGTACTCCAACATGAGATTAAAGAGTATCGGGGACAGAGCATGACGAATAAATTAATTCAATTTCCTATCTATGTACGTAAATTAAAAATAAATATCATACTGATGCCTCTATTTATATAGTATAAAAAAATATTCAAGATTAATAGCCATCACTTGTAAAAAAATGATATGAGCATCTTTAGATATGCAATACAATTCTCTACATTTTTGACTTAAATCATATATAGAATTCTCATATTATAACAATCTACAATTTACGTTTCTCTGATTTTCATTTTCATAAAATCATTAAAAAGTGGAAATAGTCAATTTAAGTCGTAATCGTATTACCGAAATCTCAGCCGTGCCATATACAGATGCGTATATATTTATCTGATACCCACCCTGTTATTAATAAAGTTAATTTTATTTTTATATGAGTATATTTTCATATTCATATGTATATTTTCATGTATTCATAAAATGTATGAACAAATTCATAATAATTAAAATTTGATCATATTATTGATGAATACCTAAGGTGGTTCATTGCATATATGAATTAATTCAGAAGAATCGAACAATCTTTTCAACAATTTATAAAGGATATACCAAAATTATGATAGAATAATTTTGATAGAAAACACATGTTTTTATTAAAAAGTTTGAATTTAATGTACCTATACAATAATGTAATATATATAGAATAGGTAATGTATAGAATACCATATCGGGTAAATGGTCACCACGGCTTGGCCACATATGCACTCTTTTGTTGAAATTTTCCATGACCATTTTGCATAAATGTGGCTGAATTTTGTTAATACAGCTAGACATGATAATCCAACTTTATGAATCAAGTAAAAAATTCTCAATTTTTAATTATAAACCAGTGTTTTCTATGAAAATTACTTCTGGCGTGAACTTTGGAACACCCTTTATGAAAAAAATAATAACGGGAAAATCGAAAAAGTGAAATAAATCCCAACGCAAATCCATTAGTTAGCTGAAATTTGAGTATTGTACACACAAAAATAAAATAAGTTAATAATTATATATTGTGTAAATTTAAATAAATTAATTAATTGTGCAGAGTGCATAATAATAAAATATCAGATAAATATAAATAATAATTTAATAGTTTAATTTTACAATTTAAGTGAATTTGTGATTTAATGAAACACGTGGTTTTAAGCCTTTTCAATGCATTTAATTTTATTATAATAATCGTGCGGTGAGTTTGAAATACATTTTATTAGTTTTCGGGTTAATTTATCAAGACTAAATGCTTTCAAATTTGTGTTAAATTAATTAAACAAAAATCAACTTGTTGTACGAGTACAGTTGAAACTCGATTATTCGGGGCCCCAGAACCTCTACTTTCCGGGATTCTTAAATATTTTTCTTAATTTGGATATTTTATATGGATTTTTCAGTTTGTAATAGTATTATTTTATTGTATGCAAGTAAATATGTATGTCTTTTAATGAAGAATACCCACATCAAGATACATCTAGTAATGCATTTACATCTTATACTTTGTTTACAATACCAAATTATGCAACTTCTGTGGATGATCAAAATACTTCAGTAATACCTGATGAAACCGAATCCGAACTAGTCTTTATTAACAACTTTGAAACTAGTCCATTTACAAAGTATTCTACCAGGTAATATAGAAGTTATTAATTTTTTTTAATAATATTTAAAATTGCTTCTAACTTTTTCATTACAGAAGAGAATATTAACGTTGAGATTTTAAAAATAATAAAAGTTCATCATATTAAAGAGCTATTGGAAACTGTTAAAATGGCTGATATCATTAAGTTTGAACATTATTTATCGTGCTGAAGAAGAAGTATTGGAATCTCGCTGTATACTTGGAACGAAGCCCATCTGATGGGGTTTGATCATGCTCAACTTTCTAGGCCATCTTGAAACAATTTTTAAAGTAGTAGTCGCGGTTCACCATACTCATTTTCATCAAAGGATACCACAAATGAATTACTGAAAAGATCGGAACCGTGTGTATTGTTTACACAGATACTCAAATTGGAAACAGTTCATAGAGGTACGCTTATAATTGAAACATACTTCGCAATATACTTCGAAGAAAATAATATTCATCTAGGTACATCTAAAAGCAAGCTATAGTATTGAACAAGAAATAACGGAACGATTTCCAAGCGAAAAAGTAAGTTGTGCTTGTACTAACTTACTATTATAATATAAAAATTGCGCACCATTTTCTTTTATTTTCTATATTAGATATTGAATTGGATGCCGATGGGATGCGCGTGTGTTAAGAGTCTTGAGTACCGAAGAATTCAAAAGTATATGGAAAGCTTGTGTGGTTAAGGAGTTCATCAAACTTAAAACCAGCTTGCGACACTACAGAAAATATTGAATAAATGGCCGGAATATAAAAAACCAACCGGTTATCACTTGGTAAGTATTGTATGGGCCACAAACGAGAACTGATTTTTTTTTAAATATTTATATGTTTATTGATATACGTATATGTTAAGCTCACATAGGAGTTATGTATCGAAACTAATATCGGTGAAATAACTAACTCGTCTGCTCTTAAAGTCGGTGTTACACAATATTTTTGATAAGGTTTTCAAATAAGTGGTATATATCTGCAATGACGTAGATATATAAGGTAATCGATACGTTTTAGAGTGTTGGCATAAACTTAAAATTTAACATAATCCCAAAGAAAATTGTTAAATGAATCAAATCATACAACCGTATAGCACATTTCTATGAGAGGAAATTACACGGTCGCAACACTTTACTCGTAATGAAACTATTCTTTTATGAGCAGCATGACAATAAAAATTACATTAAATTCAACATTACTCATGTCATTACGGATATAGAAATCCATTTATGTGAAAATGCTATCTAAAAATTTCATCAAAGAGTCATCTGTAAACGAACCTAGGTGACCATTTGGTTGATATTATTTTCTCTTGTTACATTAATAAAAATATAGAATATTATTTAATATTTAATTAGAAGAACATTGTACAATTTAAAATGTATGTATTTTTAAACATAGATATTTTATAAATGCAAATATTCAATCATTTTAAATAGGCTTACAAAAGACGGAAAATAATTTTTTTGTAAATGTCGAAGTGTACAAAAATAATACTTAAACCATTAATTTATATTTTTTCTCTAAGATTGATATAGACTTTAAAACGGTTCATCCACCTTGTGCTGATATTATAGCAGATTAAGACTGATTTTAAAAAAAAATTTAAAATTGTAAAATCAGAAAACAGAATTACACCTCCTGAAATTAAACGGATTTGACGATTTCCACAAAGGTAACTTTCTTAAAACTATGTACATTTATGTCAATATAATGACTTTCGTTTTATTTAATTTTTTATTTATTGTTATTTTTGGACAGATAATGTAGCTCTACAGGTCTTCTGGTGTCTCCATGGATTCATGGTACCCACACAAAAAGTAGCTAAGAAAGACAACACGGGGAAAATACTTGTAATCAAAATTACAATTAACGATTCCCAAGAATGGATTTCATAGGAAATACACAGCAGACTCAGGATCACATACATTTTTTAAAATAAAAACAAGAACCACTTATTCTGGGAATTGGAGATCTCAAACACATTGTCAAATATTTCATTTACTTAGATGATATTAAATGACTATTTAGTAGTTTTTTAAGGGCAATAGTTATTTGTTACAAATAATGTTAATGTTTAATTTAAGATACCCCACAGAGGGTGAATTTTTTTGGAATTTCATTCAATCTTATTTTTATTAATCTTTTAGTATTTTAAAACAAAAATCATCGAAAGTGAGTTTCAGTCTCGAAGAACATAGTTTAATGTGAACATATAATATTTAGGAAATATATAAATTTAGATTTGTTATATATAGTTTTGATTTTGAGCCAGATTGTTGACGCAGTAAGGGGCCAGTAGTGGCCTTTACACACTGTATTATTATTATTATTATATATAGGTAGTTTTAAAATTTTTATTAGAAATGAAAGTAGAAAACTTTCTGACCAACTTTAATTTTAGACTGAACTAAGATTATTGAATAATTATAATTTATAATTGACAGGAATTTTTTTTGAATAAACAAATTGAAAATAACAAAAATTAAACAAGTTTTTAATTTCGTTCCGCCTCTTTCTATCTATCTCCCTCTCTTTTTCTCTCTCTCTCTCTCTCTATTATATATATATATATATATATATATAAATATATATATATATATATATATATATATATATATATATATATATATATATATACATACATATGTATATATATATATCTATATATATATATATATATATATATATATATATATATATATATATATATATATATATATATATATATATATATATATATATATATATATATATATATATATGTATATATATATATATATATATATATATATATATATATATATATATATATATATACATATATATATATATATATATATATATATAAATATATTTATATATATATATATATATATATATATATATATGTATATATATATATGTATATATCTATATATATATATATATATATATATATATATATATATATTTATATATATATATATATATATATATATATATATATATATATATATATATATATACATATATAAAATTTATGAATAATTTCATAAATAACTACAAACTGTTCATCCATACTATGATTCTCTTCAGTTCATATATGAATTAATTCATTCATATTTATAAATATTTCGTTAATCTAACGACTAATTCATCACATTTATGAACTTATTTCACAAATGTTTCGTATGGATTCAGTAACTGAACAACTCGCTATGTAAATACTATGAATTCATTCATCAAAAATCAACCAAATTTTCACTGATACTACAACATAGTTAATTAATGTTATGATCAATAATTTTTGATTTTCGAAATATTAATGCACATTGTTTCATACTATTAACGAAAGCTTGCATCGGAGGAGTTTTGATGAATTATTCATACTATTTATGGAGTTTTTCACTCTATACGTGTACCTATTTTTTCAGTGTGTTAGTAATCAAGAACATCTTATAATCTTATAAAAGCATTTATGGAATTCAATTTAACATTTTTTCCAAATTGCTTGTTCGTAAACGTATTTGTATATGTGTGATGGATGAACATACAGAATAACGCCCTGTATCACAAGAACCAAAGATGCTAGAATTAATAAAAAGCTTAGATGGGACTTTTGCAGCCAGTAGTGTTGGGTTAATATTGCTCTAATGTTGATATTTAATTTATTATGTAATTGCTAATTGTTTAGAATACAAGCAGGAGAATAAATAAAAGATTATTCAACTTAATTCGCATATTGCTTAATTTTAAGAAAGTTCCCCACCACATCTTAGCTAATTGTTGAGAAGAAATTTATTTGTGTATGGCACGACACAAAAAATATCTCATACGGCGCCCTTGTTTGTTTTATTTATATTGGAAATATCAAAACTTGATCGATTTTCCGATGACACTGATTTTAGCCAAAGTAAATCAAATTTTCAAAAATGTCTTTAATTTTTAATTGCATTTTAACAGCAATAACTATAATTTTTAAATTAGTTCTAACTAAGCCTTCAACAGAACTTGCAATCCTGCAGTTTTAATTCAATTTGCAATTTAACTCTACAGTATGAAATGCCAGGGATTCATCGAACATTCAAATCACGATATTGAATTTTTATAAAACGTTCAAAAACTCGTCAGTTCCAAATTTCGAAAAAATTTAATAATATCCAGAATTTTCAAAATTTTTGTAAATTCTAAAATTTAATTCGGTTTTGAAAAATTAAAAATTTTTTGGATTTAATTTTAAAAGTCGACAAATTTTTTAACAAATTTCACGTGAAGATAAAATTTAAAATTCGAAATGTTACATTTTAAAAATATGAATAAACGCTCATGAGAAACTCCAATCTATTCTGGAAATTTTTAAAATTTTAAAACATTTCCCAAATTTTTTCCAATATTTGAATTCCCCAAATTTAAAATTTAGAGCAAGCGAACTGCTAGTAGAGGAGTTTTGGAGTATTTTTAAAAATCGTGACAATGTTCAACTTTTATGACTAGTCCTAACATAGTGATTACATAGTTCAAAAGAAATATCGATTTTTTGAACAGCTGATAGGACCCGAGATCAGTTGAGTGGATTGTTTTCACTCAAAATTAATGAGTGATTGTATAACGAATGCAAAATTGCCTGTATGATTGAAACGTGAAGCTCTTTTGTGTTCGAAAATATCGGGTCAGCCAATCTGCGGCAAAATTTCTTGGATTTTCGTATTTAAAGCAGTTTTAAATAATTTTTTTGGGACTAGATGACGAATAGTATGCTGCTTAGAAAAGAGATAAATAATAAAACTAACATATGGACAGAGAAAACTATGTAAGTGTAGAATCTCGATGCCCAAAAAATTGCCGATATTTTTGTTCGAATTTCGAATCAGCCAGAAAAGAATGCCACTATTTAGCAATATTGTCCATTTAGATTCTAGGTTATAGGTTGGTTACTGAAACCTGTGTCTTCTTTAGAAGGAGGACTTTGAATTATGGTAAACTGTTTTTGAGCAACAGGTGGCGCATAAAACATGCTACCGACTTAACCAATGATCTTACCAGGTATCAACCGGTAGCTACTAAAACTGGACCTTCTTTTTTTAATTTAGAATACGGATGCTTCATTTAAAAAATTGTTACATCAATAAAGTATATTAAAAATATTCATTCATCCAAGATACAATACAAAAATTGAACCATGTTGAAAAAAAATTAGGATAAAAAAAATTATATTTTAATTTAATTCATTTGAAATGTCATAATAATATGAACATGTATTCGCATTTCAATTATTGTTTTTTTTTGTTAAATCCAAATTTAATTATTTATATTTTTTTGGTTTGTTAAAACTGCGATTGACGTCAGTAGTTTTTATGATATAAAATCAACGGTCCCAGCTCCCCTAGTCTCTCTTTTTATTATCCCGTCAAACTATTTTTTAGATCGTCAACTACTTACTATTTAGTCGAAAACTTGAAATCCAGATTCATTAGGAAATAAACTCCATGAAGTTCATTTTAGTAACTCTCAATACCTATATGAAGGGAGTGTCAATTAAAGTAAGTATTAATCTAATATTTCATATGAGGAGCTAAAGTACTTGACGGTTCGTAAAAAAAAACCTGGATTGAGTTTTCACGACTGATAGACAATGTGTTAAATTAGTAATAACTTTTACTATTCATATACCATCTAACCACTAACAATAATAATTAAACTTAATGGTAAATTTTATGATGTTCATAAGAAATTTTTACAGTGTAAATTCTATATATATTTATACAATTTCAACACCACTATGTACATGCATACTTGTATTTATTTATTAAATAATAATTAATGTTATGTGGTTTTGCAAAAATTGTACACTTCCCATATACATAAAAACCATACACAATAACAATAATAGTAAAAAAAAGCTATTTATTATCGATATTAATTTACGTTAATAAAAGTTTAATTAGTTTTAAATTTTAAACAATAAATTCAATTCATATAAAACAAATCGGATTATAAATAACTATAAATACAAATAATAATAATAATAATAATAATAAAGAGATCGATAATTTCGAAAAAAAAACATTTAATTTATTGTTATTATTATTGTTATTACGTATTTGTTGTTGTTTTATAATTTATTATGTGAACTAATTATACCTTCGTCATATTATATTTTATAATTATTTACGAGTAATACGAGTAATTATATAAATGTTTTTGGGTATTACAAGCATATTTATTTAGAAAGGCACTATATAGGGCTGTTGTGTAATTATTTCAAAATAGCTTGTGCTTCTCTATACATAATACTGCGATTGCATTGCATATAAAGAAATGATTTAATCGAATTTCATCAAACAACAAATGTGGAAGTAATCGTTAGCTTATTATTCGAAATGGACTATATAGGAGAAAAATCTATTGGGAGCCATTAGTCTATACGTTCAATGCTTTGAATTTAATTATTTTTGTCAATTATCATTGGTCAAATTGAAATTTGCACTCTTAAGTGTTATATGTGATCTTACGAAGTTATGAGCATCTTATTTTGAAATTACTACATTTTAAAATTTCTATAAATTTTTGTGGCTTCTATAATAATTATCGATTTAAAGGTTGTTCAACGAGGACGGTTATTTATCCTATAGCTATTTACACCCGACCATAAATATATCAACTTGAAAGAGAGGAAATGGATGAATTTTTGTTAAATTTTGAATAATTTTATTGGATATAGATAGCTAGGATAAATATCCGCCCTCGTGAATTAAGTGTGAGGACACTTTTTAGAAACCAAAAAGGCCGTTATTTCTGTAAATAAATAAAAAAAAAATTCAAATTTATAAAACAAATAATAATATTACACAAAATCACATAATTTGAGAGAGCCCTAATTTCAGTTAGGTGCATCAGGGAGTTCTGAAGAATCATATTTATCTCTAAGATATACACACATGACACCGTTTTAAAATTGTATGTAATGCTCAATGCAGCACATATATTAATTAAAACATCGTTTTCCACATTGGCACTTTTGTTAAGGCTTTCAGATACGAGTGTCCTGCAGAACAGGACAGGGAAGAAGTTTACATAAACAAGCATATCGAAAATAATCCAACCTTTATAAATCTACATAGATTTGTATAGCCACGATGAAGCGTGGTACTAAAGATTATTGAAGGTTGCAAGAAATTACGTAAATTCTCATCGAAATTTAGAAATATTGAAATTTTTGGGTTTCCAATATACATAATTTGGAGACCACCAAAATTTTGAAGGAGTTACTTAAAAGTTTGTCTGAATCAGTAATATTTCAATTTTCTTCAATTTGTACTCTTTGGGTGCCAATGCATTTCTACCCTGTAGCCTAATTCTATAACGAATAAGATAACGTGAAAACGCGAAAACGAGTACTTTACACGTTTTCATACCAAAATGGTATTCTATAACTTTACACCAAGATAAATTAAAAAATCGGTAAGATATTAAACGTCAATAAACTACACATACAATTTATCTTGTGTAGTTCGTTTTCACGGATAAAACTTTAAAATTTAAAACTAAAATTTCACGAAGAAGGCGGGCTAGTGCCGAACAAAAAAACCATGTTTGTCCTTGTTACTCTTTATATTATATTATGAAATGAAACACTAACAAAACGTCAAAGTGGTTTTAGACGCGATAAAATTATTCAGCAAGAAAAAATTTACACGCTGACTACTTTGTTTTATAGAATACCATTTAACCTAAATAAGATAGAAATTGTGTAAATTTTATTTGTGTAAACTTTTTCAATGTTTCGTTTTTTCACATTATCTTGTTTTTACAGAATTAGACCACTGGAAAATGGAAAATTTATTGAAAAGGTAAAATGAAACCAACACATTTTTTTTGTTCCGTTCTCATAGGTTGCTAACTCTTTTCAGGACTAGGCATGGAAATGACTAGGCATGGATTTATTAGATTTCCAATCGGCTTAAAAATAAATTGCTTGTGTTTATGGTTTCGTTCAGGTATAATAATACTAAAAATTTCATTAAATGTTGGTTCTTTATTTTATATCTAAATATTGCGACTCATTTTCTACCTGTTTTAAAATTTTTAGTTAAAAGATTCAAGGCTTGGTAGTTGTAGAACAAATTGGGAACAATTGTTTCAAAAGTAATACATATTTTTTGTAATTAGAGTAATTAAGTTTTTAAATGCTTTTTAAAAAGAGCAGAAAAGAGCATATTTGCAGAGAGATCAAATTGTTAGATGGATAGTTCTTCTCTAAAGGTGACGTCTGGCAACCGTAATTTTGGCCTGGTATACACAACTTTTTTACGATTGCAACAAATATTTTACCCATTTATTACTCGATAATAATCTCAGATATTCTTGGCCCAACTATTCAATTTGCTGATTTATATAGTAACAAACTACAGAAAATTAAAAAAGAGAACAAATGGCAACATTTACAAAAAACTCAAATTTAGACCTAAAATTTAATAAAAATCATCTTTTACAACATTTCTTCAACACCCTGTAGTTCAACAAATATTGAACATTTCATTTTCTCTATAACTATCCTTTAATCTTTACCACCTTATACTCATTCCAGATTTTTTTTGAAAACTTTGGACCCTCAACTTTCAGATATAAGGTGGTGGCGACATACTTTTTATGCTACATTTTCATAAAATTTAAAATGTAAAATTCAATCAATTTTTTATCTGAAACAATAGTTCAATTACTTGTGAATTAAATGACTTAATATACATACGTGCAAAATTTTCACTCGTTACAAAAGATAGTTCAAAAGTTATGAGCCTGTGACAGGCTCATTTTACATTTTATGTACGGAACCCTAAAAAGAAAGAGTAAAAAAGATCGGGGTGAAATAAGAAAACATATTCTCTTGTAAAAAAGACCTTCTGGCCACTCTACGGGTGAACCAACCTTCAAGCATTCAAGCAATTAAAATTAATAACTTCGGGTTTTTACTATATTTGGCATTATATACAGGTTTCCTTATTCCAAACATTGTAGACGACAATTGTACAATCGATCAAATCAATATCCCACACACTTGCCTAATTTTAAGGTAGTGGAGATTCCAAATTTTAGAAGGTTTACTTTTTATAAAATTCCACATTTCAATTAAAATATATAATTAAATTATCCTTAAAATTGAGGAGGAATACATACAAATATATATATTTTTTCAACTGTTTATCTAGCGATGTATGAAATGAAGCAAAAACAATTGAATGATTTAATAATAAATCAAATAATTTTGCAAAATTTGTTTTATTTCGAAACTAGTCATGGCCGTTAGTCATCCTAAATTTGAACCAACTTTTTAAATTTTGTCATACGAAATTCAACAAACTGTGGTAAAAATGCCGGTGAATTCAACAAACTGTGGTAAAATGAGGGCGAAAAGTGTTCATGAACTCAATTTTTAAAATTTTTCATGCAGGAACTAAGAACTGGTTTAAAAATTGTGTGCAACATCGCAATTCGGGATGCTATATTGATGCTATGTATGTTGAAAGTACTTACTTTTTCAGCACCCTCCCCTCCCACTACTCTAAGACAATGAGCCAAATGGAGGACACCGAGACGATTGTATACTTTGATTTTTTAATAGCTATATTTTCTACAAAAATGTGAAATTGTCTGAAGGGTCATTAAATGAAACAATGTGGTCAACTGAACAATAAAACTTTGGATAAAGCTCCCCCAGAGAGATAGAGTTAAATATTATTTTTTATAGGTTCTGGCATTGTACCAATTTAAAGATGTCACATTCAGAGTACTGGTGGTGCCTCAATGAATTATTGTTGAGTGAGAGATTAACATGACAACTGAGGCAGACCAGTAAGTGAAAGTTAAGGAGATATATTTTAGTGTACCATGCAATAGCACCTCTCTGCTTAATCAGTATCGCAATATCCTATCATATTAGAATTGCATATTTTTGCTAAATTTCAATTTTGCAATATGTTAAAATTCTTTTAACTGCGTGTATTGGAAATAGTCCAATAGCCTCTGAATAGGGAAGCTTTTCATTTCGCCTGGTTCTTAGTTATTATTAGGTTGACTATGGTGGTGGACAGGGATGGGGTTTTACGCGTCATCCATTATATTCTACTTCGACGTGTCGGCAACTCGTAGACAACGTAAATACCATAGACTATTCGTAGAAAACGTCGATAGTGTAGACGATTGACAGAGTGATTTAGTCAACTAGTTCTAAACTACAGTGGCCAGATACCTTTGTTAATTGTATTATACGGGCGGCAACAGTTTTATAATCTCTTTCAATGAGTTTTAATGAGTTTTCAAAATAGGGTAGGCTAGAATAGTTGACATTATTTCACAGCTAGGAAAAATAAAGTTAAAACTAAACCAGTCAAATTAATTTACTTGAATTTTGTCCTAAATCTGCCTTAAAAATAACAAATAACAAATTTAGGATTTTTTTTAGCATAAAATTTACAATTCCATTTATACGGTTGAATTTGGTCCTAAATCCTCAAATTTTTATATGAGTTAGTAAGAATAACATGTCTTATAAATCTAATAATTTAACCGATTATGTGACTTTTTTCTGACAAGCTATTTCTTTTGGCACTGGTCTACCAATTAAACAAATCTCGAAATTTTCTTGGGAAAACCCTGGAGAACTAACACTATAATGATGTATAAACTAAGATGTCATTCTATCCGAAAAATATTTGAATTTTGGAAACAGTAGGGGATTAGGTGGATAAGGACAACCAAGTTTGTATGATCTCATATATGTCAAATTTATGATTTTTTCGGAATTGTTGGGAAAATCGTAGGAAGCTAACACCATAATGAAGTAGATATACCAAGACGTCTTTAAATCTCAGCTATCCGAAAAACATTTTTGTTTTGGAAACAGTAGAGTATTAGTTGGTTTAGGACATCGTATATATGTCGATTAAATTATATTTCCGGATTTTCTTGGGATAATTCTAGGAAGCTATCACCATAATGCCGAATATTCCAAGATGTCAATGGCTATTGTCTGATTTGACCCCATATATTTCGATTATATGATTTTTCCAAATTGTTACACTAAACCTCCTAAGCCTCTATTTTGGTAAAAACTAAAACAATTTTCCGATAAATTTGATACAATGACAACCGTAGTATGGTGTAACTTTCATAGGATTTTCTAAACGTCCTACTCCCCCATCTTTTCCAGTACATTTTTTGTTGCTTTTATGGACAGGTTTATGATAAATTTCATATACGTTTCAAATTATTATTTGTCATGTTTAACTGACTGACTCGTCACTAACAGCTTCGCATCCTCTCACATTTAAATAACGAAATCATTTCTAGCAATAACTTTAAAGTCAGCACCCGTTATTTTATTGCATTTGGTGACCAATAAATAACTTGAAAGCATCTAAGTTAATTAATTCATAAAGTCAAGAATTCATCGCCTTTATTAAACCAATTCCGGACAATTTTAAAACAACACTTGTAATCCATTTTCAATAACCGCAGTGTATTCTGTAAAATCTAACGAATCTGTAAAATGACGTTCTGTTAATATTGTCGACGTTGATAACAAAAACTGCCAAGTAATCTACGTAATGCTATACGTGTCTACAATCGCGTAGATTACATGGGAAAATCTACCTCGCTCATCACTAGTGGTGAGCGTTTACAGTCTAACTGATTTAACCAAACCAACATCTGTTATATAATATGAGGTCTTTGAAAATGTTTCGATTCTATAAAAGCATTATACGATTTTGAGTTCTCATGGTATATAGAAACGTAATGCATTTAATTGACTTTGCATCAAGATTTTGTTTGTTTATAATCCTCCTATCAGTATACCAAACCGAACAATGTGAGGATGGCTAATATTTATGCAATAATATAGTGAGCATTAGAAAACTAAAATGACTATATGTAAATATTTTTTAAAAATTTTGTGTTTAATAATTCTGTCCATGGAAGCGCCGGGATTTTTACATTTTGGATGAATAGGCAATATTTCTAACATTAAAAATGACATTTTGATTACATCTATGTCAATAATCCGGGAAGGTTAATTTTTAAAGTTTTAAAGGACACAACACAACAGTTAAGAATATTATTGTATATGTATGAATGTATATTGTATTGTACAGTAACTTATTATCTCTTAAGGAATTACATATCGGCAGGAAAGGGAAGTAGATACATTATTCAATGATTTTTCACAAAAGAAACGAAAACCTTTGTATATTTAACAAAGTAAAATAATTACATGACAATATTTATTTATTTAATGGAAAAATTAAGAAAAATAATTTCAAGAATGTTATATGTACAAGCAAAACTATTTTGCTAAATCATTAAAAACAAATAAGAAAATTATAAATATTTTAACTAAAGACCAAACAAAAAATAAATAAATAATAAGCCAAAAACCCGAAATTGTTGTAAACCAAAATATTTTTCATCAACATCAAAAGGATGACATTAGACGAGTTTTATACATCTTATATCTATACGTGTGTATGTATAAAAAAAATTATATATTTTTTGGACCAAAATAATACTTTATTACATATTTAGAATATTAGTAATTTTATTTATTTATTTCTTTTTGTTTTTTCTTTTTGAGAGAGACAAAATATGTACGTTAAAAAATATTTATAATTAAAAAGCATTTTAATCATCCATATTTTGGGTTTAAAAAACTTCAGCAAAAATCTCAACCAGCAACAAAAAAAAAAAGGATCAAAAGAAATATTTTTAAGGAATATTTTATAACTTTTAGATTTTATTTTTATGATTATAAAACATAATATAAACAAAACAAAAAATGGAGTATGTATAATACTTAATACATAATATATAAATAATAATAACAATAATAAGAGTAAAAACTTAAACAAAAAAGTGGCGAATCCAGTGACAAATATTCAAAATATTTTTTCCACTTTGCGAGGAAACTTTATTTCAATTTTTTTTTTTGGTACTCGCGTATATTTCTTCAAAATTGGGTAGAACATTTTTTTTTTATTACATAAAAATTGATATCGTTTCGTTTCAGATAACACACATAATATATATAAAAAAAATAAAATAAAATATCTTTTCTTTATAATTTTGATTTAAGTTTACATCGTGAGCAGAATTCAAATAAGTTTTTCTTTGAAATCGCTTTTTTGTGCTGCTGCTGCTAGTTGTTGTTGCCTTCTAATTTATCAAACGAATTCTGGGTTTCTGAAATTTTCTTTTTTATTATATTTATATGTATATGTACATATGTATGTATATATGGTTGGTTTTGATAAGTCAGAATCATATTACATACTATATGTGTATATAAATTTTTTATGCATATATACCCAAATTATATTTGGTTCCATATTTCAATGCGACGACTTCATGGCAATACGTTTTCAATGAAATATATTTGGTAGGCGTGGAAAATTTTAAATTGGTTCCAGGATTTTATTTGATCAAAAAACATGGCTTTTTTATCAACAAAAAAAAATGCACGGAACGGCGAACACGTTAGCACAATCTTCGTCGAATCGTGCATGTTGTGTGTATATAGCATTTGAAATTTTAATTGAAATCAAACGAATATGTATGTATATTTTTCATTGGATGTTATATTGTGTAAAAGCCACTTTCAAATCAGATACGAGTATATACTTGAAAAAAGAAATGTGGATTAAATTTAGAAATGATACTAAAAACTCTGTATATAATTTTAATGTATTTTTCCACACACATTGATCCATTAATTAGTATACCAATCCCAATTCCGTTTACTGTAATGCACGACCAAACCATAGCATACTGCATTTCACCAGTATAAGGAGTACATTTTAAGTTCTGCAGCAAAAAAATTTAAATTCTGACTTATCGGAATATGTTACTTTGCTTTTGCAATCACTATATTACTTCAATATTTTTATTCACGACACCTCCCATTTCAGAACTCATAATTTTACGTATAATTATATGCAGACTATAGTACACAATGTATAAGCAATTTTTAGCTATTTCTTAAGTTTTGTAGCAAAACGCTTCCTCGTACAAGGACGGTTTAAACGAGATTCATATATTGCATAAAGTATTCCTTTGCTCCCAGATCCTACCTGACGTTCAAATGTGACCGTAGTAACATATTTTGTGAGAATTTCTGTTACGATTGATTTTTTGAGTTCTAAGGCTGCGGGCCAATTGTCGGGTAAAACAATTACTTAGGTAAAAGTCGATTTTTAGTATTTTTGTTTTATTGAAACAAACATTTACTTTTATGTACTCAATTTACCCTACTTTTTGATAGGGTAAATGAATTTACCGAAAATGATTGTAAAATTCGACTTTTACCCATGAATTGGTCCGCAGCCTAAGTAGTGTTTTTAAAATCGGTTTGCGGTTTTAATTTGAAATCGATGATTAATTCAGTCTCAACAGTTAAAGAAAAATTAAATTAAAAATTATTTTTTATTAAAATATGCGCGAAGAAAGCATAAATCGTCTAGGATTTAGTCACCTAGCCATGATCTAAGTTTCATGCACAAATTGCCAGATACTGAAAATACTCTTTCAGATTCTACGGAAGTAGGCGGAATAAACTTTAAGGCGTTATAGCAAAGTGTAAAATATCCCCCCCTAGTTCTATCATCCTCAAACTGAGCTAGTTCGTGCCTTAAAGTTCTTTCAATAGTTGAAGTTGTAGAAAATAGTGTCTTCTTCTCTTTCTCAGACATGGATATTTCGTTTTCAATTGCTTTTTGCATTTGATCATTGATTGATTCAGCTTCCTGTTCAACTTCTACTACTTCTTGTTCTTCAACATCTGTGTTATTAATTATGGGTTGCTGATTCTCGTCATAGATTGAACTGCTGCTAACAAAAGATTTTCAGCAAGTCCTTTTTTCAAAGGAGCAAACACATCAGTGGAATTAGAATTATTATTTACTTTACCATTATGCAAATATTGCAATAGTCCTGATAAATGATCTACCACGTCGTTTTCAAAAGAAATGTTATATATTTTAAGCTTATCGTTTATTAAACCATAGCACTTTTCGGCTGGCAAGCCATACCTATAATTCGGACGAGACCTAAATTCCAAAATTTGCCTGGATAATCTGAGTTTACATATATATTAAGGTATCTGCGGTTGCGCGTTGAAGTCCACTCATCTAAAGTGAGGCTACATTTTCCACCATTCTCCTTATAGTCTGAAATTTTTCGTTTAATTTGAATTTGTATTTTTGCTACATTACCGGAAATCATTTGGCGTATTTCGTTGCGGATTCCTTAAATTTCCTTAAATTCGTGAAGGTACAAAATATTGACAGTGGAAGTCCGTCCTTAGCTGTCAGTCATCCTTGATACGATCGCTGCCAAAGAATCATCAGTTTAATTAAGGAAAAAATCTGTGATTTGAGGAATAGTAGATGAAGGCTGTTGAGCTAGAGAAGGAAATGATGGCTCAAGCTCTCTTAAGTTTGTGTCCTTTACCGTTCTTTTTAATGCACAGATTTGGTGAGCTGATTTTAAGTGAGCATGTAATGAAGAAGTTGATCCACCATACGACTTTAAAACCTTTTTACATTTGTTGCATTGCGCTATCTGTTTAATTTTGTTGCGAGTAAAAAATGTCATATATTATCCTTTGATTTGTCAGTCATTTATGTATGCGAAGTAACGATACAATATAGAAAAAACGAAAAATCGGTTATTCTGGCTATCAAAATCGATTAATGATTTACTCAAAATATTCCGATTAATCGATCAATCGATGATTCGATAAATTAATAAAGATAATTTAATAAATTTTTTGCTATCACATTTTCCTTCTTCTATTATTTAAAACAAGTTCACTAAACTTCACTAAACAAAAGAAAGTAATCTAAAACAAAGCAACTCAATTTGGAGTTATTTATACAGATAGCATACACTTTGTATGAGCTTCTATCTGGCAAAACGTCGTATATGTAACTAATACTGTTCACCGTCAGAGTCATAGGTGTTGTTATTGTGTCATTGCATTTTGTACTTTTTCTTAATATTAAGACTGTACTATTTCAGGTGTGAAGTTAAGCTCATCTAGATAACGGGTTATTAGAGTGTCATATTGTTTATTAATTCGTTATTGTTATAAAAGTAAGGCCAAATTTGAATTTTTAGGAATAGGGACCCATGACAGTGAAAAGGGAACCAAAATAAAAAACTAAGAAATAGTAGAGAGCCGTACGAAAGCCAAATAGAATTAAAAAATTCGAAAGCCAAGGAAAATGTAGCGTTCCACTTAGGGATGGGCATTTACGCGTCTATTATATTCTAGGTCAACGTGTCGACAACCCGTAGACAACGTAGATAATGTAGACAACGTAGAAAATCCGTAGGAAACGTCGATAATGTAGGAGATTGATAAACTGATTAAGTGAACTAGTTATAAATTATCCTCGCCAGATTTATTTTAGGTTTAATGCGATTAGTGTGAGACAGTATTAGAATTTTTTTCAATTCATTTTAATCTCTTTTTAATAAAAGTTGGGTAGAAAAGTTCTAAATTAAAGTATTTTCATAATTTATCTTCAAGAAATTTAAAATTATGTACTTTGTAATCAAAATAAGTTTTGTCTTTTAATCTGTAATATATTTTTTTGATTTCAAAACTATAGGAGATATACAAATAAAACTGGGGCGGTCAAATAATTTGACTCAAATTATTATTAAGGGTTAGCTACGGAATTGCTATTTTATAAAATAGCTTCACTCCTACATTGGTTAAACCAGATAATATTAAAGGTAAGTAATATTGGTTTTAACTAAAAACAAGATTCATTGCAAAATCTTACCAACAAATTTTAAGAAATTCCTTAATAAATTTTAGATTTGGAATGAATTAGAATAAACTAATTTAAAAATCGTATTGAAAAATAGATTGGAATAATGAAATAAATAATTTTATGAACTGTAACGTTAATGACCTAAACTTAAATAAAATCGAAAACATATAAAATAATTAATTTTGCAAGATAATTCGGCAGATCTAGAAGAAAGCTTGATGTTGGCCATACTGCTGAACTTTTAAATTTGGTTCAAAACATACAAATATATTGGGAAATCAATGAGCATCCCCTAAGCAACGGCGTTAGATATCGTGTCAAGGGCAATGGACATGAGCCTATACATTTTCTCTAGAATGGTTGCCCAGAATACCTAGCACATGGAAAGTGATACCGAGGAAAAATATAGCAAATGAAAAACATTGGTTGAAATCGAAAGTGGAGGTAAAAATGCTCGCTTTTCAAAATTGAATTTATTTATACTTATTTGAATTATATATTAAATTATTATTTTGAGTGGATTTTTTTGAGTGAAATTTAAAGAAGATTTGTACTATTGAGTTGAGTTAAATTTTAAACAAACCCCGTTTAACAAACTTTTTAACCGGTAGATTTAACTAAATTTCAGTACAATTTATATATTAATTAAAACCCAAACATTGAATTGAATTGAGTAGAATTTTAATTATATATTTTGAGTGGAACTTTTTAAGTTAAAGTTAGGGTACAATTTGTACTACGAAGTTCAGTAAAATTTTAACGCGATTTATAAATTATTTGAGTGCAATTTAAATTATTAATGTTTACTCATATTTGAGTTCGCAAGACTTCGAGGTATATATATTTTGAGTGGATTTGCTTAAGTGAAATTTTAGAATAGAATCCTAGTATGAATTTGAGCCAAAATATTTATTGGTTTTTTAGATGAGTTGTCTGATAAATAAGAAAATAAAGTAAGTTTTTAACAAAATTAATTTTTTTTGAGTACACTTTAAATTTTAAATTTGGTTAAATATTAAAAATTAAGTTGTAAATAATATTTTGTGTTATTCAAGTTTGCTTATAGATTTCGAATTATAATTTAAGGTATACGTCAAGTTTAAATTTGACTTTAGAGCGAAATTCCAGTGAAAATTCTAGTATAGGCTTGAATCAAATTTTAATTATAATTTCAATAGTATTTCAACGTAGATTTGTTACGCAATCTGTTTCCCAAATCTGTGTGACCCAAATCTGCATATTCAATACAATTTCGAACAGTTATCAAGGTGGCTCACAACCATCATGGCAACCAATTAATGTATAATAATGTTTTTATCCTTCGGGAGCAGAATCTTGAGTACATTTGATGTTGAGGTAATTGGCCACAATTTTCAGTATTACCTGTAAGATTATGCAAGTTTAAAGGATTTACTGGAAATTCGATGCATTTCGATCACTTTATAATATTATCCTAGCCAGAGCTAGTGGTCAAGACCGTAAGGGGTTGATCAGTGAAATTGATTTGTCTCGAAAATCGAAAGGTATGTTACCAATGGGGTCGTGAGCAATTACAATTCCACAGAATTTGTTTATCGTTCTGCATTATTTAGTTGTTATGACACGTTGAAAAACAACAACCTTTGATTGCGTTACGTTTTGGTGTAGGCTTACAGGTGAAATTAGTTTGCCCTATTGTATTGCAGCGTCGACAACCCTTATACTGCATAGACGATATCGACGACTTCGATAATGTAGCCAATTCATAGTGTGATTTTGTGAACTAGTACTAAACTACGGTGATCAGATTTCTTTAGGATAACAATACGATACGTGACAGTTTCAAAATATCATTCAATGCGTTTGAATCTATTTTATCCTCTCAGAAATTTAAGTTAGGTTAGAAAAGTTTTAAATTATTGTATTTCGAGAATGCAATGTAATCTGAATGGCCTGTTTTATTATCTAATACATATATATACAAATAAAATTTAAACTAAAACTATCAAATTATTATTTGTCAATTTCCAACGTTGTATTTAAAATTTTGCAGGGATGTGATAAATTTAAAACATATCCTTTATTTGTTAATATACTAGTCAACTAGTTTTTATGATATAGTTTCTTCGTATAAGATTTTTTACAAATACAACTGTGAACTGGTTCATTCGAGTTCATACGCTAAAATATCGCACGTTGTTGACGTTGACTTAATTGTCGACGTTGACAAGAAACACTGACATGTAATCTACGTAATATTCTACATGTCAACAACCGCGTAGATTACATTGTGGAATCTACCTCGCCCATCCCTGGTTCCACTTAACTCCGAGATGAGAAAAGGCAGGAGCTCTTCTCACAATATTATGTATAATGTGAGTTTGAACTGGCTTCCTTGTCATTTAACTTTTGTTTGTTTGCGATAGTATTAGCCTAAAAATAATTAAAAATCGAAAAAAATTGAAACCCGTAGGTATGCAATTTTTGAATTTTAAATTATGCCACGATTTTCTATTTATTCTTATTTTAAAGATTTTTTTAATTGATTTGATTGGAACGATCTTAATAGCGAAACTTTACAGATATCAGTAATATCTATTAGGGCAGGGCGTGGAGACTTTAGAAATGTAAAATTCAGTATCCGACGTTGTATGTTGGTATCAAAGATGCACTTGCAAATCACATTATATGTGACCATTATAAACAGTAGTTAATTATATAATTGGTTTGGTTCGGTTTGAGACAACAGCGCGGATAATTAACTAAGTGGTAAAAGTTCTGTAAAATTTTCCATTATTTTATTCGTTAACATAATTTTGCCTCAGAAGTTTTGGCCAAGCTTGTCATAATACGCCACAAGTGTTAGTATATCCTTGATTCGCCAAGGCAACTGCTTGTTTCTTACGCGTTAATTTAAGCGAGCCAAACGGCCTCCCCAAGCGTAAAACCTTTCAAGTTTGGTGAAAATCAACGTTTATAGTTTAAATGGACTTAAAAAATAATAATTTCGAATTCCTGTTCAATCAAACATTTCTATTAACTAAAATCCTGACCATCAATAAAAAATGTATTTTCGTGATTATTTATAGTTTTCGCTGTTCAGATTTTTAATATCCCAAACCAATGAATATTTATTATAGGATCTCAGCGTTAGACAAATTGTATATGATATACTAATTATACGATAAAGTTATTGCACGCAGGAAGTACATATTATTTTTCAATTTTATACGAATTTTAGATCACTGAGTGTTTTAATATTGTGCATATTGCCTTTTTTTTAGTAACAACGTGTGGGGTAAAATCTAAAATTTAAATTTGCTTCATTTGATTGTACCGTCAAAGTATTTACAATACAAGCAGGAAGTATCATGGTTATTCGATTTGCTCTAAATTTTTCCTAATATGCTTTTTATACTGCAATTTCTTTTAAATTAGTTATTATAATCAATGAAGTTTGGTTATTTCGGACTTAAGTTGCAACTTAAAAAGGTGGTGGTCTTCTTAATAACAGAATTATAGTGTAGGTATTAATTTATTGTTTTCCATATGTCATGTGTAATAGTTGAATTTATTTTCCATGATTCCAAAAATATAAACATGTTGTTAATCTTTAACTTCTGTCTAGCTAGAATTATTAGAAGATTCAACCAGAAAGTATACGTTTCTCACTAGAAATTGATGATAAAAAATGTTTACGTGTAGGAAGATCGAATAACCACGCCACAAATAAAAATATTTAAAATAAAAATGTTGACGCCGGATTAGTCCCAAAGGTATTTACACGCAGGAAGTGCACATTGTGTTATATAGTTTTTGGCCAAAATAGTCAAAATATACCGTTTTAATATTGCAGTTGAATGATTTTTATTCAATTTATGTATATATGTAGTGGTTTGTTTTAGCATATTCTAATTCCTTAATCTTTGAAGAGCAACTTTAGGCATTGGTGAAACCCAATTATGTTCTATAGGATATATTATTGTTAGATAAAATGAGTAAGGTGTTTAAACTATATGAATTTACACAAATAGACTTATTCTAAAATGTATATAGTTTTTTATGATTGTTCAGATTATTGTACTTATGAAAATCGTAAGGTTGTTCATTGCATTATTCATAGTGCAGATAAACTAAGGCATATTCGGCGTGATATACTTATCCAGTGTTTGTATATATATTTTGCCTAAATTTAATTTAGAAATTACCTATATTTAGAAAGTTTCTGTCAATAACATCTTAACTAGAATGATAATTTGTTATTTCAAATCACAATTAGTTAAATTTGTGTTACGAGTATCAAGAAGGATCACAATTGCTTAAATTTGTTACAATTGGTTAGGCGTTGAAATTGAGCTTGGAGCCGAAAATTCGTTTTCTTCAATCCATCGAACAGTAGTGGAATCCACACTTTTTGTGGAAGATGATGGCAATACGAGTAGTAACGGAGGATCCTGCTAATTCAAAATTATTATGTTAATATAATAGTAAACAATACAAAGACGATCAGTGTAACTCATACAGAATTTTTGTGCATCAGAATTTTTATTTTTCGTATCATGTACGCATCTTGAATGTAACTTACATTTCAACAATATATTACTCTTACTGCAAACATGCAGTGAATATAGCCACAAACTCGTCTAACACAAAACACTTATTTCCAGAAATAAAAATATCGACTCCAACGACATGAGATGGAAGCAATATTTATGTCTATTACTATTTTTGACAACTAAATACATATACCATCAAGTACGAAGCATTACAATTTTCCCCAAAAAGCGAAATCAAATGTACACAAAATTATCTCCAATAATTTGTATTTAGAGCAAAATATTATTGTAGTTTGTAAATTAGAAATAAAACATAATTTTGCAGAATCAATTTATCGATTTATTGGCTGAACATGTTATAGAAAAAAATACAATGGAAAATCTTACAACGAAAAACAAGTACTGTATATTCCCTACAAATGTACAACTGGCAATCCGAGCTCACTTAATTCCAAAAAACTGATAGTGCCGAACAATCCTGATTATCGAGTGCTCCGGTCATGTGAACCCTAACCCATCATTCCGATTCTGTATGTTCACATTTCTTTTTTCCATCGTAAATACACAAAACAGAACACATGGTACAAACAAGGACACCTCAGACAAAGTTCGTAAAAAAGTTGGGGCAATTTTCAACATAGAATATTTCCAGATGCACAATTCGACGTGTAATAAAACCCCAAAAAAAAACAAAAATATGCTCAACTTTATTATAGACAAAAGCTAAACAAGACAGTGATATTCGAAATCTCGAAAAATCCGCTAACCAAGCGGAGCGGATATAATGCGAATTCGACTTACGTCATTTTGGCCAACAATCATAACAACATGGTTTTATCAAGCGGAAGCTCAATTTGAAGCCAATGGAATAAGAAAAGAATCATCGAAGTGTTGCCTTACTGTTTCTGCCTTAACTCCAGAAATCTTCAAATCCGTCATCGACATTATCAGCAAACCGCCTACTGATAATCAATCTGCCGAACTCAAAAGGGGCATTGATTAATCATTATCAACCACGGGCATTCGATTTCAGACAAGAAAAGGTGAGAACAATTATTGCAACGAACTATTATAGGAGACCGAAAACCGTCCGACATTCTTCGATCTATGCAACAATACTTTTGACGAAACTTTATTTAGAAATTTATGGCTTCGGCGACTTCCTCAAATGATATATTATATTTCATTGATTGCTGTGGTCAAAAAGCCTATAGAAGAATTATCGACACTGGCTAATAAACTGTTTGAAGCTTAATTGAACAACACTGTTTATAATGTTAATTCGGAAAAGACGAAAAGATATCAATCTTCAACATCTTCTGATGCAGTTTCCACTTCTTCTGATGCGGTCGAAACTCGATAAGATCGCATAAAATAAAGATAATAATTCAGGTAGGTTAGCTACGAAGCGATGGTAATAATTAACCATACCAATGAACTGTTGAATTTCTCAAATGGAAGTAGGTGCTGGGAATTTCGTTATAGCTTCGACTCTTTCGTCGATGGAAATATTCCTTGAGGAGTTATTTTGTGACTAAGGAAGTTAAGAGCTTTAACGCCAAGAACGCATTTTCAAGATTTGATGTTAATACTTTCAGTAAGCCTTTCAAAGAGTAGTTGCAAATGCGATTTGTGCTCTTCTTTTGATTTGGAAGCCACAAGAATATCGTCGATGTACGTGAAGACAAAATCCAACCCTTGGACTACCTCGTTCATGAATCTTTGAAACATCTGAGCAGCGTTGCGCAAACCAAATGGCATTCGAGTAAATTCGAATAAGCCAAAAGGAGTGATAATTGCCGTTTTTGCAATATCTTCAGCAGCAACAGGAATTAAATGGTACGCTCGGACTAAGTCAATTTTGGACAAAATATCACAGCCATTTAAATTCATAGAGAAATTTTGTATGTGTGGTATAGGATAACGGTCAGGAATGGTGACTGCGTTTAATCTGCTATAATCCCCACAAGGACTCCAATCTAATTCTTTTTTCTCAACCATATGTAAAGAACTGGACACAGGGGAGCACGATGATTAACAGATGCCTAGTTCTACAATATATTGAAACTCTATATTGTGCTGCTTTATGTCGTATTGTGTCTAGTCTACGTGGTTGAGCAAATGGAAGTTGGCCTTTAGTAACGATGTGATGCATGATATTATGTTTGACAGGTAAATGATAATTCGGTAGCTCTGTTAGTGTGGGAAATTTTCTTAGAAGAGCTACGTCATCAGAAAGTTTTGATTGACAGCTGCGTAAATTCATTTCAACTAGAATGAAGGCATGAGTTAAATTACGTCACAGTCCAATATTCAGTTTAAGAGTTTGATGCCATATGTTTTAATTGTACTGCCATTTGCAGCAGAAAGTGTAAAGTAGATATTATAGCGGATGTATTTGCACGAAAATTTTGGAATGGAATAACAGACAATTCAGCACCAGTGTTAATTAGAAAAGTTAAATTGTTGTAGGCGGCGCTTGAGTGAATGCTGAAATAGGCGGCGATTGAATGAATCCAGACTATGAGCCGCTTGCACATCAGGAAAAATTACTTGGCTTGTTCTTTTTGACCTTTTTTAATTGCGCTGCTTTCAATTTTGCAAGAGTTTAGACACTTTTGAGCGCATACCCCGAAGCGACGACGGTACCAACAACGTTTTGATTTTTCCTAGACAGAGATTTTTCCATGTCTAGTGAGATTTTGTCTGGATCTCGATTCGGAATTAGCCAACATTGATTTTATGCGATCTTATCGAGTTTCGACCGCATCAGAAGAAGTGGAAACTGCATCAGAAGATGTTGAAGATTGATATCTTTTCGTCTTTTCCGAATTAACATTATAAACAGTGTTGTTCAATTAAGCTTCAAACAGTTTATTAGCCAGTGTCGATAATTCTTCTATAGGCTTTTTGACCACAGCAATCAATGAAATATAATATATCATTTGAGGAAGTCGCCGAAGCCATAAATTTCTAAATAAAGTTTCGTCAAAAGTATTGTTGCATAGATCGAAGAATGTCGGACGGTTTTCGGTCTCCTATAATAGTTCGTTGCAATAATTGTTCTCACCTTTTCTTGTCTGAAATCGAATGCCCGTGGTTGATAATGATTAATCAATGCCCCTTTTGAGTTCGGCAGATTGATTATCAGTAGGCGGTTTGCTGATAATGTCGATGACGGATTTGAAGATTTCTGGAGTTAAGGCAGAAACAGTAAGGCAACACTTCGATGATTCTTTTCTTATTCCATTGGCTTCAAATTGAGCTTCCGCTTGATAAAACCATGTTGTTATGATTGTTGGCCAAAATGACGTAAGTCGAATTCGCATTATATCCGCTCCGCTTGGTTAGCGGATTTTTCGAGATTTCGAATATCACTGTCTTGTTTAGCTTTTGTCTATAATAAAGTTGAGCATATTTTTGTTTTTTTTTGGGGTTTTATTACACGTCGAATTGTGCATCTGGAAATATTCTATGTTGAAAATTGCCCCAACTTTTTTACGAACTTTGTCTGAGGCAAAGTTCGTAAAAAAGTTGGGGCAATTTTCAACATAGAATATTTCCAGATGCACAATTCGACGTGTAATAAAACCCCAAAAAAAAACAAAAATATGCTCAACTTTATTATAGACAAAAGCTAAACAAGACAGTGATATTCGAAATCTCGAAAAATCCGCTAACCAAGCGGAGCGGATATAATGCGAATTCGACTTACGTCATTTTGGCCAACAATCATAACAACATGGTTTTATCAAGCGGAAGCTCAATTTGAAGCCAATGGAATAAGAAAAGAATCATCGAAGTGTTGCCTTACTGTTTCTGCCTTAACTCCAGAAATCTTCAAATCCGTCATCGACATTATCAGCAAACCGCCTACTGATAATCAATCTGCCGAACTCAAAAGGGGCATTGATTAATCATTATCAACCACGGGCATTCGATTTCAGACAAGAAAAGGTGAGAACAATTATTGCAACGAACTATTATAGGAGACCGAAAACCGTCCGACATTCTTCGATCTATGCAACAATACTTTTGACGAAACTTTATTTAGAAATTTATGGCTTCGGCGACTTCCTCAAATGATATATTATATTTCATTGATTGCTGTGGTCAAAAAGCCTATAGAAGAATTATCGACACTGGCTAATAAACTGTTTGAAGCTTAATTGAACAACACTGTTTATAATGTTAATTCGGAAAAGACGAAAAGATATCAATCAGACAAAGTTCGTAAAAAAGTTGGGGCAATTTTCAACATAGAATATTTCCAGATGCACAATTCGACGTGTAATAAAACCCCAAAAAAAAAACAAAAATATGCTCAACTTTATTATAGACAAAAGCTAAACAAGACAGTGATATTCGAAATCTCGAAAAATCCGCTAACCAAGCGGAGCGGATATAATGCGAATTCGACTTACGTCATTTTGGCCAACAATCATAACAACATGGTTTTATCAAGCGGAAGCTCAATTTGAAGCCAATGGAATAAGAAAAGAATCATCGAAGTGTTGCCTTACTGTTTCTGCCTTAACTCCAGAAATCTTCAAATCCGTCATCGACATTATCAGCAAACCGCCTACTGATAATCAATCTGCCGAACTCAAAAGGGGCATTGATTAATCATTATCAACCACGGGCATTCGATTTCAGACAAGAAAAGGTGAGAACAATTATTGCAACGAACTATTATAGGAGACCGAAAACCGTCCGACATTCTTCGATCTATGCAACAATACTTTTGACGAAACTTTATTTAGAAATTTATGGCTTCGGCGACTTCCTCAAATGATATATTATATTTCATTGATTGCTGTGGTCAAAAAGCCTATAGAAGAATTATCGACACTGGCTAATAAACTGTTTGAAGCTTAATTGAACAACACTGTTTATAATGTTAATTCGGAAAAGACGAAAAGATATCAATCTTCAACATCTTCTGATGCAGTTTCCACTTCTTCTGATGCGGTCGAAACTCGATAAGATCGCATAAAATCAATGTTGGCTAATTCCGAATCGAGATCCAGACAAAATCTCACTAGACATGGAAAAATCTCTGTCTAGGAAAAATCAAAACGTTGTTGGTACCGTCGTCGCTTCGGGGTATGCGCTCAAAAGTGTCTAAACTCTTGCAAAATTGAAAGCAGCGCAATTAAAAAAGGTCAAAAAGAACAAGCCAAGTAATTTTTCCTGATGTGCAAGCGGCTCATAGTCTGGATTCATTCAATCGCCGCCTATTTCAGCATTCACTCAAGCGCCGCCTACAACAATTTAACTTTTCTAATTAACACTGGTGCTGAATTGTCTGTTATTCCATTCCAAAATTTTCGTGCAAATACATCCGCTATAATATCTACTTTACACTTTCTGCTGCAAATGGCAGTACAATTAAAACATATGGCATCAAACTCTTAAACTGAATATTGGACTGTGACGTAATTTAACTCATGCCTTCATTCTAGTTGAAATGAATTTACGCAGCTGTCAATCAAAACTTTCTGATGACGTAGCTCTTCTAAGAAAATTTCCCACACTAACAGAGCTACCGAATTATCATTTACCTGTCAAACATAATATCATGCATCACATCGTTACTAAAGGCCAACTTCCATTTGCTCAACCACGTAGACTAGACACAATACGACATAAAGCAGCACAATATAGAGTTTCAATATATTGTAGAACTAGGCATCTGTTAATCATCGTGCTCCCCTGTGTCCAGTTCTTTACATATGGTTGAGAAAAAAGAATTAGATTGGAGTCCTTGTGGGGATTATAGCAGATTAAACGCAGTCACCATTCCTGACCGTTATCCTATACCACACATACAAAATTTCTCTATGAATTTAAATGGCTGTGATATTTTGTCCAAAATTGACTTAGTCCGAGCGTACCATTTAATTCCTGTTGCTGCTGAAGATATTGCAAAAACGGCAATTATCACTCCTTTTGGCTTATTCGAATTTACTCGAATGCCATTTGGTTTGCGCAACGCTGCTCAGATGTTTCAAAGATTCATGAACGAGGTAGTCCAAGGGTTGGATTTTGTCTTCACGTACATCGACGATATTCTTGTGGCTTCCAAATCAAAAGAAGAGCACAAATCGCATTTGCAACTACTCTTTGAAAGGCTTACTGAAAGTATTAACATCAAATCTTGAAAATGCGTTCTTGGCGTTAAAGCTCTTAACTTCCTTAGTCACAAAATAACTCCTCAAGGAATATTTCCATCGACGAAAGAGTCGAAGCTATAACGAAATTCCCAGCACCTACTTCCATTTGAGAAATTCAACAGTTCATTGGTATGGTTAATTATTACCATCGCTTCGTAGCTAACCTACCTGAATTATTATCTTTATCACCAATTCATACACACCTATAGCATCGCTACTCAAGAAACCAAAAACTGAAACCAAATTTGCGCTCGCTTATGCAATACTTTTGGCTCATCCTTTAGACGACGCAGCATTCATAGTATTACTACTGACGCATCAAATAATGCGATTGGAGCTGTTTTACAGCAAATTAATAAAGGTTATAGAGAACCATTAGCATTTTTCTCCAAAAAGTTACAACCAGCCGAAATAAAATATTCCGCCTTTGATAGAGAATTACTAGCCATATACTTAGCGATTAAATATTTCGATATTTTCTAGAAGGTCAATTCACAAGTTACACCATAAACCGCTAACTATAGTGCAATCAACTCCCAAACGGAAAGAAGTCCACGATAAGTTCGAAATTTGAATTTCATTTCTCAGTTTTCGATGGACATTCAACATATTGCAGGCAAACATAACGCTGTCGCTGACAGTTTGTCACGCATAAGCGAGAACCAAACTTGCTCTGTTGAAGAAAAAAAATCAATTTCGAATTTACAGAAGCCTGATGAGGAACTACAGAATTTACTTTCTGGTTCCACTCGTCTCACAAGTTCATCTTCTAAACTTGAGCGCTTCGTATTTCCAGATATAGATATTTATTATGAAACTGGAAAAGGGATAAATCGCCCTTATCTTGAAGAACATACGCCGTACAGCCCTTGATGCGCTGCACAACATTTCACATCCTAGTGTCCGCTCAACTAGATAATTAAAAAAAAAAATTAAAATTGGGCGGATTACTCCAGCACTCAATGCCACTAATAGGCCCACGGTGCAATACCCAGACAAACACATAACCGTAATTTTTGGTCACCACCGGGAATCGAACCCGAGACCCTGGAATAACAAGAACGCTACTTACTGTGCCAATGAGGGCGACTAGAAAGTTAATAACTGATCGTTATTTTTGTGGCTCGTTTTACCAGATGGTCTGAAGCATACCTTATGAGAGATATGTGTACCGCAACTATCTTGAATTCGGACAACTCAACAACAACAACCTTATCACCCACAATCGGTACGGAATGGTGGAACGTTTTCATCGCCAACTAAAAGCATCTCTTAAAGCGAGAGGCGATAAAGTGAATTGGAGCTCGCAACTGCCAATAGTTATGCTTGGCATACGAACTACCCCAAAAAGATTATAAATGGTCACCAGCGGAGTTAGCTTACGGTCAACCACTCAAACTACCAGACAAAATATTCTTGGAAAGACCCGATCAACAAGCAGCAGACTCTGACCAAGTTATCGCAACATACGCCACAAAATAACATTTTTATTCCAAAAACGCTGGATTAATATGACTATGGTTCCATCAGAGTTGATAAAATCCGCACTGGTTTGACAGCGCCATATACGAAGGCCCATATAAAATAAATGGACGTTTCAGAAAATATTTTATAATTGACTAAAACGGAAAAAACACTTCCGTATCAAAAGATCGGCTTAAACCAGCATTTGGAGTCACGGTTACTAACATTGAACAACCAAAATCTGTTCATTTTTCTAGTTAAAAAAATTGTTTTTTTTTTTATGATTTGTTCATTATTATTATTAACTCTTGCCTATTTAACTTTTCGGATGACCTATTTTCTCGGAAGAGGGTGATGTGGAGTCCGCCTCTAAATATTTTCTACCCCTTATCGCGATGAATTTTATTCACAAAAAAAAAAATATAAATATACATTGGGCGCTTTCAGGTCTCCCAACATGTTGGCATCGAAAATTTACTGATGGAACAAATGACATACGATCTATCACATTGCCATGAAATTTTCGATAAATTCGATGCGTTCAAAACTTATCATGTTAAATTTACTCAACATGTTCCCAACTGTTGGCCGATCTGAAAGCGCCCATTGTCACAAAAATTCATCTTTCAACACAAAAATAAGCATGTCAAAAAATAAAATATTAAATCAGATCAATTCTTGACTCGGTGAGATCAATTAATCATAAAAATAATTATAAAATAAATTGTGCTTAAATTTAATAAATAACTTAATAAATTTATTGTGAATAATTTGTAAATATAAAAAATATTATAAAAGTTTAATTAACAATATATAAGTTGTGCCTATAAGTTGTGCAAATAAGTGGCCACATAGGCATAACAAAATCGCTAAACTAATGAACTTATTATCGTGCGAAAGCTGAACGGCATATACGGTATTTTTATACACGGATACAGGTTCGTCTTTTAATTTTCCATTTGTATGCACACTACATAGCTTCATGCCAGGCTTTTTGTTGATGTATTAATTGCGTCATTTGGGAGAATATTTAATTTTAATGTGGCATCCATCGATAGTACCCACAACTTTTCTAAAATCTTCTGATCGAGCATTATTGGCAAATGTAATTACCTATCTAATGCCGCCATTACAGGTGGTTTCTGAATAAATAAAATTACCGTCATCTTGAATTTTATAAAATCCAAGTGGATCAGAGAAGTCAGAAATTATCTTCTAAAAAAAACTCGAAAATATTCATATTTCAAATTCTTTCATTTCGAAATGTTAACTAAATTTTTCACCAGTTTCGAGTACTTTTATTAAAACATGAATGCTAGAATTAAACAAGCTCGAATCCGCTTTGGAATTGTTTAGGAGTCAATATACATGGACACCATAATGACATGAATTAGAAAGAAGAGCTTCGCGTTCCCATTTGACATTTAAGGTTATAGATAAATATGTTATACTACATATTTGATAACTTCCTGGAATTGGTTGGTGCGGTAAAATAATTTTCTAAAAACGTAACGTTCAAATAAAATAAGAAACAATTTTAAAACCAAAACACCATTCTAAAAATGTTACCCTAGTTGGGTGGTCACATACATATATGTATATTTCGTCCGAGTTTATTACTCCACAATCTCAATTTTAGAATCAGTACATGTTCTTGTCTGGTGATAGTTGTTGTTGTTTCTAACACGTTTTTCTATCTAAATAATTTAATATGTTCGTAATAATATAATCCAAAAGAAAAAAAATTTAAAAACCTTAACATATTACATAAATGACACTTATACTTTTGTTATGTTCTTTTTAATTTTAAAATCCATCATTTATGGTTGAGAAAGTAAGTTGAATATATGATCATATGTACATACATGTATCTAAAAAAAAAAAACCTTAGATATAATATATTTTCTGCTTTTCTTAATTTAACAGTACCAACAACAACAACAGAAATGGATAAAGATTTGTTTCTTGTCGTTTATTTGATTTTTTGTTTTCGTTATTTTTAATCCATTCTAATTAAAATAGAACCACACCAACAAAACAAATTTGTGTATACTTAAGACAAACTGAAATAGAGAAACACCGTTAAGAACCTTCTTTAAATTTAAAATATTTTAATCTAATTTGACCATCCAAAAAAAAAAACAAAAAAAAATTAAAATTAAAAATTGTATTTCAAAGTGGAAGAAATTACATTTTTTTTTTAAATATTTATTAGAGCGATCTTTAATTTGAAGCGGCTTGAGAATCACAAAAAAAAAATTTTTTTTTTCTCAATATTAAAAATTGATTTATTTATTGTGAATGTAACATTTCTAAATTTTCATGTACATCTTAATTTATTATACCATCGAAATTTCGTAATAACAAATATGTTGTCTTCCATTCAATCTAAATTGTTAAATCCTCTCTCTATAAATATATATTTAAACACCGAAATCTTGATTGGGAAAATATTTTTTTTTCAAAAACAAAAATGTAACAAGTCGAAGAAGCTTTAGCACAGTTGCAACGAATATAATGAAATTGGATATTAGTTTATATTTTACTTCAATGTTGAACTAAACATATATGTATATACATAAAAATAATCCTGTCGACGTTAAGATCGTTTTATATATTTTCTTAAATACTAAATCTTAATTTTTGTTTCTTTTCTATATAGTATGTATCATCTACACATAATATAATGCGAAGCGAACCCAAAATTAGTGTGGTGAATAAGAGTGTCTGTAAATGATCTTCGTGTATAATACCATAGATTATATCCATCCATACCATTTTAATCCTCTTGTTTTTGTATTACACATTTTGTCTATTTATAATTTCAGTTTATTATATGGATTGCATTTCCGTTTTTCATCATCATCATCATCATCTTTGGTATCATGATCGCCTTAAAATCTTGGAAATGATTTAAATTACGACATATCGTAATGATGGTGTTGTAAACCAATAAATTAATTTTAAAATATTTTACTGGGTGATTGTAAAATACTTGAGTTCAGAATTCTGGCCGGCGGTCGTTGATAATGGATTAAAAGTGATGGTTAAATATTGTTTGCAATTTGTTTTCGTTTACTTAAGGCTTATATAACAGATTCTGAACTTTTGATTAAGCTAAATTAGGTGCTACTTTAAGATATCGGTCGCCAAATGCGATATTATTGCTAAAAGATGCTATATGTTATGCTATTTAAATTTAAGAGGATGTGAAGCTGTTAATGACTAGTGATTCCGATAAGCCGTATGACAAATAATAATTTAATACGTATGTGAAGTTTGTCTTAAATCTGTCCTCTTAAGCCACAAAAACAATTTACAAAGTAATACCATAAAACTTGCACCATGGGCCTTTGTGGCATTGAGCGCGGAATCCTCGTGGTTTCCCACCAATTTTTAATAATAACACCATAATGACATACATACCATAGGCGATTAGAAGGGCAACATTTCGGAAAAGTCATTCAATCGCAAATATGATCATATCTTATTTGTTTTCTTAAACCTCCCAATATCGTGTTTTTCAATATTGAAATATTTCGGTTAGCTTAGACCCGTAGTGACATATTGGAATATTCTGCTTTATGATCTTCCTAGAATTTCCCCAAACAAATCCGGAAAAATTATTTAATCGACATACCAAACTTGGTTTTCCTAAATCCTTAATCCCCAATTGTTTCTAAAATAAAAAATTTTTCGTATTCCTTAGACCAAATGACATCTTGAAATAAACGTCAATGGTGTTAACTCCTTAATCGGTTAAATTATCAGATTTATGGGTTTATCCGAATAACATTCTCACTTGCACATGTAAATATTTTTATGATTTAGGACAAACTTTGTGATGTTTGTCCTAAAAAAAATCCTCATTTTTTAGACCCATTTTAGACAAAATTCAACTGTATTAATTTGACTGGTTTAGTTTCAATTTTATCTTTCCTAGTTGACATTAATGTCAGAATTTTAAAAGCTAAAATCTAATTTTGTGAACATTCAAATGTGATTCTAAATTTCTAGTATTTCTGGATTACGAAAATATTTTAATTAAAAGAAATCGAAAGGGATTATAAAACTGATGCCATCCGTAGCTCATTAAACCTAAACAAATCGGGAATGGCGTTTTTGAGCCCAAAAATTTTGTTGACAATGCAGTGGTTCCACCAAATATTAATGGTGAATTTTGGAACTATATGCATACTGAATATGACGGCTCTTCGATAATTCGGTTTGCGCGTCTTTGATAAATTCTAAACCCCATTGTTTTTAATACAGTCCACATTTAGAGTACTGTACCATATTTACACTAATATTTGGTGGCTCCACCACATTGCCAGCAAAATATCTGGCTCAAATACGCCATTTGTACTACGATATCTACGTTGTCTACGAGTTGTCGACACGTCGATGTAGAAAATAATAGATGACGTGTAAATGCCCATCCCAGCCTAAGATACAGAGGTTTAAAAATTTGATTCACATAGAGGTTGAATGTATGATGCGTGGTATAAAATTAGAAATAAGTTAAAGCAATTACGAACTCTTATGATATACACATATACACATCATTTTTATTTCTATTTAAAAAGTTATTTCACTTCAGGTGTAATTTTAGGATAGTGCTAGGGTGCTTTAGAAACAATACCTAAATGTACTTCGGAAACCCACTAAGAGCTGGCTGAGCGGATAGTCGCTAACCAGTAGACTATCAGTAGCCACCCGTAGGTTTTAAACCAGACCTAATTTTTAATGAAATATCGCAGTTAAAAAAATATATTTCATCAACTGAAGTAAATTTTGTCTACTTTCTGATTTCTGTCCTCTTTATCGAGTTATTGCAGTTTTAGCGAAAACATAACAAAAAAACTGAGACGCTCTTTAGGTGAACTTTTAAAAATTACGTTTTACAATAAAAAAAAAAGTCCAAATGGGAATCCACTCTTTGCGGAACCTTTCAATATTGTGTGTTACCACCTCTAGCCCTCATTACTTCATAAATACGCTTGTTAGCATATCTAAAATGTTATTTGTTTGCGGCAAAGTGATTTGTTACTATTACTCTTGACATCCCGTATATTTCTTGATTGTCTTGGCCGCTTTCTTACACGCTATCCTAACATATCCCAGACGGGTTCAAATCTGGATGTTATTCAGGATGATTTATTAAGTTAATACGATGCTGTAGAAGAAATTGGCGTGTGTTCAGAGCTGTATGCGGCCGAGCATTATCATTGGTTACAAGATTTGTTTCTTAAATTTTCGCTAAAATTGCAATAACTCCAACAGAAATTTACACAATGTTTTCTTCAAAGGTTTTAAAGTATCTCTACATTGACAGTGCAATGTATAGTAATAATAAATAAATTAATTAAAATATGTAATTTCAATTGAAGACGGGTAACGTAAGTTACGTCAGCACTCACGATCGATACAAAATAAAAGTTGCCAAAATTAACTTTCAAAAATAGATCACAAAAAATTTTGCTATAAAATGTAAAATCTGCTCTAGTCTGCCTGTAAGATTGTAAGAAAATACAATCAATATAATAATAATAAACAAAAATTTAAAAATTCTCCATACCTAATTGTAGTCGATGTTTTCAAGCACTGACATAGTAAAACAGGCGAAAAATTGTCTTGCATCTGTGATTGAAAAATTTTCGTGTGTTTGATCTGTGAGCACGTGATAAGATCGAGTAAAATTTGGTTTCATATATTTTTTTAAATTCTATTTACTAAACAACTGTAAAAAATAATTTTTACAAAAATCACTCGATACCAAATTTTGTCGACTTTTTGAAGCACTCACATTGTAAAATAAACGAAAAATTTCCTTGCATCAGTGCTAGACAACTTTTCGTGTGTTTTACAATGTGAGTGCTTGGCAAGGTCGAATAAAATTTGGTTTTAATATGTATTATTCAATTTTGCTTTAATTTATAGTTATTACGAGTATGTATTTAAAAAAAAATCGATATCAAATTGAAGTCGACCTTGCCCAGCACTCACATATGTTATGCACACAAAAAATAGACTTGCAACAGTCCTAGACAAGTTTTCATGAGTTTTGCTTTGGGAGTGCTTCTCCAGATTGACTAAAATATTATATCAAATCATTATTTTTGGGTATAAGTGTGTATATATGAATAGTGTTCTCAATAAAATGGGCCGTGAAGTTATTGTTTCTGGAGGAGGTCAAATAATGTAGTAGTGGATATAGTTCAAAGCCTTTTATGGCTATAGTTCAAAGCCTTTTTTATGTTAAAAAAACATACTTCAATTCTATTTATAAAAATTATAGGAAGATTATCAGATGAAGTTTATTTGGCTATGGCCATTGGGATGTTGATCGTCAACAACGATGGGCGAGGTATAGATTACAACGTAAAATATACGCGTTTGTCGACCCGTAAATCGTTACGTAGATTACTTGGTAAGATTTTTTGTTCAACAATTAAGACAATGTCAACAACCTGTACGATATATTTTTGTAGGCGGATGAATTTTTGTGTATAATTATTTTCATTGCTTCTCGTGAATAATAAATCGCGGTTAGTTATCATCCCCCTTCGAGTAAATGTTACGGGAGAATAATAATGGAAAACAAATATTTTTTTTCTAAACTGAACACTTTTTGGTTGTGCGATATTATTGATCGAGACTCCAAAAGTTGGTTTAAACCTTTCTATAGATTTAGATGTGTTTTCCCTATTGAAGTCCACCACAAAATATTTTCTGAATCGTCAAATTACCGTATGTGGTGAACCTTCGTAAGGCGGTGTCAGCCTATAGTATGAATTTTATCTACTCTGATAAAAACGAACTCACATTTATCCAGCGTTTTTGGAATAAATATATCGTTTTTCAGAGCATGGCGTAGCTGGAACTGGATTGCGCATAGTATTTCGTAGATGTTTAATAAACTGATCGAAGTCTGCTGGTTGTTGGTCTGGTGCTGCCATAAAAAAATTATTGGTTGTCCATAAACTAGTTCCACCGGAAAGCTTCGGGAATTCTCATAACAGCTTAGATTGGAATTGACTTATAGGTACCCAAAATCTTGTTACGAGTATATCATTTTCCACAAAAGTTTGCAATAGTTGCGGCGGTAATATGCTTCATAAGGTAACCTTCTGGCGATATAGTAAAACGTTCTACAGCAGTTAAAATGTATACATATCCATTTGATAGAGGAAGTGGTCCAACGATGTCCAAATGAACTTATTCAAAACGACCTTTGAATTTTAGATTTTTGGCATGAAAGACAGGAGTGTACTCAGATGTTCACGTCTTTATTCATGTTAGGCCAAAAGTAACGATCCGTTTTTAATTTTCTAGTTGTGAGACGATTGGAACCAGAAAGTAATTTTTGAAGTAGCTCGCCAAGCTTCTGTAATTCCAAAGTAGATTTGAGATCTAGTGTTTTTTCGATAGAGGTAATTTCTTTATCGCTTGTGCGTTAAAGGATGTCAGCGACAAAATTATCTTTACCTATAAGATATTGAATGTCCGTTGCAAACTGCGAAACAAAATCTAAATGACGATGTGGTTGTGAACTTCGTTTTGTTTTGGAGCTTATGAAGGTTAGGTGTAAATCGTAAATTCTCAACCTTCTACAAAATATGAAAAATGGTTAACCGCTAAGTATATGGCGTATGATTCTCTTTCAAATGCGGAATATTTATTTAACAACAGTTAATATTGAACATTACGTCATCTAAAAGATGACCCAAAATGCATGAGCAAGCGCACTTTTATTCTTAGCAAATGCCTCATTACACTCTTCTGACCAACCCAAATTTCTTGCATTTGTTGGCTTTCTGAGTAACAAAACTAGATGATATGCCCTGAGGTCAATTTTAAAGAATATATGTAGTACAACCGGTTAAGTTCATTGAGAAATATTGTATATGCACAGTATAGGGTAACGGTTAGGGTCGGTGACGGTGTTTAATCATCTATAATCAGCACAAGGTCTGCAATCAAGTTATTTCTTAGCTGTTCCTAACCATATATGTAAAGGACTAGACACTGGAGAACACGATGGTTGGCATTTTCCCACTTTCTCTATGTATTACAGCTCCTTTGAGGCAACATTGAATAGATTAGTATCGTACCAATTCATTGTGCCCTTATAGATTACTGTGACCTAGCTAACTCCGTAAACGATTTCTGTGCAGGTTTAGTATACAGTAATTATAGTGACGATTGTTTGATTTCATTTGGGCATTCAACACAATTTTTTAAATTAATTGTTGAAAGAATAAACCAACTGACTATAATGCAATTTAGTCGATTTCTACTAAACTTGATAGAATTGACGTCGTTGAGGAGAATCATAATTCTTTAATAAATGTTTTCAATTAAAACCGATTTTGACGACGCTTTGCAGACAATTTTTTTAAAAGAGTAGATTAAAATGTATTGAAGCCGCAATTCTATAAATCTGTTGCTCCCCCCCGTATCACATTAGGATCACCTTTGGTCACCGTAGCTTTAAATTAATTTATAAAATCACTCTAAGAATTGTCTACTAAATATTGTTTGTATTCAAACGTTTGGTAAAAAATTCAACCATATCACTTTTCACTGTATTCCTAATTCCGATGTTGCTTTAGATAAAGTTTGTTAATACCAGGGTAGGAGAATAGGCTAGAAAAATAAGCTACTTAGAAACAATCAATCCCAGTTTCACTCCAACCAAAGCAAATTCAGCGTTAGAACCATAAATGTTTGTAAATTAATTTAGAATTAATTTCATTCACAAATATAGGGTCAAATACTTTCGCCCCACCCAATATTTGCTAACTCACGATTCACTCTTAGTGAATATAGATAGCGCGGTATGTCTATTGTTTCATCAGGTATACGAGATCATTGAGCCAATTTTCAACAAATTTCACTCATCTCTGATAAATCTTATGTGTGAAATTCTGAGTGAGATTTGAAGTTTAATTTTAAAAATTCTGTTACATACTTTAGTAATTTGTATTTATTTATGTATTTGTATTTGTATCGAACCTACTTATATCTGAAAATTTCATTAAATGATGGGGATCGCTGAAACATGATGGGTCCGGAATCGAACTATATAAATGTTAGTCAGTAAAAGAATTAATTGTTTGAAAAATGGTTTTCGATGATTTATTTTGTAATATTTTGGTTCCATTGTTTCGGTAGCAAAGATTTACCAAATTTATTTATGATCAATTTATTAGATTTTTTACAAAAATTTAGATGGAACCCACTACATTTTTGACAATATGAGCTCATTCATATTTGTTAATAATTCTCGTGTCATAATTCTTAGGTTTAATAATTATTCCCCGGAGTAGGTTAAGCGGTTTTGTCACTCCAAGATTGCGATGTTGTCGAAGGTCTATCGATATTTAAATAAATGTAAGAGAAACATAAAATTAATTTGGTTTAATACAACAAATCAATTCGTCACAAAAGTTGTTTAGTATGCCTTAAATGTGCAACATAAAAGTCAACACATAGTCTATTTGTGATACTCGTAACATATATTATCGTAACATACTTGTCACACAGGATATCCTACCTAGGTAAATCGATTTTTCATCATTAAGTCGTCGACTGTTTCCGATTTAGCAAATGCCCCATACTTAAAATTCTTCTCTGCGAGTTACATAGTGTTAAAGATTTGTTGTTATATAGATCAAGAGGATCATAATTAAATGAGATCAATAATTTATTTGTCTTGTTCACATCCACACTTGATTTTTCTTAGCATATTCTCAAAACAGTTGATATGGATAGTTCGATGCCGGGATTTAATAAGAGACATGCCACTTAGGGCAGTTTGAATTTAAACAATTTGTACGACACCGAAATATTTTACACAATTATAGTTTAAATTAATCGAATATGAATTTTAATTATATCAAATTTTAATTTTAATTTAGATACCACGAGAGTATGGCCTAGATAAAATTTAATTATAGAACTCTACAGTTATTAGCATATTGTAATCGAGTATATTTATTTGTAATGGTTATTTTGTTTCGAAATTTTTAAATCTAATAACCATAAACATCTTCTAAACTATTATAAAATAATAATCAGGCCGTTAGATTTAAAACTATATAAAATTAGGCATGCGCGTACTTTAAACAGATTTCATAATATTATATGTAGACCACATTACATCTCTAATTGAATACACGCACATAAAATACACGTCTAGGGCTTAATAGAGTAATCGACTACCTAAACAATGGGTTAAACCGCTTATGCATTTCAATATATAGTGCATTGTTAAAACTGACTAAAAATACCACAAAAACATAAAAATTAATAATTTAAATGAATTATTATTATAATATTCAACTCGTGCTTGTAATATTATTGTTAAAAATCTTAAGTATATAACAAGAATATAGTTAAGTATATTTTGCTGTGTCTATATATGTGTGCAAGGTATATATAGTTGTAGTTTTCTGTACTCTATCATTATTAACATTGTTACAATATATTTTTTATTTCCCTCATTTTTTTTTACCACACCACACCATTTTTCTTAAGGTTATAGGATTTACAATAAAAAAAAATTGTTAATAAAACAAGAAAATTTCTTGTTAACAAGAAAATAAATAAATTAGAAATTACATATAATTATGATCAATTGACAATTTAAATTTTATAATATGTTTGTATAATTGTATATACATAAAAAAATTATAGTTTTTAACAATATTCATTTTAAATTTCATTATGTAAATATTATGATTTTTAATGATCGACAATTTATATACATACGAGTATATAGCTTGCCCTCGTACTTGAAAATAATGCTTTCTCGTAATATATACTTTACTTTTATTAACAATATTTACAATGTGCAAGACCACCATATATATTTTTGCATTCACAGTTAATTAAGATGATGATGATGATAAGAAGATGGATGATAATGTTTATGAATATTTGACACATAATATATTATTTAGAATATTGTTGTAGAACTAATTATGAACACACTTTTATATGAAAATGGTTTTATAACCTAAGGTGAGTGTGACGATAACGAGAATAGTGGCTTAACACTATGTGCGGCCTCGAGTCTATTCTAGCCGCTGCGATCAAACAATAATACTCTGTTGGGTAAAATTCTAAGTTATATGTTATCTTTATTCAAATATACACATTTATTCATGCACACGGTCAGCTAAATCTACATTTATATGAAATATCAGATTTGAACTCATATCTTATCATTCAAATACAAATACAAAAATTATTTATTAGCCCAGTCTAGTTTATTAATAAAAACTCAGAAAGCAAAATTTCTTTAAAGAAATTGATACTGGTTCCTGCTAATACAAAAAATGACGAGTGGCCGCATATACATACATATATGTGAATATGTGGAAGTACATCAACGATAAATAATTTCTTTCAAAATGATACATAATATGAAAAATTTGAAAGATATTTCTTTTTCGTTATGTCAGTGTTGGAACCAGGGTTGCGGAGTCAGTAAAATAATTGTTCGACTCTGACTTCGATGTACATATTAAAAACTAATTCTGGAAGTTCTTCGTTATTGCCTGCAGTATCCAATCGAAGTTATTTTCTTTTATACTTCTTAAACAAAATTTTGGTGACGGCTGGTCACTATGATTGTGAGCTTTTTCGAGATTATATAAAAAAAAACTTTTAAACGGATTGCCAAAACACAACGCGGTTTTGCCTCTATTTTGTTAATTGTCGCTTAATAATATTCTAACGTTGGATTCGACATAAATTCCCGCCAATAATATGTCGTTATCAAGCAGACATTTTTCCTAAGTGGAAAATAGACCGGGTATGTCAAGTCCACGGATTGGAATCTTTTTGTGACTAAAAATGAATGCTGTAGACTCGAGCGCAGAGATTTATTTATTTTTAATTTTTTTAGTTCGGATACAACACCAAATTTGTATGGTTGGTGTTGAGGAATATGAGACCAAGAAAGTAAAAAAATAGTTGTTGTTGTTTTTGATTTTCATCATAAATTTTGTAAGGGCATTTTTAGGATAGAAAGAAAATGCAGATAAAAGACTCCGACTCCTGACTCCACTAAAATAGTTTGACTTCGACCCCGCAACCTTGCTTGGAACATTCAATTTGTGATGAATGTCCCATCAATATTATAGGGTTTTGATTAATGAATGCATGAATGCATATTACAGTACAATATATAAGTTTGAAGGTTATCACCATACAAGTGGCATTTTCAAACTGTAATACAATCATTAATAAATAAAGAAAAAAGAATTGGTCGCTGTCCGCTTTGGCATTTCTGAAAGCGATGTTACAACCGCATAACATTCAACATCACTTGACTATCTTTCTCTTATAGTAAGGCTCACTTAATCAGATCACTTCATTATGCGAATTAGGTGTTGCACTCAAAACTGTCGCTGGCGTTAGTCGGAAACTTGTATTAGTTGTCTTTTCAAACATTTTGTATAGTAGGAAAGAAGGCTTAATATGCTTTCCTCCAATGGAGAAAATGTCTGCAATCAGAATGGCCCACCCCCAGTTTTCGCGATTTCTTTGTTATTTTGTCCCAGTTTTTATTTTATTTTGTTTTTAAAATCGTTCCACATCTAAATTGAAAAATTTATTAATATGTTTGTGGATTACTTTTTGCTATCCTGGTCCTTCTATTACTGGAGGGAGTTTAATTTATCGGCAATATTTTTTAACGCTAAATAATATTTAAAAAATTTCAATTGTTTAATATATTACAAAATGTATATTTTATAAAAATAAACTAAAAAACTTACGATTTCTCTTGGTTGGTCATATCAAGGGACAAAAAACTTTTTAAAAGGCTAATCAAATGTAAAGTCTGTCTCTTCAAAGGACTTTTCAATCCACTAAGAAAATGCAAAAATTGTACGGTACAAGTGACAAATGACATAACACTATGGGAATAGGGGTATAAGTTGTTCCAGGAATTTAAATTTGTTGAGATCGACGATGTTGATGGATGAAAAAACTAGCCCATGGGCGAAAGTAGTAGCAATTGTCGACATTATTAAACTTAGGCAGGCAATTATTAAAATTACAGTGAGCAACTCTTAAGCAACATATGAATGATTTTATTGCCCGTCAAACTCCGCCGAACTAGTTATTTGGTGATAAAATAGTGTTTTAAAGCGATAATCATTAAAGCATTTAAACCAAATTTAAATAAAATCTAAATCAATGCTTTACAAATAAATTCAATCAAATTTAATCGTTTGATTCTATTGAGAATTATAACCTATACAGGAACAGTTATGTGCGAACATTTTAGTCAATTCTAACACTACTTCCTGATTTATTTCAAACAAATAATTGTTTTTGTGTTTTCAGTTTGGTTAAACTAGATTCTAGAAGTTTCATAAAAACATTTGAGTTAAATTGTACGTGCCTTTAGAAAACTGCTGCAATGAAAACGGCACGACATGAAAAAATACTTTGTCATTAAGCATTTCACATCATTTTCTTGTTATAGTAAATAATATTTTCAAAAAGAAAATTAGAAGAAGCATATTGGTTCCATATATTTTGTAAAAATAATTTAAACAATAATTGCTATAATGCTGTTGGACGGACCAATTAATTTATTTGCAACCAGTCCACCCAACATATTAACACAGAACTTTGGTTGTGAACTTGTGATGCAGACATCTATTTTTTACAGTGTGGATTTGTTGCCGCCGCTAGGAATTACTCGTTTTTATGACATACATATAGGTAAACGCCGATTATAGATTACCATCGTTAATATTCTACTTATAGCTGCTCTTCTACATTGTAAAAAGCACAAATTATTAAAAGCCTTGATATGTATAGCTGCAAATAGAGATTCCATTCCGCATATCCGGATATCCGACTATCCGAATAATCCGTTTATTTTAAAGTAAACCGTTATCCGGATAAATTTGTTTTGAAATATTCCATCATCCGAATAACACATTTGGTGGTCAGGCTGCTGTGTATGCAGGGGGATAAACTCAAGACTCGCTTCATGTGCCGTAATTGCGTACAACTTCAGCAAGTGCTCACACTGCCTCTTCGTGGCGGCCGCTAGGAACTACTTTGTTACAGGAGTAGGCTAAAGAAAGTGTGAGGGCTGGGGTCCTCCTATAGGGGGATAGCGATGGGTTAACAGCCTAACCTGTCAAATTGTATTGTCACGAAACCTCAACATGAGCCTCGGATATTTTTGGATTCACAACAACGATCTCGGACACGATATAATGATAACGATTTTAAATTTGGAACATGGAACATAGTTAGCTTAAATCGACCGGGGAGCCTAGATCAACTCTCTGATCAAGCATCTAAATATAAGCTCAACCGCATACCGCTGCAGGAAACAAGACTAATCTGTTCAAGACTCTGCAGCAGCAATAACATCAGTAAACATGAATTCGGGGTTGGTTTCTTGATTAGCAACCGATGCCGTTAGTTTGTGACTGATTTCATCCCTGTCAACAATCGGATTTGTACACTCAGGTTTCATGGGCGTCACTTTAACATGTGATTTGTGCACGTTCATGCTCCTACTGAGGAGAAGCCGGAACAAATCAAAGAATCTTTCTACGACGAAATTGAAATCGTCTTGTTTTGGGTGACTTGAATGCTTAAATTGGCAGCGCGGGTATCATTTATAGTAGCACCATCGGCGCAACATGGTGGTCACCAGCACATGCTTCCCACATACACGCATCCATAAAGCCACATGGAAATCTAACGACGGGATTATACCGTATAATCATCGTTTTCGGCGTATCACTCGTTGGAACACAGCGTCATTGAACAACGAAGTAACCAGGACCGCCTTGGAGACTAGGTTATCGGAAACCTTGGAGGATAAACCACTTCCTGACGCCATTCAAGAACAGTGGGACGGACATCATTAAAACGGCGGTAACCGTTGCCTCAACGTCCATCATACGCCGAACTCCCTCCAGACCTAAACGCACGTCAACGAAATCTATCTGAAAGAACCAGACAATCTCACAACGCCTACATGACTGCAGCCTGAGAGAGCCTGAGAGATATATATCGCGGAAATGTGATATCGCAGATGAAAAATTAGAAAAGACCAGGTGAAGATGGTATCTGCAACAAAATGCTCAAATATGGCGGCGATTATTTGTTTTATCAATAATTTGGTGTACAGAAGGCATCCCAGAAGAGTGGAAGACAGCACTTATCTGTCCGCTTCATAAAAAGGAAGACCGGTTAAACTGCAACAACTACCACGGTATATAGCTTTGCTGAATACAGTCTACAAGGTTTTGTCCCAGTAATTGCGGCAAAATTATCAACATACATACAAATCCTATGAAAAGGACATCCCTGAGCACAGTCTATTCGTAGACTTCCAGCAGGCGTACGACAGCATTAAGGGAAATACGTTATGGAACGTCTTATGGAATTGGTTTCTTTGTGTCAGGTTTTAATAGATGGCTTAATATGTAAGATGCAAATAGTAAGTAAAATTTCGGATGCCTCCGAGGTAACATCTGGATTGCGGCAAGGAGACCCAATAGCTCAGATTCTCTTCAATTTATCATTAGAATATGTCATACGCTGATGATATTTGCATACTGGGTCGCAACATCATCTCCCTGAAAGAAGTCCTCCTTCCGTTGGAAATGACAGCCCAACAAATTGGCCTTCAGGTAAATGAAGCGAAGACCAAATACATGGTGATCGTCAGAAGGCACAGCCACGTGGAGATATTAATTCTGGGGACGCACAGTATGAAAAAGTTGAAGAGTTGAAATATCTAGGATCCTTGATCAGTAAGCAAAACTCCATTTCTGTCGACTTCGCATCGAGGATTGCAGCATTACCGAGCATTTAACACCAACATTATTAAGATCTTCAAGTCTCCCCACATATCGGGCATGCTTACATGGCTCGGACACGTTTAATCAACATTTAGAACAGTTTCATTATAAATTAACGTATTTCTAATAATGGTGATTACAATTACCTGTGTCATATGTATATATAAAAAATATAAAGATATATTTAATTCAAGATGCATTGCGAAAAAAATTAGGACGTTTTTTTTATATCATAATAGATAATAACGTATAAACATACCTTTATGGATTATCGGGTTGGATTAATTAATTTGTTATTACTTTATTTTTCCTAAGACATTTAAATCTTAAACGAATTTTTAAGCAGTTCTGTATAACGGTTTTTAATTCAGCTTGGATGAAATCTGACGGTATCAAATAGAATATGAAATATTAAGAACCTGAATATTAGAGAGTTTTATTAGCACGTTTTAGGGAACTGGAATTAATTAGTATTAGCTCATCTAGGAATTTCTAGAAATAAATACAGGTGTTGTGGGTGACGTACGATTTCAACATATTTAAATAATCACCCTGTATTCACTAATTTTCCTTTATACGTATATATATACATATTCTAATTATTTTATAGCAGACAGAATAACCCGCAAGACATCTACATATACTCGTATACTTAATGTTAATAGATAGATATTAAGAGAAATAAAATAGAAAATTTTATTGTCACAAAATAATTTCAATTATCATCTTAATAAATCTTTATTAGAACGTAATGGTGTTGATGATTATTTTTAAGATAAACAAAAATATACATCTTTACTATAGTAAGTATATATATGATACGGTATACGAAGATGAAATTATATGCATCCCATTTATCTAATCCAGGTTGATTTAGATTTATTTTATATTTATTTAGAAAACAACAACGAACAAGAGCAACGCAACAACAAACAACTATTTTTAGGAATATGTGTATATACGCTTAATGTATTGATCTCTCAACTCTAAAGTTAAGTTTTTTGTTTTTTTTCTAAGGAGGATGGCAACATAAAATAAAAATATATCAAACAGATATATTAAATGTACGAGTATATGTGTACAAGAAGTCACCACCATTGGGATTGTGGGACATGAAATAAATTTATCATTTTGGATAGATTTAAATTTGTTATATTTCGAGATTCAAGTGACTGTTGATAGTTTTTTTTTTTTTTTTTTTATATTCTCTCGTCATTTTGATATAGACGAAAAACTTGATCCTAATCTATTTGGGTATATAACAATAATGTGTGTAACATGATATTATATTTTGATAGGATTAAAGATATAATTTTAACTTTAGATTTTGTGTCCCTTCTATGTATGCACGAACCTCACAAAACTGTCAAATAAATTTTAATTTGTCCCATTGATTCACATCATTTACGTTTTCTAATACGAGAAGCTTTCTTTATATATTTTATATTGTGCGGCTTTAGGCATTTAATGTATGGATTTTATCGTTCTGTAAATTAATGAATGAAGTTTAATGTTTTTTTTTCCTGGGTTACTGCTTGTCGAATTTCAAGGCGAAGTTTTATCTTGATTTTAAAAATCAATCAAATTTTAAATTTGTATTTATCGATCTGCATATACCGCGGGTATGACATAATTTATATACATTAAACCATAAATACAATTTTGTTCAACCACCGTTTAAATAAAAAAAACTATCCCATTTCCTACAAATACATATACATATATAAGGTATACATAATTTCAAGCCCATTTTGAATCATCACAGCGTGCTTGTAATATATAAAATCACCTAAGCCGAGACATACGATTAAGTATACATATATGGATTGTGTATTATACTTTAAGTTAGATCAAAATAACCGCAACCATCCACGGGATCAGAAGCTTTATATAGACAAGGCCTATATGAAGAAGAAACAATAATGAAAATTCAATTAAGCACATGCTGGTTAAATTATTCCCAAATCATTACACTCAAGTCGCACCGACGAAATAAATTCTTTGTCAAATATATTAAATAAATTTAATTATTTCTTATATGCAATGTACTTGTATGTAAATACATAATTAAATACGCCCACTTTATGTTTTACATATATATATATATATATATATATATATATATATATATATATATATATATACTGTGTTGTAATTTAAATCAAACGTCTTTTCGTATTAATTCTTATCGAGCGCGCGATTTTTATTTGATTCTAATTATGACTTATTAGTAATAAAAATTAACGATCAATAAAACAGGATAAGCGACAACTAACCACAAAATAAGCAATGATTTTATCGTAATTTTATTGATGTCAATTTTATACATAAATGAAACGAACAGAATTTCTCGGACACGTTTTTGTTTTAACCATTATTTCATGTACATATACATAAATGATGCTAGTTAGTTAGTTAGAAATGCTTCAATTAGTTCTATAGCCTTAAGTTATTTGGTTATGATTTAAAAAAAAATATGATGGGTGAACATGTTTTAAAAAACATAATATTTGTAATGTTGCTGTGTAAAGTAAACGATATATATATATACAATTTTAACAATATGACATATACACATTTTTAAGAATAAATGAAAAATTATTCCTTATAGTAAAGCGAGTTCACCTGTTGCCCTCAAGGGTATTTCAATATGATATATTTTGTATATATGGTTTTGTTTGGCTCATCTCGGATTTAAAATAAAATTTGTTAGATTAATCTTATATATATATAACTGTACATATATATTATAATATAATATATATGTACATATGTATAGGACATAAGTATGTGGACATTATTAACACATTAATAAACATCATGCGAGTTGAATTATGGACGAAATTGATTGCATCATTGTACGTTTCTTGCAGTACTAGATGGTTTTTTCTGAAAGCTACAGTTAAAATAAGTTCTATTTTACTAGAGAACAAGTTCGTGTTAATCCGAATTTAAAATTTTTTTTGTACCGGGTGTTTCTTTTAAACTGAGACGATCAAATATCTCGAAAAATAGCCACTCTACGGAAAAAATGTCCACAATCAAAATTTAATCATACCGCGGGGGAAGTACATTAGTGCAAAAAAAATAGTCTCCCACCCCCGCTTTGTAGGTGGGGTGGGGGTAACTTTAAAACTAAGATAGGAGGTCATTTTTTTTATTGCAGATACGGATTCTACGACTAAAAGTACGTATGATTTGAATGCAATATTTTGTTCGGTTCATGATAGATGGCGTTGTAATCGACGAAATTCAATTTTTTCAATTTTTCTTTCATAGAACACACGCATTCGATTCTGCAATTCGTTTGAAATAAAAACATCAAGTTTTCATTGGAAATACTCGAAATTCGTCATCAAAACAATTTATTCAGTTTTGTAAATCACATTTAACGTTTGTGTTATTTCTTATCTACATGTTTTTCGTAATTGCAAAATAAACGACAAATCACTTTAGAATGGAGCGTTTAACTGTGCCAGAGAAAATTGAAATGGTTCTGGTGTATGGAGAAGCTGGCAGAAGTCTTGAAAATGCTGTTGCTATTTACGCTCAACGTTTTCCGGATAGGATTCGTTCACGTGCTTCATTTGGCCGTACTATCAAACAATTTATTACTGATGGAAATGTTCAACCGAAAAAGAGGACCCGTAGAGCAACAGTCCCTGGAGAAAATAATGAAATTGCTGTATTGGCAGCAGTGGCTCATAATCATCATATTAATACACGAGAAATAGTTCGCGATTCCGGATTGCCCCTCACCAGTGTTTGGAGAATTTTAAAACGGCACAAGTATCATCCATATCATGTGTCTTTACACCAAGATCTTCACGGCGTTGATTTCCAAAATCGGGTAACTTTTTGTCAATGGGCACGTGAACAAATACAACAAAACCCCAATTTTTTGCGTTGCGTAATGTTCTCCGACGAATCGTCTTTTACAAACCATGGAACGGTTAATCGACACAACATGCATTTTTGGAGTGTTACAAATCCGCACTGGCTTCGTCAAGTTGAACATCAGCGTCCTTGGACTGTCAACGTGTGGTGTCCAATAATTGGCAACAAACTCATAGGCCCCCACATTATTGAAGGCAACTTGAATGGTCAAATGTACCGAAACATTTTGGAAAATGAACTGCCAATATTACTTGAAAATGATTGAACATGATTGAGCGAATCAGAAATGCGTGTGCTGAAATTCAAGCAGACACACTTCTCAGTTGTGTACAATCATTTGAAATGCGGATTAATAAGTGCATTGAAGTCGCAGGCCATCATTTTGAACACTTATTTTAGATTTACAAAACTGAATAAATTGTTTTGATGACGAATTTCGAGTATTTCCAATGAAAACGTGATGTTTTTTTATTTCAAACGTATTGCAGAATCGAATGCGTGTGTTCTAAGAAGGAGAAATTGAAAAAATTGAATTTCGTCGATTACAACGCCGTCTATCATGAACCGAACAAAATATTTCATTCAAATCATACGGACTTTTAGTCGTAGAATCCGTATCTGCAATAAAAAATATGGCTTCCTATCTTAGTTTAAAAGTTACCCCCGCCCCACCTACAAAGCGGGGGTGGGGGACTATTTTTTTTGCACTAATGTATTTCCCCCGCGGTATGATTAAATTTTGATTATGGACATTTTTTCCGTAGAGTGGCTATTTTTCGAGATATTTGATCGTCTCAGTTTAAAAGAAACACCCGGTATAAGGCTGATACACTTGAAGTTAATCCTAAATCTGCCCTAAAAAAAAAACTAGGATTTTTTTTAGGACAAACTTCACAATTCTATATAGACGCGTAAAGTTTGTCCTAAGATTGTACTAAAACACAACAAAAACCCATGAAAGATAAACTCGTTGGTTTTCCTAAACCCCCTAATCCCCTACTATATAAATATTTTTCGGATAGCTTAGACCTTAGGACATCTTGGTATATGCGTCATTATGATGTCCGCTACCTTGAATTTTCCAAAGAAAAATCAAATAATCATGTTTTCGTCGTATCAAATTTGATTGTCCTCATGATAAAATTCATTATATCGAGGCATTCTGTGTTGCACACTAACACATATAAGAGGAAATTGTTTTTGGTGTTTTTAGGACAGATTTAGGATAAATTTCTAATACGTAAAAGGCTGCCAAAATCAGCCAAGCCCGATAATTTTAATTTTGTCTGAAAAGTGAATTAAACAATCATTTCTCTTGGGAAATCCAAGCCAACATCCGATTTTCTCTTATGTTCGTTTGAGCCGCCTTACTTCGTTTGTAATATTCAGTAGTTGTATACGGCCTCAACGTTGGTGTGGATGAGAAGCCTATTTTCATGTTTGATGGCACATTCGCGGATGACGTCATCAATCAATTGTATTTGTAAATCATTGTGTATTTCCCTGTTAGTCACAACACAAATCGGTAAGCGTTGGTGACCATTCGAAGAAATTTATTTTGGCTACGTTGGATAATGTCTCTATATTGGATTTTTGTCTGGTAAATTAGTATTAAGCAATACAGGTTCATTTTGGAATGATGCCCAATTAACCAGTAAATTTGACGTTGTATTAATCGTATCTGTTCAGATTTTTGTCTCATGTGATGTTTCCAGTTTAGCCTTGAGTCTAGATGCGGACCAAGGTATTCGGTCGATTCAGCCTGCGGCACTTGCATCCCGTTGAGGTATATATTTGCTGGTTGATATTTTTTGCATAAATCGTTGCGTAAATAGAGTAACCACGTCAGGAGTAACCACTTGATCTGGTGGTTACTCCTGAATCCAAATTGAAATCAGGAACGTTTACCATTGGCTTGAGACGTTTTAGAAATAGGTTTCCAAACAGCTTTGATAAGGTTGGAAGCAGTGAGATTGGTCTGTATAATCAGCATAATTATTTGGGCCGTTTTGAAGCATTTGGGTACATACTTCAATCTCATACAGGAATTATATAAGTATATGTGAACATGATGATTGCTTTGATCAAAAACGAATAAATTAGAATTGATTACGAAAATCGTTGTCGATTGGTACGTTACTTGCAATCGAATTGATCAGAAACGGAGAAATTCGAATTGATTACGTTAATAGTCGTCGATGGGTAAGTTACTTTCAGTTGAATTGATCAACACCGGATAAATTCCAATTGATTGCGATAATCGCTGTCGATTGGTAAGTCACTTACAATCGAATTGATCAAAACCGTCGTCGATGGGTAAGTTACTTTCAGTTGAAATGATCAAAAACGGATAAATTTGGTACGATAATCGTTCTCGATTGGTAAGTTATTTTCAGTTGAATTGATCCCCAATATCTAAGTTTAGTCTCGATTGTTAAGTTACTTTCAATTGAATTGATCAAAAATGGATAAAGTCGAATTGAATACGATAATCGTTGTCGATAGTTAAGTTACTTTCAATTGAATTGATCAAAAACGGATAAATTAGAATTGGTCACGGTATTCGTGTTCGATGGATAAGCTAGTTTCAGTTGAATTATCAAAAACGGATAAATTCGAATTGTTCATGATAATCGTGGTCGATTTGTAAGTTACTTTCAATCGAATTGATCAAAAACGGATAAATTCGAATTGATTACGATAATCGTTGTCGATTGATCAAACCCGGATAAATTCGAATTGATTACGATATAATTGTTGTCGATTGATAAGTTACTTTCAATCGAATAGATCAAAATCGGAAAAATTCGAATTGAATACGATAATTATTGGCGATTGAATTGACCATATATTTCGTTTGTCAAAAAGAATTGTACATATATTTCGTTTGTTTTTGGTGATTACACTGCTAAAAAAATATGTATACTCGCATAAATATGTTATTAACATATTTTGTGTTAAAAACGTTTCTCCGGTAAATGTTTATGGAATTTGAAGTTTGAATCATGGGCTCCAATAAAGTAATAATTAGAACTATATAATAATATTGCCTAAAATTTTACAAATTGAATATTTTCCATAATTGCAAAATTTTAAAACTTTTACTTTTTGTAACCAATGTTAATTCATATTTACACGACAGAAAGCCATGTCTTATACGAATTTAGTGAGTAATGTATATACCACGTATAAATTTGTTATATTTGTATACTCGTTCGAAAAAATGTCAACCACTTGAGCTGTATACAGCAGTTTTATATTGTTCATTTTAATAACTTTGCCAATATAAAAATACTCCAAATTGTATTAGTTTCACTTTACACACATCAAATCAAAGGAACAGATGAATTTGATTATCCGAAAACAAAACTTTTGTTTTTTCAATATACGCACACAATCACTATAGCTACCCCGACCTTACCACACCATCCCTACTCGATCGAAATGTATTCTATTACACAGAGAAAAAAAAACAAAAACTCTGATTAAATTTAACAAAAATCAAGTCATCTTTTCAATCAAAATTATTAGGAAAACAAAAGTGAAAATGTGTAGTACTTACTTATACGTATAGTATAGAGACGCCGAAAAAGAGCGGAAAATGTGCTAGAATTTCAAATGTCTTTTGTTTCTTTTTTGTTCAGTGTTATTATTTTTAAATCAACGTCAATCACCAACCTCGTCTATTTTATGTTTTGTAATTTGAAAATTTGATTTTTCATTTTCTCGTCGTATTCATATTGTTTGCACTGCGTGTTACCCTTATTGTCAATCACATCACACACAAAAAAAAAATCAAAAAAACAAAACATTGTACTTTTACAATAAATAATTTTTCGAAATGGTTTGATTTTGAATTTGGTGTGTGTGTGTGTGTTCAATTATTTGACAATTTACACAATGGTAAAATGTATTTTTAATAGCATATCTGTTTTGGGCTGTGTAAAATTGACACATCGGATTGCTGTTGTGAGCGCGGAGGTGGTGCGAATATTTCATTTTTATATTTTTAATTTGTGCAAAATTGTGACTTTAGTATACGGCTTATTTACATATACACGTTATGCGATTGCAAAAGAATTCACGTACACAAATTGCACTAAATTCCCACAGATTGTGTACATGAATTAAAATTACAAAATAATGTATACCCAAAAACAATTTCTATGTATGTATGAATGTATGAATGAATTTTCGTCTAACTATGCAGTCAGTCCACGTTTGAAACGCGCATAAATAGACGATATTTTCTATTTTTGTAGCATTTTGGATGTTCATTCATCATTTCATGAAGCTCGATTTGTAAATATGTATATGTTTGTACATATTGGGAGTCATACCACTTTGTCTAATGCAAAATATCGATCAAACATTGTATTGTATTATCAGTATAGCTACTCGAAAAGACGACCTAAGGTGAATATAAATAAGGAAAAGTTTTAAAATATTTGCTTATAAAATATTTTTATTTATTTTATTAGAATTCATTAATTTTGTTTTTGTTTCAACAGATGTCTCAAATATGATTAATATTCATAGCATGATAAGAAATAAATAAAAAAAAAAGATTGGCAAGTGAAAATATTTGAATAATATTAAAAAATTCTATGGTTAGATTAAAATAATTTCCAATTGTCGCCTGAACTTACCAAAATTGATTTTGTTGGCTCATTTAAACTTTAAATTAATTTATTAAGGTTTTGGTAACTGGTGAGCGCTTTATCGCGTCCCTTGAACAATTGGAAGGAACACCACATAATCGAATGTTGATTTACATTTTGCAAAGTACAATTATTATTTCATCAATGCAATTATTATTTCATCCTGATACACCAGATACATGCTGAATCTTATACCGATTCGTTCATGGTACAAGTTGAATCGCCGACAGCCTAATTCCAGATGAATTTGAAAAGGAATCGGAGTAAGTATAATGTTTTAAAAAATCTTTTTTTCATTCATAGCTACATATGTACTTCTCGGAAATAATTAATTGGTGTAACATTAATGCTACATTTACCTTTTAAGCTGATTGTGGGTTTATTTAGCTGTGATTTAAAAAAGACCGTCAATCAAAAAAGTATTGGCACACTAAGTTTTCTTGAGCATATAACCTAGTTTCGAATACATTTTATAAAAATGTATATACATAAAATGTGCATACCCTTTTCGCATATGTGTGTGCAACCTTTCTTTGTCATATTTAATTGTATATTTCGTAATAGGGGACTTCCCCGAATAAAAAGAATTGTATGGAAGATTTTAGTTGTGATAAAAAATTTGTTTGTATACACTTTTTGTGGCCTGTGCTTGCTTTTTAAGAAAAATTAAATTTAATAATAATTAATGAAATTTTTTTTGTTTGTTTTAAATTTTAAAATTAAAATGGCTAAAAGAACTGAAATATGTTTAGAAACGCGAACACTTATTATTAAATTATACTAAATCATATCGTGAGATTCAATCCATAATAAGAAGAAGCTATTCCAGTGTAAGAAATATAATTATAAAGTTTGGAAATACAGCTACATTGCACAAAGAAAGGTCGACCAAAAATATTTTCGCCCAAGGAACAGTAGATTATCGTGAATAACATAAAAAAGAACCTAAGCATTCAGCACCTTAAATCTGCCAACAAATGCTTCAATAAAAAAAAAATCAGATCCTCAAACCGTTAGGAATGTGCTCTATCAAGCTGGTTATCATGGATAGTCTGCGAGAAAAAAAACACTTATTTCAAAAATAAATAGTTTGAAGCGAAAACAATTTGCTGAGAGACATGTAAATGAGTCTGACGAGCTTTGGAAAAAAGTTGTATTTAGCGATGAAAGCAAATATAATATTTTTGGCTCAGATGGGCATTCCCAAGTGTGGAGAAAAAAAAATACAGAGTTTAATAAGGAAAATATTATTCCTACCGGCAAAATATTATTCCTACCGGCAAAATATTATTCCTACCACCACCAGGTAACGTGATGGTGTGGAAGTGTGTAAGTGCCTCCGAAGTTGGTAATTTAATTTTAAAGTGTTAAAAAGATGGGGTTAGACGAGAAAAGTTTTATGTTCCAACAAGACAATGACCAATACTTTTTTGATTAAATTATATTTAAAATATTAAAATATTTATTTTATTTAAAATAAAATTATCACAAGCTCAAAAATCCGGTGACGATGGAGTCCATCTATCATGTTCGATACGCCGGTCTGGTGTATTGGGGAGTCACCAAACAATATTGGTCAGTACACTTTTTTTGTGGTAACAAAAAAACATCAATCTATTTCTAAAAGTTAAAACAAGACTGGTTGTTCTTTGGTTAACGTTATGTTTGTTACTGTATTTTAAAAACAAAAGAAAACGTGACGTCGATAAATTTAAATCGAGAACTAGATGAGAAATTTTGAATTTCATTGAAAATGTAACATTACCACAAGAGTTAAACTTAAAAATCCACAGGGCATACAGGCATCAAAATAAGTCTGCGTATGATGTGTGCGATTGACGAAAAATTAAGAAAAGTCAAGATAGTTAAATATAATTCGTAATTGATTATTTCTTAATGTGTTTCTCAGTATTTCAAAGTTTTTGGCGGTGTCTGTACCTAACAAATATAAAAAAAATTTATATTAAATTACATAACATGTTACGTCGATAACGTGAGTTTCCTTATGCGATTCGTGAATTAATTATTAAATTGTGGAACGAAACAAATCTTTAGGACAAATTGCCGAAATAATCAAAAACACAATGAACTGTTCAAAGGGTGATTCAAAATTATAATGAGGCTGCGGTTATTTTATATCTTAATCTAGATCTGGACGAACATGTAAGTTGACTGTTCGCGAGAAACGTAAAATGATGAAAATTGTTCCAGCATTCAAATGCCACTTACGGGCCTACGGTGCAATACCCGGTCAAACACATTAAAAACACCCAACCGTGATTTTTGGTCACCACCGGGAATCGAACCCGAGACCCTCGAATAATAAAGCAAGCACGCTACTTACTGTGCTAACGAGGGCGGTTAGTTGACTGACTTACTTAGATGTTGTCCATTTTAGATTTAGATATAAAATATCCTATGCCATTATAATTTTGAATCACAAAACCAAAATCTACTGTTTTGAAACAGTAGATTTTGGTTTTAATTATTTCGGAAATTGAGACTGATTCATTTATAGGTACTCATATTGTAGTAGTTTCTTTATTTTGTTAATGCATCTTAAATAAATTAGGCTGTAATGATGTCCTTAGTTAATAATTTTGCTCTTTTCTTAAATTAAAAATTTTTGATCACTCGATAAGTGTCGTACGATGTACAAAAAAATAAACAAAAGTGCATCAAACAGTAGTAGAATTTTTTAATTCCTCTACGTGCTCTCCCAACTATTTCGCAAATTGCTTTCGGCGTCTACCTTCTTAAATCCGGCTACAGTTTAATTTTAATTTATCATCGAACTTAATGGTGATATATTCCGATTTTTCTGTACTCAATATCTTTAATTTTGTTTGTTCACGTGATTCGCGCGGTAAAGATAGGTGCCTCATTACTAAAAAATATATTCTTAAAAATGTACTCTTTGTTTAGGTGTTTCAAAACGTTTTTAATAAAAGCGCAAACCTATAAACTTAGCTCTTTCTTAAGGCCTAGAACTTTATGTGTTTTAAGAGAAACTTAAATGAAAACACTGGAAAGTTTTTGAATAGATTTGCTTAGATTATATTCAAAAGCAGAAATTATTCGCTTTTGAATTTGAGGATTGATTGAATTCAAGTTTGTTCTGAATCTACAGGTACATAATTTGATTTTGAACCTAACAAATGGAATAATTGAATTTGAGTCATATTTCAACTGGGCTGTGCAGGACCGGATTATTTCTTAAAGCCATTGAGTTTGGGACCCCGCATTTTTACCTAAAATGTTTTAGACGCCGAACATCTTTAGCCGGCTTTCATTACCCTGCCACGCTAATACGTCTTTAAGTCGACATTGTTTAATAAAAATGTGTTGACCATTAAAAGGATATGGTAATAAACACCAAAGTGCTTGAGCGTCATATAAAATTATTCTATAAGTCCCAGTACTAGCAATTTTGGTGCCAAATGGTGTCATATTATGTGTATTTCCAAAATATTGATCATTTTTATCAGTCATCTGTCCTTTAATTTATTTTAGTTAAAATAAATATTTTCCAGTACTATATAATCCATGGATTGAAGACTCTGTTAAAGTTACCCAATAGTTTCCAGCCGAAAAAAATCGATAATGAAGATACATTTTTGTTTTGAATTGAACTTTAGAGTTGAAAGAGAAAATGTACCTCTTTCTATCATACTACTGAAATTACCGATAATTTCCAGCCGAAATATGTCGATAAAGAAGATCTATAATTGTTGATTAAACGAGATATGATTTATTTCTATACATTTGTGAAACATTTTTTATTAATTCCGGAAGGAAAATATTCCAGGGATCCTGAGAAATTTAGATTTTCCAAAACCATTTGAAAATAATTGAAAATTTATAAACAAATCAGACTCTAGAGTGTTATGTCTGAAGACGGGTTGATTTGAAGTGTTTTTCCATTAGCTATGACTAGAAAATTACTTTACTCCAAGTGTAATGTGGGGATCCAGGGAAATTTAGATTTTCCAAAATCACTAGTAAATAATTGAAAATTTACATAAATTCAGCTTCTAGAGTGTTATGTCTTGAGACAGCTTGATTTTAAGTTTTTCTCCAATAGCTATGACTAAAAAATTTTTTTCGTCCAAGATGAAACTTGGTGGGGATCTGATTTTTTATAAATTTTCAATTATTTATATATGATTTTGTAAAATCTAAATTTCCCAGGATTAATTGTATCAAAATTAAATTTATCGTATTATTTTTATCTAAGAATTCAAAAATCTTCTTTATCGGCATATATTAGCTGGAAACTATATCGGCTGGAAATCATCGGCTGAGAAGTTTAGGCTATATATCGGCTATATAATTTTTTTATCGGCTGTCATATTAATATTATAATCTGCATTACCATATGTTATAACTTTCTGGTGGAAAATATCGGCTAACTTTAACAGTATGGATTGAAGCGCATTCTATGCCAAGATTTCGATACCGAAATTTCCGGTATTTCCAAAACCAAAATTGAAAAACCAAAAACGAATGTTTTCTGTTTAAATAGGGCGAATAAAATGGTAGAGTACTCGGATTATTTTTTTACATTCATAACAGTGTATTAATCACATTAATTTTATTCAAGATTTTTCCATTTTTATAAAATTGAAATTCATTTCGAACTGGAATCTACGCCACGCACGGCACTCGATTCACTTTATTCAAATTTCCTTAAATATTACTTGATGCCACCGAAACAGAACTGGCGGTTTTAAAAAGGGTCGTTTTCTACTAGCTTACATAGAGCGACATTCTCAAGTAACCCAGAAGGATTTAATTGTGTTGGAAACTTTATTATTATATGAGACAGCAAAGTTTTATTTAGTAAGTCTGGCGTTGAACAAATTCCTCATTTTATTGAACATATATTTTGATTATCTTTCCAATTTTATTCGATTTTAATTATCACAACTCAAATTTAAGTGAATGATGAGATTACAATCTGTTTAATGTAGCCTTATAAGGTAATCACACATCAGTAAAATTATATTTAATTAAATTTAAAGTAAGTCACAATAGACTGAAAGATAAGAATGCTGAACTGTATATAAATATAGGCATCATGGTCAAATAAATGTTGGGACGTGTTGAATCATAGTAATCACCACCTATCTTCATAATATGCGATCTAAAACAGAATTTACCTAAAAATGAATCGTCTTGACGAAACCAATTTTTTTACTCCATAAGTGGTCACATAAAACATAAACGAACGTGCTTAAGATGTTAATTTATGATAATCTTTAAGATATATACACAAAAGCCGGGCTACTGAATAAAATAAAATTGAAGTTAGCGCGATATAATCAGTAAAAGTCGCATCATACGTATGTAAGTAATAACCATAAATAAATAGTATATCTTTAATTTTTGATCAAAAATCATCAGCTAGACAACGTCCTTACTTGGAATCGCGCTCTTTTATGTAATTTTCGATTTGGAAATCTAGAGTGAACGTATTATTATTTCTTATTGCATATATAGTTGTGTGAAATACCAAAAGATTAATTCCACTTTCATGTACATATTATGTATACTCTTGTTAGCAATAATAAACCATTTATGATTTTGTTAAGAAGATGCGCTTCAATTTAAATTTCCATGCCCTTCTTCTCAAAAACAAAAAAAATTCCCTGCAACAAGCCCAAACAATAAATCATTGGATAGTTTGTAATCAAACTATTTTTTTTTCTCTTGTTGCTATATATATATTCATTTCAGTGCTCCTCTTCTTCTGCGCTTTACGTCTTCGACTTGTTCTTCTTCATCGTATTTTTCACTTTAGTTCCAAGGTCAATATACTGAATCTTTTGTACAAGTTTTTTTTTCTTTAAATATAAATTTCTTGTTAAAGTAAGAAGTAGAGAAAAAAACATATGATGAGTCTTGAATAAGAAACGAAAAAAAAAATTCTTAACAAGAAGTCGTGATGATGAGGAATATATCAGTGGATCTTATTTTTTTTGTTTCTTAATTTCATGAAACTCGTATATATAAAATATATTTCTTACGTTTTTGTTATTGTTGTTGTATTTCAATTTTAAATATAATCCATGAAGAGGACATTTCAATGAAGAATTAATAACAACATCGATGAAAATAACAAACTATTTCTCGCTTTTTGTAAGAAATGACAACACGACATCAATAATATATATATCTATAGTGTATAATATATGTATGTTGTATATATAACACAAATGTAATGCGGTTGTGATTTTTATAGATCTTGAAATGGTAGTCTTATTCTTAATGAGTTTTATCTATGAAAACATATTCCGTTTCTGTATATTATATCTCTCATATATATATTATGTCTTTCGTATTATTTTATTTTTTTTTTTTGTAAACTTGACTAGTCCAAATTTAATTTATGATGCGCGATGATGATATGTTGATGCGTGATGCGACGACAACATATAACGAAAACGATCTGTTATGGTAATGAAAATCTACTTATCCGTATAATAATATACATACGAGTATATAGATTCGTCGTGCTCTATAAAGTCACAATTTGATTTATATTCAGTTGACAAATAATTTTACACTATCTGCCAGTAATCATGAAAGGAAATAGCAAGTAACTGCTTACAAAACTAAAAAATAAAATACTCGAGCAAAACTGTTTTATTGAAGATAAAGTAATTTATATTTTTATTTTTTTATTTGGTTTTTAATTATACAATTAATTGGACATTTAAGAATAATTTATTTGTGTAAATAGTGTTTACACTGAGGTTTACATAAAAATGGATGTCGCAGCCTAACTTTAAATGACTTTAAATTCGTTATAGTTATGTAATTTATTCTGGAGGCTGTAACTTACTCGTACTGCCAAAAATGATAACTTTCAATTTCCTTAACTTTCTCTCTGTCAAATGGATTCCACTCGATTTGAAAACACATTTCTCGTTGTATAAATCGTTTCAAGGGATTACCTCAAATCAAGTATTTTTCTTTATGTCAGCAATAGTACAGGAATAAAATAGAACAGGAAGCGGATTTTTGTCCAAGATGGAGCTGCGGGATGATCCCAAATACTAATGTATTCTGCATATACAATCAGTTTGTATTTCTAGTTTATGATATATAAATGGTTTTCCAATAAGAGGTTTCATTTTGATATTTAAAAAACGAGTATTTTTATTTTATTTTTTAGAAGAAGGTATGCCATTAACATGAATGAATGAATCAATGATGAAAACGATATTGGCCAAATGGCCGCCACTGCTACGCTTGCAGCACCATATCCTTTTCATGAAATTGTCCATGACCAATTCGGACATTTGCGGCGGTATGTCCGCGATAACTTCACGAATTCCATCTTCAAAGTCTTGAATCAATTGTGGAACATTGGCATAGACCTTACATTTCACGTGGCCTCATTCCAAAATAACATGGTCAGGCAACTTTTCGGCCATAAAAAATTATTAATCATAGCTCGGTAGTGCAATCCATTCACCGTAATAGTTTCACCAGCCTCATTTTTGAAAAATAATGTCCAATCACACCGCCAGCCCAAAAACCAGCCCGCACCCAAACAGTGACACGTTGAGGCTTTTCTACAATCATTCTTAAATTTTCTGACCCCCAAATGCGACAATTCTGCTTATTAACGTAGCCTCCGAGGTGAAAATAGGCCTCATAACTTAAGATGATTTTTCGATGAAAACCCGGATCATTTTGATACATTTGAAGGACCCAATCAGAGAAGATACGACGTTTATGGTAATCGACCGGCTTGAGTTCTTGTGTCAACTGAACTTTAAAAGCCTTAAGACCGCATTCTTTATGCAAAATACGGAGTAATGTCGTTTGTGGAATGTCTAATTCCAAATAGGGCATCCAATATCGATAGTATCGATTATCAGACTTTCATGGTATCGAAAAGTATCGGAATTGGTTTGGCTCACTATCGATATTTCGATATTGAAAATATTTTTTTTTGTTTATTATCTCTTTACTGTCTATTCGTATCTCGATTTAAAAATATTACCACTTTATATTATGGAACTTTAAAAAAAATGTTCGTGAGTACCAGCATGTTTCATTGTCTGTGACGCACTTGTCTTGAAGGGTTCTGAGTATTCGCGTAATTTATGCAACTGTCATAAATTTGGTTGAGAAAATTTTTTAAAGGTGATTTAAGCTAAATTTCTCGAAAAATTAAAGGTTTTTTCGTGACGTACGTTTAGCATAAGCGGTAACGGTAACTGGTAAGTTAAGTATCAAAATTCAACTGTTATTTCCTTCAAACCAATGAATTTCATCATAATTTACAGAGAAATTTCATTGTGATTGTTGTAATTAATTACAGTTTTATATTTTTATTTTATCATTCTTATGGTCAAATAGTCTATGGGCTTATGGTCAACCCATGTCACAATTTCAAGATTTCAAAGGAGGCGCTGCCACAGGCGAAAATCATGTGTGGTTTTATTTTTTGCGGGACAAAGAAAACCAACAAGTTAAGTGCAAAAAATGTGGAAAGGTACTGAAATCAACTGGTGGCAGTACCAGTGGTCTCCATACGCATCTGAAAACGAGCCACAACATTGTTTTGTTGAATAGAAAATTGGCTACAGACTCTGAAGCATCGACCTCAGCGGTTGTACAGCCACTCAGGAAAACGAAAACAGCAATCACCGACAATTTTAAAAATCAACGAGATAACACTTTACCTGCAGTTTTGTCCAGACTCGTTGCGTTGGACGGACTGCCCTTCAGCGTGTTCATTACTTTTGCGGAATTGAGAATGTGTCTCGAGGCTCGCGGGTGGAAGTTCCAAAATCAACAACCATAATACGAAATATGGTGGTGGATTATGCAAACGCCCTTTAAAAGATGGTGAAGTGTGAGCTGTCCCTTCTCCGGTGTCAAGGAATTCGATTCAGTCTAACGTTTGACGAATGCTCTTTGATTAGAAATCGTCAATACTTAAATGTGGAAGTGTTCACAGATTTAAATGTGGAAGTGCTTAGACAGATTTTTGGAATCTTGGACTGGTCAGAGTTATGGGGTCGTGCCCTGCAGAGAAGTGCATTGAGCTGGAGGAACAAGTGCTGCAGAATTTTGATCTAAATTACCACCGGGACATTGTGTGCATCACAACCGATGGTGCGTCGGTTATGCGGAAACTGGGACGACTGAGCACATGCGATCAACAACTTTGCATTGTTCACGGCAGTCACTTAGCTATTATAATTGACGTCTTGTACAAACAGCTGAAAAAAAAAACGCCGTTGACAACGCAGAGGGCGGAAGTGACGTTGACACCACTGCCGACACTGATCCCATTGGTCCTGGGTACGAAAACACGATGGAACAGTCTACATGCAATGCTTGAACGCTTCTTGAAGTTAAAAAATTGCATCAGAAAATCACCGATTGATATTCGCACAAAAATTGAGATTGAGATTGAGATCAGTGATTTGTAGTTTGACACCATTTCATCGGTTACTGCGTCTCTGGAACCGGTGAAACTGGCCGTAGATGCTTTGTTTCGAAATGATGCAACTCTTTTGTCAGCCGACACGGCCATAGTGTTCATGATTAACAACTTGGGAACATCAGGTTTGGCTGTCCTTTTGAAAGCATCTTTGGTGACGCGTGTCAACGAACGACGGACAATGTTATCTGATTTATTGCATTACCTCCACAAAGGTCATCGGCGATATGAAAATGTGGACAATGCTCTAGATTTTCGGCAACACAGCAAACCAGCGATTGCCAATGCTGTGATTGAGCTGTATGGGCGACTTAACAAAGCTGCAGGAGAGCCAGAGTTAGTAACCGATACATCATCTGACAGTAATTTAGTAGATGATTCAGCCAGCTTGTCGTTGAAGGAGCAACTTGACATGGCCTTTTGCAATGATATGAAAAATCAGCCCAAGTCAAAAACGGGTAATGGTTTGAAGAATGCATTGAAAGCTGTTCGTAGGGAAATGGCCACTTTCGAAGAGGATGGGACGCGGGGATCGTATCTTCGTGAGGCCTATACGAATATTTGAAAACTGTAAAACCATCCAGTGTCGAATCTGAAAGGGCATTTTCCGCCAGTGGTAATTTTGTCACAAAACTGCATTCATCTTTAGAAGATAAAACTTTAAATGCCCTATGTTTTCTACGGGTACACTTCTAGAAAGAGCATCAAAAGAAAATAATTAAACAACTAAATAAATGTCCTTAATTTTAACTTTTTCCGTTAACTTACATTTTTATTTTTTATTTTTGTTTAATTCATATCTGAGTATTTTTTTCAGAAAAAAATTGATTCTAAAATTTTTTAATTGAAGACGTTCAATATCGGAATCTCGGAGTAGAAAAATTTCAATATCGAAATATCGGAATTAAAAAATCTGTCCGATATTGGATGCCCTAATTCCAAACATCGACCAGGAATCGGCAAATATGGGTTATCTTCAACACTACGGGGTACAGCAGCAATATTCTCAGTTGATCTTGAGCGACGCACACGGTTTCGTTCCTTCACATCACTAACTTGTCCCAAAGGCTCAAATTTTTCCACCAGTTTCACTACTGCCGGCCGAGAAGGTGCTTCACGCCGACGAAAAAGTGCCTAAGTTGTGCGAACTGTGACGGCAAAATTTCAATGCGTTGTTGAAGCGTGTGTCGTACCATTTTTAGTAATGGCTTAGTATTTACTTGTGAAATGTCAAAACACGACACCTTCAAAATTGGCAGTGCCCAAATAACTGGCTATTCAAATGAAACTTCTTATTGGAAAACCTTTGAGTATTGTAGTTGAGTTATGTTTTACTATAATCATTTGCGAAAATGATGATCCAAAATGCGACCAGAATTCGCGATTTTCAAATAATGAAAGTCTATGTCCCACACAATGTTTCACAACACAATTTCCATGGTTGGTTTACTAATAAATTGTCAAAATTTTAATACAATATTTTGCTCAACCCTTTAAAGTTTTCAAACCAAAAAAAAAATAATTATGTCAAAGTTTTTGGCATTTTAACGAATGATAATAAATTATTTTCATTTGTGTGATATTTTTTTTTCAGATAAATTGAATTATTTGCCAAATTAATAAAACTTATAAACTATTATATTGGGTGGATAAAAATGAGCTTTCAAGCACAACAAAACGGAAAGTGTTTATTTTACATTGTATTGTTAATTTGCAATTTGCATATATATGTTTGTAATGCCTATTTTTTTTTTTTACGGAAAAATGTTGAAACTCCAGAATGCGCGCTCCAAATTATTAAATAAATGATCAAATTAACTAAAATGGCTTTGAATTAATGCAGATCTCCTTGAATTATTTGAAGTGGTCTGTGATATTAATGGAATATCAATCAGATCCTGGCCATCTTGCCTCAACATCGCAAATATTTAGTTTTGAGTCACTTACACATTTTATAGAAACGACGTTTATAGAAAAATATTCTTTTCTATTTCGATATGCCTCGCCAATGTTGCCCCCAGGAGATTAAATTTTGATATTCGTACAAACTTGAAACAGAAATATTGATTTGGACAAAATAAAATTATTTAAATTTAAATTACCTATTGCCCCATTAACACCAGGAAAACCGGTCAGTTGGTAAAAATTTAATTTCGCATGCTTTAATTTCTCCGCTGGTGTTGGCATTTTGATGATAGTATTCAACCGACATAGTAGGGCTATTTTTTCCATAACAGGTGGAATTTTGCGGCAATTTGTCGTCTTAAGACAATTGAATAAGTCGCCAAATGCCATTTGGAAGCAACCCGTAGCTAAAAATCTCAAAATTATTGTAAGTTTAAAACTATATTATAGATGAGGTACAATAATACAAACCGCAGTGCGATACCTAATTGGTTTACCGTCGATATTGATTTCGATCTATCTGCCATAGTCGCTAGATATGGATCAAGCGTTTCAGACAACTAAATACTATTTAGACTACTATTTTCGACAGCTGTCGTTTTCCTATAGTACGCAAAGGAAGATAAAGGTAAAGAAAAGTGAATTTATAATATTGTTTTCCTTTTTCTTCCTTTGCCTATATACTATAGCAAAACGACCGTCGTCGAAAATCGTAGTCGAAACTCATAGTAAGGCTCCAGATTGCATTGCCAGAAATGGTTTAAAGCAATTTTATATGGAAAAGTTAACCGTTGGTTAGCTTAACAGCCGGTTAACCAATGTTTTCGTAAAACCGGGCATTAAAGGCACAAACTCTAACCAGTTTTTCAACATTTTATACCAGATAGACGTTAGTAAATGTTACGGTTGCTGAAACCATTTGAAAATCGGCATCGAAAGTGCATAAATCTACACCCACAAATATCTGGTAATGCTACATTTACAAATATCATTTTGGACTAACCAAATACTCGGGCAAAACATTTACTATACGATAAAAGTCGATTTTGAATATTTTGGTTTTATCGAAATATGTGTTTTTGTTTATTTTATTCGATTTACCCTCCTTTTTCATACGGTAAATAAATGAATTTACCTCAAATTAAATTAAATTGTTAAAACTTTTTTATTGGTTAGTTCTCATAAAGTATTGACATTTTACCTAGACCAACAATATTTTTTTTCACTTAAACGGCCAGTCTTTGTTAAATAGGATTTTTTTATTGGTTGCTCCTACATTCTGTTATTGGTATTGCTCCTTTGGCTACAAATTCCATTCGAAGAACCCTATGTGGATTTCGCTATAACGTGCATACCAAGGAGCATTTACATTATTCCTCAGCGCCGTGTTTTGGAATTGTTGAATGCCATACTTCCATATATGGGTTTCTCTATATAGCTTATATAGAATCAGTTTTATTACTAATTGACAAATCGGAGCTTCTTTCCAAGAGGCAATCCAATTTTCTATGTTTACATGTGCCTTCCATTTAGATGATCTAGGTTCATTCCTAGATATTTTGTTGAGTTAGCATGTGGTAATGTTGAGTGGTAAATTTACTTTTCTATTAGTGTATATTTAACACTATAAGAATAAAAAATGGTCACGCAGTGGAAGAACATATCTTGACATATTAACCAGAAAATAATATCTAACGTATTCAGATGAGGTGAATAGTGAAATCGGATGGTTAGTCCAAAAACATAAACGAGCCAAAAAAGCGAGAAATTAACAAGTAGCCTTTAACCTCTCTCGAGCAAATCGAGGAAACACAGAATAAACAAAATTCTCATAAAACTCGACAACAAGTTGATTGAAGTGAAAACGGGCAGCTACCACCAAAACCACCACCAGAAATTGTATGCAAAATTCAAAACTACCATGAGATAAGAGTTATAAAGAATTTAAATCAGATAGAATATCAAACAATGATGCTCAGTAGCAGAGACCTTCTTCGAGAAGAATCTCGAAATGCAATGTTGTCGTACTCGTGTGGCAGAAAGAAAATATTTATCTGGCTATCTTTCAGTAGCTAAAATATGTAGAATGTTCATTTTCTACGATGGCAAGTTAAACAGAGCTATTTCCTAAACTTATTCAACATCATTTAACATTGGGTTTAAGGCGCTACCTGCTGATGTGTGTGGAACTTGTCAGGCATTTAAAGAACAAATTTAGTTAGAAAAGGACGCATACAAAAACATTGACTTCATCGCGTGGAATCATTCTCGAGAGAACAGATCGAATGACAAGGTAACTTTCTCTTTTGATTGCTAAAAGTCTATTATTATTGCAGACAATTATATTTGGTCAAGTATCGTTCAAGACAGAAAATATTCGTCCAAATGAATCGAATAAAATTTCTTCAGTTGTGTATCACCGAAAACTGAAATTATTTAGCTTAATTTGATTTGAAATATTTATCATTTTTATCTTTTAATTATTTTCAATTAACAAACACTAGTATTCTTAAGATATGTATATCAAAATGGACTTTGTCGTGGGCAGTTTAGAACAAAATGTAACTTATCCATTCAGTTATAGCAGAAATAGTCTTATTAATTTTTTAATTCATTTTACAGTTCAAATTAATAATTTAATATGTGTCAGGTTTTAATTATTCGTATTTCATTAATTAATTGCGTTGATACCGGTGCAAATTTTAATTTATAATTTGTTATTTGATAGTTTTAATTAATAAAATAACGAAAGAGCTAAATATTTTTGTACCATTTACATCTGAATTGTTGGGAGTTTTAATTTGTCAAAACATTGATATTTAAAACTTAATAATATTTTTTAACTTTTGATGATGTGGAAGAGAATACAATTATTAACTGAATTTTTGGGAACTAACTGTTTCTTTCCAAAAAAAAACCTAAAACACGTCCGGCATCCAACCTGATCAACCTGACGGTCGCACAGCTGCTAATTTTATTTTCATTTAAAAATTCAGTTATAGTTACGGAAGCATATAATATGAGTAGGTTACTAGTTTTAATGTGTCACTCTTTAAAAAATAAAACTGAATTTGAATATACTTTTTAAGCAGCTAGTGGATTTATACAAATATGCTTCTAAAAATTAATTAATTATGAATACAAATACTAAAAAGTGTAAACAAACCTTCACTTGAAACGTATAACGTGGTTTTATTGGTACCAACACAGCAAAAATAAATTTTTTGATTTTTAGCTAAATTCAGAACATAATTTTTTTAATTTTTCTAAATCTTAATTTTCATCTAAAATATTCCAAGTATTTTAGTAGTTTAATTCCAAAATAAATGGAAACGGAAATTCCATAACAAATTGATTTGTAAATTCTAAATTCTAACTATCGGCTTCGAATGACTAAGCGATATTCAAAATTTTAGTTTCACAATACTGAAATCTGGAATTTAATAATTCTGCTATTTTAGATTTCAAATTTTTAATTTCAAACACCTGGGAATTACTAATTCTTAAACCACTAAAACCTAATTTTCACGAATCGAGACCGGGTAATCTGAGATTCCTATATTTCAAATATCTATATTTTAGATTCATATTTTTAAATTTCCAATTCTTGAATTTACGTATATACAAATAAATCGATAATCTAGAATAGCTTTTAGAAATACGAAAGATCTATATTGCAATTTCAACTAAATTTAATTAAGAAATTTCGTTTCTAAATTATTGAATCTGCAAAAATTATTCCATCAACATTTAGTAATTTGAAGTCTATATTTTCTTAAAACCAAACCTTTTTAATTTTCAGAAATGGTAATTTAAAATATTGAAGCTAGAATTTTTACCAATAATTTTTTTTTAATTCTAATTAAAATTAGGTGGGCAACTTTTAAAAATTGAAATATTAAAAAAGAAATTCAAATTTGATAAGGTTTAGAAATTTTCCAAAACTGCAGCATTTGCAGAAATTGATTGGAATTTGAAATTTGTTCTGTGTATGTATGAAAAAATACTCCTAATATTTTAGCGTATGGTCAGAATTTTACAACCTCATAAATCGTATCCCATACCAAACAACAAATTTGGTTAAACATTAAATTCTGTGAAGATGATGCTAGAGGTTTTACCAAATCAACTGGCCATATAGTTGATGTGATATAACAGACCTCTACCCGGTTATGAAAAACTACTGTGGAGCTGATCCTAGAGATTTTTCCAATTTGCCTCTACAGAATTTTGTATTTAACAAAATTATCTTGTTTGGAAGGATACTACGATCAAGACCTTGATAAGCAGCAAAATATGGGGAGTATTTTTTTGGTGTGATATAGGTATATTCTATTTTATCATTTGTATGACCAATTGGCAAAATCTACAGGATCAGTTTCATTGAATTTTATCTATAACAAAATTAATTGATTTAAAAAATACAATGATGAGTAGCCAAGTTTTGAAACCCTTGAAGTTATAACAGGATTTCATCCCAGTATTTTTTTAAAATTCCTCTGACAACACAAGCGTAAATAATCCACCCAAGACTTTTCGTCAGCAAAGTAATATACAGTTGTTGCCAAAATACTCATCCAGACTTTTTTATAGTATGAAACATTTATATAATGGAAAATAAATTCTTTCGGGCAAGTCGTTAAATTGACGGTTATTTTCTCTTTGCGATTAAGTTAAGGACTTTGTTGGCAACCATTACACCATCTTTGATAATTTGTGACCGTTTTTGTGACTTTTCAAAGTAAACTGAAATCGAAAGTAAAATCGTATGACCAAGCTTTTATAGGGTCCGCCGTTTTCTCATTCGATTGAGGTTGAGCACAACAAGGTTTCAAACTCAATCAATATGGGAGAAAATCCGACTCAAAAGAAAAAAAGCTTGGTCATACGATTTTTTCCGATTTTAGTTTACTTTGAAAAGTTGGCCTTTAAAAGCTCCATTTATTTATATTTCAAAAGTCTGGGATAAATATTTTGGTACCAATTGTATATTTTTCTAGTTCACGAAAAACTCTGTGATAGTATAAATGTAAAAAATTCTAGAATGAACCAACTGTATAAATTATATACGTGTTTTTAAAAAATCTGGGATGGATTATTCATGCTTGTGTTATCAGAGGTATTTAAAAAAAATCGTGGGATGCAATCCTAAGATAACTTCACGGGGGTCTAATTGGCAATATCTCTAAGATCAGTTCCACATTTTATGTTTATCCAAATTTATTGTTTGATTTATGAACCAAGTTGTTATATCTGAGGATCCGTTAAACTATAGAGTGTACCTTTTCATGATGACTAAGATCAATTCCACATCAACTATATATATGGCCTATTGGCAAAATCTGTAGGAGGTTTCTATGTTTTACCAAATTATTCGGTTATGTTGGGGGAAAGTTGTAAAACACTGACAATCCGCTAAAATATAGGGGGTATTTCATCATGATGAGGAAGATTCATTCTATCATATCAACTTTATGAGCAGTTGATAAAATCTGTAGGATCAGCTCCACAATTCATTTTATTGGCTTTTATACAATGCTGATATGATTTCATATTTTATTTTAGCGGAAAGGTAACTTCAAAGATATTTGTTAAGCGTCAAAAGCCAGCTGCAATTCTAGTGTTAACTTATTATGTTTATTCAAGTTTCTATACTTATTATGAGCTTTAATCTCGATTTCAAATAAAATATTTATGAAATTGTTCAAAATTACTCGACATTAAATGGTGTCGACTAAGAACAATTCTTGGTCCTCTGAGAAGGACGTTATTATGGTTTATAGTTTCTGGATTTAGTTTGTGAATTTTAGTTTAGTTCCATCCCATTTCACTCTACTAATCATAATATTGAATTATCGTTCAACTATAGATTCGATTTTAATGATTTAAATTTCAGAATGATTGAATTTTTGAATTTTTTTTCATATGAAAAATGCAGTTCAGAATGAACCAGTTTACCAAAACTAAATTTAATCGATTCGAATTGAACAAATAAATCGCACACAATATGGTTAAATCATGAGTCTTGAAACAAAACCACGACAAAACTGTTAAAAAAGGCACCGCATCCATAAATAGTTTAGATGGAAAACACAAAACTACACACAACTTAGAAGATTAAAAATATATTATGTCCATTCATAGAATCAAAGAGTTATATTATTTCTATAATATGTATGTACGTACATAAATACAAAGAAAACGAAAACATATATCGTTATGAAACCTGAACTAGATCTTAAGATACATATAGGTATTTATAAAATGTTGTTGTTGCATGAATGCTTACCGATAGACCAAAAGTATAAAACAACAAGAAAGAAGCCAAACCCAAAAGCCACTTGTTATTCTAAATAAGAAACACAGATTTATGAGTTTTTCGGAGGTTTGTTGTTTTGTTTTTGTACAAATCCAAAAGGTTAAAAAAAAAATTTCTTCCTCGTCTTATGTTTTTGTTTTTATACATAAAGTCGAATTAACAAAAAAAAAATACAAAATAAAAGTAACGTGATGTTAATGTATGATTAAGAGGAAACAAAAACCTATGTATAAGAAGAAAAATGTAATGATAATTGTTGTGCGTCGTCTCTACATTGAAGTCTATACAATGTGCATGTTGTCAGTTAAGTTAAATATGTGAAGATTGTATTGTCAATATAACATGTCAGGCGCGATACTTTTTAAAGGTGGTATCGAATGTTATATGCAATTTGAATACGTAAATTTATATAGCATATGCATATAGCGCGGCAACTATTGAATTGCATAGACCAATTTACCGCAGTAACACAAATTATTTCAATAGATTTTTAATTATCAAAAGCATGACCGCGCGCGCTCATCACAATGTTTCGTAAATTCTAATCAAATTTTTAATTGTTTGAACTTTTAGATTAGGTATTTATTTATTCCTGGTATTTAACTTATGAACATATATGTAGACTTAATTTTTTTATTTTTGGATCGTTTTATATAATATAATCTAAATACCCTCATCAAAGAATTCAACAACAACAAAAAATACATAATCCCAAGAGCATAGATACATATACGTATAAAATTTATATTCAACCAAAATAAAAATTCGAAATGTTGTTTTCTTCATCCGCGCGCACACTGAAGAACACTCTTAACATGTGAATTTCGATTGCATGTTGAATTATGAGCCCGCATTTTTATAATAATATTATTTAAAGGTATTTTAAGTTTAACAACAACAAAAAACTATCAATAAACAACAAGTTGAGAACATAATCATTATCATATATACTATGTATAATGTATCTAAGTATATATACGTATACTACAATATATAGATATGCCATACATGGGTATTATTATTTTGTTATTGACATAAGAAAAATTAGGGTTCAATAGGTTAATCTATTTTAAAAGAACTAAACAGATATTGAACGTTGAAAACAAAAAATCGATGTGAATTTTTAATAGGAAAATGGTAATTTTGCAGACTGTGGTCTCTCTTTACATAGGCAATATATGTAATATTGGAAGGCATAATGTATAAACTATATGTTGTATGGTATAGACGAAAGCTATATTTTTGTCAATCAGGGGTCCTACTATTACATTCGACTACGATTTTTGACGACCAAAATATTGTAAATTGTTTGTTGTTGCGAATCAACAAATATTTCTTAAAATATAGAAATTTAAAATGTTTGCGAGCATAATTTGGAAATCCGACTAAAAGATATTATAAATATTGAAATTATTGTTGAATATTGAAAATATATTTAGTAGAATTATCAGAATTTTGTAAAAATTTCCAAATCGTTTAATATTTTAGTTAAATTTAATATCACAGGTCACTCACTATCCGGGTCTTAACTGTTAGACTCTAATTATCTAAACTTAACGATTGCCACTATTTTAGTATAGACCACCCTGATATTGAATTTGGTGTAAAAATGCAAAAAAATGATTAATCCGATAATTGATTTAACCTGTTTACTAGTTTTAATTTGGTAAGTTCACTAGGTCAAGTGCCCTCGTTCTTAAGGTTATCAATCATATGGCAAATGCGGGGGTTTCCATGTTCCTGGAGCCTTATTTCGTGTTTGGCGGCATGCATTTTTATTTCATTTTTGATGTATTCCATCCGAGCTTCTACCTATGATCCAATACATTACGTTAAGTTCTTCTTTCTTCTTTTTGACATGCTCTCTACACTACAGCTTGGCATCGAGGGTCAGGCCAAATTATTTAGCTGTGTTTGCAAATGGCACCTATCGTGAGCTAATTTCTATCGGTAGATGGTAAGCTTTTTGATTTTATGCACCTTTTCAATTGTAGAAAGGTTTTCTCTGATCCCAAATTGATGTGGAGGAATTAGTTGTCGGTCCTCAATTATTGGTTTAAATCTCTTTATTAATAATTTTTCAATTTTTTTTTGACTTAATCTAACTTGTGAATTGGCATTATATTTTCATTGTCAGTTTGTCTTGGTAGTAGTAGAAAGGTTTTCTGGAGATACTCCGCAGACAGATCAGCCTTCTCTTTGGGATCTCTTGCCGAGGTCCCATCATCCTTTTTAAAAGAAGGCACTTACATTTTGAGTCTTTTGAGGCCTTTCATCACCTTCCACAGTGAGTAATCAGAATTTTTTCATCATTTAAGCTAACTAGATATCTGTTAATTGATTCATTTTTAACTTCTTTAAGAAAGGATTTGAGACTGTTACATAAAATGTTTAAGAATTATTTTGTGCTCTGATGTTCGATTTATGTGCCAGGTTTAGTGGAGACACTATATTGCAGAGACAGTAAGCTGTCTGTGGTTGGTGTCGATCTTGACAGTTGACAGTTGTCTTGCATTGTTTTTTCTTCGATTTTTCTTTTATAACCAATGCCGAACCAATTGATGATACGGTCAAAATATTTGCAGAATTTTATCATGTACATAACACTCCGGCTCTACTGCACAGGTTGCCAGTGAAGGCATATCTGAAAAGTCTGCCTGAACGTGTCTAGCCGGCTTAATATTGAAGAGAACGACACAATAAAATTCAACTGTTGTGCTGTTTTAAAAGAAGGTTCAGAGTTATTATCTAGGAAATTCTTGAAAAAATTAAAGCTAAAGATACGGTTGACTATATTTAGAGATATTTATCACAGAAAATTCATACGCAGTTGCGCTGAATCTGGAAAACTGTGAAGATAGAACATAGCATTCAAAAATCAAATCTGATAAAGAGGAGATACAATTATTTGATAGATACTGTTCGATAGACCTCAGGATTTTTTTTAAAAATATCTTTAAGAAAACAAGCGTAAATAATCTATCTTAGTCTTTTTAAAAATACATTTACAATTTATACAGCTGTTTCATCGCAAGAATTTTTACATTTATACTTGTACTATCCCAACATTATTCTTCAAAAAAAAAGTACACAATTGATACCAAAATACTCATCTCAAACTTTTAATATGTAAAATTTATTTGGTGTAAAAAAATTCTTTTGCGGACAAGTTAACCTGTTAAGGACCCTGGATGCAACCATTATGTCACCTGTGATACATTTTTGATTGTTACAATTGCCGCTATATAAATAAATGTGTCATCGCTACCTATACTTTTAAAAAAAAAATTAAAATCGTAAAAAAATAGTATGGCCAAGCTTTTGTAAAAATGTCCCAAACTCAACCGCTGTGAGATAGCTGTCCGTACAAAAGCTTAGATATACGATTATATTTTTGATTTTAGTTTTCGTGGAAATTCAAATGGTCAAAAAAATGCTCAAAATCAATTGTTGTGCGAAAATAGCCATTCCTACAAAAGTTTGGCCATACTGACAAATCTACAATTTGTCCGTTTCGGTCTACATACACTGAATGGATATCTATGCGGGCATCCAATTACATGTTAAGAAAAGTTGTAAGTTGTAATCATTGTAGGACGTGAAACTATTTCTGCTCTTGTATTATTTGAAAATGATAACAACATCAGATTATTTTGTTGCTGAAACCAATCTACACTTCAAATACAAAAATATTAAGTTAAATGAAACAAACTAAAATACTTATAAACAAACGTTATTTTCATTTATTACGAAATTCATTTATTCTATTACGAATATTTATTAAATTATTTCAAAATTTTTTAAATTTTTTTTAAATTTTACGAATTGGTTTTTGTTTTTTAGTAATTCAGATAAATTTTACAAATTTCACTTAATTAAAACAAAATATTTTACTTATAGGACTTTTAATTTTTAAGAATTTTTTAATTTAGTTAACGAATTTGGTTTTATTTAATTTAATTTAATTATAAAGAAATATTTTTAACATAATCCACATACAAATATTTATTTATTTATATTTAATTTAAACATTCATAATATTAAAACCAATTAATAATAAAATTTCCTAATAAAATCACAATTAATAAAAAATTCATTCAATTTAATGTGTGCCGAACTATTCTGCGAATTTTATTTAATTTAAACTAATTTTACGAATTCTCTTTAAATATAAAAAAAAATTACTTTATTTTACTTAATTTAACAATTTCATTGGATTTTAAATTTTTTTTAATTAGCTTGACGAATTTAAGTTAGTTAAGTTTGATTTAATTATAAAATAACTATTAAACAATAAAATTCATTTAAATCCAGACGGTATTTGTAATAATTAATTAATAAAAAAGTAAATAAAAATATAAACTGTTAATTTGAAATTCAACAAAAAATAACTAATGCAATTTAATTATAAGATTTTTTATTTCTTTTTGATTCAATCTAAGAACATTTTTGAACTATTTATTACCAATTTTGCCAATTTAATTTATTTTTAAAGATTTCATATAATTTAAAGAAAAATTCATTATTAAATTTAGAAAATTTCAGATAGTTTTAATAATTTACTTTTAATTATTTTCTTACTGTTTATTAAGTTTATTAATTGAATTTTTACGTTTTCATATCGTCTACTATATTGTTTTAATTTAATTTAATTTAACTTTATTTTTACTTTCATTTATTGCATACAAATATTTTTAAAATCATAAATATAATATTTGTATTTATTCCAAACGAATCTCAATTCACTGGAGTACAAATTTAATTAATTTATTAACACTTTTTACTTTGTTATATATATATATATATATATATATATATATATATATATATATATATATATATATATATATATATAATATATATATATATATATATATATATATATATATATATATATATATACATATTTTTATATATATATATATATATATATATATATATATATATATATATATATATATATATATATATATATATATATATATATATATATATATATATATATAATATGTATATTTAAAATCTATTTCACTATTTCACGGATTTTATTTTATTTAAAAATATATACATATTAAGAACTTAATTTAATTTCCATAATTTTACGAATTTATTTAAGTAACAAATAAATATTGTTAAAATAATTCTTAGAAAAATATTTATTTATTTACTTAATTTAATTTTAAAAATATTAATATAAAAAATTGCTTGAAATATAAGAAACAAACAATAATTTAATTTAATTTAATTAGCTATAACATAATTTTTTTTTATTTTCACTGCACACACGTCATTGAAATTGCTACATTAAAATATCAATTACCATATCGTTATTAGTCGCAGCTAAATCGGTTCGTTCGATTGTGCCACTTAATTTTGTGCGCTATAAATCGATTATTAATTAGTTTGCATTAAAAATTCTACCGATCACCGTCCGTGATTTATAAAAATGATTAAATTCACAAACACCATTCAATAATGTATATCGATTGTTTTATGGAAATCTGAGTTTCAATTTCCAACTTTTCAACAATTTCAACGCATTTAAATTTATTACACTAACACTAGTCTTAATAACTGTAGTAAGTTGCTTTTCTGAATACCGATAAGACACATTTTTTTACTTCGATAGACGATAAATCCGACACAGTTGTGAGCATAATAATAAGTACAACATTTGTGCTTTGGTATTTGGAAGCCCTGGGCTCAATGTAACAAAATTGCTGGTTGGGTGTTTTTAATGTGCACACGTATTTGTGTTTGTGGAGAGTTGCACCATAGGCCCTTCGTTAATTAATCAATCTCATTTAATTTTGTGTTACATAGTTCCACAGTAATTATGAAGTTGGTTCATGAATTCTAACAATTATTGCGATCTGCCTTGTTGGCAGCGTTACAAATGCATGTGTCTAATCACATACAATTGCAATTTGATACGATTGACCGTGGTACGACTTTATTGGTAAAGTAATTATAACTGATTTCAAGTTACAGTTGAACCCTGTTTTAATAATCCGAATCGAATCTTGGTAGCCTGTTTGACTCATTTTGTCATTATAAATAAAAAACTCGGAACTTAAAGCCTTGGAAATTTATGATTTAAAAACATTAGAATTTAAGAAATCATGAGTTTAAAAATTTGTAATAGTTGGGAATTTAAGAATTATAAAATAGCCTAAAAACTTAGGTTGACAATAAGTGTTAGAGATATGAGTGACTTGTACCGATTTATTTTGAATTTAAAACTTAATGTTCTAAGAATTTAGAACAGAAGCAACTAATTAAAAATAAAAAAATAATAAATTTAGTCTCTTGAAAATTGAAAAATTCAAAAAATTTACTTAAACAAAGAAACTTCGAAAATTAAAATTTAAGAATGATTTAATATTTAAAGAATTTTGAAATTCAAATTTTACAAATAAATTTCAGGCCAATTTTATATTTCAAGTATATCCATATTTCGTAATAAGATAAGAATAAAATATTGTGAAGAATTAAAAATTAAAATTAATCAGCTTCACAAATTAGTTTTTAGATAGTTAAGTTAATAAATAATTTCTGATTTATTTTGAAATTAATTCAATTAATGGTTAATTTAAAAATACAGAATAAAATATTGAAAGAAATGGAAAATTTAAAAATTGTAGAATTTAACCAGATTTGTTTAAAATTAAAGAGTTAAATATTTAGAAATATTAAAGATGGATTTTCAAAATATTTAATACGATTTCTAAAATTTGTTGTGTAATTTAAAATATCTTCTGAAATTCGAGAATTTAAAACTAGAACTAGGAATACAAACAATTAACAACTCGAGAACATAAATATTTTGATTTATAAAAATTAATATTGTCAAAGAATTAAAAAATTAGATTAAATTAGATTTTTAAAAATTTACGTCGTTAATCAATTAAGGTGTTAAAGAATTTAGAAATTTGCAGGTTTGCAAAAGAACACTGCTTTATGAATTTAAACACGTAACTGTGTCCGAAACATGTAATAAATATTTTTTACTACAGAATTTTGACATTTATATGCAAAAACCTCAGACACCCAAATTTACTATAAGTCTATCGGTATCATAATTTTTGGCAGATCCGTGCAAATAAATTATACTATTGTGTTGTGGTCGAGCAATAGAAAAAAATGTGTATACATATAAAATGCCGGATGGATCTGATTTTTATCATGTTTTTGGCGGGATGATACAATATACATATACATATATATACATTTATATGAACACACATGAATTATACACACGACACGCACTGAATTAATGTAAAATGAAAGATAAATAAAAATAATTAAAAGTCCGAATTTAAACTTAACTCCAATTTTTTATTTAATTTTTCATAAACTATCCCATTTTCTGCCTAAAAAAACAGGCATTTTCTGACATGAATTTCTGGTTCGGGTTCTTCCAGAGTTAACCAATCTACGGTGATATTATCGTTTGCGGTAATACATATATTGTGGAACACATTTTTCTTTACGCAATTTTGAATTTGACGTTAAATAAAAAAAACATATAACGTGGGGAAAAGGCATTTGAGTTGGGGAGATTTATTACACAATTCGGACGACATAATCAACAATTGTGAATGTAGGGGAATAATTCTCAAATAATGTCAAAATTGTGTACTAAAAAATATTTATTACAGGTTTCGGACACAGTCTTAAAGGCATTAAAAATCTAAAAATTTTCATTTCCAGAATTTCAAAACAAAAATGTGGAAATTTATATATACATATTTCAAATTAGTTAGTTTAATAAAAAATTTAATTCGTGAATTAAGAATTTGGAAATTTAAAATTAAAAAATTTATCACAAAAAATTTAGATGTTTAAACATACAAACAAAAAATTTGGTACATTAAAAAATTTAAAACTAATAAATAACAAATTAAAAATTTAGAAATTTTAAAACTAGAGATTTAGGAACAAAAAAGTTTAAGAATAATATTACGAAGTATAAAGTACGTTTAATTCAGTTAGCTTAAGAAACTGGGTTTTAAAGATTAGAAGAGTTTAAAGATTTTGGAAAGTTACGAAATAGTTTATTTAAATAGATATTATAATAAAAAATTAAATAAAATTTAAAATTTTATAATTAAATTATCACATACATTTATGAATCAGAATTTAAATATTATTCAAGTATACAACAAACTTAATATAGATGGTAAAATAAAATTTTAAATGTCAATGAATTAAAAAGTTAAAAATTTTAAATTTAAGGAAAAGAATAAATTTAAAAACTTAATAATTATTCAAACTTGGGTTAAAGTGCTAACCAATTTAAGAGTTTAGAAATGTAGGATCATTGTTTTTTTTAATTTACACTATTAAGAAATTAGAATTAGCTGGCTAATTAAAACTTTAAAACTAAAAATTATAGCAATTTGATAATTTGAGAATTGAACAATAAAAATTGTGAAAATAAACTTGTAATTGTTTTTTGTTGTAATGTGATTCTTAATATAGATTACAAAAACACTTACAATTAAGTAAATATTGAAGATCTAAAAAATTAAGTGGATATTGAAATATTGAAAAAATTAGAAACTTGAAATTAAGAAATTCAGAAATTAAAAAACATAAATTAAACAATAATTAATAAATTAAAAAAATTATTAATTTGCGGGTGTACGAATTTTAAATTACATTCGGTAACTTTTATAGGTTGAAGAGTTTGAGAATTAGTTTAAGAATTAGCATTAGTCAATTCGAAAATATAATAAAAAATAAAGGTGCACGAGAATTACGGTTTTGACAATTTAAAAATAAAAAAATTACGAATAAATTTAGGCGTCTAAAGAAACAAAAATTTAAAATTTGTAAACATTCCATAATTAGAAATTCCAAAACTTAAATATTTTAGAACTAGAGATTTAAACATTAATTAAATTAATGTGAATTAAAAATTTAAGAAATTTAACAATTAAAAATTTATGAATTTCACAAAAACAATTGATTAAAAAATTTCATTACATAAAAATTTTGGCTATAGTACGAAATAACAAATAACATTATACTTACAAAAGACAGCTTTGTGAATTTAAAAAAAAATTAATTCGCTTAGAAATAAAGTTTTGTGTATTTTTGAAATTTATAAACATAAAAAACTTGTTCATTTAAAAATATAAAAACAAAATTAAAAACTGAAGAATTTAGTTAAAATTTTAAATCTTCTTATTTTTGTAAAATTTTATTTTTATTAAATACTCAAATTCTTCAATTATTAATTAAACAAGAATTTTAAAATTTTTAATTTTGTCAAAATGTAGAAACCTACGAATTTATGAATTTAGATGTTTATCAGGTGTTACAGAATTTAGGGTAATATTTTAATAATTAAACAAAATCAAATAAATTAATAAAAAGTTTAGAATGTTGAAAATTTCGGTATTTCATAATATAACAATAATTCGAGAATTAAGTACATATAAATTGAAAAATTAAAAATTTTGAACATTGTTGTATTTAATTACAAAGTTAAGAATTAATAATAATGAAAATTAGAAGTGAGTTTGGACGGGTCTTCAGGAATTTAGAATCTTGTGAGTTTAAAAACATTGGATTTTTGCAAGTTAGCGAGTTAGGAATTTAAAAGTTACACTCGTGACTTTGGTGCTGGGGTTAATTAATCTTTTGTTTTTTAATAAATGGTATAATTTTTGTTTGTCAATGCAGCAATCTTAAATTGAACAGCTTAAATAATCTTAGCTTTTAATTTACACATTTTTTAATATTTTACTAAAAGTTGATGGAAATAAATGCGCACCATGATAATAATTTTCAAAATTTAACGGGGTTTTCAAGAAAACGTTAAAATAAATGTGCTTAATGTTAATGGTAATAGAATTGGTTACAGTTTAGTTTTTATTAAAATAGAACCAAATGCATATGTAGTTGATTTGCGTTAGGTTCAGGCACTTGAACATATACAACTATCAAAAATACCATAAACAATAATCGATTAGTTTCTTTCGGAACGTTTGCACAGAATGCAGTTAATATATTCATTATTTATTTGCATGTTTATAATTATAAATTTAGCTGACGTTGAAAAAGCTTGCGGTACGACAAACTTTATGGATGTAGCCACAAATCGCATTAAGGTAACATTATAATTTATAATTTACCTATTGTAAACATTTTTAATTTTTTCTAATTATTTATTATAAAGGCGTTGCGAAAATGTAATTCAAAGTGCAACCAACTAATAATCAATTTTGTATACTGTGTCGAAATGTGAGCTGAACGGCAGGACTAACTAGCCAAAAAAAGAAATACAACTTTATATACACTAACTATATCGAATATTATATGCCTTTGGGACATTGTTACAATCTCTATTTTAAAATTTTATATTTAATAATAAAAACATTTTTTTTAATTAAAAATTATGGCAAGTTGAAAAATTAGTTATTTGAGAATTGAACAATGCAAATCGAGAAGATAAACAATTAAAGATTTTGTTATACGTAATAGTTATTAAATATTTAAGAATATTGAAAATTTGAAAATTTAGAAACTTGAAATTAAGAAACTCAGAACCTAACATTTTTAGAATAGAGGCGCAGAAATCACTAATTTAAAAAAAAAATCTTATTATTTATAATTATATTCAAAAACTTTCATATGTTTTAGAGTTTGAAAATTAGTTTAAGAGTGAATTTAATAAAAAAATATAGTTTAGGTGTTTGAACAAACAAAAAATTTAGTATTGAAATAATTTAAAGCTTGTAAATATTTCAGAATTAGAAAGACCAAAACTTAAAAATTTTAGAACAAGAGATTTAAAAATAAATATACTTAAGAATTCAGTTCGAGAAATTAGGTTTTGTGCAGTTTTTAAATATAAAAGCTCGATAATTGTGAAATTAATAAAATTTAGAAATCAAAATTTTTAATATTTGTGAATTTAAGAAAACTTAATGAGTTACAAAATTCTTAAATTCAAAAAATTAATGAATTATAGTCTTAGAAATTTACTATTTTGTTTTAAAATTAAGGATATATTTTAAAATATTTATATATCAAAAATTAGCCAATTTAGAAGTAGAAATTAAGATTTGTAGAATAAAATAATTTAAAATCTCAATGAATTTAGAAACATACGAATTTAAGACAAGTAATTACTTAATTTACACATTTAAATATACTCGTACAATAGATTTAGAACGTATTTAAGAATTTTAGTAGCAGAAATTTAAAAATAAACAAATTTAAAAATAATTATACGAATTTATGTCGGAATCGTAAAAAGAGAGCTCAAGAATTTTAAAATTAAAATTAGCTTAAGAAATTAAATTTTTTGTATTTTTGAAATTTGCAAACTAAAAAAACTTGTTTATTTCAAAATATAAAAAGAACATACAATTTTTTATACCCCCTATAGTTCATTATTTAAAATTTTTTAAATTAAAGTTGTAAATTTTAATTTAAAAATTTAATTTTATTAAACACTCAAATTCTTCAACTTAACAAGAAATTTAAAAAAAATAGATTATTATATTCAAAAATTTTAAAATTTAATTTAAAATTAGAATTTTAGAACAAAAAATGTATAATGAAAAAATATAAACTTTTGGAATGTAAGGATTCAAAATATCAAAAAAAAAATTTTTTTTAATTCAAAATATTACTTTTGTGTATTTAAAATTCTTCAGGTTAATTTAATTAAACAAAAAATTTAAAAAAATATTATTGGACAAATTTAACAATTTCTTTAAGAGTATTCAAGTATTGAATATCGAGTATTTTTGAATTTCAAACAAAAATTTAAAATTTGTAAACATTCTATTTATGGAAAACTTAAATATTTAAACTTAAATTGCACAACTTAAATATTTTAGAACTAGAGATTTAAACATTAATTAAATTAATGTGAATTAAAAATTTAAGAAATTTAACAATTAAAAATTTATGAATTTAACAAAAACAATTGATTAAAAAATTTCATTACATAAAAATTTTGGCTATAGTACGAAATAACAAATAACATTATACTTACAAAAGACAGCTTTTTGAATTTAAAAAAAAACTTAATTCGCTTAGAAATAAAGTTTTGTGTGTTTTTGAAATTTGTAAACTTAAAAAACTTGTTCATTTAAAAATATCAAAATAAAAATAAAATTAAAAACTGAAGAATTTAGTTAAAATTTTAAATCTCCTTATTTTGTATTTTGTAAAATTTAAATTTTTATTAAAAACTCAATTTCTTCAATTATTATTTAAACAAGAAATTTAAAAATTTTTAATTTTAGTATGTAAGGATTTAAAATGTCAAAATGTAGAAACCTACGAATTTATGAATTTAGATGTTTATCAGGTGTTGCAGAATTTAGGGTAATATTTTAATAATTAAACAAAATCAAATAAATTAATAAAAAGTTTAGAATGTTGAAAATTTCATTTCATAATATAACAATAATTCGAAAATTAAGTACATGTAAATTAAAAAATTAAAAATTTTGAACATTGTTATATTTAGTTACAAAGTTAAGAATTAATAATAATGAAAATTAGGAGTTTGGACGAGTCTTCAGGAATTTAGAATCTTGTGAGTTTAAGAACATTGGATTTTTGCAAGTTTAGCGAGTTAGGAATTTAAAAGTTACACTCGTGACTTTGGTGCTGGGGTTAATTAAACTTTTGTTTTTTAATAAATGGTATAATTTTTATTTGTCAATGCAGTAATCTGAAATTGAACAGATTAAACAATCTTAGCTTTTAATTTACACATTTTTTAAAATTTTACTAAATGTTGATGGAAATAAATGCGCACCATGATAATAATTTTCAAAATTTAATGGGGTTTTCAAGAAAACGTTACAATAAATGTGCTTAATGTTAATGGTAATAGAATTGGTTACAGTTTAGTTTTTATTAAAATAGAACCAAATGCAAATGTAGTTGATTTGCGTTTAGTTTCAGGCACTGGAACATATACACTTATCAAACATACCATAAACAATAATCGATCAGTTTCTTTCGGAACGTTTACACAGAATGCAGTTAATATATTCATTATTTATTTGCATGTTTATAATTATAAATTTAGCTGACGTTGAAAAAGCTTGCGGTACGACAAACTTTATGGATGTAGCCACAGATCGCATTAAGGTAACATTATAATTTATAATTTACCTACTGTAAACATTTTTAATTTTTTCTAATTATTTATTATAAAGGCGTTGCGAAAATGTAATTCAAAGTGCAACCAACTATTAACAAATTTTCTATACTGTGTTGAAATGTGCGCTGAACGGCTGAACTAAATAGCCAAAAACAGAAAAACAACTTTATATACACTAACTATATCGAATATTACATTGTTACAATCTCTATTTTAAAATTTTATAATTAATAATAAAAACATTTTTTAAAATTAGCTATTTGAGAATTGAACAATGCAAATCGAGAAGATAAACAATTTGTTATACGTAATAATTATTAAATACTTAAGAATATTGAAAATTAGAAAATTTAGAAACTTGAAATTAAGAAACTCAGAACCTAACATTTTTAGAATAGAGACGCAGAAATCACTAAATTAAAAAAAATATTATTATTTATAATTATATTCAAAAACTTTTATATGTTTTAGAGTTTGAGAATTAGTTTAGGAGTTAATTTAATAAAAAAATATGGTATTTTAGGTATCTAAAATTTAGAATTGAAATAATTTAAACCTTGTAAACATTTGAGAATTAGAAATACCAAAACTTAAAAATTTTAGAACAACATTTTTAAAATAAATACACTTAAGAATTCAGTTCGAAAAATTAGGTTTTGTGCAGTTTTTAAATGTAAAAGCTCGCTAATTGTGAAATTAATAAAATTTAGAAATCAAAATTTTTAATATTTGTGAATTTAAGTAAACTTAATAAGTTAAGAATTTCATTACATCAAATTTTAGGCTTATAGTACGAAATTACAAAATTCTTAAATTCAAAAAATTAATGAATTGTGTTTTAAAATAAAGGATATATTTTAAAATATTTATATATCAAAAATTAGCCAATTTAGAAGTAGAAATTAAGATTTGTAGAATAAAATAATTTAAAATCTCAATGAATTTAGAAACTTACGAATTTAAGACAAGTAATTACTTAATTTACACAGTTAAATATACAAAAGATTTAGAACGTATTTAAGAAATTTAGTAGAAGAAATTTAAAAATAAATATATTTAAAAATAATTATACGAATTTATGTTGGATTCGTAAAAAGAGAGCTTAAGAATTTAAAAATTAAAATTAGCTTAAGAAATTAAATTTTATGTATTTTTGAAATTTGCAAACTTAAAAAACTTGTTTATTTCAAAATATAAAAAGAACATACAATTTTTTATACCCTAATGTTCATTATTTAAAATTTTTAAAATAAAGTTGTAAATTTTAATTTAAAAATTTAATTTTATTTATTATTATTAACTCAAATTCTTCAATTAAACAAGAAATTAAAGAAAAATAGATTATTATATTCAAAAATTTTAAAATTAAATTTAAAACTAATATTTTAGTACAAAAAATGTATAATGGAAAAATATAAACTTTTGGAATGTAAGGATTCAAAATGTCAAAAAAAAAATTTTTTTAATTAAAAATATTACTTTTGTGTATTTAGAATTCTTCAGGTTAATTTAATTAAACAAAAAATTTAAAAAAATATTATTGGACAAATTTAACAAGTTCTTTAAGAGTATTCAAACATTTAATAACAATAATTCGAGGAATCTAAGGGGTGCCGTTTAAAAACGAAAAATCTAGAACATTGGAATTCAGACGTTTACGAATTCAAATTTAGAGATTTAGAAATTTAAAAGTTGCATTTTGTTGCTTGGGTTAATTAAACTTCTGTATACATTGTTAAATAATGAAATAACTGTGACTTAATGGTAATAGAATTGGTTACAGGTTAGCTTTTTAATAAAATATAACCAAATGCAAATGAAGTTGGATTGCGATTAGTTTCATATATATGTACTCGTATACGTATATAAATATATCAAAAATGCGATAAATAATAATCGATCAGTTTCTATCTGAACGTGTACGCAGAATGCAGTTACATTATACATTATTTATTTGCATTTTCATAATTATAAATTTAGCGGAATTTCATAAAGCTTGTATGTCGAGAAACCCTATCGATGTTGTCGTAGAACACTATGAGGTAACATTTACAATTTATAATTTACAAATTGCAAACATTTTTTGATTATTGATTTATATAGGCGATGCAACTATGTAATGATAATTGCCAGAAGAAAACACCAGTGTTTATATTCTGTTTCGAAACGTGTGCCCAACTACTGTTCTAATAATGTAAACATAGTTTGACAAAGTGTTTGGTTTACAGATTTAGACAAATTATTTTGTGTTTTAAATTTGAGATTTGTTTAATAAAAGTTAACATATTATTATACTCATGGATCGGTATTAAAAATTCAAATTTAATCTAAAATAAATTTAATTTAACAACAATTTTATAATCATTTTGCACTATGACGCCGCGTTAAATAAAATACGTTTTTCAGGTTATGTCGCTTTTAATTTTACATTTTAGATAAAATATAAATTGTGATACATGTGATACAATCACGTGTTTACTGTTTTTTTCAATAGTTTTTTTACACCAGGAACGAATTCATAATCGTTGGTTTGTAATTGATAATTGAGAGTTTCATGAAACCCATCCTGTGTTGTTCATAGTAAAATGAGACAAACAAATTTTTTCTTACAATTCCGACTGATTTTTCCGACTAACGCCAGTAAATGAAAAGCAAACTATTTTTAACGTAACTACAATATATGTAAAGGGTTTTGCTCTTTCTCGTGGCATCTAAACAATGCGAACCATTGATATGAAAATTTTAATTTTAATTAACTCCAAATAAGGTTCTTGGCATTGATCCGACTGTATATTTAATTTTATTGCTAACAATAAATATAAATATTTTACTTATATAATTCTAATTAAAAATTCAATTATGAATTAATTAATTTATTGTTTGTATACATCTTTGAATTATAAAGTATTTATGTATGTAATAGAAATATAACAGACAATATTATTTAGTACATGCGAGAATGTACATTTTTTTAAATATTTTTTTTATGTCTTATCGTATTTATTATTAATGATGATACGCATTTAGTGTGAAGTTATCCCGGGATTCCATCCCAAAAAAATTAAAAATGTTCATTAGGCAATACTACTCTCATCCCATCCCAGGATTCCAAAAATAATCCCAAAGTTTGATACCATCATTTTAAAAATTTGCAAACCACGTGTAACCTTATATAATATTCTTGACCTATATAGGCTCAGAAATTCATATGAATATGACAAATAATTAAGAGTTTGACTATTGGTTCTCGAGAACCATGATGGCCGGAAAAAGTTTCCTTTGTTTTCAACTTTACATGATTTCCACTTGCTGTGATAAATCATATGTATTACTTATATTGGACCATATAAATATATGCCCATTGCGCCAATTACAATATACGGCTGGTGTTCAACTATTTACCACAGCAATTTGACATCATGTCAAGCCGAAAATAAAGGAAACTTTTTCCGGCACTCATGGTTCTCGAGAACCATACATTAAAATCCGTATTCCTTCTATGGGACCATATACGTATGAGCCCATTGCGCCAATTATTGTACAACATACGATGTTAAGTCGAAAACAAAAGAAACTTTTTCTGGCAATCATGGTTCTCTAGAACCAGTAGTTAAACTCCTAATTTTATGTATGGGGCATTCATATGAGTTTCTGAGCCAATTAAGTACTTACGACTAGAATATATAAGCTAACACGTCGTTTGCAAGTTTTTAAAATGATGATATCAAATTTTGGGATGATTTTTAAAATCTTGGGATGGAATGAGAATAGTATTGCCTGATGAATATTTTTAATTTTTCTGGGATGGAATCCTGGGATAACTTCTCACACTTGAACGAGTACGGGCTTACGCATGGAATCACTATTCTGCTCCCAACGACTAATCAATTATTAGATTACTAGATCATGCGTTTTAATTCTTTTGATCCGGCTTAGTTCTTGTATTAGGTGGAAAAGTCGTATTGCTTCGGTATTGGTATGTTGCAGTAATCTTCTTTCATGTTTGATGGTAAATTCATGGATCACTTCATCAATCCATTTAACATTTAGTTCATCATGTAAGTAATTCCTCGTTGGCAACATAGCGGTAAGCATACGTTATTGCACGTAGAAATTTGTTTTCAACTTTGAATGATTAAACGATTTGATTGGTTAGTACAGCCCTAGAGTTGGATACCATACGTCCAAATTGGTTTAATAATCGACTGGCTAAGCTTAGAATATTTTTGCTATCATCAACGTAAAATGGTTGATTATTTTAATTTGTTCAGGTTTTTATCCAACGTGATGTTTCCAGTTCAAACTTGAATCGAGATGCAATCCGAGATATTAATCAGATTCAGCTTGTAGGATTTGTATCCCATTGACAAATGTATGGTTGCTATGTTACATGAAATGATTTCAGCCCGTTAGAGATAGTCAGAGATAGTTGGTAAAAAGGAGATCGGCCTGTATGATGTGATTTGCTCACCGGGTTTGTTTGTCTTTTTACCATGACTATTTGTGCAGCCTTGAAATACTCAGTCACATATGCAAGTTGGAAGCAAGTATTATATATATGTATATATGTTAACATAATGACTACTTTCTTTGATAACTCCTTAAACACCTTTGGCGAATTTTCGTCAAATCCAGGTGAATTTTTGGGATTCAAATTCATAACTATTTCTTGTGCGACCTCTAGTGGGGTGCCACTATTGTTGTTTAATGGAGATCTATAGCCTCTTTAGCTGCTTCACGCATAGAGTTAATAAAATATCCAGGTTGTATTTGAAGTTCTAGTTTGGTTTTGAGACAAACTTTAAATTCAATTAGATTGTCCAGGTTCACTCTAAATAATTCCCAGTAGGTGAACTTATTAGTAAGGTTGAGTAGGTTTTTAGTAAGGTTTCCTTTTCTTTTTAATGACTAATGTTCTCAGAGTCATTAAAACGGCGTGTGTGGCCAGAAGTAAGGTTTTCAATACCTTCAACTTCTATGTATTAAGAGGCTATTCCTTTCGAGATATAAAATTCAATCAATTTAGGAACTAGGTTGATGTTTGTAGGCCAATAAGTTGGCAATTTGTTTGGTGGCTTGAAATTATCTTCCGGTTTTTCCACCCTGTTAGAGAGCTGGCTGAAATTTTGTCTCATTTCAGCTTGAAATTCGGACAATTCATTATATTACTAATAGTTGGCTCGTTGAGCACAGGTTTCGGCCTGATTTCTTGTTTTTGATTGTTATTTTAGGTTTTGGTCACTTGAGCGTATAGGAAACGCCTTCTCTATAATAGTAACATATTGTTTGTTTGGGTTTTGCTGTAGGCGCTGAACTACTGTTGGTTTTCTCGGTAGCTGAGCATTTAGCTAATTCCGATACACCTGACATCCTATATAACTAGCCGGATGACCTTTTTCCCCTCACAGTGGACAAGTTGGTATAACATTACGAGGTTTTGACATTGCTTTGTTTGACACATTTGGCTTGTCTATTGCAGAAGTTCTTCGTGTGTTCTAACTGTTGGCAACTTGTAGACTGAGGTATACCTGTTACCTTTTTTGGTAGTTAAATAGACACCTTGCAATATAGCAGGTTCTTCATTACGTATATGTCTTTATTGTTTTCTCCCTGCAACAGGTCACGTAAAACATTGGGAAGTGTTTTGGAGAGTTTCCTCTTTTTATTTACATTTACCTTATTTTGCCTGGGTTGAGTGAGTGACTTCTTTCTCAAGATCTTCGTGTTTCAATTCTGCTTTGTAAGTTTACCATAATATCTTGATATTTAATACATTGCACCGATGTCATTTCATTGCCGTTTTGTCGCAGACGGTGTTTTTACTATAATACAGTTGAGTGTTAGTAATTTATTAGAGGTAAGGCTTATACTTCTATCTAATGTATTATCTTAGGTTTCCACTACTAATGCATTGCAGCCGCTGGATGTCGATGACTGGAAGTTCGCTCGCTCACTTTCTGAAGTAGTCGGTACTGCGGGTATCCTATTCCCTGAAACGTAGCATTATTCTTCTTCTAATCTTTCATGGGTGGTTTATTATTCGGGGTACCCTCCCCTAGCCAGATTTGGTCCACAAGTAGTATTTTATTTTCCACCTACTCGCCGGCAAGCTGGTTAGGGCATTCCTCGATTAGGGCATTCCCCACCTGGAGATACGCTCGATGGGAGCTCGACATCTCCACATGAAAATGAGGAAATGTATTGTTGGCGTATAGTGTATTAAATGTGCGCTCATCGTATTGATACGAATTGGCAGGCAGTAAAATTATTGTATATAAATATAATACATAAATACCAAATTAAATTCTGATGTTTGAATAATCAAAGAGACTAGCATTTTTAACCCCCTTGATAATTAATCAACTATCAATAATAATATTGGTTTCAATTTGCTTAGGTATATTTATATATATTTAATAGAGTTCCAAAATCTCTTTCTATTCTACGAAACCAAAATCCAATTATTTTCAATACTTCCGATCAATTTTTTTTTCTTTGGTTTTTTTTTCGATTCGTGTTCTTTTGAAACTGTTATACTGAATGATTAAAAGGAAGTTATTTTCATAAATTATCTTTCACATCAATAATCAAACATATATTCCATTAAATTATGTTTACCTTTCCATATATTCTTATACGTACATATATTTTGTTTGTCTCGCATGTTCCCAAAAACCAAAGTAGAACCCAATGTATGTACACATCGTTAGTACACGCATTTTATAATAATATTTCGAGTAAGACACATTTCTCCCACACAGTCTACATATGGATATGATTTTTTTTTTGTTACCATCGTGTATTTGTTGTTCATCGGTTCAAAATCAGAAGGCCAAAAAACCCAAAACCAGACAAAAAAAATTGAAAAATAAATAATTCTTGCGTCTTATCATAAAAAATAATAAAATTAAATTACGTGAAATGAATAAACAAAGTTTTTATTTATTTTTAATTTTTATTTAAAAATGTAAATAATGTAAATCAATTACGTTTGGTTTAATGATAAAATAAACTAATTGAATTATTTGCGTGCGATGACAAATATTTTTTAATTAGTGTTTTACCATATTACTTAGCTTGAAAATTTGTATAAACGAATCATTACACAAATCAATTTGATTTTTGATAGCGGAAATAAATAATAGATCAAAGGTAAATAATAAATAAATATTTACAAATGTTTTGCCAAACTATATAATTAAGATGATTTCATTTTGTTTTGATCAAAATAAGTCGTGTTAAGCGGGCTACCTACCAATTTGCGTTACCATCCTAATAGAGAACTATTAAGCTTCGTATATCTGGTCATATTTTATGTAGGATCAAGTTGAAAATAATTAAAATGACCACCGGGATAGCTGGTACTTTTCATACATATTAAAGGTGTCTGGGGATTTTAATTATTTTTAACCCAATCCCACATAAAATTTGACCTGATACGAAACATAGAAGTTCTCTGTTAGGATGGTAATCAGAATTGATGCCGGCTTACACGATAAATTACAACTGGGCGAATTGTGTAATTCTAAATATTAATTTGGTTGATTAATTCAACACCAGAAAAACATAAAATTGTTTACATTAAAAAAATAATTTAATTTTTTAAACTAATTACAATAACAAACAAATTACTAATTATGAATTTATGTCGAAAATGTAATTTTTTTCTGCTGGAAAATATCTGCTAACTTCAGTAGTATAACAGTGATCTCGCATATAAATAACGCGGTGGCCAGTTGACAGGTGCATTTTTCGATATTAATCGTTCATCAAATGTTTGTTTCAGTATGGCATTCATCAGCGCTGTATGGCATTTGGCCTCGTCTTGTTGGAACCACAGGTCTCCGATGCCAATACGAACAAATTGAGTCACAAAAAATTAGTAATCGCATATCACTATACCGGTCTTTGTTGACTGTAACGTTTTGATTAGCATCATTATATGAACATATATGGTCCGATGAATCCTTTGGCCCATAAAGCACAGCAAACGGTAAGCTTTTGTGGATGTAATGGTTTTAGGACAATGGCTCGTTGATTATATTACAACCATTCAATCAAAAATTACCTTCATCACTGAAAACAAATTTGTATGGGAAGTTTGCACGAGTTTAACGAGCTAAACCATTTTATTCAAAGTAAATTTAAATAATTTTAAACGGTGCTCAGGCGTAAGTCTATTCACTTTGAAATGGCAAACCAAACTAACCAAAATCAATATTGTCGTCTGTCAAATAACTGTGACCGAAAAAAGTAACAAGATCGAACAAACACATCTATCGTGACCATGTTAACTTGTAGAATCATTACGACAATATTAACGAAGATCTTAGTACCGATGTACGGTATAATAAGGGGGCCTTACTATACAATTCGCCAACAATTTCAAATTTATTATTACTGTCCATTGTTTATACCATCACCAAATGGTGGTCATCGAAAATAATCGGAGAATTGCATTGATCAAAAGTCAATCAATACAGGTTTCAAATGAATGCGAAAAAGAAGAGAAAATCCGTCAATCCGTCTAAAATTTATAAGATCCCTAGTTTATCGGGTTGCAAAGTGGAAATTCAACTATGTACTTAGAAAGTTTAAACTAAGTCCGCAATGCAAAAGATGTCAAGTATATGGACACACGGAAAAATATTGTGGCAATCTTCCAAGGTGTGTTAAATGTGCCGGACACCACCTAACTGGATAAAACGGCATTCCGCAAGTTTATTTAAAATTTGTACACTGTGGAAAAGGCTTCCTACTAATTACCGAGGATGTTTGTTCTAAAGGAAATTCAGAAAATTAAAATCAAAAGGATGATAAAACTCGAGCAGACAAAACAAGGTAATGGGCCATCAACTAAGAACTGAAGGCGTTACATATGCCGAAAGCAACGAGAGGCGTAGTCAATGAAGCCCAGCAAAAATCGATAGATGTATAGACATCAGTCGAACATTAGATATTCTCATGAATTTAACATAATTTTATGAGAGGCTATAAAAATTGGAAGATAGAGCATTGGGAGCTAAATCATCATAAAAGAAATATCCAACATTTTTAAGAAGCAAAGCATGAAAAAGAAGATATTCAGGCTACAGTGGTATTGGCCAACTGAACCAGGAAAAATACCAGAACTGATCGATTTTTGTATAACCAAAAATATTCCTAATAATTTTATGAAAGTCGAAGGAAGCCAAGATATGAGCTCGAATCATTCTCCAATAGTCCAGTATTAACCAACAAAAATATACGGACTAGGCAAGTTTCATAATTCAACTTAAACAAAGAATACTTTTGAAAGTTCCTTTAAAAACTATGGATCAACGGACATAACAATAAATAGTGTATAAAGGCCATTACTGGCCCCTTACTGAGTCAACATTCCGGCTATAACGGTTTCGGGCCTGCGCTTCGTACTGTCATAGACAACCTGAAGAAACCAAGTCGTTCTCTATACACCGTGGAGCTATCGTCGCCTGCAACGACCCCTGCGCCTACCATATGGGAGTTCTCCTTTCAGAAATCGTTCCGCAATTCGTTCCGGATCAGCACGAAACACGTGACCGAGCCAGCGTACTCGCTTAGATCTTATTTCATGTACAATATCGGGGATCTTCATCAGATCTCTGATCTCGATATTGTACAGAGCTCGGTATGTGCCATCTACTTGGCGTTTTAAGAAGAAAATAACACACATGACTCTTCTCTCAAATGTAAGGATCCTTCTTACTCATCCGTCAGCGCCCATCTTTCACATTCACAAACATAACAACTCGCCTGATCAACGCTTTATAAAGATTCAGCTTCACGGCACTTGATATAGGTGTTTAGATTTACGCAGTGGTCTTAGAGAGTACAAAGCATGACTGCGTGCTGCCATCCTCAATTTATTACCCAAACCCATACTGTTATCGTGAGAGATAAGAGGGCCCAAGTATTTTAACCTCCTAACTCCTTCAAACGTGTAGTTGCCACTAATAAAATCTGGTGTGCCATTGTCCCTATAACCAGAGATCATGTATTTCGTTTTGGACTCATTGATCTGGAGTCCAACTGAAGCTGAAAACTCTACAAGCGGATCAAGTATTTCCTTAACTCCGTTGCTATTCAGTTCAAACACGCATATGTCATCAACATATGCAAGCACCTGATTGAACTAACGAAATAAGATAAGAAAAGATGTACTCCAACATGAGATTAAAGAGTATCGGGAACAGAGCATTTCCCTACCGAACATCCAAGCTAAGTGCAAAAATTCATGATGGCCTGTTCTCAACTTTAACACAGCTTTGAGACTGTATCGCAGTTATTCTACACAATCGGACCAGTTTTGTTGGCATTCCACAAACTCTCTCGACTGATCGACTCATAGGTCTGACTGAATCAATGAACACCTGATGTACGGGGATAAAGACCTGATCAGTCGGTAAAGTATCCAGACCTTCACAGAGGAAACGTTCCATTCGTTTCGCTGTGTTCCCGGACCTGTACAAAAACTTTCATCGTAGGTTTGCAGCGACCACATGATGATCGCATCCTACGTATTTGGTTGCTGGCGGGTATAAGTTCCCACATTCTGCTCAACCCGACCTCGCCCGGATTTTATGAGGATATGTTCATGTTTCCAATTTTACTGTTTGTGAGGGGAAAATGTGCTTGCTACTCTAAGATCGTGATCCATTGCAAAATACATCATTCACTCACCAATATCGGCCGCCGTTTTGTTTATGGCGGGAATACGGACATATGTTTTCACACAAGTATAGTCCTGATTCCTGCCAGCTCTAGCATTAAAGTCCCCAATTACCATTCTTACATCATGTTCGGGTATAGATCCCAGATCGTCCAAGTCATTGCAAAATGAGATTTGTCTTGGGGCTGGTTAACTTCTGTGGGAGCATGTACACAAATTATCGACAGGTTGGCTAACTTCATGCGCAAGCGAAGCTTACACAATCGGTTATTGACTGATTGGATTCTTTATGTGCAACGTGTTCCAGCCGATACCCCTTCATGCATGTTATAAGGCTCTCTAACGCTCCTGGTTTCTTAAGTGACTGCACGTTCCTCGTACCGATCCTAAATTTCTTGTCCTTGAAAGTTGGGTACTTAAGCGGGGGTCCGGTGTGGTTTTGGCGGTATCCATTTTTCGTGTTATTGACTTTATAAACAGGTTCTTTTTTTTTACGGATGCGGGTCGTCAGCCTAACGATCCAACCGTTTAAGTCACCTCCTACGACAAGCAAAGGATACGGTGGTGGTATTATTGGACAACATGTTCGTGCAATTTAGGTTTATGAGACATGTGACTGGCCCCAACCACAGGGGTACGGAGTACAAAACAGAAGCAGTGCTTATCACCAGTAGGAAACGGTTGGAACTCTTGACGGTGGAAATTGGTGGTTAACTGATTCAGTTAAAACAATCTATTAATTATCTGAGAGTAATAATTGATGCTAGAATTTCCTTTAAATTTCTTATTTGGATACCGCTGGGGAAAAACCTGGAAAAGTGCCAGAGCGTATGCTGCAGTCCAAAGATATTTGGGGGATGGTGTGTAAAATGAGTGCAAGAATTATTAAGAAACTGAGAAGTCTAGAAAAAAGTAGACAAAGACAATAAAGTTAGATGACAGATAAAGCTGAGCCTATATTCTCGCGAAGTAATACATAGCAGTAGTTCCACGAGACTACTATAGGCATAAGAATTTGGGGGTTCTGGTTTAGTCGGCAAGAATCCGACACTCTCACATGTTAATCGATTAGGTCCACATGTGAAGTCTTATGAAGATTCCCCCCTCCACCACAAAAAAAAAGAAAAAAAGACTGCTGGTTTCGTTTACAGTTGGCCGATTTTGGCCTATTCTAGTCATAGTAGAGTGTGTGGCCATATAATTTAGTTATGCACAATGTGGCACCATCGAGATATATTAAAAAATGTAGGTAATATATTAACTGAAATATATGGGATTTCTGGCGTGATGCTTGCGAGTAAGAGCAATTAAATTATTCCCGATCATATAATTTATTCGTTCACTGTATAATGTTACAGTGTTATTTAATTGATTAAAATTAAAAATGAATTTTATTAACTTTTATAATAAATTATTCATTGCACGTCATTTTTGTATTCAATATATAGATTCGGTTGTAAAATTATATATCCGATAATTATTAGTTTAGTTTACCAATATATGTGTACTTTTGATTGATATTCATTAAATGCAAAACAAATTAATAATCAGAATTATGGCTGACTACATATGTATGTATACGCATACATATGTTATGTAAACATATAAATAAAAAACATAAGTTTGGCGGATTTTTTATAAAATTATTATTTTTGTTGTTATGTACTTAAGACCGGTATGTTGTTTTTGTATTTGATTTTTAATTTTTAATGTTCACTTGAAAACGCTAATTAAATTGTGTTAATTTAGTTTATTTTTAACTTTTGTACTCCAGTGTACGGAACATGAATGAGAAAGAGATTTTTTTTTTGTTTTCTTTAAATGTTTTAAGAAATAAAAGAAAATTAAAAATATGTTTCATTTGTTTTTTCGAAATAGACCGTATTTTCGCAAATACGTTTTCATGATTCTATGTGAATTTATGTTTACCAACGGTTTTTTTTTGTCTTGTTGTTTTTAATTAACACTGTCATATGTGAATAGTTTTGTTAATTGTATTACATACATGTAATATGCGCGAACAGTAACAAAATCGTGTGTTTTTGTATATATGCGCTTACATTATTATGGTTTGATTTATTTAAGTTTGCATGTTGAGTTGTGTTGCATAAAAACGGGAAGAGAGCAAAATCTTTGTCGGATTAATTAACACATAAAATATTAAATGTACGGATTTTACGATTTTTTTTTTCTTTTTAAACAGGAAATTGGATGGATGTTTAATTTGACTGAACGTGCGCCAGTAAAGAATAATAATTATGAGATTTATTAGATTTATTTAATGGAACTAGAAGTTTAGTGGAACTATAATTACTATAATTTATCGTTCTGTCTCGATGAACATGAAATGCATTTTAATTTTACAACCGTATTTAAATCCATAGTTACAAATTTACAAATTACACTGGTTATTCCGAAAATTGAGTTTGCTGATTTTACGAAATACGGGAAACGTATGTCAAAATTTACGGTAATTTCAAAATTTTAAATTTTCTGACCATTTTAAATGGTTCTCACCTAATTTTCTCTTGGTGACTTCAATTCGCTTCTATCATAGTTGGATATTATGGTTCTCGCTGTGACCACGAAGGTGACTGAGAGAAATGTCAAATATCCTCACCTATAACATTTATTGGTGACTTGAGACGAACATTTTTTTTTTCAACGGTTAAATAAAAATTGGAAGCCAAAATCACGTAGATAAATGAAAACCATTGATCTTTTATTATTAATTTATTAATTTTAAAAATAAGTTTTGTTATTATGGATACCAAAAATTACAAAGACTCATCAAATTGGTTGATAAAAAAGAAAGTATCCGGATATAGCCATAGATTCTGAAACGTTGGCTAAACTAAAGATCATGGGCGGGGTAGATTACGCCATGAAATCTACATGATTGTCGACACGTAAAATATAACGTAGATGACTTATGGTACTGTTTTTTCTCAACGTCGAAAATTAAAATAATGTCAACAACTTACCTTATTTTAGCAATTTAAAATCAAATAAGGCAGTTCGTCGTTGTGTAAAATAGCGATTCAATTAGGGCGTATTTAGGAAGAAATTAAATAAATCAAATCCGTCACATATGTCAATACTCTAACTTATTGAAAATAAATGTTGAAATAAACAAACACTAGCTTTAATTAAAGATTGTTTATTGCACTAAACATTCGAATTGGGTTAAATTCCGTTAAATTTCGTTATTACGGATAAGATCATGGAGGTTTAAATTATTGCGTCTTTAGAGTAGTGTGTCCCAGTTAAATGGCCAAAAATATTTCAGCAAAATGTATCGCAGGGTTACCAAACTAGTATTAATTTTACAAGAAGAGTAATTGAAAATGTAATGTTACTGAACTTTAAAGACCCGTAAGTCTACACAAAAAAAATTGAGTATAACTGTAAAACCTTAAAGTTAAGTGACATAGGAGAAGCGTGTACAAATTGAAAATTTTAAAAAAATCGGCCTGCTGAATAGCGATATACATTTTTGGGTAGCTGAGGACTATATCTAAAAAATATTAAAGTTTTCTTAAATCTAGAAGATATGTGTCTTAAGACAGGGGTGTTTTGCCACGTTGTATGTTAGTACAAAACAAAATTTTTAAAAATTTCACTTGCTGAACCATGATTCGTACCCAGATAGCGATATACATTTTTAGGTAGCTGAGGACTGTATCTTACTAAAAAATTTTTTAGGCTAGCATGGAGCTATGCAGCGTGCAGATGGCCAATTATAAGACGGACCTGTAGCCGTGTACAAAATAGGGATATGTTCAGCTTTCAAAGGACAATAAATCCACTAGCCGAACAGTCTCTAATTAATGTATGTATGTGTTGGTATTTATTTAAAAGAACAAGAGGTAAATCAAAGCAAATTGGTAAATAGCTGCATTCCTAATTCAAAATTTGAACTCTAAAATCAACCTTTTGCTTACCAATTCCACCCCTTTTGCAAATTAAATCCAATTATTTGCAAGAAATTCATCACTAGGCAAATCAAGTTCAAATAGTCCAATACTGCTTTCTAACGAAATATTTAATTTGTCAACCTCTGGTTATGTTTTTAGGGTATATAGAGAACAGAACAAAGCATTTACCATACCGCAGCTCAAACAATTTCTTTGACACATTCAAGTGTGCGGATTAATTCAAGTTGGCTTAAACATTCTATTTGTCAACTCTATAGGTTACGGTGCCTGGCAATATAGATAATTTTATCCATTTAGCATTTTCCAAATGTATTTCTTTGTTGACTTTTGGGGGTATAGCTTGAGTTCTATTCTCCGTCAAATTTTTAAAAGACTTGTGAATTTTATAAAGTATGAGAATTGAATATGACCTGACCTATATTTAGAATTTAAAATTAAAAATTTAAAATGTATCAAAAAAGTTTTGAGTAAAATCCTAAAGATCCAGCAGATTGAATAGAAGTAATGATGGATGAATGTATTAAAGGTTCAGTTTTAATTCAAAAATTGATCATTTGGATTTCGAAATGTCAGCAATTTTTATTTATTTTTTATTTGACTGAGTAATTGTTGAAATTTAATGCATTAATGGTATGATCAGAGAGTTGAGCTTAAAAATAAATTTGAAAAATCCCAATTGAGTAGCCTACACCCTTTATGTTTTTATTCATTCTATACCAGTATAATATTCATAAATTTGATAAAAATTGAAATTCAGGATTATGGGTACTCCGGGCTCTGGGGCCATTACTAAATAAAAAGCATCCTAATACATTTTTTCTTGAATATGTTTCTACTTGTTCTATGGCCCAAGGCTCCCTCAAGTCTTTTGCAGCACTGGTTTGGTTCCTTGTCTATTCGAGGCAAGTATGCACGGCTTAAGGTTCGATTTAATGGGTAAATTATATAGTTCCATGCAAGTCTGTACTGACATGAACGATGTTCGGGACTGCATAAATCAAGGAATATGCCAATACTCCAAAATCCCCCTTAACTATCTCTAAATTTGCGGAATTCGAATTGGAATTCTTAAGATGTCAAAATTCGCAAAAACAATTTTTTAGAACTCTTATGCCATGAGATCAACCACTTCTGAATCATAAGTACGTATATGTAAGTCTTTATGATAACCTAAGTATGCATAGCAGTCGTAAATGCTAGATCCGTATACAAATATTCAAAAGTATTGAAAACTGGATATACGAGTAGGTAGTGAAAATTTAATTTAGTTATTTCTTTTATCTATAAACTGTTTCAAAATCCAAAATATTTCAAAAGTTTCAAAAATTGCGGATTTTAAATTTTGTCATCATTTTAAAATTAGGCAATTTCCAATAATAGAACTGCAAATTATCGGATTTCGAAATTGGATTGAAATTTCTAATTCAGAGGTTGGTTTCTTAACAATTCACTTCAAATTTTTGACAAGTCGGTTTATATTTGACATTTTGGTATATTAATAAAATTTGATTATGGAAATTGCAGGCAAATCTTAGATATATAGGTAACATTAGCATAATTCATATCATCAATTTTTGGCCCTTTATCACTGGAGCCTAACCCTTTTTATAGTAGTTGTATTGTACAAATTTTAAAAGGTTTAAATGTATTCAATCAGGCAACAACTCCGAACTTTTTGTGCTTGAGTGAAACGTTTACATACAACGTTCATGTTTTTTTGTTTATTTTTCGATTTTAACCAGCGGAGCCATCCACTCCATTTTATATTATCATCCTATATGAATTTTGAAAAGCCCAAGTGTCCGTTATTAAAAAATACTAGTGTCTAAGATAGTTAAGTTCGAACAGAAGTTTTGCAACGCTGAAAGGGTTGAAAACTTGGCTGCGTTCTACGATGACTGGAAATCGATTAGTTGGATTGGCTCTATTGCGCTTCACCGAGATATTGCGAATGAAATAAAATCAACCGATTTAATAAGACCATAATAAAAAATGTCTTTTATGTAATTTTTGGTGTACGAGTAGCAATCGCGATTGCACTATGCAAATCGAAAAAATGTTTGCTGAATCAAAATAAAATTAGATTTAAGTAATTAACTATTTTCGTTAACCCACATTTTCTATTTGGCATCTAATGTTTGAGTACAATTTTAATGGTCCCCCAATTTTGCCGATGTCTTCCGATCGATAGGTATCTCGATTGCGAAACCCAATAAAGAATAGTTTTTGTTGGTGACTATATATACAGTATACATGTTAAACTGCACGGGAATGATTAGAAGATATAGGATAAGCACACCATCATAATTATTGTTCCTAATCACAAGTCAAAGTAAAGTGACCATTATCCAAATTGCTAATCAAATAATAATAGAATTGTTCACTAAACTAAAAATAACGCGATCTGTAAAATGTCACAGATATTATTTCACCAAATCACAACAACAACCAACAGCAAGAAAAAAACAAATTTGGTGCTTACGTGTCATTTTTGACAGAAATTTTAATTGAAAAATGCCAAAACCAAAGCATAGACCAAAAATAAATAAAAATCCAACGAAAATACCATACTCACGACATTTATATGTACATATACTCATGAACAGCAAAAAAATGTCATCATTTTGATAGTTCAAAGACAATATTTATGTTCATATGTATACATCGCGCTGTTTGAATGTTAATTTTTTTTTTTTAACATTTTGACTAATTAGAAATCTAATTTAACAAACAAATAAAACAAAAATAAAAAATGGATGATGATCATCGAAAAAATATTTATACACACACATGAGCACACCCAAAAATAAAATTCAATTGATGGATTACATATGGCAAACATGTTAGTTAATTATATCAGTGAATTTTGAATAATTAAATTTAGATGCCAGATTTTGTAATTAACCACTTAAAGACAAGTATTAACTCGTATAATATATTTATATAGTGTATACGATGAATACCAACAACAACAACCACTATACCAAAAAAACTATATAATACAAATCGTATATTATGGATTGTGAAATGAAATAAATTTAATTAATTGGTTTGGCAACTAAGTCGTATAAAGTATATAAATGTATATAATGTTAAGCGCACTGTGTTCGTAAAAAATACAAACTTAACATCACATAATTTATTTCTTGTAAGTTTTTTAATTAAAGTGTTCTTTAAATATATATGTATACATGGGCTGTAATTAATTGTTTATTTATTTTATATGAATTAAAATAGATTTTTTTATTATAAATACATTTCACAAAGCACATAAACACTACAAAGTATTTATGCATATATATAAAAAATTGATTTTATTGGTTACAATGTTCTCGAATACTTAATCGCGGTTTGAAAATTAGGTTTCTAAAATTGTTAATAAATTAGATAATTAAACTCGAAATAAATTAATGATAAAATCCCGCAAGCAAATGAATAATATAAATAAAACGAAATCCAAGGCTGCTTGCTGCTTAAATCACTAGACATTTTAGGATTTAACAAAAATATTCAAAGAAGAAGAACATCTAAAAATTTACAAAAATTAAACAATTTAAAGAATATAACAAATTAATTTTAGGTGGATTTAATTAATTTAATTAAATAATGGAACTTTCGAGAGTTGAAAACATTACGTTCTTTTAAATATTTAAAAAAAACTTGTTTAATTTCGGGCGTTTTAAGAGTTTATGTAATTTAACGAATTAAAAATGTACTCTAAAGAATTTAATGATCTAAATAATTTAAAGAAATTGCTCAAGAATTAAAAGGATTAGGAACTTCATTTTTTTATAAATTTTAAAGAATTAAAATATTTGAATAATGTTTTTTTACGTAAACTTTTTTAAATGCATATAGAAATAAGAATTTTTTTTAAATATTTTAAAAAATAAGAGTTTAAGAAATTAAACAATTTTAATTTAAATTCTAAAAAAATTTATAAAGCAAAGAAAAATTCTTAAAATAGAAAAAAACTAAAGTGCTAAAAATCTAAAGAACTTAAAGAATGCAGGGAGTTTAAAATTTTAGAATTATAGAGAAAAAATAATTAAAGAAATTGATGAATTAAAGTAAAGCATACGAATAATTTTTTGAGTTTAAAAGTTTTATTTAAAAAAAAGGTTATATTTAGAGAATGTAGAAATGTTAAAAGGCCTAATGAATTTTATACTTTTAAGAATTTTAATAGTATTTAATATCTGAAAAACGTTGAGGTTTAAAGAGTTTAAATGATTTAATTTTTTTAAAATATTTATTAAATTTAGAGAATTGGAAATTTTAAACAGTTAGAAAAGTTTAAGGTAACTAAAAAATTATTTATTTAAATAAAGAAAGGGAAAATAAGATCTTTTAAATATTTTAATGATAAAGGAAGAGCTTTACAAATTTAACAAATAGAACGTATTGTTTATTTATTTATTTGAATAATTTAATTTTCTTTAAAGAATTTAAAATGTTTAAAATCTAAAGTAAGTATTATTCGAAATATTAAAGATATTAAAGTATCTAAGAAATTAAATTTAGCCAGATTTAATTAATTTAATTAAATAATAAAACTTCGGGAGGTAAAAGTAACTTCAATTTGTTTAAAAACTTTATTTTTTTATTCAATAATTCAAGGAATTTCAATAGTTTTTCTGAAATTAAAGTGTTTAATTTTAATACTAAAATTTTAAAAAATTTATAGATTTAAAAAAAAACTTAAGTGAATCTTTAATGAATTTAAAGTATCGAAAGTATTTGAATTTTTTACATAATTACGGAACCTAAAGAATGTAGGGAGTTTAAAACATTCACACATTTTAGAATTATAGAAAAGAAATAATTAAACAAATTAAAGAATAAAAGTAAATGATATGAAGAGTTTTTATTTAAATGATGTAATGTTTTAAAATAAAGTTATATTTAGAAATGTTAAAATTTTAAAACGCATAATGAATTTTATACATTTAAAAAATTTAATAGTTGCTTAATATTAAATTAAATAACGTTAAGGATTAAAGAGGTTAAAGAATTTTATTTTTTTAAATATTTAATAAATTTAAGGAATGGAAAATTTAAATAGTTGGAAAAGTTTACGGAATCTAAAAAATTTATTTTTTTTAAAGTTTAAACAATTTTAATATTTCAAAGAACTTCAAAAGAGTTAACAATATTTTTTATAAAAATGATTTTCGAAGTGCAGGTTTTAAATTTAAATTGTTTAAAAAACTTGAAAAGTTCTTTAAAATACATATTTGGAAACTTTCAGACTATAAAAAAATTAGAGAACATAAAGAATTAATTTTGCTAAGATAATTATTGAAATAAGAGAGTTGAATAATGTTTATTTAGTATTATTGTTCAATATTTAAACAATTTTACTAATTTAGAAAGCAATTGCGAATTTCAATTTTTTAGGACAACGAAATTAAAGAATTCAAATCTAAAGAATATTATTAGTATAAATTCTGTATTTAAATATTCAAAAAATTCCATTTTGTTAAAGAGTTAAATGATTAAAGTGTTTAATGATTTAAAAAAAAAATTAAGAATTTATTGTATTTATCGAATTTCCAGAATTTTTATTTAAATAATTTAAAGATAATAATTGAAAGAAATGAATTTCAAAAATAATTAATTAATAATTTTTGTACATTTTAAAGTATATGAACTTAATTATTTTTAAAAATTTAATAGTTTTATTTATTAAAATTTAATGTTGTTTTTTGAAATTTAAGTTTAGAGAATGTAAAACATTAACTAACTAAGAGAGTTTCACGATTTTCAAGAATTACATTTTGGTTCTTATTGGTCATGAACTTGAAGAATTAACGAATTTATAGAATTAAATTTTATTATATATTTGTAGAACTTAGAGAACTAAAAAATTTAAAAATTATAAAACTACAAAAATTAAATCGGTGTGGTATTTAAAGTGTTCAGATAAGTTAAAGAATTTAAAACATTTAAAGAACTTGCTGAATTTAACAAATTTAACAAACTTAAAAACTTAAACAAATTTAGTAAAATTTAGAAAACTGAATATTTTCAAAAATTTAAATTTTTTTTTAAATTTAAATTGACAATCTTGAGAATTTGAATCAATTTAAAATATAAAAGAAATTAAAAAACCAATAAAATATCTTAACTTTAGTTTAAAAGGACTTTAGCCGTTTAGGAGGAAAAGAGTTTAAAGAAATTAAAAATAAAAAGAATTTAACAATTTTTCTGTTTAAAAAAAAAGCATATTTATAGGAAAAGCTAATTAAAATATTGAAAATTTAAAATGTTAAGAAACCTAAAGAGTTTAAAAGATGTAAATGTTAAAACTATTTTGAGGATTTAATTTTTTAAAATAAGTCTAAAAAGAATATTTAAAAATTTATAAAATTTTTTTTTTCAATCTCTATAGAACTTCAAAAATTTGGAGAGTTTAAAAAATGAAAAAATTTAAAGTAATTAAATGAACTAAAAAAAATTAAATCTTAAAAGAATTAATTTTTATTTTAAGAATTGAGAAACTTAAAGATTATAGAATGTTTAAAGAGTTTAAATACATGATTTATACATTCATAGATTTTGATGAATTTAAAGAATTATAATAAATTATCAAAAAATTTGAAAAACTGAAAATAATTTTGAATTTAAATAATCTGAAAACCCAAAGAAATAATTGAAGAACTTAAAGTATTTAAAATATTTTAATATAAAGTTATAAAGTACTCCAGATTGTATAGAATTACTGAATTATACAATTAATTAAAGTCAATTTAAACTAACAAAAAATTTGGAAATTTTAGAAATAATTAAAGAATATTAAAAATTTATAAAATTTTAAATATATAAAGAATATGAAAGAATTAAAGAAAACAGAAATTTCGAAAAAACGCAATTAAAAAATTAAAAATTAACGTTGACAAGACAACTCAATGCCGCAAACGGGCCAACAGTGCAATGAATACCCGGACAAGCACACTTGGACGTTACTTTGTGTGTTTTGTTTAAAACTCAAATGCCATAATACAATTTTGAATTTTTGTGTTTCACAATTGTATTTGTTCGCTGTATTTAATTTATACGTTTATATTAAAATCAATTTATTTTAATTTATTAATTCTTGAATATAAAATATAAAATTTTAACAAATTTGAGAACATAAAGTTGTGTTCATAAAAACCATAATCGATTAAAGTTATTCGATTTATTTTTTTATAAAATAATGAAATCAATTTTGTAAGAAGCATAAATTGTGAAAGTGGTTCAGATAATGGTTTGTAGTTCGCAAAAGTTCGGGTTACGTCTCCTAGACCTTTAATTAGTTCCTGAATATTCATTATTGCAATTCACCTTTTTGACCCCATTTTTTTTTTGGTTATTTCTTTTTACGCGGCAAAACCAATAAATTTCAATTTTTCTCCGCATATATGTAAATTAACATACATGTTATGAAATCAAGCAAAATAAAACATACAGTTTTATTTGTTTTGATTTAAGAAGTATGTATATATAGAATTTATTAAGAGCAATAAAATTTTAAGACAAAACAAAAACCACAACCAATAAATATATAAATATATATATATATATATATATATATATATATATATATATATATATATATATATATATATATATATATATATAATCCAATGAATATTAAGATAAATAAATAAAAATAAAAATAATAATAAATTGAAAGTAATTAAAGTGTAATTAATTCGGTACGTTGCCATTGATAATTAAAATGTAAAATGTGTTCTGTTTAATTTCATTTATATATGGTTAGCTATTTTATTTAAATAAAAAATAATTTATTAATCGTTGATAAAGATACACGTATACACATGAATATTGGTACTTGCGTTATTTTTTGGTTTTATAATATAATGAATCATATCATGAATGTTGCTAGAATTGCAAAAGTTTATTTATAAACGAAAATTGGAAAATTTTAAATTTTAATCGTTTGTCTGATACGGCACATCGGCACAAAATTTTTATTTTCCGAAAAAAAAACAAAAAATTAAAATTACATATGCTGTGTAATTAAAAAAAGTAATAAAATAAATTTATAAGCAATTCAAAATCAATCAAAATAAAATGAACAAAATAAACAAGTAATAACTTTTTATTTAGAAAAAAAAAAAAATAAATAAATAAAAATATATGTTTTATTTACAATTAATTGTTTTACAATGATTCATTGAAATGCAATTACAATTTTCATTTATAGTTATGTACTTATTTACTTACACACACGTACATTTTACATAATATATTGATTGCTAGATTTATTCTGTATAAAAATAGAAATAAAATAAAATTTTATTGTTTTTTATATTTATATTTTATTCAAATGACTAATAATAATTGAGCTTTTCATTATAAATATTTTAATCGATAAAGTAAAATTTTATGTCTGACATATTAATATTATAACGAACGTATATATAGTTATATGCATATATGTATATGTATGTACAGTTGATTAGTTGTTTGGCACGATATACCGCTATATTTATAAATTACAGCTTTATCAATATAATATTTCTGGGTTTATAAATGATTGGTTCGATGCCATAATTACATATGTACATCTCTACTGGTCGTAAACAATTATGTTTCGTATTTATTTTTTAAATAAAATTATTGATACATCAAAAATTGATGTAATTATAGTTAAGTAATAAAGTAAGGATTAAAAAAAAATGTTTTAAAAGAACTGTTGTTGATCAATTCCCAATGATTCTGCAAGTTCTTCTTGCGTTTGACATGAATCTTGATCGAGTAATGCCTCCAATTCTTCATCCTCAAACTTTTTTGGCTGACCAGGACGCTCTTTGTCTTTGATGTCAAAATCACCACTTTTGAAGGGACTAAACCACTCAAAGCACTGAGTTTTTGCAAGAGCATGCTCACCATACAAATCCACGAGCAAACGATGACTTTCAGCTGCTGGTTTGTTTGCGAAACAGTGACTCAACAAAACTTCCCGCAAATGCTGTTTTTTTCTCAAATTTGATAAATTTTCCATCGTTGAAATCGGTTGGATGTGCACAATCAAAATAAAAACTTTAGCTGATTTTGACAGGTATTGAATAGAGCTTTCAAATGACATAGATGTCATTGATGTACTATTGCGCATAAACAAGTAATGACATCATTTAAAATGATTTAGAATAAATTTAATTTTAATTTTTGTTTTTTTAGTTATTTTAAAAAATTGAGAGTTTAAAGATTTTTTAAAAATATTTATTAAGAATTACAATTTTTTTTAGAATTTAAATAAATTAAAGAAATTTAAAGAATTTAACGAATTTAATGGAATTAAACATATAAGAAATTAATAGAATTTAACCAATTTAAAGAATTTTAATCAAATTACAGGTACACAAATTTAAATTATTTCTTAATTTTAACAAATTTACGAATTTCAAAAATTAAAATTTTAAATTTTATAAATTCTGTAAAAAAATTTTAAATAGAAATAATTAAGGAACTTAAAGAATATAGGAAGTTTGAGGAATTAAACAAATTTCTAAAATTTAATTTTTTGAATAATTTAGAGGTAATATCAATTTAAAGAATTTATGTTGTTTAAAACTATAAGTGTTATAAGGTTTCTCAAATTAATTACTAAAATCTAAGAATTAGAAATTTTAAAATAATTTTCCAAATTAGTTTTTATATTAGTTATTTTAAAAATTGAGTTTACATTTTTTATTGAGAATTTAAACATTTTATTAAATAGTTTAAAACAGTTTTTTTAGTACATATGTATAAAAAATATTAAAAAATTAAAAGATTTTAAACAAATTATACCAATCTAATTTTTAAAAATTATAGTGTTTATTAAATTTAAAGAGTATTGAACTCTAAATAAAAAAATAAAATTGATGAAATTGGAAGAATTTAAAAATATATTTTAAATATAAAGAATTTAACGAATTTAAAGAAACTAAACAATTTAAGAAACAATTTAAAGAACACCAAATAGTTTCAAGAATTTATATATAATTTTTTTTATTTTTAACAAATTTAAAGAATTCCAAAACTCAAAATTATAGTTTTTTAAAATTTTTGAAATTTTTTTTTAAATATAAATAATTAAGGAAATTTAAGAATGTAGGAAGTTTGAGCAATTAAACAAATTTCCAGAAATGAATGTTTGAATAATTTAGAGATACTGTTAATTTAAAGAATTTATATTGTTTAAAACTTAAAGAGTTTAAAAGTTTTTTAAAATAATTACTAAAATCAAAGAAATGGAAATTTTAAAAATGTTAAAATGATTTAAAATTGTTTAATCTAAATTTTGTTTTTAGTTATTTTAAAAAATTGAGAGCTTAAAGATTTTTTAAAAATATTTATTAAGAACTAAAAAATGTAAACAAGTTTATTAAATAGTTTCAAATAGTTTATTAAGTACACATTTTAAAAATTAAAGAATTAGAGATTTTAAACAGATTATACAAATTTAATTTTTAAAATGTATAGTTTTTATAGAATTTAAATAAATTGAGGAAATTTAAGAATTTAACGCATTTAAAGTTATTAAACAATTTAAGAAATTAATAGAATTTTCATAAAATTGGAGGTACACAAATTTAAATTATTTCTTAATTTTAACAAATCCAATGAATTCCAAAAATTAAAGTTATTCATTTTTCAAACTCTTGAAAGAACTTAAAGTTTATTGAGTTTAAGGAATTAAACGATTAAAATTTTGTTTTTAAATGGTAAGAAATGAAAAGGTTGAACGAAATTAACCCTTTCGAACGGCTTGTACAATATATTGTACAAAAATTTTCAACGCATGTAGAGAGCGTAAAATACATTTGTTGCTTCAAAAACGTGTGTAAGATCGTTTTCCTATATGTACTCTCTTTTTTTTAGTACTTTAAGCGTTAGTACAAATGTAAAAATTAATTTTATGACAGTTCTCATTGTGTAAAATTGTGCGAGTTTCTTTGTAAGGTAAGATATTGTTAATTAATTTTTAATTCTTTTAATAATTAGTAAACGGAGGATTCAGTTGTTGATTTATTATTTAGAATATTCAAAGATTGGGTATTTAACGTATTTTTGGGAAATCATAGTCTAAAAAAAATATTTAGAGGTATTGAACCTGTACAATATATTGCAAATAATTATTTCTTTATGTAATTATTATGGATTCGACTGATATAGCAATGTCGCAAAAAGCACTGTCTGAAAAAAAACATTGGAACTTTTGTATGATTCAGATTTTACACAGAGGAACTAAATTACAAGATTCAATCAGACACAATGGATGGGGATGATTTAATAGAAATTAACGAAGCTTTACAGAGGCCACCATATACAGAACTTTTGGACATGGAAATCTGCGATGTAGAAGATGATGATGAAGCCATTTCTACTAGCGAAACTGGTATTCTTGCTACTGTGGATAATACTCCTGAAGTCAATTTTCAGGAGTATTAGTTAGTTTCCTCGACAACGGTTATATTGGTCACCAATTCTTAATATGGAGATATTTAACAAAAAAATGTCCAGTAAGCGATTTTCTCAACTGCGGCAAAACTTGCACCTTGCTGATAATTTGAAACGCCCGAAAAACTGCACAGATGTGTTTTACAATACTAGATCTTTGCTAGACACGGTCGTTGAATGTGTTAGAAAATGTATGCATAGATGAGCAAATAATCCCGTTTAAGAAGCGTTTATCTATCAAACTATATATATGAAGGGGAAGCCAAATTCGTGGGGCATCAACTACTACCATTAAACTTCTTCTTATATCAAGGTCCTAATATATGGGTTTATCGCCCATAATTCTGAACCACTTCGGTTTCGGCGCTAGTGTTATATTAACGCTAGTCGAGAGACGGCCAAATCAGTTGCACAATCTCTTTTTTGATAATTTTTTCAGCTCGTACAATGTTTTGAAAATTTTGAGGAGCCAATTAATGCAGCCGGCACGATACGCATTAACCGAAGTTTCTGTGATTTGGTAACAAAATAAATATGTTTCAGTGAACCGACCTGAAATCGTTCGGTTGTATAATAGTAATAAGAGCGGTGTAAATATGCTCGATCAGTAGGTTATTGTTTATATAATCAACTGAATTATTTTAATTGTAATGTGCAGTTTAAAAAATGTGATGAATTTCAAAATATTTTATTTAATTATTTTTATTTTTGCGCACGAAATAGTACACAAGAATCCTAAATAGGTAATAAATTCGATCAATAATAACGTATCGCACCGAATCTTATCTACCAAATGTGTGTTACGATTATTGGGGACAGCCCTATACATAGTATATGATAGCTCTATATATAGTACTTTTACCTACGCTATACAATCTCTATAGAGTCATGCATAATCTTTTCAAGTTTATTCAAGGCCTGGTATGAAATAATAGGCTACGCAGATGAGCTGCTATATTACTTTGTAATAAGAAGCGGTGAAACGAAAGCTGAATTAGAGAATAAATAATTTCCATGCAATTCAAATATCTAAATAAATTCAAACCTCATTTTAATTATTTTCGACTTGTTATAACTAAAACGATAAATCAAAAAGACATTCGAATTATACAATTTTTCATAGGACTTTCCAAAACTATGCGGGATGTAAATTTCACCATAATCGATTAAAATAGTTCATTCAAAACAAATTTCTAATATTTTCCCTGTTTTCTAAAAACCGGAATAAGGAATAAATAAATCAAAACCATAAATCATCTTAACTGAAATTCCTCGATATCTGTATATGTGGTGGTTACTCGTTCAACATAATTGTACATACATACATACATATATATGTTATATAGGCGATTTGTAATTTACTGGTTACTTTGAGTTCTTTAAATCTCACAGGTTCACTTTAAAGCACTTTACTATTTGTCTAGTTCACTGTATTACTCTAGTTCATTCCCTAGTTCACTATATTCACTTCTTGGTGATCCGATGTTGCGTTAGATCAGTTTTCCACATGTCATCATCGTTCATGCGGCGAAGAGTGAGTTACCCCAGGATTCTTCCACATAATTGGCCATCTTTTATATTTTGGTTGGCTCCACTATTCCTAGCTTGCTACTCCCAGGGTCATCGTTGATTCTGGCATAGAATAATTTTTGGGACATCGGTGCTATTACTACTCATCCCTTCGTGATGACTCGCAACCCGCCATGCTGGTTGTTGTTCATTTGCAGGGATACGTCACATTGCGCTATTTCAATTTTTGGTTCCTTAGATCCAGTGACATTTCGTGCTCCGACATGAAATCAAAACCTAGGATGCATTGGTCCGTTATGCCAGCAACAATAAATCGATGTTCAAACTCCATCACTCCGATGGTAAAAAAAAAATTAAAGTTGGACGGATTACTCAATGCCACAAATGGGCCCACGGTGCAATACCCGGACAAACACATTAAAATCACCCAACCGTGATTTTTGGTCACGACTGGTAATCGAACCCGAGACCCTCGAATAACAAAGCAATGACGCTACTTACTGTGCCAACGAGGGCCTAAAACGCTAAGATGGTAACTAATAAGGTAACACTCTTCTTTCACTGCTGCAGCGTTTTCAGTATCTGTTTTTAGGCTGTAACGAACCACTTTTTTCATGCGCTTTATACCATGTCAGGCCGAATATCCGATCTTGAAGCTCCGGTATTCAAGGTGAATGTAGACGGTTGGTTCTCAAATGTGCCATTAATAATTAAGTTGTTGCAGTCTTTTCCAAGTTGGGCAATCATAACAGTGATCTTGGGGCACTCTGCCACTTTCACCAACTTTCGTCCCGCTGGTACCACTTATAGTTCCCGATCTTTATCGTATTAAGCCATCTGCCGTACTAACCTTCTACTGCGCAACATTCTGGCTGTTTATTGCAACTGTCTTTCTGTACAGCTCCTGGTTGCTTACACTCTTAGATTGTGCCCAGGTTGTTGACAACTAAAACATTTAGACTGAGAGATCTCTTACGCCTCTTGTTTTGGAAGCCTTGTGCTGATCGTCTTATCTTTATTTCTATATTCATCTATGTATATTTGGACTATATCTTCTACCTAAATCTTTTGTATTTTAACGGAATAGGAGGTTAGGCTGGTTCTAGCCTCGTGCTCTAACGCCGATCCTAAGTCTTCATTCCAGCTTTTTCGTTTTGCTGTGGTCCTCATGTGAAGCTGATTGTCCTTTACGGTGTTAATGAATGTATCCTTTATAAGTTCATTCAAGACGTCACTCGGAAATTGACAGTAAGCTTGGCGCGCTAGCTTGGTTATTTCTCGTTCTACTTCTTGAAAGTGTTCCCCTCGTTGTTGTCGCCTATTATGAACATGATTTTTGACTAATACCTGCGTGCACGGCTAAACATTAGTGTTTAGCTGTTAAGTTAGTTGTGTATGCTGTTTCATTTGTAATAGCAGGGCGTTGGGAACCGCTCCAATGTTTATCTGTTCCTTCAGTTGTGAAGTAGCAGCCACTACTATTTCCGCTTGTTTTTTTGTCGCTACTGGCTCCGTTTTGGTGTTGAAAATTAGCACATCGATCTTTGTCAAGTTTAACCGCATTTTAAGGCATTAAATATAGCTCGGTCTTATTGCCATCCGTTGGCAATCTTTGACACTCCAACTCTTCTTCTCTTAGTTGTTTAGATGAGGAGGAGTTAATGTTATTCCATATTGTGCGTTGCAAAATTCCATTTCTGACACTAAATTGTTACGAAGTTTGGGCTCGTCTATGGATTCGTAAGGGATTTTGCAATAAAACATCTCACTTGTTCACTGGTTGAATTTAAATTGAACTTACTCTGCAACTTGGTTGCGTTTAAATTCCCGTTCAATGCAATTCTCGAACTTTCCATATAGTGCCGTTGCATGAAAATTGTACTTGTATTCGTGTATTTAATCTGTGACGTGCAAGTGAGTGTAACGAGCTCGAATAAGTCGTCTTCAAAATGAAAAAACCTACGTGGCACACCGTGTGTACGATATTCAAGCATGATTCGATTCTAAAAAATGGCGGCATGTATAAAATCAAAATTAAACCCAGCCGATTTGATTTCAAGAGGGACTTTCCTGAATTGCTCATAAATTTTGAGCTTTGGTGGTTTGAACCTAGTTTTCTTCATTCATATCAATTGAGATTTCGAATAATTCAGAACAACTTACATAATTAATTGATGTCATCAACTGCAACCGCTGAACTCGGCCATTACCTCTTGGATCGAATACATGGTAAAAATTCTTTGGTGACAATACAAAATGCAATGGGTTCGTTTCCTCTACAATTACCGTTTCAAAAATCAAGAACAACTGGACCTTTGAAAGCGGAAGATGTAAAAACTAGTTTTCACCAGCTTTCCAACAGAGTATAAAGGATTACGTTCAAGTTCGAAATCCATTACTAAAATCTCTTTCATTATTTATGGATCATCAAACATAATTAGAGTTGGTGGTCTCCTAAAATTTGCCGCAATTTCTTATACATCGCGGCATCCAGCACTACTACCAAGCAATAATTATTTTACCGCCACCCTAATGAGTTTCATCCACAGAAAGCACTTACACATTGACAAGCACTTTTAGCATAGAAAATCCTGATATTTCCTTTAATATATTACTTCCATTTCTAAATATATTTTGGTTGTGCTACATTATGCATCACTAAATTATTTTAACGCACACTCTACAATGAATTGAATAGGCCAAAATCGGCCAACTGTTAAGTCAATATATCTCAATATAAATGTTTTATGATCAAGTCATGGAACAGATTTGAAGAAAGCCCAACTTTTATCAAGGAACTAATTGAAACAAACTATAATACACATTTTGGCCCAGTATCGCGTTTGTGCATACTCTACATTAGATAGAATGTTACTGGCAATAATTCTGTGGATGTAGCCAGCTTATTTTTTTTTATTCTTTCTTCCAAAATACTTATAAACTAGATAATGTTGATAAAAGCACATTTTCGAACACAACATATGATAGTATAAATACCACCTTGGGTGTAGCTCGTATTACTCTAAAGGATATTATTGAATCACTGGGCCAGTTAACAAATGGTTGTGATCCAGATGGTGTTCCTTCAAGCTTTCTAAATAAAACTTGGTTATAAGTTGGCATTCCCTTTGTCATTTCACAAGATTAGAAAATATATACACTTAAATGAAAAATAAAAAATCATCTGTACCACAGATAATGGTGATGAATCAAAGGTTTTAATTTGGTCCAGGCATTTGGTATATCAAAACGTGTTTTTTGTTTTAAATGAAATTTAAATTTATCTTGGTTTCTGAAAAAGAACGTTTTGTTTTGATAGAAGAACAACCTCTTTTCCTAGGCAGCATGCAACATATTTTCAAGTGACATTCGAGTCCTCTTTTGATTTTCAAGCTCGCATATGGGTTTAAAATGAAAATTGAAAGAAAAACTATTAATTCGTCAATAAATGGATTAACATTAATTCGTGTGATCACCACCCGCCTACAAGAAGTGAAGACACCAGATTATATATATACTTAACACCAGATACTATTCCTACGGTACTTTCGGGATTGTGACAAATAGAGTCAGAAAGTGTTGAGTTGAACTAAATACATTAAAATTATATGATTTGCTCGTTCCCACCCTTTGGCATTTTCTGGGACTCGGGACGGGATAAGATATTTTTGTTTTTCGTAATTTTTCTGATCTTATAACTCCATTTTGTAATAAGCTTTACTTTTAGGAGATTTAGCATTTCATAACTCATTGCTCTTGTCTGAGCTTTCTGATGTTTAAATAAAAATGCAACAACTGTTTCTGCTTTGAGAATATCCGTATTCAGTTCGGAATTCGTATACTTCTTTCTCCCATCCTAGAAGCTATATTCAGGGGCTTTGAAACCTTTTGAAGCTCGACAATGTTCCAACATACTTTCTAATGTAATCCATCGGATGCGCCTATCTAGAATCACATTTAGTTCTGAACCCTTGGCCAGTATTGCGTTTAACCATATCGTTTTTCTGGAATAGCTTCTCGAACATTCTATAGCCAATGTGGAGTTTGCACAAACGTTCCAATTAGTTCCTTGATAATAAGTGGGTTTCCGGAAATCATCCACACAACTATTCCAAAGACCGTAAATTTGATATATTCTGGACTATGAGCCATTCTAGCCAATGTAGAGTATGCACAAATGCGATACAGGGTGTGTGTATTATAGTCTGTTTCAGTTAGTTCCGCAATAAAAGTTGGGTTTTCCAGATATCATCTATACAACTATTCCAGAAAATTGTAAATCTGGTTTTTGCTGGATACTCTATGGCCGATTGTTGCCAATGTAGAGTATGCAAAAACACGATACTGGGTCAAAATATGTATTATAGTGTGTTTCAATTAGTTACTTGACAAAAGTTGGGTTTTCTGAAAATCTTTTCTAAGACTAGATCATAGAACATTTATATTGAGATATATTGACTTTACAATTGGCCAATTTTCACCTATTTTAGTTATTGCATAGTGTGTGGCAAAGAATTTGTAATAATGATGCACAATGTGGCACAACCGAAATATATTAGGAAATGTAAGAAATATATTAAAGGAGTAGTATGGGTTTTCTGGTGTGGTACTCTCGAACCTTTCGTATTTTTTAAAGTATACTACGCACAAGTTTAGCGAAAGGCACAAATTGCCACAATCAAATCCAAGTATAAAAAATATAAAATATTAGGGGTTTCTAAAATGGATTTCTGGCGTCATGCTCGCAATTTATTTTTAGTTTAATTATCCTAATTTCACCTCTGTTTATGTATAATTCAATTTAATTATTTACTTATTCTATTTTACATACTTTTAATACTTGCTTAAGATTATAACTTGTATTGGCATGGTACATTTAAAATTATAATAAAAAGGTCAGTGTATAAACATTCATCAGAACTGGTGGTAGCCATCACATTGTTTTATTTACCTGGAAAATTCACATTTTGAGATCGCGACAAGAGCGAATATTCATCAATCTAAAATCGCATTCATAGCGCATCGGAAATCTCTCCAAATCATAACAATTCATCTTTCTACGAAAGGTTTGTTTTATTTTTTCAGTCCAAATTTAAACGCTTCCCTGCATATACATATTTCATTGTAATCTTGCTTTGTACGATGGACGCAACATTGTACAAGTTTTAATGTACTTATATACATTATGTACCATTGTCTGTAAACAATTGCCACAAGAAAAAATAATTTTCACAAACAAGATTATGTATATGAACAAAATATTTATGCTTATTATGTTTTAGCCATTTATTACACATAAATCAAGTACTTTCATTAAACGTTTCAAACGAGAAAACCATGTAAGTAAATTATTATAAAAAAAAAAAAAAAAATAGTTACATGTAAAAACTAAAACGAAAATATTATCAAGTACATAAATTATAATTTAACTATACAAACAAATTGTGATAGTTTGAGGCAATCACTTTTTTTTTTCTCTCGAACAAAATAGGTAAAAAGCTTTTCATCACAAACCAATCAATATTGCCATATACATATATATATATATAATTACATAAGATGTACATGACGTACAAAAATCTCAGCCAAATACTGTAATAATGTATATATTATACATTCTGCTTTATGTCAAATACATTATAAGAGCATGAAATTCTAGCACGAATTCCATTAATGATGGTCTTAATTACCACTTTAAGACATGTCTGTATGTACATACATATATACGTGTGTATTATGGTATTTCCTAATGCAAATTTCACTTTTTCTGTACTGTTGTGTACCAAAATGTATGAATATGTAAGAAAATTTTTAAAAAATGTAAATAAAAGTTAATTACTTTTTATATAATTTGAATATATTATTATAAATTGATCTAGACAAAATAATTAATGTTTCAAATTAAGTATATAAGTATATGGAAAGGAAATGAGGTAGACAACTAAACAATGTATACATTGTAGGTACAGAGACTAAAAAGTAAAAACAATTGAATTTTTTTTTGTTGCTCTTAATAATGTTTCAGATATACAATAATTAAAATGTTTGACAGAAAAGTCGAGACTTTGGTAAACGGTTGTAAATTTATGGGCTAAAGGTTAATAAATATAAAAAAATTATGTCTATATTGTCTGTTATATATAGTTTAGCAAAAATTTATTGTATTGCCGATTTTTTTTCCGCAAACTATGTTAATAAAATTTCAAAGGTGGCGAAACAATATTATCTCGTTACAGTTGTTGCAAATTGCTATTATTTTGTTAATTGCGGATGTGAAGTATAAATGTTTGTATATATAGATGCAAATGATGCGGTTATCGTTAATATAAAATTATATTTCAAAATAGCAGCTATCCTCTAATTTAAATATCGTCAGTATATATTACGTTATATAATGGTAACAATAAATAAACTTCGATAACATCTAAGAGTTAACTCGAAAATTCCAAATTTAAAATGGAAGTACATCAGTGAGTAGTTCGTTAACTATATTAAGAAATAGGTATGTATAACTGATGCATCTGGCAATGCGTGATATTAAAAACTTGATTACCTAACAACTGCGAGAACAACGACCATAATACTGGAGTAAACCACCTGGCCCCTACAGTAAATACTGCGACAGAGGAAAGTGAAGGTGTAAATGAGCTACTGCGCACTGAAACAGAGAGTATATTCGGTAAATTGCATAATCACGGAACATCAAATCCGTTCGAAAGAAGATCAAATAGCTGATCAAGCCGATGCGTTTTCTAATGACAGAAGTGGAGCCATAGAAAAATGGAGAATTTGCCAATCGAAGCGAAGAAATCGAGCATCTAAAGCGAGAAATTGAAAACCTAGAACATAGCCAAAATCACTACATCGCTGAGGATGAATTACATAGGGAGACGAACTGGATCATAAAGTACAAAAAAGAGTCCAGGAAGAGTAAGAAAATAAAAGCTGAATCGTCACCAGAGGCTGAACAATAAATGGTGGACGATTTGGTGCAAACGAAGTAAACACCATACCCTAAGCAATAAAAATTGTGAGCATAACCAGTTACCTAAAAATTCAGTCACTGATGAAATCGGTTACTGAGCTCTTTGTCAGGTAACAGTGCTAAACAATGACGTTTAGAAAATTATTACTATGAACTCAGATACTTATAGAACCTTATCTATGATGTTGAATGCTGAAAAGTATCAGTGGTATACCTATGAGGACAAACAGGCTCGACCTATATAAAAGTAACATCACACATGCTCAAGCAAAGAAATAATGAAAGCCATACAAAATAAACAACCTACAATACTAGATGCAATGAATATTGTTAATAAAAAAGAACAAAAAACCAGGAAGGAATACAAACTTTCAGTAAAAAAGGACTCGCTCCTTTTATGCTGGTATTTCATTACAAAGAGAGTATTCAAAACATTTACGATATAAAAGGAATTCTTCACATGAAGGCAAAAATTGAACCGGAGAACCGCTACACGAATACCCTAATGCAAAAAAGGTGAGTGAATTAATCCCACCGCGAAAGATGTTGCAGTCGGGATCCGAGAAGTGCAATGTGCTCAGGTAAACACCCACGAAAATCAAAGGATTCAAACATCAAATCAGATGAATCAAAATCCACAACCAACAAACTCAGAGTAAAAAACAACAGTTGCTCAGATAGTGAACGGGGTTCAACCAAATATATGGGCTCCGAAAATAACCGAAAACATTACAATATATAAACAGAATTGAAGCTATTACAAAGCTGCTAGCTGACCAAAGTAATCTGAACAACATAATACTTGATCAAGTGAAGAAAATGCTAGCCCCACAACGCAATCCGATAAAAATGTTGGGAGAGAACTAAATTTTAAGAAAGTGCGCCGGATTAACCATTTCAAATACAAACTGGGGACTCGTTCGTGAATTAATATAGAGGAAAAAATCAAACTCCAGGTACCGATAAGAAATTCTCACCAATTGGAAGACGAATTGGAACAACAAAAAGATACAATTCACTATGCTGCTTTGGCAAGCACCTCATTATATAAAATAAGAAGATACTAAATATATCCTACCCAATGGCAGTTAGAGAGTTGGTAAGAGAAAAACGACGGGCAAGTAAAACCTGCCAAATTAATCGTACACCGGAGAACAAAACAATTCTCAGCAATTTATATAACAGTCACTAATCCATTCTTAAAATACTTCAAAATGAATCAATTAACTGCTTAGCTTAACTGATGAAAAAAATTCTGATTACTCACTGTGGAAGGTGACGAAAGGACACAAAATCAACCTCCGCTTTAAAAGAATAATGGGACCTCGACTAGAGGTCCCAAAGAGAATGCTGATTTGTTTGCGGAGTATCTCCTGGAAATCGGTCAACCACTATCAAGATAAACTGCAAACGAAAATATAATGTCAATTCACAAGCCAAATGAGTTTGACATAGGCCCAGGAACTCTCAAAGAATTAACAGAAGAAGTGAAAAGTATAGGGTACGACTTGATTACTTGCCAAAGAATCAAAGCTCTACCTGGTAAATATTTCGTAAGCTATTACACATAATCAATGCGACCTTTCGGTTAAAATATATTCCGCGGCAATGGAAAGTAGCAGAAGTAATCATGAAAGCTAAACCTGATAAACCACCTTACGATAAAAAATCATACAGGCCAATGTCAAAAAATTTTGAAAAATTATTAATAAAGATATTTGAAGCAATAATTGAGACCGACAACTAATTCCTTCCACATCATTTTGGGTTCAGAGAAAAGCATTCTACAATTGATCAGGTGCATAGAATCACAAACATAATTGAAAGAACCTTAGAACATAAAAAAGTATGCTCAAGCATAGTTCTGGACGTCGTCCAAGCATTCTATAAACTTGGTCTCGAATACAAGCATAGAGTTCTGCCGAGGCAATTCTATATCCTACTAAGATTTTATGCTACCTTTGCAGATGATACAGCAAATATGACGATTGGAAGTAATGTCACCGATGCAACGAGCATCGGTTGATCTACGGTATCCAACGTGGATGTACCAAACAAATAAACGCCAAAATGATACAGACGATTCAAAACATAAGGTTCTTCGTAGCATCGTAAATGCTCCGTGTTACACAAGAAATTAAGACCTTCACAGGGGTTCCGATCTCCTTTTTTTTAAATGTTATTTTTCTTTTTTTTCATTTTCTTTATTTTCTAACTTGAGATAATACGGGCCCCACAAACACAAGAAATTTATTTTCTGAGCCGAATCCCCTCATTCATTTGAATATCGGTGTTTATAATGCGGAAACTCAGAAAATGGAAATTCTTTGGATTAAGTTGAACTTTTATTAAAGTTTATATGCTCATTCGGAGAACTTAGAAATTCAGTGAAGTATTATTATTTGAAGCAATTTTTATATATTCTGGTCCTGAAATAGGTGTTGACCATCCTAAAAAGCATTTCAGGGAAAAATTAGGGTTTAGAACCATATAAATTGAAATTTTCTGGATTCAGTCGAACTTTTAAGTAGCTCCTTCGCAATTTTGAAGGTCCCGAATTTCTATTTTTTTTATAATAATATAATATTGGAAACGCATATAATCCAATTATTCTGGTCTTCGTTAAAATGAAGTAATTTTTTGAATCCTTTTAAAATCTTCACTACCTATATTCGAGACCTCATCACGGCTCTGCAAAGTTCTGAATGTTTATAAAGTTAAAGGATTTTTTTTAAAATTTAGTTCTTGTAAAGTGTTCCTGCGCTTTTCTGGATACAAAAAAATATCTGGCAGCCTTTCCAAAATGCCAATATGAACAAAATGGTTTCATTGAGTTGGTCTCAATGGACGGATGAACGAAATAGGCTCAAAGTACCTACAGTCCGCGCCCACTGAGCATTACAATCCATCTGACAAGAAAAAAATGTCCTCTTTTTTTAGATGAAAATTTTCTCTTTTTGTTTTCCCGTTATTTTCTCTATATAGTTATAAACGAATTTTCATCACCCCCTTTAAGTTATCCCAGAATTTTGTAAAATTACCTCTGACAACACAGGTGTAAATAATCCATACCAGACTTTTTAATATGTAAATTTTATTTGGTGGAAAAAAATTATTCTGGGCAAATCGTTAAAAAGACGGCTATTTGCTCACAGCGATTAACTTAAGGACCATTAAAGCATCCATTACGCCAGCTTTGATAGTTTTTTCACCGTTGGGATTTCCTCAATATAAATAAATGTTTCGCATTGGCCAACTTTACAAAGAAACCTTAAATCGTAGGGTCGGCAATTTTCTCATGGCGATTGAATTTGGGACCTTGTTGGTCATCACTGAATTTCTGCAATATAAATATATTTATATATATATATGTTTTTATTATTTATTTTATTATACATATATTTATATATATATATATATATATGTTTTTATTCAATTATAAATCTAAACAACTATAAAGTGTTTCACCTCACTTATTTAAAGATTTATAGTTAGCATTACAACCTTTTTAAATAACGGGCTTCTTTTTTAACAAAGTGTCGTGGCAGGTGATTTTAATATAATCCTGCTTAACGAACGTGGAAAGGATGGTATTGGTTATTCGACTACTTTACAAACGTTATGGTTTAGAATTATAAACAATATAGATAGCCAATATACACAAAACAATTTTCAAACACTAATAGTACCTTTTTAGATCTCGTCCTATCATTATACCATTTATCATATATCATTTTCACGTTCGCATATCACCGACCGATCTAAGTGATCATGAATTCTTATAATTCGTTGCATTGCACAGGTAAACGAATGAGGATTGCTAAACAAATAATTATGCGGGATGACCAAATTATTTAATTATTTGATTTTACTAAAACCTCATTTCTGGAATTCTATCGCTCATTAATTAACGTTACTGCCCAAAATACTTCTAGCAAAGAACTAACAGTCAATAATGCAAGTATATATATGTACTTACAATAAACCGTGGTTTACGAATGAATGAAAGAAATTAAAAAAATTTCGAATTTAAATTTAATCGGGTTTTTAATGATGTAGGTACCAAACCAATTACCAGGTTGGGATTTCGTTTGAGCTAAACTTTCCAGTATAGAAAAATGGATGTAAGCTTGAGGTAACAATTATCAGCTACAGATATGATATATTTATGTAAATTGGTTAGTCAAAGGCTGAAAATTGTTAAACTCTTATTTGCTTACCTTTGCTTGAAAATAAACGAAACAGATTAATTATTTTGTTGAGATCCTGTCACTGATTAAAATATGTTTGTTCGATGGAATAGTCTCAACATATTCATACAATTCACAGATGCCTTGAAACAGTTTCGAGGAAATTTTGTTCTGAGGTATTCAATTAAGTTTATGCCCAAAATCGATTCCCAAATATACTGATGCTTTTGAACGTGGAACAATACAAAATTGACTGTCTTCTGTCTTATTACCAAACATGACTGGTGTAAATGTAACCATCGACATAGTGTTTTTAATATACCATCCTCAGTAACGGTCCACTTACAATTATGGCAATCTACTTTCTTAACTTTTAGTGATCCGCAGCGCATATAATATAACTTTCGCTAAGTTGCAGGACACATTTAATGCTTGTGACCAGATTACCCACAATTCCCGCATCTGTCAGATGGGCCCGGTTTAATAATTTGTTATTAATAGTTATTACTATAGTATACGCAGTATTTTTGAATGCGTTCAATTTGTGCAGAGGTATTACAATCATTTGAGCAGAGGTATTATCGTAATCTATATCCAAATACGAAGTAGGGCTAGAATTGAGGTTCACTTTGCGAAACTCATCTTGAATTTTGATTACAGTAACTCGTTTTCTAGTTTGACATTCTTTAAAGTAGGACTAATGTTCTGGAACAATCGGTTTAATAATCGAGCCTCAGAAAGTCCCCGTTGTAGTCGTGAATTCAATTTTTGTATAGCCTGAGGGTAAATTCTGTAAATGTTTCTTTGTGTGATTGGTGCTATCTAATAATATGCTTAATTATTTCATTCTCACAGTCTGCGCTGCTGAAATAGGGCAGTATTGCAGCCTTTAGAATACTGCACGGTACGTTTTGTTCATCTTTTCTATATATCCACAATCAATCTGCCGCTCGTTTATAGAGAGGAATAAATGGAAAACGTGAGTAAATTATCTACGAGGTATCCATTATTAAGAGCCATTCGCTCAAGTCTATATAAATAATCATGAATGTTACTAGATTGAGTCCGAAAAGAGAAATTCCAGTTTTGTTTCAATTTATAACCACAACCCAAGTTAAAGTGAGCATTAGTCCGTGGCAATTTGTTTCGATTTTGGTTTGACCCAGTATTTAAAGAAACTCTGGTTATGAGATGGTATATCTCTACATTTCTCATAGATTTAGCTAAATTCCTATGAAATTGAGGTTCATTAAATGAAAAATCTTGAAGCAGACGAGGTTCATCTACATTTTTTGTGGTGTAGGTTCAATTTATGGAATATGCGATTACGCACATAGCACCATCTTACCTTGCAGTTGCAAGGAGACAATCAAAGAAATTAGAATTTGGCATTTGTACGTCTGTTTCAGTATTTTGAGCCGCAATACTTATATAACTTGTTGATATTGAGGTTGGTATGATTGGCTGCAACATATGAGAATTTGAGATTCGAACCAGCGAATATGACAATGAGTTAATAAAATCTCTCTAACATATTTATACAATTTTACAATCCAATTAAAAGTTTGCCTTAAATTTGATAAAAGATTAGATAAATTTGAATCTTGCCAAAAACTGTTAATTATAGTCTTGCGCCTCGATCCTTATAATCCATTGTACTAACATAGAACCTATTAATTCAACTGGAGGTGAAACTCCACTAACGGATAAGGGTTAAATAGTGAATGTATGTATAATAGTACACTATCACATGAAGTAAAATTTAAATATTTTACATCGCTAGGTGTATCTAAATGTGAATCTATAATAAACCCTCACAAGTAAAATGACCTCAAACATTATTTGATCCTTGCCGATATTTAAAAATTTGAAGTACGTTTAACTGTAGTATTCTTCTATATAAATTCCGTATTGATTTCATTGCAACTCTGAGAATGAGATTTCTCGAGTAAGACAAACACTATTCGTAATAGTGTTGCGTAGTGTATCGTTGCGTTATAACTCATAATATAGATTAAAAAAAATATTTAGATCTATCACATGAAATTTGATCGAAATATTTATGAACTTTCGTCACATTTAACAAACATTTAAAATAGCAATTATCTAACTTCATCACTCGGGTGTATATTTATAATATGTACCAAGAATTCTTTTACAAACCCAAACAGCTGGCAACGACCACAATTAATTACATCTAGCACAAATAAATTTTCATACATGGGTGATGAAAAGCATATTAAATTAAATACGATTTATCAAAAATGTTGGAAAAAAATTGTCGGACTGAACTGTTGAAAAATCCTTACAGTTACAAGCGTATATGGTAATTTATTCAGTCACAGTCGACTGAAAAGTGATCAAATGGTTACTATTGCATTATTGCAATCAACCAACATTTAAACACACAACTTGTCGAAGACGCAGTTTTCCGAAAACGAGGTTTTTCTTTTGAACTATACTAGTGGATACTATAACCATAAGAATTTGAGCAATCAGTTTAGGTATTAGTCTTAGTTGATCTATTCGGTTGCATATAATCTGGTTGTTTGTGCTACGAATATTCCTGGAAAGTCGAAGGGTGGATTTATGTAATAATGTATGAGATCGATAGTAAGATCTAGCCTTTTAAAAACAGTTTCAAAAAACATTTATATAACAACTAGCTCGACTAACTCTATTTTAAGTGGTAATTAATAATTGCTTGTTGGAAATTGAATCTGGAAATAAGTCAAACCTTTCACATTTCTAGGAATACATCAACTCTATCTTTATTGCACCGCTCATCATATCGCATTCTGAGTGAATGAAGTGCATCATTACACTTCAATTAGACGTTCAGAAAGATTTTTGAACGACAGCTTGTGGACATCTCGACTGGTTAAAATCGTTGAATGATTATTACTTAGGTCCTTAACAACCAATTCAATGGGTTTTAACATTTTCAAAACTTTAAAATCAACTTCCTCATAAAAATTATTTATTCCAATGTCCGAAAGTGCTGTTTGAATGCATTATGAGTTCACCGCGTTTTGCATCAAGCTTTACCATCAATTTTTTATTTTATTCGAAAACATGATCTATCAAAAATCATAGTGGGATTGATGATAAATATTGAAAATCTTAAGACAAGCACTTTCTTAAGAAAATCCTAAAATGTAAATTTACTGAAATCGAAATTTAACTTTTCAAACTGTTCGGCATGATTGTAGTCTTAATGCAGGGCTATGAAAAAATCACAGTGTGGTTGGTGATAAACATTAAATATCTTAAGACACGCACTTTCTTAAGAAAATCCTAAAATTTAAATTTACTGAAACCTCATTTTAACCATGTGAAAGCCATTAGCGTTTCAAACCGTGCAGCATGATTGTAGTCTGGTGAGATTGGTGTTAAACATTGAACATCTTAAGATACGAATGTTCTTAAGAAAATTCTAAAATGTAAGTTTACTCAAACCGAAATATGACCATGTGCAAATCATTAGCTTTTCAAACGGTTTGGTATTATTGTAGTCTTAGTTCAGGCCTATCAAAAAATCAATGTGATATTGGTGATAAACATTAAATATCTTATGCGCGGGAAATATTTCCTAAATCAATCCTAGGTACAAAAACAACGTTTATTATTGGTTTAGGAAAAATTTCACAAGCCCTCGCAGGGATGTGAAAAATTTCCTAAATGATTCCTAAAAAAAAAAACCTGGGTATGTATTTGTGAATATTTAAATTAATGCATGATAATGAGTATGTCAACATTTAGGCGAATATATTCTTTGATATAATTAAATTGATCGTTCTACTAGTAATATAAATTACCAAAGATAAAACAATGGACTCATAGAAAAATTAAAAATTCTAGTTTTAAAGTTTCATGTCGATATTTCATTATGTTAAAATATTATGAATTACATATTGTTAAAATTTATGAGTTTTAATTAATTATAAAATTTAGATTGAACAATAGTCCAGAATTTGCGAGGTAGACATGGGTGCCACTATGTTTCATTATTAGTTCTATCGATTGTCGATATTCAGGAAATTTTTTAGATTTTTGCCATTGTTCTGGATTGGTCAAACTTGGCCACGAAACACGTGGTTATTGTTTTATTTAATTTTCTCACTTCAACTGAATACTAATCCAGAATTTGCGAGGTAGACATCGGTGCCACTATGTTTGACTATTAGTTCTATCAATAAAAAAAAAACCTTCCATGTCACTGTAAAGGGTGACATGGAGCTATGCAATGCGTAGGTGCACAGAAAAAAAAAGATTAATAACAAGAAAAATTGATTCTATTTTAATCAAACGTAATTTCGATTATTCGTCATGAATGTTTAATTCTTGGTTTAAAATTTTAGCATCTACATACTAAACTTTAAACATATCTTTGATATGAAATAATGGATCTTGTGATAGTATTGAAGAAGTATTGAATCAAAGCTCTTGTTTCAATATAAAATGCAAAAAATTTCGATGAGAAATCTAGAGGTTTTAATTTCAATAATACTCTTTTGTTTTTAATCACGAAACCAACAAAAGAACATTTCAAACACACCGGTAGATTTTAATGTTAAATTCCTAGAATTGGTTGCTAAATCATCATTCTATTGCATGAATAATATTATCGAAAACATAAAAAATGTCATCATAATATAAATAAATTTTCTTAATTATAGAGTTCCCCGCATCTAATTCAATTTCAGCAAATTAATAACGAAGGCTGGACTGATAGGCCGAATTCAGCGTACTTTGCTTTGATTCTACAATTTTTTTAATATCAGCGATCTCAGTTATATAATTAACAAAAGAATCGAACGACTCGATTATCGACGGTTTCCAAACATGATAATTTTTTAATTTTTTCTTTCTCGACGTTGGTACCAAGAAACCATTCAGCTGTCGAAATAATTCTGCAATAATAAAGTCTGCAAGTAAAAAATAGAAATAGCTACTAGTAGTATATATATATATATATATATATATATATATATATATATATATATATATATATATATATATATATATATATATATATATATATATATATATATATATATATATATATATATATATATATTTATATATATATATATATATATATATATATATACATGTATATATATATATACATGTATATTATATATATATATTGAAATAGTCGTGCTTTACTTTTTCGGGTTAAATTGAAATCATCCCTTTGGAATTCTTCGCTTAAAATTATGTCATGTAATTTTTTGCCTGCATCCTGTATAAGTTTGTCTTTTACCCTAATTACTAAGAGGGAATACAACTTTCTAGAAAAATCATTTGTCCATTTTTTTAATAAATTAGTAGATTTTTCTGGATACAGATGATTAAAATCCATGTCAATCTTAAAATATAATAAAATTTATAATATTTCGTACAGGCAAATAATATTTGTAAAATAATATGCTAAATTTTATAGTATGTATACTTACTAAATGATATCCTTGGCCACATTTTAAAAGTGGCCATTGGTTTACAAACTCCTTGGTAGTTTTATTTGTTGAATTTCGGAAGAAATTTAATCTGGACGAAGCTGTTGTTTTCCATTTATGTTCAACGGTTGCCCATGGTTCCAAATGATATTTCAGCCATTCTTTAGCGCCTTCCGTTTCCTCATATACGTTTTCTGTAATTCAATTCACAATTTAAACTTTTGTCTTAAATATACTAAAAAAAATCTTAACAACCTTCAAAAATTCAACTTCATCATTAAAAAGTTTAGCTCTTTTGCTGGGTACTCTATTCCCTATTATTCCAATTTGGCGCAGATTTGTTTTAGTGTTTCTGTACTTATAGAAAAGCTTCCCCTTTTTCGTTTTACCGTCTTGAAAATACCATTCTCTTTTTTCATCCGGGCAGTGCTTGACAATCGATTCCACGATGTTTTGAAAATCCGGGCCGTTTAATGTAGTTGGTTTTTGCTCTAATAAATATGAAGTAATTTTACTACATAGGAGATCTCGAGTGGCATCTGATTCCTTCTCTTTTAAAGAATTTAATATTTCTAGAATATGGGGTATGCCGAACATGTTGTCAATCACCTGAAAAATACATAAACTATTAATAGAATCCAATCAAAAAATTAAACTTTGAAACTATTTCTTTACATTTTTAACACTACATTTGTCGTCATTTGGAACAGATGAAGAAGTTGATGATGTGGGCGATTGAATACACCGATTTTCTGTAGATTTTATCCAGTCTAAAATAAATGGATTTAAACTGCTCGAAGCACTGATAGTTGAGGCATGTTCACTGAAACCCTGCTATAATTATAGAAAGATATCAAATATTAAATCAGCAACAAGGCCAATGATATTTTGTTGATAGCAACGCAATTATTAACTGGGCGCTGTTATATAAGCGGATATGTTTGTTTGACCTGTTATACACTATTTTAATATTAAATTATACGTAATACTTACATTCACCTTTCTCCATTCGGCGATTTTTGAGCGAAATTTAATTTTCACACCAATTTCTTTAAATTCTGGAAACAGTTTGTCTAGGTCGCCTTCTGTAATATTACTCAACGATTGAATGTCCATTCCCGCGTCTAAAAAACAGTTTATGGCGTATACAAAATTACAAAAACGCGTTAATTACCGTTTATGAGTTAATACGTACCATTTAATTTCGGAAATATGTATAGAAGGTCCCATTCTGCCAATATTTCCGCCAACGGAACATCGCCATTATTTACAGTTATAATGTAATTACTGTCTTCACAAACATCTCCGATTGCATCAGACATTTTATTATTTTAATTGTTATTCCACTTTTATAATTACACTTTTTTTATATGCACTACGCAACTGGATATTAAATCCAGTTAAATTAATTACGAATACGATTAAATTAATTAAAAATTTAAAATTATCTAATTTTTTTTTCATGTGTTAGGTACCGAGATGTTTTACCATGTGTGCCGAATGATAAATGAATCTTGTTTTGTTACAACATTCATGTTCGTACAGGATCGGAAAAAATCAAAACCGAAATTTCAGATCAAAACGAAATTGATTGATTATAAAATCGCTTATTTTGTACTGAACACTTTAATTTTTACCTGTTTGTCATAAAACCAATAAAAATTCGATATTAGAAAAACTATTTAACACAAACAATTAATATATTTTTATTTTGTACATAAACACAGAAAAATTATATTTGATATTATATAGTATATGTTTATATTTTATATAATTGGAATTTTGAAACAATGTTTTCCATTTGGGATTTTATTTAATGTAATTGGACGTTTGTGATCTGTTGGATTTAATTCTAATAAATCATACTGCTGTAGAGAATTTCCTATTATAAAGCAAATTTTTCGATTTTTATTTTCTCCAAACTTAATATAACTTTTTCTTTATAAATTATTATTTGACTTATTTTAAAAACATACGCATAAGGATCTTCCGATTTAAGAAAATAAGTGTTTTTGTATTTAGTTCCCTTATATTCCACTTCGTCTGCTAGAATAATTGCTTTCACGTTTAATTTCATTTCGCTTATTAAATCTTTATAAGGTGTAACATTGAAATTAATTTCACGATTTTTAGTGTATTTTATTATTGATAAGCCGATGTCAAAATTTATATCATTCAATATATTAAAGGTGAATCTAATAGCACATTTTTTGGCTATTGATAACGGCAAACATCTTCGAGATGTTATAGCATTTGTATAGTATTTCAGTTCTCGATGTTTCGATTCGAACCGCATGCACCACATTGACTTTAGCGGACCCGATTTCCTGATTATCGTAGGATAATGTAGTAAATTATGGTGTTTAGGTTTGAGATTTTCTTTTAAGTATTTCATATAAAGTTTATTATGCTTTGTAATTATATCCTCAAGACAATGAATATTGTAATTGGAAAACATGTCTTTGAAAACTAATTCGACTAAATCTTGACTATGTATATATAGTTTAATAAAGGATCTGAAATTGGGATAAGATCTCCAATATAAAGCAAGATAAACTCTAATAAACAAAGTGCCTCTCTAGCTGTTACATGAAGATTCTTTAGTTTTATATGATCTAATTTAATAGTACCTGGTCGGTTGGATAAGTGAGTTTCACCGTACTCAACATTTTGTATTCGATTATTCAGTTTTTCGACTGTAAAGTATTGTTTTTCAATTATAAATGAGTAAAGGCAATTTGAAATCCCAAATTTAATCACACCTTCCATCACGTCATGCATAATATCGACGGAAAAATTTTCTGTAACGTGAAAGGTTTTAATGTTATTTAAAACACAGTTTTCTTTAATTCCGGTAAGTTTAAATGTTTCAGCATCGATAAGATTTTCTACAAGACATGTTTTGGTTTCCTCTTTTTTCATTCTGCAGAGTCTGCAAAAGAAATTATGTGAAAAAGATTGTGAAAATCCAAGAACCGAATTTAAACCCAAATTGTCACCAGTCACAATTCCCAAAACGAAATAAACCTTCATTATGCTATCATCCGTATTTAAATCAAGGCCCTGAGTTTCAAGTGATTTTAGTTCATCTACTAAAGGGGTTAACGCATTATTATAACTAAATGATTTTACGGTTTTCGATTTAATTAGCATATCAACGAAAATGTTAGATAGTTGAGAATATCCTTCGGGTAGTGTTGGAAACATGTAATAGAAGGCGGCGATTGACTGTGTTCCAGAACGGCTCCCCAATGGGTTGTTTGTCTCAAAATCATCATAAAATAGGAGCAATGGAATAACATTTTGTTTGTTAATTAAAGAAATTTTTTGTTGCCAAAGTTCACCTTGTACAAAATTAATTAGTACATTTTTGTTTGTATTTAATTTTTCTCCATTTTCAAGGGTTTTTTTTAACAAGCCTTTAATTTCGAAAAATGTTTTTATCTGATATGAAATCGGCATTAGAATGCCTTCGCTGTTTATTTCTTCAAGGACTAGTTTTCCATTTTTAATTTTTTCACTGACTTGGTTATTTATAATAAATTTTTTTGGCGCAGAGTATAGTCCCTTGTTCGTCAATTCCTTAAGACAAAATATTAATAACTTATCAACATCTATCAGCACATTTTTATACTGAGAACTAATACATCGATTAGTTCTTGAGTTGATTGAATAATATCCATTGCGACAGATGTTGGTAAGACTTGGATGCTATATAATTTTAACACAAACTTCAACGATGATTTTTCGATAGTTCCTCTCAAGTCGCTAAGCGTTTTTTGATCAGAGTTCCGTGATCTAGTAGGAACTCTACCGGTTGTATTTTGATCACATAAAGTTATATTAGGATCTACGTTTTCTTCGAGGATGATGAATATGCGGTAATAATGAGAATGTAAAAATTGATTAAAATCTAATAAAAAAGTGTCATGGAATTTTTAAAATATTCACCTCTAGAGTATGATTTAATATTTAGCGTTTCGGTGTTAGAAATGGGAAGTTGAATTTCGGTTGGTACATTTTCAGTTGAAAGCTCATAAGCATTATTAGGAATTTCGAATTTATGTGTATTTACCAAATACCGTTTATATCGATCCAAGTGTGCAAATTTCTGATTACATTCACCTTGCTTACAAATCAATTTATCACCAGGAACCCAACCGTGCATATATTTAATATGTTTGCAAAGAAATTGAACTGATGAATAGGATTCATCACATTTAAAACAAAAGAACATTATTAAAAATGTTACCAATATTTGGGAAAATATTCGCTGAATTATTAAATATAGGTTAGCTATTATTTTAGTAATTTGACAATATGATAATTATTATTTTTAACCCTTTAAAATTTTTAGCCAAGAAAAACTTATTTGTGCACAAATCAAATTTTAGGATTTTTTTTAAAACTTCACAAATATTTAATTCAAGCAGATAAATTTGCTTTGTATCAAACAACTAAAATGTATATCATAAATTTAGTAAAAACGCTTTGAATTAAAACTAAATCGCTTCTTCCTCAACATTGGATTTTTAATTAAACGAAATTTGTTTAATACAATTACCATTAAGCCCCAATGTTTTCAAACTAGACAATTTTATTATAAAATATTGGAATATTCCAATTTTAATCGTATGTCAGTTCAATACGAAATAAATAGGGTTTATATAAGAATATTTGGATTAGCGTAAACTGCGAAGGAAGATCTTGTGCAAAATTTTGTATATTTTATAGTTAAATTATTATTTTTTTCTGTGTATACTGTACTCGTGTTAATGGGTTGAATGAATGTTAGTGTGAATGTGGGTGTTGCACCGTGGGGCCATTAGTGGTAATGAGTGCTAAACATCTAAAAATCTAAAAAAAATCCTGGGTATCGACAATTGGTAGAACTAACAGTGAAACATAGTGGCACCGATGTCTACCTCGTAAATACTGGACTATTGTACAATCTAAATTTTATAATTAATTAAAACTCATAAATTTTAATAATATGTAATTCATATATTTAACATAATGAAATATCGACATGAAACTTTAAAACTAGAATTTTTAATTTTTCCATGAGTCCATTGTTTTATCTTTGGTAATTTATATTACTAGTATAGAACGATCAATTTAATTATATCAAAGAATATATTCGCCTAAATGTTGACATACTCTGCATTAATTTAAATATACACAAATACATTCACAGTTTTTTTTACTTAGAAATAAGTTAAGAAATTTTTCACAGCCGTGAAAATCTTAAGATACGCACTTTCTTAAGAAAATTCTAAAATGTAATTTTACTGAAAAACCATTAGTTTTTCAAACGGTTCAGCATGATTGTAGTCTTAGTATGTTTGTACTAACTTACTAAGTTAAAACAATTTTTTAATTTTATATTTGGTCCTAATTTAGTTCTAACTTTACACGCATCTTTTATGCTGATGAACGAATCTGATTCTATAAAATCTAAATACTATATTTATATACCATAAATCAACCCTTATAATAAAATTCGAAACCAAATCCAAAAATCGTACACTATAATTCAACTCCCAAATATAATAGCTTATTCAAAAATTTAATACTTTTCAAAACAATTAAACAAAAAAATTAATTTAAGTGCGACAATATAATTTAACTCCTTGAATCATCATTTTTACTAATTGAAACAAATCACATTTTGTATTATATTACAGCTATATACGTATGTACATATATAACAAACCCCTTTTTTACGGTTGTTTTTATCACTAAATCACTAATTTTTCGAAATTAATGCCATAATACGATTTAGTGAACATCGACATTAGGATTAGAGAAACGTTCGTTTATACATACATACATACATACATACAAAATAAATTTGAGAGATATAATTTTTAAACCTTCCATTCCTCCCTGCTACCCACCCCCGCCAATACCTTTCATATATTTTAACAATTTTATCTTTTAGTCTCTTATAATCTTTAACAATTCGAATGGAAAATTTATTTTCGTAAGTACAAAACTATGTTGTGTATGTATACTATATTATGTACATATATGTAGTTGTTTGTATAGTACATATATTACAACAGTGAAACACTATTTGTTCGATATATTTTCTAAATTTTATTTGCCTTGATAAATGAAAGAGTTGTTCGTCATTGTTTTATATTTATCCAAAGGCATTAGATTATAGGCGCCATTATGTCGCCTAATCTTTTAGCATTATGTAAAGACATACACACACACACATATACATAGCTACATATTATATACTATAATATATAGGAGGTACTCCCGCCCTGTGCAATTTATTTATTTAATTTCTTTTTGTTTATTCCTTTATCGAGAGACACGATTAAATTCGTTGTATATGTGTGTTTATATTATATGTACAAGTGTGAGTATGGGTATAGTTTTATCTCGACAATACTGAATATATATCTCACACTAAATTTTCCGCAAATTTTCTAAAAAAAAAATTTGAATCAAAATGAAAAACAAAGAAAATCAATTTTCCTAATTAATGATATGGAACAAAAAAAAAACAACAACAATATATTTGGAGAGACTATATATTTGTAATGTGTGTACACATACTCGTAACGATTTGCGAATATCAGAATTTTGTACACACTCTAGATTGTGTTCAAGCATATATACAAATATATGTTTAGCTGATAACACACAGTGTTATGTACATATATACACATATCTTATATGTACATAAAGAATTTTCATCGTCATAAAATTCTCTACCACAAATACAATAAATTCGTGAAAATATTGTGGAATATGTTTTCCAGATATATATTCCAGGAATATTGTACTGTTGAGTGTTGATGTAACATTCTCCCGCAAATCTTTTCATACATAAGATAAGACAGTCTAGAATTTTTCCATCCATATCTTCACTATATATTATACAAACACACACAAACAAGTTAAATTTGATTATTATAATTAATATACTTAATTAGATTAAGAGGTTTTTGTTGTTGTTTTCGTTTCTATTGTTTTTGAGATGGGATTAATCTTAAATATAATTTAAGTGATTTAATTAAGATGAAAAAGTGTATATGTACGTACAATACATATATATGTAGTAGAAAAAGCAGCAGCAACAATAACAACAAACATAACTAATTTCATTTATGTACGGTGGATTAAAGTAACAAAATGTGTAATTTAATGAATGAAATTAATTTAATTTATGAAAATCTTGTTTTTTTTTCGAGCGAACAAACTAAAATCTCTAAAAATCCAGTTGCTTTTCATGATCCAAATATATACATATATATAGTTTAGAAATCATTATATATACAATAACGTATATGTATTTATTGACTTATTTATCTACATTATACATTTAAAAATTATATTGAATTTAATTGTGAGTTCATGCTTAAAATCTACCTACCTACATACTTTTTCTTTGTCTATGTTTTCGAAATCCTACTAAATTCTCACGGATCGATGGTAATTATGTCACTGGAAAACCCATTCCATTGGACAACTTGCTATTCTGTATTTCGTTTCGTAGTAATAATTCCATCGCGAAGGAATTTTAACTCCGAAATTAATTTGGTTGGAATTCTGCTATTCTGTAACCCGATTCCATTGGAATTTTTGTTAAACTAATTTTAACACTCGTCAATTGCCGGCTAGTAAAGTGTGTTTTGATTTTACGTCGGCATATTTAAAAAGTTTACCGATCAGCAGTTTTTACGAGATAGCTAAAAATGATCCAGCGGAGCACGTTTCACTACTAGATTTGCCTAATCAGGTTAAATCTATCACAGATCTTGATTTGTGGGTAACTGTACTATCGAAAGCAATCTCAACTGCTTTTGAAAAGTCATGCTCTCTTAATAATTTTCCTTAGCAATCAGAAAAAGCATAAGAAACCATTCTGGTGTTCTGAATTTAAAAAGTTAAAGGAGAGAATGCGTAAAATTAAAAATAAAGCCAAAAACACGAAGCTCATTTCGAATTGGAATCGATTTTTCTTAGCTCAAAAACCTGTAAAATCAGCCTAAAGTCCAAGCACAGGGAAAAACTTTTGTAAGGAATTTGATAGCTTATCTATTTTCGCTAGACTTAACAAAACTCTGGCTATGAATGATACTGGTATACTCGATAGCCTTCGCTTATCTTCCGGTAAACTAACTTCCTGCAGGCGAGAAGTTTGTGAGGTACTGTTGACTGTTTACGTTCTTGCGTGTGACATGGTTCATTCGGATGTGGTTGCTTCCGAGCCTCTTAACTTTTTTGTCGGTACTCCTGATCGAAAGTTAGCCCGTACATTGATCACAACTCATGTTATACGCTGAAGTGTTTTCTCGTTTGCGCCTTTCGAATTTAGTGGTCCTGATGGCGTTTCCCCTGCTGAATTGCAGCTTGGTTTTATACCCATCAGTACTCACCTGCTCAATCTGTTCTAGGCGTGCATTTGTTTTAGTACTGTACCACGTCCTGGAGCAGGATCGTAGAGTAGTTTTCATACCAAAAACTGGCAAGTCGGATTATATTGACCCAAAAGCTTTTAGGCCCATTCGTCTGGCCGCTACTTTTCTTAAAGCTTTAGAGAGGATAACTATTTAACTACCTCCCTTCTTAGTAACATGCAACATGCTTACAGAGCTGGCAAGCCTTGCGAAACTGCTCTACATGAACTCGTAACTAAAATCGAAAGATAGCTTAATCTCAAAGATCACTTAATCATCAAAATTTGGAGTAGGTACCTTCATGAACATTGTGGGAGCTTTTGATAGCACTTCGTTTTCTACGATCATGAGTGCGTATACTAATTTTAGTATTAATGAAACCATTGTTAGATTATTCGATTCTATATGCTAATGTCCCGTATAATTGAGACTGAGCTGGATGGCATTATCAGTATCCGTCAAAGTAGCCAAAGGCAGTCCGCAAGGAGGAGTACCCTCACGCTTGCTGTGGCTCATGGTATATCTATGAATTACTTATTAAATTGCAGGGAACTGGATTCATCGTGCAAAAACTATGCGGATGATCTCGTTTGGACAGTTTTTGATGCAGAACTTTCTGATCTGATGCAGAACGGGCTTAATATAGTGGAAGTTTAGTGTATTGAAAAGGAAGAAACTGATCTGGTAGTCATTTCCAGATGTAGAGACAGTGCTAATATATCTGTTCTCACTCTATTTGGTAGAGCAATTACAAGGACAGAGCACGTCAAGCATCTAGGTATTATTCTAGATAGTAAACTCTCCTGGAAATTTCACCTTGATTATAAGCTGCAAAAGGCTATTGCTATTTTTTGGTAATATAGAAGGCCCTTTGGTAATTCTGGGGGCCTGACTCACAAATGATATCATTCATCTACAAAACGCTGGTTTTACCTTACTGTCGTATGCATTTGTTGTATGATGGCCAGTTGCCAAACTGACGTCTTCTGTAGCAAGGCTGGATGGACTGCCTGTATTTAACTTCACCAATTCATTCTTCGTCGTTTCGAACTGTGGCTCTCTCAGGATTTATATAGGCAGTTGACCGTGTCGATAGTTTTTTTTTGCGGGTGGTTTTCTTTCAGAAATCAGTGCAAGGTTTGGAATCTATTGTCCAAAGTATAGGCTCAGGTTCCCGGGTAGTCTGGGTATAGACTTCACGATGTTTCATTCTGAAACAGCAATTCCTCTATCCATCAATGGTGGTAAGGACACTATTTTAAACTTCGCTCTACTTGAACTGGGGTTGAAGTGGCGTTCTATTCCCAGCTGTCGACAGGCGAAACGGTTCATCATTAAACCCAACGTGAGGTTCACTAAATATGTGTTATCCTTAAAAAAAAGAGCCAACTCATAATTCATATTGTACTATTACGGGCCCTGGGCGTTTCTATGTTCATCTCCAACTAATGCGGGACTTGCTCAGGATAATGTTTGTGACGACTGTCTGGAGGAACTGGACGACTTCCCTTGCAGTTGTCCGGCCTTTGTCGAAGCTACATCCCAAGTCTGCTCTTACAGATCTTTGAACGTAGATCAGTTAATATCCACTTCAAGTACGTGGCAACCTATATTTTGAAAAATCTGAGTAGTTTTCCATTAGACAAGATCCACACTTATTCATTTTTTGGCTATGATGGCCTCTTATTAGAAACAGTCGAAAAAAATCGAACACATCGATATATGTATTTCAATTCGACTGCAGAACATTTTTGGTTCATAGTAAGGAGCCATCATATACCTAAAAATATTTGAATAGGGTGTAACGAATCTATGGTAAACGGAAAACATTTCAGATTTTCCGAAATATAGGCTATCTGGTACTAAGGACTGAACATTTTTGAATTAGCAAAATTGAAATACATAATATATCGATGGAAGTGTCCGAATTTTTCCATGTGTTTCTAATAAGCGGTCATAATAACCTATAATGTACGAGTAGGTCTTGTCCTAGTCTCACAGAAAATCAACGTGATTTTTCGAAATATAGGTTTTCAGGTACTTAGGATTGGAGTTTTTTGACTCTAAATAACCGAAGTGAAATAAGTGGACAATAGGATCGAAACTGGTGGTTTCAGTCGTTTCAAAAACAACTTCTCAAACAACTTTGAGATAGTTAGTATAACAAAGAGATCGGCCTGTATGATTTGCCCACCGGGTTTGACTGATTTCTTTAACATGATTATTTGTGCAGCCTTGAAACACTCAAACACATATGTAAGTCTGAAGCAAGCACTATATGTATATATATATATACATGCTCTTTTTAATAACTCCTTAAACAGCCTTGGCTAAATTTCGTCAATATACCAGGTGACCTTTTTAGATTCAAATTCATATCTATTTCTTGTGCGACGTCTAGTGAGGTGACCCTCTTGATATTTAATGGAGATCTATACATTGGTTTAGGATCAATCCTAGATTGCAAATCGTCTGGTTGAAATACTGATGCCAGATGTGGTGCAAACAGTTTGGCATTTTCATCTTTTATCACCCATTCTCCATTTATGTTCCTTATAGGTGGCACTTGTTTTATTGGCCTCTTATATCTACTTGAAAGCTACAATTTGGAATGCTACTAACAGTAATAGCTTTCCAAATAGAATATTTTTTGTCATATGGACCCAGTCCTTTCTAATAATTTTCAGTACATGTCTCTTGTACATGTTCTTTAACTAGTCGATTAACTTTATTACTTACTCAATTCAATTCTCTTTTGTCAATAATATTTCTGGTTCTATGCCATATGCGACTTTTCCTACGCCTTTCTTTTATCCGTTCTCGATTCTCCAAGATGTAGTTGATCTCTCATACAATTTTCTCACCTAATACGGGTATAGCCTCTTTAGCTGCTTCACGCATATATAGTGTTGGGATTTCAAGTACTTGTTTAGTTTTGAGACAAACTTTCAACTCAGTATCTCTCTAAATAATTCCCAATCCGTGAATTTATTAGTATAAAGTTAAGTTTCCTTTTCTTTTTAATGACTTATGCACTCAGAGTTATTAAGACCGGTGTGTGATCGGAAGCAAAGTTTTCAATACTTTCAACTTCAATGTAATTGGAGGCTATTCCTTTCGAGATATAAAATAACCTGAGGAATGAGGATGAGAACAGAAAATTTAAATACAAATAACTAGTATCAAAGTCACAATCTGCGTGTCTTAACTTACACCCAATTTAACTAAACTAAATATATTTATTCGTCATTTTACACATTATAAATGAAAAGTCATCGAAAAGTAAACTCGTACTACTTTTCAGATGGCGCCTATGAGACATTAACAGAAGTTTCAATTTGTTGTTAGTTTAGTTAAAGGTATATAACATAGGAGGATGTTAGTTCGAAAACGCAGGAAAATATTTCACCATGGACGCGTGATTCATATAAGCGATAATGTTTACGCTTGGCCCCTATGCCAAAAGAGATGCCCACGGGTAATGGCTGATATTCTTTGCCTACCTAGTATTTGTCAACTATATAGTCATTGTGGTCCATCAAATGAGAATTTATCTCATCAACATCTAATTCTCATCCTCTAGGCTAACAACTTTTTTAAAGAACTTAATAAAATGTTAAAAATTACTTAAATTCTAAATTCTGTAAAAAATAATAGAATTCATCAGAAAAGTAATAGAAATCATAAGAAGTTCTGATCAACTTGGTGTATATATCTTTACGATCGGAGGTACAAAATTTTAAAAATTTTAAAGTCTATTTTATACTAAATTGCAGACTAAACTAATTTACAAGACATTATGATGATATTATTTGTCATTTTATTTTATTTCAAAAAATAAAGCAAAACGAAATGATTAAAGAAGAAAACATTGCATGTCGAAAAATCCAATACCCAATATTTTTGTAGTGAGAAGGTGTTGGAACTTTTATAGTTTTTTGAGAAACTTTTACCGAAACATTAGATGGACGATGGTTTTAGAGGTACACGAGTGTGATTTCTAATGAACCTATCACAGCGTTAGAGACAATTCTCTTGTATATGTTGGAGTTATAACATTTTGCAAAATGTTCTCTCTGACTAAAACATCAAATTACACCAAAATATTATAGGGATTAGTCTAGGGATTGCAAAATTACCGAATTTTGGCTTTACCGATAAACGGTAAATATATGAGTTAAACCCGGTTTACCGGTAAATTACCGGTAAACTTGTTTTTAAACATAAAAAATCATGCATATCATATTAGTGATGGCGGCAGGAAAAAAACGTACCAAGAAATAACTTACAATACATATAAACTAACAATAAAACATGCGGCGATGGTCGAGTGGTTAGAGTGATGGACCTTGGTTTCGTAGACTCAAGTTCAAATATCGGTTCGATCCAAACATTTTTAATTTTTTAATTTCTCTATTCAAATAATAACAGAGCCGAATGTAGCAACGAAAAAAACATGCGGCGGTGTTCGAGTGTTCAGAGTGATAGACGTTGTTTTCGTAGACGCAAGTGGAAGTCTCGGTTCGATCCAAATATTTTTAATTTAATTTCAATATTCAATTTGCTTACATAATAAATGAATGTAGGAAGCAACGAAAAAAACATGCGGTGGTGGGCGAGTGGTTAGAGTGATGGACATGGACGTTGGTTTCGTAGACCCAATTTCATTTCTCTCGGTTCGATCCAATTATTTTTAATTTAATTTCTCTATTCAAATTGCTAATATAAAAAATGGATGTAGCACCGAAACATTCAAGCGGAGGTGGTGTAATCCAGGTGGGTAAAATCCAATTTTATTTAAACTGTTTTTCAAATTACAATTTTCAGTTTTCACCATTCAAATGTTAACTATTAAAGATATGCATATCGTTATACGGTGGTGGTTAAGTGGTTAGAGTGATGGCTATGGGTTTCGTGTGCCAAGGGGTTCGATCCTTGATTCTGTGCAATAAAAGATCTCAAATTTAGAAAAATGTCTATCAACTGTTCAACTTTTTTGAGCTAGAAATGCAATTATCATGTTTCTCGTTCAATATGAAAATTTGTACAGAACCGAATGAATTTTGTGAAAAAAACAAAAAAGAAAAAGTTGTGGTTCTAAAACGAGATTCGAACTTAGATCCATGAAACCATAGTCCATCACTATAACCACTTAACCACCCAAATTTTTGGCCCTTAACGGAGGCTTGGCTTATAACATACAAATAGTATCTAAAATGGAATCATTCAGACTTGTTCTTATTTTAGTGCATATTGCACCCGCAGCTGAAAAAGCTCGCTCAGATTCAACGTCAGATTCAACGCTTGTCTTTATTAACGAACGACCAACGTTAAATACTTTCCACGTATTTGTCCTTGTTCTTTGTCCTATAAGCTCGAGCGCAAGATCTACTAAGTAATATTCTTCGGACTTAATTATTCCACAGCTATAGATTCATCGATAGATATTCGTAAATAGTATTTTAAAAAATACTAATTTCTTTTTCGACACAAATATCTTGATAATTTATCCTAAACAAATCTTTACTAACAGGCAATCCACCTGCGGTATTGCAATCTAAGATTAATACAAGTTCTGCTCCAAACTCTTCTGGGACATCTGCTGTATTTTATCATTTTTGGTTGCCAACACCAGGGACGAACATTTTGTTGGTCAATGGGTTGATCATCTGATGTGTGTTTATAATTATTTAACAACAAAACCATATTTGTCATCAGAAATGTGTGAATATCCAAGCAATTTCTTTTGTTGTTTCATTTTCAAAAATTACCGAATTTACCGGTAAATTCTAATTTTTTAACCGGTATTTCGGGCTAAATTGGACGGTAAAACCGTTTTACCGGTTAATCGTTCACCGGTAATGCAATCCCTAGTATAGTCTATTGACACCAGTGCCATCTATGAATCATGGAGGCAGTTAAAGTTGATATAAGCTATCCGAATATAGCATCGGGAGCATGTGGAAATCTATAGAATTGGCGGCACTAAATTTACAAAAAACCTCAAATTACAGGTTTTGCATTAATAAATTAAAATTGAGGAAAAAACAACAAAATTTGACGGGTTATTTAGTATTAACTTCACTTAGAATATCGCGACTAACGCTTTTCATTGGATATAACCAACCGTATAAATTATAAATTGCTACCAAAGTTTTTTGTGATTGGTTTTTCATGCTGTTTTGTCAGAGGTATATTTTAATTTTCCGGAGATAAAGCTCTGAGGTTCAGAATAAATCAAAATAATAATTGCAACGAAATGTAAATAGCCGTCATTTCATTTCATATACAAATAATGATGAAAAATCTAAAAATAAACTTAGAACTCATTTCAGTTTCAATAATTTTATTTTTAGTCATTCAACTAATAACGCCGTATCCTTCATTTGCTGATCGCAGTCACTATACATGGTAAAAAATATAACTTCCATAACCACCAAAAAAAAATCAAATCCAAAAGTTTATCAAAAATCTTTACCCGCTATAAATGTATAAATCTACAAAATAATATTTTTTTATTAATTTTCGACAATTAAATTGACAATTATCATTAATCATTTTCGCTATGTGAATGAAAATTGTCATACATTTTTTTTTGTAGATCGATTCAAATTTATATGAATGCGCGATAGATAGATCAAAAAAAAATTTAAATATTAAAACGAATTTAACAATTTCGAGTTTTTTATTTTAATTTTTTTATGATTAATGATAAATTAAATAGGATCGGTGAGAATTGAAACAAACGGTTTGAATATGTATACAATTTGTAGAGTTTTTTTTGCGCGTACAGTAGAATTTTTTTTTTTGGAAATCTATCATTGATTATGTCATCTGATTGATAGAAATTTTCAATATATATTCCAAAGCTAAAAACTATTATATTGATTAATAGAGGCGCATTTATACAATTTGTTGGACCAAAAAAAAAAAGTACTGTGCGCCAATTTGGTATATACATATATATGAATATATAATATGATCTCATATAGTTTAGCTTATCATCAAATCTATTTTTTTTTTATTTGTTCCAATGTTCACCGATTTATTATTAAAACAAGAAAATAACAAAACAATTTATTTATAATATTTTTATCGATTGTTTTTAATCTCGTAATCGCAAATAAAATACCAAAAACAAAAATAAAAAAAATACAGATTCTTATCAGTTTGTGATCTTAAGCGAAAATGCTGAAAAATTTCATATCGCGATAAAAAATTGTTTACGATTTAAAATATATGTTGTTGTTTTTGTGCTTTTCAATTCGCGTATATAGAGCTTTTTTTTTATAGTTTAGTAGATGAAATATTTATTTTTGACATCGTGCGAGGTTTAAGAATCAAGATTTTGCAGCCATAACAAATCCAGTTTATTATATACGAGTATGTATGTATGCATATATATAGTATGTACATTGGAATTGGACGAAATAAACAGTGTATACTCGTATACACAATCATATATAAAGCGATTTTTATGTATATGGTTGCATCATGCTAAGTATATCGTTCACGATTTATGTTTCATGTATTATGTATACGCGACAATTTCGCCAGTAGCTAAGTATATACAGTCTTAGACTATATAGATCATCAGAATTTATTGTATGGAGTACATTAGAAATAGTAAAAATATTTTAGATCCGCCAAGCGATAATTAGGTGCTTTATTAAAAATAACTAAACAAATTTGACGCCTTATGGTTAGCTGAATACAATAATACATTTCATAAATTACCAATTTGTTGTTGATAAACCTGTTAAATGGATTGGTAGCAGCCACACACATAAAAGGCGATCGGGTAATGATTTTAAATACTCACTTTGCTTTAGATGGAAGACATTTTCTTTATTGTGTTGTTTGTTCAAAAAGCAGCCATGTTATCTATCCTGGAAGCAAAAACACTTACAACTTCTCGACAGTAGAATCGGTTCGATTTTCCGTTCATATGATAATTGCTCTAATAAGAATTTCTCACAACGAATATTATAAAACAATTCCACTTTTTGCTATTTATATAGATAATCTATTGCTCAATAGATGGAAAATAAATATTTTTATTATTTTGTATGACGTGCATGTATTTATTATTATTTTCTCCACTGGAAACCACCAATATTAGTCAGCGTTATGCATTTACAATGAACTGGACAGCGTTATGAATTTACATGTACCGTTTAAAAAAAAGAAGAAAATGCGGCCGAAAGTGTTGTCATCGTAAATAAGCAACAGTACAATTTTTCTGGCCCCTTTATGGATGAATTTGACCATTCCATCGGAGCTTAGAAAATGTTGAAACCTTAAACTCCAATTTTTAAATTTGGTTATATAAATATTGCAAGCTAAGCAGCATGTTCCATCTTAAATCTATGTTGGAGTTTGAATATAAGAGAACTAATCAACTAATGGACATTTATTGGTACGTTGGTGTGACAAACATTTAAATTTACTTTTGCCCGTATCTTACATATTTCGTTGTCCATGGGCAGTAATTGTCGTAAAATTCTCGAACGTCGAAATTGATTAATTGTTAATTTTGCGGCACAAGCACATATAACCGAATATACGCATGCACGTCAATACATCTACCGGCTTTTAATTCTTGTTACGAATCATTGGTTTAAGTCACTGTATAATTATGAATACACCACTATAGAAATACAGTCCCTTCTCTCTACTTTACGAAAGCCAATAGGAAAAATACATAAATAAATCGAAATTTCAAAATAAAAATTGGGTGGTGACGTGTATGTTGGGTGGTGTGCGCTACGGATGACAACCAAAGAGTTCTACATATTACTGTTTACTGTCAACATAATATTCGGTTGTTATCACTACGTTTTATATTTTTTATTTTTTCTATGTTTTATTTGCTATACCTGTTACTACCTCGGGACAGCTGTGAGCCCTCCCAACTCTTTCGTTCACAGTTTGTTTATTTGCGTCCTTACAAGGGTATTATAAATTGTATACAATTTGAAGTGGTTGTGAAACTTTTGGTGAAAAGTGCTTGGATTTTTCTTAGGCTGTCGATGTGCAAATTAATTTGGAATTGATTATATTTATTTTTGTTTTGTTAATTTTATAAGCTTTATTAATTTAATTCGTTTAATTTTATTAATTTTACTGATTTAGTTAATTTTATTAATTTCGTTTTCAATTTTTTTGTTAATTTATATTAATTTTAATTTTAATAACTTTATTTGTTTTTGTGAATTTTGTTAATTTTATTAATTTAGTTAATTTTGTTTAATATTATTTGGTACTGATTTTGTTAACTTTATTAATTTTCTCAGTTTTATTAATTTTAATTCTATGCGTTTTGTCTGTTTTACTAATTTTAATAAGTTTGTTAATTTCCTTAATTTTACTCATTTCGTCAATTTGGTTCAGCTTATTAATTTTTTCAAATTTGCTAATATTGTTAATATTATTAAGTTCATTAATTTTTTATTAATTTTGTTAATTTTATACGTTATTTGGTTTAATTGATTTTGTTAGTTTTACTAATAAATTTGTTAAGTATGTTAATTTTTTGTTATTTTAATTTTATTTGTACTAAATTTATTCGTCAAAATGGTTTTATTAATTAGAATGTTTTTGTTCATTTTGTTAATTTTATTAAGTATGTTAATTTTTGAAAATTTTGTTAAATTTTTAAAAAAATTTAGTATTTTTATTATTTATTATTTCTCTTAGTATTATTAATTTGAGTAATTTAAATTTTAATTATTTTATTCATATTAATTTATTAATTTTATTGATTTTGTTAATTTAATTAATTAGGTACGTTAATGTGATTAAGTTCATCAATTTTAATAATTTTTATTTATCTTGTTAATTTTATTAGTTTAAAGTTTTTAATTTTATTAATTTTGTTATTTTTACTTATTTTTGTTAATTTCAATAACTATATTTAGTTTTATTTTTGTTACTGATAATGCAAATTTTATTAATTTTCTTAGTTATGTTAATTTTATTAGTTTTATTAATTTTTATTTTATTAAATTTGTTTATTTGGTTAGTTTTATTAATTTTAATTCTATTCGTTTTTTTGTTTAATTAATTTTGTTAGTTTCGTTTTGTTACTATAAATATGTATGTTAATTTTGTTAGTTACGTAATTTTTGTTAAATCTTTTAAAATTTTTAGTTTTATTAATTTTTTAAATTTTATTAATTTTTATTGATTTTATTAGCATTATTAATTTTAATTTTAATAATTTATTTGTCCTATTTTATTAATTTTATTGATTTTGGTAATTTTATGAATTTATTTAATTTTGTTAAACTCATTAGGTTTAATTATTTTTGGTAATCTTGCTAATTTGTTAGTTTTAATATTTTAACTTATATAGTTATATTAATATGTTTATTTTTACTGATTTTTGTTAAATTTATTAACTTAGTTAAGTTTGTTAGTTTTGTTTAATCTTATTTTTGTTACTGATTATGTTAACTTTATTAATTTTCTTAGTTTCATTAATTTTGATCATATTTTTGAGAGTCTTTTGTTAGTTAGTTTTTTTGCTAAATTTTATTAGTTTAGCTTTAATAATTTACTTAGTAAATAATTTAATTAAAATTAACTTTTTTTAGTTTTATTAATTTTAAATCTTATTAGTTTTTTATTAGTGTTGCTAGTTTTATTCGTTTTATTGGTTTGATTAATTTCATTGAAGTAGTTAATTTTATTATTAATTGTTTTATCAAATTTGTTTATTTGTTTAGTTTTCATAATTTTAATTTTATTCTTTTTTTATTAATCATAATATTATTTGTTTTTAGTTTAATTGATTTGTTAATTTTGTAAATTTTACTAATAATGATGTTAATTTTATTAATTTTTTGTTAATTTTTTTTTTTCAATTTTATTAGTTTAACTTTAATAATTTAACTTTAATAATTTATTCGTCAAATTGGTTTTAATAATTTGTACAATTGGTTAATTTTATAAAGTTTGTTAATTGTTTTATTCTTAATAGTTGTTTTAATTTTTGAAAATTTTGTTATATTATTAAAATATTTAAGTTTTATTATTATTTATTATTTCTGTTAGATTTATTACTTTGATTTTTGTTAGTTTATACGATTTATTAATTTTGTTAATTTTATTACCTTTATTAATTTTAATTTTATTCGTCTTATTTTATTAATTTTACCGATTTAGTTAAATTTGTTAACTTTATTAAATTTCTTAGTTTTATTAATTTTAATCATTTTTGTTAGTTTCGTTAGGTTTTTTTAATTTGCTTATTTTGTTAACATAATTAATTTTAATTTTAATAATTTTATTCGTTTTGTTTATTTTTTTGAGTTTGTTATTTTATTAGTTATATTAATTATAACTTTAATAATTAATTCGTCATAATGGTTTTATTAATTTGACTGTTTTTGTTTATTTTATTAAGATTGTTAATTTTTTGAAATTTTAATGTTTTTATTATATTTTTAGTTTTATTATTATTTATTATTTCTGTTAGTTTTATTAATTTTATATTTGGTAAATACGTTCATTTTATTTAAGATGTTATTATTTTTTGAAAATTTTCTTAGCTTTATTATTTTGAATTTTAATAATTACGTTTTGTGAATTTTGTAAGTTTTATTTATTATTATTTTTGTTACGGATTTTGTAACCCTTATTAATTTTCTTATTTTTCTTAATTTTATTTATTTGAAAGTTTCGTTTAATTTGGTAATTTTGTTATTTTATTAGTTTTGTTAATTTTAATTTTAATCTTTTATTCGTTTTGTTTGTTTTACTAATTTTATTGAGTTTGATAAATTCCTTAATTTTAATTTTAATAATTTTATTCGTTAATTTTAATTTTAAGCTTTATTTATTTTTTATTAGTGTTATTTATTTAGTGTTTTATTGATTTGATTCATTTCAGTTATATGGTTAATTTTATTCTTTCTTTTTGTTAATTTCAATATTTTTATTCAATTTGTTTAGTTTTATTAATATTAATTTTATTTTTTTTTGGTTTAATTGATTTTGTTACTTTTACTAATAAATTTGTTAGTTCTTATAATTTATTAATTTTATTAATTTTGTTATTATTTTACTTTTGCTAAATTTTATTACTTTTAATTTTAACTTTAATAATTTGTTCGTCAAAATGATTTTTATAATTTGACAGGTTTTGTAAAGTTTATTAAAGTTGTTAATTTTTGAAAACTTTAAATTTTTTTTTAATTTTTGAAAATTTTGGTAAATGATAGTTTTTTTAATTTTGTTAATTTTCCTTATTTTCGTTATTAGTGTTATTTGCTTTATTAATTTTAATTTTAATAATTTTATTCGGTTGTAAGTTTATTAATATCGTTATTATTTTCAATTTAATTATTCTGTTAATTTTGGTAATTTTTCTTATGTTTGTTAATTTTATAGTTTTATTTTAATTTTAATAATTTTTGTTAATTTTGTTTAATTTGCAAATATTATTAATTATTTTATTTTTATTAATTTTAATCATTTTATTCGTTTAGTTCGTTTTTGTAATTTTATTGATATTGTTAATTATGTTAACTTGATTAGTTTTATTCATTTCGTTAATTTGTTTTATTTTTGATAGTTTTATTAATTTTAACTGTGATCATTTTACTTGTCTTGTTGGTTTAAATTGACGAAATCAGTAAAATTAATGACTTATTTTGTTAATTTTGTTAATTTTATTTATGTTAATTTTGTTGAGATTATTAATTTTATTAAATTTTTTCATTTTGTTAATTATTATTTTTAGTTTTATTAATTTGAAATCTGTCAATTTTGTTTATTTTACCTATTTTATTTTAGTTTTCGTTAAATTTTGGCTATATTTTCTTAATTTTATTTGTTTTGTTTCCAGATTCAAATTCGTTATCTTGTGTTAATTATTTAAGTATTATATTTGTTTACTTACTAACCAAATTTTAATTTTAGGCTAGCATTTCATTTAATTGAGTTAACTTGTGATAACAATTATTTCAATTCACTAACATGTACTCATGTGGAAAGTTTAATTTAAATTTTAATTTAATTAATTATTTAACGATTTGCAGCGGTATATCAAAGACACAAATAGTTTCAATTAATACAAATCAGAATAAATTGTTTACTTTTTTTTAATTTTGCAAGTACAAATAAGGTTCAATTATTAGAATTAAATTTAATTGATTTTTAATCAAATATAACTATAATTACATTTGTATATATATTTTGAACTTTTAGTTAGAATTAGAATTTAGTTTATTTATTTAACTTCTGTAGACGATTCGAGACAAGTTTGAGACAGATATATTATCGAATAATATGGATTTCAAGCCTAGATAAGATTATGTATGAGACTGATTATAAGAATTAAATTTTGCATTTCATTTCATTAGTTTATTTAGAGTATTTGTTTTATTTTATTAAATGCCATTGACTTACACTCAATGCTGAAGTTGCTCAGCACGGATTGGTCAATTCCCACAAGAGATAAATAACTCAATGCACACATATTAGCGCATCTCATATCGTATGTTGAATTAATATTTATGGCTTAAACTCTTTACAATTTATGTAACCGTGTGGAAAAAAATTCAATTAACCCTTGCATATAACTGCAGGACATCTTTAGATCACTCTTAATTTATATTCCAATAAAATGAAATGTTTTATTCAATCTTTCGGTATTTTTATTATATGTTTATACTTTGACGAGATATTTAATTAAAATATTCAAATTTTAACGAATACAGCTTCTGCATACAAATCAATAAATATATTTATAAAACTGTCAAACCACATAAACACAGTATAATCTTAAATGTTATTATTATAATTATCTGTGCCACCAGTCATTCACTGACGAGTCCGAGTGTTTATTAAAATAATTCGGAAATTTGTATCGTAACACTTTGTATCTTCATTAAAAACGAAATTCTAATTAGCATCGGTCTTTAAATAAAAATATAACCAATTTGCACTAACCTAATTCATTGCTTGGGGCGGGTATACATATATATAATATAATACAAATATAAGAAATTTTCAGCTTATGCAGCAATCGATTCAAACGACGCGCGATGCAATGCCATAAATATACAAGGCAATAAATATTGGGAAACAAAATCCCAAAGACACAAACCAAACCTAATAAAATACTTTATTGAAATATATGTATAGTTTTTTTTATTTTTATATTTTAATGACTTTAGTTACTTATTTTATTACTTTTGTTATAACAAATTTTTACCAAACCAGAAAACTTTAAACAAAAAATACACAACGAAAAAAAAAATGTCATAAGAATGCACATAAAAATTGATTTTATTTGTATTTTATATTTTTAGAATAAATTTTACATTAAAATAAAAACTTTTTTGTATTTGTTTTAAATATGTTTATTTTATACATATTATATATTTTATTTTGTTTAAAAAAAAAATTAAAATAATTTTTATAAAATAAAACTTTAAAATCGTGATTAAATTGAAAACTTTGATTTTTATTTTTTTTCGAATTTATTTGGAGACTAGCAGTTTGTACGTATGTTTATATATACACATATACACGAGATAAAGAATTTTTATTTTAAATTTAGTAATTTCTATTGTCAAATGAGTAGTGAATGAGATCGTTATCTTCTTTATATTTATCTTATTGGAAACATTTGTTTAATACAAAACCGAAATTATCCGCTGTGTGTAAAATTTATTATTATAAGCTGTACGATATTACGAAACTGGCATAATTTGTGTAATTCTGAAATCTCCCGAGATACATTACTTATTGAATAACTGAAAAATCGTTTATTTTATGAGGAAATTTTATTAAACATTGTTTATAGAGCTTTTATGGTTTCGTCTTTGAATTTGATATACAGACTACAATTCTGAGCCTTTGAGGCAAAATAGCAGAATTGTATCGTCCATATGCTGGCGACTTTCAACTATAACAGTCACTTTAAATTTAATACTTCAATTAAGAAAGCTTTAAGCTTTTCCAAAACTCTTAAAGCTTATGTAATTTATCTTTAAGTTTTGCTTATTCAAAATCATTGTTAAGTTTTTTGGGGGAAAGGACTCAAAGTTTGCTCCAGTGCTTTAAGCACGTACAGCTCATTTACAGTCACACCAGTTTTGTTGTGTGAAAGCTCATTTTTATGATTTTGTTGATATGAAAGCTGAAAAGATATAGGATTTGACTTAACATTTCCCTAGATGAACAATTTGTTCAAATAATTTTTACTGTCAAATCGGTTGTGAAAACAATCGTTATATGTTATTTATTATAATATACAATAGATCAAACATGATTCGTAAAAAAAAAAAAAACGGTAAGTAACGAAAACATCTTCCCTCTTCGTTGTAAACGTACAAAACAAACAAATAAAGAACGTACCGACTGTTGCGCAAAAATATTTATGTACTTACCCCCCTTATATACATATACACACACACACATAATGTACAAATTTAGCATATTTCCAATAAACACAAAAACTTTGTTCGTGTTTATAAAAATAAAATATTTTATGTTTTATGTCCTTGCATCAATCACGAGATCATTTGAATAAAACAAATAAAGTATTGAAACCAAAAAAAAAATTCTTTTGTTTTATGAATTTTCCATATGCTAGGAAATTTTCTTATACCAAAAAAAAAATCTGACGACTAATGGTGTAATGTGAATATTATTTGAATTTGTTTGCTACAAATTAATATTAAAAAAAAATCGAAAAAGTTATTTAACCGTCTTTTTGGCGCCTTTTCTTCAACTCATAGTGTGTGTGTGTATTACATAAGTATTTAAGTATGTATATATAGAGTTAAGTTGTTGCCACTTTGATTTCGTATTTTTCACTATATATATACTGTGTACAAAACCATATTGATTTTTGAAGAATCTGTTGGATCATTTTTCAATTTTTGTATTTTATTTAGTTGGAAGCTGAATAATAAACTGATTGGAGATAATATTGTAAACAAATTGTATATACGGTGGTGGAAAAATTAATAGAAGATTGAAAAACTCAAAGAAGTTTAAAATTATTGGGACCCCCAACACGAAATGTAGAAGGCTTTTTAAAGGTAATACACCTATCTCTGTATTTCAAGACTGAAATAAACTGAAAATGATAATTCGTCTGGCACGTAGTTTTGAGAAAAATGTCTTCCCACAGGGTTAGGGAAATCCCATTTTTTTTAAATATTATAAATTGATCAGTCTACCAAATCCATCGTTTTCCTTCATTGAAGTCTTCTTTTGACTATAGTGTCCGTGTGGTTGAAAACGTCTAAAGTGTCTTAAAGCATGCTTATTTATTTCCTCCCTGATCATTACCCTCTTTAAATTCTGATGAAGATCCTAATTTTTCACATATATCGGGCTGCATTAATAATACTCGAAAGTACGTTGGTTTGGCACGTCTGACTTATTTTGACTTTTAGCTTAGTGTCAATGGTTGCTTAACTATTTGGATGTATTAGAATACGGTACCTTTTTTGAATTTTGCCATATTGGTTTCAAGGCAGAATACTTTCATCATTTTTCATTCTAACATGTCTATATCAGTTATGTATAGCAAGTTAAAATTTTATAGTACTGCTTAGGTAGGTCTCTCTGCAATGCCTGGAATTTTGTTTATGATTATGTGCCCTTCTTCAACAGTTGAGTATTTTTCTCCGAAACCTAATTGATGTAATGGAATGAGATTTCTGACCACTATTAGTGGTTACCTTCTTTAAGAAGCCGCTTCTCAAATAACCTAGTTATCGTTGGCAGTATAGAGAAATTTAGCCACGGAAATTGTTTGCCGTTAGGTAGTTTACCTGGTTAAGCTATCATTATGACTTCTGGTATTTTCCATTGGGGTGGTTATTTAGCCTGTCATCAAGTCATACACCCTGAAGCCTTTTGGGATTAAGTTTAGTTTTTATCTCCTCTTTTAATTCACGTAGTTGTACGGCTACTATATTTTGCTCATTAAATTTACAAACTGCCGTAATGGGTTGATAATCAGTTTGTCTTGGGAAAAATTGAAATACTTTCCCTATAATATGCTTCGTATATATGTAGATTAGCTTTTTCTTTTGCTTTTTTTGTCCAGGCTCCATCGTTTTTCTTGATTTTTAGTCATTTCAATTATTATCAGATAGTAAATAGTCCGTGTCTTTTTTATCTGTATAAGATCACACAAGTATCTATTGATTGGCTCATATTTTAATTCTTTAATAAGTGACATAAATTATTAGGCTGTGTTGTGTTTAGACCCAACTTGACCAATTCTCCGTTTTATCGATGTATTTTATGTATTGATTATTCGGCCAACTCACATGGGCTGCAAATTGAATTACTTCAACAAGTAGTTCTAGTTTATTTTCTACTTGTTGGGGTTTCTTATTGGTAGGTTAAAGTTGATCTTTGTTTCCGAGAGCATCCAAAACTAACAGCTGGTTTGCTTCTCACCACTCATAGGTATTGCCTTTCGGTCTACTGTTTTCCATTTCCATTTTCCACTTCATTCTCTCGGTGATTTGCAGGATGTAACCCATTGCGCTATATACATTAAGGTTATACATTATATTTATACATTTCGCTGGAGTATCATTGTATATACTGTTTACAGACTTTGCACAGCGTGGATTCTAGATTTTTTGGTAATATTTACAGAACCTAATACTCTGAAATTTTTTTTTTTTAAAACCTCTATTATACCGCTGCTGGAACAGAATGACTGTAATCCTCTATAGTTATAACTATAATTGGACAGTTGTTTTTATTCATAGGTAAACGGTAACCATTAACATTTATTAGGAGTCTACGGTATTTCCTTAATGATTAAATCTGTTTCTACCTACGTAAAACCTGTGTGTTATCCGTATTTTCCTGAAACCTGTGAAGAACCACATTCCTCAATTTAAGTGTTTTTAATTCAATGCTCAATTCCATTATTCACCTTGTTCAACATTTTCGACGGGATTGCCGCGCTCTCTCAAAAAAGACTCGTGATTTTCTGTTTATTATAGAAATGGATTTTAAAACACTATTATGATCAGATTGTTTACATCCACAGTCTGACTATCTTGTTTATTGTTTAGGAATGCCTCCTGAACCATTGATTTCCTGTAAAGTATGTCTGTCATCTGGGCTCATACTGCCGAGTAGTTTCATTCATTGCGTTTTCCGTTGCTATTTCTTTGCAACTGCCGCCAAACTATTACTAGGTGCAACCCCTCGTGCTCTCTAAAGCGGGTCTAGGGCGAAGTTAGTTCAACATAACTAGAAGCAAAATCGAAATATTTAGAGAAATACAAGGATAGGCATAGACAAATGATCAAACATGAAATAAATGAAGTTACATCTACAGCTAGATGCCCCACCTATATGCAGGGCCATGCAGAGTAAATGTGAGGCTTGGGACATTAAATATTTGGAGGTCCTTTTTTTAAAATAATTTATCCACTTACCGGCAGATTTAAAAATATCCGAAGAGCAATCACAAAATTCGGTGAAATATTTATCAGTCCTATAAATGGATAATTTCTCCCAGAAATTCGGCTGGTATCGTGCTGAGTTTAAAGTTGGTTTTATAAACCGGTTTATACATTTAAAGTTGCTTTTCGAATTTGGATAATGATGAGATTAGTATTATGAATTAAATCTCCAGCAACTTCATTCAAGATGTGGGCAAAAGCACACTCTCAAATTTTGATAAATATGTTTGAAAAGTACGAGTTTGAATTTGGGCTTCTGCCGAAAGAAGCCTTTTCTGCCTTTTCAATTCAAATTCATGTATAGCTGATATTAATGATTTCATCTGCAATGCTACTGGGTTAACAGCGTCTATCCGTGCAGACCATCTGGTTTTCGGTATATTTTTTTGATTAGTTCCAAAAAAAGTAACTGCTTCTTTGCAGGACTCATCTGCATTAACACCAACTAGGTTTAATGTATAATATGATTTGCACAGGGACAAAAAACACAATTGCAATTTTTGGCCAAAATAATAGATTACACCCTTTTATATTTTCCCGCCATATTAGATCCATTGTCGTTTACCCTTGCCCAACACAATTTTTTAAATTCAAGTTTAATTCCATTAAGAGACTCAAAATTCATTTGTCAATTTTATTTCCGGGTTTATTTGAAAAATTATCGAAGCAAATAAAGCGTTCTTGAATTGAAAAATCTGTGTTAACCATTTTGACATATCGAATAATTACTGCAGTTTGCTCTTTGTTGTTTCAACCACAAGTTGTGATAAACTCGTTTTCAATTCTATTTGAAAGATAATGAACCTGCATCGTTCCACCGTTTTCTTGTGATATTCGAACTTTTGAAACATGCTCATGTAGTTCCACTATACCCAAAAAATTACCATTTTATGTACTTCCGATACGATAATCTGATCCAAAAAAAAAAGTCCTCTCTCTGAAAAAAATAATATTACGTTTTTGTGCGGATGGTCTAAATCTAAATTCAGCATTCTGTTACGTCTTGTACGTTCCGATTAAAATAATAGACGAATCGGAATCGGGTTATGTGTGGATCTGATTGAAAAGTACCACCGGCGGAGCCAAATTGATTCAAGACATAACATATTCAATTCACCATGGGTAGCTTACAAGTTCTTAACGAAGGTGAAGAACCGGAAAATTTCTTTTGGATAGCGTTAGTAACGATTTCGATCACGAAGCTACATTCATGGAATATGGCCGATGTTGATGGTATGATACTAGGAAACGGGCAACAAGTGTTCTTCTGGCTTGGACCAGTTTGCAGTGAAGTTGAAATAAAACTCGTGTATAAATCGGCCCAAGTTTATATACAGCACATGAAGAATAAACAACCAGATCGTTCTCGGTAATTTAGAAAATGTTTTCACGAATGGATCGCATTCAAAAAGCCACCAGAATACGAAAATAACGCATGTAAGGTTCCATGGAGGTTTTGTTTATTTTACAATTGTAATATTTATGTAATTTAATCTTGTAACATTTGGAGGTGGCCTTACGAGTTTGGTTTTCCTCTTGAAGGTTTTCAACAATCTCGATTGAAGTTTTATGCAACGTAATTTCCAACAGTAGTATTGTATCAGATACATACTTGTATATCACAACACTTGCTTTGAAAATACCAATTTTTTTTTTTCTATTTTATTTAAATATTTTAAATAAACAATTATTACAATCTAGTCAAGTTAGAAAAATTAATTTACTATGTTGTATTAATCTATGGCTTCTTCCCACTGGTTCCATAGTGTCTGATAAATTGAATTAAATGACATCGTTATTGTGGATTTTAGATCAGCATTACGCTGTGTACACTAGCAATTACACCAGCTCAAAAGGTTTAGTTCGTTTGAGCCTGCGTACAATACCTGTGTTGTTTAACAGCTTAGTTGCCTCTGTGTTAACATGTTGTTCGAGCCTTTGCGTATGTCTCACTCCATTTTTTGGATTTCCTTTGAAACAGGGTTCACTTTAAGGTCCCTATGGAAGGTTTCTGTTTCTAACATACCATGGTGTACCAACGATGTTCCTTAATACTTTGTTTTGAAATCTTTGGATGATTTCCACGTTGCTCTGTTGGGTACAACCCCAAAGTTGGATACCATAAGTCCAAACCGGTTTTAATATTTGTTAATATAATAGAAGTTTGTTGTATGTTGATAGAGCGGAGCTCCTTCCTATCAGCCAATACATCTTTCTATATTTAAGCCCCAGTTCTTCACTTTTCTTTTTGACGTGTGCTTTTCATCGTAGTTTTGCATCTAGTGTCATGCCAAGATACTTAGCCGTGTTCACATTCGGTATTATTTCTTGATTAATTTTAACAGGAATATGTTCGAGTCGCTTGTTTGTAAAATTGATGTGAACCGATTTAGTTTCGTTAAGTTTAATTCACCATCTTTTGGTTCAGTTATGTATTTGAATAATAGCTAACTGTAAATTCTGAGTTGATTTTTCGTTGCTATCTCCGCAACAGCTAAGATTGCCGTGTCATCAGCAAAGGTCGCCACAGTGTTGTTTTCTAATACAGGGAGATAATTAGTGTACAATAGGTGTATGACCGGAACTAATACACTGCTCTGCGGTACTCCTGCCTTGATTTCTTTCAATTCAGAGTAGGAATCGCCTAATTTTACTCTAAAGCATCTATCTTTCAAGTATGATTCTAATATAGTAGTGAATTGCATTGGTAGTACAGTTCTTAACTTATAGTTAAGTCCTTCGTGCCAAACTTTATCAAAGGCCTGTGCAACGTCTAAGAATATCGTTGAGCAGACATTTTTCTCCTTTAATGCTCTTTCAATAATATTAGTTATTCTGTGTACTTGATCTAATGTTAAGTGTTGGTTGCGAAAACCGAACTGATGATTTGGAATCAGGTTTTTCCTCTTAAGTATCGGATTTAGCCTTTTTACTAATAACGTCTCAAAGAGTTTAGATATAACTGGTAATAGTGATATTGACCTGTATGATCCAGTTTTGTGTGGTGGTTTCCCAGGTTAAGGAATCATAATTACTTCTGCAATTTTCCAAAGGCTGGGTACGTATTTCAATCGAAAGGCGGCATTTATAATATTGGTGAGCTTTAATAATGCTTTCCTTGGTAGTTCTTTTAAAATTTCTGCTGTGATAAGGTCATAACCCGGCGCTTTTCTCGGATTCATGTTTGTTTTTATCTCATACATGACTTCTTTTGGTGTTGCTCGTAGGATTTCGTCACTTTCCTGTACAACCTCTCCAGTTATTATTTCGGCTTCCAATGATTGGTCATCATGTGGTGCAAATATTTTTTCCAGGTATTCAGCAAAATTTCGTACTTTATCTTCGTTATTTCTGGCCCATTTGTTATCTTCTGTTCTGATTGGAGGAATGTGCATTATTGGCCTTTTAATTCTTCTGGTTGCTCTTCAGAGAGAAGAATCAGTACTAGTATCATTAGATAATTTTCTGAGGTAGTTACTGATAGATTCGTCTTTCAAATCTTTGATTTCCCTTTTAAGTAGTCAGATTGTTTAGCTTAGTTTTATTTTGAGGGGCTCTAGTTTGTTGCCATATTCTCCTTGCCCTTCTTTTTTCTGCCAAAAGCTCTCTAATTTCTCTAGGGTAGTTGTTTCCCTTAATTTTCTTTTTAACTTCAGGAGTGTTTTCCCAAGCTGACTGCTGTATGTCATATATGAACTTGTGAACTTCTTTTTCTAATTGCTCCTCACTCCTTAGCGAAACCATTAAGTTAATTTTTCTTTCTAAAGACAGTCTAAAGTATTCCCAATTTGTGTGTTTATTTACTAAACTAGGATAGCTTTTCTTTTGAATGATCCTTTCACTTAATGTCAAAAGTATTGGGGAGTGATCAGAGCTTAAGTCAAGACTTTCATCTATATGTATATAATTTACAGATATATTTTTCACTATAAAGAAATCAATCAGATCTGGTATTTTATTTGGATCAGTTAGCCAGTAGGTCGGTTTACCATTTGATAAGGCTTCACAACCGTATTTTCTGATAGCATTGAGGAGTTCTTTCCTTTTGGTTGTTGTTAGTCTAGAACCCCAGTAGATATTGTTTGCATTAAAATCTCCTCCAATTACAAATCTTTCCCCTGGTTTACTGAATAATTCAAGATAATCTTTTTCTTTTAGAGAGTATTTCGGTGGGCAGTAAATTCCAATAACACTAATAGAGTTAATTTTGGTCTTGATGTTAACAGCTGTTGCTTGTATTTGTTCTGTTTCATATTTTAATTCCTTGAAGTGATTAATACTATTTCTAATTATAACAGCACTACCTCCCTTAGCAGTATTTCCCGGGTGAATAGTGTGATATGTTTTATAATTTCTAAATTTGATAATTGATTGTCTAGTGAAGTGAGTTTCAGAGATGAGACAGACATCGATTTTCTCTGCGTCCTGATCCATTTGCAATTCCTGTTGGTGTTGCTGGAGTCCATTGGCATTTCAGCATAAAATTCTCAAGTCGTTAGACATGGCTTTATTTAGGGATGGCTCCCTTAGTACTGTATTCCAGTTTCTGTAACCGCTGATCAAAAGTATTAAGTTTGCTTAATATCAGCTTAAGCGTTTGATTTATGTCGTCTGTTTGAGGAGTTTTTTGTTTGTTTTCGTTACTCATCATTACTTCAGCGTAAGTGTTTTTGCCCACTTCTACTTGAGAGTCTATTAACGCTTTACGCCTTAACTCTCCTATAAATGATTCAGGGCTGTTTATTCCAACAGTTTGCTACTTTATTACATTTGTATTTTTAGCATGTAAATATGTTTTTATTTTTGATGTTTTGCAATTCAATAGCAACACTGCATCCTCTGTAGTTAGCTGGATGGTTTTCTCTACAATGTACGCTTCTAGGCTGTGCATCTGTGGGTTTGACACAATCTCTAGTATGGTGTTTACCTGGACATTTGACACACCTGGGTTCTTTGTTTCAGTATTTTTGAGTATGTCCATATGCTTGACATTTTTTACATTGTGGTATAAGCCTAGATCTTCAGGGGCTCAATATTGACTTTGCATCCCAAGATGTACTTGATTTGATGTATTATTTCAATATCCTCATCTGCGCTGAATGTCAGCATATACATGTTCAGAGACTCCTTACTTCTCCGTTTTAGCTTAATTGATGCTTCAGTTGCATTAAAACCATTTCCTTTCAGGTCCTCAATTATTTTTTCTGATTTACATGTAGAGTGCAGATTTTTAGCCATTACCCTAATTTGTTTGTCTGATTTGTTTGTTTTCAAACGTATGCCAAGAATGCCCCCCTTCGCTTAACATTTTTGTCATTTCTCTGTAGGTTTCACCATCTGCTAAGTTTATTTTGATGTTATTTCCACTCATCAATTTTATTTATTAAACTTATCTGTTTTAGTTATTGTTTTAATTTTCTCATACAGTAGATCAGACTTTTTAACTCCATCTTTAGCTATTGGGGGTGGTGGAGGTAATTTTTTTAGATTGTTTTGGATTATTTTAGGAATTGTCTCTTTTAGTTGAGGAGGAGTCGGTGTATCATTCCTCCTCCTTTAATTTCTCTGGCTTTTGACTCTAATCCACTCAGTTTCGTGAGCTAATTCTTCTTCATCCGTATATGTTATTCTTGTTCCATTACTTTTTGGTTAGGAGGAGAATCAACGTTTTCCTTTGCTTTAAGGGCTTTAACTTCGTTTTCAAGAATCCTTATATGTTCCTGCATTCAAGCAATTGTATCATTTAATTGGTTATTTAAATTGTTAGATTCATCCAATGCAGCATTGGCCTTACGCAATTCCTGATACAGCAATTATTCTTTTTTAGAACAATTATTGTCCTCTAGAAAAGCATTTCTCGGTAACTCCACAAGTTCTGTAGGTATTATTTTGTTAATCTTCGTGGTGATTTTTTGATTATTTTTATTTTATCGCTTACTTCACCGAGTCCACGTCCAAACCCCACAACGATTTCAAAGAGAATCCGAAATAACATCAATTAATTTACATTTTTGACAACAACAAATTGAACAAAAAGCCATGTACCAATATACTAGAATTAAAATTCCTTTAACCATATTCATTTAACCAGCTTGGTAACTTCACAATGTCCTGCAGACAATTTTGCAGCAGGTAAACACTCATAAATTCGCCTTGAAGAAATTAATATTTCGGAAAAAATTTCATGTACTCGCATAATAATATGGCAGGCCATTTCTTACCAAGAGTATCGTATACAAAATACAGGAAGAAAAACTTAGTTGTGTTAATTTTATCAACACTATAAAATGATAACGATAAGCCAACATAATTTCTATACATTTAAATTAACTAATTGATTACACATTATATTAATTTGTCTAGATGATAATATAGGTATATAAGAAGTAACTGAAAGACATGATTAATTCAACAAACCGCACATAATCAATTCTACCACTCGCATCTCTCCTTATCGTCTTCCTCAAACCAAAGAAACGCAATGAACACAAATCGTACATTAACGTTTTCGTTCACCGCACATATCTATATAAATTTATTTGATTAATTAATTTGCGGTTAATTTTATTTAACATATAAATCACTTTTTCTTCTATACGTACATATATCTACTACTTACCAGCTACACTCTTTACTCTATACACAACCTCAAGTTGATAAATTAGTTCGAAATGTTTCGAGAGATTTTTATTAGACAAAAACAATAATTTATTCAGTTACATTGTGGCTATATATATCCGTAACACACGAAATCAAGAAGCGGAAAACTAAAATAAAATCAAAATACGATATTTTCTTATTTATTTATTTAATATTAAAGAGACATTTTATCAATTATGTACACATAAATAAATAGAAACAGAAAGCTATCTAATAGAAATTAACTAAAAAAAAATTTTTTTTAACATAAAATATTTTATTTCTGATAAAAATTGATAATTTTGTTAATTAATGAATTATAAACATATATTTAAAACAAAATAAATAAATAATATACGAGAGAATTAAAATAATTTAAGATAATATACGGAATTAAAAAAATATATTTTGTGTTGTTGTTTTCTTTAAGAATGCATTTAAGAGATTGTTATGGTTTTTATTTATTTTTTTTTTTTGTACAAATTTGTTGTAACGTATGTTAATTTATAGATAACATATGGGTGGCCCAAGCAAGTAAATAATAAATAAATATAAAGCGTAGGTGGGCGAGTTTAAAAATAAACAACTTATTAGTCAATTCATGTGAAATTGTAAAATTATTTTTGTATTTATAGATTGTAAATATACGATATTGTGTTATGTATATAGTATGTGCTATTGTTGGCATAATTGAATAATAGGTGAGGTATAGTTTTTGGCAGTTCGCGCAGTATTTATTCAAACGATGAGTGGTTTATGTGTCAAATGTACAAATTACGTCCTTAAAAATAAGTTTTACTCTTCGAAGAAATATTTTATGAATTACGCGATTTTTGACTCTCCTACACTTATATCCGTTGAATCATAAAAAATTTGTGAAATGAAACGAGCCATATGTGATCTATTATATCAACGGCAGGCGAGGCTCTTCAAACGATTGATTTTTTTCTTGATTGGCTTTTTCAAGTTCAGTATACCCATAATTTGTTACCAGTTTATTGCAATTTATTATATAGCAGGTCCCAATTTTATTACACTTGCAGTTCGCGAGGAAAAAGCGTGGACGGTGTAGCTTCTAATTGAATCTACATCACCACTTAGTAGCTTATGATGTAATTGTGTCGAAAATATGTCATTTATAATCACCTGTAATAGTTTATTACACCAGACTGCCGACATATTTCGGATAGAACTGGACATTATTAACCCATTTGTTACAGAACTTTTTTTTTTCAATGTTTGATTATCTTTCCATTTGAGACAGTTTGATTATCTTTCCATTGGATCATTACCAATTCATTGTCTGTGTCAACGTGATTTTCGAAGTAGCCTCTGGGCATTTTATTTAAAATTTTCTTGTCAGTGGTTGTTATGTTTTTGAGTCTATTCACTCTCAAAGCTCCCTTACTCACAAACTCCATACCATTGAGGGCATATATGAGGTTTGGTCCTGTAAAAAAAATATCAAATTAAAACAAAAAGCCCAAAATTGTTGGGGCGTTGTTGATTACGTCCTATAATGATAAAAATCGAACTGGTAACAGTATCCCAATCTACCAGCGCACACCCATGGCTTTTAACCGAAATAGACTGGCTTGTTTCGAATAAATTCTCGAAAGTCTCCATAATAAGGATTCATCTCCACCGGAGCATATTTTAAAAACATTTCATTTAGATATATAATCAGTGAGCGTATTTTGATAAACCGATTATTGAACTGATTATTTGTATCTTCGTCGGTAGCCCAATCCAACCGTCTTCTAGGTAATGCGTTGTATCCAGATAATATCATCACACCCAAGAACGCGTATACATCATTGGTAGTTAATGCGTAGTTAACTGTATATTTTACTATTAAACCAACTAGAGCTGGTGTAAAATACAACTGGAAAAAGTCAATTGCATTTGATTCTTCTGATAGTGTGAAAGGTCTTATAAACTTTCCATTCCATTTTCCAAATTTGTACAAAAGTACCGATAGTTTAACATTTTATTCACTTCCCCGTTTCCAATTTTGATTAATCCGCAGTAGATTACTTGCTTCTACAGGAGTTATTTCCTCATTTGTGGTCGGATTTATTTCTTCTGGATTGTATTGCAATTCCACTCCAGCCTGCAACTGATTGGTTGTAAAATTGTAGGGGGTTGGCGTCTTCAGGTGGGCGCTTATGCAACAATTGTCACAAATGGGTTAATAAATTGTCATTAACTAAAAAATTAACTTAATTAAACATTTTTATTGAAATAGTTGTGTTAGTGTTATGGGCACATGAATAGCTGACTTATTCCTTTTATACTGACACATATATCAATATTAGGTCAATGAGCTTAATTTTTTAATCTTATACTATGATACGTATGATAAACAGTTATTAAATTTTTTTTGGGGTATTAATTATAAATTGTATGTATCATTTTACTGTTCTAATTCTGAAACTAATTTTTATAATAGCTCTCGCATAATTAAATGTTTTATATGACCTTTAATGTGACCTTAATATATCAATATAATGATGAAGTTTTGTTATTTATTTTGTTTAATTTAATCAATTTATTTTCATTTTATTTGCTTGTTGTATAACTTATTTGATTTAAAACCAATAAATATACGTAAACGTAAAACTGACAGCAAATATGTCTGTATGGGTCTGTATTATATACAAACCTAACAGTAAACGGGATGATTTCAACGCTATCTTCAAAAGATGAAAAATGGAATCACTCGTATATGCGACAAGTAAACCATTTTAGGTTCCGCAAAAACTTTATTACACAAGCAAATAGATGAATATACCGTAAAACCAGCTATTGGCCATCCAACAGTTTTAACTACTGCAGAGGATCGTATGTAGTATATCGCTAAAACTTCTATAGATATCCAGCTACTATATAGAGCAGCTGCGTGACATCGTTCAATTGTTGCTTAAAAACTTCAAGCGCCAAAATATTTTTAAAAATGACTTTTAAAACGAAATCCCGATATATCCGAGCGTATATCCCAACACCCTTTTATAGTTAGAACCCGTGCTATAATTAGGGAGCACAATATACATGAAAAAAATTAGAATAAATTCCTTGCAAATTACGACCAATCCGAGCGCATTTTCAACTGCGACCATTATATTGATGGACTCCATATTGTTGGAGTAGGTGAAGTAATCACATTGCCAATAAAAAAAACCCCAAAGATATGAAAATGCCCATGATCCACCGGAGAATATTTCGAAAAATATTAAAGTTATTGAGAGCCCGAAAACGGAACCGAAAAATGACCAGCCAGTTTTATTAAATGTGGAAACGCCATTTATAAACAGTTTCTCTTTTGCCTAGGAACCAATGCCGTTAAAAATAAAGGAATGATGCCGTTAAAAATAAATTAAAAAGCCAAATTCCTTCGATAATTGTATCCTCATTTCTTCGATAATTCTATACTCATATATAAATCATAAATTAAAAAAACAAATCGAAATTAAAATGAAAATTGAAGAGCGAAGCCAAAATAAATTCAAGTAGTACAGCCAAAAACACCAAAACAGAGAAACCGCCAACTACCGAAAACACTTACAAATGTCAGAAAATTATGTAATTGTACAACATGAGGAGGAACATTTCCCGGGTATTGTCTTACAAACTAACCAAAACGAAGCATCTGTGAAGGTAATGGGTATTGAGTGGCACAATCTGATAAGGTAATGGGTATGAGGGGCTTAAACCAGAGTGGGTGGTATATTAATTAAAATTAAAATGACAAGTACAATCGATGCAATATGTATGTAGACACGTATAATTTTTTTTAAAATTGTGCCGTAGAATTGGTGGTGAATACTGTAACTCTTCGATAGGTCGTGCTGGACCCAGTAGCGTAGCTAGTCACTACCAGCACCCACAATTAGTGGCAGCGGGAATAAAAATATATAAAAACCCACAGTTCCTTTTAAACAAAATTACTTGTATTATACTCATATACCATACTTTGCACCGTGGGCCCATTGTGGCATTGAGTGCGGAACCTCAGTAGGTTCCAACCGTTTTAATAAAATAAAAAAAATATACCATACTGATATTTAAAAAAAATAATTGTCCTATTTCGAAATTATTTTTCGCAAAGTACGAAACCGATAAAAAATATTAAATCTCTTTGATGTAAAACGTCTTCATAAACGTAAACAAAACAAATCAAAGTGAAAGGGATCTCGTTCATTATTCTACTTTCAAATTTAAATCTAAATTCAAAGGCTTAGATTTATTATCGCTCACCAGCTCCACTTTTATTCTACCTATTTTACACCTTTAAGAGGTGTAAACCCTTACCCGTTCTAGATATTTCTCGTCCACTACAAAGTACTACCATCTTTGTTGATTCTTAGCATCGAGTAAATATTAAATGATAAAGCTTTTCGTAAAGTATAGTATACAAAAATATAAAAATTTCCGACACCAAATTTTATTCGAACCTTTCAAGCACTCACATATAGTAAACGTGCCTTATAATTTTTCGTGCGTACTTTACTATTTGAGTCCATGGGAAAGTGGGATAAAAATTTCTAGCGAAACGTAATTTTTTTATAAATTTCCATTTGTTATAATTTAAGAAGACTAATAATTGCTTGATGTGGATAGATTTATGTTTTTGTACTTTCGGTTTAATTTTTCTTGGTTACTCATATGAATGTAGGCACTACATAAACGATCATCTTGTCCAATATGACGATGCAAGAACATTTGTTGAAAATTTTAAGTTAAAAAATAATACTTTGTAGAGTTAAAAGGCCATTTTTTATTCTTCGCAGCTGCCTTGGTTGCCTATATGCTTAACATCACCACTGGAGCCAGGTCTTTGTCACATCCTAAACAGTAACGTTGAATATGTACATAAAATAATAAATACAGAAACGTATTTTGCCTCTAATTCGTTGACACGATTCAGCAGTAAAGTTTTGACCTGGTTAAACTAGTTTACACTAGTTTACACTACTCTAAGGACGCATTAAATTGGTACGAGACTAATCCAAATCAATGGTATCTAAGCTGACCGGTTTTCGACGTATCAAAAAATATTTAGCAATAGTGAAATGAAGAATGGTGGATACTATTTCAACATACATTTCCAAAATTATAGTGTGGTATTCTATTTCTGATTGAATTTGAATGATTCTTATTAGTTTCTTATCTTACGGCTTAACTGAATCGCCCTTTAACGAAATACAACTAAGAACCGATGCATTTTAGTCGTGTAAGTTCACTTGTGACAGCCAGAATTAGAAGATTTACTGATAAATAGGTATTGTAAAGCTATTTATAGACTTCCGCAATTATTTCCGTCTATTGAGTTCTATATGGAGATGTTGGTCCAATAAATTCCCTTTTTGAACTTCATGTGTCAGTATATACATACAAAATATACTTTGTTTAAAAGTTACATCTTAACTATAAAATCTATAGACTTAAGTATAAGTCATAGCTACACAGCTCGTTGAATATGGCAAGCAAGCAATTACATATATTGGGCCATTTGTATACAATAATAAACCGAACGGATTTAAAACATATGATAATGTTTTAAAATTTAAGAATTTATTAAAGACTCATTTGGCAACACTCTTGTTGATGATTATCTGTAAATTACCCTGTATTTTATACTATGTGAATCGAGACAGTTTTCAGTTAAAATTTTGAATTAATAGGGCGACCGTTCAGAATAAACACAGAACGGCAAATTGAACAGATACAAATTGAAAAAATTTCCTTTAATGCAAAAAAAAAATGTTTGTTTGTTGGTATCCATATAGCGAAATGTGACCGAATTGTCAAATTGAATAATAATTTAAATTTTTTAGGTTGTCTTCCTGGATGAAAATAGCATAAGTCTTCTTTATTTTTATAGTTTTAGAAGTTAGTTCAGAGTTGGAAGTTAAAAAAGTTGCTATATATAATTTTACTTTTTCATGTTGAATGGCTACCATTCACGATTCATCCAGGTCGTAAACAAATAAAACTGAAAACGTATTTAATCCCCAATTTTATGAAAGGGGATAAACAGTGATAAACATGCCAGGTCTGAGTGATTTTACCCGAATTAAAGCGGGCTTTGACAGCACAATATAGTTTAAGTGTTGCTACACGCAAGACGTTGGGAAATGTTATGTTGGAGAAACATACATAAAAGATAATTGCGCTTTTAATGATATCCCAAATGATGTGGTGCATAAAATCCATGTGCCGACTCGATGCACGATAATTTAAAAATGTTATAGTATTTCTCGTTAATAGAGTAATTTCTCGCACTGGGATAACATTGCAAATATTAGAAAATATTTTTCAATATGATATTTATGTGTCTGAAATCGAATAATTAATTAGTGTTTTGTGAAGAGTATAAATCTTTAATTTTAAAATGACAAGCATATACAAATCTTGGTTGTAAATATCGTAAGCATGAGTTCTTATAGAGAAAAGCTGCATAAGGGTTAACGTAACAATGATGCAAAAATTAAATGTATACAAGTTAGTTAAAGCCAATTTATCTGAAAATTCCATAAAAACTTGAACCACAGAACGCAATGTTAGAGATGCCTAAATAAGCAATGCTCAATAAACATGGTGCTACAATCGTTATTTATTCATTTAGCATTATGCTATAATTACCGTGAGGAATAAACAAACAAACAAAGCATCCGACACATCAACAAATTCATTTTTTACTCATGAAATGTCTAATGCCTATACATCATGAAAGAGCTGGGTGCACCCCTTGTTTTCGAAAATCAAATATACTTATTTGTAAAGCTTAAAAATGTGTGATTTGTGTTACGTTTTCCAATTGAATAGAATTTAAAATGATCCTATTCATCCACACTTTATATAATATATTTAATTAATTTACATTATTTATTAAAGCAGGGACACAAGAATAAAATAAATTTGGAAATTATCAGTTGCCAATTCGATCGAGGTCTTAATGAAAAAATATAGCAGGTCTGACTACCGGTGGGAAGTTAGCACGAAAATGACACTGGGAGCCCTAGTGGTTTGAATCTTGGATAATTTGTTTTTTGTACTAAAACAATGAATTGTGTATTAGATAACAATAAACATATCATGAAATCAAAAAAATACTTCAAAATATTTCTTAATATGTATTTTAAATTAAAATTAAAATTTAAATATTGTAATAATCTGTATAATATTATTTATCAAATATAACCCAAAGTGAAAAATTACTATGGGATTTGATGTCATCCTGTGATCAGAATTTTTCTATGTCACATTTTCGAGTACTGAATTAATCAAATTTACATCAAATTGAAAAATGTACTATAGGAAATAATGTGAAAGTACTAAAAGTTTAGGTTGACCTTAATCTTTAAAATGTCAAGGCTAGTTTTGATTCCAGGTTAAAGAACAACCCTTTGACATTTTCCATGCCTGTGGTCAGAATATTTGTATGGCGCATTTTCGAGTACTGAATTATTCAAATTTACATCGAATTGAAAAATGTACCATGGGAAATAATGTGAAAGTACTAAAAGTTTAGGTTGGCCTTAATCTTTAAAATGTCAAGGCTAGTTTTGATTCCAGGTTAAAGAACAACCCTTTGACATTTTCCATGCCTGTGGTCAGAATTTTTGAAGGACGCATTTTCGAGTACTGAATTATTCAAATTTAAATCAAATTTGAATAATTCAGTACTCGAAAATGCGTCACACAACAGGCATGGAAAACGTCAAAGGGTTGTTCTTCAACCTGGAATCAAAACTAGCCTTGACGTTTTAAAGATTAAGGCTAAATTGAGCTTTTAGTACGTTCACATTATATCTCATAGTATATTATCGATTTGATGTTTGTTGTGAAGAATAATATTTATCTCAATTTTATAATATTTTATTTATGTATCAAATATTATAGAATAACAATTTTCAAACTTAATTAAATATTGTTTTGATTTCGTGCTAGCTTAAAAATTATCTTATTTGAACAATCTATTTTTTGTGCCAACTTTAGTACAGGATGTATAATATCCATGACTCAAACCACTAGAGCTTCCAGTGTGTTTTTCGTGCTAACTCTTCGTGCTGACTTCACAGACATGGTCTCACTGATATTGTCCGAATTAAAGCTATCTTTGAAATCAAGCAGGCCATCGTTATACTACAGGTATCTATAACTTTTTTTTAAATCGACTTATTTAGGTTCAAAATTTAACATTGGTATTTGGTGCGCCATTGTATTGTATTGGATCAATCGGCAATATTATATTTTCAATTATTCTTCTTGCAAAATTAATTCTAGTTTGGGAAAAAACTATAATTTTTATTAATACATTCTCAGATAAAATAAAATTAGGATAATTATAGGACAAACTTCACCCCAGTGTTTCCGGATGATTCAATATTTTACTTATAATACATAAATGATTTTTATAGGTTAACTGAGGAATATGTTGACCAAAACACACACACGCTTGGTTCTAAATATACATGTATACTGAAAATACATAATATTCATCCAATTTTCTATAACACTTAAAATATTTTCGCCTATAATAAACAAATTTCATCCAATCAATTAAAATTCACCATCACTTTCAACGTTTTCCCACTCACTTATAAACTCGTAAAAATTATTACAAAATAATAATTAAAACATTTATCAAATCGTAAAATTTCCATTTAATTTATACAAAAATTTGTGTACGCACATACATCCATACATTTATATAAGATCAAAAATGTTTGTAACAGTTTGTTATTAAAATTGTGTCAATAAAATATACGAAAATTTTAATTAAAATGAAAAACTATTAATTAAATTTATATACATACTTTTTTTATTCTAAATTAAGATTAAGAATATACATAAAAGTAAATATTTTTAAAATATGTGTATATGTGTAAAAAAGCTAGATCTGTATTATGTACATACAAATAATATCTATAAGTACATCCATGAGTATGCATTTACATAACACTTATTTAAAATAAAAAATTATTATATTCTTGAAAGTAATAAATTATAATTAAAATTCTGTTTATTTTTTGTTCTGTATATATATGTATGTACATTGTACATATAGTAGAATATTTCCATCTTCTTAAACACTACGTCTCGTCCTCCTTTTCATTAAAACATTATTTTTAAATATAATTTTAATTTTTATTTTTGTTTTTTTTTTATTTATTAGAGTTTGATAAAAATGAGAATATATTATAAAATTATTTCTAGTTTATAATATTATGTACTAGAGAAATTACTATATTAATATTAATTATTATAAGTATGTACAATATATACATATAAAATTTAAATTTATGTATTCATATTTTCTAGATGGAAGTACATTTTGTATTTTATTTCTTCATTTTTGTATAAAATAAAAATGCAACAAATTATTTGGGCAGCATAAAATTTTTGGGGTATTAAGCAGCTGAAGTAATAAATCTAGTGTTAAGGGCAAATATTTTTAAAGTCGTAATTAAAATAAAATTCCAAATTCCTAGATTCATCCAGATTTGAGTGGGAGAGAAATTTATTTTTTACTTAAAAATTTTGATTTTTAATACTGCCTGAAATATTCCATGCCAAATATAATAATATACATTATGAATGTACATACATATATATAGTTATTTTATATACGAAGGGTGATGAAAGTTCATTAAATTTGCTTTTATTGTAGTACATACGTACACAGAATTTACTTACATTTTTAGGACGTTATATTTGCTACTGAAGTTACTATAATGTTTCTAAAGATAAATCGCTTATTGGTTTTTATGTGGTGTGACAACAAGCCATTTTTCAAATGCAGCACAATGCCGGTAGCTACTAGTTATACTACTGGCTTTCTAAACGGACACCGCACAAGTACTTATAATAAGAAATTATAACAAATCTAACAATAACTCGTTAATAATTTTAATAATCTTCATTAAATAATAAATTAGGCGAAATCTCTGACATTCGTGTAATTCGGCAAAGTGTAGGAGATTTTCAGAACTAATAATCACAAAATAAATGTGTTCAAAATTAGCCATCGGAACCCTCTTTTATGGAATAACACAAACAGATTTGGAAAACATGGTTCATCTCCTTTTCGAGTAATTTAGTCACTTTATGGTCGAATCTCTGACATTTTTGTTATTTGGCAAAGAAATTACTTCCAAATTTACAATGTTATTTCGAATATTTCGCACCCCGTATTCAAGACTATATTGTATGTTGACTTAAAATAGTTTTCACTATTAATACAGTATATTAGTTAACGTAATGTTTACCAACAATCCAAAAATCAAGACAATCAGACAACTCCCTAAAAGTTATGGTGAATAATGGAAAATCGACTAGTTTTAAGTTTGGAAATATGTCCATGTTGAATTATGCTATATGTGTACTTACAATGCTTTAGCTACAGTAAAATTTGCACACAATGTCGCTTTTTTTGACGAACGCACCAAGTCAAATAAAAAAAAACAACATGAATTGTAATTTGCCGTTTAGTTACAAAGCAGGCTGTGTAATATTTATTTGTTTTGAGTCGTTAGCAAAATGTCATCAAATCAAGAGATATTGCAATTTTATTTGAAAAATCAAAGTCTCACATATTCAAATCCATCACAAAAAAAGCTAATTCTACATATTCTACGGTTAGAAGGACTATAATTTGGTTTATGGAGACTCAGAGCGTCAATAGAAAAATTGGAACAGACAGATCGAGCCATATTGATAAACAATTGGAAACTAAAGTGGTGCGCGCTCTGAAAAACAATCCAAACCTATCTCTGAGGGATTTAGCAAAAACAAAATAACACAAATCATGTGCGAATTCTTCGAATTAAAAAGAGGTGTGATTTTCGATCGTTCAGTAAATTCAAAGTACCACGGCGTGAAGATAATCAACAAGCTACGGTAATCCGACGAAGCCGAATCTGTACAAACTTTTGGTGGACAAAAAAGATGATTGTTTGGTAATCGATGACGAAACCTACGTTAAAGCTGATTTCATATCTCTGCCAGGTAACCAATATTATTCTGTAAAGGATAAACTGAGTGTCGACATGAAATTTAAAACTATCCAACATGAAAAATTTCCGAAAAAAATATTTGGTTTGGCAGGCTATTTGCCAATGTGGCTCTAGAAGTGCTCCATACATCACGCAAGGGACAATATCTTCGGAAAATTACATTAAGGAGTGCCTCCTAAAGCGACTCCTGCCTTTTTTACGTGGGCACCAAGTTGGTATACATTGTTTTGGCCTGATCTAGCGTCATGTCATTACTCTAAAAAAACATTTGAATGGTACGAATCTAACAACGAGTGTGTTTGTCATTCCGCCCAACTGTCCTGAAGTTCGTCCAATCGAACGATATTGGGCAATAAAAAAAAATAAATTGAGAAAGACCCACAAGGCAGCAAAGCATATGGAAGATTTAAAAAAAAAAGTACGAATTTGGTTCCAAATTCATCTGTGCGTGCCTTAAAGGTGGCCGCCCGCCATATGTATAGGAACATAATGGAATAAAGAAATTAAAAAATTCGTTGTTTATGAAATACGTATTGCCGTTTTAGAATTTGAATTGAAATTTTACTGTATACCACGTCTTATTGTAAATACTATACTTACAATAATTTTGCTTGGAGAGTACTGCCAAAGATAAAACTGTAAGTGTGACTCACATGATTTTAACAGGTATTTTTTAATACACCACTAATAATAATAAAACAGTGTTTAAAGGCCATTATTGGCCTCTTACTGTAACAACAATCTGGCTCCAACGATTTTGATCCTGGGCTAGGACTTCATACTGTCTTAGACAACCTGAAGAAGCCAAGTCGTTCTCTACACCGTGGAACCATCCTCGCCTTCAACGACCTTTGCACCTATCAATATGGTGGCTCTCCTTTCAGAGATCGCTGCACAATTCGGTCCGGATCAGCACGCAGAACGGGACCGAGCCAGCATATACTCGCTGAGATCTTATTTCATGTACAATATCGGGGATCTTCATTAGATCTTTGATCTCGATATTGTAAAGAGCTCGGTATGTGCCATCTATTTTACGTTTTGGGGCGTAAATCACACGCACGACTCTTCTCTCAAATGTCAGGAGACATCTCTCGTACTCGTCCGTCGGCGGCCAACATTCACATCAAACATAACAAATGGCCTGATCAACGCTTTGTAAGGCTTCATCTTCACGGCTCTAGATAGCTGCCAGCTTTTTACGGATGCGGGTTGTCAGCCTAGCGATCTAACCAACAACCGAGCAAATAGCGCAGTGGTTAAAGCTGTGACGTTTGGATCGGGAGGTACCGGGTTCGAATCCCAACAGAGGCGGGATGCAAAAAGGGTTTTTCATCTCCCGATTACGATCGGTGATTAAATTGAAAACATCTATGACCCTCTATTGGAATGTAGAACTCATGGGCCGACCCATCGTTCATGTTAGTACAGGCTAGCATGGAGCTATGCAGTGTGCAGATGGCCAATTAAAAGACGGACCTGTAGCCGTGTACAAATAGGGATACTGTTCAGGAGCTTTCAAAGGACATTAAATCCACTAGCCGAACAGTCTCTAAATAATGTATGTATATGTTGGTATTTATTTAAAAAAAAAAAAAAAAAAAACATTTAGTCGCCTTCTACGACAAGTAAAGGATACCGTGGTGGTATATTCTTGGAAAACATGCTCGTGCAATTTAGATTTACGAGACATGTGTGACCACTGCAGCCGCCACTAGTATGTAAGTAACATTTACATTATTTTAATTCGAACAAACCACTGCCTAATCTGCCTGGATGCGTGTACTTATAATTATTTTAATTGGATACTTGTGATATGTAAGTGCAGTTTTAATATATTAAAAATTCGCGACATTGTTATTTAATTACGGTTAGAAACAAATAGTATAACAGTTCGTATAACAATTTCCACGAAATCGACACATACAATAGCATAACGGGCACAAAAAAGATTGTTCAAAATTTGTATGTTTGGTAAGTCTAGCTCAATAATTTACAATCTTTTACCATCTGGAGAAATTAAATCTGCCAAAAACATGGGAGATGGCTGTAACATGTGCAAGTATAAGTTCAAAAACGTAACTATATTTGAAGAGCGGAACCAAATGTTTACCGTTTACCAAATGTAATAAGTTGCCTATAATAAATCACGGTAATGGAGCATCATTTTGGAAAATTCCAAAGAGATAAATAAAATGGGTCACTCATCAATGGGTTGAGACGGTATACAAAAAATATAAAGCCGAAATTGTCAGATACTGAAGAAACAAAACCGTCAGTAAAGGTTCACATAAATTCACAACCGCTCATTGAATCGCGTTATCTAAAAGGGCAAACAACGCGAAAATACATAGACAGTAATTTATTGATAGCAAAATTGCATCGCCTACAATTTTAGCATTGGTTTTTATGTTCTTACAAAGGAATAATGTGAAGAACGTCAGGAAAGGTCAGGAAGGCAATCAATTCATGATATTCATTTGCATAATGAACAACGAGCTAGAGAACTTAAAACCTGGAGAAAGCTGTAGAAGGCTTAGGAACTTCAGTATAGATTAATGAAAAGCTGAGGGTGTCTGATATTAATTGATTGTTGGTTTCACATAACTTCTTGTCATTATTTGTTTTGAAGAGTAAAAGCAGAAAATAGCAATGGATCATAAATGACACGTTTTTAGTACAATTATCGGATCTCCTATATAGTGATAAATCGAAACATAAAATACTTCTTGGTGATATTAATTTGGACTTATTGAAGGATTCGCGTGCGAAAGACGAATATTTACTTTTGTGTTCGTCATTTGGGATGGATTCTCTTCTTAACAGTGTTACTAGACCAAGTTCAGGCACTTGCGTGGATCATGTATTTTCAGAGACCCATTGCCAACAGTATTCAATTGAACTAACTAACCTAAATTTATTTGTGACTGATCATACCACTGTCTATTTTTATTTAAAATTAGCCAATAAACCAAATAGTGGTCATCGGTACGAACCGGGCTATCAGACAACGATTAATTACATAGAACTTTGTGAAGCCCTGTGTACTAGTGATTGGAGTGATGTCTTTTCCTCGGATGATCCGAATGTTGCTTATTCAAGTTTTATTGATAAATTTATTTTTATTCTTAATAAATGTAAAGCTATAGTTGAGATTAAAAGAAGCAACTTCAAACTCAAGCCTTGGATGAATGATTCATTATTAAAACTAATTAATTATCGAAATCGTATTTCCAAAAAATTATCGATAAATCAAAATAATGAGGTACTAAAGAAGAAAATTGATAAACTTAACTCTAGGATTAAAACATTGATCCCACTAAGGAAAGAATCTTATTTTAAAAATAAGTTGAATGCAGCAACAGATTTGAAATCTAAATGGAAAGTTGTTAATAATGTTCTGAATAACAAGCAAAGCCTTAATAATATTTCTGAAATCGATATTGGGAATAATACTATGATAACCGATTCTAAGGATATTGCTAACGTGTTTAATGACTACTTTATCAATATACCTAGTACTATTGTAAATAATAATCGTGAGAACATAGTTATTGCTGACATTGATAAAAAAAATATGGCTTTGTCTAGGTTCAGTAATTCAAATTTTTTCTTTTTTCCAATTAGCGAATCGGAAATTGTGATAGCTGCCGAATGGATTGGATCTCTAATTCACTAGTGAAAAAGGTTATTTTCCATATTACTTATATTCTTGAATATATTTTCAATTTGTGTCTTGAAAAGGGTTTGTTCCCAGATAAACTAAAAATAGGTATTGTAAAGCCCCTATTTAAAAAGGGCTCCCGTGCTGATCCAAACAATTATCGTCCTATTACCATATTAAATACTTTCTCAAAGATTTTTGAAAAAATTATTAAAGGGCGTTTAATCAATTATTTAGAAAGAATAAAATTTTTGGATAATAGACAGTTTGGATTTAGACAAAATTTTTCAACGGAAAAAGCGCTTATTTCTTTTCTGACTTCAATCCATAATCATCTGAATAGCAATCTAAAAGTATCATCTCTATTCATAGATATTACTAAAGCGTTTGATACTGTCAACCATGAAATTTTGTTGGATAAGTTAGCACATATAGGTGTCAGAGGCTTTGCACTTTCCTTGTTTAAGTCATATCTACAAAATCGAGTTCAAACTGTCTGCGTTAATAAAATTCTTAGTGATTTAAAAGTTGTTAACGTTGGAGTCCCTCAAGGCTCGGTGTTAGGGCCCTTGCTTTTCTTGATTTATTGCAATTCGATATTTGATCTTAATCTGCATGGTGGTCCGGTTGCTTTTGCTGATGATGTGGCGTTGCTTTACTCTAGCTTAGATATGAATTCATTAAATTGTACCATTAAAGATGACATAAGCTTACTAAAGAAATGGTTTCACGTTCATGAACTTGTTCTTAGCAGTAAGTCCAAATTGATGTATTTCAATTTCAGTGGTGCCATTCAGAATTCTACTCCAATGATTTACCATTCACTTTCATGTAACGAGTCCAACTGTAATACTCGCTGTGTACCTATTGAGTCGGTGATGACATTTAAATATTTGGGACTTACTTTAGACTATCAGCTAAATTTTAAAGAGCACGTGGCCAACCTAAAACAGAAACTTAGACAAACTTTAAGATCATTTTATTATTTGAGAAATATCTGCAACCCGAAATTTTTAAGATCCCTCTATTACGCATTGTTTGATTCACATCTTCAATATGGTATAACTTGTTGGGGTGGTATTTACTTATCAAGCATTAAACCCTTGATGATTATTCAGAAAAGAGTTGTAAGAATTATGAATTACTCACAAAGAACCACACCATCGTTACTTTTATTTGTGAATTCAAAAATTTTACCGTTGCGATATTTATACGTTTTCAAGGTTTTAAGAATGTACTATTTGATGAGTGGCAATCGCCTTATGAATGTTCATAACACTGTATCGTACTTGTTTCGTAACAAATTTAGAATCAAAATTCCTCAACCGAATAAAGAACATTTTAAGAAATTTTTCACATATACTGCTCCCAAGCGTTTTAGTCAAATACCATCCAATATAATCAATGCAAAAAATTATAATGAATTTTGTCATTTATTAAAAGATTGGCTATTTTCTTTGAATGATATTGAAATTTGATTTGAAACCTTAACTTAATATATATTCTAATTTATAAAAATGTCTTGTATAAAATGTCTCAGTTTTGTTATATTAACCGAATGGTTTTGCTAAGTTTTATATTTATTTTATATTATTATTTATTAGGTTTTTGCCTTGTTAGTTGAATTTCTCACACAATCAATGCTCGTATGTATTTGTATGTATTTGTAAAAAAGGAAAAAAAAAAAAAAGTATATTTTATTTATGAATTTTTTAGATTAATAACGGATTGTGTAATATCGTAACTGTGATTTTACTACTTTGATTTTAAATTAAATGTTGATGTTAGAATCGTGACTCCATGGCATTTATTATAAATAAGGAGTCACTAATCTTAGCTTTTTATAAATTTATTTATTTATTTTGTATTAGAAAATTTTTTTTCTTAAATAAAATAGCTATGTTTAAAAATGAAAAATGAAAATGAATGAATGTCAGCTTTTAAAATTAGGAAGTTGGGATTATCATCTGGAATTATCATTTTCCATAAAAAATTAAAAATTAGTTGTAAAAATGCAAACTCGTAATCTAAAAATTTTAGAACCACATAACATACATTTCAGAACTTCTTTAGGAATTTTGTTCTAAAAATGTTTTATCTCAAATCTATGATTTTCAGTTCAAATTTTTTAAAGTAAATTTAAAATATTTATTCAAAATCATTAAAATTCAGAAAGTCGAATTCCTTACAGTCCCACAATGGAAAATCCATTTTAAAATTAAAATTATTATTAAAATTAAATTTTAAAATTCAAATTTGAAAAATTATTAGAATTTTAATTTTTGGAAGTAAATTAGAATCATGTTTTTAAATTTTAAATTATTGGTTCCGTCATTTATAGAATCAGTGAAATTTACTAAATTTCTATTTGAAACAATGTAATTTTTTGTTTGGAATTTTAAGAATTTTGAGTTTTAAATTTGAATTTTTTAAATTTCTATTGATTATTTGGTTCTAAATTTTTAGAATCAAAATTTGAAAAACAAAAATTACTCTTGATTTTAAGTGAGTTTTCGCATTGAATTAAGCATCGCTAATTTCGAAAAATGATATTTTTACATAATTTAAAGTTTTTACTTCCGGAATTTTAAAAAATAGAATCATTAAAATTAAGTTGAGGATTTACAAATGTTGAATCTATAATTTTTAGTAATTTAGATTTATAATTTGAAAAAGTCATTTATCGATAAATTCTAAAAATATACGCTTGTTTAAATATATTTTAAAATTAAAAATTAATATTTCTGAAATTTAACAATATGAAATCAGTGAAAGTTCATGTTTAAAAATTCATAATTTCACGATTGGAATTTTAAAACTTTCTAAATTTTTTAAATTTAAATTGAGAAATTAATAATATTCATTCTACATAATTTTAATGATAGAATAAAATTTGGAAAATTCATAAAAATTTTGATTTTTCTCATTGCAATGAGGTTTTGTATTCAATTTAGAATCGATAAATTCTGAATTTTAGGATATAGAACCACAGAAATTTCATAAATTTTTTATTATATATTTAAGTCAATAAAATTTAAATTTTATTGTAGTGAAGTGTAGAATTAAGAACCAATAAATTTTCAAAATATACGGAATCTGTATTTTTTTTATTAAAAGGCTCGCAAATTTTAGGATATATGTATAATCATACATATGTATATGGTATATGCATTACCAAGCCCAATAATTTAATAATTTTATCTAAAATATTAAAAACTTTAATTTTGAAATTTGAATTTTCCCAAATTAAATTTAAGGATTTAGATAATTTTTAGAATATAAGAATTTAAATCTGAAACAATCTTTAAAATCAGGTTTCTTTAATACTATGTAAAATAATTGCTTAAGAGTTTTAGAATATAAACTCACTTAAAATTTATGTTTGAAAATTTGTAATGTTATGAGTAGAATTTAAAGAACTCCAACATTTTATATTTAAATTAAGGAATTAAAAATACTGATTCTCTAGAGAACTTTAGAATTATACTTTGAAAAAATCATTAAAATTTAGATTTAGTTATTCCGAATTTTTGTTGAAATTGAGAATCGATAAATTTTGAAATATTCGAAATTTGACCTGGATTTAAAAAATAGAAAGTAAGTCTTCCAATTCAGTATACGCATGAATACTGAATCCTAATATCATGTTTAGTTCAAAAAACTACAGTTTTCATTTTTGATGAAATAAAAATAACGCCCTAATTGTTTTTTATGATTAAAATGTTATATTTTTACTTTGTGCTTGAATGTAATTATATCAAATCTGAATTAAAATTAATATTCATGAGCTTCAGATCGCATAGTTTCAAGAAATTATGAAGTTTTTTGGCCACCAAGAAGCTCGGATTTAGCACTACTTGATAATTTTTTATGGGGATATTCGAAAGGTAAGGTTTATGCTTATCATCCACAAAAAATTCAACAACTTAAAAACAACATTCGAGTTGAAATTTAGGTCATTGAACCGCTTATATAGAAAAAAGTAATCGGAAATGTTTATGTCCGGATGCTTATGTGGTCTGTAGACGAAGCCGTGGTGGGCATATGAACGATATTGTTTTTCATACATAAATGTCATAGAAGTTAAAACGGCACAGAGCACCAAGAGAGACCGGAAGATTTAATTATACAAATCGGTGTGTATGTGTCCGGTTACTCACAGCGATTCAGCCAACTACAAGAAATTCAAACACTTCTCGGCCAAGACAAAAAGACGTTCCTGAAAACGTTCCCTACTTGTTGGCTATCTCACCAAAGGTGCGTAGAACGTATAATTGGAATTCTTTAACGTAATGTTTCAGTCAAAAAAACATTTAATTAATCAGCTATATATAGAAGCACTCAACATTTTCAAGAACATAGGTTAACATTTTATTAAACCAGATGATTAACTGCTCGATGGTCTTGGGTTCGATTCCCGGTGGTGACCAAAAATTACAGTTTGGTGTTTTTAATGTGTAAGTATATGTGTTGGTCTGGTTATTGCACCGTGGGCCCGTTAGTGGCATTGAGTGCTGGAGCAATCCGCCTAATTTTTATTTTTTTTATTTTTGATAGATGAACTAAAGAAAATGTGAACGTACAGTAACCTCACATTTTTCTCCCTCTAGAAACTTATTCTACGATTATTTTTTTTTTTTTTTTTTTGATAAATTGATAAAAAGAGATTACTTGAAATGATTAATATTTCCTATTTAATTGTATTATTATATCTTTAATTACTATAGCTAACTAACTGGTAGGAAAAAAAACCAAATGAATTCTGATTTAATTTTGAATAGTTTTAATTTGGTTGCGTCGAAGCGTTCCGAACTTCCGGCTTTGAAAAGGTACACTATAGTTGATAAACGATATATTTGTATTCATTCATTTTAATTAACCTATACGACAGCTTTATTATTTCTAGTCGACCTACCATACCTATCTATACATGCTAATTTTTCATATCGATAACTGCCGAGCCATAACGTTCTAAATCTTAATCCTGCAGCAAAGCAGTTCAAATACTAAAAATGGGCTAAAATTACCTTTCTATTATAACCTTTCGAATTTGCCTCTACGTAGCAGCTTAAGTTGCGGACATTTCCAAGCAATACACACAATTTCCATCGTTATAATATGACAACACAAGCTGAGTTTCCTTTACTTTAAAAAGGAGATTTTTTCGGTTGTATCTTTCTTAGAAAAGTTGGCAAAGGCACCACATTTATTTACACAGCGGGAATTCCAAAGATCTCAAAATGATTAAACCTGTCTTAATGGTTGCTAACAAGGTGTTAAACCAAATCACAAAGAGAAATTAGCCGTCCTTTAAAAGACTTGCAGATAAAAATTTATTTTCCACCAAACAAATTTTACATATTTAAAAAGTCTGGGATGAGTATTTCGGTACCAACTGTCTACATAAATATTTTTTGTACACGAAAAAGTCTGAGATAGTATAAATGTAAAAAAAATCGTAAGATGAACCAACTGTATAAACTAAATATGTTTTTAAAAAGTCTGGGATGGTTTATTTACGCTTGTGTTGTCAGAGTTAACCTATTTTAAAAAAATTCTGGGATGAAATCCTGTGATAACTTCAAGGGGGTGTATATTGAAGAAATGGCGCTCCTTTGAGGCTTCCCATATAGAATTGGATTGTGCACTTTTAGATATCAGTAACAGTCACTTTCAATCAAAATCACGGAGATTTTGTTTAGGATGCACTTTAATTCATGTGAAATGTATAAAAAATTCCTTGATTCCAAGTTTTTAAACCCTAAAAATTAGAACATTTAGGGTTTAAAAACTAGAACATTTTTAGCGCCATTTATTTGTTGGTACGTATTTTTGGTCATTCGGTCCAAATTTCAAATTTTTCTCAAAAAATCTGCAATTTAAAAAAAAAATAATTTAAAGAAAGATTATTTAAATTTAATTTTTTCTTTTCTGCTTGAACTTGATGTAAATAAAACAAAAATATCTTATACAGTAGTTAAACAGCAGTTTCAATATTTTTTGTAGCAATATAGTGGTGTTCAGGGATGCGCGAGGTAGACTACGCCAAGTAATCTACTCGGTTGTCGACACGTAAAGTATTGCGTAGATTACTCGACGAGATTTTTTGGCAACGTCGAGAATTAAAACAACGTCGACAACCTACGATAATTTCACGTTTTTACGAAAAACGTAATTGCAAAAGCATTTTTTCAAATTAGTTCCCAACCAAGTAGAATGAAAATAGATAAACTTTTTGGTTAGCTACATAAGTTATTTTTTATACATGTATTATTAATATTATATGTAATGGATTTTTGGCTTGATTTTAAAATCATTTCTTATAATCTATTTCTTGTAATAATTTGCCAAATTTTACAAAACCATAGTATAGAGATCATCGAGGATTTTGTATAATAAACTACGATTTATGCTAAATATAAACTGTAAGACATGTTTATCCGAAATCCTGATCATGGATAGAAGGACATAAAGTTATAGTATTGGCTTTAAACTATGAAACGTCGATGCTCGACGTTACAACATTTTTTTTGTCTGGAACTATTATACAGTTTCAGCTGTTCATGCCACCCGAGTTCTTTACAACTATCTAAGACAATATGAATGTACTAAATCACTACTAGTTATTTTTGACATTGTCGCGCGTTGTCGACATGTTGTCGACGTGTTGTCGACATTGTCTACGTATTGTCGACGCGGCGACGTAGAAAATATTAGATGACGCGTAATTGCCCATCCCTGGTGGTGTTATGGCAAAAAAATGGACATAGGGAAAAATAGTAATATTTTACCTTACTTACAGGGAAACAGAAAATATCATCTGGCATCACTGCATAGAACCATTTTTCATTATCAATAAAATATTTAACATTTCATCCCAAAATCTGTGTTTAAGACTAACAGATGGCCCATCCTGTGTTAAGGGAGTTCATAATGCATATTGTAAAATTTTAGAATGCGGAACAAACTCAAAAACTGAATTTTAATAATTTGATGAGCAACGGTTTGAGCAAAGTTCTGAATTATTGGAGTTTTCAAATTTGTATGAGAATTCATAAAAGTAAAAATTTCAGTTTAAGTTCCAAATAATATTATAGATTTTGAGTTTGAAATACAGTTATGGTTACTGCGTGACGCAATATGAAATTGGACGTGTGATTTCACAAAATTACTATGTAAAGGTGACATTAAAATTCTACGATTAAATCACTAAAAATATATTGACATTCTGATAAAATTTATTAGTTTTTAATCGATATAATCATGAATGCCAATCATAAAATTCTATATTCCAAATATGACAATGCGCGACCCGATTAAAATATCAATTATGCCATAACTCCGTATATATAGCTAAAATGCCGCAGTAACTTTGTTGTAACTGTTACGTAACTTGATACAAAAAAAAATCAAAAAAACATTTTCACTGACATTGTTGTTGTTGGTTTCTAAACAATAAAAATGTCAATTCCATGAATTTATAAAAAATATCCAATTTTTTTTATTTATTATAAATCGTGATTATTTTTTAATTTTATTTATAACACAAAACTTTTTCTTTTGCACAAATATAACCTAAAAAAAAAAGTTGTATTCGACGACTCAAAAATATTTAAGACGTGACAAATTAACTTGTTTTGCATAATTATCATCATGATATATGTAACAAGGAAGATAATTGATGATCTGTAGGAAAACACAATATATACATACATTACTGTATGCATAATATGTTAATTTAATTTAAATATTAACTTGTAATTTTTCTAAGATTAATTTATACAAAAAAATAAAATCGATTTGTTGTTGTTTTCGTGTATACACATTTTGATTTATGAATGAAAATTTATAATATCAATGTTGTGTGTGGGAAAGCTCGTTGATAATATGTGTGTGTGTGTGTGTGTGTGTGTGTGTGTGTGTGCGTGTGCATGTAAACTGACTATCTGGAAAATAATATTACATTTTTTGGTTTCCTTCGTTCAAATTTAAATTTATAAGAGTGACAGGTGTTTTATGTCAATCAAAAATAAAAAATAAAAATTTAAATTGAAAAACAATTGTTGAATTGAAAATTTTTAAGGAATTTTGTATTTTTTATTAATAAAATTCCGAGATTGTATAGATTCCCAAGTAATATCATTCCTAATGCACAATTTGGTTTCCTCGAACTCTCAAATTTCCATCTATGACTTATAATTTAATGTGTCATTGTCGTCGCCCCCACCGACACAAAATAAAATTCCATTGTTTATGTGATATTTAACGAATTTAAGTCACGCATATTTTTATTTCATTTTGTTAATGTAATAAAAAAATTTAAAAAAAAATTAAAATGAATCTCGAATATATTTAAATTAGCAATCTGTGCTGCGGACGGACAATGAACAAATTTTGAGTTTTTTAGAATTTTCTGTGTGCGCGCTCGATATTTTTACTTTTTATATTCGTTATATTGTACTTGATTCACTAGTAATGTTAAAAAAAAAAAATTATTTAAAAACCAAATCATGGACATGCATAAAGTTAAAATTTATTTTGTTGGTTTTCATGTGCGACTCCAAAGAAATATCATTAATGATTTGGATTTATTACCATTTCGTTCTCAAATTAAAATTAAATTTTTTATTTTTTGTAAATGCAAAGTAATTATATTTGCTTAAGTGATATTTAATGATTTAAATTTTGTGTATGGGTACGCATATGAATGTTTATAAAAATCTTTTGTTGCGATCGTTAAATATATTTATATAGTATTATGCTTATCTGGTATTGTGTTTATGTCCTTATTTCATTCGTAGTTGCGGTCACAACATGTACGTGAATGTTCAATGTAATTTAAAATTAGAGATGCCGTGTGCTGTTTTTACAAATGGTTACACGGAATCATGAATCAGTTTGTTCCGGTTTTGTATACATCAAAAGTCACGGTCGTATTGCCTCTTATAAATGTTCTGTATAATCAAATATAGTCGATCCACTAAATTAATCAGTTAGACCCCAATATAAAATTGTAATAACTTGTCTGAGAAGTTTACACTTCGGATTAGCTTTTAATAATCTATAATTGATAGTATAGCTTCAAAATTCTTAAAAATGAGTTCAAGTTTCCCACTATGCCAAGTAGTTTCTCAATATGGACTTCAGCAATGCTGAACGTCTCGTGCCGACGTTCTACTTCTAATATGAAGTTCGAATTTATTAAATTGTTAGGTTTCGAAATATATTGTGCAACCTCAACAGAGAATAATCACCCATTTATTGAAGAATCGTTACGGCGTAAGATATTCGATTCTTTGCATAATTTATCACATCCCGGTGTTAAAGCATCTCGAAAATTTATTACAGCTCTTTATTTTTGGTCAAATATTAACAAGGACGTAACCCAGTGGGCGAGTTCTTGTCTAACATACCAACGTGCCAAAGTGCAACTATTTCTCCTCATGGAAAATTTAATATTCCACCTGGTTGTTCGTATATTCTCACTGTTTTCGATCGTTTTACTCGATGGCCGGAAGTCTACTGCATGGAAAATATGACAGCTGCCACAATCGCTAGAATTCTTGTTAATAATTATATATCGCGTTCTGGTGTACCGTCTCAGATAACAACTGATCAAGGATCACAATTTGAGTTCAACATTTTTAACAAATTAACGATACTTCTTGGATCTCAACGGATTGGCACTTCCATAGACCGATTCCATAGACAACTTAAAGCTACTCTTATACGGCCAGAGGCAATGTTATCAATTGGTTTTCGGAAATCCCCATAATTTTTATTAGGAATTCGAGCCACTGTGAAAGAAGATTTAGGTTGTTCATTCGCGGAAACGGTTTATGGCCAAGCAATTAAACTTCCCGGTGAATTTTTTCTTGACAACCCTTCTTCACCTATGCCTTCTAGTGACACAGTCATCGACAATTGCGTGATATAATTAAAAATTATATTTCGAAACCTATACGTTTAGCAAAACAGGATCACATATTTGTCCCGAAAGCTCTGGACCACTGTGAGTTTGTATTTATAAGATCGGATAAGGTTCGTATTGGACTTACCCTACCTTGCGCAAAGGGCTATTCAAAGTAGTTAGGCGCCTTCGAAAATATTTTGTAGTTTCGATCAAGGGTAAAAATGTTACGATCTCGATCGATAGGTTGAAACCAGTTTTCTGAATTTTGAGTTCCCGGTGGCATTGAATTTCCACTATTTTGAAATGTTTTCGGAATTTTTATTATCAAAGAAACTGCCTTAATTAATTCACGGAGTCGATATTTGTATTTTTGTTTTGTTCACTACATTTAGTCCATTATAGCGTTATAGCGCTTATTATCTTAAGTAAACAACAATCGCTCATCCTAAATATTTAATTAAACATGAATCGCGTATACTACGGCTATAATCGCCGGTACCTCGTATTGTGATTTGCGTTTTAGAAGCAGTTTTCGAGACACCAAAATACAGTAAATTAAAGTTTTAGAAATAAAAAAAAGTACGCCTTCTGACACAGAAGTCAAAGGGTTTGGAATTCTCCTGACCACAATTTCAGTAAATCTCATTTGTATCCAAAATATGGCGTTTTACGATGATCACCTATCAAAATCTATATAGAGTTCTGAGTAGAGTAATAAACCTTCAATAAATTCTTCAGTGTGGGGGATAAGACATGTTCCAGTGAATATTTCTCATTGCCTGGTTCTGGATGAAAGGCAGTACAAATAATAGTGCTTTTCCTATGATGGCTTATAAAAACATTTTCTTTGTAGAGGTTTCCAAGTTATATAGCTTCAAGTAACTACAAATCGAAGTATTCACCATTGGATACTAATGTAACGTTGGCATGATGCCATTGAACCTATTTAGTATAGATTTCAATTGATCAAACTATTGATTGGCACATACATATATATAAGTGCTACTGTAGGTCATTGCCTGAGTGTCTTGGTCGTGGTCCGGAAAAGGTTTTTGAGTGTCTCGGAATATGTAATACCATAGCAGAATAGCAACTGCTGCCAACAATCTGAGAAATTTCGCTTTGGTTACTAATTTACTTATCATATGGGGCAACACAAGAGCATCTCAAATTCAAGAATTCAAAGATCCATAACCTTCTATAACCTGAACGTTTTAACTGTAACTTTTTTTACAAATTTCAAACAAGTTAGGCTTCCATTTTGTAATTTTCCAAATCTAAATTTTCTGTATCTTGGGTTTGGTTAACGTTTTAAGCCTTTAGCTAAAAAAGCATTTGGGCATAGCATATTTTAAGAAATATGAACGGTATTTGACGTGATTATGACACCAAATATCACATATATTTCCTTTATGTAATGGACTACGTTTTTCAATATAATTTGGTTGTGGCACATTGTACATAACCAAAATATTTTGCCACACACTCTATACTATGACTATATATATGAATATATTTGGCCAACTGTAAACACTTGTAACAGAGAACTCACACTTTGGTCATACTCTATATTGGCTAGAGTCGACCATAAAATATCTACAATACCAAATTGACAGTTTTCTGAGATAATTAGTATAGATGATTTCCGGAAATCGATGTCTTTAGTTGCTCTCTCAATTGATTCCCCGCACTTTGTAACCTATACGTGTAGAGGAAAGTAGAACTATTTCATATATACGATGACCAAAACAATGAACCAGAAATAGTTCAAAGTAATCAAACATTTAAACAACACTGAATCAACGATCAAGAAATTTTGTGTTCGGGAGAACAATCCCGGGAAATCTCTCTTGATGAGAAGAAACTCGGTGTTTTCCGGCTTGATCTTGCAAAATCTTCAGAGTTTGTACCGCAGATGCTTGTTGCTTTCTTTCAGATGGTGCCTTCATTTGTGGTTGCAACAATGACGAAACCAACAACTGGTTTTGTGAGAAAATCTCCAAAAAGAAAGAGATTTGGAGCGGTTGTCAACTGCATGCAGCCCCAAAAGTTCTACTTTTATTAACGTTGATTCCTTGGTGGAACTACCAACATCAAGCTGATGAATTCAGCTATATCAATTGAGGGTTGGAAAGTTGCCCGTTGTCAGCTTGGGGCGAATCACCAATCGTTTGTTTTCCGGGTTGATCAGAAATATTGCGTGAGAATAACTGGTTCCAGCTTGTTTTTGCAGAACGTTTTGAAGAGGATCCCTTTGAAGATTATCTTGGTTCGAAGACAATTTTTAAACCTCCTTTTGCTCTAATTTACAATGTCGTCCGTGCTTAGAATAAAACAGATCAATTTATGCAACACAGTAAATCAATTCATTTGAACTAACGAAGGCTGTGATGCTAATGCTCATCACTTGGTCTGGGGTAGTATACGTAGATTAACCACAACTAACTGTTTAACTATATAAGCTCTTCTTAGCTTGACATTCTCAATACTGCGGATGCAAACCTACTTTTGTCAACATTGAACGGCGAGATTGACAAATGATATTCTCACCTCCAATTACCGGTGTATCTCGTTTAATTGTAACCTTAAACGACCGCCTCTCAAACCATATCGAAAAATGATATTAACCTCTTATGCTCTTTATAAATTTACCCCACCGGCGGTTACTCGGAGGAAAGATATTGAAGATCAAGCATCGTCACTTGCAATGGCAATTACGATAGCCCTCGAAAACACGTGTCCTCTTATTGTGTCTCTAATCAAAATACTCGGAACAAACCTTTCTAGAATTATAATCTTAACTATAATTAAGGAAATCTGCTAGGAAACTGAAGAACAGAAAAAAAGTCTAAGCGAGTGTGAATGTATGCAACGTATATAAACATATTTTAATGGGTACTTACTCTTACCTGAAATAATTCCGGCCATTTTTCTACTAAAGCTGTGCAAATTGCCGGAACTATTGTTGAAATTAGTTGGTTTGCCACTTTTAAAACGTTATTTTAAATAAAAAACTTTTATTTTTGATTTTATAGTTTAATTCTTCCTTATGGTGACAATTTTTATTTTTGATTTTTTCGGTAAATCGATTTCGACTTGCGTCTTCCTCAGTACCTTGTTAACTATTCTAACAAGGTACTGAGGAAGACGCAAGTCGAAATCGATTTACCGAAAAAATCAAAAATAAAAATTGTCACCATAAGGAAGAATTAAACTATAAAATCAAAAATAAAAGTTTTTTATTTAAAATAAGTTATATAGTGACAAAAGATTACACAAAAACATTAAAATGAATAACATTCATTTAAACTCAATTTTAAAACGTACTGAAATCCTGCAACTGACCTAAATACAAATTTTTTTGCACACATCGTGTGTTAAATTGGTTCGCCTATATTTCGTACGGCTTTCATAAACAGAAGTCATCCAACGCAACAAGCAGCTGCAATTATCTGTTCATTTGACATTTTTAATTTTCCACCATAAAATATATCCGCACTCTTTTTTACCAATTTAATTTGCAAACGTATATATACTATAGTGAACATGACAGATACAGCAAATTCGCACATTGATGTGTGTCATACTCTAAATCGGAATGCAGAAATGGAGCCCATATAGGACAAATATGTTCTTGGATCAAACTACAAGGGCGTTTTAACCTAAAGCCAAGATATTCGCTTTGCTATCGAGTAAGCCCTGAACTTCCAAGGTGACGGATCGGACCTTCCAGCAAACAGAAACTGGATGTTTTTTTGGTTGAACTTGAGTTCGATTTATATGGTTAGGAGTTGGATGAAAGGCTTCTATATTAAATGGGTCTGGAATTCAACATAATTCACATAAAAACGTGTCTGAAATTCAAATCTGTAAGCAACTACTCATGCAATTCGCAATTTGGTTCACAAATTCTTCCAAGTATTCCCCACAGTTCGTAGTCTTCGGTCAGCACGCAGTATTGCACGGTTCGTTGTATGAAATTTTCGGACAGGCTTCACAATCAAGGCTACTGCAAAATTTAAAATCCGATATGACTTGAGAACATGATATCCCAAAACTAAAGTGGAGCAACCTGGATTCATTAAAACCTTTTACGCTGCATATTCGGCTTCAAAATCCATTAAGTGTGTGGTTACTCAACTTGTAGAAAATGTTGCTTGTGAGGTTGCTAATGAATGTGGTAATATATTAGGAGTGTTCGCCATTTTAAAGAAGTTAAAATATAACCCATATCACCTCACAACATGTACAAAAGTTTAACTCTTGCATTGCTTATAAATTAAGCCCGGCTATGAGGCATCTCCTGTGTGTGAATCGTTCCCGCAATTTGTAACAATAGCATCGTCAGAAGTTCCGGGTTAAATACTCTAAAACTATTTTTCCTTAAAAGAACTCAAATTTCAAATGTACTTGTTTAGATAGACCATACTAACATCTTTAGCATCATGCATCTCCATCTCATGAGCACGCATGTTTCGAATAATTTTTGGCACCAGCTGTTGCGGACCTAATTTTACATTTTTCCAAATGTCTTCCGTAGATATATGCCGGTAGTAATTAAATCTAACTGATGATATTTGTCTACCTGCGAGATTAACTTGCAATATCCAGCTCTCATAGTTTTCTTCAGAATCTCCAAAGAAACCTGTTGCATCACTCTATCTAATGTAGTTAGAGTACTTACACGATTTGAATTGGAAGTTGTTTGTGGTAACTCAGGACCAATATTAGGGTTTGGGTTCAAAAGAACCGCTGCAGGTGATGCTAGTTGGTTGAAAAAGAAAAATATATTGAGGAAACCAAGAGTAATACGGAGATATTTGGATGAAGTGAAGCACGTTCTCACATCGAAATATTGCATTTATGGACATAAAACTCGTACGTAATCTACATACGTTAATAATATTATGAAATACAAATAACGCCCTAATTTTGATCTTGAAGGCATGTAATTATATTAAATCAGAAATAAAACTAAGCGAACCAAAATTTGTTTCTTATTTTAAAAAAACGCCCTGAACTAAAATATTACTGAATACATTTTCTATTAATTCACAACTGTTCTCATTGTAGATGTGAAACGACTTTCTTGTTAGCGTCTACAAGAACTTTTTTTCGCCAAGCTGTAGCAATTTTTGTGCATATAAATTTGTAGTGGCAACACTGGTACCAAAATACTAGAGACGGTAGTAAAATTAGCTCTTCATGAAAAGAATTTTATGTTTTATTTAAACCCTGATTGAAATTATTTATTTAAAAGATCTGATATTTATACTTTGTGCTATTTTGTTGCAATCAAAATACTGTATATACCATTGCAAAAAATAATAACCCTATAATTTACGCCGGGGAATAAAGTAAGTTGTTGAAGTTGATACGAAAAACAGTTTGCGATTTAAAGTTCAATTCGTAAAAGCTTACTTTCTATACGCTAGTTGTAGACTTGTAGTTAAGTTATTTTATAAAAGAGTGAATTCAGAAGATATTGGAAGAAAATTGAACAAATAAGAATCACACAAGGATTATATTCCATGAGTTAACAATTTAAACGGTTTCCCGACTATTTTAGTTTCACATTTGCATTGAGACTGCTTATTACAGAATTAACGTCATGATTGTATCAATTTCATAAAACTGAAAACTGAAAATGTTTCTTGGGCATATCATTTAGTTTAAAATCACGTCCCATTCGAATTTGTTTTAATTCCTCTGACATTATAGTAAATAGAATTGTATTCCTCAAAATATGTAAATCCTATAAATAATCCTGCGGCGCTAACCGAACAATCTTGTATGCACATATATATTTACCACTCTTGGCTTGACTGTTAATTTCCAAAAATGAAATAAAAATTTAATAAAATTTAATACAAAAAATCACGACATGAGTTGAATTTATAAAATCCTATTCTAGTCATTCAAGTAAGTATTAAAAATAAATTAAATCATCAAACATTTATAGATTTTTAAAATCTTATTTTAGATAATAACCCAAACAAGCAATAATAATAATAGTAATGAAGATGATGTTAGGTAAAGAAAAAGGTAAGATATATACAATAAAATAAAAGGAATAAGGATTTTTATGTCTTATTGTTTTTGGTTTGTCCGAAGACTTTGAATGGAAATATACTTAAATGTATGCCAACCAAAGAGCTGGAATGTGAAATGAATTTTAATTTTAATTTTATTTTTTTTGATTTTGTGTATTTGATTGTTCGGTTCGACGATAGTTCGCCTGTGAGAAGATGTGATGAACACATAACGAGGAATGATTTTCGTCGTTTATTTTGCCTTAACTGTTTGATCATGGTATGTATGTATGTAGGTACATATGTTGCTGCGTTGTTGAAGCAAAAGCAATTTCTAGAACAACATGGTTTACATGATGTTTTTTAAATTCCAGGGAATTATATTCCTGTACGCGTTCAGTTTGACCACGACGACTACAAGATACGATGTTGATTCTTGTTTTTTTGTTAATATTTATGAGTTTCGATTGAAATGTGTCACTGATTTGGGATTTTCAAAAAAATTCTCTGATTCCTTTGACTGTGGAAGCGTAGACTTGATTTTCGTAATGCATTTTGCCACAACAGAACCGATAATTATAAAACGCAATTCTTTCACGCCTATACAGTACAACATACATATAGACAAAATTCTTGGAAAGTTGCTTTGTATTTTCAGCCAGGCACTGAACAAAGACAATATACATAAATTATTTTCCATATATACATACATTTTAATTGTTTGTACATTTTTTACGGTCGCCTCAAATTGATTTATAACAATTACATGATTGTGTTATTTACATCAAATATGAAAATTATTGATTTTGATATATGGTAAGAAATAACCGCGCGCGTAAAAATATAGTTCACCATCGCATTATTTTTAAACAAAAAAATCATCTTCGTGAAAAAATGTTCAAAGTAATAAAAAATTCTAATCGAAATATAATAACAATAAAAAAAAAATAGAATTCTAAGAATTATTTATCGTTGGGTTAAATATAAATAAGAACCATCGTCATATTATTGTTTCGTCTTGGGAAATCTAAATTAGAATGCAAAGTGTATTTGTAAAACATTTTTATTGATTAGTCAGTAAAAATTGGTGAATAAAATTGATTTTACTGTGTAACTGTATAGTATACAGACGATTGAAAATAGTGTCGCTGTACAGTTGAGACCAACAACAACGATTCAAAATGATTAAAGTTAATTTCCATGGAAATTTAAATAAAATCGCAAGTTTTTTCTAACAGCAAGTCTATTTTTTATTTATGGAAACGGTTATAAATTTCGAGTGTCAGATCAAATGAAAGTTATAAATCAAAATGGATGATTAAATCTATTGTTCTTGTTACGTAGTATTAGTGGCTTAAATCATTATTTCGCTTAGTTTTTGTTTTCTTTGCTTGAACAACCTTAACGTGATAACGTGATTGAAATTAAATTTAAATTTTTTTATGTTTGTTTGTTTGTTTCCGATGATCTCAATTATAATTGAGTAATGGAATATTAGTTTCGAATTATGATGGCGGATCTAAGAAACATAACATAAATAAAAAAAAAATTTAAAATTGGGAATGCCAATACGTTTATGTATATATAATTTATGATTTCATGAACTACTTTAGTATAACGATGCTTTGACATTTACCTTTTGTGATTTCTCGTGTACAATTTCTTTTTGAGAATAAATTGTTTTAGAGATGTTATTTGTAAGAATTTTTTCTTATTTTTTTTTTTATTACAATCCAAATTATTTTGATGTATAGGTTTTGATATTCGGCGTTCTAATGGAAGAATGAATTTAAACATTTGTACCGTTATATAAAATTTGTGATGATGTTTAACGATTTGATCTTCGAACCAACCTTATTTGTATGTACATATACCCTCATTTTCTTAAAATTTTTCAATTCCCCAAAAAGGTGTTCGCATAACAATTTATCCGAGCTACCTTACAGTTTGCGTCGATATTAAATTTATTAAGCCCAATAAGGCAATCTTTAGTCGTTTAGGCTGTTCACTTTCCTCAGAGGGCTTTTATTTTCACATACTAGTGGGAACTAATTATTTTTATACCGGTACCTTTGAGGAAACTTAAGGGTTTGTCAATTATAGATATGATTTTGCAATATTCAAAATTAATTTCAAATTAGCAAGCTGTACCTTCAAAATCATTGTGAATTGATTGCTAAACAAACATTTACTTAGTTTTTACAACGCATTTATTTATATCAAAATACAATTCGGCTTAAAAAAAGAAAGCTAAGCCGTTTTTTTAGGTCGAAGTTCATTTAATTTAAAATGAGGACCACCATGCATTATCTAAGTTTGCTCACAGTGTTCAGCCCTTTCCCATGATGGCTAGAACAGTGAGTGACACATTGTTTGAAAGGCAAGGACCATACCGTATATGCGGAGATGCTAATAAAGATCCTTGTTAGTACTTACACAAAAAATATCCCCAACATTAATATTATGACAAAATTGGTTGGAACGATTCCACACTTATTACCAAAAAGACCAGTGGTACAAACCATGGGATTCTATCCCAATTCACAAACCCACATAACTGCCTTCGCAGTTACGACCTACATTTAAAGACCTTAAGTTGAAAACTTGAAGCCGAACAGAACTGAAAGCTGGACAGCTGCCCACGAAGTGAAGGCAGTCCAATGTTGATGATCTTTAAATCGTCCATGTCTCGTTAGAATCGCTACAAATATTTTTATCTGGTCTATTTTTAAAAGATAAAACATGCTTCTTTGACCTCAAAATAAGCTCCGAAATGAAGTACTTCGCCTTCTACAGATAAAAGTCTCAAGGACCTGAAACCTTAGTTTTTGAGAGCGTAATCCTTTCCAGCTTTCTCCGCGTAGTTGTAAGAAAATAGAGTTGCTAGTTCAGGACCAATTAAAGTTAATTACGCGTTTCGGCTAAACAATCCGCGATCTCTTTGCCTATACGATGTCACAATGAGCCGGTAACAAAAAAGGATAATGAAATGTTTGCAATCATTAACGAGTGTGGAGACAATCAAGGGATTTCTTAAAGAGTTAAATACAGCTTTACTATCTAAACACAAAAAAATATTGTTGTCTTTAACAGCAAAATTCAAAGCCTCAATAACACTATGTGTCAGCGCTATTAATTCCGCGTGAAAATCAGTGCAATGCGAACCGATGCTACCGAAGTCTCAGATCTGACCAAGAGGACAGTAGATTCCATCACATGCGCTGTGTTTTTGAAGCTCGTTAGCCACAGGTGACTGTTCCAGGAAATTTAACTGTCCACTAGAACTCAAAGGTGCTTGTCGTGGTCACATTTAGGAATCGTCCAAAAGGAATCCAAAATGAGGGGGAACAGATAGGTATTGGTACGCCTAGTAAAGACATTTAGAAAGGGTATTGGTACGCCTAGTAAAGACAATTAAATCAGTTAAAGCATGTTAGTTGGACAAGAGTTTGCTAATGGTTGGAGCTGATAGATCTAAAATTGCGTCTATATCTTTTGTGAGTCTGGCCTTAATCCTTTTCTCTCAGCAAGGTATTTGAGATAACATATTTTTCTCATTATGAAACTACTTTTCCCAGATTGACCAAGGACAGTGATGAACTCTAAAAGTTCTATGTGCCTAGCCAAATTACCGCTTGTTACTAATAGATCGTCAAGGTAAACAAATATTTTATCATATAGAAGGTATTATTATCAATGGGAATTAAGCGGCACATCAACTGGGCGGCATTACACAACCGAAAAACAACATCACCTTTAACTGATAGAGTGTCCACCCAGAAACTGAATGTGCTGTATTTCTGGATTTTTCTGCAAGTGGCACCAGCCAAAACGCATGTTTTACGTCTAACGCTGTGATATATTTTTTACTGATAGTCTCTCTATAACAACTCCGCTTTAATTGGTAAAGTGTAGGCACCAGGCATCCTTTATGGTGACTGAATTTACTTTTCGAGCATTTAAACATTGTGACCATCGTTATCCAGCAACTTTTGCTCAGTTCAATTACTCTGAGACTTATCATTCGGTCTATTTCTTCAAGTAGTTCTCTTATTGTACTGCCGGTGAAACTGGGTAATATCTCTGATTTTTTGGTTTACAGCCAGACATATTATCGATTTCATGTAGGTTTTTTCAAAAATCTATTCCGAGGACAATGATGATTTTTGTGTCGGTACCATGCAAATTATTTGGTCTGTTAGGCTTGTAAAAAAACCTAAGATCTGCGCACACGATTGCGTGGAAAAACTTCTGTTAACAAAACTTTGACTAAGAATGATGCTTGTCTACTCGATAGTCTTCGTTTACCATCCGGCAAACTCATCTCTTGCAGGCGAGAGTCGGTAAGCTACTGTTGTCTGCGTCCGCTTTCCTGGATATAACATTGTTGATTTGGGTATGATTTCCTCCGAGCCTGACTTTTTTGTCGGAACTCCGGATTGAAGCTTAAATCGTAGACTGATCACTATACTGATGTTCTACGCTGGCGTGCTTTCTCTAATGCACCTTTCATATCGGGTGGTCCTGATGGTGTTGTCCCTGGTGAATTGCAGCATAGTGTCCTACCCAGCAGTACTCACCTGCTCAATTTGTTCTAAGTGGACAATACTTTTAGCACTGTACCACCCTCCTGAAGCAGGAGTAAAATAGTTTTCATACCTAAATCTAGCAAATCGGATTATACTAACCCAAAGGAGAGAGAGATCATCGACAGAATTATTAGGGTTAATTATTTAACTACCTCCCCTCGCAGTAATATGCAACATGCTTACAGAGCTGACAAATTTTGCGAAACTGCTCTACATGAACTCGTAACTAGAATCGATTGATCACTTAATTACAAAGAATTTCTATAAGTAGGTATATCTTCCTGGACATTGCGGGAGCTTTTCATATCGTGCAAAGCTACGCGGATGATGTCGTTTTGACATTTCCTGATAATTAACTGAACGTCTTACTTGATTTGACGCTAAACGCCTTTAATAGGGTTGAACATTTGTGTCTTGAAAAGGGATTGTACGTTAACGACAGAGCACGCCAAGCACCTAGATGTCATTCTAGATGGTAAACTCTCCTGGAAATTTCATGTGATTATAAGCTGCAAAAGGCCATTGTTATTTTATTGCAATGTAGAAGAACTTTTGACAATTCCTGGGGTGTGACCTCCAAAATTTGTGGTTCATCTAAAAATCACCTGTTTTTCCTGTACTGTCCTCTGAATCAGTTGTATGGTGGCCGGTTGTGAAACTCACGTCTTTTGTAGCAAGGATGGATGAACTACATATGACAGCCTGTAGGCCTATAACCGGTGCTATGTCGTCTACTTTTCTTAGTGCTATGTTGTTTATTCAATGCCAGTCATATATTTTTGGTACAGGATACTCTGCTGTATTTAGTAATGAGGTACATTGGGGCATGGAATGCCTTTTGGACTTGTACAGGGCATAGACAGATTCTAAATAAGTTAAAGTTGCATATTCCGGAGGTTCAAATTATGAATGACAGGCCCGTGTTTAACATCGTCAATTCATTCTCTGTCGTTTATCCTTCGAGAAGATTATGGCTCTCTCAGTATTTCTATCGACAGTTGTCTGAGCCGATAGTTCTCTTTCAGAGGTCAGTGCAGGGCTTGGATTCTACTGTTCAAAGTATGGGCTCAATTTCTCAGGTAGTCTGGGTAATCACTAGACGGTTTTTCAAGCTGGATTACTTTCATTTAACCAAAGTGCAGTTGAGGCATTTATTGTGTACTATATAATTAAAAGCGAGAGTAAAGGTCATTGTGGCATTGAGGGAAATGAAGTTGCTGACTTATTAGCGAAAGTGGTAAATAAACCTTTGAATGGTGGTAAGAACGGTATTTAGAAGTTTGCTCTAATTGAATTGGCACTGAAGTGCCATTCTACTCTAATATTACTGGCTATGCTCTTTGTGACTACGGTTTGGAGGAAGTCGACGATCGTATATTATCCATTGTCGGAGATCAGATATTATCCATTTATTGGTTCAATCTTTCATAGTTTGTTAGGGCTGCATAGGCTCCTGCGAGTTGGGATAGATCCTCTAGGTTTGCACCTAGGGTCTATTATGGCATTGAGTGCGGAGCTTCAGTAGGTTCCAATATAACAAAAACTGACATTTGACAGAGACCACATTAATTGTACAACGCATATGCAATTTCAGGATGGACCCTGAAAAAGTGTTCGTTATTTTATAGAAAACCTAAAATAAAATTGTCGTGCCTGTTGACTATAGGAATTAGATACTTTGAAAACATGATTACAAACTATCATTTTTAGAATGGGCGGCTTAAAGAACATACATATATGCATAACACGCTGAATGGTATTTACAATGTTAAATTTATATATAATTATTTACATATTTGGAGGCGATCTAATGTTGACACCTTGACAGTTTTCGAGACAAGTGTACGCGTGAAAATATCTCATATTTTTTTTATTTACACAACGAAAAATCGATTACAAAACAAAACCATTCTAAAAATTTAGTTCGAGGTGTTTGAAAATCACACGTTGGGTTGCATAATTACTTACAAAAAACTAAGAATATCCAAAAAAAAAAAACTCATAATTAATTAAAAAAATGTGATATTAATGGCAATGGATTACTTAACGGTTAATGATTCAATTTTTTCACTCATTAAAAAAAAATAAATTGTTTCGTCCCTCTAGGCTATACTATTTGTACTATTTAGCTATTATGACCAAACATGTTTTATTTTAGATTTTAAGATATCGTATTGTGATTGCATATGTAAATTGATTAAATTATTATTTGTACATATCAGTGGCGGTAAACTGTGATGGGAATTGTTATAAAAATGTTGTTTTGCCTCGATCATGTCAAGCGCCAAACACACAATCAATCAATTAATCCAGTTGTTTCTGTATAAATTTAACGTCACAATTTCATTTTATTTCTTATGCAAAAAAACGGTGTATACGTTGAGGGACAATAAAAAATTATTTATTTACATTAAATCTTACAAAAAAACATAAAACTTTTATTTCATGCGAGCGCGGTACAGAGCACAAGTGAAAGTGTGACAATATTTTAATTTATTTTTGCTCAACGCTGATTTTGAAGGCGGAATCTTAATTTTCTATTTCTTCTTTTCAATTACAATGCGATGTCGGTTAGTTTTTTGTGCACTTTTTCCTATATTACGTTAAATTTGCAATCATTTTTTGAAGCAACAAATCGGTTTTGGTAGTGTGCGCGGAGAATGACTTTGTAATTTTTTTTTTTTTTTTTTTGTATGTTGAAATTTACATGAATAGGAAAGGTGTTCACGATTTACTAATAACACACAACATTCGAGTCTATCAAAAATAAAAAAAGTCACAAGACAAAATGTTTGCGGTATATACATTACATACATACATATATGAACATATGATCAGTCTTTAGGTTATGAAATTTTAAAAATACAAAACTTTCATTGCGGTTAATTCTCAAAGTGTTTTTCTTGGTTATTTAAATTATAATTAATTTGACGAAATTAGCAACACATTTGATAAAAAGAAAGTTAGTTTAAAAAACTAAATATGTCTAAGGTTCAAATATAGTCAATTCTATTTAAAATTTATAAAACTTTAAATTACTTACAATGCTTGCTGCATATGCGCTGGCTTAATCAAAGTAAACAAAATTAATTAGAGAAATTGACATGTAGGAATTGTGTCCCATATTTGGTGTTACGTTAAAGGAACATTTAAATGTAAACCTTTAACAATTTTAGGCGGTCACAAAGTGATAAGTCTATATGAGAACCGGACTTTCCCCTCACGCGAACCAACCTTCAGGAAACACACACCATTTTCTGTCAGAGTTTTTATTGACTTTTAATGTAAAAGAATTTAGTACCACCCAATTAGAAAATGATTTTAACCGCTTAAGAAGATCTAAGCTAATACCAGAAACGGACATAAAATACTGCAACAAAGAGCCCAGGTGTGTTAAATGTGCAGGTAAACATCATATACCTACATCATATGCCTATAAATGCGGAAACTATGGTGGAAACCATCCGGCCAAAAACGAATGCTAAAACTCCCAGTTTGATCATGGAGAATGGAAAACAAAACTAAAAAATCGTATACGCTCATGCCTGTTTGTTAATAATTGATCTTTTGATTAAAATGATTTATACCGTTTGAGTATTTTGTCTAATTATTTGGACCACATTCTAAAAGCATCTCATTTAAACTATAGTTATCAGTTCAATATCTTATTGATAAGATGCTGATAATTTATTTTCATTTCGATTGGCATCGATATCAGTATTTTTGTGAACTACCATATTTATATCAAATTTAAGTTCCACGTGACCTGATACTAATTTATATTCACGCACATTCGAATTATTATGATCAATTGGATCATTTGTTACTACCAAATCGATGGTTGATAGTCATTTGAGATGCACGACGGTCGAAGCTCCACTTTCAAGAGCGGGAGTGGCTTTTTCATATCACTTTGTCGTATGTTGCAGATATTAACAACATCGTGGACCACAACCCTGTTAACTCACGATTCAAATCTGCCATAATGACATACCCAGCTGTTTCGGAATTTTTTATTTGGATGTTAACCTGGATATTTCCAAGTACTTTTAGGTCGAATTTCTTTTCAGTTAGTTCCTTTAACAAGACAGTAAAAGGATTGACTTTTTCCACGCAGACACAAATATTGGAGTCGCTAATGGTTTCTTTGATTGGGGTGGATCTTCGACTTCCTCGGGCAAACAATGTGTTGACAAAGGCACTATAGGTTGCGCTATATAGCTAATAGTCATTTATCATCATTTGTTTTCGTTGCTGTTAGGTGCTAGAAGACTCTCGCCTCTACCCCTTCTGGGCCATGGTCCATCGTTCGTCATCTCTAGCCATATATATAAACGGCGTGGATACATTTGGAATGGCCAAATCTTGACGTTGTTCCGATTGTGGTAGTAGTTATGGTGAAAAGGGTATTATGTATTTGGGCGACGCCGTAGCATTATTTGTTTGTTGAAATGGCGTCATATTGTCTATTGAGTTTGGATGAATTTGTGTAGCTTGAAACGAATTACCTGGCGGAGTTCGTCGTATTTTTGTAGTTTTTATAAAGAATCAGTCATTACCATGTGTAGTGACCTTATGTTCGCTTTTTCCGAATTTGCAATTGCGAACATTGCACTTTTATTTAATGTTTTTTTTAAGTTTATGAAACCACCGCACTTTTTGAATTTATTATTATCTTTTTTTTGAATACAATTATCTCAGGTAAATATATTTGTTAAAACTGGATTGCGAAATATACGTGTCTGAAGAGTTAATTCACAGTTCTATAGATATAAAACGAAACGTCAAATAATTTGTGGATTACATTAGATGCCATAAACAGAAACAGAAATATTAAACATGGAGCAATTTAATAATCCAGGTGATCTTGAATTAAAAAATAAACCGATATTTATAATAATAATGTGTGGTGAACCTGTCCAGCTAATAAAAAAGCACCTTACATTGGAAGAAATGTTATAGTCATGTATACTAAATGGAGATACGATAACAAGAAGGCCAATATTCGAATAATTCCACAATATTTTCGGAAAATGATAAAATTAAGAGTTGGTCGTCTTTTTATTTTTGCTTGGATATGTATAAACCGCATAAATATTTGATAAGTTAAATGATATTGTATAGAAACCACGTGCTTTGGCAGCACTATGAATTGTAGCCAAAGCTTGTTCGCAGGTTTTCAATTAGTCCGTGGGCCGATCAACGAAAGCAACGTCAAAATTTCGTATCCCCCAAATCAGCGACACACAAATATCAATAGAAAGTTGATCATTCAATCCCACTTCAATCTATTTACGATGCAAGTTTTAAGATCATCAACATGTGGTTATCCGGGATCGGTCACCGAATGATAATAAATAGCCGCTTGTAAAGAATAGGTAGTTTTCCACCAGACGGCTATTTTATGTTGGCTGATTCAGGGTATAAATGTATGATAAACCCAATAAACACCATACAAAGGAAGGAACTTAACCGAAGCTAAACAAATTTCATTATATTCCACACGTTTATAATTAGAAATTGATCCTTAAAAATGTCTGCATGGAGGGTCGATTTTCTTACATCTCAATAGAAAACAAAATTCTTCCGATTTAACGGTTAAGATTTTTACATGCAGGAAGTACACATTGTATTCGATCTCCGCCAAAGTCACACTTTAAGCTTTTATTTGTACTTTCCTTTAATTGGCTATTGCTCAATGTACATAGTTTTTGCAATGAGATACAATATTTAAGTACAACTTATCAACTTACCATCTGAATATTCTTGCTGTGGAGTCAGCTCTAGTAATTTTGTTGGATTTATTACGCATATTAAAGGTTGAAAAATAATGTGGGACGATATTTACCTAAAACGTACAAATTTTTGAATCTATATATATTTTTCAATTTCACGTTCTCGCAAGGTTCCATAAGCTCAATAAGCTTTTTCATCCAGTTCGATACGGTTGATATACATACATATAAATACGAGTAAAACAAATTCTTTTGTTCCAAATTTTGGTGATTATCTAATTTTTACTGTTCAGATTTTCAAAATTATTTACTGCTTATGTAAGATTGTCGATTATTTCGCAAACAAATAAATATTTAATATTATCTCAGCGTTAAACAAATTGTATATGATGGTCTTATTAAATGATAAAGTTATTACATGCAGGAAGTACATATTATATTTCAATTTTATACGCATTGCGTATTTTAATTTTCTGAGAATTTCAGAAACGTGTGCGTTTAGATTACACAAGATTTTTACATATTGGGGGGATGTCTACAACTTAAATTTGCTTCGTTTGATTGTACTGTCAAAGTTATTACACGCAGGAAGTATTATTGTTCTTCGATTAGCATCAGTATATATTGCAAGTATTAAATTATTGATTTTCATATGTCATCTCTGTATAATAATTAAGTCTATTATGCATCATTCTAAAGACACAAAACTGTTCTGAATTTTAATCATCCCTCTGAAAAGATTAACTTAATTTTTACAAAAAAATATCTAAAATCAAAATAAGTTTCATGAACCAGAATTTATACATTTCTCATATAGAAATGGATCATAAAACAAACCTTTATTCGCGTGAGAAGCTCGATTTTCCACCTCAAAAAAAGAAATATAATAATGATAAATTGGTCCAAAACGTTTTTACACGCAGGAAGTGTATATTGTTGGTCATTTTATGCCTAATTCAAAAAATAGCCTATTTAACATAGCAATTTAATTGTTTTTATTCAATATATAATTGGTTTGAATTCGTTTTAGGCAGAAAATGGATGCGCAAATTTTTCTTTATGCTTTTGTAGTTGTAAAATTTGAACAGGACGATAGTTTCCTTAACCTAACATATTTTAATTACTGGTTCTTTAAAATGCTACTGTAGACTATATAGCATAATTCATGTATTTTTGTATGGTGTATAAACTATATGAATTAAAACAAATAGACTTCTTCTAAAATGTAAAGTTTGACTATATAGTTTTTTACGGTTTTTCAGATTATCGTACTTATGAAAATCGCCAGGGTGTTCATGGCATTATGCATAAATTCTTTTATTAAAATGTTAGCAGAGAAATTTTTTACTCTTGCAATAATTTCATGCAGGAAGTATACACTATATTCTATTTCTGCTTCACTTTATATTTTTATATTGCACTCTTTTCATTCATTAAAAGCGATTCTCGCACATGATCAGGTAGTTTTCGTATCTATTTCGTGTTAATGTGGGATATTCAATCATTCACTACACAATTCAAATTTAAACAGAATTTCTGAGTGAAATTTATTTGATCTTAATTTAGCCATATTGATTATTACATGCAGGAAGTACACATATCAACTACCTAACAAATTCACAGCATTACTTATTTTGATTTTGTTTGACTTTTTTTTTGAATTGGATTTTAATTAAAGCAGTTTGATTATTTTCGGCTTCCGCAGACTTTTAATGATAACTAATCAACACACCTATCCCAAATTATATAAATTGCCTAATTTTATAACTATCTTCATGAAATTGGTTAGGATGGGTGCTATGTGCAAAAAGCTGATCAGACGTCACAATGGTGCGATATCCTATAACAAATTGATCTTAAAATATGTGTTGTTGGAAGAATACAATTTTCAACATTGCGCCAGTTAATTGCCGCAATTGAAGTTTTAATAGATTGGCAGAACAAAATGAAATTATGTATGTCTGAATTCGTAAAATTTATTACGCATATATTGAAAATATGTTTTCGTGTATAAATATCGATTTTCCACTGTACAATTGCTATTTTTTTAAAAGAAACCATTATTATTAATTCTGTTTTTACTGGAAATGTGTTTACTTCCTGCATGTAATATGTATAGATTAGTACAACATTGTTTAATTTTAAATTGTATGTCGAATATCGTGGAACGTGCAATCACTTAGAAAACCAGGAGCGTTGGAGGGCCTAATCACGTGCATGAAAGAGTATCGGCTGGAACTCGTTGCTCTTCAAGAAACTCGCTGGCCCAAAAGTGGAGACCATGTGTCCCAGGGCTATACGTTGCTCTACAGTGGAGATGATCTCGGAAATCTTGGAGCTGGATTTGTTCTTGGGCCGCAGGTAAAGAAGGCTGTTTTGGATTTCCAAGCAGTCAATAACCGATTGTGTAAGCTTCGCTTGCGCATGAAGTTAGCCAACCTGTCGATAATTTGTGTACATGCGCCCACAGAATGAAATATATTTGCTACAGATACGGTTACTGAACAGGTTAGGAGTAATAGTCTGTTACTTATTTTAATTTTCTCGCAGTGGCGGCCACTTAAACTTAGAAACATTCTAAGGAACTATAAAAAATTAGTAAAACGCGTCAATTAGTTAAATTAGTAAAAATTAGTAAAAGTTGGGGTGGCAGACGCTCAGTAATCAAGCCTCTAGAATTTAACTAAAGTTCATAGAATTGGATAAAATTTAGTTCTCATTATTTTTATGAATTTGAACAGAGTTTGATAGCTAAAATTGCGGCTTAGGTTAAATAAAATAAATTAATCTATTAAATAATTTGACAGCTGACGCGACCTTTGAATAAAAAAGATCTATGTAACCATTTTCGAGAAAATGAATTATACATGTATTCCTATATCAGAGAAGTACACAAGTAATCCGATTTAATAATCATTTAAAAAAGGTTCTATCTCAAGATTGCCTGGGTTTTATAAAACATTTTGAAGTAATCTTAAATTGTGGCCAGCTACATTATCACTTAAATCTTCCTTAATTTAACATACTAATTAACTGATGGGGTTGAACATAAAATATATTGAGTTCAACGCATTTTTCAGTAGCTTTCGACAAAAATGTATATTTTATTTAAATTCCAATGTCATCATCGCAGTTGTCCAAAGTCAACGACAGAAATTCCCAATAAAGTAGCGATACCCAAATAAATCAAATACATGTGTATATATTTATTTTATATATATTCATTCATTACTGCATATGGTAATACGACAACATTACACACATAATCCATCACACAAACGAACAAAAAATGGTTAATCAAACGGTTTCTTCTGTCTTATGTAAATTTGTCGAACTTGAAAACTTGTAAATAAAAACTTCAAATTTTTTAATGAACTTCACGAAAACCGAAAAACAATAAAAGAATGCAAGTTAATTATTAATACTTGAAATACATTATTACTATGCAAATACGTATAAATACGAGAGAAAGAGAGAAAGAGAGAGGGATAGAATTTCGTCTTAAATCAATATTTACTTATTTATTTATGTTCTATAACGAGAAAATTCTATTTTATTTTTTAAGTGACTCGTGGATATAAAGTAGAATAAAAAAAAATTGCGTTATTTTACCACTTTACATAAAACACTTGGACCTCCCGTAGTTCAACAAAAATCACTTCAGACGAAAATACAAGACACAAACTACAAAAAAAAAAAAAAATCTAAATTATGTACATATATACTGACTCGTATACATACGAGTATTCTCTTCATCATGATCATCAAAATCATCATCATCGCACCGTCGTCATCATCATCATCATCTTCATCACCATGATAATATTATGTGTGCATGGTTTTGTCTTATATATTTTCAAAGTTATGTTTGTTTTTTCAGTTCTTATTTATTTATTTTGAATTCAAGAAGAAGAGTGTTTTATAAATAAAAATAACATTTCATAAATTTATTCTTCAGATTCGTTCTCGAAAATTTATTTATTTATTTTTTTGTCAGAAATATTTCTTTACTCTCATGTAGATGGGAAAATAAATGTACATACATATATACACTATACATAGTCAAATCAATAATATTTATGAATTTTTAGTTTTTTAATTCTATTATTGCGGGTATAAAATTTCAGTTTTATTTTATGATATGTGATAAGAAAAAGTGTTGTCGTCGAACACGACAAAAAAGTGAAATATGAGAGGAAATATTATAATGAGGGCGCGTGTAATTGGGTATGGCAACCAAAACGTTTGTTGAATGACAATAATATTTTAATTTACGGGTGTTGATATTTTACGAGCTCCTGTTTGATAACCATAAAACTGGATATGCACAATAATTGAAATTTTCTATAGAAATTCCATACAGCAATCGACAGCAATTGAATAAATAACAATGATAGGATTGTCAGGGAATAGATCCCCTGCAGACTGAGTATGTGGGTCCGATCAGACCCCACGACTCCAAGGTCATCTTGCAGATGCTGATGATTGGAAATATGGATCAACCAACGGAAAATTGGAAGCTTGCCATGCCAAGCTGGAGGCAGCAAATATTATTATTATTAACAAGGAAGCACTGTCTGGGCTGGAAAAAGCCAATGGGCTTATAAACCATGACAAAAAGCAGGTGCTGACACTTCCACTCTAAACGAAAACCCACCTCGAAATAACGAAGAATACTTTGATTTGATAAGAACCTTGGGGTACTGGTGTTTGGGTACTAGGGCTCACTACTCCCAACTATAGGCTTTGTACGCGAAGGTAGTTAACATAAACCCTCCGGCTAACATCAGTATCCTACTATACGATGAAGTGAGCTATTAACACTCTGATTAACCTATTTATGGATACTCAGAAGTGTAAGGTTGAAGTCATCCTGTGATGTAATGCGAATTCTGAACACACAATTTGGGTAAGTATGGATACAAATGGGCGAGTTGAGTGAGTCACTCCTTGATTTCATTCTAAGTATTATTCGTCATATATGTATATCATAGGCAAATAACCGACTTTAACAACTAAGAAAATGCAGAAGGTACTAGATATCACTAGATAAGAAACCTCCTTAGAGTCATATCTACAAGAACAAGAGGAAAACCAACCGGGATGCCTATACAGCGGTATTCTGGGTAATTCACTAACAGCTATCTTCAGCGCCCGGCTGGTATTTGAATCACGGCTAATGCAAAATCTTTATAAATCCTACTGGAGACCCATCTACCGGGTTGCTGTAAAGGTAATTTTCATACCTAAGAAGGTTAAAACCTCACACTGCAATCCAGCTAAAACAATGGAAGTTCACATCAGAGGCAAGATCATGCTGGGAGATCTGGTTAAATCTGGTTAAGATCTGGAATTCTGTGTAGACAGCTCGTTATCCCCTTTTACATATCATGGAAAAATCATTCGAGTATAAGGAATATCCAGTTGTAACTTTTCTGGATATATAGCGGGCCCTTAGCAATGGTACACCATGGACAATAATTCGGGCACTTTCAGATCTATGAGTGGATGATCCGCTCAGCAACTAGATAAGCTACTAGGACCATAATAGCCACTCTGGAAGAGTTCTCCGCAAGAAGACTTGTATGTAGAGTTACACCACAGGGTGGTGTTCTGTCCCCCTTATTTTGGAATTTGATCATCCACAAGATGACTGTTAGAAGGACTGGGGGACAGAGGTTTCAAATTGGCTGATGATGCCACTGGTGTCTCTGGTAAATATAACAAAATCCTAAGTGAACTCATGGAAAATGCTTTGTACATTCTTGCGTTCATGACTAAATCCAAACACTCACGAAGCTCAACTTGTTCTCTATACTCCAGGAAATACAAACTTCCTACCATTGATTAATCGAATTTAAACGGTACTAGCTTGACGTTGAAAGATAAAGCGTAGGCCATGGGATTTTTTTGGACAATAAACTAAATTGGAAACATTATTACTGGAAAGTGTGCTATAGTTTGGTGGCCTGGTCTGAGAAACAGTGTGGTACACCTTAGCCCTTTAGATATACTTGGTGAACAGCTATCGGCATACACTGCCATTAGACTAATATCTGCCACCCTGTAGACTTGTAAAAATTATAAAAGCTGAACTATTCTGTATAAGAGAATCCTAAAACCATCGACTACACTTTCCCGTTACTATCTTTTGATGTGAATTTCCTGAAACTGTTCCCGTTCACAGGTACGACTGGCTGATAGATGTTAGTTTTAATTGAGTAGTTCTAAAGTTCTACGTGGGTGATTCAAAAAATCAGACGAAAGTGGATGGCTTTGGTTTCATTCGATAATGCATCAGTTTCTGAATTTGGAAATAAAATTTATTGTTTGCCCGAGGTAATAAATTCGGAGTTCACTCGTGAATATCAGACGCATTAAAATTTGGAGATCGTCAACAACTTTGATCCCTTGCCCGCATCCAATCACTATTTCTAGCCGCAATATTGCGTATTAAAAACGTGCATTGTCTGAGAACGACCAAAATGAAGAGCAACGTTTTCGATGGCCCCTGCACTAGATTCTATATTTGGAACAAAAACGCAAGAACACCTTTTTGTTATTCTGTTGGAGTTCAGATTGTTCCGGTACACTTTGGCTGGTGATATTCAAAAGATTTAACGTCAAATTCAAGCTACTGAATCTGATTGGAACTTTTAAAATCTATGTTTTTGCATTGTAAAATCTATGCCTATGGAACCGCACCTGGGGCCTACTTAGCGATAAGGACGATTCATCACTTAGCAATATGCAAAGTAGATTAGTGGCCAATTAATATACCTTGCATACCTTCGTTTACCGTTCGAAAAAATCCGAGTAGTGCCCACCAGCAGAGACTAAGTGCCCACCGTGCTACCTAACTGATGGCTACATTATCTGTAAAAGCGCCAAAGGCGACTTATACAAGGGGTTGTGTGAGGTCGTCTCGAGTACCAAAGATATCTGCAGTGGTTGTCAACTCTCCGTTGGCGATCCTCCTAAACGTTTGCTAATATACACTTGGGTTCCCGGCCCTCCGGAGGATCCCAAAATTGTATTGAGTAATATTGGTTTAATGATCCCGTCAGTGTCGACAATTGGACGGAAGATTGTCCAATACAAGCGCGAGGCTAAGCGTCAAGCTATTGTATTTCTGGTTAACCTTAAATCTTTTGAGACCATACTGGTTCCAGATACTCTTTGCTGTACGTACCGGACAGGATTATTTTTAAGATTATCTCTGGCCAGTAGAGTATCCACTATTTCTCTGCTGGTTTCATATATGATGTTTATTCAGATTAAATTGCACAGCTGCGCAAGTCAGTTTCTTTTATGGAAGGAAACTGAGTTCAGTATCGCAAACAAGTTTATATGTGATTCAGGATCTCTACTCTCTTGATGGTGTAGTTTCTGGATTGAGGTTTGTTATTTTTTATTTTACAAGAACTACAACAAGCACTGTATTTCGCTATGTAGAAAACCACTTCTGGAATTCATGCTCACCTTGTTAGAATCCCTTCCAGTAACGGACCGCGAGTCAGTAATCTTCGATATGAACAATTTCATTTAGTCCACCTCGGGTCTTGCTTCGGGTCTAGCTTGTGTGATTCCGATATTGAACAGTAAACTAGCTTCCAGTTACCACCTTCGTTTGGGTTGTATCAGGAAGGTAGTTTGGTTCCCACCCTCGATTGTTTCCTTCGGTTGTAATCATTATTATGGCTTCTATGCTTGCGCTGAAAGGACACAACGTACACCATAGCAAAATTGTATCGTGTTAGCTTAAGTTGCTGCTCGCTAATTTGCAGGTAGACATTTGCCTAATTCAGGAACTTTATCTGCTTGATGGCGAGGTTTCTGGCTTGGATCTTGTAGGTGGCAGGATTCACTACAGAAGGTAGAATACCAAGATAAGAGCCTGCGTGTTCATTTCAAACAATCTGAGTGCTACTCTAATTCACGTTGCAGCTATGCTCGTCTCTCTCAAATCGTCTAAATCAGACGGATCACTGGTGGTAGCATCAGTGTATCTGTGTCTTACAATTCAGTCTCACCTCCATCCTCGGAGGAGTTTAGTAACCTTGTTTCGTGGAGCAGAGCAAATCATTTACCTTAAGTGGTAGGGCGCGATGCTTATGCTCAACACATGTGATATAGGGTAGCAAGAACTAATATACTTAATTACCTGATCACATTTGAGCTTGAAATCCTTAACAAAGGCTGTGAGCTTACTTTTATCAATTCAGTAAGAAGGGTAGTGATTGACATTAGTTTGTGCTCCATGTCGATTATCGGTTTGATCTTTTAGTGGAAGGTGACCAATAACATTCTCTCCTCCGACCATAGGCGCACCTCGTTTAATTTAAATCTTAGAAGACCTACTCTTAAACCTTATCGTAACAAGAAGCTTACCAACTGGGAGTTATTCTCTCTTGAGTTGGAATCTCGGCTAGTTTCAGTGAGTGAGATATTTTCGACTGAAGACATAGAATTGCCTCATCTTTGGCGCATGCAGTAACGTCAGTCTTGGAAAAATCTTGTCTTCTTATTACCAAGCAAAAATCTCAGAATAATCATTTTTGGTGTTCTGATCTTAAAAAACTGAGGAAAACTACTAGAAGACTCAAAAACAACAGGCAGGTCAAAAAGAAATTGCTGAGATCCACTCGTAGGACTTCTTGGATTAGTATATCTGGGATCGTGAGGACTTGATGAGCTGCGGCTTCCTGATGGCAGATTAACCTCTTTAAGGAAGGAAATTGTCGAACTGCTACTTTCTGTTCATTTCCCTGGGTGCAATGTAATCAACCATGATTATGTGGCTGACGCCCAGCCCAAACTCCCTTTCTATTTCGGGTAAAGTTACTAAATATTGCCCCCAGGGAGGTGTCCTGTCACTTCCTGCGGCTCTTAGTTATTAACGAATTACTTGTAAAACATCAGCAATGCTGATGACTTAGTCGTTCTGGTTCAGTGAGTCTCTGTCAATGCGATGCTTAATAACATACAAGGTATGGCTTGTCGAGTTATTACGGGGGGTATGTCCTCGTCTTTTTATATACTTGCTTTGCAGGCAATCTTAGTTCTGCCCCCACTGCCATCCTAGGCACAGCATGCACCGCTGCCTTTTGCCTGCGGTGTATTGGTGCATGGACCGCTCTCGGCCTGTTTACAGGGCATAGACTAATCTACAATTTATCCAGTTCATATACCAGAAATTAATATGGTTAATGACAAATTGTTGCCAGTATTCTGTTTCGATATCTCTTTCTCGGTGGTTTATCCATCGAGGAACTCATGGTGGTCTCAAGAATTCAATGACTGGGTGGCTCAGTCACTCGTGTTTTTCGCTGATGGGTCTCATCATGTAGGAGTCTAAGCCGGAACTGCACGCTACTCCAGGTAGAGCTGAATGCACTGACACGTTGTTCGAATGATACTTCTAAGCCCGCTGTTTCCGGAAAGGACATGATTCTATGCAGTGATAGTAAATGTGTGCTCAATTAATTACGAAATCCTATGATCACTTCCAAACTGGTCAAGGACTGTAAACATTTTATTAACGTCCTTTGCTCTAATAATCGTGTCAGAGTTATGTGGGTTCCGGCTCATTATAGCATTGAAGGTCATCATAGATAGCTGATGTTTTAGCTAAAATAGGCTCAAGTATATGAAATTCATTGAACTTGAACCGGCAGTACCCCTGACCTTTAATTGTGGTAAGAAAGCTATTAAGAACTACATATTTTTGCAGGCTAAGCGTAATTGGCTAGATTCCACTACATGCCATTACTTTATTTGTGTACCTAATCTGAGGGTTTAAAGAAAGACCCACTGAGAGTTCTGGTCGCTATTCTGACCGGCCCTGACCGTTTAAAACACCATTTACAAAGAATGGGACTTGTTCAAGATTCTTTGTGTGTCTTGTATCTTGAAGATGACGATGACAACATTCACTTTGTTTTTGCCGGTCCCGCTATCAAGTTAGTTAGGTCCCGATTTCTTAATCATATAGATCTTTAAATGTAAGTCCATTGTCATCCCTACCCTGGTTTAAGCTGTAACAGTTTGCCATGGGCCCAGAGTGGCATTGAGTGCGGAATGTACTGGGATTCCAGCCAACTTAAATAAGTGGCCACCGTAATAAATTTCTGCTTAATAACTCTTGCCAGCAGTTTCAAGTGGCCTTCAAGTCATAACTTCTTATTATTTTATTTATGGGGGACCACCAGCTTCACTTCCAGATTTGCCGCTGGATATTAGAATCAACTGAATTAAACTCCACCAGCATATCTCTTGGACTTTACTACATTTCATTTTAACTACAAAGGAGTAGATGGAGGTGATGTTCTTCGCGATGACTTTCATGATTCATATTAAATAAATGTAGAAATAATATTCACATTATAGTCACTCATCATGTTTTAATTCCACAAAATGACAAAACCACAAATGTCCATCCCGGAAATAATAAAGATTGACCAGCATATTACGTACACATATGCGGACAGATTCGTTAATATAAACATCAAATATTATTTACCGATCGCTTTAAAAAGTCATTAAACAAATTTTTTTTTTGAGTGATAAAAATTTATCACCTATTGTTCCAAAATCTAATTAATTCATATAGCTGGTTAAAACGTGTTCCCTTTCTATATATTGATATGTGTACATAAACAAATACAATCTACATTACATTTAATTATTTAATTTCCTTTCCATTTTTGTAATTCTTTTTGTATGTAAGTCTGTTTAAATTTTTGAACAACAAAAAAAACTTATCATAGCCATCAATCAATTAGGCACTTTTGTGTGCAAAATAAATAAAGTTTAAGTTCGCTGCACATACAAATGTACATGAGTAACATATCAATTGTTAAACTTTTTTGTAATTACCTATACATATATATGCTTATTCCGCATATGCTCCAATTATCATAAATATATACATAAGTATATGTATTAAACAAATAACGATCGAATGCAAGCGCATATACCATGAACAAATGCAACAAAATAACCAAACAAAAATCTTATTAATAAAAATTAAAAACTTAATTAGTTTTATTATTTCCCAAAATACTGTATGAAAAAAACCACTCACGTATTATGTACATATTTCATGAAAGTTATGTATAAAAAAAAACATTAAAATTTACAATTAAATAAAAATTATAATCACTTTATGTTATACCTCCAGATATATATTCGTACATTTATAAGAAAAATACAAATTTGCAGTAAACTGAACAAAACAACAAACCTTATGACGATGACTAACCGATACGTGCATAAATAAGTTGCAATTGTCTTTTTGTTCCCCATATACGAGTATACATAGAACTTTGTAACGTATATATACGAGTCGAGTATGACTGTAACACGTTTACATGTAAAAAATGTATATTTATATACAGAACCAAACAACTTATGCAGCATGTACACCTTGCGTGCTTGCATAATTTTTTTGTTTGCATTTTGCTCCCCATTTTATATATAGATTTGTTTGTTCTGTATGCGCACTATATATACACAAAATGTATGTAAATATGATGCATTGTGAAATGGACATCAACATCTTCAAATAATCTATATCACGCTTAAATGTGTAACAACATCCGGTTTGGTACTGTATATATTGAGATGATAATGTGCCCGTCTCTTTAATATATGTCCGTCATTGCAATATACAAATTTGATTTCATTTCTTGCGGCCAATGCTATCGACACGAGTGGCATTCGCACTTAAACTACATATAATTATTATGTATCCCTATATATACCTTTAAATATATAAATTTAACACCCTTAGGTGCGTAATCACATTTATGATCTTCAGACGATTAAAGGTAGTGCGTAATTAACTTTTTACTTGTTTTTTGATTTTCCATAATAATTGTTTTTTCTTAATTATTTCGAAAAGCCGAAGTATAAAAAAATATTTCATGTTGTCTAATTTTAACTGACTATATGTAATAGATGTTTGAGTTTACGCGCGGGAATGTGAAATTAAATATGCAGCCATAGGCGTCTGGTAATTGTATATAGAAAAAGGGGAGACGAAAATTATTTTAAGTGAGCACCAACGTGCTAAGATCACTGCTTTCCTCAACTCCAACATACTATCGTATAGGCAGCAGCACATATGTTACAAACAACAAACGAGCAATTCAGTGGTTATTGCTGTGGTATTATTATGACGTCACCACCCGCTGAAAGGCTTTATTTTTCTTCAGCTAGCAGAGCAAAATGTTTATGTATAGAAGCTACCAATTTGGGAGATATTGTCGCAAAAATCACATCATACTGCGGACTCTATGACATCGAAAAGACAACTATATAAAAGCAAGTGTAAAAGGCAAGAAGAATCACCAGTAATGACAAGTTTACAAACAGCTAATAGTTCACAAAGTAATGTTTTATTAGTAACCGCTATGGTCAAAATAACAAGAAATAAATGTTGAAAACTTTGCCAAAGAGGTTTGACTAAAGCCGATATACGCCTCATCGATTATTTGAGGGTTCAGCATCATTTCACGGTTTTCATCAAATTAAAGAAGGAAAATGAAATGATTTTCAAAAATATAACCGCGGTAACATATACCTATGATAAAGTGGTAAAGCCAAATAGCTGGCATCATTCCAAAGATCTTATTCAGACAAATCCAACTTTTTCTCAATCCAATGAAGTAAGGATGGATGCAGTTCTGTTAATGCCAAAGAAAATGAATATTGTTTTAGGTCACATAAAGAAAGCTGAAGGCATGAGTGGAAATGCACTACTATATCTTCCTCACCACGCAGTCATGAACGAAGACAGTACGTTGGCAAAAATATAAATGGAGTGCTCATAGTTGAACATATTCTACAAAACAAGATTTTTAACTTATCAGCACATCATTTGGTAGGTTAACAGTGTAATCAAACCAGTGCAAACAAAATTTTTATGGGAAGACTTATGGTTTATTTCGCTTGTAAAAGTACCGAATATGGAAAAAAGAAAAAGTGACTTGGTTCACTTCAGCTTTGAGCCCTCCATGTAAACACATATTTAGAAAATGTTTCCAAATTAAATCCATAAGAAGAACATCAGGATAATCAACGGATTGGTGAACGTCTCCTGAAAAGAAACTATACAAGCACACAAACTTACCACCGTGACTAAAGGAACCAATTTAGTTAGCGGTTACCAAATCTCAGCAGAGATCTCTTTGAATGATTTCTATTTGGACTATCTTCTATCTGGAAAGAAAACACTAGACAACACTTTGGGAGCACAAAACAGTTCTCAAATAAGGTTACAAATGATATTTTATAACAACGAGGCACTTCAAAACCAATTAATCGTATAGAATCCGCCGAACACACATAGTTTCGGATTTACCAATTCGTTGACAGGAGTCTATGACATGGTTATGCGATAGTTACTTTATAGTAGCTAAACCAAACACCATCTTCGACATTAGATAAAACTTGCAAACTTTCAACGTTTCCTTGCCAGTCTTGCAATTAATTTGTATACCTACATATATAGATAGTTCAGTGGAAAAATCCACGCAATCAGCCACAATAAAAATGGACACATCCCCGTGATCCAAAACTATATTATCGCTTTTGTGGTTTGGGTTATGTGATGCGCTATATATACTGTTGAGCAAACTCCTAAATCAAGTGAATTAAGTTTTACACGCGTATAAAACGGGAGCGCGTCTTCAAAAATACAAGACATTGGTCGCAAATGAAATTTCTGAGCTACGCAAGAAGAACCAAATCCAGCAAAATGACGGCACATAAGTTTAAAGAAAAATACTGCTGAGGAATGCATCCAGCAAATTTGAAGAAAAAACAGCTTAAAATGACTACACAGCTATATCCACAAATGGTCAATATCAAACTCAAGTTAGCGCGACGATGCCAGTATACTATAACAATTACCAATATGTTTACTAATTTGGGTGGCTATAAATATTACGCATCATCAGCTATTGCCGACGATAAAGAAAATGTTGAAAATTCAATATGGACAGTCAATACACAATGTGACACAACTTATCTTTCGAGGCCTGACATCCGATAATATTGTCTCCAAAGCACCGCATAACCAAGCTGCTAATCGTCGATGCACATCAACGGACACTGTAAGGCTATATTAAAGAAGGACGTTTACTGGACCACAAATAGGGTTCGGGCAGAAATATATAAGTGCACTGGAACAACGCTTCGAGTCTACCGCACAAAATTACAACTAATGGCGGACTTACCACAAGGCTGTTTAAAACCGCCATGTTCATTCACACAAACTATAGCGTAGAGTTTGGAGGCTCTATACAAGTCAGAGATACATTCCGGTTGTTTAATGCTTTTCAACTAAAGCAGTACAGCTAAATTGTGAACGATTTAACTGCCGCAGCCTTTGTAGCAGCATTCAACATATTTATATTGATAAAGAGTCGAATTTTATCGATGCTCGTTCAACATTGGATAATGGAAAGCGTGAGAGGTTAAGGCTAACTACCCCAGGACTGCAAAGTTTTTTGGTTAAAAATATACATAGTTCAAATTCAGCTATGAAATAGTTCGTCCTTGCAAGCACTAAACTAACAAAGTTATTGAGTCAGTATTGAGAGTACCGTAGTTAGACAAAACAAAGACGCTCCACGGCTTCGAGAAATGGAACACAAATTTCGTGAAATTTTAAATTTCCATATTTGCCGGGTGTTGCGTTATGCTCAGTTAAGGCGTATTTTGGGAGTAAAATATTTTGAATATTTGTCATTTTTATGTGAGTTTCGGACACCCTGAACGGGTAAAGGTGGTCTACCAATAGGCATAAAAAACATGAGTTTCGGCGGCTTACTCATAGAAAGTTATAAGCCATAGAGGAAAAAAATTAGGAATCAAACATAGCAGAAGATTTGATCTATAGATGTCATCCATGTTATCTAAACACAAAGATTATTACCTTGAAGTTGACTCGAGATGCATTTAAAGATCTTCTTTAAAGTAACTACCTTAAGATGAACTGCGTTAAGATGTTGCCTCATTAAAATAAATTCATTTATCAGATATACCAACACATTTTTTAAATAAATTTGATTTTAAGTGCCGGTGACACTGTACTTGTACAACAATTATTAGTGGCACTGCAGATCTTTACGAACATTTTTTATTTTTGTTATTATGGAAAATATTTAGTTGACAACAATCGTGGAAGCACATTTCAAAAAACTACAATTTTGTTTTAACGTTTTAACATATTCGTTGTACAAATTGAAGGGTCAGCGAGGTTTTCAGATGTACAACTAAACCCGAAGAACTGCTCTGAACTTCTTGTTTTTCCTAAAAGCACATTTGTAGAATTAATGGTTAAATTTCAGACTGCTTTCGCGCCTGCGCCTCCGCAAACATTTCAGAGGATATTAAATTCATAGGAAAATAGTATGAAAGGTTTTATAGTGCCGGCTATTTCATCATATCGACTTAGTTTAGGACTCAGTTGGCAGCGACTTGTTTTTTGATGAACATTTTTTTTTTTGATTGGAACTGCCAACAATATGGACGTTGTTGACAATTACCCCTAACATTTTTTTTTGGCACCAACATAGTGGGGGCCAACAGAGACCTAAATTAGAATCTAAATTATATTTTTGAATCAAAGAACTACATTCTGACTATTCTGATCCTCTACATTTTGTAGAAACAACCCCATAAAATGACGAGCAGGTAGTTTAACGGACACTTACATTATGGTAATGGTATATTTAATAAATTCTAAGAAAACTCATTTAATTTTGTTAACCGCGTTGAATATTACGTTTATAAAAGCCGCAGATTTGGGTTATAAAAAATTGTATCATCACATTTAGGTGACAATTTCACCATGAAAGAACGTTTGCAACTGATGATGATCAAATAATAAAATGATCAAAGAAATAATTGTATATACCAGCATCTTTAAACGACTAAACCAACCAGAGAGTAGAATTCGAAAGTGCTGTATATGACATCTGATCTATCAAAGTTGCCTCCAAATTGTCGATATATCAGAAGAATTAAGAACTCAACAAAATTATTTTACTCAATTATGTTGCCAATCCAAATGAGTCTAGCTTATATTAAAACAGAAAAGATGTATTTTGCCAGAATTAATGAAGATAATAATTTCTTTAACGTTGGGTGTTTTTTAAATTGGCAACAATGTTTTCATAATAAATACATACTCGTAAATAGACTCACGCCGAAGAGACGTGAAAGAGAGAGAAACTTATCGGGCATTGCTTTGCGTGTGTTTTATGATGCTCATAATTGTTCATCAGAGCGATTATTTCGAGAAACTATATCGCTCGTCTCGCACCACGTTTACTGTAAATGATAATACGTATCTCATAAGACGTCGTACAGTGCGCACATAATAAGCAATTGATCGTGTGCAGCGTAGTGTTGATGATGATCCTAATGGGTCAATTCGTCATAATGCCAACAAATAAACTTGTGTCCAACCACTTTATGGAAAATTTTGGTGAATGGGCTAAAGGAAACGATTTTGATCCACAGTTTCATTTGAAAAATTTATTCAGGATGAAACACACTTATGGTTAAATGGCTATGCCAATAAACAGAATTGCCGCATTTGGTGCGATGATAGTCCACAAGCCATTGTCGAAACACCATTATACATTCAGAAAAGTCCCGTTTAGTGCGCTTTATGGACCGGTATGGAATCATTGGTCCATATTTATTCAAAAATGATGATCAGAACGTTACAGTTAACGGTGAGCGGTACAGATATATGATTAATATGCAATTTGACGCCATTAAATTATTTACCATGGGGATATGTATACAGCCGCATGTCTACACCAATTAACCAAAAACAATTGAGCACGTGGAAGCCAACATTTGATGCATTATTGCCGAAGTACAGCCTAATTTACTGAGAAGCGTGTATGAAAATTAGACATTCAGAATACGCCATGTACGCCTTGATACGTTTTAAAATTGGTTCCACGACAATTCATAGAAAAACAAAACACCGAAAACGACAATTCACCGAAAACGGCAATTCGCCGAAAATGACAATTCACTGAAAACGACAATTCACCTAAAAATAAAATACATGGGAGCTACGATACCGATTTTAATAAATTCGAATTATTTGATGGAAAATGATTTCTGGATAAAATTCAGTTCAAGTTGTCCATAATCCAGAGTATTATTCAAAAATTATTTTACAACCCCATTTACATATGCAATTTGTCAAATTTCATGATAATCGGTCATGCGTTTGCCTAGTTCCGTTCGAAATGGCTATATCCCAGAATTTCATCCAAATATCCATTTTCAATCAAATTTCCATCAAATAATTGGAATTCATTATAATCGGTATAGTAGTTCCAATGTATTTTCTTTTGCGGTGCATTATCGTTTTCAGTGAATTGTCGTTTGCGGTGAACTGCGTTATCGGTGAATTGAGTTTTTCGCTGAATTGAGTTTTTCGGTGATTTGTCGATTTCGGTGAATTGTCGTGGAACCGTTCCTGTATTTTATTCCAATTAAATGTTCTTCGCCTCTAAAAAAACACTCTTTGTAACAATTGTATTCAGAAAGATTATAAATGGTTAAATTTGTTATAAGTCGTCCATTTACCGGTCAACCGGTTTTCATGACAATTTTGCACCGTTTACAAATTTCGGAAAATTTGCGGTCCCTATTAGCGGAATTTCTACATGCAGCGCTTAAGATGGTTAAACTGAAATATCCCCTGATTTTAAAAAATTATAATTTAAGAAGCTGTAGTGCTAAGCAAAACATTAGCTAATTCTTACAACTTCTACGTTCAGAATTGATTCCGAAAAATTCAGATTGAAATAAATAAAAGGTCAGATTCAGATTGTAATAACTAATTGGCCCCTGTGGTCGGGAGCACACATGTCTCGTAAACCCAAATTGCACGAACATATTTTCCATGAATACCACCACAGTATCCTTTGCTAGTCGTAGGAGGCGACTAAACGGTTGGATCGCTGGGCTTATCCATGTTACATTCAGAAAAGTCTGTGATGCCCTTAGATGTCCTGGGCTGCACGCGCGCTACAATGAAGGTATCAACGTGTCCTCCTAGTCTAAAAAGACCGGGTAAACCGCTGAACCACCTTCGTGGTTGGGATTGTGGACTGAAACTGTTCACATAAACCAGGAATTCCCAGTAAGTGCGGGTCATAAGCTCGCATTGATTACGTCTCTGCCTTTGTACACACCGCCCGTCGCTACTACCGATTGAATATGTTAGTGAGGTCCTCAGAGGTGATCACCGTGATGCTTCTTGTGTTGTGGTTGTTTTAACAAAGTTGACCGAACTTGTATATTTAGAGGAAGTAAAAGTCGTAACAAAGTTTCCGTAGGTGAACCTGCGGAAGGATCATTATTGATTTATTGATCCAAATAATGAATAATAAAACTTACCATTCCACAAGTTCAACATATTTACATATTATTATCACAGATAACATATTATGTATAGATTAAAGTATTTCGCTTGGCGGATGGAAAACACATGTATTTTTTTCTAAATTAAATAACCTTAAATCACTCTTAGCGGGGGATCACTAGGCTCGTGGGTCGATGAAGAACGCAGCAAACTGCGTGAAGTTATGTGAACTGCAGGACACATAAACATCAACATTTTGAACGCACATTGCGGTCTATGCTAATAGTATATAATACTCTGCTTGGACCAGATATGGTTGAGGGTCACTAATATATGCTAAATATATTATTATTATTATTAACACGTAATAATTGTTGATATGTAAATGTTTTATTAATATTTACAATATTGTATTAAATAATGTTTGTGTAAAAATAAATCAATAAAAGACGTAAGTCATTTAATAATTTTTAAACAATAATTTATAATTTTTATATAATTATTATAATTATAATTTTTATTATGACCTGGGCGGGTGTCTCCGTACAAAAATAAGCTCTTTATAAAGTCAACAAAACTAAAAATGGATACCGCCAAAAAAACACGAAGTAGCCGGACACGAGATTTAGGATCGGCACGTGGAATGTGCAGTCACTTAAAAAACCAAGAACGTTGGAGCGAATAATCACATTCATGAAGGAGTATCGGCAGGAACTCGTTGCTCTTCAAGAAACTCGCTGGCCTAAAAGTGGAGACCATGTGTCCCAGGGGCTATACTTTGTTATACAGTGGAGATGACCTAGTATATGTTGGAGCTAGATTTCTGCTTGGGCTACAGGTAAAGAACGCTGTTTTCAATTTTCAAGCAGTCAGAATGGTAATTGGGGAGATTAATGCTAGAATTGGCAGAAATCAGACCGAATTGTGTAAAAACATAGGTCCGTACTCCCGACACGAAACGGCTACCGATAACGATTAGACAATGCAACTTTGCAATTGTTCACGATTTTAGAGTAGCAAGCACATTTCCCCCTCACAAACAGATACATTTGGAAACATGGATCAATTCTCGCGGAATATCCCGCAGCCAAATTGACCACGTGTTAATTTCAAAAGTGTGTGCTCGGATTGTGCAGGATGTGAGAACTTATCGGTCAACAACCAAATACATAGGCAGCGATCATTATTTGGTCGCTGCAAAGCTACGGTGGAAGTTTTCGTACAGGTCCGGGAACACAGTGAAACGCATGGAACGTTTCAACTGTGAAGGTACAAGAAAAGAAGATCAAAAGAAACGATATCAGGATCTTGTCAGCGACAACATTCAGGGAGCTAATTACCAGTCTGACTGTGTGAACATTGTCTGGGAGGCACTGAAAACTTCGATTGTCAGTGCTGCTCAACAGTCTTTAGGTATAGTGAAAGTCAGACCCAAGAATGATTGGTTTGATAACGAGTGTAGTTAATTATTTTAAATTTTTGCTTATAATCTTAATTACTTATTTAACAAATTTTAAACCAATTCTGAATTTATGATGTGGTTTTAATTTATTTTTTATAAATTTATCGATAAATTACCGATCCGATCAAAAATGTACCGCTTACGTGAGATGAATATGCAAAAGAATTATTGGTTGGCAAGAAACTTTTCATATTAGACCTGCACAGAATTCCAATAGGAATTTTGCTATTTCGCACTACTCTAAATTGGTACGAAAATAATCAATTTAATGCTGTCTTAAAGAAGCTGAGTCCACCGGTGTCGAGCTATATCCAAAAATATTCGGAAATATAGTGAAAACAATGTTGAAGAATTATGTCGGATTGATTGGTGAAAACGTGCGTTCTAAATGGAACAATATTGCTGTCAACGAACAACCGGAAGATGTGCAGAATCTCATGGAAATAAAAACATTTGAAATTTGGACCATTTCGACCGTTTAACGAGTTTAAATTTCTTTTACTATATAAAATAAACACATTTAAAATAAATTAATTATTTAATTACATAATCAATATGCACATACTGCAAAACTGGATCAATTTAGCGAACTAAATTTATCGTAGATACGGCAGGGTACTATTATTCTTTAATTAAAGCTATTGTTTAATTGTCGACTGTAACAAAGCACATTGCCAAGTAATCTACACAATATTTTACGTATCGAAAACCGCGTGCGGATTGCATGGCGTTTGAGATTCGCGCTATACATCGGAATATTTTGAATGATTGTTGACTATAGCGCTCACGAGACAGCTGAAAATTTGCCGCCAAACAAGATTTCCAGTCGATAACAGCATTCGAACCAAATTTTACGAATTCATACTGTTCGCGTGACATTTTATGAAAATATTGTCAAAATTATTAAAATCGGACGTGTTTCGTTAGATTCTACTTCCTGAAAACTCTATAGTTTCTAAGATTTAAATTATCTATTTTGTAAATTATTGAGCGGGAAATTTTTTTAAACGGAAATTTAAACGGAAACGAAACTCGGGCCACATTAAATTAAAGTTTACAAATTTTACAGTTATCGAAAATTTCTCAGGCAATCAAAAGATTAAATTCAAGCTGAAACCAAAGTGTGAAACATTCATTCACAAAACATTAATACGCCGTGCGTTTTACATAATTTTACAGTTAATTTTCATTTGCATATGTGTATATACATATAGTTATGTATATTTATCCAAAATGGAAAAATTATTCAAAATTATCTGTTATCTAACACGTTATAAGCGCACGAAAATCACTTAATTGAAAATACATCTTTTGTGAAAATAAATAAATAAATATTTGAAAACCTATCAATATATATACCTGCGTGTGGTTTTAAACCCATTCAAAATCAATTTTAAATGACCATTCATTATTATAAATAACATTCAGAAAACTTATATAACATTTAACAGACGAAACGAAAAAAGGTTTGTCAATTGATATTTTATTTATTAAAAAAACCCCAAAAAAAAAAATAAAAATCACATAAACCTCTCGATATAAGCTATGTAGTATGTACACGCAACGAGAAATTTCATCACAACCAATATCTCGCATCATGTCCATTTTGGTTCAAGAATCCGAGAGAATAATCATAAAAATAAAATAAAAACTGAACAGAATTATATCCACAAAAACAAAAACCAACCTTATCCATAAAAATGTCCACAACAATCATTTAAAAAAATAACAAATAAGAAAATGTTATAATCCATAAATAAGAGTGAAAGAATTTTTTTTTTAGGTTGCGTTTCTTCGAGACACATAAAATCTTTGAATATTTTAGTTTGCCCCCCAAAAATAAATAAATAAAAGGTCCAGCATATTTTATGTGATGATGAAGAAATTTAGAGATATTCCCAATATATCATCATCATCAATATCATTATTTTTCGTTCGTTCGTTCGTTCGCTCATTTCAGAGATGGTGATTATGTGATTTATCTTGAATATTATATTAGTTTGTATGATGAGATGTCACACCTTTCTATATATATATAGATATATATAGCGCTAAGATTGCTTTCTTTTCTAATTTTTATCCCAGTATAACAATAATAATAGTAATTGACTAAGACACGAAAGATAACGATGTGCTCGAAATAAAAAATTATGCTAATCATGTGAGTCGTTGCAAGATGTTTAGAAGGTTAGATCGAATTATTTTTTATAACTTAACTATGAATACAAAAAAAAAAAAATTGATCTTTTATCCATATACGTGTTGTTAACTGTATTTATCTCTTAGTTTGATTATTTATACAACAATTCCAAAATACGTTTGAATTTCAATCTAAAAAAGAAAACAAGAATCGTAATTTTGTGGATTTCAAATTAAAAAAAAAAAAAAAATACTTTGAAATTTGATAAGCATAAAATTGGTTTTTAGGCGGATTAAAATTTAATTTTTGTTTTGTATTTATTTTGACTAAATCCGCATTTAAGATAGGTGAGACTTTCTTTCACTTATATGGAGATGATATTACATATTGGAATTTCTTATGTTTTGTGTTACCATAAAAATATTTATCGGGGGATTTTTTTTTTTTATTATTGTTATAAACATAATAAATAAATTAGTAAAAGACGAGAATAAAATGTTTTGAATTAGATTAGACTATATATGTAGACCTTCAAAATGAAATTGATATGACATGCGCGCGGCACATAAATTATACAGTAAACACTAAATTGGAGCCAAGTTTTTCGATTATACATAGTTTGAGTATGTGTATCTGTTAATCTTATTATAATGTTGAATGTAACATAACACAAGCGTTGAAGATGTATACAACTACCACGTTACCATGTAGATATATTTGTGTCAATTTGATGAAAAAATATTTTGTTTATATCGAATATACAATTGGTGAAAAATACGTGAAATCGCAAATTTTTGGAAGTCATGTTTTAATTTTGTGATTTTTATGCCTAGAACGTGTAGTACTAGGTAAAAAAAATTTTTTGTAGCCTGGATTTTTTGGTGTTGTTGTTGTTGCTTAACATACAAATGGTGATGCATTTATGCAAATATAAAAAAAGTATGTATCCGAAAAATACGAAATATGGCTCGTTTTAAAGATAAAGAAATAAGGATTTATAAATTATTACAAAAATAGTACCGTCTTAAAGTTTCTCACTTTCAAAATGACCGCCAAAATATTTTTCTCACTTTCCCGGAAATGGGATTATTTTTTTAAACTTTTTTTTTTTATTTTATGCGCCATTCAATTCTATAAAACATATTAAAATTTTATTGTATATATTATTTTTCATTTTCTTGCAAAACACGTTATAATACCACGACCTACTCCATTTCTGCATATAAAATTCAAATTTTAAATTTTCAATTTTGTTTTTATCAAAACAAATTTGTTCTTGGTGCAAAATTAAATTTAAAACAAAATTTATTGGTAAAATATATTTTATTAAAATTTAAGTTACTAATTTAAATAATTACAATAAGCTGGGAAACGAATCAGCGATGAACTAAAACAATCAGTGATAGATTATTATAACGATGATGGAGTCAGTAGTATAAGTATAGTGTGTCTATGTACAATACATCAAAATGTGAAATTAATCATTTATGGAACCAAAATAGAATCTGTCACTAGTGGAGAGATTTCGAAATACCAAGATTGCATTTCATCTAGCTTATGTCCAGAACCTAAGCCGACATGTTATCTTCTTTTTTTTTTTTTTTTTTGGTTCCTTTATTTTACAATCTATCTCTTTAAGAGACATTCAGTAAACTTTGTGTCTTTTTACATTGTCTTGATCGGAGTATTTTTACCCATTGATAAAATCTCCTTACATTATAATTAGTTTAAATTGATATAACACATTTAACTACGATTGGGTCGATTGAATATTGAGAATTTAAAATTTAATGTGTTTGCTTGTGACTAGGATCTGTTTGGCAAATCCAAAATTTTGTGACGTTTCAGCCTTTTCCTCGTTGTGGAGTTGAGTAGTTTGTTCGCTAGCTCGTTTGGATGAATTGACAATGTTGACTGATACCTGGCACTGGAGTTCCTAATTTCTTCACGTATTGTTGGTACCTTTAGGTCCCGATGAATTATATCGTTTGACACGAACCACGGTGCATCTACTATGATTCTTAGAATTTTAGACTGGAACCGCTGAAGAATGTCCAAGTTCGAGTTGCTGGCCGTTCCCCACAGCTGTATACCATATGTCCAGATAGGTTTTATTATCATTTTATAAAGCAATAGTTTATTTTCAATCGATAAACTAGATGTTCTGCATATGAGCCAATAGATTTTGGACAGTTTCATTCCCAATTGCTTTCTTTTTGTCCATATATGTTTACGGCATGTTAAACGTTTGTCGAGGTGTATACCTAAATATTTTACTTCATCAGATTGAGGTATGACCTGGTTATTCATCTGTATTGATGGACATGTGCCTCTACGAATTGTAAAGGTTACATGATTAGATTTTGCTTCATTAACTTTAATTCTCCATTTTTTCATCCATACTTGGATATTATTAATATTCTCCTGCAAGACTTCTGCTGCTTTGTTGGGGTCTTCATGTGATGAGAGTACTGCCGTGTCATCTGCAAATGTTGCTACAGTTACTTGATTGCTTGTAGGTATATCTGCGGTATATATTAGATATAATATTGGTCCAAGCACGCTGCCCTGTGGTATACCAGATTTAATTGGACGGATATTTGAGTATGCATCCTGATGTTTTACAATGAAATGTCTGTCCATTAGATACGATGTTAATATTCTGTAGAAATCATTTGGTAAGCATTGCTTGATTTTGTATTGTAATCCCACATGCCACACCTTATCAAAAGCTTGTGCTATGTCCATGAATAGAGCAGAACAATATCTTTTTTCTTCCAGAGCTTCTTGAATTGCTTGAACTATTCTGTGCACTTGTTCTATTGTTGAGTGTTCTGGCCTAAATCCAAACTGATGGCCCGGAATCAAATTTTTCTCCAGTAAAATGGGCTTTAGACGCTTAAGCAGTAGTTTTTCAAATAATTTAGAAATAATTGGTAGCAAGCTTATAGGTTTGTAGGACGTAACTTCTTCTGCGGGCTTTCCAGGTTTTGGTATTAATATTACTTGTGAAACCTTCCATTGTATTGGGAAAAATCCAGTTCTAAGTATTGCATTAAATATGTAAGTTAGATATCGTATACCCTTATCGGGTAACTCTTGCAAAACTTTTCCTGTGATGAGATCATATCCTGGCGCCTTTTTAGGATTTAATTCTCTCTGTATAACTGTTTTTACTTCTAAGATAGAAAACTTCATAATTGTCAGATTCATTTGCAATGGTGATTCCAAATAGCTTTGAATGTTGTTATTCTCTTCGTCTGTAGTTTCTGAAGGATATGGTTGAAATACCTTTTCAAAATGGTCTGCAAATATTTCAGCCTTTTCTTCATTATTTCTCGCCCAGTGACCATTACTTTTACGTATCGGTGGAACATGCTGCTGTGGTTGTTTCAGCTTCTTGGTCGCTTTCCATAATGAATAATCTGTGTTTTCTGTTGGTGATAGTCGAGATAAGTATTCTTGTATTGATTGGTTTTTTTCATTGAGCAGCAACTCTTTTAACTGTTTTGTTGCTTTGTTTAGATTACGTTTATCTTCCGCTAGTCGATATCGTTGCGACTGTTTTCTTAATTTTCTTTTTTTTTAAATCATTTTCTTGACAATATTTGAACATCCCCTATCCTTTTCTTTGTCATTTTGTTCTGGCGTTGACTTCCAAGCTGCCGAATGGATACATTCATTGAGATGTTCAACTGCTTCATCTATATCACTCTCTGTCTTTAATTTGATGTTTATGTTTAGTTTCTCTGTTACATTATATCTGAAGAGGTTCCAGTCAGTTTTATTGTTGCTTAACATCGGCTGTTTCTTTGTATTCACTATCTTTGTACCCAAAGTGATTAAGACTGGCGAGTGGTCCGATGACAGGTCCAAGCACGGCGCAGCTTTAATATAATTACTGGCGATTCCTTTGGTGACGCAGAAATCTATGACATCTGGGATCTTTCTCCTATCACTAGGCCAATTGGTAGGTTCACTGGTTGAAACATGATGAAGATTATTTTTTTGGATTGACTTTAATAACTCACGGCCTCTTGTTGTAGCCATTCTTGATCCCCAGTCTTGGTGTTTTGCATTGTAATCACCCCCTGCTATAAAGCGATGACCACCCAAAGAATTAAAAAAATGATCAAATTGTTCCATTTTTATTGAATGTTTTGGTGGGCAGTATATGGCCGAAATGGTTATGGGACCTAGCCAATCTTCTATTACTACAGTAGTTGCTTGTAGATGCTCCTTCTCATACTTTTCTACTTCGTGGTGTTTAATTATGTTTTTGATTATAACTGTAGTGCCACCATGTGCCGTTCCATCAGGATGATTTGTGTTATAGATGCTGTATCTTGGTATTTTTAGGAAACTTCTACTGGTGTTATGCGTTTCAGATATTAGCATGACATCAATTTCTTGTTCCATCAGGAAACTTTTAACTTCTTGTCCATGTTGCGACAAGCCGTTGGCATTCCAGATTGCTAATTTAAGGATTCTGGACATTGAATGATTTGGACACAATGGTCGTTAAAAGGTTAAGGATAGTATCCATTTTGGTCATTAATTTTTCCATCATAGTTTCCAACCGTTGTGTGGAAGACTGCTCGGGCTGTTGTTCCTGATTTTTTGAGTTATCCATTGAATGCTTTACTTTGGTACGACTCCCTTCCGAAGTTTCAGTTTCAATTGAATTTTTGAGCTTCTGCGCATATGTTGTCCCGGTAACTAATTGATACGATGGATTCGGGTTTGAAACGGGCGGCGGCTTCGCCACTATCTTCTCTCTGAGAGGGGGAAATCTCCGGCTTTGCACTTCTTTGTAAACAGTGCAACCTCTATAGTTGGCGGGATGACTACCGTTGCAGAGCACGCATTTCACATTTGTACCCCACACTTTTGTTTCACACTTATTTGTGAGATGTTCCCCTGCACATTTCACACATCTGGGCTGGTGATTGCAATACGATTTAGTGTGCCCGTATCTTTGGCAACTAGTGCATTGGACTACTTCACGCTTGACATGCGACATGTTATCTTCTAAAATGCCAAAATTGTCCAGGATTAAATTTACTTCGAGGATATTTATAAGGCAAAATAATAATATATAATATAATAATAATAATAATATTTATAAGGCAAAACGCAGCGCAGGGTTTTCATTGGAATAATAAGCAAGCAACTATTCATCAATTTGTAATTTACAGAAATGTGAAAGGGGAGCGTAAATTGCAGCACTACAGCTTCATTCTTATATCTGATTGTCTTAGTCATGTCACCAGAAAATGATTCAGTTTTTAAAAACTAAAATGCCAAGTATCAGCAAATTTATTATTTAACTGATGGTGCTGTAACACATAAAAATAAAAGTTTTATGAATTTAATTAAACCCAAAGAAGACTTGGGAGTCGAATGTGAATGGCATTTTCATACCACTCATAGAAAGGGAAGGAAGTACTGTCAAGAGATTGGCGTCCACGTTAAGAAACTTAAGGCTAAAACTTTAAGAACTGATATGGTTTTTGAGTTTTGTTCCGACATTGAATTTAAGACCAGAAAAACCCGACTTGCCAGTAGATAAACAGAAAACCATAAACGGAACTCCTTCAGGAGAAGGTAACTTAAATTTTAAGAAATATTTTAATAGTGACGACTATGTTAGATTTAAAATGTAATTAAATAATTAAATTAGTAACTTAATCTTTAATAAAATATTTTTTACCAATAATTTTTACCAAGAATACATTTTTTTTGATAAAAACAAAATTGAAAATTTAAAATTTGATTTTTATATGCAGAAATGGAGTAGTTCGTGGTATTAAAATATTCCAGTTCCATATGTTGAATTTGCGATTTCACGTATTTTTCACCAATTTTATATGAAGTTCTGAATATTTTGTTATTAATAATAATAATACAGTGTTTCAAGGCCATTACTGGCCCCTTACTGCATCAACATGCTGGCTCCAACGGTTTCGATCCTGGGCTTGGTCTTCATACTGTCCTAGACAACCAGAAGAAGCCAAGTCATTCTCTACACCGTGGAGCCATCGTCGCCTGCAACAACCTCTGCGCCTACCATATGGTGGCTCCGGATCAGCTCGCAGAATGTGACCGAGCCAGCGTACTCGCTGAGATCTTATTTCATGCACAATATCGGGAATCTTCATCAGATCTCTGATCTCGATATCGAACAGAGCTCAGTATGTGCCATCTATTTTGCGTTTTCGGCCGTAAATCACACTTCTCTCAAATGTAGGGAGCCATCTCTTGTATTTATCCGTCAACGCCCAACTTTCACATCCAAACATAACAACAGGCCTGATCAACGCTTTATACAACTTCAGCTTCACGGCACTTGATATAGGTGTTTAGATTTTAGCAGTGGCCTTAGAGGATAGAAAGAACGGCTGCCAGCTGCCAACCGCACTTTAATATCCTCACCCACACCGTTATCGTGAGTAATAAGAGAGGCCACATATTTGAACCTCCTCACTCCCTCAAACGTGTGGTGGCCACTACTAAAATCTGGTGTGCCATTGCCCCTAAAATCAGTGATAAGGTATTTCGTTTTGGACTCATTGAACTGAAGTCCAACTGAAGCTGAAAATTCTACAAGCGGATCAAGTATTTCTTTCACTCGGTTGCTATTCAGTTCAATCACATTGAGGCTGCGTCACTGTCATCCTACACAGTCGTACCAATTTTGTTGGAATTGCTAGGTATTCCAGAGCTGACCACAAACTCTCTCGATTGATCGAGTCATTGTAACCTAATAGGTCGTTATCAAATTAAATTGAGATCAAGAAAGTGGTATATTAGAATATTTTACTATCTTTTAGGCATTACAGTGGTCAACTCGTGGCTGCTGTCTAAGAGGAGTTTAAGCAAATTGAACGAGAACAGGGACTGTATAAAACGAGGCCGATCGTCGTCAAGTGCTATTAGTGCCGAAATCCGGGATGGGCGAGGTACATATATTTTAGCGTTTTGAATACAAATGAACAAGTTCACAGTTGTACCTATTTGTAAAAATTTTATATGAAGAAACTATATCATAAAAACTAGTTTACTAGTTTCTGTTAACAAATACAGCATATTTTTTAAATTTATCACATCCCTGCAAAATATTAAAAACAACGATTAAAATTGACAAATAATAATTTGGTAAATTTAGTTTTAATTTTATTTCCAATTTAGATATGAAAAAATATTTCAGCTTCGAAACACCGTATATGTGTGTAACAGATAATAAAATAGGCCATTCAGATTACATTGCATTATGGACATTCTAATTTTCTTGAGTTAAATTATGAAATGAAATGAAATGAAATTCAATAATTTAAAACTTTTCTATCACCGTCCGTATCGTATTATTTATTTATTTATTATCCTAAGGAAACCAGATCACCGTATAGTTTAGAACTAGTTTACAAAATCATACTATGAATTGTCTTCAAATTATCGACGTTGTTTATATACCTTGCCAATATTGTCTATGTTGTTTATACGGGTTGTCGTAGCGTTGTTTTGCATTTTGTCGTAGCGTCCAACAATTTATTTTTAATCAATAATGCACGCGGTACGCCGATTTATCGTTCCGCATGCTTTGTTAAATCGGATTTTCCAAACAAATAATGCAGAGCGTAAAAAAATTCTGTGGAATCGTAATTGCTCTCGACCCTGTTAGCAACATACCACTCGATTTCCTTTCCTGCGTAATATACAGAGACAAACCAATCTCACTGATCAATCCAACAGCCACTGGTATTGGCCAATAGTCCTGCCTAATTGGATAGTATTAAAAACTAAAAGCATCGAGATTCATTTCCAGTAAACCCTTCAAACTCGCATAAACTTACAGGTAATACTTATAATTGTGGCTCAAACTTTTCCTCCCGAATGATGAAAGCATTATAATACTTACATTGGTTGCCATGATGGTTGTGAGCTACTTCCCTAGTCAAACCCTATTATGTGCGTTATATATATATAAGATGAATGCGTATACGAGAGATATTTACGACACCGCCAAAGAAATCAAAGTATATATGTATTAACATTCAACTCATTAAATCACTTTAGATTGCGTAACAAGTCTATACGTTGAAATACTCTTTAAATTATAATTAAAATTTGATTCAAGCCCATACTAGAATTTTTGCTGGAATTTTACTTAAGAAAATCCACTAAACATATAGTTCAGAAGCTTTTTATACACAAATACGACTAAACATAATTTAAAATGCACTCAACTTTTGTTATGAACAGATGCACTCAACTTTTGTTATTTTCAGCTGAAATATTAATTCATGTCACTCAACTGATTTTGTTTCAACTTTACTTAATTTTCGCTCTAAAGAGAAATTAAAATTTGACTTAAATTCTTATACCTTAAATTACAATTCAACATCTACGTATAAACGCAAATTTAAATAACACAAAATATTTAATTTTTAACTAAATTTAAAATATACTCAAATTTAGTTAAAAAATTTCTTTGTGTACTCATACAATTCATCTAAAAAACCATTAGAGATTTTGGAATATCACTTAATCAAAGCCACTCAAAAAATACATACTTCGAAGTGTTGCAAACTCAAATATGAGTAAATATTTATAAATTAAATTGCACTTTAATTAATTTATAAATCGCGTTTAAAATTTTACTCAACTCCTTAGTACAAATTATAACCTGAATTTAACTTGATAAGTTCCACTCAAAATATATAATTCAAATTCTACTCAATCATAATAAAATATAACAAAAAATTTATTTTCTAATCAATGTTTAAGTTTTAATTAATATTTATATTCAAATTTTGTTGTCTTTAATCTACTCGTTAAAAAGTTTGCAAAACCCGTTTAAAATTTAACTCAACTCCATACTTCAAATCAATTTGGAATTTCACTTAAAAAACTTCACTCAAAATAATAATTGACTATCTATTCCAACCTTCGAATTCAACCAATGTTTTTCGTTTTCAATTTATGCTCGGTATCTGTTTCCATGTGCTCGATATTCTGGGCAATATATAGTATAGCCTCATGTCCATCTAACCCTAGACACGATAAGTTACTAACGCCAATGATTAGACGCTGCTCATTAATTTTCCAATATTTTGAAGCAAATTCAAAAGTTCGGCAATACTGCTAACATCAAGCTTTATTCTACATCTGCCGAATTATCTTGCAAAATTAGTTGTTTCAGATGCTTTCGTTTTTATGAAAGTTTAGGTCATTAACATTAGTTCATAAAATTATTATTTAATGATTTGATATCTCCAATCCATTACACTATCAATGCGATTACTAAATTATTTCATTTCTAACTCATTCCAAATTTAAAATTTATTTAAGGAATTCCTTAAAGTTTGTTTGTATGATTTTGCAATGAATCAGTTAGTGCCGCGACGTCACTTACCTTTAATATTATCTGGTCTATCCAAAGTAGGACACCTATTTTATAAAATAGCTATCTCAGTTCTATTTGTATCTCTCCTATAGTTGTGAAATCAAAAAAATGTATATAAGATTAAAAAACAAAACTTATTTTGATTACAAAGTACATAATTTTAAACTTCTTGTAGATACGAGTAGATTATGAAAATTTTTTAATTTAGAACTTTTCTAACCTAACCTTAATTGAAAAAAAAATTTATACTATCCCACCCGGATCGCATTAAACCTAAAATAAATCTGGCGACCATAATTTAAAACTAGTTCACTAAATCACTCATAATCGAGGTTTTCTACGAATCGCCTACGGTGTCTACGATATCTTCATTGTCTACGTTGTATACGGGTTGTCGACACGTCGACGTATAAATTAATAGATGATGCGTAAATCTTCATCACTGGCCGAAATTTATAGTGCACCAAATGCAAAGTATATCTTTATTTCAACAAAGATAAAAATTGTATTGCTTTGTTGCACAGAAACGACTGATTTATATTTTTTATATTATATTATATTTATTAATACCAACCATTGCTAAAGGAAAGATCACGATCGGAGAACTTTACCGAAGAAAACCCCGTTACTAACCATTTTGGAAAGAGTTCCAAATTGACAAGATCACCAACAAGATACGGTAACAAATATGAAAATACAAATCACCCTTTGTATCGCAAATACAAGAAAAAAAAAATTAAAAATCAGAGTAAAAAGGTGCAACAACCCAAACCACCACCAGTCATTGTAAATAAGATTGAAAACTACAATGATATACGAAAAACGATGGATTCAAACCAAATACAATACCAAACAACGATGCTCAGTAGTGGAGATCTTAAAGTCAATGTCCCAGACGAGGAGAATTATAGAAAACTGACCCTTTCACTTAATGATAATGGAAATACATGGTACTCTTATGAGGACAAATGATCCAGGCCGATTAAGGTTGTGGCAAAAAAGCTGCACCCAGCCTGCAAGCCAGAAGAAATAAAGGAAGAATTACTTTCTAAAAATTTGAAAATAAAAGAGGTTACACAAATATTGAAGAGAAGGGATAAAACTCCGCTATCATTGTTCATGTTAACTTTTGATAAAGATGAAGACATACAAAATATGTATCAAATAAGACATATCCTCAACATGAAGGTGGAGATTGAAGCTTAACGAATATCAAGATTGCTGCCGCAATGCAAAAAGTGCCAATCATTCGGGCACACCCAGAACTACTGCAATAGAGACCCAAGATGCGTTAAGTGCGCAGCTAAGCATTCCTCCAAAGAATGTACAAAAACCAGAGAAACTCCGGCCAAGTGTATAAATTGTGGAGAGTCACACCCCGCAAATTATAGAGGATGTATAGTTGCCAGAGAACTACAGAAGATGAGAAAAAATAATAACAACAAAAACGACATACCAAAAGACTAATTAAATGAGCAAAGAAATCAAATAGAAAAGATAAGAAAACCTGCTTATCAAATAATTCAAGCTCCAGGTATCTCATATGCTGAAGTTGCTAAAAGGGGAGCAAAACTGAAAAACGATTTTAACCGTTATAGTGAAATGTTGCAAAAAATTCTAAACCGAATGGATGAGCAAGAACAAAAGCAAGAAAAAGCTATTGGATCAATCATTCAAAGACTAACGAAACTAGAAAACAGCATCAGGACTGCTCCTGTCACCCATATTTTAGAATGAATAGTGACATTAGAATACTAGCATGGAACCCCAATGGGTTATTGCAACATCAGCAAAAATTGCAACTATTATTGGACATTCAAAAAATTGATATCTGTCTCATATCCGAGACCCACTTTACAAAACAATCGTTTATAAAAGAGGTTATCAAGTATACCATATACAATACACCCAGAAGAGGAAGCCAGAGGAGGAAGTGCGATAATAATAAAAAGTAATATACAACATTACGAAGAGAAAAAATATGAAACAAAAGAAATACAAGCAACTATACCGTCAGCATTAAAACTAAAAATCAGTCATTATCCGTAACGGCAACTAATTGCCCACCGCGATATAATCTTAAAAAATCACACTACGTAGATTTCCTGGAAAGCTTAGGCGATAAGTACATCATTGGCGGAGACTTCAATGCGAAACATACTCATTAGGGATCAAGAATAATCACTACTAGAGGTAAAGAAGTTTTTGGAGCAATGACAGAAGTTGGATGTAATTGGCATTCTACTGCCAAACCGACATACTGGCCAACAGATAATAACAAAATACCTGATCTACGAGATTTCTTTATAACTAGAAAACTTCCAGCAACTTATATTAAAATCGAAGAGGGGTATGATTCGAGCTCCGATCACTCTTCAATACTACTTACTCTCAGTGAACAAATAATCTCAAAGGAATGCAACCCAACTCTGACAAATAAATATACAGACTGGGAGGGATTCAAAGAAGAGCTGAATAGTAGAATAAAACTTAATATATCGTTAAAAACAGAAGAACAACTAGATGAAGAAATCGTTAAATTCATAAATGACGTACAACAGTCAGCATGGAATAATACGCCGGAGTTTAAAAGAAGAACAATAGGTACAAATTACCCAAAAGAAATCAGGGAACTTGTCGAAGAAAAAAGGAGAGCCAGGAAGAAATGACAATACACCAGGATGCCTGCAGATAAAAACAAACTGAATAACCTGACACAGCGACTCAGGAGGGAAATCCAGTACATTAAAAATGATACAATAAACTCATATCTACAGTCAGTAACATATGAAAAGGATACTGACTATTCTTTGTGGAAGACAACCAAACGAATGAAAAGACCAATAACTCAAATACCACCAATAAGAACAAGCAATGGGAATTGGGCCAGAAGTAATGAAGAAAAGGCAAAAGCTTTCGCTGACAATCTATAGAAAGTATTTTTCAGCCTAAGGTACAAGAGAGAGAGAAGAATTCCAAGAAGTAGAGGAAACTATTGATCAAGAGATCGCTCTGACCACCCGTGCGGAATTGACTAATGAAATAAAAAAAAATGTAAATCCGAACAAAGCGCCAGGCTATGACCTGATAACAGGAAAAATCTTAAAACAGCTATCGAAGAAGGGCATTAAAAAATTAACAACTCTAATCAATGCAGCTTTCAGGATGAAATATGTACCAAATGTATGAAAGTTCGCGGAGGTGATTATGATACCTAAGCCTGGAAAACCACCAAACGAAATAATATCCCATAGACCGATTTCGTTACTGCCTATTATGTCAAAACTATTTGAAAGACTTCTCTTAAAAAGATAGAAACCAATAATTGAAAGGCAGAAATTAATCACCACACATCAATTTGGATTTCGAGATAGACACTCTACAATCGATCAAATTCATAGAATAACAAATATCATAGAAAGGTCACTTGAAGAAATGAAAATCTGCTCAGCAGTCTTCCTTGACGTGGCCCAGGCGTTTGACAAAGTTTGGCACCAAGGTCTTCTGCACAAACTTCAGAACATTCTACCTTCACAATTCTGCCAAATATTAAAATCCTACATTACAGAGTGACACTTTCGTGTTAAACAGGAACAATTATACTCAGAAATTAAAAAGATCAAAGCTGGAGTACCACAAGGAAGTGTCTTAGGCCTCATTCTATATTTATTATTCACAAGCGATATTCCATTATCTCAGAATACCACAATTGCCACATTTGCAGACGACATTGCTATTTTGGTAGTAGATGATACCATAGAAGGAGCTACCAATAAGCTTCAAAGTGCGATAAACAAAATTAATCGATGGACGAAGCAATTGCGTGTCAGGTTAAAAGAAACAAAATCCATACGTGTTGACTACACCAACAGAAAAATAAATCATTTGCCTGTGGACTAAATAATGTCCCATTACCACATGCTCACTCAGCAAAATATCTAGGAATGAATCTAGATACCAAACTTAGATGGAAGGTCCATGTCAAGAAAAAAAGTGAAGAACTCACACTCAAATATAGAAAAATGTATTTTCTGATGGGAAGGAACTCCAATCAATCAATAAACAATAAATTGATGCTATATAAGCAGATATTAAAGCCCATTTGGATGTATGGAATTCAGCTGTGGGGTTGTACTAAACCAAGCAACATAGATATCGTTCAAAGATTCCAAAACAGAGTGCTTAGGGAAATTGTAAATGCCCCCTGGTACGATACGTAATAGCGACCTCCACAGGGACCTTAGAGTGGAAACTGTCACCAGAGAAGCAAACAATGCTGCACGGAAGCATAAAGTGAGGCTCCAGAATTACCAAAACGTTGAGGCCAACCAATTACTCGACCACAGGGAAGCAGTGAGAAGACTGAAAAGAGTAAAACCTTTTGAGTTAGCACTATAGTCAGCGTAAGGCAGTAATACCAGTAAATAGAACGTAAGGAAAACCAATGGGGATACCTTAATTAAACACAATTTAGCAATTTAGGTCAAATAAGAAATGTTGTTAGTTTATAGACTAGGTATATTGTAAACATTTTATGTGAATAAATAAGATTGTCACGAAAAAAAAATTATATTTATTGAATTTAATTTTATTTTTATTTATTATCTGACTTTGAATTTTTAAAGGCATGAACATAGGCTGTGAAATAAAACTATGTACCTTTTTGTTGTAACTATTTTTTAATGAAATACATTTGTATTTAAAAAATTAAAAATGGTTATATTTGTAACTCTAAACGCATGATGTATCAAACTACTAAAAAAAAATGTAAATTTGGTTTCTTATTGCGAAACAGCGTCACTTAATCTATTATACAATTTTTTTTGTTCAAATTTAAAAAATCATGCATTGTAGGGTTAATGTAATTTCCATGTAAGCTATATTCGAGTAATTCTCTTGTAATTTTTTGAAAGCATGTATCTACATCCAGGCACATTTATTGAATAATTCCGAATGAATTCCACTCTATTACTGAAAAGCCATCAATACATAATTTCCCTATTAGCCTTCATTTACATTTAACGCGTTAATTTCATAATTAATTTTATTTTTATTTCTCAAGATTCCTTTTCTCACGATCGTATATTCTTCTCTACGTATGTATTAGTGTATTTGAAAAAAAAAAATGCTGCTGGACATGAACTAATTAACAACAACCAATTAGTTTGGTACATACATTTTTACATCGTAAAACGCACATACACACATGTATGTACATAATACATATATATCCTTAAGCTCCAAATCGTAATACATATAATTAGTAGAAGAAAATACAAATTTTGACTCATCAAACATGACACAGCAGTTATTCGTAATCATTGTTACTTAAGTACCAAAACATCGATTGATTGCCAGAAAATTCAATTAGAAAAAATTTGTAGTTCAATAAAAAATAACAAAAATAAAATATCCAAATGCCATCAGTCATCGCATCATATATTTTTACAGACAAAACTGTTAATTTTGATTTTACAACGAAAGTACCAATACAAAAAAAAAATTAGACCAAGCAACAATTTATAAAGCAACAGTATAAAAAAAATAAAATAACAGATCCAACCCAAAAAAAAAATTAAACTTTCTATATTAGTTTCGAATTAATTCTCATCTTCATTTTAGAATATTTAAATGTTTTATTAATAAATAATAATAGTAATATCAATAATAATAATAATAATAATGTCATTAAAAAAAACTAGTAAAAACAAATTAGTTTTCATTTACCATGCTGTGAAGTTACAATTTTAACTTTGTAAAGCAGAAATACAGATCTAAAAAAAAAAAAAATCTCTTCGCTTAAGTTAAAAAATTTATAAAAATTGGACCAAAAGAATAGTTATCTTAAATGAAAGGAATAATACGATTAAGAAAGTTTTGTAAATATAAAGTTGGCTATATACTATATTTGAGCGCAAAAAATAAAATAATCTTAAATTTCAAAATCAATATAAAATTAGATCATCATTTAATTTTTACTTGCCAAAAAAAATAAAAAATAAAAAATCTTACTTGCAAGATAAGTTTAAAGTTTTTTATTTTCACTCCAGCATTAAAAACTTTTCCTCGTCATTAGAAAAAAAAAATGAACTTTTCTAAAGTGATAAAGTTTTGGTTCGAGCGCAAAATATAGAACTAGACACACACACACACACACACACAAAAAATTGTCTTCCTTGATAGAAATTGAATAGTACAATCAGTTGCACAACTAATGATATAATTTGACAATCGTGATATTTTAGTTTTCTTCTTTTACTTCATTCCGTTTTGTTCGATTTCCTATAGTCGACGTCGTCGTCGATGTCTTCTTTTTTTCTCTATATGTACAACATACCTACTAGAAATCGAATTGGCAGGTTATATTTTCGCTAATCAACAAATCGTTAAGAGGTTTTGTTTCTTTTCTTGATTGATATCACCTAATAGCGAATACATTAATTTTTAACATTTTTATTTTTGAATCTATTGATGAGATCAAGATAGATTGATGGAATTTGATTAAGGTATTTAGTGTACATATAAATCGTTTCGACGTACATACATTCATATACATATGGAGATTGTTGTTGAAGATAACTTTTTTTTTTTTTATTTGGTAATGTGGGATAGATGTTTAAATCTTAATAATATTCAAATGAACTAGACATTGAATTGAAATTGAGTATGACGAATTTAAACTTAATATCTTGATAAATGTATATGTTAGAAAAAAAAAACTGCTACTGAATTTAATTTGGGTTGAACTGTACATTTTTTGCGTATAGCATAGTTTATAATTTTTGGTTTTTTAGACACGGTTGTCAGATTTATTTTAAAATTTACCATAATATAAAAAATGATTAAGGTTGGGGCCCTGGTTAATGATTTTCTTCAGAACGGTAAAAAAATATATATTTGTTATAGTTAAATACTCTAACTCCTCATAAATTCATTAAACCATCATTTTAGGTTTACTATAACTGGAATAGATTTGGTTAAAATCAATCAATTCGCAGATACCAAATTAAGGCAAAATTACCCAAAAACTCAATCGGGACATTTTTGTGGAAGTATATAGGAAAAAAGTGTACAAATAGAAACCACAAGAATAAGTTACTTTTACACGTGGTGTAACAGTTCCGCATTTGATTTTAGTGCGTATTTGTGAACAATAAATGTCAAAAGATGAGCTTTGAAGTTACATAATTTGAATAAGCTGTTATACCCTCACCTCCTGTATTTCATGGACTTACTCATAATAAATTTCTATAGGTCCTAGATTATTTTCCTAAGACTGTGAAAATCGATTTCAATACCTAATTACTGGCTGGATTGTAGAATTACTGGCGAAAAAGAAAACAGATAGGAATTAAATAGAATCATTGGACTATTCCCATCATTTACGAACATGAAATAGGAATACAAAAAGATTGCCAATTAAAGAACGGTATTATCCGATTTCGCCTGCTATTCAAAAGGGACTATATGAGGAAATCGACAGAATGCTTAATATGGGAGTTATTGAGATTAGTAAGAGCGCATGGACTTCACCAGTGGCCATTGTACGTATAGACCCACCGGAAAGACGAGACTTGGTTTAAACGCACGCAAACTGAATTCTCTGATTTTTCCAATCACATGGGTTTATTTTGTTGAGTGAACTGAAAATTTCAAATCATCCGGCCATCTAAAAGGTTATGGGCCCAGCCACGATAATAATCTGAAAGAGTAAAAAGAGAATGTTAAATTTAATCTATTATTATCAACCGGCATTATGGTGGACCAAAATACAGATTAACAAACTGAATAATATAATAATTATCAAGTGTGAAAATATAAATTGGCACTACTTTTAATAAAGGAGGATTTATGGCGCATTGTAGAGTCAGCACCACCAGATTCAGTAACAACAGCATGGTCTACAAAAGATGTGGGAAGCTTTACTTAAATACCACGAAAAATCAACATTGTCAAATAGAGTGCAATATCAGATGGCAACGACCTTGAAAATCATTTAATAGCAATGGAGGAATTGATGGATGAACTAGCAACTTTAGGTGATGCATTGACTGTTCTATTTAAGCAGTTTGAATGAGAGCTATTCTACGCTCGTTACAGCACTTGAATCGCGCACGAAATGGATATAACCTCAAATTTAGTGAAAAGAAATTTGCTGGACGTACGTCCAAATACGTTAGAAGAAAGGAAATGGAAAATTGGACTATAGGAACGGCGAAAAAGCATTGAATATAAACAGTAAGCCGATTTTATCAAAGTTTAACTCAAAGTCAGTGTCATGTTACTTTTGCAAAAGGGCTGGCCATATCAAAGCAGATTGCAGAAAAGGTTTGGAATGAAAAAGTAAAATGGAAACTGGTAGTACAAAATTAATAAATAATGTCGGAAAGGAAGAACCGAAAAATCAAGACGCATATGTTGGTTTGATGGTCGCGACACCGAAACAATCCGGTACTATGGAGTGGTGTGTAGATTCGGGTTTCGACGACATTTCATTGAAATCGACGAATCACTGTTTTTTTACAGTGACTTTGGCCGGAGGTAGGAAACTACAAATTAAAGGTGGAACATCATGTTCAAAACTGCAACAAGTCAATTACAATTAGGAGATGTATTATTAGTCCCTGTTTCACAGTGTAATTTGTTGTCAGTAAATAAACTCACCAGAAGGGATTGCAACATTGTATTTGAGAATCATGAATGCAGAATAAGTCTAAATGGAAAAATATTGCTCACTGTAAGTTCCAGAAACGATGTCTATAAAGTCCCAACAAAACAAGTATTTAGCGTAAAAACAAGTGCAGGGAAATGTTTACAAGAATGGCATAAAGTACTTGGTCATCGAAATTTATCAGATATAAAATTGAGTGAGGGGTCAGTAAACGTCAGAATAGAAAATTGTCACCATTCGGATGAATGTGAAACTTGTCTACAAAGCAAATCAAAGAGGGATTCATTCCCAAAAGAATCCACACTGAAAACGTCAGAAAGATTAGATTTGGTACACACGGATTTGTGTGGGCCTATGCAGCTAGTTACTCCCAGAGGAAACCGATATATTTTGACATTGATTGATGATTTCACAAGATATTCGTTTATTTATTTAGTTAAAAATAAATCAGAGGCGGAGAGTATATGGATCATCGACTGCAAAGTTTTTCGAGAAAAAGTGGAATCCAGGTTCAGCTGACAATACCGAAGACACTACAACAAAACAGTGTAGCTGAGCGAAAAAAGTGAACCCTAGTCGAGCTGACTAGATGTATGCTTTTAGGGTCTTAAATCACATTTTAAACAGACTACCTGGAAGAAGTGTGATAAAGACACCATACGAATAATGGCATAACATAAAACCAGATCTAGTTTATTTTCGCGAGTTTGAGCACCTGTTATAGCGCATATTCCGAAACATCAGCGCAGAAAATTAGACAATATAGGTGAAAAGTTAGTGTTTGTCGGATACGAATTTGGAACAAAAGGGTATCGTCTCCTATAGATGTTGAACTAAATAAAATCAAAATTAGTCGGGATGTAAAATTTATCGCCAGAAACATGACAGATGAACAAGTTGTGAGTGATTTTAATAAAAATATAAGTCCAATGCTTGAAGAGTTTGATCAACAACCAGAAATCAATATTAATTAGAAAATACGTCATCCTCAAGTGAAGTTGGACAATCATCAAATGAGTCCCAAATTGAACAAGTGAGACGCACAAATGGAACAAATTTTGGTATTCCACCCGTTCGATTGATACAAGAAATTAACAAAGCATCTGTCGAAACCATAAATAAGGATCCAATTACGTATAAAGCACCAATAAATGAACCAGATGCTGCAAAATGGAAATAGGCGATGGATGAAGAGATTGAATCGTTACGCTTACACGGTACGTGGATATGAACTACATTACCATCTAGCAGTAAAGCAATTGGGTCAAAATGGGTGTACAGTTTGCAAAACAGGATAGACAACCAAACTTGGAAAATAAACTCATACATTTGAACAGCATATTTTTATGGTAAAGTTATTAATTGTAAATTTAATTTGTGGATATGAATGCTCTGTTTAAAAGATTTAGTCAAGAATGGAATGACAAATTAAGTTACATTTCTTGGAAGATTTTATTTCTTGTTTAACGAGTTGTTATGTACATTAGGTTATAGGTTAGGTTGGGTAAGCATAGACACAAAATTGGTCCGTAGCTGTACCACATTCGAACTGCCTTCTTTTCATTCGTTGATCCATCATGAGCTTACCAAGAAGCGTTGAAAGTCCCGGACCACGATCTTACTATAAGATCCGTGAGGTCGTACTCATACCATACCAATATGGTGCCGAAGAAGCGACATCAGTTGGCCGGATCTGAACCGGTTAAGTCTAGGCCAGATCTGCCTGGTTATTACACACGAACTAGCGTTAAAAAACACTGCAAAAGTCGGGAAGACGAAAAGAGAGGTTGTTATGTACATTACAATCTAGAACTAATATTTTATTGATTGGACAGTTTAGCAGATTAAGACATAAACAATATTTAATTGAAAAAATGTACAGAAAAATCTACTCAGAACATATTTTATGTTACAAAATGTTAATAAATCATAATCTGTTAAAATTCATATTGTACACCACGTGCTCTCAATTAACTGCGGCGGCCACCAAAATTAACTCTGTCCATCCAAAGTGATGTGTCAAATCATCAGCTATCATAAAATATCGTGTATTATCCCATTCATCTTCTTGTATAATGAAAAATAATCTTCGTTCGCAATAACCTATGCCAAAATATTTTCTATTATTCGATGTACACACACACACACACACACACACAGACACATCAAAACGATAAATTTATCATCAGATAATTTTCCCCATCACACAAAAACAATAAAACGGTTTTGAAGAAATATTTTATTACCTCAATAAAACTTGAAGAAAATAACTTCTTCGCTTCTAATTTATATATATTTTGCTTATTTCGCGCATTTTTTATTTGTGATTTTCGTCTATTTCGTTAATTCCATTTAGCATAAAAATAAAATTAAAAAGGAAACTAAAATTAAAAATGATGATGACTTTTTTGTGTGATCTTCAAACGAAGAGGAAAAATTAAATTAGAAATTATAATTTTCCGACTATATACTCTGTGTGTAATTAATAAAATGACAAATAAAATCTATCATCCCATCTGTTTAAAAGACATTAAAATCTACGCTGTGTTCAGCCTTATAGAGAGTATTGTTGTTTATTTTTATTTTTTTTTCCTTTTTGGCTGCGAGATCAAAGCGATTTCAGAGTCAGTGTGTGACAGAAAAAATAATTTTCATTTTGCTCAGTTGTTGTTGTTGGGGTTCACTCTGTTGATGTTCATTCCAACCGATTGTTAAATACGTACGTGATAAATTAGTTTTGCATAATTATATTATTATTGTTTAAATTATAATAAAATAAAAAAAATTATAAATCGTTTGAAGAAGGTGCAGGCTATAAGATTAAGAGTGTGTCACATATGGCAAGATAATTTGCGTTTGTGCGCGCGTTTCATATGTATGCAAAATTGATTAAACGATATAAAATTAACAATTTCCATTGATGTCGCACAAAAGAGACGTCGCTTCTATATAATTCAACCATAGTTCTGGTTTGGAATAATCCGAAAAGAATTGTTTGTGTGTATGTGTCAGAATGATATACCGACGTAGATTTACTGCCAAAATCGCAAATTGTTTATATATGTCATAAACTCACCAGTAATATCCTTATGTTTTGCAATAAAAATATGTACAGATACTGTATATAGTACTCGTCGGCGAGTGAAAAATAATTTTCGATTTAATTCCATCTCCAGTCAGCTTTGTTTGCTTCTATGCCAAGTGAAAATAAATTTTCCTTTCTAAAACACAAACACACACATCTCCTGGATCTCCACTGGTTTTCGTTTTATGAAAATAAATAATTTGTTAATGTTGACTGGTTTATTTTATCTGGATAAATAAAATAAAACATACCCAAAAAGCAGTTTGATACTCTATTCATCTCTTTATATAGCTTCCAAAGTGTATTTTATTTTCGTATTAAGATGTTTGTTCTTGAAAAATTGAAAATTTCAGCAGAACGAAATATCGCATAAAAAATTTTCATTTTTTGTTTATTTTTGGTTTTCACACATCCAATTTTTTATTTTTGGTATATACGCTATAGAGATGGTATTTTTATTTATTGTATATTTGTATATGAAATGTGTTATGGTTAAGTCTCCTTTTCATATTAAATAAATAAAAATCCTGTCATAAATAAAATATTATATAAACCAAATCCTATTTTCTATATACATTGTAGTATGTCCATAATATCATTGCAAGATGAAAAAAATTTACAGTCTGTATTCTACTCGTATATTAGTAATGGTTCTTCGTATTTTCTATAAATTGTATACAAATGATTCAGACTCTATATAATATACTCGTATTTGTCAAATTGCGAAGTCGCCACAAATTCTAAAACAACACATTCGTATTATTAGAATATATGGGAGAGCCCAATAGTTGGATAATCTTCAACTATTTTTGTCACTAATCAACTGTTACGTAAATTCATTGTTATCGAACAAACGTGGACGGAAAATCAGTATGTGAAGGGATCCAACCAACCAACCAACCAGACGTCAAAGCAAGTGGAACCATAACAGGTGTTCCTTAACAGGTATTCGATTGATGTTGACAAAGCAGTTTTCCCAAATTTATCACCTGTTGAAATTTTGCTTTTAAAAACGAAAGCCAGGATTTTACAGAATAACTTGGGTTAATAAAAATAAAATTATATGATCGTGAATACGATGTGCTTTAATATCGTCTGGTCGTAAAGTTACATTTTGATTTTGCATTTGAAAATCGAGTATAGGACAAACATAAGTTGATCTTAATGTGTTTTTTTTTTTTTCCTTAATCTCCACTTTAGGAGCATAGGGCGTCTACTAGGCTTTTCCATCTTACTCTGTTGGGGGCTACAGCTTTAATTTCCTCCCATGATTTACCGAGTTGTTTCGCTTCAGCTAGCATCGTCCTTATCCATGTCATGGCTGGTCTTCCGATTTTTCTTTTCCCTTGCGGTTTCCAGTCCAATGACATCCTCGTTATATCACTTGGTGATTTCCGCAGTGTGTGGCCAATCCATCTCCCCTTTCGTCTCTTAATTTCTGTTGCAATGTCTGACTGGTTTGTTTTTCTATACAGGTCGATATTACTTATCACGTTGGGCCAGAAGCATTTCAGTAGTCGTCGAAGGCATTTGTTTACGAATACTAGTAGCTTCTTCCTGATTTTTTCTGTGTGTTTCCATGTTTCACACCCATACAGTAGTACCGATTTCACACACGAGTTGAACATTCGTATCTTGGTCTTGCGTGATAGGACGGAGGTATTCCAGACTTTATGTATCATGTTGAATGTATGTCTGGCCTTATTTATGCGTTTGTTTATGTCTTCCTCTGTCCCACCTGTTTTTGCTACTGTGCATCCAAGGTATACGAATTCGTTTACATCTTCGATTTGTATTTCATTGATGTGGATCGGTGTAGTTATATTCGTGTTGAATCTCATTATCTTGGTTTTCCTGATGTTAATTTTGACACCAACTTTGTTAGCTAAACCTGATAGCTGTTGTATTTTCTGCTGCATGTCTGAGTGTTTGTGTGTGAGTAGGCATATATCGTCTGCATAGTCCAGATCATTGAGTCTACCTCTTAATCCCCATTGTATGCCGTTAGGGGATGTAGTGTCTAATTTCCGCATTACACCATCCAGTACGATCAGGAACAGCGTTGGTGAGAGTACGCATCCTTGCCTTACACCTTGGTTGTTATAGTATGTTTCACTTTGCTTTCCTTTATATTGAACTCGGTTTCCAACATCCCGATACATTTCTTGTATGAGTTCTATTAATTTCTTTGGAATGCCCATTTCATAAAGTGTCTGCCATATTGCGTTCCTATTTATCGTATCAAATGCGCGTTCGAAATCGACGAATAGCAGGTACAGTGGGGAATTCCATTCGTTAGATTGCTCAGTAATGATACGGATTGAGTTGATATGATCAGTGCAACTTCTTCCTGGTCTAAAACCAGCTTGTTCGTTTCTTAATTTAGCATTGATCGTAAGTGAGATTCTGTCAAGGATGATCATTGCGAGTATCTTTATTGTTGTGTTGAGGAGAGAGATACCTCGCCAGTTTTTACATTCCCTTAGATCACTTTTCTTGGGGATTGTAATGGTCAAACCTTCTTTCCATTTTTGTGGTATTTTGCCAGAATTCCACACTTCTTGAATTATAGGTGTTAGTGCACTTGCAGTTGTAGATGAATTTCCTTTGAATATTTCGGCGGTTATGTTGTCTGTTCCAGCAGCCTTGTTGTTCTTCAGTTTCTCAATGACACTTTTAACTTCCCGCTCCGTTGGTGGATGGGTGTTGCTAGTTTCGTTATTGGTGCCAATTGAAGACCAGAGATTTTCGGTGCTGTCGATGACGTCTTCTTCGAAATATCCTTTCCATCTCTTTAACTGTGCTTCGTCCGTTGTTAAGATTTGACCATTTGCATCTTTTATAGGTGGTATATTTGTAATTTTCCCTGTGACCTTTCTTACACACTGGTGTAGTGCTCGCATATTTTGGATTGCTGCTGCCTCTTCAGCATCCTTGAGAATGTTCTCTGCAAATTGTCTACGATCATTCCTTGCCATTTTCTTTACTTGTCGCGCTATTTCCTCATATTTGTGTTTCACCTCTGCCGTGTTATGTTGGTGCATTTGTAACTTAAGTTGACGGTGTTCCTCAATTTTATTCCATGTATCATCACTAATCCAAGGTTTCCGATTGTGTTCTTGGTAGCCGAGTACGTCCGAGGCAGCTTTGATATATGCTTCTTCAATTTGGTTCCATCTTTGTTCTATACTGGTGGCTTCATTTCTATGGAGATTGAGTTGGAGCGTTTCATTGAAGACGTGCCTTGTTTCAATATTTCTCAATCTGTTTGTGTTAAATTTCCTCCTATTTGTCTTTGTATGTTTCACTTCTGCTTCCTTGATTTGAAATTGTGCTATTACTAGTTGATGATCACTGTGTACGTCAGCGCCCCTCATTGTTCTGACATCTTGTAGTGAAGTGAGGAATTTTTTGTGGACCATTACGTGGTCTATCTGGTTTTTGGTTCTGCCATCCGGTGATGTCCGTGTATATTTATGTATATTTTTGTGTGGAAACCTACTGCCGCCTATGAACAACTGATTTGTGATACAGAAGTCGACGAGTCTTTCACCATTGTTGATCTTAATGTGTGGCATGTATATATTAAGAGAAGTTGTAAAGGCCGCACTAAAATTTAAATTCTGATACAGTATCAACACTACTTTGGTTCCTTGGCTACGTGATGAAATTCGAGTAGTCGTTAATGTTGGTTTACTAAATAAAAAACGAACATCGTTAAAAACTTAAAGGGCTTTCCATATATAACGTAAGCTCTATTCGTACCAAATAACTGTTGTGAAAAGGGAATTCTTTTAAAAAAAATGCACCATTACAAATTCAAACATTATAGCTTTAAATTGCAACATTACATTTGCTAGTTCATTTTCAACGATATTCCGATTGTATACAAAGGGAGACACACATAATGATTATCGTAGGAAAAGTATTGGAAGTTCTGGAAAACGAAAAATCATCAATTTTCCGTTATGCTCAAGAATTCATTTTCATATAAGCAATATTAAGTCGAATAAGCATATCCCCTCAATCGCTTATAGAAAAGAATAGAACTAATTTTTTTAATATCGTAATGCCAATGCATCAGAATCACAAGTGCCAAAAATAATTTCACGTTCATTTAAGTCGCTTGCATTTTGAACTAATTGGAGCTCTGGCTACTTTGCCAATTTGGATGACATTATCATCTATGGTCATGTTTCAAATCATGACTACAACTCAAAATTAATCGAGGTGTTAACTTGTCTTCGAACTAAGTACTAAGGACATATCATGAAGCCGGATCTTCAGAAAGTTAAGGTTAGGTTGTCAAATTTCCCAAAACAAATTTGATGATAGTAGTAGGGTATACTTGAGAAACCTGAAAAAATTGTTAACAATCCAAAAGGAACTTCTCGGCTTAAACGCTTCATATACCTAATTTATAGATAGAATCATCACTTTATTATTCGAAGGGACCATAAACCATTAATTTGGTTAATCCCAGATACGTTGGCATTTTTAAACTGACAGTTTTGATTATAAAAGAATTCAAAATCCATTAAAATTGACGATGCTCTTAGTCGTGTAAAAAATAATAATGAAACAGAAGACAGTCACATGATATGAACGTGCCGTAACAATAAAAAGTGCTTGTTTTTTCTCCCGATTATATTAGGGATTATACAGAGAGTGGCTTGAACTTAAGTCAGGTGATTATTTGAAGATTGAGTTAACTTTGAATGGTATTAGTTTTGCATTTTTATGTATATTTAGATTATCTCCAGCGGTTTTTTTTAAATGAGTTGGAAGCACCTATATCTGTTGAAAAAAATCCTAATCTATTTGTGGTTGGTGATATTAATTATCTTTAAAATAAAAATTCGATATAGTGTTATAGAATATCTACTATTATAGGCTTCTTTCGATCTAAACTCATACTGTAATGATCCTACTAGAATAATAAACGACACATTGTATTGATCACGTTTTTGGTAGATTCACTAATCAGCATGTGAACTTAATTTCATTAAATTTCATAAATTTTAGACTTTCTATAACCGACCGTAATCTCGTCGTTGTTACCATAGCTCTTCATGAAAAGTTTAAACAATCCTACATTAAAAAAGATCATATACCGTAGTAAACTTTTTGCGTGAAATGAACTCTCAAGATCGGAAAACTGGGCTTCGGTTCTACAGCAGTCCAACGTGATTGATGCTCTATATCTCAATTTTATGAGATTATTAATAATTACATTCTATATGCTCGACAATAAAGAAACCGAAAAAAGTTAAACGTTTCTTAAGAACTTGGATGAATAATGTTCTGTTAACGAAAATTTCCATGGCTCATAAACTGACGTAAGTTGCCAACCGTAATTTACCGGTTATTAAGAAAATCCTTTATTATAACTGATAATTGCAGGTAAGAAGATACGAATTTATTTCTTTTCCCTGTTTCGGTTGATGATATTCTATAAGTTATAAAAAACCTAGAACCGAGACGTACTATTGGATCTGATAACCTAAACAATTTCTTAGACCTTTATCCGGCTAGTAAGGTACAATTGTACCTTTTGAGGTTTTTAAATTACGACAACTTTTTTTTATAAGGTAAATAAAATTAAAATAATTGGATAATTTATAATTCCATTTTGTTATAAAAAAGCAAAACTTAAAGTTCTAGTTTCTATGATAAAGATTATACAAGCTTCGCTTGTTTGCAATGGATACACGTGATGTTAGAAACTCTATATGTTCATCGCTTATGGAATTATGAAAGAAACGCAGAATTTTATCGGGTTGCTCTGCTTGAGCTTTAATTCCCGGCAAAAATAAAGTAACTACTGCAAACTACGCTCGACCATCGGATTCTGACATTTCCTCCGGTGGTTCTTCGCACTATACATTTGAATTAAAAGCCAAAGGCCATCGATGGGTTTGCGTTTTACGGTGTACTCACTTAGTATTTTATCTTTAGTCTCTACCCTCCCTCTAGTTTTTTGTATATTGATGATTTCCGGTTTTCCATTTAAAGTATCGTCAACTTCACCGCTTGTGTGCATCGATGAAAGAAGAATAACTGATTTGTTCTTCTTTGGAACATAAGAACTCAGCGAGTTGCATTTTTATTGAATGCAAAATTTATCGAATGCAAAATTTATCGTGCCGGAGACGTTAGATCATTTCTTCTTACTGTTCCAATAAGATCATTTTCCAATTACTCAATTTCAGCCACTGCAAACTTTGTAACATTCATCGATTTTGATATTACTGATGTATTTCATTTTATTAGTCCACAATCGTATATCCTATAATACTAACACAATGTATTTGTAAACTAAATACAACATTTCTATAAAATCTAGATCATATTAACATATTCCACATAAATTATATGAAAGTACACTTGTACCTAAGATTTTAGAATATCAATTCAATTCGATGGCTCCGTTTACAAAATTATGGGCAACTAACAACAAGTTCTATAGAAAACTTACTCTTATATAGATCTTTTAAACGAGATCTAAATTTGGTTATTTATTATTATTGAAATAAATATTCAATCAAGCAACTTTGATAGAACATAAATTATAAATGTAAAGGATTTATGTCCGAGAAGTCAAAAAAGTGATGGAGATTCGTACAACTTGGTTACAAAATTATAAGCTTTTTTTTTGAATGTGTGTGCACTTTTGAAAGAAATTGTATCAAAGCAAAAACAAGAATATTCATCGGGTAATACTATTTTCCCATCATAAGCGACAATTTTTAAAACCATCCGAGAATTTTATATGGACACTAGCGGGCTACGCTCGCTACGTAGCGCGACGCCTCCAGGGACATTTAATAATTTTGTATTAATATAGCTGACCCGGCAAACTTCGTTTTGCCATATACATTATTTCTAGAGATTGTTTAGGTAGAAAAAAATGACTAACTTATTGAAAGTGTATGAGGATTCGGTATATGAGTGGAAAAGGCATGGAGCACTGTCGATGCGATAACGGAATATAAAAAAACAAACCACTAAACATTTATTTTTTAAATTTATTAAAATTGATTCTTTAAAATTATGTACATATCACTATAATTATGACAATATTACTAAAAAACAATATCAGTCTCTTAATGCAACAGAGTGTACAATATTTTTTGTTTTCCCATCTTTAGCTAACACAAACAAACTGGATGGTTTGCCCACTCGAGAGCACGCCACGTATAATTGTCCGTGTGAAAAACATGATGTGATCAAATCTAAAACACAGACAGACATCGTTTGGCCTTGACACGTATTGATAATCATTGCAAATGCCAATCTAATTGGAAATTGAAGGCGTTTAAATTGAATTGGTACATATGTGGGTATAATAGGGATTCGCGGTAGTAATATATTTTCACCTCGGAATTTGCCATTTAAAATGATGGCTTCAACAAAATTTTTCATTAATTTTTTAATAACTAATCGCGTGCCGTTGCGCAACTGTGGTGGGTTCAAATTACGAAGCAACATAACCGGAGATCCAACCTTCAGTTGTAAATTATATGGTGGCATGCCTGGTAAATCCAATGAGTTTAAAAACTCTGTTGGATTATTCACAGCTTCGATGGTATTGCAAACTGTATCAATAGATTTGTATGACACCAAGTCTCCTGGCAATAAATCTTGTAACTTAAGATTCAATTCGTTGGCGTCCACATTTTTTGCTGCTAAAATTGCACTTTCTGCCAGCCACTCATGAATTGTGTATTGTCTGTGAACATCGGGAAATATTTGGACAATGAGAGCATCTTGCGAATCAATGATTGTGCAGAAATCGGTCGGTAATTTTATGCATTCAGTTTCATCTCTAGTAACTTTTCCATCGCCGATATCTAATAGTTGTTTTGAGAATGTTTCAGCAGATGGATTGAAGCATTTGAACGCGCATATTTACTTTCAGTTGTACTTTTTCAACATTACGCCACAGTGGTGATGATTTTAAGCACGCGTTGATCTCATCAGCGTATGGTGAACGTGGAATGACAGGAAGTGTTTGTCTGAAATCACCTGAAAGGAGTAACAAAGTTCCGCCAAATAGTTTGTCGTTATTTTTTATATCTTTCAATGTCCTGTTCAACGCCTCAAGCGAATGTTTGTGCGCCATAGTACATTCATCCCAGATGATAATTTTACACTGTTTCAGTACTGTGACCATGGAAGATTGTTTTTTTATGTTGCACACTGCGTCTGGGTTATTTTGGATATTTAGTGGCAGCTTAAATACTGAATGAGCTGTTCTACCTCCATCCAATAAAATTTCCGCAATGCTAGATGATGCAACAGCCAATGCGATGTCATTATTTGATCGTATTTCGGCGAGAATTAACGAAATAAGGAATGTTTTGCCAGTTCCACCTCGTGCATACAAGAAAAAGAAACCACCTTGTCCTGCCGCAACTGCGAGCATGATACGGTCGTAAATGGCTCATTGTTCGTCATTCATTAGTGAGACATTGCGAGCAACAATCGCTGCCATTTCCGTAGTATTGTATTGTAGTTCACGATTCAATTCAGTGTTATAATTAAATCAGATGCATTTCGAATTGGCGAATGCATACCGAAATGACTGAGAGGTAAGTTGGCAATAATAATGCAAACATCCTCAATAGCAATCAATGCTTCATTGTATATACATAGTGTCGCTGAATGCTGTCGTTAGATCATTGCATCATTGTGTACGATGTTGATGCAATATACTCGTATCATAAGTCATTCAATCTTTGTGATTATCCCATAATGTCTCTGCTCTGGCCGGAAAACATGTAGTCAACACTATAGCGAACAGTAGACGAATTTGTCTTGCTGTACAGTTTTATCCTGCTTCAGCAAGCATACATTCCCACTGGTTGTCATCTTCCAGTAAACCGAGTGCAAGGCATGCATCTTTATATGTTGGATACTGTTGCTCATTCACTTTACGTATATCTTGAAATGACAATGGGCCGGTGACATTAACCAACAACAGCCGGAGATAAAAGCACTCAGTCTGTCTTGGATTAACTGTAAATACTCGTCCCAAGATGTTTGATTTGAATAAACCGGGACATGCATCAATTGGTGTGCCTTGCTTACGGGACATCCATTTTTTTTGTTGGTGCCCATGTGAAATATCGTGGTACTTCCGATTAGAGTAATGTTCGTGCAAAACCACCAAAAGCATCCCCACGATTACACAATTCAAAAAATTCGGTGAGTGTAGTTTTTAGTGAATTTATCGCACGATCAATTGCTGTCTCGCTCGTGAAATATACGCGCTGGCCGTTTTAAGATAGACGGCTAAATGAATGACTGCTGAATCTCGTTCATGAATTGGGAAACCAAAGATACGCCACACAGCTTCATCAAAACTGCCGTACCGGCCGATTTGGTAAAGCGTTATTTCATCGTTGTTATTCACCGGAGGAGCATTCACATTGGAATTTTCAACGCGAAATACAGCCATATCACTGCCTTTATTCACATACTTGCAAATGTATTTGATGCTCTTCACTGAATTGCAGAACTCGACATTAATATGAGCATTGAATTTTTTGCTCAGCAAAGGCGAATATGGGACCACCCAACGGTTATCAATGTCAATGTCTATGTTATTGATATTTTTAACAAAAGATTGTCCTCCATTATTGGGATTTCTTCGACGATATATTGGATATCCATCAACATTTGTGATCGTATCGTCAGTGAATTTTTTTGGAAAACTTTTAGTACATTTCCCGTCTGCCATGCAAGGCGATGAACGATTCAGATTGCCACATGGGCCATGAATCATATTTGCAGTAACAATATCAAACAGCATTTGATCAGTAGACGGATCTGGAATTTCCGCAGAAATTATACTGTCGATTTCTTCAGGACGTATTTTATCGATTTTGGTATGGTTCAAAATGTGTGCATGAGGTAATCCGCCATTCAACGGAATACATCCAGCAACACGTGCAAACCACGTGCTGTAATGTCATGACGGTGTATTGCGCTTTGGCCAGGCAATAGTAAGAATGTGATCTACTGCCATTTTGGATTACATGTGAAGGTGATGAATAAATACGGACGTCCATATTCTCGCACGTAAGTTAAGGCATCTTGTATATATTCTTGCATATGACGTAGACTGCCTATGTACGATGATGGTAGAATGACAGAATTACCAATTTGGACGGCATCGGCGTTGTTGACAATAGCGTCTCGCAGGTGAATGTACTCTTCCGCACGTAGCTTTTGTTGATTAAATCGCAAGTATCGTAGTCGTTCGCTCTCTATCTTCACATACATGTCGACCATGAATTGTTGACAAAGCTCACGGCATCGTAGAATAACGTTGTCCTGATCACGTCTGATCATCAACCGATACGCATAATACTCCTTCGAACTAACATTCTTGATTGTTTCAGCACCTGTTGCGGGATCTCGTTGTTAAATATTTACGCAATACCCATCTTGGCAATTCCAGAACATTAGCGGACATTGGAGAGCGTCATATGAGCGATGTGTATTAGCAATGAACTGTAGATTATTATTTCTTCTACGAATCACGTTTTCCTGCGTGAACGTACGATCGCCGACCATGATTCCAGCAACATCATCAAGAACAGGTTCATTAAATCTACGAATGTGCTCTCTAGCAGGTGTTTTATTAGGATTGATTACAATAGCGTGATTATCACTTTGTAATTTGTGCATGTGTGATTTGAATATCTTTAACAATTCATTGTGTTCATTCAATAGAGCATCCAAGTCGCCGATGATACGCCTGGCAAAAAGTGAATTAAGGTGATTATAGCCACAACGTGCATTTTATATATATAGATATGAAATATTTGTAAATAATTGTATCTTTACAGCTTGATTGATGGAAATGAGTATCAACGAAGCAGACGATAAAGTGAAACTTTTAATACCACATAAATCAAAATAATGTCATATTCTTTGGCAAAAAAAAAATAACCTTGAGGGCAAAAAAAAGTGATCTGACAGCTAAAAAAGTGCTTTGGCAACTGAAAACACGAGCTACTTTGACATTACATGTTCTTTGGAGAAATCAGAGAGCATTTTTTTCTTCCCCGAGTTCACTTTTCAAAAATCGCGATTTTTTCATAGATTTCAATAAAAAGAATAAACAAGTTCACGTGGCGCCTTTTCCAATTTCATTTGTGAATTATATTTTGGCGGGGCTTGTTTGTTTGTAACAAGAGCATTTTTCTTCAAGACATCTACGAAAAAAGAGCGTTTCTTTTCATGTTCTTTTATTAAAAATACAGTTGCCGTTTTTTCATAAAGACCAAAGAACAAAACATTAGACCACAGAAGTTCAGCTTGTTAAAAATCAGTTAGAAATGGTGAAAATAATGAAAATCGACAAAGCGGAACAAATTGCAGTAACACCAACTGATCAACAGCTGAAGTATGGGTACGTTCAGTCAATTTCAGTCAAAATTTATTTGTTGGAAAATAAATGCTTCTGGGCAAAGAACACCTAATTTTTTTGGATAAAATGTCGTCCCTTACCTTAGCCATTTTCTGAATGGATAAGCTAAGGGTCGGCTATTTATTTCATAGTGATTAAGTTGGGGATCGTGTTGGGCATCACTCTGCCAGCGTTGATACATTTTTGACAGTTTGAATTGCCGCTAAGCACATAAATATATCGCCTTTGCCAACTTGTATGGTACCATGCACAGTGGTAGCCAAGAATTTCCCAAACTCAAGCGCTGTGATGAAATAGCCGTGTCTATAAAAACTTGGCCTCACGGTTTTTTTCGATTTATGTCATCTTTGAAGTGTAGGTGAATGCCATACATTTAATTATATTGCGGAAATTAAAATGGTTAAAAAATTATCAGCGCTGACATAATTGTGACCAAGAACGTCTCATTTTCAATCGACGTGAGGAAATACCCATCCCCACAAGAGGTTGGCCATACGAATTTTTTGTTGATTTAAGCTTTTCTTTGAAAAGTTGGCAAAAATGAGTGTTCGGCAGGGAGATGCTCTGTCCCCGATACTCTTTAATCTCATGTTGGAGTACATCTTTCGTAAAACTGAAACACCTCAGCGCAACATCTTATACAGAGATGCGCATTTACGCGTCATCTATTATTTTCTACGTCGACGTGTCGACAACTCGTAGACAACGTCAACAACGTAGACAACGTCGATAATGTGGACAATTCCTATAGAGTGATTTTATAAATTAATTATAAAGTTTATAGAATTGCGCCATCAATGCATTTTTTAATCTATACTTTAAAAAAAAATTCTTTTTAATCTGCATTGTCTGCAAAGCGTCGTTAAAATTGGTTTTAATAGTAAAAATGTATTAAAGAATTTTGATTTAGCAAGTAGCGATACGTAATTGTGAACTTAAGAGTCGGTTTTGTCACATTTTCCACAATGACGTCGATTCTATGCAAGTTTAGAGTAAAAATCGACTAAACCACTAAACTGAACACACCCAGTTGGTACGAAACTAATATATTCCGTGTTGTCTCAAAGGACTTGTAATACATGGTGGAATTGGGCAAATGCCACCCATATTGTTATCCGGCGTCTAGTCCTTTGCATATATGGTTAGATAAAAGGAGCAACTTGATAGGAGACCTTGTGACGATTATAGAAGATTAAACACCGTTATCATTCCTGACCATTATCCTACACCCCACATAGAACATTTCTCTATGAACTTAAGCGATTATATCATTTAATACCTGTTGCTACAGAAGATATAGCTAAGACAGCAATTACCATTCCGTTTGGCTTATTCGAATTCACGCGAATACCTTTAGGTTTACGCAACGCTACTCAGACATTTCAAAGGTTCATTAACGAGGTAGTTAGAGGACTGGACTTGTAGCTTCTGTTTAAAAGACTTGTCGATTTTGATATCAATATCAAAACTTCAAAATACGTTTTTGGTGTTAATGCTCTTAACTTTGTATCTCACAAAATTACCCCTAAGAGGATATTCCCATTCGAAGAAAGAGTTGAAGCTATATCGGTATTTCCAATGCCTACATCCATTCAACAAATTCAACAGTTTATTGGCATGGTTAATTCATGAAAGCATTCGCTTAGAATAAAAGTGAGCTTGCTCATGCAACACTATTGGGTCAGCCGTTATATGACGCTGCAGTGTTCAGTATTACTACTGATTCCTCGAATACCGCAACCGAAGCCGTCTTGCAGCAACTCAAAAATGAATGTAAGGAACCTTTAGCATATTTCTCCAAAAAGTTACAACCAGTCGAAACAAAATATTCAGCATTTGATAGAGAATTACACGCCATAAACTTAGCAGTTAAACATATACGTTATTTTGTAGAAGTTTGAGAATTTACGATTTACAACTAACCTTGATATTCTCCAAAAAGAAAGAAGTTCACGACAACCTCGTCATTTTGATTTTATTTTGCAGTTTTCAACGGACATTCAATATATTGTAAAGATAATGTTGTCGCTGACAGTCTGTCACGCACATGCGATAACGCAACTGCATCTATCGAAAAAAACTCTATAGATCTCATATCTATTTCAGAATTATATAGAAGCCTGACGAAGAACTTCTGAAATTACTTTCTGGTTCCACTCGTTTCACAACTAGAAAATTAAAAATAGATCGTTACTTTTGGCCAAACATGAATAAAGACGTTAACATCTGAGAACAGTCCTGTATTTCATGCCAAATCTCTAAAATTCAAAGGCACATGAAATCGGAATTAGAACAATTTAAACATTTTTTGGTTGCGTTTTGAACACATTCATTTGGACATCGTTGGATCACTTGCACCGCTATATGTATATATTTCATTCATACATTTTAACTGCCGTAGATCGTTTCACTAGATGGCCTTATGAAGGATATTACCACCGCAACTGTTGCAAAAACTTTTGTGGAACACAATTTACAATTTAAACACAATCAAGATTTTGGGTACCTGTAAGCATAACTACAGATCAAGGAAGCCAATTCCAATCTAAGCTATTCTCAGAATTAACGAAGCTGCTAGGCTCACATCGATTTTGGAAAGCTCCTCATCACCCGCAATCTAATGGAGTTGAACGTTTTCATCGCCAACTACAAGCATTTCTAAACGCGAGAGGCGATACGATAAATTGGAGTTTACATATGTCAATAGTTCTCCTTTTCATAAGAGCTACACCAAAAGATAATATTAAATGTTTCCCGGCAGAACTAGTTTATGAACAACCATTGGCCATGTGAATTTTTAATGGTAGTGCCAGATCAAGAACGAATATAGACTCCGATCAGGTTATTAAATATCTACGAAATACTATGCGCAATCTAGTTTCAGCTGTGCCAGCGCATATGCTCTGAAAAGCGATATGTTTATTCCAAATAAACTGAATAAATGTGATTTCGTTTTTATCCGGGTTGATACAATTTCTACTAGGCTGACATCTCCTCACGAACATTAAGTCCATATAAGCTAATTCGACGATTCAATACAGATGTAAGAAAGATTATAAATCAATTCAGTTAACAATTGCATATAGCTATACCCACTAATAACATAATTTGAAATTTAGACTAAATCGTACGTTTCGTGCAATAAATATTCTTTAATAAAATCTATTGTTTGGTTGTATTGCAACACCCCAAGTGGATTCCCAATTTAACTTCAATAATTCTTTAATTTCTTCGTATTAGACTTAACTGAATTACAATTTTACAAAAAACAGCTGCAAACTAGTGAAAGAAATACTTGATCCGCTTGTAGAGTTTTCAGCTTCAGTTGGATTCAGATCAATGAGTCCAAAACAAGGTACCTGATCTCTGGTTTCAGGGACAATGGCACACCAGATTTTAGTAGTGGCCACCACACGTTTGAGGGAGTGAGGAGGTTCAAATATTTGAGTTCTCTTATCACTCACGATAACAGTGTGGGTGAGGATATTAAAGTGCGGCTGGCAGCTGGAAGCCGTTCTTTGTATCCTTTAAGGCCACTGCTAAAATCTAAACACTTATCAAGTGCCGTGAAGCTGAAGCTTTACAAAGCGTTGATCAGGCCCGTTGTTATACGTTGTACATACCGAGCTCTGTACAATTTCGATATCAGAGATCTGATGAAGATTCCCGATATTGTGAATGAAGTAACACCTCAGCGAGTATATGCTGACTCGGTCACGTTCTGCGTGCTGATCCGGAACCAATTGTGCAGCGATCTCTGAAACGAGAACCACCATATGGTAGGCGCAGAGGTCGTTGCAGACGACGATGGCTCCACGATGTAGAGAACGACTTGGCCTCTTCAGATTGTCTTAGACAGTATGAAGACCATGCTGAGGATCGAAACCGTTGGAGCCTAATAGTTGACTAAGTAAGGGGCCTTAATAGTTGACTAAGTAAGGGGCCTTTAAAACTGTTCATTATTTTTAGAATTTTTAAAAAACATTTTCCTATTCAAACTCGATTTTAACTTTGGGGACTTAAATTGAATTTTTATAATTAAGCTACATAAATGAGCCAATGTTTGGCTTAATAGAAAATATTCTGGTTTACAGTTATACAAAAGTTCAGAAATTATTAAAGTAATTATCGAAATTTGACATCGAATATTTTTTTTAGAGAAACTTCCATAAATGAGTACTGAAGGAGCTCGAATTTAGAACTTCATTTTCAAAAATGAGTATTACACAATTTCAATCTGTGCTAAAGGAAAAGTTCGATAACGAACTGAACTTATGGGTACCACTCTTGACAGTAAACGACTTCAACAAACATAATGGAGCCCCCATACATTTTTTTTTTGATATTTTGCCATTTATATTAAAATAAAACAACTTAATAGAGTCCGCTGACTGTACTTCCACTATCCAAACGTTTAATTTTATGTTTAATTATATATGAAACGTCAACTAAATTTATAAACCAAATATTGAAATTTAGCTGACATCAAACCAGACACGATCTATTAAAAATAGGATATATGTACAAAAAAAAAAAATAGAAAAATGTAATTCCAGCTAATCAACTTTCCGGTACAGTAATCCAATTATCAAAAATGTCTTGTTGTTGTGTGTCGTTTTGTTTTCCCATGATTATTATCGTCAAAACATGTTCAAATTTGTTCGCTGTTGTTGGTATTTTTTTTATAATTTTCGTACAACAAAAATATGGTTAATTTAATAATTTTTTGATGGTTGCTGCTGCTCTCTACATATATACTATACACAGTGTTGTTGTGAAACCCTTAGCAATATCCGGCTTGTTAAAATAGATTTATATAACATATCTACATAATATGATTCAAGGAAGTAAACCGCTACGCTAATGTCCCAATTCAACATGTTTTATTTATATTCTATTTCAAGGATTATATAATACATTTGAAAATAAAACAACAACATTCCTTCCTTACCGCAGATAACAATTTTAACAGCAACGAAATTACAAATTTCCCATATTTTCACAGCCAGACAAAATATTTAAAAAAAACAAACAAACGTATAATTACAAAAATTAATGATTAGAGACTGCACTGTACATATATCCAGAGTACACAAACGGAATAAATAAAAAATTCTATCTATTTACGTATACTCTCCACAGTCTCCATCTCTAAACTGGTGTTATGTTGTTTTTGAAAGTATGCCATTTAGTTAGTAATAAATTAATGGTAGTTAAGATATAGATATTTTAAGTACGCAAGCACTTCAAAGTAAATGATAATTTTTAATTTTCTCATTTTTTTGTACCAACCAAAAAAAATTAATGTTTTATGAAAAGATATTTTTAAAATTTAACTTATGAATGAAATAGTTGTTTACTATAAATGTATTCAACAAAAAAAAATAATTGAATGCTGCGTGGTTTTTCATTTTTAGTTATTTCTCAGAAAATTATTTTAATTATTCTTTCTGAATTTATTTATAAATTATATATTTATTTTGAAGTGTTTATTTGTAAGTGCCATAGCTAGTATTAAAATTAAATTGCTGTATATACATAACATATACTAACAAGGTTGTTAGGCAGATGAAGGAAATAAAATTTGTTTCGTTATGGCTTGTGTCAGGAAGCTAAAATTACAATAAGAAAAAATTTGCGCATAAATGCATATTTGCTATCCATAATCCATTTTTAACAAACTTAAAAAGATACCTGGTTAGTTTTTTTTCCATCATGCATCATACCATTTTTTTTTGTGTGGTTTCAAGTGTATTTCCGCGATTAATAATTTAAAAAAAAAATAAAATAATGGATGACGAGTACGTTCAAAATGTTAGCGTGGCTGCTCTGGCTCGTGAAATTTGTAGCAACGTCTAAACTATCAGAAAAACCGAGAGTTCATGAAATTTATTGAGAAATAGTTTGATGTTGAACGTCTTCCAAAAGTCTATCCCCAGATATAGGTTTTGCTTTAGATTAGGGATGATATACACTCTTAAAACATTTTCCACTCCATCATATTTAATTTTGGCATATACATATGTAGCTTAATACTCTTTATGGGCTTCCTGAGGCCATATGCACTTTAGTTGGCAGATGAAATATTTTATAATTTGGGGCTACTAAAAGCTTTTCGATTTCAGCTCCCAATGCTGATATGGTGGTTTCACTATCAAGCAAGCCTCTATAATTCACGCCGTTTAGACTAATAGCGGCATAAGGCCGTTTGTCTGAAATGTGCATGAGTAACTCGGCCTGATCCTATCTTTTGTATTTAGGTGTGTTTTTGTACAGTGGGAGGTATGGATGGAAATGAAAAGAATGCGTTTTTGTTGGTTTGATGAATAGATATAATTTGACTATTAGGTTTTAAAATTGCTGTTTTCCCTAATGAGGTATTTTCGGTAGTGAATGTAATTCCGGAACGGTATTTTGCGCGGTTTCTACTGTAGATATAATCTGGGAATCGGCGACTGCTGACCCATCGAGTCCCCCGAGTTGGAAACCTCATTGATGAGTTTCCCGAACACTTAACACATTTCGGTTTTAAAATTCCAGTAAGACCACATCCAAAACAAAATACTTTTGGAGTGATGGGGCACAAGCTTTTTTGTGCGGATGATAAAAATAACCACGCAGAAACCATAGTCCGTAGTATAAAATAAAACAAGGAAAAATGTTTATCAATTATTTGTAATTAGGTTTCTTTGTTGTTGTACAATGATGTGGCTCACTCCAAAGTTGAGATGAAAAGGAACGAAAATCATCGACGATAACCATAAATTAAAAAAAAGGTAATATAATAAATTAATTTATGATAACAAGAAGTATAGTATGACGCATCAACGCGCGCATTTGATGAAACTAAGGCAATGCGTTAACATTCTCCCCGCCTTGCAACGTCTCACCACTCTTATAGATTCCGTGCGCGGTTTTTACGTTGGCTACGCGAACTAACTCATCATCTCCCTTGTAGACTTCGGTCATCCGCCCAAGTTTCCATTTTAATGGGGGTTGGTTTTCTTCGAGGAACACTACTAAGTCACCGACTGACAGATTTTTGATCGGTTTGGTCTATTTATGTCTTTGTTGGAGAGATTGCAATTATTCCGTTGACCAAAATTCGATCTGCTTCCAGGTGTCTAACATTAGTCGTTCAGGTAGATTAGGCGTGGGTAAGGCAGTGAGGGGTCGGCCAATCAAAAAATACCCAGGCGTAAGGCAATCGAAGTCATCGATGCTGGTGGTTACTGGTCCAAGTAGCCTTGAATGAAGAACTGCCTCAATTTGTTTAATAAGCGTCATCAATTCTTCATATGTGAACTTAGTCAGACCCATTGTGCGACGTAAATGGAATTTGGCTAGCTTCACCATATCTTCGCACGTCGGTTGTAGTTGATCCTTTAATTGCTGAGATGAAACCAGCCCATAGAGTACGCGCAACTCTGGGCTTGCAGAGCCCTCGAGTTGCCACAAAACGTTTGAAGCGTCCCATGAATGCTTGTGTACTGAGAAGCCAATTCTAGATGGATTGCCATAGTAACAAAACAGTTGAATAGACACAGGTATGTCTTTGTTGGTGACTTACCACGAATGCGATAATGAATATAAAATGGTCCCGCGAAATCTAATCAGCTGGATTGCACTCAGTTGGTATATGTAACCAATTTTCCCTTTTCGATATTTCTTGCACGGTGGCGACTCGATTGGATACAAATGTTTTCCATCTGGATGGACAGGATTTTATCCAATGAAGTGTGATGGTCGAGTCAGACCAATAGAATGTTTGCTCGATGTTTAAATGTAGGTTCTCGTGGATTTTGTTTACTAGTCGGGCGAGTAAGCATGTGATCGGAACCGGAGCAGTGTTCAAAATAGGTCATTTTGTACCACTATCTGGCTTAATTACACAATGATGCGGAAAATAGAAATTTGGTGCTGCAATAGAATTTGTATCAACTTCTTCCATATGTGACCTAACATCTTGTACTCATCGATGAACTTTGAGTAATTGGTGAGTAATTCTGTCGATTTGTGTAGACGTCTCTCTTTATTGTAGAATCGACGCGTAGCAATATCTTTCGAGTTGCCAAGTGTCGATGGGTCCGCCATAAATGGAAGTTTGTCAATAAATCGTCCATCATTGCCACGTGTAGTAAATTTTGTGAAATGCCTATCACACTCCGCTGCTTCAGGGGATTGGGCCTTGGTGGAATGACAAAGATTTTCTATGGTCCAGAACCTCTCAATTTGATCGCTTAAGTCTGGCGTATTTTCAACGACAGAATGGCAAAAGTCTTTGTGGTTTAGGTGAGATGTCATTTTTCCAGCAAGGACCCATCCTAATACGGTGTTCTGGAGCATTGGCAAGTGCCCTGATAGTTTGATTTGCCCAACAGAGAGTAACTCGTGGTAGATTTCGGCACCTAGTAGCAAATCGATGTCTTGGAATTTCAAAAACTCTGGATCAGCAAGTTGAATATTTGCTGGTATGTTCCAAGACGTAATATTATTCATTGATACGGTTGGTTGGTAACTGGTGATTTTTGGAAGCACTTGAACGTCCAAAATGGTAGAATAGTTGGTGGTATTTGATTTTAGGGTAATTGTCGAACAGCTGGAACATGCAACGACATTGGATCCAACTCCATGAATTTTTGTAGTACTGTTTTGTAGTACTGCGACGAGGCAGCTTCAGTAAAAAACAAAAAGACTCGGTCATGAAACTCAATTGAGAACCGGAATCTAATAGAGCTGGCCCAATGACCGGATGTCTCAAATGGTTGATAACTTGAACTAATCCAGTGCTCAAATAGACGAATGATGGTAATGTCGTCTTAGATTTGGCAGCAGTAAGCGATGATGATGATGCAAGGACTGAACTACTGGCGGTCGGCTTGCAGTTTGTGTTAACGGATGTACTCATAACATTCGGAATGGGTGGCTCAACTTTTGAAGATGCAATTGGTGAACTTATTTTGGTGATGTGATGAACTGCAATGTCGATGGGAAGTTTGGCGCTAACAGTTGGTGGAAGGGCATCCTAATTGCTTCGCCTTTCGTTTCCGATGAGAACCTTACGTTTCGCATCCCGCATTTCCTCTAACCTTTCTTCGGATTCGGTTACGAGAAAAAAATACGAATTTTTAATTGAGGTGCGAACATGTTCAGTGAGCAGTTCCGTATCCATAACTTCATAGGGAGGTAGCATTCGTTTGTACACCAGCCACGCCTCTTGTAAATCTGGCAATCGATGTTGAATGTGTTTCGTTTTTGCTGTTGCAAGGTTGTTTAGGAGTTATCTCCTATTTTATACTTTTGTTGTCCGGTTCGGATATCCACGTTAAACAATATCGTAACACGTTTTAATTTTAATTATATTTATTTTGTTATTTATAAATTTTAATTATTTGTTTATTTATTTATAACTTTATTTATTTATTCAATTTGTTCAATTTGTTATTTATTTATTTATTATTTATACAATTTTATTATTTTTTTAACTAATAATATTTTATATATATTTTATGTATTTAATTATTTTCACCACCACAAAACTTTTTACTTGCACCAAGATAGAAAAAACGTAATGGCGAACTTGTGCCTCGCGTGTTGTTTCTTGTTGTATTTTGTAAAAGCGAATGTATATGTTGTGACGTCGCCTTCGTGTTCGTTTTGTTGAGGGAACACTTGCGCCGGCGACGGTCGACATTGCACTTATGTTAAGTGTTGCATCACCGCATTGTTATCGCGTGGTGATGTTGTTAGATGGCGACATGCCTAACTATAAATGTTTTATAGTAATGGTTCGGCTATTGGATATGTGATGGGGTTAGTGAACGCTTAATTCAAATAAGTTGGTTTATATTTGAATTTCACTAATTGTTTTGTTTGTGGCAGTATCGAATATCGGTGAGTCGAATATTCGAGCTGCTACAGTTGTCCGCCACATACTTCTCCTAACGGTTCAATTTTTCAAGGAAATTTTCGATGAACTGTTTGGAGCGACGAACATCTACGGCAGGAGGCATCACAGAAGCAACACGTGATTTATTTGCGGGTAGCGTACAAAGCGGTATGTAATACTGGATATACACTGGATATACTGGATATACACTATACTGGATATACACTGAATTTAGTTATTCTTTCACAACCGTATTAAAGTGATTAAAAAACTACCAGGTCAACCCTTCGGAGTAGAAAACCACTTTCACTGCACTACACTGGTTATTAAACACTATAGAATTTATTATAATTTTTTACATGTATATGTTACCGAGATACACCACCAATATCGAATATACACAAATATACAAACTACACACAAATATACAAACCTAATTAGTAATTACAAATAACAAGACCCCACATCTGACACCAAATGATGGAGCACAAGCTTTTTTGTGCTGATGATAAAAATAACCACGCGGAAACCAATGTCCGTAGTTGTTGTACAATGATGTTGTTGTACAATGATGTCGCTCACTCCAAAGTTGATATGAAGGGGAACGAAAATCATCGACGATAAACATAAATTAAAAAAAGGTAATAGAATAAATTAATTTATGATAACAAGAAGTAGTATGACGTATCAAAGCGCGTATTTGATGAAACTAAGGCATGCCTTAACAAGGAGGTTTTAAGCAATCGGTGTATAAATGTTCAATGTCTTGGCAGTTCCAACAAATTGTAAAATTATGGTTTTCTGTTTGAGGAATTGGAGCCCTTGCTTGTGTTCCTAAGTTGTCTTTCTTTGGCCGTATTTCGTCCACATGAATTCTGCTATCTTCGGTTTCAACCACAGAAACCTCGTTGATATATCTACGTGTACAAAGCTTCTCAGGTTCTTAGCCCGTGCGGTTTCAAGTATCTTCCATTATGTCTATCGCAGATCTTGATATGCAGGCAACTGTACTAACGAAATCGATCTCGACTGCTTTTGAAAAGTCATGCCATTTTATTAACAACCAATGGAAGCGTAACAAACTTTTCTGGTATTATGAACTTAAACAGTTAAGTAAAAGTGTGCGTAAAATTAAAAATAAAGCCAAAACAATGAATCTCATTTCGGATTGGAATCTATTTTTATTAGCTCAAAAGGCTTTAAAAAAAGCTTAAGATCCAAGCACAGGACTTCGTGGTGAAACTTCTGTGAAGAAATTGACAGCTTAACTGTTGTCGCCACAGACTTAACAAAATTCTGTCTAAGAATAATACGTTTAGACTCAATAATCTTGGTCTACCTTCCGGTAAACTAACCTCGTGCAGGTGAGAAGTCGGTGATCTTCTATTGTCTGTCCACTTTCCTGAGTGTGACATTGTTGATTCGGATGTTGTTGCCTCCGACCCAATTGACATTTCTGTCGGTACTCCGGAGTGGAACTTATCCCGTATAGGCTGATTACTACTGTTGTATTACGCTGGAGTGTTTTTTCGTTTGCACCTTTAAATCAAGTGGTCCAGAGGGCGTTTTCCCTGCTGAATTGCATGTTTTTTTACACATCAGCACTTACCTGCTCAATCTTTTCCAAGCCAGCGTTGCTTTTACCACTGTACCACGCGCCTGGAGCAGAAGTAGAGTATTATTCATACCTAAAGTTGGCAAGTCAGATTATAATGACCCAAAGGCTTTTAGGCTCAACAGTCTGACTTCTACTTTTCTCAAAGCTTTAGAGATGTTCATCGACAGATTTAGTAGAGATAATTATTTAATTATCTCCCCTCTCAGTAACATGCAGCATGCTGACAGAGCTGGCAAGTCCTGCGAAACTGCTCTTCATGAACTCGTAGCTGGAATCGAAAGATAACTTAACTACAAAGAGTTTCTAGTAGGTACTTGAGGGAGGTTTTGATAGCACAATTTATATATTGATCAAACCATTGTTAAATTCATCGATTTCATGCTTAAGTCTCAGATTATTGAGATGTAGCTGAACGACTCAACAGTTTCCGTCAAAGTAGCCAAATTCTACCAAAGAGTGGTTATCTACCAAGGAGGGGTTATCTCACCCTTGCTGTGGCTCATGGTTATCGATGAACTACTTGATAAATTGCAGCGATCTGGGTTTTTCGTACAAAGCTACACGGATGATCTTGTTTTGACAGTTTCTGGTAAATACCTGAACGTCTTATCTGATCTGACGCAGAACGCCCTTAATATTTTAGAAGTTTGGTGTCTTGAAAAAGGGTTGTACGTCAATACCTCAAAGACTGATCTGGTTGTCTTTACGAGGCGTAGAGACAGTGCTAATCTGTATATCTTCCAACTCTCTTTGGTAGAGCGATCACAAAGACTCCTGGAAAGGCCTAGAAGGGCCTTTGGCAATTCCTGGGGTCTGACCTCCAAAATTATATCTTTCATCTATATAAATCACTGGTTTTACCCTTACTGTCGTATGCTTCAGTTGTTGGATGGCTCTCGTTCGGAAGTCAGTGCGGGGTTTGGATTTTATTGTATGAGCTAAGATTCTCGGCTAGTCTGAGCAAACACTGCACGGTTTTCCAAGCTGAATTAATTGCACTTACCCATAGTGCGATTGAGGCGTTTAAGTTTAGCGATTTAGGGATGGATATTATCATCATCTGCACAGATATAGTAAAGTCGTGTTTAATACTCTCATTAATCGTTTGACTATGTCCAAATTAGTTAAAGATTGCAAGCACTACACTAATCTCTTTTGCTCTAATACGAGAGTAATGTTCATGTGGGTGAATGCTCATTGTGGCGTTGAGGAAAATCAGGTTGCTGACTTTTTAGCGAAAGCTGGATCGCGTAGTAAATTTGTTGGCCCCGAACCAGCAATTCCTTACCAGCAAGTTCGCTCTACTTGAACTTAGACTGAAGTGGCGTTCTACTCCTAATTGTCGAAAGGCGAAACATTTCACTATATTGAATCCAACCTGAAGTTCATTTCAATTATGTATTATCCCAAAAAAGAACCAACTCAGAATTCTGGCTAGAGGAAGTGAACGACTGCCTACACTACTTCTGTAGTTGTCCGGCCTTTGTCGGATCTAGATCGCAAGTGTTCTCTTCCGAATCTTTGAACGTAGATCAGTTAGTATCCATTCGTTGGTTAAACTTTTACAGTTTTCTATATGATTGCAGTACGCTCCTGCGAAATAGGGTAGATCCTCTTGGTTTGCACCGTGGGCCCATTGTGGCATTGAGTGCGGAACCTCAGTAGGTTCCAACCGTTTTAATAAAAAAAAAATTGAAATAAACTATATAATACACATTTTGGCCCAATATCGCGTTTGTGCGTACTCTATACATAATACCAAATTGTATTTAACCTTGCCAAAGACTTACATAGTAAAACAAACAAAAAAATTTCTAGCATTGATGTAAGAAATTATTTCGTGTGTGTTACTATGTGAGTGCTGGGGAAAGGTTTATTTATTTTTTATTTATTTTATTTTACATATTCAATTGTGAAAATAAAAAGTGTGACTGATAGCTAGTGGATTATTTGTCCTTTGAAAGCTGGTCAGTCTCACTTTGAACACTTAAAATTAAGAACAATATAAACATCATATAAGCTTGTCATTTTCAAATCAATATAATAAATTAACTATGTATAATAACAGCACAAATCACAGGTAATCTTCAACAGATGCTGCCAAATGAGTTTTAAGTGATTTTTTAAATTTGAAGACATTTTCAGAAGTTTTTATTGCAGTTGGTAGCTTATTATACACATGGGGTCCAATGAAAGTTATTGATTTCTTACCAAAATCCGTTTTTACTTTGTTGCACATTAGAAAATTCGTTCTACGAGTAGTGTATCTATGACTTACATACTGAAATTCAATATTAGATAGTGTATATGTTACGTTCAGACACTTGTACATATGTAGAGATACGTGAAGTTCAAATAATGCTTTTATTGGAAGAATACCAACGGCAACATTCCTATATAATTCAACGGAAGGAAACAAATGTGGAAGTTTAAAAATAGCTTTGCAACTTTTATTTTGCATAATTTGCAATTTGTTTAATTTGGATTTTGCTGCTGTTCCAAAAGTTGAGATGGCATAGAAGAAACGCGAATGAATAAATGAAAAGTAAATCGTTTTTAACATATGCGTTGGAACAAAGGGAACGAGTTTTCTAATCAAAACGATAAACGGCCATATTTTCATGCTCAACATACAAATGTGTTTATCCCAAGACATGTGCTTATCAAGCATTATTCCAAGATACTTGAACGCGTCCACACGTTCAATGACAACATTAGAAACCTGCAAAATAGGTAAATCACAATGTGGTAGAAATAGGGAGTGAAATACAATAAACTTTGTTTTACTTAGATTAACTGCTATTTTATTGTAATTAAAATAGTCCCAGAGTGTCTGAAAATCATTCCGCATATTAGTTAACGCCTGCGAACAATCACTTGTGTTATAAAAAATTGCGGTATCGTCAGCAAACATTCTGATTTGACCAACCAGCGGTAATTGGGCCAAATCATTTATGAAAATCAAAAATAATAAAGGCCCAAGAACGCTGCCTTGCGGTACACCACAGTGGATGGTTAAGATGCTGCTTGCGACACCATTCATTGCCATAAATTGAGTGCGGTTTTGAAGATAACTAGCTAGAAGTTTATACGATATTCCTCTAAAACCATAACAATATAGCTTATCTAAAAGCAAGCGATGATCAATAGAGTCAAATGATTTATGTAGGTCCAAAAATAGACTACACATATATTCCTGATTGTCAAATGCCCTATAAATTAAGTCGGTAATTTCAACTAATGCAGTGTCAGTGCCAGACCCCTGTCTAAAACCATATTGATGACAGTAAAAAAAATTTCAATTATTAAGGTATTCTATCATGCGATTTGCTATTAATTTTTCCTATACTTTGTCAAACACGGACAGAGAATGGACGATAGTGGTTAATAGCATTAGAGCTTCCAGATTTAAAAATTAGTGATACTTTTGCAATTTTCAGGCAATTAGGATAAATCTCGGTCACGAATACTACATTAAAGATATCAGCCAATAGATGTGAGAAACTACTAGCATTACGCTTCACAACAATATTAGTAATGTTATCATACCCACAGCCCTTATTATTATCTAAATTACTAATAATATTCAGAACTTCAGTGTTCTGAACTAAAGACAAGAAAATGGAATTCAAGTCAGTGTTTAGTTTGTAAGAATTATTCAAGTTATTGCTCATAAATACGGTCGAGGATGGTCCAACATTTACAAAGAATTTATTGAATGCGTCAACAATACTACTCGGCTCTTTATATTCAATATCATTAAATAGAATAGATTGGACATTGGCACTGTTATCACACTTCACAAACCGATTAATTATCTTCCAGACTTCCTTTTGATTTAACCTATTGAACAAATTTGCGAAATAATTTTTTTTTGCATGATATTTGAACGATTTGATTTTCCTGTTAAGCAATTCCAACCTGCCCCTTAACACATGATTGTTTGTGTTTTGCTTGATTCGTTTAAGAATGCGATTTTTTTGTTTGATTATAGGTTCCAGAGATCTATACTCATCCATGGGCAATTCTTAGAATTTATTATTTTCACCTTAATCTGTTTGGTTTTTGGAATATTTATCAATCAGTTCATTATATTTTCTAATGATCATTAGTAAAGTCAACTCTGGATTCCAAATATCAAATGAAGTGTATTTAAGAAATTCATCAAAAAGCCGATTAACTTTACTAAAATTGATAATTTTCTTTTCTAAATTTTTAGTTACGTACTTCGATTTATATTTGAATTTAGAGAAAATGAAACTATGATCACTGATGTTTGATTCAATTGTTGAGTTCAAGACACGGTCAATGTTATGGAAACTGCAAATAGCGTGATCTAAAATATTCCCACTCGCAGGTCGAGTAGCAAACGTATTTGTAACAATCATGCCGTGGTTGAATAACGTGGAACTAAATGTAGAGACTTGACTTGAGTCCTTGTTTACAGGGATATTCAAATCACCAACTATAATAAAATCCGATGTGGCCATGTTGCCACACAGCAAATTTTCTAAAAAATCATAAAAGCAGTCAGTGTCAGAGTTAGGTAGTCTATAAATCCCACATACACTAGTTCGATTGAACCCCGAAAGTTGAATAGAAATGTATTGAAAAGGCAAAGTGCCATCATCAATATTTTTTAAGTTGTACTGAATATCGTTTCTGATGAACATAACAATTCCTCCTCCAGATCTGTCAGATCTACAGGAAAAGATATTCGAATAGTTTGCTTTGTTGAAGGAAAATATATTTGAACTAGTGAGAAATGTTTCTGTTAGAACTATTAAATGAATATCAGTGTGTAAACTATCAATAAAGATTAACAAATTGTCAAACTTACTTAAATCATTCATTCAACGTATATTGAATTGAAGTACATACATTCAGGGATTTAGAATATGAATCAGTAACTGTTTGGACCAAGCTGAAATCAACCGCAATAATTATTACGAACAAATTAAATAAATTATATATAATAACAGTACATAACAGTACATACATGCACAAACGCGATACTGGGCCAAAATGTGTATTATAATTTGTTTCAAGTTTAATATAACGTCTGAGTCTCTGATATAAAAGCGCGTTTATAACCTTGAATGAGTGAAATATAATTTTGAATTGAGTTGGATTGACTACAATTGACTTTTGCTTGGGTGCTACCATATAGCATAAACATAGTTTGATTATTCTGTCTCTGCTCGCACAATAAACACATAATTTTCTGCTTCGTACATCTGCACGCTACACATAATAAAATAATCTATCTAAATCAAATCTATAATAATATACTCGATTGTGTAACACATGCATGCAATGCAATTAAATATTTTATTTCAATTCAACAAAATAAACACATATATAGGAAACAATCAATATTGAATTTTATATTATTGAGGTAAAGTACAATTTATGTTTACTTATATTAAAAATAATTATATATTTTTCTTTATTTAATTTAAAAAAATAAACTTAATTAAATACGACATTGTCATATTTTTTCAATATGTTTGTTTATGTTGTACAAACAGAAATCAAACCGTGTGATTTAGTTATTAAAAATTACTTTCCTATATATTTATAAAAAAAAATTATAATTAGCTTAATTATATTTAGAAAAAAAAAAAATAAATACATGTGTTGTAATAATATCTTAAGATTATTTAAATCGAGAGACAAAATTGTCTAATTCTGTCTATATATACGTAAATATACGCGGTATAATTTATTTATACAGGTTCGCGACAAAAAAATAATTTTAATGTTTTTTTTTTGTAGTATTACATAAATAATTTACAATTTCTATTGAATTTGAATATATAATACACATTATTGTTATTATTTTTTTAATGATTATTATTTATTTATATATGCACATAATATATAAATAGAACATACCGAAATTAAAAATATTCATATATGTGTTCAAATTCCAATAACACATAAATAAATATTTGAAAATTACATTAAATTGTTTATTTATAAATTGTATAATAATAAGTATATACATGCTTCAATTGTTATATGTATAATTAATTAATTAATTGCAGTTTATTGTATTTTTGTAAAATGCAAATGGAATGGATTATGCTACTGTACAGTATATAGTATTTATTTATCTATATTTATAAAAACAAAAGAATACAACTATTTATGCATAATACGGATATTGGCAAAAGGTATAGCCAAAATAAAATTAATGTACGAGTATCTAGTTATACAAAATTTTAATTAAAAAACATAAATATTACATAGAAGCTCTGGATCATCTACCTATGGTTTACCGGATTTTTAGAAAAATATAGAATCTTATTTGCTTCTGTATAATTGGAATTTTGTTTGTTTATCATTAAAATGTGGATTATTAATGAAATCGTTTTTTTCAAGAACCACATACATGAAAAAAAAAATTATTTAAGTTTAAATTTGATTTAAAATGATGGCCACTAGATGTATGTATAGATAGTCCAAATTCCATCCCCGATGGCATGTTTTGCTCTCAGCCCGAGATAGTTTAAGACCGCCTTGATGTAAGCCCAAAATTTCATCCCAGAATTTTTAAAAAATACCTCTGACCACACAAGCGTAAAAAATCCAACCTAGAATTTTTTTAAATATTTAATTTATACAGTTGGTTTTTCCCAGAATTTTATACGGTTGGCTCATCCCAGATTTTTTTATTATATACATATATGGGAATTATAGCCAGACGAAGCCTATAGAGTCTCAAATAATATCCTGATGAGAAATTTAAAAGCCGGCCCTAACTTTTTTTATATTTTTTTGTTTTGAGCCAACTGTATAAAATTCAGGGATGAATGAACCAACTACGAATGTATAATCATAGGTATTTTAAAAAATTCAGGGATGAAATCCTGGGCTAACTTTAAGTGGGTAGTTTAAGCTATATTTCAACGCTCAACCACGAAACAAAATAATAACTTTTAAAGAAATTAACAAAATAAAATATTTAGATGAGGCCGGCTCAGATTACTATAAAAATTACTACTATAGGTAAAATGTCTATGCCCTTCTATTCGCCTTCCTGATGGGAATTGGGCAAGAAGCGATGTAAATAAAGCAGTAATATTTGCTCAACACCTCAGCAATGTAAAGGGTGACCTCCGACCATAGATGCATCTTGTTTAATTTAAATCTGAGAAGACCTACTGTTAAACCTTATCGTAATAAGAAGCTTACCAATTGCAGTTACTTCAGCCTTCGAAAACTCTTGTCCTCTTGTTACCAAGCAAAAATTTCAGAATAAGCCTTTTTGGTGTTCTGATCTCAAAAAACTGAGGAAAACTGCTAGGAGACTCAAAAACAAAGCCAAAAGATCTGACCTTCAGGTTGATTGGGATAACTTTCTGGCAGCTCTGCCGACTCGATATGCTGCGACTTCCTGATGGCAGTTTAACCTCTTCCAGGAAGGAAATTGTCGAACTACTACTTTCTGTTCATTTCCCTGGGTGCAATGTCATCAATCATGACTATGTTGCTGATGCCCAGCCTAATGGTACTGATTATTCACCTGACTGGGACTTAGCCTGAAGGCTAGTCACTCTCAACACCTTGCGCTGGAGCGTTTTCTCCTTCTTACCTTATAAATCAGGTGGTCCAGATGGAATTTTTCCTGCTGAATTACAGCATGGATTTTCCCCTAATTCAGGAATATTTACTTCGACTCTGCCAAGCGTGCTTTGCGTTTGGATATGTTCCGCAGTCCTGGAGCAGGAGTAGAGTTGTGTTCATTCCGAAAGCTGGAAAGACGGATTATACCAATCCCAAGGCATTTCGTCCTATTAGTCTTTCTTCAACTTTTCTCAAAACTCTGGAAAGAATTGTTGACAGATATATTAGGGATCATCACTTATCTGTCATCCCACTCAGTAGCACTCAACATGCTTACAGAGTTGGGAGATCATGTGAAACTGCGCTGCATGAACTTGTTACGAGGATTGAAAGATCGCTTAGTATTAAGGAGTTTCTTGTGGGCACTTTCCTCGATATTGCGGGTGCCTTTGATAGTACTTCTTTCGCTTCCATCACTGAAGCCTGCTCAAACTTTGGAATTGACCAAACCATTGTTACTTGGATTGGATCTTTGCTGCGGTCGCGCATTGCCGTGGCCGAGCTGGACTCCCTGTCCATTTCGGTCAAAGTTACTAAAGGTTGCCACCAGGGAGGTGTTCTGTCACCTCTCCTGTGGCTCTTAGTTATCGACGAATTACTTGTTAAACTACAGCAATCCGGCTTCACTACTCAGAGTTATGCTGATGACTTAGTCGTTCTGGTTCAGGGTAAATACCTTAATGTACTATCAGACTTAGCGCTACGCGCTCTCCAAGTTGTAGAAATGTGGTGTCTGGAGAAGGGGCTGTACGTTAATGCATCGAAAACTAGTCTGATAGTCTTCATCAGACGTAGGAATACCGGAGAGCTGTTTGCTCCTTCTCTTTTTGGGGAAGCGATCGCTAGATCCGACACAGTAAAGCATCTGGGTGTTATTCTGGACAGTAAACTCTCCTGGAAATCTCATATTGAAACAAAACTGCAAAAGGTCACTTCCATTTGCTGGCAGTGTAGGAGAGCATTTGGGAAGTCCTGGGGTCTGACCCCCAAAATGCTGATGTTTATTTACAAATCTCTATAGCTTTACCTATGCTATCTTACGCGTCTGTTGTTTGGTGGCCTGTGGTTCAGTCAGTATCTGTCATTGCGAATCTTAATAGCATACAAGGTATGGCTTGTCGAGCTATTACGGGTGCTATGTCCTCTTCCTCTATACTTGCTTTACAGGCAATTTTATTTCTGCCCCCACTGCAGTCGGTCATCCTATGCTCGGCTTGCTCCGCTGCCTTTCGCCTGCGGTGTATTGGTGCGTGGAACGCTCTCGGCCTGAGCACAGGGCATATACTAATCCACAATTTATTCAGCTCATATATACCAGAAACTAATATGGTTAATGACAAAATGATTACAGAATTCTGCTTTGATATCTCTTTCTCGGTGGTTTATCCAACGAGGAACTCGTGGTCATCTCAAGAATTCAAGGATTGGGTGGCTCAGTTGCTAGTGTTTTTTGCTGACGGGTCTCACTCTAATTTTGGTGCAGGTTTTGGAACCTATTGTCCTGAACATGACCTACAATCATGTGGGAGTATAGGCCGAAACTGCACTGTATTCCAAGCGGAGCTGATTGCACTCACACGTTGTGCGATTGACGCTTCTAACCTCGCTGTTCCCGGAAAAGACATTATTCTATGCAATGATAGTAAACCTGTGCTCAATTCATTACGAAATCCTATGATCATTTCCAAACTGGTCAAGGACTGTAAACATTTGTGGGTTCCGGCTCATTGTGGCATGGAAGGTAATCAGATAGCTGATGTGTTAGCTAAAACAGGTTCAAGGATGGAATTCATTGGACCTGAACCGGCAGTGCCCCTGACATTTAATTGTGGTAAGGAAGCTATTAAACTATATGTTTTTGCAGGCTAAGCGTAATTGGCTAGCTTCTACTACTTGCCGCGTGGCTAAGTACTTCATTTGTGAACCTAACCTGAGACTCACAAAGTTTGCTCTATCCTTGAAGAAAGACCAACTGAGAGTTCTGGTCGCTATTCTGACCGGCCATGGTCGTTTTAAACTCCATTTAAAAAGAATGGGACTTGTCCAAGATTCCTTGTGTGACAACTGTCTTGAAGATGACGATGACAGCATTCACTTTGTCTGCGGCTGTCCAGCTTTCGAGATAGTTAGGTCCCGATTTCTTAATTATAGATCTTTAAATGTAGGTCAATTGTCATCCCTGCCATGGTTTAAGCTGTTACAGTTTGCCAGAGCAGCCGAGCGTATTTTCGAATTATGATAGAATCCTCGGTTTGCACCATGGGCCCAGAGTGGCATTGAGTGCGGAACCTGCTTAGGTTCCAGCCAACTTTAATAATAATAATAATAATGTAAAGGGTGTTTTTTTAAAATTGTAAAAAATAACACATAAAATTAAATTGTTAACAATAATTTTTTTTTATTCGAAAGATTTAAAATATTTGAAAATGATTTCGGCCATATAAGCACCGCGAATTTTGGGCCACTTTTTTGAGCACTGCTGACCGTATGTCACGAATAACACGAACAATCCTGGCCTCCAAGGCGTCAATTATTACTGGTTTATCATCATAAACCAGTTACTTCACGTAGCCCCACAGGAAATAACCGAGAGGTGTCAAATCGCACGACCGATTTCGAGAAATGGACCTGTCAATTGGCCTCCAACAATTGACAGGTCCATTTCTCGAAATCGACTTTTCGCCAAATTTTGATTTTAATAAGTCGATGGTTGCGAGCGCCGTATGGCACGTAGCACCATACTGTTGAAACCACATCTCGTCCGGATCACTGTCATCCATATTTTCAAACAAAAATTATTGATCATGGTGCAGTAATGATCTCCATTGACCGTAACGGGATCCTCGGCCTCATTTTTGAAGAAATCAGGTCCGATGATGCCACCAGCGTGTAAACCGCAAACGGTGCATTTTTCTGAATGTAATTGAGTCTGTAGGGTCTCTTGTGTATTGGTCTCACTCCATATGCGGCATTTGTTTATTAACAAACCCGTCGCAAAGTAAATTTTAATAGTTTCGTAGCGTTGTTCAAGCGTGAGACTATTCATGATTATTTGCCAGAGTGTACTGAGATCTGGTAGAGTATATTTTTTTTTACAATTTTAAGTTCTATCAGGCTTTAAAAAATCACCCTTTATTTACACCTAACGATCAAATGGCCAACCCAAAATTTCTTCATGGCGAAGAAGACATTTCCAAAATCGAACATATTAAATATACAAATGGCGCAATGTACATAAAATGATCAAGGAAATAAATATTATAAATCTAAAAAAAAAAAGCACCTGTACATGATTTGGTAGGTGGTAAAATACTCAGAGAACTGCATCAAGTTAATAACAGACATTTTCAATGCAATAATAAAAACTGGATACCTTCCTAAAACCTGGAAAATTTCCCAAATAATAAGGATTCTAAAACCTGGCAAAGATGAAACAAAAGTTAACTCTTATCGTCCAATCAGCTTGCTACTAGTACTATCTAAGCTTTTTCAAATACTGAAACCAATTTTTAAGGAGAAAAAATTATACCAGACCATCAGAGAGAATCTGAAGGCAGCAGCAATTTGAGATGTTGCTGAAGCTTTTTATTAAGTATGGCACAAAAGATTGGTACAGACAATTAGCACAAGAATCAGTTTTTGTACAACCATTAAAAATTATCTGCTACAGCGCAAATTTGGCGTTCTGCAAGGTAGTGTGTTGAAACCAATATTATATTTAATATATACATCAGATTTAACAATTTATAGTTACGTATAAGTATCTACATAGTAGATATGCATCAATTTCCAAGAACTGCGTCAAGAAATATGCAAGAAAATTTCCTTGCTATTAAAGCGTTGCGAGTGAAAAATTAAGGTCAATGAGTACAAATCAGTATACATATTACATTCACACTTCGTAAATACACCTGTCAACCAGTAAAGTTAAATATAATAAGTTAAGCTATAAGATGAACTGGCTTATTTGAAACATTCTAACTTATGCCTAGACAATAAGCTTTTGTAATATAAAATGGTACTTAAACCAATCTGGACGTATGGAATTTAATCGTGGGGCTCAGCCGCTTCCAACATATTAAAACTTCAAAAAATGCAGTCAAGTATATTCGAAAACTCGTAACTGCAGCTTGCTATGTGCGCAACACCAACATACATCGCGAGCACCGAAATGGTAGCAGATACGATAAAGTAAAACAGGGAATTTCTAAGATCTACCTATACTTAATCAGAGTAACACTATATTCCAATAGTGATATTGTTACGATTATGCCAAACGTTAAACACAATTACATCAGATTCGTGGATAGTTTAACGGTTAGAGTTCCGATGTGCAAGGTCTTGAAATTTTATGGTGGATATTTATTTAAATCGATAACCGAGATTGATGCGATGAGTCGCAAAGGCGTGGACAAAAATCATAGAGGAACACAAGGCGTGGACAAAAATCATAGAAGAGAAATGAGCAAAGCGCGGTGAGATAGAAAGAGAGAATACAAATTATGTGCAAATTGCGATAATTACGTCACAGAATTCTCTCGAATAAATAGACGCATACTTGTACAATTTCTATGCAACTACGCAATATGGATGGTTCGAGAGTTGTATTGAACTGGATAGAGGAACAAACTCTAAAAGACTCAACCTAAGTAAAAAGTATGTCCGAAAAACATAAAGTATTGGAAAATGTTTAATTGCCGGCTAAATCATTAATGTGATGCATTTGTATACGTTCATTGCTGATAATTTTTAGAATTTATGTGTATGGAAATGAGCTTGGATATAGTCCCGTAAAGTTGTGGAGATAGATCACCTCTGAACACATAACTATAGTTAGCCCGAAAACTATCCCGAAAAAGTACGAAGGCAACGCATGAAGTATCATCCCGAAAAATCATATCAGTGAAATTTCTGTAACGTGATAGTATTGAATTCACCACCTCGAAAAAAAAATTTCTGGTATAGTATCGTAATATTTAAATGAATGATATAATCAAAAATCATCACAGGTGTCTGAGGATTTATTAGCAATGTTTTTTTAGGTAATGGATCTTACGATAAAGCAAAAAAAAATTTTATAAATTTTTTCGTATTAGAAATTCGAGATTTTTCAAAATTCAAGTTTATTTAAATACCTATTCAGTACGCCAATCCATTTCAAACAATAGGTGTCGTATGATGTATTATAAAACATGATTAAGTGGTTTAGCTGATTTAAACTTATCCCAAAGCAACAGGAAACATTTTTATTTTGTGTATTGCCCATATTTATGTTGGCAAAAGGCACTCCACCTCGTTCAAATGACAGTTGCAAATGGAACACATATATAAAACAACTTGTGTGCTTAATTTGTCAATTTTCAACCGCGGCGGTTGAAAACAGCTGATTTCTATATATTTGGATATTTTCGGGATTTCATTTTTCGATATTTTATGTTTCGAGATTTCATGGTTCAGTATTCGGAGTTTTAGAAATTTCGTTTGCCCAGTCATACAAATTATATGAATTACCAAGGCTTGCTTGATATGGAATATTTAGGTAGTAGACACTTCTTTCTTATGGCAAAGCAAGAACAAAATTATATTAGCCAAATTTTCGTTATAGTCTCCTGAAGTCAAACTAGATTGCCATATGAAAAATGTATTATTATTTCAGTTTTTAAATTGCAAAACTGAGTCAACAAATTGACTACAGCGACTATTGACTCAGTAAAAGGCAAGTGATGGCTTTTTTTGCCTAATTGACAGGTGTCACCATCATTGGTTCTGTATTTGTTTATACCTTAAATTGAACAAAAAAAGGTATTTTCTAGTGGATTGCAGGAAAAAGTATAGCGTCATATTTGTATTTTGCATTACCATATGCAACTTTTTTTGTTTTGGGGGAAATAGAACGATTATTATACAAAACTTTTATTAAAATTTGTGTGAGGCCGCATGCATATCGAAATTATCTATATCCGGTTAAATGAAGGTCACCACACATTTCATTTATATTTATAACACATAGAAAATTTTAAAGATCTACTCTACAAAAATGTAGAAAGCTTTCTAGAAACGATCCGGAAAATACGTATTCATTGTGCAAATAATCAATAATTTAGTTCTAGGGTAGTTTATCGCAAGGAATTCAACGAAAGAAATTCATCGCCAGCAATTCTTCGCAAGCAATTTATCGTTGTCATTTCAATATGCGGTAAAGCTCTGAAGTTTAGACCACTAGTTGAGAACAAAGCTATTTCTTTACCGATTATGATAAAATCCCACATGGAATGGAAATGCGGGATTATAAATTGGTTTTTGGATAATGTTCTAGAATCCGGTTAGTTGTGGGGAATGATTATAAAATGATATTTCGATAATATTCTGGAATATGACCTAGGAATGTAATTATTCTATCTCGGTAAAAGTTGAGTTAATAAAAAATAATTTTTTTTATAATTTTTGAAGGATTTTTTTTTCATAGAGGGCAAATCTCTCCCAGGTAATATGTATACTAATTAATTATATATAAGTGAAGAAACTTAATCTAAATTTATAATCTTAATCAGTAAAGGCTATATTCCATAACTTATCTCAATACTCATGTTAGAATTTCCATTTCAACCGAATGCCGAGCTATACAACGAATAATCTCAAAAATCATTTAAAAATCCCATTTTCATTCAACATGTCCAGTTCCATCATAGTTGGACAAGAACTTGCCTTGTTCTGTTCCAGTTTCCACCCAACATGCTTGCGATAAATCGGCCAGTTACCATAATAATTTTGCTTGGATCGATCTAGACCAATGTAAATCTGGGTAACCTCGTACTCTAAGATCAACCGAGAATTTGTACGTTGTAGAAGAAAGTGTTACCACTGATCCACACGTGAGAGGTAAATACAATGTTATAAATAAAAACTGAAGTTATCCGGTAATTCAAAAAGCTTTTAAGCTTTTTTATTTATCGCGAAACAATTTAATTATGTTCTGTATAATTTTTAACCACAATTCTAATTAGTAATAATAAATGTAGTTTGGCATTTCCATGTTAAAATATTCAAAATCTCTAATGATCTTTTTTACATTTGACGATTTTTTAAAATCCGAATTGATTGGGGATAGCTGATAGATTATTTCGGGGCGATCTACAATTTAAGTGCTTACCTTAAGTGCTCTGCCACTACAAATCTCTTTTTTTCAAAGGTAGATGGAACTCTGATGTTTAGTTATCAGAAATTAATTTTTTAAATTTGATTTCTAAGTAAAATGATTTTTTATATTTATTTGTGGAAAATTAGAATTTTAAAATTGCACCAACCCTTGTCAATTATTTACAATTTTTAAAGTTTTAAAGTTCTAAATCATTAATATTTTTTCATTATTAAAAATTTACAAATTGTGTAAATATTTTAAAGTTTGTACAAAATTCTAAAATTTATTAATATTTTTGAATTCGCTCAATAATGCGGTTTAACAGTTATTGAAAAATCGGAAAGTTTTACAATTTTATTTTAGTGCTTATTAACTTTCGAGAAAAGATTAACGGGTAACTAAATAGTCAGTATTACACATATAACATATCCCAAACGTTCCACTATGGAGAACGAAATACTCCGTCATTTAACAATCCCAACCTATCATATGGAACAAATTCAAGAGTCAGTTGAAAGACGCGTCCCCGTCTTTTACGGTCAACCAGACGTTGACGCCAGGGAAGTAAATTTTTTCATGGATACGTGCAAACTAATCGAAAAATTATATGCTGACAAATCGGGCAGTTTGATCATTTCATTAGAGGAAGTGATATTCAGTCCGCGAAGAAGAGTATATGAAATATTCCGAGACATTGAGGTTACTAAAAGTTAAAAAAAATTTATAACCGTACCTCGTAAATTTTTACTTTCCTACACAGTCGAGATATTATCAAAGAGACCCAGCAATGCCAAACAAAACAAATTTGAAACCTACGGAGAATTTGGATGCCGGATACCTATGGACGCACTAGATTACGAATCAAGCGTTTAAATCAAATATAGAGAAAAATATTCACTTCCGATACCCCTATTAGCCGCATTGGAACAAGAAGCTTTTATTCGTGGTTTACAGGATATTGCTATAAAATCACAACTAACGATGTTAGCATACAAACCTCTAAAGTAACCCGTCGAAATGGCTGGCCGAATTGAAAGTCAACTGGGTTACAGCAAATACCAAACAACAGAAGTAATAGACGAGAACTCTGTGAAAGAACAGGACACAAGGCCAAAGAATGCAGCTCCAATATCAGAAATGAAACATTCAGAGAACATAACCAACCTCCAACTTTCTGCAGGTAATATACAAAACACCCGATCACATACTGGAAAATTGCAACACCAAAAGAACGAATTATGCAAGGAGAAGGGAATTATCAACACGCTCCATATTAATGAATAACTTTACTCAACCTGCACAAAGTATTATCCCAAACAACGACAGAAATTATGACAATACCTATCCAAGTAACTACGAATGCCTACCTTAATCAAGGAGCAAATGTTCCTGATACCCAAAGATTTAACACTCATCCAATCAAACAAAATTACAACAGATTCAATTTTCAGCACACAAACCATATCCAACCAATCAGAGACGAACAGTATCCACACCTCGAAGATAAATCGCCACCTCACATCCACATAACAAGCCAAGTTATGTTAATAATAGTCAACAAACTTCCAGAGAAAACTAAACCTAAACATAAACGAGCTGGCAAATGATTTAGGACATGTGTCCATAAATTACATACAAAAAAACTGATGAATTACAATGTCCACAACGAAATGACCAAGGACTCGTCGAACAACAAGAAATCACCCTGATCAACCGCATTTTCTACATGACATCCCTAATATTAACAATAACACCAACCCGACCCGAACAGATCCTATCCAGTCTAACCATTTTACTAATTCATTAAGTCCAAAAGAATTAATCGCATCAATTTAAGTCCATCGAGAACCTCCTCGGTTATTAATAAAAATCAATCGACCATCTCCTCGAATAACAATTTTAATTAATCGAGAACCTCCTCGGATAACAATTTTAATCAATCGAGAACATCCTCGAGTTAAAATTGTAATTCGTTATCAATCCTTGAATAGTAGTTTAAGTCATCCCTCGAGAACCTTGTCGAATAATAATCTAAATCCATCGAGAACCTCTTTGAATATCAATAATAATCAACCGAGAACTTCCTCGAATAACAATTTTACTCAACCTTCTCGAATAACAATTTTAATCAATCAATGACCTCCGCCAATAACAATTTTCATCAATCGGGAACCTCCTCGAATAACAATTTTCACCAATCGAGAACCTCTTTGAATAGTAGTTTAAGTCATTCCTCGAGAACCTCTTCTAATGTCAATCCATCGGGAACCTGCTTGAATATTTATAATAATCAATCGAGAAACTCCTCGAATAACATTTTTAATCCATCGAGGAGCTTCTCAATCGTTACATCGAATAACAATTTTATTCAATCAAGAATCTACTCGAATAACAATTTTAATCAATCGAGAACCTCTGGAATAGTAATTTAAGTCATCCTTCAAGAACCTCTTCGAATAATAATCTAAATCCACCGAGAACCTCCTCGAATAGTAGTTTTTTCTCATCGAGAACCTCCTCGAACATTAATATAAATCCATCGAGAACCTCCTCGAATAATAATTTAAGCTATCCATCGAGTTTCGTCTCGAATAATAAAATCAATGACCCATCGAGTTCCGTCTCGAGCAACAGAACAAGTAATCCGTCAAGTTTCGCCCCAGATAATGAACCGAACAGCCCATAACACCCTCTAAATGATAAATAAAATTCTATCTCGAAAAGTATAGTTCAGTAGCTTAAGGCATACAACCAGTAGAAAACTAAGGTACTATTACAGCTGCACCGAATGATGATGATTGGCCACCAAAAGGATCATTCATCACGGTAGCACGCAGGTCCATACGTAGTAACCAACTATAACAATATCTGCATTCTTCATAACACATTGAAAGTCATATGCACGAAATACATAAATTAATGTATCTTTCTCATTCACGGACTTGGAATAGAAGATCAAAATATTAAAATTCTAAACAAATGTTTAAATTTTTTAAATCCAAATTTCGTAATCACATTAATTTTTAATAAATTACCAACTCGAAATTCCGAACCTGAAATGTTGACCGAATTTTTAAAAAATTGAAAGTTCGAGTTTACAGTGCCGTTTTGATTTTAAAATTTAAAAATTAATTTTGAATATTGCGATTTCTTGAAATATCAATAAAAGCCTAACAAATTTCAAAAATTTAGTTAAAACAGCAAATTTTTCTCTTAAATTTTTGGTAACCCTCGTATACAATTATACAATTTCAATTACTATTAGTAGTCCTGGTCGACTTCCATATTATATTCTAAATGAAATTTGAAATCAGAAAGATACGAGATTGACATTTACTACAGTAACAAACTATAGTCATCAAGATAAGTTTTTTAATAAACGATTTATACAATTTTGCGGGGGATGGGCACTGCGTACTTAACATGTGTTCTATAACTATTTTATTGTCATTGCTTATTGTATTTGTCTGAAAACCCATAAATTTAACTACTAAAATGTTTCCAATGCAAAATTGATACACAAATATATAAAATTTAATGTTTGGAAAATAACTTATATCCATATTATCTATATAAATAGAATTGTATTCTATTATTGTCTGAATTGGCTAATAAACTAGTTCACTCTGTATATGAGTATAGTGTTGTGTATAAAATATGCAACCATATGACAAAACCTATCAACTTTATGTGATCTAATTTTTTTAAAGAAATTTTTCTTCTGAATGAATTTATGCTGAAAAATATTTTTTATTATACTTTCAACTTAATTCAACACACACACACACAACAATATTTTTATTTATTTATATGAAATAAGATGACAGTTATTTGCATATTGTTATTATATCAGAAAAAGAAAATTTTTATTATATTTTTCTGCTATATATCTCGTATATGTACTTACAATTGTTGTTATCTTTGCCATTAAATAACAACAAAGTGTTTTATTTCAATAGAATTGTTATATGCTTTCATTATATTATTATATGAATATGTGGCCCCTGTGGTCGGGGGGCACTCACATGTCTCGTAAATCAAAATTGCACGAACATGTTTCCCAAGAATACCACCACAGTACCCTTTGCTTGTCGTAGGAGGCGACTTAACGGTTGGATCGCTGGGCTGACGACCCGCATCCGTAAAAAAAATATAGTGTTTATAAAGTCAACAAAAAGAAAAATGGATACCGCCAAAACGACACCGGACCCCCGCTCAAGTACCCGGACACGAGATTTAGGATCGGCACGTGGAACGTGCAATCACTAAGGAAACCAGGAGCGTTAGACGGCCTAATCACGTGCATGAAGGAGTATCGGCTGGAACTCGTTGCTCTTCAAGAAACTCGCTGGCCTAAAAGTGGAGACCATGTGTCCCAGGGCTATACGTTGTTCTACAGTGGAGATGACCTCGGAAATCTTGGAGCTGGATTTCTTCTTGGGCCGCAGGTAAAGAAGGCTGTTTTGGATTTCCAAGCAGTCAATAACCGATTGTGTAAGCTTCGCTTGCGCATGAAGTTAGCTAACCTGTCGATAATTTGTGTACATGCGCCCACAGAAGTCAGCCAGCCCCAAGATAAAGACTCATTTTACAATGACTTGGACGATCTGATGGGATCTATACCCGAACACGATGTTAGAATGGTAATTGGGGACTTTAATGCTAGAGCTGGCAGAAATCAGACCGACTTGTGTGAAAACATAGATCCGTACTCCCGACACGAAACTGCGACCGATAATGGTGAGAGAATGATGTACTTTGCGGTTGCTCATGATCTTAGAGTAGCAAGCACATTCTTCCCTCACAAACACATACATCTTGAGACATGGACACATCCTCGCGGAACTTCCCGGAGCCAAATTGACCATGTGTTAGTTTCTAAAGGACGGGCACAGGTTGTGCAGGATGTGAGAACTTATCGGTCAGCAACCAAATACGTAGGCAGCGATCATCATTTGGTCACGAAATTATTTGGAAACGAAACCGTGCACCTGGAGTGGACTGCATTAATTCGGAGCTCTATTCGGAGGGGATACTTTGTGGAACTGTCTTTTCGACCTTATTCGATTAGTATGGCGAACCGAAGTTATGCCTGATGAATGGAAAGTGGCCGCGATATGCCCCATCTTCAAGAAGGGAGACCGCTTGAAGTGTGAGAATTATCGCGGTATAGCTCTCCTTTGCACAGCTTACAAGTTACTGTCATACATTGTATTGGATAGAATCACTCCTCTAGCGGAGGGCTTGGTTGGTGACTATCAAGGAGGATTTCGTCCGAATCGATCAGTCACCGATCAGGTCTTTTCGCTGCGGATGATTCTATCTAAATATTATGAGACATCCATCCCCGTACATCAGGTGTTCCTGGATTTCCGGCAGGCCTATGACTCGATCAATCGAGAGAGTTTATGGTCTGCCCTGGAATACCTAGGAATGCCAACAAAACTGGTACGACTATGTAGGATGACAGTGACGCAGTCTCAATGCTGTGTTAAAGTTGAGAACAGGCTATCGACAAGTTTTGTAGTTAACTCGGGTGTTCGGCAGGGAGATGCTCTGTCCCCGATACTCTTTAATCTCATGTTGGAGTACATCTTTCGTAAAACTGAAACACCGCAGCGTAACATCTTATATAGCCAGTCCAATCAGGTGCTTGCATATGCAGATGACATATGCGTGATTGGACTGAATAGCAACGGAGTGAAAGAAATACTTGATCCGCTTGTAGAGTTTTCAGCTTCAGTTGGACTTCAGATCAATGAGTCCAAAACGAAATACCTGATCTCTGGTTTTAGGGACAGTGGTACACCAGATTTTAGTAGTGGCCACCACACGTTTGAGGGAGTGAGGAGGTTCAAATATTTGGGTTCTCTTATCACTCACGATAATAGTGTGGGTGAGGATATTAAAGTGCGGCTGGCAGCTGGCAGTCGTTCTTTGTATCCTCTAAGGCCACTGCTAAAATCTAAACACTTATCAAGTACCGTGAAGCTGAAGCTTTACAAAGCGTTGATCAGGCCCGTTGTTATGTTTGGATGTGAAAGTTGGGCGCTGACGGATGAATACGAGAGATGGCTCCTAACATTTGAGAGAAGAGTCATGCGTGTGATCTACGGCCCAAAACGCGAAATAGATGGTACCTACCGAGCTCTGTACAATATCGAGATCAGAGATCTGATGAAGATCCCCGATATTGTACATGAAATAAGATCTCAGCGAGTACGCTGGCTCGGTCACGTTCTGCGTGCTGATCCGGAACGAATTGTGCAGCGATCTCTGAAAGGAGAGCCACCATATGGTAGGCGCAGAGGTCGTTGCCGGCGACGATGGCTCCACGATGTAGAGAACGACTTGGCCTCTTCAGATTGTCTTAGACAGTATGAAGACCATGCTCAGGATCGAAACCGTTGGAGCCAGGTTGTTGACTCAGTAAGGGGCCAGTAATGGCCTTTAATACTGTTTATTATTATTATGAATATGTAATTTTATTATATTATATATTATATTATCCAGAAAGAGCAGAGGGTGTGTTGAATAATAGTTCCCAATTAGAACAAGTAGTTTTGAAATAACTAAAGATTTTTAAATTATTATGTATATGTAATCCCGGAAATTATTATTGCTTATACGTTTTAATTGGGGATCACATCGTGAAGCGAGGAAGTTGGGAAACGCCATGGGTGAGATTATACACGCACCTTAAGATCAGTTTATTTTCTATATTCTAATCCGTGTATCTCTATATCCGTCAGTGAATATTAAATAAATAATAAATAATATTACAATATAGATTTTAATCGTGGGAAATACATCCCTGATATTACTTTTAAAAAAAAAATGTAAAATTGAGTAGGACTTAGAATATTAAATGAATATTACATATAGTTATAGACCAACAATACCAATTTAATCGTTTCAAAAGAATTTTGTATTATTTCAAAATCATGTTCTCGATTTATTATCCGACAAAAAAAAAAAAATAACTCTAAAGCCGAAATGAGTTGGGAGGTGAGTATTTTATTTGATTCTTTATCTGTATATATCTATATGTATATAGACAGTCGTGTATGATAAAATATACAATCAACACTAATAGCAATAATAAATCCTCTTCAATTGTTCCACCCACCTCTTAAACAGCTTTAAACCTATATGTACATAATAAATATTTTTTAATTCTAAAGAAATATTTTCAAGTCGCAGAAAAACAAATAAACAAGACGAACAGACGTACAAAGTAAAATAAATAAATTGTTATTAAAATAAAAAAAAAATTAAAATTAAAACTCTATACTGTGATATTTGAAACTATCTCAATTAGACATCAATTGACTCAAGAATTATTATTATTTTATTTAATTTAATTTTCGTATTACAAAAAAATAAAAACAAAAACAAAATTAAATAAATAACAAATCTACAATAAACGACAAAATTATTAAGAAATGTATATATACTATTTTTTATATATACATAAACCTACCGCATTTTAATGTTTGACAACAACAACAACCAAAATTGTTGAAAATATCATTTTACTTCGTTGAGAGGACACCTACGACTGTATAGGTTTAAGTTAAAGTTTAATTTTATTGTTATTGTTTAAATTCTTAAAGTTTATCTGATTAATTTATCTACCAAAATGAAAGAAAATGTTAGGGTTTTTATAATTGCATGTACGTGCCTTTAACTTGTTGACTACCGGTGATTATCAATTTAAATCTTTTTTTTTATTCGTGTATATGTATAGTCAATATGCGATATGATGAAAGGTAATAAAAAATATTAATTTTGTAAAATAATCCAGGATAAAAATTAATTGTTTCGTGCGCTACTCGAATAATGCTTGGTTGCGTATACAACACTGAAAATAATGTGTACAGCCGTACAGCCGATTAACGAAGGCATCTTCTTTAAAAAATGTATTAATAAAATTTTGTTTAAATTATTGTTTGACTTTTAATGAAGACCCAACACCGAACACAATTGCATTATTTAAACCAGATTTATATTTTTATTGTTTTTAGTTCAACGATTATTCCTTAAACTATTTAACATTTATCTTAGTTTTTGGTGGTAAGTAATTAACTATAACTAATACAATCAACAATACTTAATTTTTAAGTTGTAAAATTATGAAAATGATGAATATTACAAATAATTAATGAATACATATTTTTTTAAACAAGATTTATTTATTATTTCGAATTATGAATAACGAGAACGAATTCCTTATATTTATTATTATTTCTGCTCCCCCCCCCCCCTCCGACGTCGTCCATCCACCGGGTAGGTGGCCTCCCGCGAGGCCTATTTTAGTTGGTGCCAACTCTATGGCCTGTTTCCGACTCTATGGCCATGGTCCGATTTTGCGAACTATGAATGTATCCGAGCCATCTAAGCTTTGCTGATTTTATGAATCATATGATGTCAACTTTATCGAGATCATTTTTGATCTCGTGATTCATACACACTCTGTAGGCGGCTGCCTCTAGAATGGAACCGACAATTATGTGTTATTATATATTTCATTTTTTCATGTTTTGCGATGTTAGTGTCCAAGACTCTCGAACCAAAGATGATAACGAGCCTTATCAGCGCTTTGTAGATATCCAGTTTCACTTTGCGCGATATGTGGGGAGACTTCAAGACCTTAAGGTTGCCGTAAAATGCTCGGTAGCCTGCTGCAATCCTCGATTCGATGTCGACAGAAATGGAATTTTGCTCACTGATCGGGGATCCTATAGATATTTGATCTCTTCAACTTTTTCATACCAGAAATAAAACCCCCACGTGGCTGCCTTCTGTCAATCACCATGTATTTGGTCTTCGCTCCATTGATTTGAAGACCAATTAGTTTCATTTCCAACGGAAGGACTACTTCTTTCAGAGAGATGCTGTTGCGATCCAGAAATATCATCAGCGTATACGCTAATAATTAGGGATGATTTGTAATAAATGCAGCCGCGCTGCGCTATAATGAGCTGACGAATGACATATTCAAATGATAAGTTAAAGAGAATCTGGGCTATCGGGTCTCCTTTCCGCACTCCAGATGTTATTTGAAGGCATCCGACATTTTGCCTTCCTTTTGCACCTTACATATTGAGCCATTATTAAAACCTGACCTAGAGAAACCAATTTTGACGGTTTACCCAGAAAATGTTCGGGCGAAAACCGCATTGATAATGTCCCACGATCCTCTCGCTGTATGTCTTCTAGTAGACCAAATTATTGATATGATCTCAATCATGCGGTAAAACAAATAATCGCCGCCATATTTGAGCATTTCGTTGCAGATACCATCCCCACTAGGTCTCTCTTCATCTGCGATATCACGTTCCGTACTTCATCATATGTTGGAGGGGGCGGAGTCATCTCGATATTACTATCGCGTTGAACTAAGAGAGGATGTTGCTCGGAAGGAGGTGCCTGTTTGTTTAGAAGTAAGGAGAAATACTTCCGCCACACTGCGAGGATAGTTTTAGTATCCATCTATAATTCACCGGATTCGTTGCGAATAGCGCTGCCGCCACGCGGATGAAAGTCTGGCTATAGAATTTTGGATATTGAACGACTGTTGTTCATGCCATTCTCGTTTCTTGTATCTGCATAGCCGATTGGAAATTTACCTTGCTGTCATGTACAGTCGTTCTGAGATTATCTTTGAGATAGATTTCGTTTACGTGCGTGATATTTTAATTCAGCGACTACCAGAAAGTGGTCCGAGTCGATATTAGCTGCACGTTTGATTCTGATTGACATTGAGCCTACAAAAATGCCTTTTGAACAAGAAGATATGTAGTCGATTTGGTTGACCATTCCCCCATCGTTAGATTTCCATGTGGCTTTCCGTGGTGTGCGTCCCATTGTTTGAAAGTATAGGGTGCAAGGAGTTTGGACCGATGGTAATACGGTATGCGCTGCTCGCAATGCCAATTTGAGCATTGAAGTCCCCTCAGTAGGAGCATGAACGTTCACAAATGTGATGTTAAAGTGACATCCATGAAACCTGAGTGTACAAATCCAATTGTTGACAGGGATGAAATCAGTCACGAATTGAAGACATCGGTTGCAAATCAAGAAAGCAATGCCGAATTCATGTTATTACTGCGGCAGAGAGTTAGTCCGTAGCGACTATAATCGGCGATGCCGTTGCCAATTAGTCTTGTTTCCTGCAGCGCTATGAGGTCGAGCTAATACTTAGATGTTTGTGCGAAGAGTTGACCGAGGCTCTCCGGTCGATTTAGACTAAGTACGTTTCATATCCCAAATTTAAAATCGTTGTGCTTATATCGTGTCCGAGGTCGTTGTTGTGAATCTAAAAATATCCGAGATTTATGTTGAATTTTCGTAACAATTTGACAGGTTGATGTTAACCAAACGCTAGCCCCCTATCGGAGAGTAATTTATAGCGGCCGCCATTAAGAGGCAGTGTGAGCACTTGCTGAAGTTGTACGCAGTTACGGCACATGAAGCGAGTCTTGTGTTTATCACCCTGCGCATACACAGCAGCCTAACCAAATTTTAATATATCTATAGACATAAAAAAATACACGTTGCTGTTCAAAATGTACAAAGAAGTTAAAATTGTCAAACTCTATCAAATTTTCCTATTCTCTTAAAATAAGTAGACCATAGCCATAGATAGGTAGACGCACTTAAGCGAATTCAAGAAATGCACGTAGAGGAACTTCTTAAAAATCAATCTTTAGAGTCAAAAATTAAGTTTATGCAGACTTTAACTATAATTGGCAGCGCCTGCAAGTAAATAAAACCTTTTGTGAAATAAGCTTATTTTGTAATTCAATTTTAAACTTTCCATGTATACTATATGTATTAGTTGCAGAGTACAACAAACAGTCATATTATTTCATGCTGCTCAAATTCAACAATTCAACATTCAGGAATATCGTAACAGAACGGAAGAGATTTCGGAATTTATTGAAAAACAACATGATATATGAACAAATATTTGAATATTAATAATTTCAGAATCGACTTACACACATTCTTGAGCAAACCAATCCAGGTAGATCGTTGTTATCTATTTTGGAAAATAATCAGATTCTATTAGAAGCTAGAATGTAAACCTTCTTCAAATAGTGACGCAATTTATAAATAATAGCTTTTCTGTGGGTGTCAATCAATGCGAAATAGCGAAGCTATGACAGAAATTGAATGTCATTTTCGGAATGAAAACGCGATAAGTCTATATTGAAATGCGAAAATTAAACACACAAATGTGGTTCAACTATTCTTATTGTTGATTTAAATTAGTGTACTTTCAAAGAAGAAAAAACAGAAGATCAAAAGGTCAACCATATACGATCGCTACATTAATAGAATTTCAATTCTTCGAATTTGGTCACTCATTCCCAAGCCGAAACGATTCAAACAACCCGAATTTTAACTTACCAATTCCGTATTATTTTTGAGTATTAAATTTGGACAATATGGCATGTGCGAAAATTAAGATTTTCTTCAGAAATATTCCGAAAGCATTTTTATAAAATTCGACAGGTTTTGCAATAATATACTTACAATTATGGCAAGAAAAATTATCGAGCCACTATCATAACAAAGGTGAAAAGAATACAAACAGTAAAAAAAAGTCATGCCAGGTAAGATAAATCGTAATGTGTAATAATATGAAATTATGATAGTGAATATGAAATTCACTATAAAAGATGCCCACAATTCGTTCATGGTACTACTGCCATCATTTATTCTCAAGCTGTTGACAAGCATAAACAAACCCAAACAAATATGGCATTAAATAATAAATCAAACCGCCAACCATTCATCTCCATAACAGGTGAAAATTTATCCGTAAATCCGAAATTTTCCATAAAAAATGAATATTTTGTTTAGTTTTTATACGATTCTATATTACGTATAAATGCGCCAGTGCACTTGCCGCTGTGGATTGAGCATTCAAACTTTTTGAAGTGCTTTCTTTGGAATATTCAGTACAATCCAAAGCCGTTTGCCAATTTATACAATCCTGTTTTATAATGTTAGTACAAAATACGATAACGAATTTCCAGCAGTAAATTTGCTGATACCGTAAAGTTAAAAAAATAATTTTTATAATTTTGAATGATTAGAAAATATATTTTATTGTTACTGAAATTACAGCGTGTGTGTTTAATTTCGTAAATCGAAACTTTTTTGTACAGGTAAAGATTCCCAACATATCATCATTATGTCATTTTACATAAACCTTTAAATTTTAAATGTTAAAAATCATATTTAAATAATTGGCAGCATATGAAGGAAATTAATGAAACAACAAATTAAATTTTTGAAAAAAATAATTACGTATTTAATAAGCTATATGTGAACGAATAATTCATTAAATTAATGCAAGGATTCTTTATATATATGTATATATATGCAATTATTTTTCTCAGTGAAATAATATATTTTCACTTTTACTAAACTCCTAGCCAAAGTCCTAACTTAACAAACAAACCACTTTGAAAGCAATTTAAATATTTTATATTTTTTTTTTCATTTTAATCAAATTGATATAATATCTATAACATGAAAATACCAATAAAAATACAAATATTTTCAAATTGATTAAATTTATTCAATATATTAGCTCAAATCACCCTTAAAATAAATTTTTTTATCTATTTTTTTCCATTCAACCCTATATTTTCCGAACAACCGAGCAACTAAAATACTAGAAGAGTAAAAATGAAATAGAAATGAAATTCTCTGTGGGTGTGAGTGCTTTCTTCGAACCAACAATAAAAACCATTCATTCGTGTATAATATTCAAATATACTTAAAATTTATATAACAAAAAATATATATTACGTCTAAGAAAATTATTATTATTTTTATTAAAAACATATATTTGCTGTACATACATTCGAGTATAAATATTATATGGATATACGTTATATGTGTACATCTGTATATGGTATGTAGGAAGAGCAAACATTGATATATGCATTTAATCTATTAAAATAGTTTTATATTGCAAGAGTATAAATTACAGTAGCGGGCACAAATGATTGGCACAACTCAAAATTTTTTAAACTATTGAAATACAAATTTTATAATTGAGAGTGAAAACGTGAGACTAAAAAAAAGTCAAATTTTTCTAAGGTCTTACCACTTTCGACAATATTATTTACAGATTTATTGTCGACGATGTATACACTGAAAAAAATATTACAGTAATATGAACGATTTCTGGTGTAACATGTACGAAGTTGGTGTCTATATTGAGCCGACGATTTTTACGTACATGGAACATCTATTGAATAATCAAATATCAAAAATTAATTTAATTATACGTTAGTTAATTCAACGCATATTATGCATAACCGTTTTTTACCTTTTAACGATTTTACATTAATGCTACTCATCGTTAATATATATTGCAGTTCTAACGATTAACACAATTCTGATAATATAAAGAATCTTCCTAGCAATATTTATTTTAGAAAAACTAACTTTCGTTGTCAGTCGGATATTTTAATTGTTATTACGATCGATACTTTAAACTTGAAATATGAATTGTACGAAGAATTCGTTAATGTTAGAAATTTTTGTTAAATTATTATAGATATTAATGTAAAATATTAATTTGATTAAAGAAATATTAATTAACAACTATTATCAATTTTTAAGAAAATTCCATAGATTTAAGACATATTGTTAACCAATATTATGTTTAACAACGAAAATTCATAAGACGTTGGAATTCGTAACAACGAAAATTAATTGTCTTTCGAAAATACGGGTCCAATAAAACTATTAAAAATATTTTGTTGGAAAATAATAAATTTTATTTTTTTTATATATTTCATTATTACAAAATTGTATAAAAATTTAAATTTGGTTTCCAAAAATATTGTACAAATAATATGTACATATATAATAAAAAATATATGAATAAAAAATAAATAAATATAACATATTGCGAAGTTAATGTGTCAATATGGATTTAATTCTAATAAATTAATATTAACTATAATTTCATCAATTAAATTGAATCTTCTTATGCAACAGATGAAAAATGATAAAATGTTTTGAATCTGAAAAAAGAAAAAATAATTTAAATAATCAGAAAATAGAAAATGTTATTTATTTCAAAAAATTTACCTGTGGTAGTATTTCTCTGTTGCTGGAATTCTTTTAATAGCTTTTTACTTGTAGGATCGGTCAATTTCTCGTTTAATATATGTATGTATTTATAACTTCATGGACAAACTTGTCGACAACAAGTAAAAAAAATTACAGGGGTACAGATAGTCGAAGTCGATGTAAATAAACATGTTCTCGTCATTATCGTCTCTTTTGTATCTTACAAATTGGCAAATTTCTGGTGCGTCCTCTTCTGGTATAATTTCGTCCACTATAAAATAAGAGAAAATTCACGAATTACTATTTATATTTCGAAATAATCTTATTTTCTTAATTTTGTTTACTTACTAATACATGATTCGCCACTCTTAAATCGTTTCACTTTTGGCAGGAAATCGTTCTGCCTTAATTTAGCGATGTAATTGTTGTACCGATCGTACAGCTGCACTTTTCGTTTTGGTTTTATACGTCATTGGAAATACACACCCTACAAAAAGAAAAAGAAATAATATTTTATATTTTACGTTAATTTGGTCATATTTTAGTCGTTACCGCAGTCTCTTCAGGGAAAATTTTCTTGATCTAATTGGAAATTGGTTCGCATTCCGTTACATCCATTCGTAAATTTTTTTGTATGTAAAAATTCACTACTAAATTTATTAAAATTTATCGACTAGTGTCAGTTAATATTTTTTGTCTTTTGATATGGTTAGCAAAAAACCCTTCCAAATACAATTCTAAAATTTCCTGTAGTGTAACCTGAAATAACAAAAATAAATATACAATATCATTTATTAATTAAATCTACTATTATCAAATAACATAAAAAATATGTTTTTGCTCATACTTTTTTACTTACGACTGAATTTTTGTATTATAGGTTCCCTTTAAGTCAATGATTCGTATTATAGGTTCCCTTAAAGCAAATAAATTTGATTAGCTAGCTAGTATTTAAATAATATTATATATTATTTAAATTTAGATTACCTGTTGTTTTGAAACTCCCATCGAGCAAGTATATTAAGGAGTCTCTCCATATAATTTTTTTTTATATATTTGGCGCATATATTTTAACGCCTCAAGGTCAACATCATTTTCTATACAAATATAACAAATGAAACATTACTATTGATCAATTTTAAATCGCTTAGTCTTTTTGCACTCAAACAGTTTATGTTCAAATCTAATCTGTTTACCAAGTGCTTCTTCTTTTAATAGATGTTCGATTTGCACAGAAGTTATGAAGTACAAAGCGTTTTCATAAATTTGATTTTCTGAAATCAGAAATTTGGATGTTACGCATATAGAAATTACCCAAGATTCACAAACAACTAAACTTATTACGTTTACCTACCATGCAATGTCTGAATAATTTTATCAGAAACCTTCCACTATTTTTAAATTGCGCTTATTTTTTAGGACATTTGATAATTTCCCGAAAACTATAAAACTACATGTATTTAAATAATTTACACTTATTAAGTTTTTATTTATGTTTATTCAGGCACTTTACTTTACTTAGCAAAACTTACCAATGAAATGAAATATATTATGCATCTAAAAACTAAAATGGAGGAAAAACATAGCGTCTATTTTAACGAAAATTCGTTGGAATAACTAATGATTAATACTTACAATAGAATTTTGTTATATTAAAAAACGTTTCTTATATTTATTAAATATTACTTTTTCTATGCAATATTTCATGTACGAACAATAATTCACCCAACACAATTTGGCTTATGCAATTAAATTTAATAGATTTTACGAAATATTATAGGACATGAAACAGTACAGTTTTAACCCTTTTTTTATTTCTTGTTTTTTTAAAATACATACATGTATTTATTTATCTATTTAATTGGAAATAAGGAAATTTTTTTGATTTACATTAGCTAATATATGTAGCTTGGCGAACTATATGTTTCTCCTATCGTACTAATACATTTTACCCAGAACGATTGTTTTATATAGATTTTCAGGATTACATCTCTTCACATCAAAAATTAAGAAATATACGTATGTAGTTCATATCGTTTAATACATACTTTGATACATACGTTAACGAACAAAATGGTTTTTGAATTATATGAACATTAGTTCCGTTTTAATTTTAAAAAAATATTTAACTGAGATCGACGTACGCTTTGTGTTAATGCTATATTTAATTGGATCATACTGCATAACCAAACTATGATGTGTAATTTGATAATTTAGTATTATAATTGATTGTAAACTCATATATGCAAATATAATGAAAGGTTAGATTATACTTTAGGGATATAACGTCGCGACAGAAAATTCAAATTATATTTTGATGTTGTGTACTACAATTAATTATATCTTCAAGACCAGAATTTAAGGAATATCCTCCTTTTTACATAAACAGACATGGTTTAAAATAAACTGTAATAAATGTTGATATAATACATCTTAACTCATTTTTCGGTAATGTTCTTAAATAACAAAAAATTGCAGAATTTGTACTTTAAGTATCAATAAAATTATGAATTAGTTGAGAGAAAAACCTCATATAGAAAATCCATTTACCTAACTCCATTTCTATTAAGTAAAAAGTCTGGTACAAAATTAAAGTTCTCACAGAAGCTTATTACTTTTAAATAAAAATTTCACAACAGAGTGTTTTTTTGCAAGATCCAATGAAATTTGTAAATTATGTATATTGATTGTTACAATAAATTTGGACAACTGATAGTTAACGATGACTTAATTTTGCTATAACACTATATAGTAAAATGTACTGTGTTTAAACATACAATTTGTAAGGCGTTCTTTTAATTGTTTTCTTTGTTCGACTGCATATTAAAATATTAATATTGTTAAATGGTTTTCTTGTGACCACAGAATACAAATATAGGTGTAACATTTTGCAGAACATATAATCCAAACCAACAGAGCATTTCACCTACCATTTTTTCGCACATTAAAGGATATTTTTGTAAACTTTGATCGGTATCTGGAGTAAGAGGATCAAAAATGAAAAATAATGATGCAATAAATTGTTTTTCTTTATATCGTAACATTTCTCCATTTAATTTGTTCGTTATTAAAATATTTCAGCTTTCATTATTTTATTGTTCAATGTATTATTTATCTTAAATGCAAATATAATTCATTATTATAGATTTATTTGCAGAACAAAATTCATTTTAGTTTAACGATATGTTAATTTAACTTTTTTTTAAGTATGTACGAAAATAACATAATGTGTCATATACCGGGTGTTTATTTTAAACTGAGACGATCAAATATCTCGAGAAATAGCCACTCTACGGAAAAAATGTCCATAATCAAAATTTAATCATACCGCGGGGGAAATACATTAGTGCAAAAAAAAAAGTCCCCCCACCCCCGCTTTGTAGGTGGGGCGGGGGTAACTTTTAAACTAAGATAGGAAGCCATATTTTTTATTGCAGATACGGATTCTACGACTAAAAGTACGTATGATTTGAATAAGATATTTGGTTCGGTTCATGATAGATGGCGTTGCAATCGACGAAAATCAATTTTTTCAATTTCTCCTTCTTAGAACACACGCATTCGATTCTGCAATACGTTTGAAATAAAAAACATCACGTTTTCATTGGAAATACTCGAAATTCGTCATCAAAACAATTTATTCAGTTTTGTAAATCTAAAATAAGTGTTCAAAATGATGGCCTGAATTTTGTATTTTTGAAATTTAATAATAAAACTTGAAATTAATTTTGAACACTTATTTAGATTTACAAAACTGAATAAATTGTTTTGATGACGAATTTCGAGTATTTCCAATGAAAACGTGATGTTTTTTATTTCAAACGTATTGCAGAATCGAATGCGTGTGTTCTAAGAAGGAGAAATTGAAAAAATTGATTTTCGTCGATTGCAACGCCATCTATCATGAACCGAACCAAATATCTTATTCAAATCATACGTACTTTTAGTCGTAGAATCCGTATCTGCAATAAAAAATATGGCTTCCTATCTTAGTTTAAAAGTTACCCCCGCCCCACCTACAAAGCGGGGGTGGGGGGACTTTTTTTTTTGCACTAATGTATTTCCCCCGCGGTATGATTAAATTTTGATTATGGACATTTTTTCCGTAGAGTGGCTATTTTTCGAGATATTTGATCGTCTCAGTTTAAAAAAAACACCCGGTATACACGATGAAGACTAGTTTGTTAATAGAGGACCATTTTACTTCTTTATATAAAATCATAATAATGAATCATAATTGCATTAAAAATAAAATAATATAATGAACAACACAATAATTAAAACTAAAATGTATTTTAACTTTGTACTGCTTTTCATACATTATAAAGACAGGTTTGTTAAAATAAAATCGTTTTCGTTCTTCACACAAATTTATTTTAAAGAACTATTATTGCATTAACGATAAATCAGTACATTAAACAATAAAATAGTTAAACCTGAAATATTTTAATAACGAATTTAAATAGGTTAAAATAACAAAATGTATTTAAACATTTTTTTAAAAATTAATAAACTTAATGATTTTATGTTAAATTAAAGGAAAATGATATTATATTAATAATAATTCATTATATCTATTAAAAAAAATCGTTAAAATTTAACGGAAAATCTTTCGTTAATATTACCGGATTATTTTTTTCAGTGTACGAATATGTAAATTGTGTTGTTTTTTAAAATTGGTTTTGTGCATTTCCCTGTAATTTTGTACGCTTTCTAAATATTTCCATAAAACTGTTGTTTGTTTGAGAAATTTGATAACTTAAATGAAATACCTTAATTCAGAAGAACTATCTGGAAATTCGCATTTCAATTTTTTTTTTCTTATTATAAATGAAGCCATCAATGAAGCAGAACCAGAATACCAAATTTAATGTGAACAATGGTAAATGTCATACCGAATCATCAATGATACAAAACCATAACTGTTGAATCTATTAAATAATAATATAATAATCTTTTAATTGAATAAAAACTGAATTACTAAATAAAATGTATTTTATTCAAAGAACCTTTTCAGAGTGATAAACAAATAAAAATTTTGAACATAAAATAAATTCCATGGCACATATTTAACCATTTGGCTACAACATTAGTATGTACATGGGTGTTTTTAATTTGTAAGTATATGTGTTTTTAATGTGTAAGTATATGTGTTTTTCCGGAGATTGCATCGTGGGCCCATTAGTGGCATTGAGTGCTGGATTAACCCGCCCAACTTTAATATTGAATATTAATCAAGATGCCAATCCAATTATTTTACGGCTATTTGTTGAGGTATTGCTTTATCACAGTTAGTAGATAGGCAGTTTATTCCATGTCCTAATACATTGTTTTGCGTGACACTTGCGTTTATCTTAATTAGTTTGGTAATGGCTGCAGTAAGCTGACCATCGGGGGCCTTTTCTATGTCACTTCTGGCCCAATGTTAGCATTTGGCTGCCTGATTGGTATAAATATAGGCTGGATAAACGAGGCCTTTTTAATTTTTTTGTTGCCTTCCATAGTAATCTGTTTTTTCGGTTGCCGAAAATTAATTAACGTAATTTTTGTCATTGTCATTGTTGAAGTGGAACGTTTTTCGCTGAAGAATTACACCCAGGCTGTGCCTATATCCAATTCTAAGCCGTCGTGGTATTTCTGTATGTCAGTACTGTTTAGTATGCTTAGCCAGGCCCGATACCTGTTACCATCCCTGCGGCGTGGAGGCGCATACTTTTCTACTATTGCTTATGCTTGGTTATAAATTTACTTGGATATAAAAGTATATCCAGCGTCAGTTGTTAAAATACTCATAAGCTTTATTCAGCTTTGTGCTCTGTAGGCCAAGAACTAAATTCAATTATTTAAAAATCTTTAGGTTTGTAACCTAGTGTCATTACTTTTTAAAACTCCTTAAAACTAAAATAAAATTGTCGGGCTATGCCGTGTTCATTTGTTTAATATACCTTAAAACGAATCTTCGATCTTTAGCCTACCTACCATCAAAGTACAGTGTCACAGAATCTTTTAAGATGTGCGATATTTGCAGGCACCATCAGCACTAGCTTACTTGCTGGCCATTCTGCGTTAATTGCATTAATCATGTCTTCTCTGGCTTCAGTGGCCAGAGGGCAGTCGTAAAGAATGTGCTCATCTGTCTCAGCAGCTTGTCCACATTTACACATGCTTGAGTCCCTCAAATTAAGTCTAAACATATAATCAGCAAATTTTCCATGACCGGCTACGCAAAAGAGGCGCTTATGGATAGGCGCATCTCTAATCTACCTTCGATACTCGGTAAGTAACTAACGGTAGTTCTGCCCTTTTAAGATCGCCTCAATTTGTCTTGCCAATTTCAATGGATTCTTTACGAATTTCTTTTTTGAGGGATGTCTTGTTCGATGTGATGTCACTTTGTGTGCCTTGCCACTGCATACTGCCATAAATGAACTCCTGATTTTTCATCCGTTTGTACTTAATTAACCATTCGTGAAGTACTATGTCCATGGGAATCACACCGGCCATTACAGCCACGGCATCCGCCGAAACCGTACGGTATGCCTTCGTTATCCCAAGAAGAATTTACCTTTGAGCGCTTAATAGAGTTCTGCGATGGGGACAGTTCATCCTGTCGGCCCATCCCGCACAAGCGTATGTCATGGTCGCAACCACTAGGCCTTCGTATATCGTTGCGAGTGTACCTTGTTTCAGGTCCCACGTCTCTTTAGCAACTCTTCTTAGTGCGTAGAAAACTTTTTGCTATTTTCTGCCACCCTTTTCACGTGAGTAGTGACGCCAAGTCTTTCGTCGAATTCGACTCCCAACCATTTTACAGAGTTCACCATTTTTATCCTTTCGGTTCCGACATACACCAAGGGTGGTCTACTTATGTCGAGTGAGGTCTTTCAATTGGATCATCACTGTTTTGGTGGAAGATAACTCCATCTTATTTATATCACACCATTTAACCATACTGTCAATGCCACGCTGAGCACCCTCCTAAATTGCCTGTCTAGAATTTCCAGTAAAGATCATAACTTTATCATCCGCGAATGCTACTTCTTGGATCTCGTCATGCATGCTACTGTTGAACACCAAATTCCAGAGAAGCGGACTCAAAATGGAGCCTTATGGACAACCTTTGTTTACACTCTTAGAGAGTGTGCCATGGTTAGATATTACAGTTGCGGTTCTATCAGATAAGTAACTGTACAACAAGGAGTAAAGAGTCGATGTGTAACTCATCTGCTTCAACTCCCTCATTATACTTGGCCACCGCAGATTATCAAAAGCACAAGATACGTCAAGGAATACACCAAGGGCGTACTTGTTTCTCGATCCTTTAACTATGTTGACCATCTCAACCGTAGCGTCCTCTGTGGATCGTCCTCTTCTGAAACCGAACTACTTCTCACTTTTTCTACCACTACTCTGAAAAATGTCGATCAGCCAGTAACCAATTTCTCAAGTAATTTACCTAAGACTGGCAGCAACATGATCCGTCGATAAGCTTTAGGGTCGGTCGGATTATAATTATGACTTTACCATTTTTCCAAGCTTTAGGAAAAACTCCTTTAACAAGCATTCATGAGATCGGTAATGCTAGGTCCTATAATAGACCAAGCTCTTTGGACCACTTCGACTTCAACATTGTCAAGGCCGGGTGCTTTACCTCTTTTCATTGACATTATGGCTGATGTGGTTTCATCATTGCTGAAAGAAACCTCCTCGCCACTGGTTGACGTGATAAGACTTTCAGCTCGAATCACCCTTTGAGCATTTGTGTCACTTTCAACACTATCATCGGGTAGCAAAACATTTAGCAGATATTTAGTAGTGTCCTCCCAACACGTAGTTGTTTGGCCACCACTGCCAATTAGAGTACTAAGTACCTCTATAGTTTTAAGTTTTCCACCACTATATTTGTATACGAAACCCCATGGTTCTGCGTTACCATGTTCCGTTATGAATTTTTCCAAGCTTTTACGGCTTGTTTCATTTATGTCTCGTATGTATTCATTACGGTGTACCGCATAATTAAGCTTTTTGCTCAAACGGATTTGCGGATTGGTTTCTTATTGGTAAAACTTCCTTAGTTTGTGGACCGTAACTCTCTTCTTTGAGAGTTCAGGGGTCCACCAGGGCAGTTTCATTTTGGCAGCACGTTTACGTGGTATGCTCTTATTGCAGGCACTTATGAGTGAGGCCGTGATGTTACTCTCAACTCTATTTACATCTTCTTGAGATGAAATGCTTAGTTTTGCTTTCTGATCTTGCCATATTGTCTCCAATGTGCTATGGAATTTATCCCAATTTGCGTGTTGAAGAGCGTATCGTGGAATTTTGTCAGTAGCTCTTACCTCATTCAGTAAGGCTGATTCGATCAATTTAAATGAAATGGCTCTGTGATCACTAGAAGTCCAGTTTTCTTTAACTGACCAGTTAGAAACTCTTCTCAACAGTCCACCCGTGATTAAGATTAAGTCAATATTCGATTCCCCATTGTGCATATATGAACTCGGCTGTCCTACTACATATAGCAAGTAGAGGCCGCTCCTTGTCAGAAACTCTTCAACAATAGAACCTCTATCATTAATTTTCCTGTCATGCCAAAGCTTGGACCTGGTATTGAAGTCACCAGTTATTATTACTAGATGGTTCTTTATACCATCCAGAATTCTTTCTAGCATTTGTACGTATATGACTGGTTCACGGAATATTGGAAGTAGATGCTAACTGGATATAATTTACCTATCTTCGATCTTACTTCAGCACAGACAATGTGTATTACAAAACTGTGAGATTTTCAGAACTTCTAGATCATTATTAAAGATGCCTATAGCTGATTTAATATTATTATCAGCACCGGTAATGATCCTAGCGGTGGCCGACATACCAACTATTTTACCCTTTGTCGCATGTGGTTCCTGCATATAGAGTATGTCTATATTTTCATGCTGTATGCATTGCCTGATTTTGTGTCCGACAACTTTTGCATTCTGCATGTTTATTTGGACAATCCTAAGATTGTAAGTATCGGTATTATTACTTCTCATATGCGGTTTTTCTTATTGTTAGGTCCAAGGCCAGTTTATATGCTGTGCACACTTTACTACGCAGTGAGTGATTGTAAGCTTTGTTTGCCTTTTTACAGGAGAAACACTTTGCTCTCTCCGTCAATTTTGGGCAGACCTTCTGGTCATGACCAGACTCACTACAGTGTCCGCATATCTGATTTTGGCATTTAAAACACCTTGTGACCCTAACAAAGTCCGCCATTCTGCATACAGACCACCCTATAAATAGTCTGCGCTTCTTTATCAAAGAGTTCCTAGCGGCTGGAGACACCACGATCACCCAATTTACGTAGTTTCCTTCTTTTGGCCCGGTTTTGAAACTACGTTTGACATCTAAAACATCTTGGCCTACTTCATTTTGCTTAACAATCGACTGCTTAATTTCCTCGATTGAAGCACTTCTTTCCACGTCATATATTATTATTCTTGGCAGATTTTTCTCTGGTAGTGAAGCCACCAGACCATCCTCTGACAATTCCTTATTTTTCATGAAGAAATCAAGTCCTTCATAGCTGGCTGTCTCGATTAGAATACCCTTATCGTGGATATTGCTAACCTTTTTAACAGCAATTTTTGAAACTACGGGCTTAATCAGTTCACGTAGTTTGCTCTTAACCTCTTCGCTATTTGCTAAAAGGGATTCCTTCCCTGCACCTGGTTTGACAGTGACAACCCTAGAGGGTTGCCACTTCGGCTTAACCGATTTCGGTTTTGTTAATCCTGCATTGATAGCAGATGCCGGATCAGATACAGAAGCTTTTAGAGCCTGAGCATAAGACTGCTTATCTGCAGTCACGTTTTTTTGTGTAGATAGCACGTTGACTATCTCACTCCTTTGTAGTAGTCGGCTTTTAAGACCTACTATACTTTAAGACACATATAGTGGCATGCGTCTTTAATTAAGCAATCTTGCAGCTTATTTCTTTCAGCCACAGTGACCTTAGAGATGGATTTTATCTCCAACTCCAGTGTTTTGACTGCTGCTGACAACCTCTCTATGGTGTCAGCATTGTTCGCTACCTGACTAGGTGCATCGTCCATACTATTAGTACGCAGTCTTTTTTGTTGCGCCATTCCCGGCGTCGACACTTCAATCGAATTAATCGACATCCCACCGTCCCAACTACGTGAGTACCTATATTTATAGATAGGTACACTTCTATTCTGCGTCTAATTAACGTAATTATGGATTCCATTGCTCTTCTTCTCTCAATGCTTATTCCTATAAGCTCTTTTGCCAATATTTCCAATAAATGTTTAACTAATCGACGCCGCATAAATTTAAACTTTGAAACATTTCCCCAACTTTATTTTCGATTGCATGAATATTTAATTATTTTTCATTGTCCTTAATGCATTTTTTTTCGATATTCATCCATGATATACAATCCATGATATACTGGTTAGCCTATGTAAATTGCGGTGAAACTTCACTCAAAGTGCAGTAGTATTTCGCGTGGCCTCGAAGTAAATCGGTCAAATTATATTTATCGCGGTATATTTACTATGTATATCCTAATTGTCTAAATTGCAGAATTTGATTATTTTACCGAACTTTCAGATAAATTTAACTATTATTTAATTCTATTAACCAACCTACGTTACCAACCAGTTTTATCGGATATCGAACTATTTATAATAAAGCAGCTTCAGTATGAGTAAAAACTCTTTAATGTGATATCCCTTTCTGCTGTTTAATGTAAAAGCAAACTTATCTTCATTTCAAACACATGTTCTATACAGTATGCCCAAAATCGTAATAAATATATATATATATTTATCAAATCCATTTGTCAAGTACTCGAACAAAATTATATATAATGGACAATTGTTTATCCAAAAGTACCTTTAACCACGCAACGCAATGTCAAACTAATTTTAATTGAATAAAGAAACGCAGATCAAATCTAATGTGGTTATCTGTGTTTTTTGCTTTTCTATACATATACATATACATAAATACAAAAACAAAAAACACGAAGAATTCATGCTTTTTAAGATAATAAATCAAGTGATTATCTTTCGTATATTAACCAAATAATTTTTAAACAATAAACTAAAAATAAAAATAAAATCAAAACCTAAGGAGGAAATACTCGTATTAACCATTTAAAGTTTTTCTTGTGGCGACATAACAAAACACAAATAAATTTTCAATTCAATTTCAATGTTTATCAGAATTAAACTAAAAACAAACAAAAAATTGTCACTAAGATATGTTACAGATTGTTTGAAAATTGTTAAACCAAAATAAAAAAAAAGCATGCAAACAAAAAAAAAAGTTCTGAACATACACAGCATCAACCAAATGTACCAACCAAGAACTAACAAAAAAAAATTGTTTCTGTGTTTCTTCTAGATAAGGAGGATTTCACGACTATATGTATGTATATACATATATATATATGTATGTACGAGGAATTTTATTAAGAAAATTGCTTGTACATATTTTTGTTGCTGTGTTGTTTCTGTTATTTTATTGATCCGCCAATATTTTCTGTGTTATTGTTAAATGTAACACATTTAAGTATTTAACTTCGATTTGTTTATTATTTTTTTATACTTTTGCGGATTTCCAAAAATGGTATTTTTTGATATAATATATAAATAACCTACAGTGATAAATCAACATCAATTTTATATTTTGTTATATAAATATATTTGAGCTGGATGTGTGCGTGTGTGCTTGGTTATAGTTATTTAATGGCGTACTATTTGAACTGGGTACATGACTTTATCGATACACTTTTATCAGATTTATCAAAGTTTACCGAATCTTGTTTGATTTAAAGCTTTTCATTAGATTAAAACAGATATACAGATCACATAAGTGCTGGGAAAGATATTGAACGGTTGATTTTATGCGGGCTTCAGGGTAAAACAATATTTTATATTATCTGTTTAATAACAATTAATTTTGCACATATTTATACATAATTTTAAAACCATTGAACGTTTTTTTTGGTATTTTTAAGAATTAACAATTAAAATTAGGGCGTTATTTTTATTTCATAACCAATACGTAAAACCAATTTACAATATTAATTTTTTATTTATTTTATTTTGTAAAGTTTCCAACTTCTAGTCATGCGTGTGATTTACGGTCCAAAACGCGAAATAGATAGAGCTCTTTACAATACCGAGATCAGAGAACTAATGAAGATCTCCGATATTGTACATGAAATAAGATCCCAACGAGTACGCTGGCTCACGTTCTGCATGCTCATTCGGAACGAATTGTGCAGCGATCTCTGAAAGGAAAGCGACCATATGGTAGTCGCAGAGGTCGTTGCAGGCGACGATGGCTCCACGGTGTAGAGAATAACTTGGCTTCTTCAAATTGTCTAAGACAGTATTGTTGAAACGTTAAGAGGCCAGCAATGGCCTTTAAATATTGTTTGTTATTATGAAGAAGAGCAACAACGTCTCACAATCGCGAGGAGAAACTGCTGTATTTTTCCTTATTCGTTTTACTGATTTTACCATGTTGGTAGAATATATAGGTAAATCAAGCAGGTACCCTTAATGGCGCCAAATAGTAATTTTTTTAATTCGTAATTTTTAAAAAGTATTGAAAAGGCAAAATTCGTTCTTCTGAAATACCGTTGTTCCCAAATTTCTAAAGTAATTAAAAAAACCGTTAACCATATCTATACAATTTGTAACCCTTAACCGCAATAAAATTCAGAGTTTCCCGAATTTGGAGGTTAATTTAATTCAAAAAATTTACATATTTGGAATTACTAAATTGGAAATTCAGCAAATTGAACAATACTGATTCCGAATGATCGAATTTTTGTCGCGTCCCATATAAGGAATACATAATTATTTTAAAATACATATATTTAAATAAAAATTAGGGCTTTGTTTTTATTTCGTAATATTATTCCATTTATTTTAACTCGAAATTTAATTTAAATTTGAATTCAAAAATAAAAATAAAATAAATCTACTAAGAAGTTTATGGAACATTAAAACTAACATTAAAATACATTTGCCGATGCAATTTCTTAAATTATAATTATAATTATTTTAATAAATCTATTCACAGTAACTGAATAAATTGTAACCTAAAATAATGTTAATTAATAAATAGAAAAGAAAATTAAATAAAAAAATAAAAATTTATTGGGTCTATTTTATACGACATTGTTAATATGTAGCTAAAACGCCCCAATTTTTTTTTAAAATGAATGAACATTTTTTTCTTCTATTCTTCTTTATTCAGACGCCTAATTGAAAAAGATGTTTTCATTTTTATCAGATTTTCGGATAATAATTGAAGTAACAGCACCCATACCTGTTTTCTCTGAAATCCTGAAACTATGGTTAATTCAAACTAGTGATATTCCGCAAGTTTTAAATATATGTATGTATTTTAATTATAGGTTAGGTTAGGTTAGGTTAGGTGGCCGCTTTTATTGCACACCGGCGACGGTCACCTTGTATAGTGACATGGAAGGAAGGAAGGTGGGTCGGCCTGTGAGTTCTAAATTCCAACTGTGATAGATGTTCAGTTAAATTAATCATCTATCCGTAATCGGCATGGGATGAAAAATCCCTTTCCACTACCCGCCTTTGTTCGGATTCGAACTTTGAAAAGAATTTGTAAAAGTTTGAAATAGAATTGTACAAAAAATAATTAATTGTCCAAATTAAATTTTTTAATAAAATTTAAAAAAAAATGATTGACGTTTTATTTATTTTTGACGATAGTCCTTAAGGAAAATATTAAGTTATTTAACTGTCCTAAATGACATAAACATAACTAGTTTGGCCTATTGACTTTGATAACAATTTTGTATTAATTATTGTATGAAAATAGGTAAGATTTGGGTTCAAGTTAGACTTGAAACAGTAAATTGGATTTTGAGCAGAATTTATTCAAGTTTATCTAATCAGTCATAATTTCAATAATTAAAATATTTGTATTGAAATTCGAAAATTGATTTAAATTTTTAAACACAATTGAAGTATATATTATGTACTTATTATTAACGAGCCGAATATGTAAAATCCTATACTCATTTGTGTTGTTGTTGATTACAATAAAATTTAAACACGAATTTGGAAATTGAAATTTAGTCATGATGTCAAATTCTGTAATTATCAGTTTTTCTTAAATTTAAGATGCGCAGCATTCTTGCCGTTTTCTGCATTTTAGCTATTTTGTAAATTTTGAATTTTACAATTTTTTAACAACAACCGGCATTACTTCAAGTTTGATGAAATTATGAAGAGTAGTCTTTGTGTTACCCATTTTTACTTATGAGCCTCCATCAATTGTTCAGAGTTAATTAAATTTTTTGTTTGTTTTTTATTTCAGATATCACTCGAGAGTCAGACAAATATTATTCGAACATAATGGAAATTAGTGTATGAGACGCAAGACATACGTAAATACTATGCAAGGGTAATAATGCAAATACGTGAACAAAGGTAATGGCATTGCTGTGTTCGGAGTTGCTGCCGAAAATTTAACATTGTTTTCTATAATTTTGTCTACATGCTTCCCATTATTACCGATTGATTTATGGAACAAATATACGTCTACCTACGAATACACATTTGGAAATGAGACGCGAAACCCAATATGACTCAGAAACATTGAGAGAAACCGTTTAATGAAACGTTCCCCTTTTAAATCTGCAACAGTGATTTGCTTAATCTCATGAAAGTAGTGAACGATGTAACTAGCGGAATTTTTTTCTTAGATGCACTCGGTGAAACTGGAAAAACGTTTTTAATATCATTGATTTTGGCAACGGTTTGATTGCACTTGTTTCATCAGGTATTGCAGCTATACGTTGTTGGAAGGCGGTTGAACAGCTCATTCAGCACTCAACTTGCCGTTGAACTGAAAACTAATGAAACTCGCAACTTTTCGAAGAATTCTGCGATGGCCAAAATGTTATAGCCAAGCAAATTGATCGTTTGGGATGAATGCAAGATGAAACACAAAATATCTTTGGAGGCATTAATCCGGCTTGGTAGTGCGATGATTAGTAGGTGATTTTCGACAAACATTGCCAGTGATTACACGATCAACGCCAGCCGATAAACTTAATATATGTTTGAGTCAACCATTTTATGGAAATACTGGAGAAGTTTGTTCCAAACAATTGCCCAACATTGGTAATGGAAAAACTCCTGTGAAAAAGAAACTGTGTCAACACATTCCTTGCAAAGTTTTGTCACTTTACTGAATCAAAGACCGAACTCATCGAGATGGTGCTTCCAAACATTGCTCAAAATTACAAAAATCATATTTGGTTGAGCGAACGTGTTATATTGGCTGCAAAAAACGTTAATGTTAACGAAATGAATTTTAAAATTCAAAATAAGATAACTGGGGCATATTAAGATAAATAAGACAATTGATGGCATACAAATCAGTTGATTCCGTTACTAACCAAGATGATGTTGCCAATTACCCAACGAAATTTTTAAATTCGCTGGAATTGGCCGGATAACCACCTCATAATCTGCAATTTAATGTCGGATCGGTAATCATTGTGTTGAGAAGATAAACCAGCCATGTCTTTCTATGGCACCCGGCTTGCGGTGAAGAAATTAATGAATAACGTAATCGAAGCCACAATTTTTATAGGGAAGTACAAAGGCGAATACGTTTTGATTCCACGCATCCCAATGGTTCCGAACGATATGCCATTCGATTATAAACGGTTACAATTTCCAGTGCGGAAAAATATAGCAAGGACAGCCGTTAAGTGTTTGTGGCTTCAATCTTGAAAATTCACATGGTGTATGTTGCCTGTTCCCGTGTCGGAAAACCATCAACTCTATTTAGCATTACAATGAATACTATAATATTTATTACATTTTTTAATAATACCCTTCTTCCATCATGTGTGACTGCAGAATATTATAGGAATCAGCTACATATGTCTTTCCATTGTCATCCTTTAACAGCAATAACTCATTAACAATATTGATGAAATGAATTTTCAATGATGCAGTGGCATCTATTTACAATAAATCGAGAGAAAATACAAACCAAAAGGTTTACTTAGGGCCGGCAAGGCGGACCGGGCTAAGCTACTTAATATATTTTTTATATGAACGCAAAATCACGATTTCAACACTTTATTAAACGTCGCCGGAGGCATCTCGTTGGTTAGTTTTTAATTTGATTGCAATAAAGATTTATATTTTTAGTTTGTTTTATACATATATGTAGGTAGTCTGTTTATTTATCAAGCATCTAAATAAGTTAAATAAATAAATTAATTCTATTTATTTAATTGTGATTTATTATTTGGGCAGACAATTGTTTTTTTTCTAAAATATTACTAATAATAATAAATAGTTTTAAAGGCTTTTACTGGTTTGACTCCAACAGGTTCGATCATGAGCATGGTCTTCATGCTGTCTAAGATAATCTGAAGAGGCCAAGTCGTTCTCTGCGCCTACCATATGGTGGCTCTCCTTTCAGAGATCGTTTCACTCGTTCCGGATCAGCACGCAGAACGTGACCGAGCCAGCGAACTCGCTGAGATCTTACTTCAGGTACAATATCGGGGATGTTCATCAGATCTCTGATCTCGAAATTGCACAGAGCTCGGTATATGTAACATATATTTCGCGTTTCGGGCCGTAAATCACACGCATGATTCTTCTCTCAAATGTAAGGAGCCATCTCTCGTACTCATCCGTCAGCGCCCAACTTTCACATCCAAACATAACAACGGGTCTAATCAATGCTTTGTAAAGTTTCAGCTTCACGGCACTTGATAAGTGTTTAGATTTTAGCAGTGGCCTTAGAGGATACAAAGCACGACTGCCAGCTGCCAGCCGCACTTTAATATCCTCACCCACGCTGTAATCGTGAGTGTTAAAAGAAAAAGTATTTGAACCTCCTCACTCCCTCAAACGTGTGGTGGCCACTACTAAAATCTGGTGTGCCATTGTCCCTAAAACCAGAGATCAGTTTTGAACTCATTGATCTGAATTCCAACTGAAGCTTAAAACTTTACAAGCTGATCAAGTATTTCTTTCACTCCGTTGCTATTCAGTCCAATAACGCATATGTCATCTGCATATGCAAGCACCTGATTGGACTGGCGATATAAGATGTTGTGCTGAGGTGTTTCAGTTTTACGAAAGATGTACTCCAACATGAGATTAAATAGTATCGGGGACAGAGCATCTCCATCATCACCCGAGTTAATTGCAAAAATCGTCGATAGCCTGTTCTCAACTTAAACACAGCATTGAGATTGCGTTACTGTCATCCTACACAGTCGTACCAATTTTGTTGGCATTCTTAGGTATTCCAGGGCAGACCACAAACCCTCTCGCGATTGATCGAGTCATAGGCCTGCCGGAAATCCAGGAACACCTGATGTACGGAGATGGATGTGTCATAATATTTAGATAGAATCATTCGCAGTGAAGAGACCTGATCAGTGACTGATCGATTCGGACGAAATCCTCCTTGATAGTTACCAACCAAGCCCTCCGCCAGAGGAGTGATTCTATCCAATACAATGTATGACATTAACTTGTATGTTGTGCAAAAGAGAGCTATACCGCGATAATTCTCACATTTCAAGCGTTCTCCCTTCTTGAAGATGGGGCATATCGTGGCCACTTTCCACTCGTCAGGCATAACTTCGGTTCGCCATACTAATCGAATAAGTTCGAAAAGACAGTTCCACAGTGGCCCCTGTGGTCGGGGGGCACTCACATGTCTCGTAAATCTAAATTGCACGAACATGTTTCGCAAGAATACCACCACAGTATCCTTTGCTTGTCGTAGGATACGACTAAACGGTTGAATCGCTGGGCTGACGACCCACATCCGTAAAAAAAAATCAACTGTTTATAAAGTCAATAAAAATTAAATTAATTATTTATTTCTAATTATTTAATTGTGATTTATTATTTTGACAAGCAAGGGTTTTTTTTACTAAAAGCTTACTGTCTATACGTGCACAAGTTATAAATTCTAGATTAATGTAAAAGACATTTTTAATTTTCTGATTTAAATGCTGAATTGAATATATACTTCCACTTATTTAATTCATTGTCGTTTATTGGATTTATATTATATATATATTCAACAACCAATATTGAAATATAATAATATATTTGCTGTATGTTATACAATATTGTGTAAATTTTCCATTGAAAATTAAATGTTTCGCTTTTTTTATTAAATTTTATTTATATCATCATTTTTAGGCTACGATATTACTATATAAAAATAAATAACAAGTAAAAAAATACATCGATTGATGTTTTTAAATTAACCGAGAATCCAAAAGCATAGTTTCATGTACGTTTTGTGTTATTTTTATGTGATGTATAGTCAAAAAACGACAAAAAAATGGAAAACGAGAGCCTAAATGACACATTTCTATGTCCTTTGAACCAAAAAATCCAATTTTTTTTTTGTTACTCGTATATATCCATATTTGATTGGCATTTGAATGACTCGAATGAAAGAAGATACCGAAATCAATTGTTATACATATATATATACATATAAATATATTGAAATTATTTATAATTGCGCGTGATTTAGTGACATCTCTAATTTAATTTATTTCTTATATCGGTTTTTGTGTTGTGTTTTCTGTCGATAATATCTTCTATATGGCAGTACAGCAGCATAAAGTAACATTATTTTTGTACGTGTTCAAATATATATAAGAAAAACCTGAGATAACATTAATGTCCAGCCAAATATGTGATTTTGTTGTTATTGATTTTCCGATCGAATTTAGTCAATTACAATAGTATAGCTGACCAACGTCCAATTATAGTTCGGTTAAAGGTTTTGCACACATAACCAAAATAAAAATAAAATTTGAGGTTATACATTTTGCACTAAATACACATTGTAAAAAACTAATTTTCCAGCAAATAGTTTTCAGTTGTGGTTTCATGTATAGGTACCTACATAGAGCAAACCAAAAAAAATACCGTAACCGATATACAAAAAAAAATGGTAGAAAATCTATAAGGCCATTATAATAATGTTTTATTGTTTTTTATCTTCCGATCATTTGTAAAACAATCATAAACCAACCAACTAAACTATAATATACAACAAATAAAAATAAAAAAAATAAATTAATTTCACGATTTAATTTCCTGTTGATTTATTATTATTTGTACTTTTCTTCCGAATCCATGAATTCGATATTGAACATAATGTATATAATCGAAACAATCAAATCAGGAAATTACTGATCTACTTTTTGCTGTTCCAATGTGCAACTCGAACAGATACGATTACGAACACAAAAAACCACAGAGCTTACTTTTTGTTTGTACATATTTTACTTATATACACGGATCACCGCAAATTATTTTAATTCTATATACATGCTATATACATAATTCGTTATTATTATTATTTATTTATGTTGTATGGTAAATGAAAGTGGAAATTTATAATAAACTGTATCGCGGGTACTCTATATTCATATATGTTATAAAGTATAATAACGACACACATGAGAAAATCTTAAATATATAAGTATGTACGGAGACAGATAATCTATATATGTATATTGTACAGGTATAATAAACAATTCAATTGTGTAATACGAGTAAATACAATATTTCTTATATTATGTCTTAATTATATCTTGAAAAAATGTTGCAGTTTGTATGTAAATTATATGTTCGTTTTACTTTCATTTGGAATTTGAAAGATTGTATATGGCTATAAGTATAGCTTATTCTAGCGAAATATTATTACTCTATAAAAGTGAAATTCACCGTTTCCTGCTTTAGATATTTTTCAAACAGTCTCATTCGTATATACTATACTTATATACGCTATAGGATCGATGGAACATTATGAACTACATTTACATTGAACCTATTGAGGCATGTTTGGTATTCCAAATTGTTTTATTAAGTATGTATTTCAAAGTTCATACACATACTGAATCCCGAAAAAATTGAAAAGAACAAAATAAACAAAACATCTGATTGTTAGTGGAAATCATTTGGAAAATAATATTTAAAATTTTAACGTAAACAAAAAAAGAATTAATAAATTCAGTAAAACTATAACCTGTGAAAAATTCTTTACCACTACACGTACAGCTCAGAAATTTATGAAGCCCAATATGATCAAGAGCGATATGATTGATTTCGAGAAATGGTATCTGGCAGTAAATGCAGAGTATAGAGTTAAATTTTCAATTAAGGTTTTTCTATTGCGATGAATTCACATACTATGGCTGTGGGCCTAATCTAGGGTAAAACGTTTAGTTCGGTATAAATTGAAATTTAAGTACAAATTTACCTCTAAAATGTTGCCAAATCTCTGATAAATATATTTGTCAAAAATGGATTGAAGGGAGAAATATACGGGACTGAAGGGTTAAATTCACTGGTCTATAGATATAAAACGAAAGGTCAAGAGGTTTTGAATGAAAAAATAAACTGATATTAATAATAATCATGTGTGGTGAACCTATCTTACATTGGAAGAAATGTCATAGTCAGAATACTAAATGGAGATTACGATAACTGGAAGGCCATTCGAACATTCGAATAATTCCACAATATTTTCGCAAAAATGGTGGAATTAATCCCGGAAAATATGCATGGTTGGAGCATCAAGATAGTGTTGGTCGTCTTTTTATTTTGGCTAGGATGTAAGACTAGCTACCGTTTTAAAGGCTTAAGGATAATGCCCAAGAGCTTCATTAAAAATATAAATCACAAATATTTGAAAAAATTAAATGATATTATAGGAACCAGGTGCTTTGGCAGCACTATGGATGACATGGGCATAATAAGGTTGCAGCTAAAGCTTGTTCGCCGATTTTGAATTAACCTGTGGGGCCGATCAACGGATGCCACGGCAAAATTTTGTATCCCCCAAATCAGCGAAACCCAAATATCAACAGAAACTTAGATCATTCAATCCCACTTCAATCTGTTTGCGATGCAAACTTTAAAATCATCAACATGTGTGTTGGTTAACTGGGATCGGTCACCGCATTATAATAAATAGCCGCTTGTAAAGAATAGGTAGTTTTCCACCAGACGCGGCTATTTTATGTTTGGTGTATCAGAGGATAAATGTATGGTAAAACCAATAAACTTTTTAACACTATACAAAGGAAGAAACTTAACCGAGGCTCAACCATTTTCATTATATTCCACACGTTTCAAATAAGAAATTGATCCTTAAACATTTCTTCATGTAGTATGGGTCGATTTTTTACAAAATAATTAAAAATTCATTAAAACACAAAATTCCTCCGATTTAACTGTTAAAATTTTTACATGCAGGAAGTACACATTGTATTCGATATCCGCCAAAGTCACACTATAGCCTTTAATTTATACTTTCCTTCAATTGGCGTTTGTTCAATGTACAGTTCAATATACATAGTTGCAATGAGATAAAACATTTAAATACAACATATAAATTTACCACCTGAATATTCCTGCTGTGGAGTCAGCTCTAGATACGAATATTTAGTTGAATTTATTACGTATATTAAAGGGTGAAAAATAAAATGGGACGATATTCACCTAAATCGTAGAAATTCTCGCAAGGTTAAACTCAATAAGCTTTTTCATCAAGTTCAAATACAACTACGAGCTATTATAGAAAAAGTTATTACATGCAGGAAGTACATATCAATTTTATACACATTGCGTTTTTCAATTTTGTGCTAATTGCTAGTTTTATACCACTTTACAGGAACGTGTGCGTTTAGATTACACAAGATTTTTAAATACTGAAGGGAAGTCCACAACTTTAATTTGCTTCGGTTGATTGTTCCGTCAAAGTTTTTACACGCAGGAATTATTATTGTACTTCAATTTGCGCTAAATTCATACTAACAAGCTTAGTTTTAAATTCCAATTTCTTTTAATTAGTTTCCAAAGAACTTATTTACTTTATGTGCAAATTAAAAAGGTAATTTCATCTTAGGAATAGTACATGTTCCAAGTTTTAAATTATTGTTTTTCATATGTCATCTCTGTATAATAATTGAGTGTATTATGCATCATTCTAAAGACATTAAAGTGTTCTGAATCTTAATCGCACCTCTGAAAAGAAAAACTTAATTTATCCATATAAATGAAATAGCTCAAATCAAAAGAAGTTTCATAAACCAGAATTTAATCATTTCTCATAATAGAAATTGATCATAAAACACCTCAATAAAAGAAATATAATAATAATAAATTGTTGACGTCGTATTGGTCCCAAACGTTATTACACGCAGGAAGTGCAAATTGTATTCATTTTTTGCCTAATTCACAAAATAGCCAATTTTACATAGCAATTTAAAAATAAAATTAAAATTGGGCGGATTTTACTCAAGCACTCAATGCCACTAATGGGCCCACGGTGCAATACCCACATTCACACTAACACATTCATTCAACCCATTCATCCCATTCAGACAACTACAGTATACCACCTGCGCATTGCATAGCTCCATGTCACCCTGTACAGTGACATGGAAGATGGGTCGGCCCATGTGTTCTATATTCCAACCGAGGATCATAGATGTTTTTTCAATTTAATCACCGATCGTAATCGGGAGATGAAAAATCCGAGTAATTAAATTGTTTATATATACATAGTTGATTTGTAATCGTTTCAGGCAGAAAATGTATGCACGATTTTTTCTTTATGCATTTGTAGTGGTAAAATTTAAACAGGACGATATTTTATTTAACTTAACTTAAATTCTTTTACTAAAATTTTGGCAGAGTAAATTTTTTACTCTTGCAATATTTTCATGCAGGAAGTATACACTTTATATGCTATTTCTGCTAATTTCACTTTATTTTATTATATCGCACTGTTTTTCATTCATTTTTTCTAAAAGCGGTTCTCGCACAGTATCAGGTAGTTTTCGTATCTATTTAGTGTTCATATGGGATATTCAATCATTCACTAAAAATTGAATTTTTGAATTGGTTTTTAACTAAGGCAGATTAATTATTTTCGGCTTCTACAGACTTTTAATGAAAACTAATCAAAACACCTAACCCAAGTTATGTAGATTGCCCTATTTTATAACGGTTTTTACAAAATTGGTTAGGTACTAGAGGTAAAGCTGATCAGACGTAACAATGGTGCGATATCCTATAACAAAATGATCTTAAAATATGTTGTTTTTTTTTGGAAGATACATTTTTGAACATTGCGCCAGTTACTTGCCGCAATTGAAGTTTTAATAGATTGGCAGGACAAAATGAAATTATGATGGTCTGATTTTATCGTACAATTTATTAGTTATATTGAAAATTTGTTTTCATGTAGAAATATTAATTTTCCACCGCCAAATTGCTATTTTTTAAAAGAAACCGCCTTTATTATTTATGTTTTTACTGTAAAAGTGTTTACTTCCTGCATGTAATATTGATAGATAAGTAACATTGTTTAATATTAAATTGTATTTTGTTTTAATTGGTTTTTATTCATAATTGCTTGATAAAGTCTCGTATACGAAATAATAAACGTATATCAAATATCGAAATTATTTAATAACCTGAACTTTTTGCTAATAAAGTTATTTTTTAGGGTTTAATAAATTTATTTAAAATTTTTTGTCAGAAACCGTTTCTTTTGTATATGAACGTAGAAAGAACGTAGAAAAAAGACATAGATCTTCCATTTGTTTTGGCCCAAAGAAAATTCCCAATTAAATTCGCATTTGCCACGACCATGAGAACTAATCATATTTAGAAAAAGTAGAGATTTAGTTGTCTGAGCCAGTGTTTGGCCAGTGGCAGCTATATGTTGCCAAACCTAGAGTTTGTCGTAAATGTGATGTTAAAATAAAAGTAATTCAAGGGCCAGATCAAGGAATATTGATTGATTGGGTGCAATAAAACCTACACAAAGAATGTGATATTAAGTGAAATAGTTCACCTATAAGTAATAAACCAATTCCGTGGGGTAACACACAAAAAGGGAACCACGGCCTTGACCTGTATAGGTAACGGATTCATATTGATTTGTCTCTATTGAGTAACACTTTTATTACTATGTGATTTAAAAGGACATATAAATATTTATACACACTGTCATTATGCCATCTAACCAAGCTTAAAAGAGGTATAGTTGAATAGGCCTTTATTTGGTATTCTGTCATATTGGTATATTATATATAAGCGCCATTATTATATGAAGGATCTAAATGCCTAGTTATCAACAAATTGCAAAACAATTTTCTACGTACTCGAATGAAAAATCGATAAGTACACATAAAAAGTTCAAATTACAATTTGACAACTGTTTGGATTTGGGTTTAATTTATCTACAAAGCGAATGATAGCCAAAAGGTTAATTTAAATCTTAACTCCGACAAATGTTTGCTAATTTGTCATTAATGTCTGGGAGCATATTACAAATATCGATAACACAAATAACTCTTTCATATAAATGCCTTGAACATGGCAATATCTCGATTGGGCATTTAAAAGAAATTAGAAGATTTGGAAGTTGAATAATTTGATACAAAGAAGAATACATACAAAATATATTAGCTACAAATACAGTCACTTAATAAGTTGGACCACTATTGTATTACATATTTTAATTTCCCCTCAGTAATTGTAAATCAGTAAAAATCAGCAACATTCTTCAAAACGCAAAAAAAATTAGTAAAACGCTACAACCAATAAAATTAATGTTGTTTTCATTTAAGCGGTAAGTCTTATGAATAGAACTAAGGGTATCTAAATAAATTTCGAAGAATTGGATAAAAATTAATTTTCATTATTTGAATGAATTTGAACAGAATTTGATAGCTCAAATTGTGGCTTGGGTTAAATTAATAAATTAAACAATTTGACAGCATTTTAAACTGCACTGCAATTTTCTGCCTGAAACGAATACAAACCAGGTATACTCGTATATTGAATAAAAACGATTTAATTGCTATGTAAAATAGAGGCTATTTTGTGAATTAGGCAAAAAATGAATAACAATATGCACTTCCTGCGTGTAATAACGTTTTGGACCAATACGGCGTCAACAATTTCTCATTATTATATTTCTTTTTTGAGGTGGAAAATCGAGCTTCATACGCAAAAAAATGTTTGTTTTTTGTTTAATTTCTAATGAGAAATGTTTAAATTCTGGTTCTTGAAACTTCTTTTGATTTTAGCTATTTAATTATATGGAAAAATTAAGTTTATCTTTTTAGAGGGATGATTAAGATTCAGAACACTTTTATGTGTTAGAATGGTGCATAATAGACTCAATTATTATACAGAGATGATATTTCAAAAACAATAATTTAATACTTGCAATATATAATATTGCTAAGATGAAATTACCTTTTTAATTTGCACATAAGTTCGAAATAAGTTTGTAGCGGCATAACAATTACTTAAATAAAATAGCATCGGCCGTTGCAAAAATATTTATGTCCGCGACGCTTAGTTTTGAGACATTGCTCACTTGCTGAATAAAAATATTTCGATACGCGAGAATATCGATTATAATCGATTATCGATATTCTCTGCTGAACGCACAATTCTGTTCAATGATCTTTTCGCGATTATTTGCAAAATCATCAGTCTGTATTATACGGACAATCGAAATACAACCACAACCTAAAATTACCATATTGTCAATAATATTAATAGTAATAATAATAATTATAAATACAAATTATATGTTATAATATTTTAACAATAAATAATAATAAATACAAACTAACTTATAACATGGTAATTTTGAAGTATCTGTGATACCCGTTAAAAAGTTTCCCCGACAAGCAAAAGACACCGTTTGCATTCTTACCGCAGCAAATGGTACCCCAATTTCCACTTACGATACAAAACTACTAAAAGTCAATCTCGGTCTCAGGCGTTCGTTCGCACATCCCTTTATAGTCGCGGCAGTAGACAGACCTATTATAGGTGCCGACTTTCTGTCTTAATAAGGCCTCGTGGTCGATTTGAATAACAGAAGACTTTCTGATTCGCTTACAACCCTTGTCGTGAACGCAACCATCGCTAAGGTTGATACGCCAACGTTAAATATTTCAGCGTTAATAATTCTTACGACGCTCTTTTAAAGAAATATCCTGCGCTGCCGCTCACTGAAGCTCCAAATTATAATCTGCCAGTGAAGCATAATGTAGTACACTGCATCGTCACACAAGGTAGGTTACCTTGTGCAAAACCGGGACAACTTGACCCTACGAAACTGAAAGCTGCATAAACTGAATTTCAGTGTATGACAGATATCGGAATCTGCCGTCCCTCGTCATCTCTAGTCTCCTCACCACTGCATATGGTGCAAAAGAAAGACAAAGACTGGCGCCCTTGTGGAGGCTATCGACATCATAACTCTGTAACCGTCCCGGATAGGTACCCTATTCCACATATTCACAGTTTCTCGTTGAAACTCGCCAAATACAGCAGTTCGTAGGTATGGTGAACTATTACCACCGCTTTATACCACATTTAGTCAAACTGTTATCGCCTATTCACAAGCATTTGGCCATATTACTCAAGAAAGGTAAACACAGAAGAAACTTCTCTTGCCCTGAAGAATGCACTACGTCTTTCACATAGGTTAAGTTTTCTCTTGCCGCTGCCATTCTTTTGGCACATCCGTTGAACGACAAAGAGTTCAACATTACTGCCGACGCTTCCAATATAGCAGTTGGAGCTGTCTTACAACAACGCAATAATGGATGTTGGCAGCCACTTGCGTTCTTTTCCAAGAAACTTTCTCCAGCGGAAATCAAATACTCTACATTTGATAGAGAATTTCTTGATATATATCTAGCAATAATGCATTTTCGCCATTTCGTCGAAGGTCGAAATTTCTCCATATTTACTGATCAAAAACCTCTTACTACAGCAATCGCGTTAAAATCGGAACGTAGTCCCCGGCAATTACGACGTCTTGATTATTTTGCACAATTTACGACCGACATTCACCACATCAAAGGCAAAGAAAATGTGATGGGCGACTGTTTGTCTCGATTTGGTGAGACGTTTTCACCAGAAATCAGCGTCTCCTCTTTTGACATGAAAGACTTACTCCAACAGCAACTGGGAGACGACGACGAATTGCAGAATTAATTTCAGTTCGTAATTTAAAATCCAGAGTCAAACTGCGACAAGTCAAACTACCAGACAACCAGCAGCAAATTTGGTGTGACACATCGACAGGTATAAATCGACCCTTCGTTCCCAAGAACATACGACGAACAATTTTTGATAGTCTACATGGCTTATCACATCCTGGAATACGTGCCACGCGAAAACTAATTTCTTCCAAATACTTCTGGTCAAGAATGAATGCTGATACAAGTAACTGGGCGAAATCTTGTATCCAATATCAAAAATCCAAAGTTCACCGCCACACAAAATCAGAACTTGGTAAATTCGAGATACCAATTGGCAGGTTTGAGCACATTCACATGGACCTAGTTGGTCCACTGCCCCAATCGAATGGCTATCCAATCAGAGAAATGACTGCCAAAACCGTAAGCAAGATCTTCTACAATGAGTATATCTGCAGATTTGGAGTCCCACTTTATATAACGACAGACCAAGGAACACAATTTGAATGAACAATGTTCACCGAGCTCGCGAAGCTCCTAGGTTCACATCGCATTCGGACAACAGCGTATAACCAAAAAGCGAACGGTCTGGTCGAGCAATTCCACAGGCAACTTAAAGCCGCTTTAACAGATCGATGCAATACATCACATTCGAGTTCCGATCTTCCAACCGTTTTATTGGGTATTCGAACCTCAGTCAAGGAAGACCTCAACTGCACTTCAGCAGAGCGAGTGTATGGTCAAAACATCAAGGTTCCCGGTGAATTCTTCATCAACGATCAAAATTCGAACCTAAACACAGATACTTCGGATTTCATAAAGCAGCTTCGTACCAACATAACAGCTTGAGTTCCTACAGAACCTTTGGAAACAAATAAAAAGAAATTAAAATTTAAAACTTAGCTTGTTACTATGAATTTAGCGCAAATCGAAGTACAATAATACTTCCTGCATATAAAAACTTTGACGGAACAATCAACCGAAGCAAATTAAAGTTGTGGTCTTCCCCCCATTATGTAGAAATCTTGAGTAATCGAAACGCACACGTTTCTGAAAAGTGTTATAAAACAGACAATAAATTTCAAAAATAATATGTACTTCCTGCATGAAATTACTTTATCGTAATATTAGCACATCATATACAATTTGTTTAACGCTAAGATTTTATTAATTATTTATTTGTTTGCTAAATCATCGACAGTCTCACATAAGCAATAAATAATTTTGAATATCTGAACAGCAAAAATTAGATAATCTCCAAAATTTGGAACAAAAGAATTTGTTTTACTGGTAGTTATATTTGTATGTATATCAAACCTGTCGAACTGGATGAAAAAGTTTATTGAGTTTAACCTTGCAAGAACGTGAATTTAAAAAATATATATGTTCAAAAATTTCTACGTTTTCGGTAAAATCGTTCAATATTATTATTTTTCACCCTTTAATATGCGTGATAAATTCAACTAAATATCTAGAGCTGACTCCACAGCAAAAATATTCAGGTGGTAAATTGAAAAGTGGAATTTGAATATTTCATCTCATTGCAACTACGTACATTGAACAAAAGCCAATTGAAGGAAAATACAAATAAAAGGTTATAGTGTGACTTTGGCGGGTATCGAATATAATTTCCACTTCCTGCATGTAAAAATCTTAACACCAAAATAGGAAGAATTTTCCTTTGTATGGTGTTAAAATGTTTATTGGGTTTACCATACGTTTATACCCTGAATCAGCCAACATAAAATAGCCGTCTGGTGAAAAATTAACTATTCTTTACAAGCGGCTATTTACTATCATTCTGTGACCGATCCCGGTTAACCCACACACATGTTGGTGACCTTAAAGTTTTCGTCGATCGAACGTTCTGTTGATATTTGGGTCTCGCTAATTTGCAGAACACGATATTTTCACGTAAATTTATACTAAAATTATAATTTGTACTGAACTAAACGATTTACCTCAGATTTCTCCCGGAGCCATAGTGTGTAAATTTTGATATTTATGGCTTGTTCATAAATTTTACATTTAGCTAATTTTGCATGTCACAGTGTATCAGTGTAAACCGCACATATGGATTTGACTAACGTAAAATTGGTTTGTATTTTGACTAATAACGATATTCAAAACAAAGTCATAACCATAACGATAAAACTAGTTATGCTTGCACAAAATGTTACAGTTGATTTAAGCGAGATTATATTATTGTTATACAGAATTTCGTATGTTTTCATTTTTAAATGGAAATAATTTAATTAAATTATCTAATATTTTCCAAAAGAGTTTGAATCACAAAACAACTTTCCCTCAAACTATCTGTTTACATACAATTACTATGTAGCGTTGAAACATTACGTATTATAATGACGATATCAACTGAAACAAAACAAAATAAAACATTTTGTATATCTACTATCTATAGATTAGATAAAATAAAATTTATTATTATTTCAAGAAAATTCAATTTTCATTTTTTTTCGTGTATAGATAGTTTTCGTTCAGTGGAATTGAGTATTTTTTATATATGTAGTTAGTTACTAAGTAAAAAAATAAAATAAAAACTTTATTGAAAAAAAAAATTTTTATTTTATATTTTTGTGTTACAATAAACTATTTATATTGCAATTTTCTTCAATAAGCTTTTTTTTTGTGTATGGATGTGTGTGTGTATTCGTTTTCTCTCAGTTTTTGTCAATTTTTGCTTTTATGGTAATTTAGCCAATATAAAATATGTTTTATTACATAAGAGAACTTTAGTCGTTTTCCAATTTTCCAATTTTTTTTTTGGTTGCTGTATTTTCTTTTTTATAGTTATTTTTTATGATATTACAGTTATATATGTATGTATGTGTATGTAGTTCAACACAGTAAAAAAAAGCATAACGATATTTTTAGTAAGCTTTTTAAACTTTTACCATCTATATAGTGGGTTCATATATATGTATACAGAGTATAATAGAGCAAAAATCATTGATTTTCGATAAATTTATAGGATTTTTTGTTGTAATTTTAAATTGAGAATATATTGGGTAAGTAGTTGGATGTTTTTTTTATGGAATATGTCGGAAAGACAATATCCATGTGAATGTATACCGTATATTAAATATAAATTGCTTTTTGTATATATATAAGAACACTACCGTCGTACCCGGATTATACCTTTAATCGACAGAATATTGTATACTTGGTAATATTTTTTGGTGTCGGGTCTACACCATGGTCATTTGGTGGTGGTCAACAACTCGATTGAACTTAAATATGATAAAATATATTCAGTTATTATTTGTTTTCTCGTTAATTATAATTTTTGTTCTCGGCCATGTTTATTTTATTTATTTAATCATTTAAAGGAATCCGCGTGTAAATTTAAATACATTTAGGATTTCAAATACAAAAAATTTAAATTTTAAAGTTTTAAAAGTTAAATATACATTTAGAATGTTTTTTAAGGAATATTAAAATTATAGTTGTCTGAAGTGTTGTTCCAATTTGAGGTTAAACTGCCCTTTAGAAAGTCCAAACTCAATTAGGTTCTCGTCATTGGAAAGAAATTTAGACTCAAATTGATTGGTTTATTTTCACCGTAGTTAGTACGATTTTTTCAAGTTTTAACAACTTGTAAGGTCATGTTCTCATGATATGGTAAATTGAAGTTCCAGTTTGTTTTTTTCATAATATAGAGTAAAACTCGCTTTTGTTCACTCTCAATTCTATGAATGTGGTAAGCGTTATGTATGCAAAGTATAGTGCAACCAGTGCATTTTGATCTCGGTGGTCCAACGGCGAATAAAGCCAAACATTGAGTTGACTTTCGATACACTCTGATCAATGTGTTTGGAGAATGAAATATCACTGACAAATATTATACCGAGGCCTTTGATTGTGGTGACGCGTTAAATTAATGCCCCATTTATATTATAATTGGAAATGATTGGATATTTTTTCTGATAAAATGACATTATCTTACATTTTTGAAAATTAAGTTTTAACTGGTTCACGCCACACCAAGTGAAGCTAGTAAGAGTCGTTTGCGTCATTATTAGGTCGGTATATTTTAAGATCATCAGCAAACAAAAGTACAGAATAGTGTTTAAGTATATTAGTAATGTCGTCAATAAATATCAGGAAGAGATAGAGGGACCTATAATAGAACCCTGAGGAATTCCAAATTTTGCCAATAAAGGATTCGACATTTCACCAGCAATTTCAATGATTTGGTTTCTTTCCGTTAGGTACGATTGAAACAATTTGACAAAAATTGATGAAAGGCCAAACTTGTCAAGTTTCATCAATATTAATCGATGTCGAATAGAGTCAAAAGCTTTTGTGGTGATGCTAGTAATCTCAACTAGGTTGGTAGTTTGCCAGGCGTAAATCCATGTTGATGAAAAGATAGATGGACTATCGAACTTTTTTCTTGAAAGAGCTGCAGACTAATATTTCAAATAGTTTAGGTAAAATTGAAGTGGTTGCAATTCCCCGATAGCAGGATATTATTTTTCTTTTACCAGACTTGAAAATTGGTGTAAGTCTCGAAATTTCCCATTTATTAGGGAAAATTGCAGTTTGCAATGATTTATATTTCAGGATTGTAAATTGTTTGAAAAAATTATGAGAATAGCTTTGCTATTTCTTTGGGTTCTGATGCACTTCGCCCATTCAAATGCATAGTGGCCAGATATCCCATAATTTTCCTTTGGGGTCACCTTTAATATTATTTTGCATTTTCCAAGCATCTTCTTCCATTCCAGTGTTCTTCCCATTGACTTACTGATCAATTCCGGAAACTGCAATTTATCTATTTCGGCTAGGTATATTAATGCATTGCATACAATACGATAAAAAAAACGACTACTATGGTACCAAAAGAAATTCAAAACTTCTATATTTTACCAGAAACATAATAGTTAGGCCACACATCTGGTTGTAAATAAAATGTCGTGTATAAGATTAGAAGTTTATTGACAGATAGACTAATTCTATACGTGTTGAAAATTGTTCACGTCTATTTGAATAATATGACCTTTACGAGATATTGAAACTTAATAGTTGGAAATAGCCAAATTAAGGTATTAGGTCCTTCAACATTTTACTGCAAAATACTGAAAATTTCGGTTTATAATTTAAAATTTTGAACTGAAATGTTGGACAATTTTGGAATTGTTTTGTTATAGAAGTGAAAGTAATTTCACCTGGATTGTTTAACTGGAATGATTACATTTTAAACATGGATGCCCAAACAATATTCGTATTCCATTTCGATTGTCTAAATCCAAAACTTTTTCGAACTTTCCAAGTCCACATCAGTCTATGAGGCTTCGACCGAAATGTGTGTATACAAACTTTTCAATATGATTGTGACATACTGCAGCAATGTCTTGCATGACATTGCGATAAATATTAAAGCTGTAGGGCCTTATATTGTCTATAGATCAAAGAACATAAAAAACAATTTGGAGCGATTGTCATAGCTATTCGTACGCGGCCTCCAAACCTTTTCTCTTTGCTAACATAGATTCTATTTCAATTCAAGGTTGGAAGGTTGTCCGTTGCAAACGTGAGTTCGCCAATTGATTGTTTTCCGGGTTCACCAGAAATCTTTTCAAAGAATAAATGGTTCAGAACAGGATCTATTTTTCAAGATTATCTCTTGTCCGCAGACAATTTTTATTACCTATTTACTTGACCTTACAATGTTGCCCATTCCGTTTATTGGCCTCTCCACATTGGCCTGTGAGGAACTCATTAACCTTGTGACATGGTGTAAGCATATAAGCATATCCCTTTCGTGGGGATTCTCACACTCCTCACTCGATCTGGAGGTAGTACGGCGTGAGTTGATTGAAGTCATTTTCCATGTCTATCTTTTAATTAATTGTAGACTGGAGGGTGATGGATGATATTTTCACCTCTGATCGTAGGTAGTTTTCATTTCATATTAACCTTAATCGTTCGCCTCTAAAACAATACCGTATAAGGTTTATTAACTGATTGGGGACTATTTTCTCTCGAGCTGGTCTCTCTACTTACCCCATCGGGCGTAATTCGGTCGAGTAAGGACATTGAAGAACAAGTATCGTCATCCGCAAACTCATGTTCTCTTATAACTAATCAAAAGGCTAGGAAAATACCTTTCTAGGAAAACTAAAATGCAGCCAAAAATCTACGCGACAGAGTAATTGGGATAATTTCTTAATAACCCAAAATAATATAAAAGATGTTTAAAATTCACTGAAAGGCCCGCGTGCATTAACTGCGAATAAATTTTCATCTTGTCTGCGGTCCCTATAGACTCAGTGAAGCTGTGGATAACAATAGTGAGCAGATTTGCTTATCTTCGTTTCCCGCGGCCACACAGCTTACCTCTTCTAATAAGGAAATTAGTGGGCTGCTTCTTTCTGTTCATATTCCTGATTGTGATATTGTCAACTCGAACGATGATGCTGCCGAGCTCACTATAGGACTTCTGTGGCATGTCTTGATTGTGCGACTCACAAGCATGGCTTTCGTCATAGTCAGCATGTTTTACCTCATATTCAGGACCATTTGATCCACCTTATTCAAACGTAAATTGCTTTTAGCAATGTTCCAAAATTTTGGAGCAGGAGTATATAGTATTTTTATACCTCAAGCTGGAAAGTATAATTATACTGACTTTATATAAGTCATTTCGGCCTATTGGTCTGTCCTTTACTTTTCTTAAAGTTCTGGAAAAAATCGTCGTCAAATTCATAAAAGACCATTCGTTTTCTAATCATCTCAAACATGCTTACAGAGATGCTATATGTCCTGTGAAACCTCGCCCTTCACGAAATAATGAGTTTCTTGTTGGTATTTTCCTGGATATTGCTTAAAATAGCACGTCGAACACTTTTGCCTATGCATACATTTTTGTATTGATCGAACCATTGTCATACGGATTGAATCCATATTCAAATCTCGCATTGTTGAGACGAAGCGATAGATGAGGTGTTAAAATAGCATCTTATCTGACTTAATTCATCATGACTTAACTATTGTGGAGGTATGGTGGTCTGCACGTCAATCCGTCTAATACTGATTTAACAAAAATCGGAAAACAAATCAAATCGGAGCTGTAAGCGAATCGATTTGGCTGAAAAAATGGCATAAGGCAAGGTCGCATAACATTGAGCCCCATAACAAATAGAGATCATAAAAAAAAAATAAAACATCTAGCGATTCTGCTGTATATAATACTGTATCTAGCGAGACTGCTGAACTTTTAAATATGATTTAAAATATTAAAATATATTGGGAAATCAATGAGTATCCCCTAAGCAACGGCGTCAGGTATCGTGTCCAGGGCTAGATGCACATGAGGCTATACATTAGCTTGTAAAAATGCTCGCTTTTCAAAAATTAATTTATATATTATTTATATTGGAATTTCAGTTGATGTTAAATTATAATTATGAGTGAATTTTTTAAGTGAAATGCCAAGTAGATTTGTACTACCGAGTTCAGTTAAATTTTAAACGCGTTTTGCAGCCTTTTTAACGAATAGATTTCAACAAAAAGTCCATTTTGTTGAGGCAATTGAAATATTAATTAAAACTCAAAGATTGATTAGTAAATAATTTTTTGTTATATTTGATTGTGATTGAGTAGGATTTGAATTATATATTTTGAGTGGAACATTTTTAGTTAAAGGTAACTTTTTCCATAAAGTTGATATTTAGAAATTATTTCAGTGCAATTTAAATTATAAATTATTACTCATGTGTGAGTTTGCATAGACCTCGAAGTATATATTTTTTGAGTGGATTTGCTTAAGTGAAATTCTTGAATAGAATTCTAGGATGAATTCAAATCTTTAACGGTTTTTAAGATGAATTGTATGAGTGAAACTGAAGTAATATTTCACTTGTTCACCACCCGTGAGATGGTTTGTCTCTGTATGTTACAGGAACGAAAATCGACAGGTATGATGCCAATGAGGTCGTAAGCAGTTACGATTCCACAGAATTTTATTTACGTTCTGCATTATTTGTTTGTAAAATCTGATTAACCAAAGCATGCAGAAAGATACATCGCCACAACGCACTATTGATTAGAAATAAATTGTTGGTGGCTACGACAATTTGAAAAACAACGACTCCGTTAATATTTGGTTTGTGATTAGAGATGGCAAATTACTTTGCCCTATTGTATTGCAGAGTCAACAACCCTTATAGACATAACATGGACGATATCGGCAACGTAGACATCATCGATAATGTATAGAAAATGTATAGTGTAATTATGTAAACTAGTTTTAAACTGCAGTGATCAGATTTTTTTAGGATTACAATACGATACAGACGGTAACAGTTTCAAAATATCATTCATTGCATTTGAATCTAACTTATCCTCTCAAAAATGTAAGTTAGATTAGAAAAGGATTAAATTCCCATATTTCCATAATTTATCTCAAGAAATTGTTACATTCAACGCATCGGCTTATGGGTTTCAGATGAGTTCATAACGTTGTGCCTGTTGCGTTTAACGTTCCAGTGTAAACCAACACAAAAATATAAAAATTTCCCTTGAGTTGGTAATAGATTTTTCGGAATAGAATTTCGTGAGAGTGGGGATTAGGTTTTTTGGGTATAAAAAGCGAGAAGATGAGACTGCTCAGGAGAAGAAGATTATTATTGTGTGATCAATTATTGTGTAATAGTTAAGAATCATAAATTATTAAAAATCATAATTATGCAGCCATATTTTTTTTTTTTTATATAATTGAGTGGAGTCAAAATTACATAGTTGTGTAAATTAGTTATTTTATAATTTGGTAAAAATTATTAAAATGGTCATTTATAAAATAAATAAAAACTATGGTTATTATAACTTAAATTTGTGTATAAAATAAGTTAGATATTATTTAGTATAAAAAATAAAAAAAAAACAAACATTTAACATTATATTATACTACGGTATATCATTTATATGTTTACCAAACTTGCGTGGATTTTCGAGAATCATCCATAAGAAAAAAAAACTGTACGAACAATTTTTTTTTGTGAAACTAACTAATTATGAATAAATAATTTAATTAAATATACATAAATTAAGAAAAATAAATAATTTAAAATTTTAATACATAAATAAAATAAAATAAATATAATAAATAGTAATATATTATAATATTGTGATTGCTAAATTAGGAGTGAAAATAATTGAACTTTGTAAATTATAAAATTATAATCATAACAAATATTTATAATAATTTCTAATATCTTAATAATAAAATAATGCGAAAAGAAAAAAAAAGTTCTTAAGTTATTAAAACGATTGGGTGCACAAATACACGAAATTTCGAACCACGAAATCATTATATTTGTCGTCACATATATAAATGGATTATCATCAATGTCGGCCAACGCTACAAATAATAATATTTCAAGTAATTTATTTTCTTTACAATTAATTATTTTATATTTTATTATTATATTTTTTTCTTAGTATATAACTTATAGTTCCTAAGTTTTCATTAAATAATTTAATTTTATCCATACTACTATTTAATAAGCGAAAATTAAATTAAAAAAACTAATGAATGAATTTTTTTTTGGTTTACGGATTAATAATTTTTGTTGTTTCGTCGTTAAAAATTAAAGTGATCAAGTTCATAGTTCTTATAATTTTTTTTTGGAAATAATGATCTATTTAATAATTAATCAAATTTAATATGTAATTAACATTAAATTATATATTGGCTTTAGTATTATTGATTTTTATTATTATTAGAATTAACCTATTACTTTTTATTAATTTGAATTTTGTTTGGTGTAATAGGCTGTTCACTTCAATTTTTTTTGTATATAATTTTCAATTTTTTTTTCGAAATATAAATATTAAGTTTTCTTTATTAAAATTCAAATATTTCATGAACTTTTATTTTTTTAAATTTACTTTGTGGAATATGGAGTAGTACCATTAATTATATCATGGGCGTGTGGGGTTAGCATATAGTCTGTCCGTATTCTTAGGTAAGTATTCTTCGTCTGCTGTGCATCCTGTACAAATCACATTTCAGTTATGCTACGTTATCCTTCTTCCTTCCTCTTCCTCCCCATCACATGCGGTCTAGCAAGATTTGATCATCCTCCAAGAAACACCCACCCCAGCTCTGAGCTCAAGCCGCGCTTAGATGACCGCCTTGGAGGCACTGATCAAATAATTATAATTTCGGTTACGGCAGATGTTATTATAATTTTTCGAAGATAATTTTTCATCGGCCCTCACTCACAATCTGGCAAACCGTAACAAAATTTAAAATATATACATAATGCAATGTAATCTGCCGAGACTAACTCGGTTGACGTTGCACTATTTTTCATCTGGAATTAATAGCTCTAACGCGTGATGTTATTAATGCTTTCAATTTCGCTAATCATTTTTTATACTTCTTTGTTCCAACAATAATATTATGCTCATGTTGATACCGGTTCCCATAACGAACTTTATTTGGTCCTGAACCAGTAAATCCTTTAACTCTAAACTAAACGAAAATAAAACTACGTTTTAACAGACCTACGACTTCAGTGGGTTGATACTTCTAGCTGTCGTACGGTGTACTAGGGAGCCCAATTTGAATTCAGCTAAAGATGTTTTAAAGCTCATCTATACATTGTATGGGTTTAGCTCAGAATGTTAAATGGGAGGACTTCCTTGAGGAAGATGATACTATTCGGTTTCAGCGTTTTAAACATCTTTAAACGTGATTTTTAAAACCATTATTACGTAGCCAATCAATCTCAAAATTGTGTATAAAATGAAAATAAATCGGATTGTATATATGATATTCTTCGGCCGTATCGTGGAACTTTAGTAGTATATGGTTTAGCACTACACATTTTTAGTGCCTATATAAAATTATTCAGAATCTCGATTATTCGATCAATAAAACAGAAAATAATAAAAATCAAATTAATATTATTCGTATTGCTTACATAAGTTGTAAAACGTGAAAATCATTCCTCAACATATAGAATATTGTATTTTAAAATGCCACCTCTTCGATTGCCGCATTTCACACCAACCAACTCGTTATAATTTTATATTAGAAAACATGAATGGAAATCAATCGAAAAAAAATAATTTAACACAAATTAAATTTAGAATTTTATTAAAAATCGTGAAATGAATATTTTATGTGTTGGAATTTAGTTGTTATGTAAAATTTTATCCTTTTGTGTATATGTATATACCTATGTATATACATATATAGTGTTTAAGTATATTAAGCCAGATGACATGAAAATTATATATACAGACAACAACATCAATATAATTTCTATATCTCTAATATCTTTATGGATGTAATTTCCTTTTCATTTCTCAAAAAAAAACAAAAATGTGGTTAACGTTATTATTTTAAACATCTGCAGATCGATAATAATAATAATACACGTGACTTAATGAGGTTCTGAACGTCGAGTTGATTGTCTTATAATTGAAGGTTAAGATTTATCAAACGCAAGTAGCAAATTGATGATATATCATTGGCTATATACATTATGGTATAATTAGTGACGTGCGCGCATATCTATAACGAATTTTAAGTTCAGTGACTTTTAACGTAATTTATATATGCGCCACCCACAATTCTAGTTAAGTATATACATATACATATACTTTCATGTGGCTAATGAGCCAACATAATATATAAAAAAAAATACAAATCCCTATTTAAATTTAATTTCAAATTAAATTTAAAATTAACTTTATACTTTGTGATAAGATTTTAGTTTTTGTTTAAATTAATTAAATATAAAAGAAATTTTTTTTTTTAAACTATTTAAAATTTATATCGAATCACGATATGTAATTATCTACAGCGAATATTATAATAAAGTCGATACAGATTTTTGTTTCAATTTACCCGAGTATATAAATGGTAAAATACAAATAAAACTTAAATGTCAACCAATAGAAAAATTATAAGTACAAAAAAAAATAAATAAAATAAAATCAGATTATGTAGCAAATAAAAAATAAAAACTCTTAAATTGATAGTAATTGGTAACAAAAATACAAAACCAAAAGAGCTTTCTGTACTATTTACTTATTTGATTTAATTTTTTTTTTTTTTTTGCATGAGTTGGTACTTTTATGAATGTCGAATACCTTTTTTCCCAACTAACTGAAACTATATAAGGCCACTGTATGTAAGTCGGTATTTTTGTCTCTATATATATCTACATTTATGTAAGACTAAATATTAATCAAACATAGTTTTCAAGAGTCATCTAAAATTTTTGTGATTCTTAAAAGTTCTCTTCAATGTTTTTATATTACTATTTGTGTTCTTATATGTATTATGTAATTCTCATGTCGTTCCTCTTGTGGAGACGAGTGTACATATATATAGTAGTAAGTCACAAAAATACAAAAAAAAAAAATGATTTGAAGAAGTAAATTAAATATAAATCATTGATTTGTGTTTACTTTATTATTGTTGGAAACCGAACGACAAAAGTATTAAAGTAGAACTGGGATATAAGGGTACTTACTTACTGGATATTTGCCCAACAGAAGTATTTTTTTTTTTTTGTTTATTTATAGAATTTCTCGGTATTAAGATGCGAATGAATTATTTATACTTAGACAATGTTGAGTTATACATCAAAAATAAAAATTATTAATAAATTAAATTATAAATGTGACATCAATTCGGAGAGTTAATTAGGGTGGGAAGAGTCGAGAATCGATCGGATCGAAACAATAATAACAATATAAATATGCGGGGGTCATCCGTAATAATATTTCTGCAAGAATTATACTTATATGTACTTATATACAAAAACAATGAAATGCACAATTTGCACAACAATTGGGAATTGAAAAATTGTTTTTATAGACAAAAATTGATTGCCTCTCATTTATTACTGTGCGCGAATATAACTTTCATCTACTTAGCGATATTATATTATTATATTTCAAACAATTAATAACGCAAAAGAATAATAATGGAAATAAGACAGCAAATCTATAATAGGGCAAGAAAATAGCACACAGAGTATCGGTATAGAGGTATATGTATGTATAATAAATTTTCAAGAATTTCGAAATGTGTATGAAATTCTTAAGCTTTTTATTTATTGTTGTTGTTTTTGCAAGATTATACATTTTCTCAAGAATATTATTATTTTCTGCTCTAAAATCACGATTTCTTAGTATACATACATATATATACCAAGCATTTTTTATGCAATTTAATATAGAACAACAAGTTTCTTGTATAGTGGAGTTTTTAAACCTTGAAATTATTAAAAGGCGTTTATCGACCAAATGTAAAAATTGTGTGGTAAAAGTATGCTTATAGCTGTCGTACCAATATTCAATAACTAAATTTATGTTGAAATTAACTTTCATTTCACTGGATTTCATTTGAAATTAAATTGACATCGCAGTGTACCGCATCAACGATGTTCCTTAAAATCTATATCAAAACTCTGTGAATGATATCTGAGTTTAATTCAGTTTAGTACAGCGTTTCTTCTTATCAGCCAGTACGTTGTTTTCGGTATTTAACAATAATAATATAAAACAGATCTTAAAAGGGTATTACGGGCCCTTTACTAAGTCAACTGCAGTTTGGCTCAAAAGGGTTTTAATCCTCAGCTTGGTCCTCATACTGTCTTAGAGCCATCGCTTGTCATGAAGCCATCGTCGCCTACAACGACCTTTGCGTCTACCATATGATGACTTTCTTTTCAAAGGTAGTTGCACAATTCGCTCCGAATCAGCGCACGTAGAACGTGGCTAAACCAGCGTACTCGCTGAGATCTTACTTCATGTACAATATCGAGGATCTTCATCAGATCTCTAATCTCATCATTGCACAGGGCTCGGTATGTATCATCTACTTCGCGTTTTGGGCCTAAATCAGTCAGCGTCCTACTTTCACATTCATACATAACAAAGGGCTTGATCAACGCTTTGTAAAGCATCAGCTTTACTGCACTTGAAAAGTGTTGAGATTTTAGCAGTGGATGCAGTAGTAAACCAAATTGCGAATTAATTTCCGGAGTCACCACTTTTGTATATCTGGCGCTATAACCGATCGTCCAAAATCTTATATATAAAACAAAGAACAACCTCATAAAGAAAGATAAAAAAGTTAGTAAATACAGAGTTACTAACAGGGTTAGTGATTTTAATTTAATTAACAACAAGTGTAAATTAAATAACTAGTTAAAATTAAAAACAAAGTTTCAAAAGTTAAACTAAATTTATCTAATTAAATATGAAACCTAAAATTAAATAAAAATGTTTTAATCTCGAGTGAACGCACGAATTAAAAATGGACGTACCATCACATGTGTAATAAACAACAATTTTTGGATGACAATTGACCTACATTTAATAAAGATCTATGATTAAGAAATCGGAACCTAACTACCTCGAAAACGGGACAGCCACAGACAAAGTGAATGCTGTCATCGTCATCTTCAAGACAGTTGTCACACAAGGAATCTTGAAAAAGTCCCATTATTTGTAAATGGAGTTTAAAACGACCATGGCCGGTCAGAATAGCGACCCGAACTCCCAGTTGATCTTTCTTCAAGATAGAGCAAACTTTGTGAGCCTCAGATAAGGTTCACAAATGAAGTACTTAGCCACTCGGCATGTAGTAGAAGCTAGCCAATTTCGCTTAGCCTGCAAAAACATGTAGTTCTTAATAGTTTCCTTACCACAATTAAAGGTCAGGGGCACTGCCGGTCCAGGTCCAATGAATTTCATCCTTGAGCCTGTTTTGGCTAAAACATCAGCTATCTGATTATCTTCAATGCCACTATGAGCCGGAACCCACATAACTCTGACACGATTATTAGAGCAAAGGACGTTTATAAAATGTTAACAGTCTTTGACCAGTTTGGAAGTGATCATAGGATTTCATAATGAATTGAGCACAGGTTTACTATCACTGCATAGAATAATGTCTTTTCCGGAAACAGCGAGGTTAGAAGCGTCAATCGCACAACGTGTGAGTGCAGTTAGCTCCGCTTGGAATACAGAGCAGTTCCGGTCTAGAATACCACATGATTGTAGGTAATGTTCAGGACAATAGAAACCTGCACCAAAATTAGAGTGAGACCCTTCAGCGAAAAACACGAGTGACTGAGCCACCCAGTCATTGATATCTTGCGACAACCACGAGTTCCTCGTTGGATAAACCACCGAGAAAGAGATATCAAAGCAGAATTCTAGCAACTATTTGTCATTAACCATATTAATTTCTGGTATATATGAGCTGAATAAATTGTAAATTAGTCTATGCGCCCTGTGATCAGGCCGAGAGAGTTCCACGCACCAATACATCGCAGGCGCATGGCAGCGGAGCATGCTGTGCCTAGAATGACCGACTGCAGTGGGGGTAGAAATAAAATTGCCTGCGCAAAGCAAGTATGGAAGAAGAAGACATAGCACCCGTAGTAGCTCGACAAGCCATACCTGGTATGTTATTAAGCTTTGCAATGACAGAAACTGACTGAACTACAGGCCACCAAACAACAGACGCGTAAGATGGCATAGGTTAAGCTAGAGATTTGTAAATAAACATCAGCATTTTAAACATCAGACCCCAGGACTTCCCAAATGCTCTTCTACACTTCCAGAAAATGGAAGTGACCTTTTGCAGTTTTATTTCAATATGAGATTTCCAGGAGAATTTACTGTCCAGAATGAATGTCCTTATTAATAAATAATTAGTGTTAAATTTGTTGGAAAGGTGAAGTATCGGTGGTGACTCAACTACAGTCTGTCACGCATGATGAACACCAAGAAGATCCGTAAAGTGCCCATTCCAAGCATCGAGTAATGCGTCGAAGTTGACACAGAGGTTTCTATTATGGTTCAGAATGGCGGTTGACGCAGGCCTGAAAATATTGTAATAATTCCTTTAAAGAAATTACGCGAATTGAGCTCATTTCTGAGTTGTTGTATTTCAATAGGAGCATTTTACACACACAGCCACCATATAGAAAATGGCTTTGAGGGTTTACATATTTGAACCCGGAAGGGTTTGATACGAGTTTTACACAAACAGCTTCCATATAGGCTGTATGGCTCCAGTCACAGAAAAATGCCAATGCAGCTGAAAATATAGACCCTGAAGAATCTCATCCCTTCCCAAAAATATCCAAAATTTCATATGAATATATGATACCACTAGCAACTTGATAATTTCAATAAAGGAAGTTCACATAAACAGCCACTATATAGGGGATGAAAAAAAAAATGCTGAAGTTATAGAAAAAATAAACGTCAAAAGATTTCATATCTCTTAAAATAATAATACTTTTGGTTGAAAATGTTAAAACATTTTAGTTAAAACACTTAATCACGTGTATTTTAACTAAGTTCTTTTCTAGCTACATTATATATCGGATGCCAATTTATTTGAAGTATATATTGTAGAAGAACTCATCTGCCTGTTCTAATTTCGACGGCTATCGTTTTCCTATAGTATATAGGCAAAGGAAGAAAAAGGAATAGCCAATAGTAAATTTATAATATTGTTGTCCTTCTTCTTTCTTTACCTACTATAGGAAAATGGTACCCGTCGTAAATATTAGACGAAAGTCATAGTACGGCTCCTGCGTATTCTATTAAAGAGATACAAGGGCATTTTATGACTTTGAAAAGGAGCATACATTTCCCAAATTTTAGATAATTTTTAAATGTACACATTAACAGTGTATTAGAATTCTTCGCGATATGTGTTAATCTCGGTATGTTGCGAATATATCGTTAACATGCATTAAACGCGGCTTGGAGTCGGTTGATTAAATCATAGTTCAACTTGCCAATTACCATAGAGCCGAATAAATAAAATGACTAAATATAGCAAACTGAAAACTAGTTTTTTACGAATTTCAGTTAAAGTAAATGTGCTAAAATGCACAAATTTTATTAACTTGCTGAACCCATGTAAAAGTAGAGTTTAGCAAAAACCCCAAATCCCTAACGTGGTCAACATATTTAATTGTAGCACCATTTTGTACAATGGGATTAAACTCAAATTCTCTACAGCCGCGATAAATCTTAAGAGCTTGTGTTTTATTTGGATTTAACAGCAGTTGATAAAAAATGCTACATTTATAAATACGATCAAGGTTATTATTTAAATCTGCGATAACTGAATGAGCATTTGATGGATGAGAATTTGTGCACAATTGCACATCATTCGCGTACGAACGTAAATTACAGCCAGCATACTTAGCGTTTTGGGGCATAATTCACTCTCAAATGTAAGGAGCCATTTTTCGTACACATCCGTCAGCGTCCAACTATCACAACCAAATATAACAAGGGCCTGATCAACGGGTCTGATCAACGCTTTCTAAAGCTTCAGGGTCAAGGCACTTTAAAGGTGTTTAGATTATAGCAGTGGCCTTAGAAGATACAATGCATGACTGCCGGCTGCCAAGCGCACTTTAATATGCTCACCCACACTATTATAGTCAGTGATAAAAGAGCCCAAATATTTGAACCTCCTCACTCCCTCAAACGTGTTGTGGCCAGTACTAAAATCTGGTGTGCGATTGGGCTGGTGATATAAGATGTTGCGCTGAGGTGTTTTGGTTTTACGAAAGATGTACAACAACATAAGATTAAAGAGTATCAGGGACAGAGAATCCCCCTCCCGCACATCCCAGTTATAACTGCTAAAATTTTTGATAGCCTGTTCACAACATAAACACAACATTGAGACTGCGACGAATTTTGTTGGCATAGCTGGATTTTCTAGAGCAAACCATCTTGATTTCCCAAGTTAAAGCCCTGCCGAAAATCCAGAATTACCTACTGTACAGGGAAGAAAGTCTCGTAATACTTAATCGGAGCCATCCGCAGATAAAAAACCTGATCAGTGACTGATCGATCCAGACGAAATCCTTCTTGATAGTCTCCAACCATACCCTCCGCTAGAGCGGTGATTCTATCCAATATAATGTAGGATAGTAATTTGTATGCTGCGTGCAAAGGAGAGCTATACCGGGATAATTCTCACACTTCAAGCGGCCTTCCTTCTTGAAGATAGGGCACATCGCAGCCACTTTCCATTCGTCAGGCGTTACTTCGGTTAGCCATACTAACCGAATTAGGTTGAAAAGACAGTTCCACAATGTCCCCTCTGGCCCACAAAGTCCCTTCCCAAAGTCTGAAAATATGGTGCAATCAAGTAATTTACTTAAAGAAATTACGCGAACTGCGTTTATTGCTGAATTGTTGAATTTTCAGAACCTCGGCCTTCCAATATTCTCGCTTTTTCTGTTTACAAATTCGCTTCGCTGCCCTCCTAGATTTTTTTTCTTGCGATTGTGAGACCTAGTTGCACTTTACTATGGGGTATATTTTGTTGTTCAACAAAACGACACTCGTCATCAAACCAAGCATTCTTGGGTCTGAAGTTTTCAGTACATCCCAGACAGAGTTCACGCAGTCAGACTGGTAATTAGCTTCCTGTGGGCACATATGTACACAAATTATCGACAGGTCGGCTAACTTCATGCACAAGCGAAAACCTATTCAGGCCCAAAATTTCCGATGTTGTCTCCACTGTATAACAACACGTATAGCCCTGGGACACATAGTATCCACTTTTAATACAGCAAATTTGTTGAAGAGCAACGAGTTCCAGCCGATACTCCTGCATGCACGTGATTAGGCCTTCCAACAATCCTAGTTTCCTGACCAAAGTCGTCCCAGAACGGAACCATGAGGGATTCCCCTAGAAACTTTTTCAACATCAGATTGTTTATTATCTAGAGATACAAATTGACTTCGGTCTTGAAGATTTATTAGGTTTACAACGATGTCAGACCAACAGTACTGTTTTGTTAATCTTAGCAGAATTTGATGATTAATTGAATGAAATATTTAAGAAAAGTCAAACAAATCGAGAACCAATGCTTGCCCATCATATATTCTTCTATAGTAATGTCATCTGAAATGGCCAACATAGCTATATAACAGTACTAGGTTTAGATCGAAACCCGGATTACAATTCATGTATTAGTTTGTTATTTAATAAATGATCGTCGATTGGATGACATATTAACATTTCTAATGCTTTAGAAAGCACCCGCTTTCAGTTGTTTGGGATCATTACGTTTAGATAGTGGAATTATTTTAGATACTTTCCAAATTTTCGGAAAGCATGATGATTATATGGGTAATGGTGTCATACTAGGACACAAAAGTTTTAAAAATTTGAGTGAGATGCCGTCATACCCTGGCCCATTAGATTTAATGCGGAAATTTACTTTATAAACTTCATCTTTTGAGACATTCCTAAAATTAAAATCAGGTATACGAGTTTCTCTACAAGCAGATCGTGCATTTGTACAGACTATATTGGGTTGTAAAAAAGAATTAATTTCATTCGGTTCAAATTGTATTGATGCCGCAGGTTTATTTGGCATTAACCCGATAATCACCGAGCAAATAACACAGTGAATAAAGCTTTCACGTTTGGATCGGGAGGTACCGGGTTCTTATCCCAATAGGGGCGGGATTCTTCATGCTTGATTTTGATCGAGATGATGATGAACACATCTATGACTCTCTGTTGAGAGTGCAGAATTCATGGGCCGAGTCATCGTTCAGGTCAGTACTGTAGGCTGGCTGTGTAGATGGTCAAAACAAATCGGACCTGTGGCCGTGCGTCTTCGATTTGGCTGACAAAATTGCGTAAGGCAAGGAACTGCGAAATAGCCGGGAGAGCCTTGAGCCCCAGAACGAGTAGAGACCATAAAAAAAAATTTAAAAAAAAATAAAAACCCGATGTTCCGAAGGGTCTCCCAAATTTCCTTTGAAGACAGATTTGTCTGTAATTTTCTGATTATAAAGTTTCGTGATTAGTAAGCCGATGGATTTCACGATTTTTCATGGACTTAATTCTTTTCCATGTTTTCAATCACACAGGCAGATTTCATTGTTTTACTTCCTTTAACGACATTAATTTTTATTTGAATGGGACCAGTTGGAGTGTTTTGAATAAATTAGACTTTAATTTTTAATTTTTTTTTTTTAACTCTCTTATCAAAAAGTCTATTTCAAGTTCTAAGTTCAATTCATAGTGAATCTCAGTTTTAATGATTCCAAAGATTGATAAAAATCTCAAATATTGACGAATTTACGAAATTCCGCCAAACTGTATTATGAATTTCGCTCAATGCTGATTTAAAAAAAGAATAGTTTTCAAAAGTTGCCAAGTCAATCGTAATTTATGTATCTCTAATTTCAACAACAATAATCACAAATTAAATTATTTTTTGTTGTTAGTTTGAAACTATGAAAATTCCAAATAATTTACGCAATTTCTTAAATTTATGGGTTTGCAATTTTTAAAATTATAACATTTTAATTTTAGGCATAATAAATGCCCACCATAGTCGAATTGAATTTTGCTTTAAAACATTGTCCAATTAATTAAGTTTTTGTTAAATATGCTGTAGGCTTCGAAAAAAAACAGACAAATCTTGCCTGATAACAGCTCATTTGAAATTCAAAGACCAGAATATATTTTATTTGATTTATTGTTTTTTATCAAACAGAACCAATAAATTAGGCCACCATTTTTGTTTACTGTTTTTAAACATTATAAAATAATATGCAAAACACAATAAATTACCATACATGTATTCCAATCCAACACTATTAATTTATGACCATTTCTTTAGTGTGTGTGTATACATATAGTTTTGCTGTTTATTTAGTTAAAATCGACGACGTCCCTTCATTCTAACCCAAAAATAATTTTATGTATTACTGAATCTGTCGATTTAATAATATAATTAATTAATTTTAAATATGTTTCGGTTCGAAATAATTTATTTTGTTAAACATTCGAATGTTAAGGAGGATTGTTTTTTTTTGTGATATATGCAAATTCCAAGAACAAGAGCAGTTTACAAGCAGTAAGTAATCCTAAACGAAATGTGTATATTGATAATAATCAATTTGTATGCTGTTGTGTATTTATTTTGGAAGACATACGAAATTAAATTTTATAAAAATACCCAATTAGTGCAAAAATGTAACCTTTTCGTAAAATTGAATGAGTATAGATGTACATACGAAATAACTAACAACAAAATAATCAATGTTATTTGCATAAATTATGTTCTAAGAATAAAACAAATTTTTTGTGTTTTCGCATTTTTTTGTATTTGTCTAAGAAAAGATAATAAAATTTGTCTCAGGTAGTTTTATTTTAAGTATATATGTATACACGTGTAAATACCCCCTTCTCGTACAGACCAAATGTTTATATGAATGTTACACAATGAGTTCATATAGGAGTTTAATCATGTTTTAGTTAATAATTTGAATTTTATCGATAATTTTAATGGCGGTATAGGAGCCCCATGCTTCATAAATATGAAAATAACCGCAGAAGTTAGGATATTCAAAATTTTTAGATTTGAAATTTAAAAACCTTTCTTTCAACTTTTCCTTTGGAAATGTGTTACAGTTGGCAGTATATAATTTTTACGAATATCATTAATTTGGTATTCTGTTGAAAATTTTGGGGAACGCTTTTAATTTTTATTTTGAATTCTAGAATATCAAAGAAAAAGATCGGATTACTGTGAAAATTTAGACATTAATTTCTAGTGGCCCCAGGAAACACTCTTACAAAACAGGAGGGAGACAGAATCGAGCGTTGGATTTTTGTAATTGCCGAGTGCGATTTTCCAACTACAAAATCGCAATTGCTAGCTAGCGTTCAGCCATACTTAAATAAATCGACAAGAATCATCCAGTTTAAAAATTATAAACCCAGCAAGAAATGGTGTCATGCTTTCTTGAAAAGACACCCGGATTTGGAGCGCCGAAAATGCTAAAAATTGACACCACCTCAAGCGGGAATTACTGAATAAAATTTACGTGATTAGCACGGAGACGTTTCTTCCTATCAGCAAATGGTTATGAGAGTGTTGTACGTGATCCATTTAGGATCTTCAACAGGATGAAACCGCTTTCTATATATCTCCAAAATCTGAGGACATCATCGTTAGAAAGGGTGCCAAGGTAACGCATTTTGTGGCGAGCAATGAAGAAAAGGAGTGCATAACAACCCTTGTGGTTGGCAACGCTGCAGAAATGTTACCACACCCAATGATAATGCACACGCAAAAACGATTTTCATATCCGGTGGTTCGTAGTACTAAGGTTGGGGACTTAGACGTTCCGATAACGGCTGGATGACTGGCGTGTCATTTTTTGGGTATATTGCAAAATGTGTTCAAGAAGCGGCTCGATGAAAATCAAATCGAACAGGCAGTGATACTCATTGTAGACGGGCATTTTTCACACTTGACGATGATCGTCAGTGAATTTTACAGTGCTCACCAAATTAACTTAGTATAGTTTTATCAAAATGCAACTAACAGCCAAAGGATGTAGCCGTTTTTCCTCCTTGAAAGGCGTTTGGAGAGCACAGGTATAATAAAAATAAGAGATAACTTGAAAAGCGGATTTAAAGTCTATGGGCTATATCCATTTGATGCAGACAATATAGCATATAACAAATTGTTAGTCTCAACGCAAACGTAATCGACTGTAATTTTTCATGTAGTAGGAGTACCTGATTATGTTCCGCGGCCCACAACCACTACCACACTCAATAATATTTCCGACATCAATTGCTTTCAAGTCAATAATTATGGAATGCTGCAAAATTTTGAAAAGCAGATTGATTCAAATATGATGGCGCAATTCCTAATATCAGGTGACACTTAGTATGGATCAATTGAAAATAAGGGTTTATTCGATATTTGGAAAAAAATTTCCATTTCGTGCAACAGAAATGAATGACAAGATGATAGTCATGTGAATATAAGACACACTCAATGTGGAACTGCAAACTATTGGTATAAATGAAATCGATGATGTTGATGATTGCTGAGTTTTAAACTTGGTTGATCCATCATATGAAAGCCATCCGTTCGTGTCCTAAAATAGAGGAGGCTTCCAGATCAATCAATTTGAAAGACCCTTTCTCATCCGAATCATCGAGGGCATTTCTATAAATAATGAAGATTTTGCCGGGATCCGCGGAGAAATTTCCCTTCATAAGGGAGTAGTGACCGTCATGGATGATGCGCCAACATCGTTCAAATCATTTTTTTTGCTTTAAAACATAAAGGGCAACTTAAACAGAATAAAATTAAAACGGTGAAATAAATAAATAAATATCGATAGAACAAATTTAACAATTGAAAATTGCCAAAAATTTGTATGTTCAAGATGATATGAAAATTCACTATAAATTTGTAGAATTAATATAATTTTAAGAATTTAAAAAATTAATTAACATTTTAAAAGTAATTACCAATTATAAGAATTTTATGAATTTGGCACAATTAATATTTAGAAAATGTGAAATTTTAAAAGTTTTCTAGGATTCGTATGGCTATAATAAATCTCAAAAATTGTCTAGAAATTCCGAATTTATAAAATTTTAGTCCAGGACTAAGAATTATAAGAAGTTAAGTTAATCATAAAAATAGAAGAAATTGTATTAGGGATGTGAGGAATTCTTTTAAAATGTGTCATTGATATATGTGGAATTAAAATATCTTTGAATTTTATTAACGTCGTTAAATTTTGAAATAAATGGTATAATTTTGAGGTTATTGAGAATATTAAAGAAATTTACGAGTTATAAAAAATTTAAAAAACTTAAGATCATTAAAAATGTTTTTAACATTTAAAATCACATTCGGTTGGCATTATTTTAGAAGTTGTAAGAATCATCATGAGTTTTTATAGTTTTAAGAATTTTAGAAATTATTAGAGTATGAAAAAGATTAAAATTTCTAATTAAAATTATTGAAAATTTAGAAACTTAATATAAAATATTAAATACAAAATCGCACGGATATTTAGAATTTTGACTTGTTGCTGATCATTATAATTTTTTCTGAGAATTGGTTCCAAATATTGTATCTCCATAATAATATGAAAATTCACCATAAATTTTAATACAAAATTTGTTTAAGAAAATTAAATATTTTAATTTTCTTTAACGAGTTATCAAATTTTTTGAATATTATATTTTAAAAAATTCAGAAAATTTAACAGTTTTGATGATTCTTATACAACTTAATGTAGAAAATTAGCTTGAATTCGAGAAGTTCTTGAAACATAAGAATTTAAAATCTTTCAAATTTAAAAAAATTTAAATGAAATAAATGATATGAAATTTGTAGATTCGAAATTATAAGAATCTTTAGAAAATTGTTGAAGACTTTTAAGGTTAAATAAAATCTAAAAACTTATTTTATAGACTAACTCATTTTCTGTTATATTTTTCGGAATTTTTAAACTTATTTACTAATTATATGATTTTTATGCACGTATTTGTAATAATTTTGAAATTTAGAAAATAAGAAATTTTAATAATTGTTTATGATTTTTATTTATTTATAAAGATCTCAAAATTGACAATCAATGGTAGGTTTTATTATTTTAGGAAGTTTAGTCCCGCATTTTAAAAAAAAACATAAAATTACAAGAAATTGTAGATAAACTTTAACTGAGCGATTTGAAAATTTTTAATACTTTAGTGATGCGAGGAATTTAAAAAATTATTTTAAAAGTATTTGGTGTTTTTAGTACGAAGGAGAAGTAGTAGTTTTAGGAGAAGTACTTTAGTGATGCGAGGAATTTAAAAAATTATTTTAAAAGTATTTGGTGTTTTTAAATATTTTAGAATTTTTAACATACTTAAATATGAAAAATTATATTCTAATTTTCAAAATATAAAAGAAAATTAAGAGTTTTAAGAACATTAAAAATGTTATTAAAATTTAAAAATACTTTAAATTGGTAAAATTTCATAAATTGGATCACCATGAAATTTTATAGTTTTTAAGAGCTTTGGAATTTGAAAGAGATTAAGGTTTTCAAGATAGAATTATTATTTTAAGTTAACCTAAATATAAAAGTTTTTTTTTTTAAATAATCATTCGCATATATTTTTTTAGAATTTTAACTTGTTGGTGTACATTATAAGTGTGCATTTGATGGTCTGGAATAAGATAAAATAAAAATAAGTAAAAACTTTAATATCAGTTACTCAAACTATTCGGTCATGCTTGGGTCATCCGATACGATTCATCGCGTTTCTTTGTGAAAGTTAATCATTAAAACTCGTTTCAAATATTGTTTTAATAAAATAATACCATACATTTTAATTTTAAATAACTTAAATTAAACAGAAATTAGATTCTGAATTTTGTATTTAAAAAATAATATTAAAAAATTCACTAGAAATTCGACGATAATTTGTTGTGTGAATTTAATAAATTTGAGAAACTAATATAAATTTTGAAAAATATAATAAATTGAAAAATTGTAAATTAACTTTTTAAGAAAATCAATTTTTTTTAACGAATTATAGAAATTTTAGAATTCTAAATTTTATATTTTAGTTTTAATAATTTTGGACAATCTTATACTACAAATAAATCTGAACTATCGGTTTTAACAGTAGTTGTTAAAACTTGAGGAATTAAAATCTCTCGAATTTAAAAATTTGTGTATGAATCCGTGAATTCGGAATTAGAAAATTTTTAGGAGAAGTATAAATAATGTGAAAATAAGATGAAATTGGAAGACTTTTAAGAATTTTTGAAATTTTAGGAATATTTTTTTAGTAGTTTTAAAAAATATTTTTAGTTGAACAGTTTATGTTTGAAGAATTGAATGATTAACATTATTTTTGAAAAATGTACAATAATATTACAATTTAAATTAAAGTTTATAGCAATGTTGGATATTTTAATGATAATATTCTTAAACTTTTAAGAATCATCACGATTTTTGTTTTTTATCAATTGTTATAATTTAAAAATGATTTAGAAAAAGCTTGTGAAATTTCAAGGTTACACAATATCTATAAACTTAATGAAAATTGTTAATTTTTCTTTTAAATTATCGTCTACGGTCGATTGAGCACAAATCTAGAAATTTGTTGAACATTGTGGTTTGTGTTCATATATGTTATGTTCAATGCGTATTGGCCAATTGCTTTTTAATAATTACTGTGGTTACATTTATTAACGGCGACAAAGATAAGTTTGTTTCCAGTTTACTAGAAAATTCACTCTTTTCGTAAAATTTACTTTTTATATTCTGTACGCCGATTTCATGGCTTTTGCAGTTTACTAAATTCGCACAGTAAGTAGCGTCCTTGCTTCGTTATTCGAGGGTCTCGGGACCAAAAATCACGGTTGGGTGTTTTTAATATGTAAGTATATGTGTTTGTCCGAGTGGGCTCATTAGTGGTATTAAGTGCTGGAGTAATCCGCCCAACTTAACTAATGTTTCAAGGCTTAGTAAAATTCATAAAAATTATGTAATTATGTACAAAATTTAATTAATTTTGTTAAGATACACATTATATTTTGTGGAATTATTAATATAATATTCAAACGAATTTTAGGATTGTGTGTTTTTCAATTTAATAATTAGAGTGAAGTCCTTATAAGGACTACAATTTTTAAAATTAAATTAAATAAATCTCAAAATGGGCTTGATACTTAGTCGTCTAAAAATTTGGAAAATTTTATTCAAATTTAATTTTTTTATTAGACCTTAATTAATTTATAGAGAGGTTTAAGAACTTCTAAAATATTAGAAGGATTTATATTAGGATTTAAGAATCAATTTAAAATATAAAGGAAGTGCATGGAATTTATGAATTAACTGTACAAAAATGCTAGTTTTAAATTCTTAGTAATTAAAAAACATATAGCATTTTAAACATTTTAGAATTTAATAAAATTACGTTGAATTTGAATGATTTATTAGATTTAAATATTTCATTAAATTTTGTAAAATGTATAATATTTTAAATATTTTAAAATTATTAAAAAAAATTATGTGTGAAAATTTATAATTTTTAACATTTTAATTATTCAAAAATAAATGAACTGTAAGAACATCAAGAAATGTTATTTTATTACGAATTTTAAAAGGTATAAGAATTTTAAAAATTTTAGTAATTCCTCGATTAAATTTTTTAAGGCTAAAAATATGTTAAACAATATTTTGATTTATTTATTTTAGAGAAATTTTATTCTAAAATCTGTTTCCACTTATTGTTCGTTATAAATAAACGACATGTTAAATTCTAAGTTTTAATTATTTAAAATGAGAATTAAAAGTTTTATTACATAAATATATTATATACATTTGAGAGACTTAGATATTTAAAAATTTGTATTCGCAATTATTACGAAAAATTGTTTTCTAGATGAACCTTTTTACATTTATTTTATGAGTATAAATATTTTTATGAACTTGTAGAAATTTTAAAATTTATACAAAACAAAAAATGTTAATAATTTTTTGATATCCTTATAACTAAACTAATCTTAGTAATTAGCTCGAATCACACTAGTTCTTAAAATATAGGAATTTAAATCTTCAGAATTTATAAAAACTTTAATTTTTTATAAATTTATATGTATGTACATACGAGTATATTATCTAGAATTAAAACAATTTTTAACGTTGAATACACTTAAGAGAAGTTGTAAGAATTTCATTATGAGTATTTGGTATTTTAAAAATGCGAAACTGAATTTAAAAAATTTTGAGATAAGTATTTTAACTTAATTAGTAAACTCTAGTCATTTTAAAAAAATTTGGAATTTAAAATATTTATTTTATCTTGGGTATGAGTAATTGAATTCGGATATTTTGAGAATATTAAGGCCATATTCTAATTTTAGAAAATTTAATGGTTTAAAGAATATTATTTGTTAAATTATTAGTTCTAAAATTTATATAAATTATTAAAATTTTCGAAATATTAAAAATTGCTCGTTATTACTATTAAAATATATAAACTAAAAATATAAACTATTAAATTGTGGGCCATTCTACTACGAAATTCTTGAACAAATAAATTGGTAAAAACTGTGAAAGTACATAATTTAAACAAGCCGGTCAAGCTTGGGCCACCCTATACTTATAAAGTTCTAAAGTTTTAAAAGATTGTATGATTTGGTTGGAAATATTATTAAATAGACACGGTAATAAAATTTAAAGATGTATTTTCAAAATAAACTTAAAATTCAAAACTTTAAGAACTTTATTTTTTTATTTTTAAATAAATTAAATTAGGAAAATCATTTATTGTTTTATATGATTTATATGAATCTTAAGTAATAAAAATTAGAAATTTAAATAGTTTTTTAGAATTTTTATGACTAAATAAATCTCAACAATCTTAGGCTTGAATCTTATATGTAAGGATTTTTTAAAAATGTTTGTGATTCTACATAATATAATTACAACTATAAAAAGTTTTAAAATTTGTATAAAATAGAAGTAATTGTAAAACTTTTCTAAAGATTGTTTTTTAATTTTAGAAATGCCATTAAATTTCAACAATGTTGAAATATTGTGATGAATTTAAGATTGAACTTTATTACTTACTAATTCTTAGTCACATTAAAAAAATTTGTTATTTTACACATTTTAAAATATTTAACAAATAGTTTGTATAATTTATATTCTATAACCTCTATTTTAATTTTAAACAATTTAAATTTAATAGAAATTAAATTTCATAAATTTTGAAAATTTAGTGACAAAATTAATATAAGAGAATTAAATTAATTCCGGAAACCTGTAGATGAATTATTAATTTAAATTTCTTAAAACATTTTGTAAAAGTTATTTTATTAAATATTACAAAATTTTTATGAATTTATTATAATTCTTAAAAATTTAGAAAAAATAAAAAAATCATTAATTTTGGGAGTTCTTATAACCAATAAATCTCAGTAATTTGCTTTATTAAATTTAAATCTCTCGAATTATAGTTTTTTGTATAAAATAATTATTTTATTTAACAAAATTTATTGAGTTTCTAAATTCTATTAAACATTGATAGGATGACTTCAAACTAAGACAAAAATCTATAAATTTGATTACAAAATTTGTATAAAATAATTAAATAAACTTGATCTCTGAAAGGAGAGAATCAATATGGTAGGCGCAGAGATCTTTCCAAGCGACGATGGCTCCACGATGTAGAGAATGACTTGGCCTCTTCAGATTGTCTTAGACAGTATGAAGACCATGCTAAGTAAAGGGCCAGTAATGGTAGATTTGAAACGTACAAATAGAAAAATTTAAAATTATACTTTTACTAGAAAATTAATTTAAAATTAAAATTTATTTTTTGGATTTCCTTACAATTGACCAGATTTATAGTAGTTTTTAAAACTGTAGGAAATTAAATATTTTATATTTATTAAAATCTGCGAAATTTAAAAAAACTATGAAAACTACTTAAATAAGTTAATAAAGATTTTAAAATATTTTCGGAATTTTTAAAATTGTTATATGTATGTTAATTTAAATGTACAAACATTTTAAAAGTAATTTTCTAAAGTTTGTAATCATTTCTTTGCGTTTCTCTGAATTCTATTTTATTTTGGTTAGGATCGCCGTTAATTTTACATTTGGTAGATTGGATCAGGAATACGGTAGTCTGTTAAATTTGTTATTCGACTACATTTTGTCAGGTACGATTTTTCTTTACGAAAAAATAAATAACCAATTTATAACTTCAATTCTAATTGTACGTCAAATTTTATTTCATAAAAATGTTTAATTATTCAGAAAAGGTTCACAGTATTTTGAATAAATCGACTAAATAATTTCAATTAAATTGAAAAATTATTCGTCTAAATAATTCGTACGATAAATAAAGATATTTTGTAAAATGCTTGAAAGGGTTTGAAAAATCGTTATACTGATAAAATATCGTCTTATTTAAATTGAAAATCACGAATTTTAGTGTTTTCTATTTTAAAAATTTATTATTGTTTATTTAAAAATTACTATGATTTTTATATACTGCAAAAGGCCAAAAATATTTCGAATATGAAATTTATCATCTGTCGTGTGAAAGACAAAAATGTCGTGTGAAAAATCGTTCAAGTGAAATAAAAAATATTTATTTTAAATAAATTTGTGCGTTTAATTTTATTTAAAGCTTTTGTCCAGTTTTATTTGCAAAGCGAGTTTTATTTATAATTGAAAAATTAATCTCCTACTTTCAGTCGTACGAAAAAAAATCTCGATTGATAAGAATTTCATTTCAAATTATACGTCTGATTTTATTCAAAAATTGTGTCCACAAACTGTTTTGAAATTTAATTCAAAAATAAATCGTCTAATTTAATTCAAATTTCTCAAATTCAATAACTTTATTTGCAAAAGTTATTGTCTAAGGGCGCACCCAGTAAGCAAACTAAATTTTTTTTATTTTGCTTTAAAAATGTCGTATAAAATTTGTTTAAAAACTTCGTTCAGTTCGATTTGAAAACTTCTTCAAACCTTTTAAAATAACATTTAAAACCAACAGTCGTACGAAAAATAAAACATTGAATTTTAATTCAAATTGTGTCTACTTTTATTTAAAAACTGTAGTTAATTTAATTTGCAAAATACTAGAATTTTTATTTACAAAAAATCTAATAGTTTTATTTATTTTTAAAAGATTTAATAGTTTATTTCTTTTGGACGAAAAAACGTCCAAAACAAATAAACAATTTCAAAATCGTGTTCAATTATTCAAAAAACGGTCTAAAGTATATTTTAACAAACAAATCGTCTAATACCGTATGAAAATCGTTCAAAGGAAATACACAATTTTGAATTTCAATTCACGGAAAATACGGAAAATAACAATTACATTCAAAACTAAACTTTCCAAAGTCGCACAAAAAATCGTCCAAAAGGAATAAACGAAAATGAATAAATAAATAAAACGAATTTCAATTTAAATTGTTCGTCTAATTTTATTTTCAAATTGTGTTCGATTGTTAAGAAAGGGTTCAAAGTAGTTTGAATAAAAATTAAATTAACAAATGTATTGTCTAAAGTTGTACGAAAAAACGTGAGAAAATAAAATTGAATTGAATGTCAATTCAAATTGTGCGTCTGATTTTATTTCAAAATTGAATCCAATTCTATTTAAAAAAGTCGTACGAAAAACGTCTAAAAGAAATAAACAATTTTGAATTTTAATTTAATTTGTACGTCAAATTTTATTTTAAATAAAAATTAAATTTAAAAATAAATCGTCTAAAGTCGTTCTAATACACGATTCAGTGAAATAAAAATCGTTGAGTTTTAATTAAATTTGTGTTCAATATTATTTGCAAAGTCCTGGAATTTGTATTTACAAAAGGTTCAAATAGCTTTGATTAACAATTAAATTGAAAAATAAATCGTCGAAATAGCTAAATCGTACGAACGACTAAAATTATTGAATTGTATTTATTTCAAATTGGGCATCACATTTTATTTAAAACTTGTGTTCTATTCTATTTGAAAATTATTACGTATTTTATTTATAATCGTAAATTCCCAAATACCAAATAAATTTAATTACACTTCCAATTTAGCATTTAAAATCATGCGATGTAAATAAAAATATATCGTTTGTGCTATATATACATATCAGCAGCTAAAATCACTTAACACTTCAAAAGATCACAAAAAATTTAAGGGGCGTCTTAATACCACAAAAAAAAAAAAATTAAAATTAAAAATGTTATGACTTCTACGTAATATTATTATACGGTTGTCATATGATCATAAAACATATTCATAAAAAAAACTACTCCAATTTATCTAATTACTATACTTATATGCGCACGTTCATTCACATCTTAAACACGGTACCAAACAAATACAATCCATAACCCGTTAAATTTTTACTATATATAACTACTATATACAATCCCAATGTCATCAATATTATGTATGATATTTAACAGTCAAACCGACCACATAAATCAAAACATTATCCGGAAATCATTTAATCAAGCCAACCACCAAAAATATACAGTTATGCCTTTTAAAATTAAAAGTCTTGCTATATACATAGGTGTATAGGTATATACATATATAATGAAAGTGTCTTCAATCAATTCATAAATAAAAATAAAAAAAATTATGCTTTCATCAAAACATATATTTATGGTGAGGTTCTCGCGTATAACCGAATATGTTTGTTTTACTTATCAAATTTCTTATTCAACTTCTTCGTCTTATTTTTGATCTTTTATATATAATATTATGTTGTGTATATTGTTAACTGTATTTGTTTTAAAATTATACATTATATCTGTAAACCAACTGACAATCTTGCCAATAGTCAGTCGCCCTTTAAGTTTTTGCCGAACAAATTTTTTTTGTTTTACGGTTGATTAGTGATTTTGTTTCATTTGGGTTCTATACAGATATACATGCTAGTAAGAAATGGTTTCTGCTCTTTTGTTTTACAACCCGACACACACACACACAAATACCATATTCCTTATACAGAAATTGATATTAGATAGAATGCGACCATCGATTTATAACAGAAATTATTGATCCCTGGGACAAAAATTTGGCGGTAAATTTTTATTTGTTATTGTTGTTGTGTCATGTTTGTATATATATGGAAGGAACACAACTGCTCGATGATATGCATGATATTGTTATGGGATCGTAATTTTTTATATCATCGCTCCACCGCTCCAGAAAACAAAAATACACAAATAAAAACCACGGCGAAGAAGATTGTTAAAACTTATATATGTGTGTGTAGTACGTACATTTTTTTTTTTTTTTAAACTCGTAAATATAATTTTATTTATTGGATGAATTTTATTATTATTTGCTTAACATATACATATATATTTATACATTTTGCCATAAACATTTATAGCAAAAAAATACAAATTTTTTTTAATTAAATTTAATATTAAAATTTTTGCTTTTATTATTATTTTCGGTTGATTATAAATTATGGGAGTCAACATTTAAAACGTCTGGCAATTAGCGTTTGTAATATAAAATATATATATAAATGTATGTATGTATGTGTGTGTAAACTGAAGTGGATATAACGTGGTTAATATATATGCATGGATGGATGATGTACACGGATACTCGAATTGGCAATATGGTTTTGCTTTTCGGAAATTATAAATAATAAGTTTTTAATTTTAATTATTTGCGGTTGTGGTGGGTAATTGAAAAATGTTCAAAGAACAGAGATGACATTTACAAATTAAACGTTAAGTTTATCTTTTGCAGCTTTTAAAATTATACATTTTAGTGACAATATATGCATTAACTTCTTATACACGTTTGCTGTCGTGTGATGGAAAATGACGGTTTCTAAAAGTTGTTTTAGTCTTCTGTGGCACCTTAGTCATTATATAGTCAATGTGGTACATTATGCCATTTCGGATTGTTTTTGCTGGTACAGGAACTATACCTATAGATTATGATTAGTTAAATGTATTACTTTAAAATTCAATAGTTAAAAAAACTCGAAAACAATTTTCGACTAACAAGATCAAAATTTAATATTTAGAAGATCTAATAATTTTTTTATCGGGGCATTCAATTATTTATGGAAGTTTCAAAGTTCTGTTAACGATGCAAATCAGAAGAAATAGTCATTCAACTGATGGTAATCAATGCGGGTTTTCGAGTAGTCAAGAAAAAAATGTATTTTAGTTGAGAGATAATACGAGTATGTATAGTAGTACGAATTGCACAATTATAACATGGATAGACTACCCCATATCGTCCCAATTAAATTGTTCAATTTAGACCCAAGCAAAAAATGTTTTGTGTTTCATATCCTGAAAATAAATCATGGCAGACATTGGGTTCAACTCTAATCTAAAAACTGGTATAGATAATACATGTTTGCACTGAGAGAAATAGCTATGTTGAGTAAGGTAGAAAATATTGCGGCAGTTAACTATTTTGTGGAATGAATTAAAATGATACTGTAATAAAACAATCTTGTATGGCGCTAAAAATGTTGACTTCAGTTTTATAAACGAAAGATGATGACTTGAGTTTTATAAGATATATAACTGCGGCAAACGTGACCACTTGTCTAAGTCATGTTTAACGCTTTATCATAAAGATTTGAAATGTTTTCGCTACCCTCAGTTTGCTCACAATGATTATGGATGGAAGAATACCACAGAAAATTCAGAAATAAATAAAAAATAAAGTGTCTATTTCAACGTCAAGACGAGTTTGGGAAATTAACACATTTAGTTGGAATTGAAAACGTGAAAATAATTTTATTAGGGTCTTGTAAAAGAGGGTTGAAGCGAGCATTAAGGTGTTTAATTTAAAATGGTTTCCAGTACCATTAACACTTGGATTTGACGTTCTTAAAAATGCCATAATGAATACTGAAAATGATCGCATTAAAATTAAAAATTAAGATGTATTCTTTTTCTTGAACTGCCTACTACGAGAATAACCATACAAAACAAAAATTCCACATTTCCTTTAAAACAAATGCGATGTGCTAAATGTTAAAAAAGAAGTAATGTGGCAAGTTTCAGACTGGGTAGAAGAATGAATCGTAAGACCAAGTATTTCAGAGTGTGACCACTAGTTCATTAAACCGATTTAACAAAAAAGATTGGTCTAGGTATACAGCACCTGTAGCATGTATAGTTTATGTGAACGATATAATCGTTTCTTGTCGGACAATAGAGCAAAATTTGGAAGCACTTCAATTAGTAAAAAAAAGTTTACTTGGTCTCACGGGATATTTTCATGTTTAGTCCCATGCGAAGGCAAGAGGTAATGTGATTTCATTTATTACACTCCTTCGTGTTACCCTAGTTCGTGTTTTCATGCTTTTATACACATAAGTGAGCTTGTAGAGATTTTGTCCTGAGATGTTAATGGAGGCTGTCACGTGCTGGCGAATAAACTGTAGCTCTCTGTTTAATTGAGTTGGAATAAGTATGGTGGGATGTATAATTCCACGATTAGAGTCGTAAACTACGTCCAGTTAACCTTGTTGGGTGTCCTCCAGGTTTCTCAATACTAGACTCAATTCTAGACTCAAACTTGTTTTGTTCCTTTATTAAATTATTTATTGAAGTTAGGGTGAGATTAGCGTTGTAATTGAGACTAACTTGACAGTATTATCGGTCAATGTTGTTGTATTTTTTATAAGTAACAATAGATGGTGTTCGTTGTTTTTCGAAATGATTTTCAAAGTCACTTGCCTCTCGTTGTGTGAGTATTCCAAATATATCAACTAATAAGATTCCAGTCGCGTCTCCGAAACCTCGACTCATACGTTTTTGACCCTTGTTACTTGCTATAGTATAATAGTTCATTATGTGCGATTAGATTCCTTAATTGCTATTGTAATTGATAGAGAATATTGCAATTAAAGAAGGGTAGCTCGTTACAAAGTGCTTGTATTTCTTCGTGAGCTAGTTTGATGTTCTTGATTTGATCCCAGTAGCTGCTTATGTTATATTGAATTACTATGGTCCTTTACCCAGCCTTTCGAAATATATGCTGATAGACGAATTGAACGGTTTTAATTGGATGTCGGGATTTCCGAGCCCTAGCATACAGCAAACTGAAAGAATTAGTAATGCTCAAGTATTCATTTTTCCGACGGTTTTGACTCGCATGCTTCGTTGTCGTCTAGGAGCGTCGCAAAAATTCAGACCGGATATTTTCGCTACTAGATGCCACCTTGTTCGTAGACTTTTCTCCTCGATGTCAGTGATTGGTAATGCCTTAAGAGAGCCCCCGAATCACCCGGTGTCAATGCTGCTAAATCCGAAGCGTCCTTGGTGAGGGGAATTAGATGTTGAGAATTGAGCACTGCCTCGATTTGAGTGAGTATACGGTATAAAGTTCCTCAAAGGTATGAGTTGTTTCTCCAACCGTTCTGGTGGTATAAAATGCCAGGTTGTTCGTTCTTCGGCCAATATAGCTGCTATGTCGCTATCCGTACATAATCCTCGTCTGGATACAAAACGTTTATATGCAGCGATGAATCCTTCTGTTGTTATAAATTGCTTGCTAATTCGATATGAATGGCCTTTGTAACCATGTTCACAAAAAGTGCGATATATCCCTTAAATGACTTGTGTCCTCGGCCCTGGGTAGTTCTTAATTGGATAGGAAACGCAAAGTCAATTACCGTTTTTGCAAATGGTCTTCCCGGCCGTACTCTTGATGGTGGTAATCTGCCCATCAATTGCTCCATGTCGGTTTGTTTGTACCGGAAACATGTTACACATTTATTAATAGTTTGTCTCACAGCGCGTCTGCCGTCAATGATCCAATACTTATTCCTCAGAAGAGCTAACGTTAATTGTGTACCAGCATGTAATGTCTTCTGCTGGGCTTCCTCGATAATTCTATGCATGATTACGTTGCTTTTACTGAGAATTATAGGTCGCTTGCTGTCAATGGACAAATTATGGTTTTGTAAACGCCCCATTAATGATGTTAATTTGCTGCCCTTGTGTAGCTTCTTTGATTTTTTTTATGTATTCAATATCCTAGCAGAAATTTTGCCTTTGGCTTAACTTTAATTTTAATGCTTCCGCACGCTGCAATTCTTGTACTGTTAGTGACTTCTTGTTGATATTTTTGTGCCTACGGTTATCGGTTAATCGCAAACAGTATGCAACTTTCCGCCTTATCTTGTTGTATGATAAGATCTTGTTAAATACATCTGAGAAATAGTGATAGACTTCAAGTTCCGTCATCTATGAGTTGCTAGCCAGGCGTGTCTTCCAGTGCAATATTGTTGTTGTTAGGAACCTCGGCCCGAGCCACTGTAAATTATTATTGATGAGTTCGCGTGGTGTTATACCACGTGAAGCCATGTCCGCTGGGTTATCTTCCGATTTAATGCGTATGCTGTACCGTCCTGAAGTTGCATGATATTTTGGACGTGTTTCAATAATTTTGCTAACAATACAGCTGCCTTTACCTGGCTTTGTTTTGATTGGCGCGACCCGTGTTTTCGCAGTTAGCAACTGGTTTGTTACCTTGCCGCAGAAATCAATGTTGTTGCAATACACAGTTGCTGCGTACGCCTGTTCTGAAGCGCATTAGCAAATCCGTTCAGCCTCTGCTTCTGGTGTTTTAGTTAGAAATATCGATTAGCTCATCCTTGTAGCTTAGCCACTTGTTTCGTATTTCTTCTGGTAACCGGTCATCCCAATTTATTCCGATTATCCACACTTCCTGCATAATAATTTTGGCCATAATGGTTATTGGTGACAGTCAGCCTACAGGGTCAAATAACTTTGATGAGTCAAATAGTAATAATCGTTTTGTGGGCTGGTTGGTATAGTTAACTGCAATTGGGCTATATTAAACTCAAAGCGGTCGTTGAACGCGCTCCAATGCTTATAATCGCTATAAAAATCGCGTGGGCAATTGTATTTTGTGTAAGTATACCCTTGCTTTTTCAGAAAGGCTCATTGTTTCTTTCTACTCGTTGCGCTATAAACGCATTATCAATGTGTCCACTCTTTCCTTCAGAGTTTCATAGTAGATGTCTTGCAGGTATTTGCTTGTTTGGTCTTCTTCATCCATTTGCACTAGAATCTCTTTGTGTTGTTGATCAATTCCCTCAATTTTTTAGATAGTTGATATATTTTTAATTTATTGTATTCTATTGGACCGTTGTTGTTATCCAATGTTTGCTCAATGGAGTAGATTTTCCGGTACATATTCCTCATCAGCACATCTTGCCTCTTGAGCAGTTTTTGGTTGGTGTTTGAAAAATTGCTTGCCTCCGCACTTCAGATCGTCATGGTGTTGAGCAAGTACGTAGATTTTTATTTATTTCTGCAATTGTATTCCTCGTTGCTCTGTACGGATGATCCTCTTTGATTGGAAGATCCATCATAATTATCTGATCATCTGCGGCTAGAAATACGGCGTAGAGCTTTTTTAACTCTTCTATCTTCTTTTCGATGTTGAGCCACCTCTAAAACAGTCTGCGGAGATTTGCACTGAGGAGCCATCCCATGAGGAATTCACTAAGGCCATGCAGAGAATGAAACGAATCCGCTCACCTGGAGTGGACTGCATTAATTCGGAGCTCTTGATATTCGGAGGGGATACTTTGTGGAACTGTCTTTTCGACCTTATTCGATTAGTATGGCGAACCGAAGTTATGCCTGATGAATGGAAAGTGGCCGCGATATGCCCCATCTTCAAGAAGGGAGACCGCTTGAAGTGTGAGAATTATCGCGGTATAGCTCTCCTTTGCACAGCATACAAGTTACTGTCATACATTTTATTGGATAGAATCACTCCTCTGGCGGAGGGCTTGGTTGGTGACTATCAAGGAGGATTTCGTCCGAATCGATCAGTCACTGATCAGGTCTTTTCGCTGCGGATGATTCTATCTAAATATTATGAGACATCCATCTCCGTACATCAGGTTTTCCTGGATTTCCGGCAGGCCTACGACTCGATCAATTGAGAGAGTTTGTGGTCTGCCCTGGAATACCTAGGAATGCCAACAAAATTGGTACGACTGTGTAGGATGACAGTGACGCAGTCTCAATGCTGTGTTAAAGTTGAGAACAGGCTATCGACAATTTTTGCAGTTAACTCGGGTGTTCGGCAGGGAGATGCTCTGTCCCCGATACTCTTTAATCTCATGTTGGAGTACATTTTTCGTAAAACTGAAACACCTCAGCGCAACATCTTATATCGCCAGTCCAATCAAGTGCTTGCATATGCAGATGACATATGCGTGATTGGACTGAATAGCAACGGAGTGAAAGAAATACTTGATCCGCTTGTAGAGTTTTCAGCTTCTGTTGGAATCCAGATCAATGAGTCCAAAACGAAATACCTGATCTCTGGTTTTAGAGACAATGGCACACCAGATTTTAGTAGTGGCCACCACACGTTTGAGGGAGTGAGGAGGTTCAAATATTTGGGCTCTCTTATCACTCACGATAACAGTGTGGGTGAGGATATTAAAGTGCGGCTGGCAGCTGGCAGTCGTTCTTTGTATCCTCTAAGGCCACTGCTAAAATCTAAACACTTACCAAGTGCCGTGAGGCTGAAGCTTTACAAAGCGTTGATCAGGCCCGTTGTTATGTTTGGATGTGAAAGTTGGGCGCTGACGGATGAGTACGAGAGATGGCTCCTTACATTTGAGAGAAGAATCATGCGTGTGATTTATGGCCCTAAACGCGAAATAGATGGTACATACCGAGCTCTGTACAATTTCGAGATCAGAGATCTGATGAAAATCCCCGATATTGTACATGAAGTTAGATCTGAGCGAGTACGCTGGCTCGGTCACGTTCTGCGTGCTGATCCGGAACGAATTGTGCAGCGATCTCTGAAAGGTGAGCCACCATATGGTAGGCGCAGAGGTCGTTGCAGGCGACGATGGCTCCACAATGTAGAGAACGACTTGGCCTCTTCAGATTGTCTAAGACAGTATGAAGACCAAGCTCAGGATCGAAACCGTTGGAGCCAGATTATTGATTCAGTAAGGGGCCAGTAATGGCCTTTAACACTGTTATTATTATTATTATTATTATCTTCTTTTCGCGATACGATTTAGTTTTTCGTATATCTCCATCCTTGCAGTAGTTTCTGGTCGACTTTATTGTAAATGTTTAGCAACAGTATGAATACATAGAATTACTGATTAGGCAAGTCTATATACTGCGTTCCTCCAAAAAAAAAACATGAATATTCATGAACGAGCATCAAACTACCCTACTGAATTTAAAACGTGCCGGCCAAATGACAAATAAGAATTTGAAAAATATAAATTCCTTAGACTCGAATTCATCATGGTTTTTATTAATTAATTCACTTTAAATATAACAATCACTTCTTTTGACAAGTTATAAAATATTTTTGCTTTTGTCCCTTAAACATCATTTGGACGCTGCTAGACTTACTAATTAAAATTTTTAACTTACTATATACCAACTTACCCATAATTAACCGTCCGCAAACCAAGTCAAAACACAAATTAACAATTCCAATGCATATGACATAAAAAAAAACATTAAAACATAAAAACAAAAAAAAAATTGAAATAATTAAAATATATACAAGAAAATTCTTCCGTTGAAATGAAAATGGTAAAATATAACAATAAAATGAATTTTTATGTATTTATTGAATATATCAATACTAACAAAAAAATTATTATGATTTTTTCTTATCAATATTACTTATTTATACAGCACAACATAATAATATAGCAACAAGGCAACAACAATAACGATCGACAAATACCATTTCGATTTTCATACGCTACAACAACACTGTGTGCACACAAAAGCACAGTACTTTACATCACACACAAAAAAATAAATAAAATTAATAAAAAGCTTCAACAAAAATTGCTCATATATTTTCACTTTAATAAATCAAAAAATTTGTCGTCATCACCATAAAAGAAGAAACGATGGAAATTTTTTTTTTTTTTGGTTGCTTTCTTCCTCTTAAAATTTCCTTGTTCCATTGTGTGTGTGTGTCTTGCTTTACTTATGTTCTGTCGTCGTTGTCGTCGTCGTCGTTATTGCGTTGCTTTGAATTATGATGAAATATTTAGTTGAATTATTCAATAAACGAAATATCTGTCAGTCAATATTTGTGTTTCGAGAGTCAATATAGAAATTTAGTAGGATGTAGTTCAGTGGGGAACTGAGAATTTTTTGTGCAAAATAATTTAGTGCAATGCATAGTAACTCATCATTATTACTCAACTATATATATATAGGTATACGAATATAATTGATTTTCATAATATTTCATATATACAATCGTAATAATAAAAAATTAAGTTATAACGTGTTCACAGCGTAAACAATCACTTCAGCGATTAATCACGCCTTACATATATATAAGAATCCCGTACATATGTATATACCTTTTGCGTATCTCCACCGCTCAATCCATATAGCTAATGCACTAAAAAATAAATCAAAATTACACACATTGTTATTGACATATTGCAATGACATATTTTTTATTTCTTTTGACTGATGAATTATTTAAAAGAATAAATTATTTTGCTTTAACAACAACATTTCAACATAACAAGAAGGCAACAGCAACAGCAAAAAAAAAAAAAAATTATAATGAAAAGGAAATCTTAAATGGAAGACGATGATGAAAAAAACAAAAACAAAATGTTGTAAGCAGCATACATATTTATGATTTTTAGCAAAAATGGTTATTGAAATGGTAACATTTTGACATACAAATGATTATCTATATGTATATACAATATATATGTTGTATGATTGTGTATACGAGTATGTATTATGCTATAAGCTAAAATACATAAAATAAAAGTATAAATAAATAATAATGATAATAAAATTACATCTTTATTTTTATTTTATAAAAGAATTTGTATTGTTGCTGCTTTTTTCTTATTTTAATTTATTATTAAAAAAAATAAAAATAAATAAATTCACTTTCAATTTTTATCATTATTACTGCTGTTGGTATAATTTATTGTTAACCCTCTTCTTGGCAGCCAAGATTTACCTCTACGATTGAAATATATATTTATAGTATTCGCTATGGTGTTGTACCTCAAGCTGTCTAAATTAACATTTTTTTTGAAAAATATATTTATGAACATTGCACTGTAGAATATATATTTGAAATATCTGGTTGCCCCAAAGGCCACACTAAATTAGATTTTTGGCCGAAGTACCTCGAATAGATTTGCTCAAACCCACAAGTACATATATAGGCAAATTTCATACATAGAATGGGATATTAGAGATTTAATACCGAGAGATTAAAGCAGGATCATTAATATCGTCGAATTTTTGTTGGTCTGCACCAGATAGATAATAATATTTAGGCGCAGCGGATAAATCAGACAAACCGTTAGAACCATTTCAGAATTTAAAAGGCAAACAGGTTGTAAAACTGTCTAAAGCGTGACAGACCCAAAAAACGCCAACCCGGTAAACGTTAATCTGGGAGAGCAGAGTCGTCTCACCCCAGCAACAAAACAAATGATCACAAAATATGTTTCGAAAGAGGTATACAAAACGAAATGTACCAAGGCAGTATGTGCGAGAAACCTTAACTAATTCCGCCAATAAGAGTTGATTTAGCAAGGTTTAGTTTTGACGAACGACAACATCATATAGTATTTTACATGAATTGATTCACGTGAAGTTTGTCCAAAATCTGTCCTAAAAAAAAAAATAAAATTAGGATTTTTTTAGGACAAACTTCACAATTCTATATAGATGCGTGAAGTTTGTCCTAAAATTGTACTAAAACACAACAAAAAAAATGTTCGTTTATGTGTGTTAGTGTGCAATGCAGATTGTCTCGATATAACGAATTTTAACTGATTTCCTGAATTTTCGTGTGAAAATCCTAGGAAGCGGATATTATAATGACGCATATACTAAGATGCCCTAAGGTCTAAGCTATGCGAAAAATATTTTAATTTTGGAAAAAGTAGGGGATTAGGGGGTTTAGGACAACCAAGTTTGGTATGACCTCATGTATATCGATTATATATATGAGTTTTTCTAATTTTCCTGGGAAAATCCTAGGAAACAGACACCATAATGACGCATATACCAAGATGCCCTAAGGTTTAAGCTATGAAAAAAATATTTCAATTTTGGAAAAAGTAGGGGGTTAGGGGGTTTAGGACAACCAAGTTTGGTATGACTTTATGTATATCGATTATGTACATGAGTTTTCTAATTTTCTCGGTTGTCCTAAACCCCCTAATCCCCCACATTTTCCAAAATTAAATAATTTTCGCGTAGCTTAGACCTTAGGGCATCTTGGTATATGCGTCATTATGGTGTCCGCTTCCTAGGATTCTCCCAGGACAATTAGAAAAACTTATATATATATATATATAATCGATATATGAGATCATACAAAACTTGGTTGTCCTAAACCCCCTAATCTCCTACTTTTTCCAAAATTGAAATACCTTTCAGATAGCTTAGATCTTAAGATATCTTGGTATATGAGTCATTATGGTGTCCGCTTCCTTGAATTTTCCAAAGAAAATTCAGAAAATCATGTTTTCGTCGTACCAAATTTGATTGTCCTTATGGTAAAATTCGTTATATCGAGACATTCTGTGTTGTACACTAACACATATAAGAGGAAATTGATTTTGTTGTTTTTTAGGACAGATTTAGGACAAATTTCACATATGTATTGTTTTGATATGTATGTTAATTACGGTAGGAATTTATTCACGTGAAGTTTGTCCTAAATCTGTCCTAAAATCTAAAAGAACAAAATTTAGAATTTTTTAGGACAAAATTCACAATTCTATATAGACAGAAGATTGTCGTAAATCCAAAAAATGTTTACTTTTGTAAGTGAGAATATCATATTTTATTCGGATTAACCGATAAATCTAATAATTTACCCGATTAAGTGAGTTTTTATAACTCATGAATGCCGAATAAATAAATTTTCAAATTTTCCTGAAAAATTCCTAGAAAGCTAACATCATATTCACGTATACCTCAAGATGTCATTGGATCTAAGCGAAAAATATTTCTATTTTGGTAAACGTAAGGGTTTGGGGGATTTAGGACAACCACGTTTTGTATGACCTCATGTATATCGATTATTTGATATTTCCGAATTTTCTTGGGAAAATCCTAGGAAGAATGACATATATTCCAAGATATCATTGAGTCTTAGATATTCGAGAAATATTTCAATTTTGGAAAAAGTAGGGGATTAAGGGGTTTAGGACAACCATGTTTGGTGTGATCTCATGTATGTCGATTTAATGATTTTTCCGAATTTTCTTGGAAAATATCTAGGAAGCTAACACCATAATGACATTAACTCCAAGATGTCATTGGATCTAAGCTATCCGAAAAATATTTCAATTTTGAAAATAGTAGTGGGATTAGGGGATTTAGGACAACCATGTTTGATATGACCTCATGTATGTTGATTTAATGATTTTTCCGACTTTTCTTGGAAATACTTAAGAAGCTTACACCATGATGACATATATTTCAAGATGTCATTGGGTCTAAGCAATCCGAAAGACCCAATGGCATCTTGGAATATATGTCATTATGGTGTTTGCTTCCTAGGATTTTCCCAAGAAAATTCGGAAAACTCATATAATCGACATACATGAGGTCATACATTTTCCAAAATTGAAATATTTTTCGGAAAGCTCAGACCAAAATTCATCTTTGTGGTTGCTTTGTTATGTTGGTATCTTCCTTGGGTTACTTATTGCAAGTTTGTCGGTCACTACGACCAATGTTTGAATATCGTCGTCCAGGCATTTTTCGTTGTATTATTTCTGCAATTTGTACTATGCAAAATAAAAGAAATGTTCGTTACTTTGTTTAAGGTCATCTATGGTCATAGTTTTAGTTATTATGATAACGGTAACCTTGAAAATATTAAATATGTATAACATATATTAAATTTATAAAACCAATAAATTCATAAAAATGTACATTAAAGACAACTAACAAGAAAAAAATGCAGAGAAAACTACTACATCGCAGTGCCACCAATCGGGTCTAAATTTTGCCAAAGACTTTCTTGTTATTTAAATATCAAATGGTGTAATTATAGTTGAGCCAAATCGGTCTATAAATAAGAATTTTAGACCCTACATAGAGGTAGAGATTTGAGAGTATGCGATAGCTGGTTTGATATATATCTAGGGGCAAATACTGCAGATGGAACTCTTCGTTTTGTTATAGGCACGCCTTGGACATCCCTTTCTAAGTCTATGGCCGATGTAAAGTGATTAGGTCTCTGGTGACCCCATCCATTGCAACAGGTCTGATCTGCGGCATTTATTTTTATGAAGCTTTCCGCATCTGGCAATCAGCTACGACAATCTGCTTCGTATTTACTTTGTTATTGTTGTTGGAAACCCAGTATCAGTTGAATGATATTCTGAAAATGATACTGAACCAAGTGATTAAGTAATTTCTGATCACCCAATCTGAAAAACTAAGTTGTATGAGTCTGGACGGAACACAACATTGACACTTGGAATGCCAAGCCAGTTAGATTACGTTTTTCTACTCAAAAAGATAGCCAAACGTTTGCAAAAACCTAATCTACGATTAACTTAGAGAATTCACGGTTTTGTCTCAAGGAGATCAGATATTTCGGATATATCCTCGACGAACCCTAGTTAAGAATCGATCCTGATTACCATACTCCTTAACTACTCAACACCAAAATCTGTTACGGACGCTCCAAAGCTCATTGGGATGGCTTGGTATCGATTCAGAAGAACTCATTGTGCTTCTCTGATATCACTGAGAAATCTGAAGAACCCCGCATTGAGGTTGGAACGCTGATCAATGCACCTCCTGCGGTATTATTTTGAACTCTAACACAAGAAGGGAAAATTAAAAGTAGCGCCTGATGGATTATCACGTACTGTCGAGAGCATTCATGTTGATTCTGAGTTGCAGGACGACCAAGCATATCAGGACAGGAAATATATATTACTTTCGTATTCAAAACAGAAAGTTGTAGATGTTTTGCCATACTGTAGTGTAGGAAATTATGGTGTGTATAGCTGGGAGTGGAAGCTACGAGTATATTATGTTCCAAAGTCGAACAGAATGAAAATTTTATTTGATAGCATTTTAGCTGGCCACGTTTGCTTTTTTAAGACGCTCTAAAGAATTAAGGAGAAGTGTTATGGGCTGAATATGGTTTTGGTTATGCGTGCGAAATTATGTCAAGGTGTGTGACTAATTTCAGGTCAACAACTCAAAGTGTGAGAATCCTCGCATTCCAAGATATATGATTGCCATCGATTCCACGGAAACGTATTTTTCTTTTCCTTTTCGAACAATATAGTCACTTTTTGGCGAATTCTCCGAAATGTGGGTTTATTCCTCCCACTTTTTTGTGTAATGTATTTTTTTTTTTTTGGTTTATGTCAAAAACTGCACACCGATACCGTTTGTTGCAGGAGTTTTTTTTTATTTGATGCACTAATGGAGCCCAATATTGGCTGCCATATCTCCATATGAGCATTAATCTCGCTCTGTTTAAATGATTTTGCCATTCGCTTGTTCGGGGTTTTTGTGGGATACTATATAATGTCTGCGGAAGTATCTGTTTTTGTAAATTAGTCTATCGTCACAAATTTTATCAAAGGCTCGTGCAATATCCATATATATGCTCTATATCTAAAATGATCTTGAATAAAATGCCGTTTCTAGTAGTATTGGTTTCAGTTTATTTAAAAACTTTTGTTTAAATAACTTAAGATTGTGGCAGTATGCTTGGCTGTACGTTGTGACGATATTTTTTTTTTCTCTAGTTATTTTACTGATAATAGTATCGTGTCCTGGAACCTTTATTCTAAACTCCCTTATCGAAATAAATTTTACAAATTTTATGGTCGGGTCACTCACCAATGTCTCTAGTATATATAGCACGCAATTGTTAATTTCTTCATGTGGTGACAGTTCTACATCTTAGTTTTTTCAGTCATTCAGGGCTACTTTAACGGTTTTCATTATTCGACTCAATTTTCATTTCAACAGAGGACATTTGGGTATTACCAGAGGTACCGTCGAATTTTCCGTGTTTTTTGGATAAGCTCCTGGATATTATTTGAAAGTTTATTAACATTTTCAGACAATATCAGTATTTCCGAAATAGCTATTTCCAGATTTGTAAGGATTTTTTCTGTTACTATTACCAGCGAATGATCGGATGACAGATCATAGACATCAGTAGCCTTACCATTCGAGCAAGCAATACCTTTAGTAACTCAGAATGACAGAAGTCTATTAAACCGGAATTTTTTTAAATCCGTAAAACAATATGTCCGGTTGATTAATATTCCAAAGACTCTTCTTCCATAGCTTTATAGTCGCAATCACTCCCCAACAAGAAATCTATGTTCCAGGTTGATAAAATAACTCATGAACAACTTGTTATACATATGTATTATAGATCAGAATGGTATTTGTGATATTTCCTAAGTTAAAAGTGTCTTATGTCTTTTTTTATGAAATAGTGATGTTTTGCGACCATCTTCATTAATGTTGTGATATTTTGTACCATTAGAAGTTTTGTTTTGTAGCTGAAGAGTGTAAATACATTCGGTGCTCTGTTCGTCGTCTAGGATTCATTTTTCATTTCAGTTGCAAATAGATTGGGCATCCTCTTTAATTTGCCACTTGATCACCACCGCAGTTTATGCATTTTTACATAAAAGTATCGGTTTCAATCATATTGAGTTGTTTTGAATTTTCAAGTTCACCACAATTAACGCAAATATTATTTAACGTACAGTAGGCTTTGATGTTGCCGTATTCTTGGCACTTAACTCGATAGTTTTCGATAGTTTTTTTTCGATGCAATAGTTACATTTTAAATTTAATATCAGAAATCCCGCCTTTTGGCTTTTTATCGTCGAGTTTTAAATGGAACATTGGTTGAGGCACCTAATTTCAAATCATACAGCATCGAGACCAGCATTTACATATATCATTTGAGTCTACAAAATTATCAATTTTCTTAATTATAACAACCCAGCTTTTAGACTTTAGTTGCCCTGAATACTAAGCGTTTGTATGTTGATTTCTTTAAAATTGTCGCTTTTAACGCCGCAAATATAAAAGTTGGCGAACCGAATGTTATACCTGACAAATGAAAACTGGCAGCGATATGCCCCATCTTCAAGAAGGGGGACCGCTTGAAGTGTGAGATTTATCGCTGTACTGCTCTCCTTTGCACAGCATATAAGTTACTGCCCCACCTTATATTGGATAGAACCACTCCCCTAGCAGAGGGATTGGTTGGTGACTATCAAGGAGGATTTCGTCCGAATCGATCAGTCATTGATTAGGATTCGATCACACGAGAGAGTTTGTGGTCTGCCCTGGTAGGCGCAATATGGTAGGCGCAAAGGTCGTTGCAGGCGACGATGGCTCCGCGATGTAGAGAAAGACCTGCCCCCTTCAGATTGTCTTAGACAGTATGAAGACCATGCTCAGGATCGAAACCGTTGGAGCCAAATAGTTGACTCAGTATAAGGGGCCAGTAATGGCCTTTAAAAACACTTCAATCAATTTTACTGATCTCTCCTGGATTCTTTCCTAAAATATAGATTAGTGGTGGTTTTTTTGTTGTTTTTCGACAAGTTGTGAATTTAATAATGCATGAAGTTTCCAGTATCAACTAGATTTTATTTTCTGGGTTCGAAAATGTTCTACGAGTTAGTTAAAAGTCGGTGTTGCATAGAGATCTATAATCTCCAGATTTGCTCTGTGGTGTATTGTTATCGGTGTCTCCATGCTCTCAGTTGTCCGCTGCTTCATTGATTTGATTTAATGATCAACGATTACACCTTAAAGCGATGGGATCTTGCCGAAACGATAATCAAATAATTTGGTGGGAGATGCAATTTTCAAAGATGTTCGCTACTTATACGAGTATAAGAACAATTAAAAAAGTGTGTATACTTCACTGATGTATACTCGCTATTGTAATCGGATATGGATGATTTAGTGGCCATGCAGAGATTGTAAACATTTAAGTATAGGATCACCTACGTTCTTTTCTATTTTTTATGAACTCGTTTATAGTGTTAAGTTACGTGTCCGTCTCTCATTATGTGGCTGTTTTCGATATTCTACCAATTCTTAATTTTATAACGATTTAATCGTTCGATGAATGTTTCAGGTACACCAACACAATAAAATACTACATTCCATGGGGTAATGTTAACAGTAGTTGCAATATAAAGGAACATCTTACAACAGTGAACACTGAAGCCACTGAAGATGCATTACGAAGTTGGGGAGATGATTTTTCTATAGTGAATACCGAAATTCGATTAGATACCTGGGTCTGAAAAACATATTTCTCTGGTTTAATACTATAAGTACAATACAATACAATTTGTTTACCTCGATTCTATATCATTAAACTCACGATTGGGTTTGGATGTGACACATTCTGGTCCAGGTTTTGGGCGTTATTTCCGTCAATGGCTTTCTTTCTCGAATCATTTAATTTGTCTTGGCTTTTCAAATATATATCGAGGCAAAACCGCAAATCCTGGCGGGATTTTAACACAAGATTTGATCTTGTTAAGCCGGAAATCGGGAAGCACGATCTGTAAGTTGTGGTATCTCACCACATTTTAAATATTATGTAAATTCTGATATATCTTGCCGTGCCCGAAGTTATTTTGTATGCCAGCACTCAATCTTCGCAGATAAGGTCTGTTTTTGTGTGCACTGAAATCAACATATTTGTGGTTGCGAGACCACAAAATTCTCTAAAATTGAATTACAATAAAAATAGTTTGATGACGCTTTCAAGAAACGAAATTAGAATTTAAGCCACTCATTCAAAATAAAAGATTGCATAAAATAGTTCGATAGCGTGAAGTTTTACAAATTTTCTGCATATTCATTCGTGTTCTTAGACCTTCTTTTAACTTCAGGTAAATAGACTATAAATTCCGTTAACTCTCAATAAATCATTTTTCAATTTGTCTACAAGCGCGATATTCATTAATAACATAAATAAATATAAAACTTATAAATGAAATAATAAATTATTAATTTCATTGATAGCGAAGTCTATAGTATAAATGTCCTTCTTATATAGCTTTTACAATAAATAAAGTTATGATGCAGTTTTATACATGCTAGTTTAGCTCTGTTTAACAAACTAAACATATTAATAATTGTAACACCGCATAAATACATTTTTATGTATTAATCGAAAACACTTTACAATGTCTAAATTGACTTGTATATGGTACATTGTAATCGATGGAGACTGATAGTAATCGCTATGCTATACATATGTAAGTGTTAAATCGATTGTGTATATAAATATATTTTTAAATAGTTATAGGCACAATACACTTGCGCGGTTAATGCACCACAATATTTTTTTGTTTTGTTGTAAAGCAAATAAACATAAATCACATAGTTAATTTATTGTAGATACGCACATAAAACCACAGATCATTTCCGGAAAACTTGACTCTGAACACATATGTATATGTATGTGTTACATACATTGTGCATACATATAAGAAATAAATTTAAAAAAAAAGAAAACCGAACAATAAATTCCATCTCAAGTAACATAATAAATTCTCTAATCATGCGTTAACAAATTCAAAATATTTAACCATCGCAGACACTTCAACCAACTTAATCTATTTCATTATATTGTAATAAATTATTAAGTCAATCTTAAATAAAATAAAAATATATATATTCTTGAAAATTGTTGGTAGTATATGGTATATGGTATGTATATATAGAAGATGAACACGCTCTCATTAAAATTAAGCCATATGCTTGTTCTATAAATTCTATTTATAAATTCATTAGCGCAGTTATGAAAATATGTGTATGTATGTTCTATTAATAAACAAAAAAATTATTGATTGATTTGAAATACAAATTAATTTAATTTTTTTTTCAGAAAACCACTTGAGATTTTAATTATCTGAAAGCAAATTGTTTTGTTTATTTTTTATAATAAAGACGTACACGCGAATCGTATATACAGATGCCAACAATTATTTTTGTCTGAATATATTTCATGGTCACTGTTAAATATGAATATGGGAGTATTGTCTTGACGCGACCCTATACTAAAATTGTTTCATCTACACTGCAGATTAATTGTAACATAATTGTAACAAACTAGCACAAAGAAATACAAAAAATAATTATTTTAATTAATAAAAATTAAATAAAAATAATAAACAATTTTTTACGACGTGCTTGATATCGGTTATGTCCAAATTAATTAATTTTTGACAACAAAGTTGTATTTTTATATACAAGATGAGCATTGTTAAATGTATTCATTTTATTTCTTTAGTTGAATGTTTTAATGAATAAAATCGTCGCGCTAACAGATCAGGCCCATTTAATAAGGTAATTTGTGGTAAAGTTCGACGTGTTAGTTTCAATATTAAGACGAATAATTTCGATTTTTTTAAATCGGCATTTGTACTTCAACAACTATAAAAAACCGCAAATTTAAGTTAAATTCGACAGAAAATCTATGTACATGACAAGGTCGAAGTCGTCAGTCAGTTTTCGTGTATAAACTCTCAAATGTTAACGTAAAATGTAACGATAAATTGAAATATTTTTCTGAGTTGCTGTGGTACGCCACCTGGCCGGCCACTATCAGGGATGGACGTTTACGCGTCATCTTTTATTTTCTACATTGACGTGACGACCACCCTTTGATAACGTCAACAACGTCGATAATGTAGACAATCCCTATATAGAGTGGTTTTGTTTAGTTCTAAACAAAAGGGTGATCAAATTTCTTTAGGAACATAGTTAAGTTTAGGAACATAGTTTTAAAACTAATCGTGCTCAAATACCATGAATTTACTTCATCGTCATTGTTATCCATTACAAAATTATTAAAATGAACCAAAACAACGATATACAGCGTTATATAAAGTGGAGCCCTCTTTATAACGGTGGAACGGTATAGAACCGCTCGCAGAAAAATCGGAAAAAATGGCTCACATAAAATCAGAAAAAGAGGCTATAACTTTCATTAAAAATAATCCGGGGAAATTTAACTGTGACCGTCCCATAAAATTAAACACACCCCACTCCATGGTAAAACGAATTCGAGTTGAGGAAGGCTATAAGTGCTTCCGAGTTATTAAAAAGACAAATCATTCAGATAACCAACACTTGTTTGATAAAATATGTGACAGATTATTGACAAAATTTTCACAAAATTTAGTGGATGTGTTTTGATGGATGACGAAACGTACTTGAAATTGGTTTTGAAACACTTCAAGTTAGATACATTTGCAAGAAAACGTATATGGTTTGGCCAGTAATTTGCAGTTTTGGAGTCAAGTTTTGGCCATATTGCTCGATCACACGACTCTAATTGCAAGAAAAGCAATAAATTTTCACGAGATTCAAATCAATATTATTTCAAAGAGTACACAGGTTTTTTGAAAGGTGCTTAATTTTGGGGTATAGTGGAAAGAGTGCTGAAGTGCAGTCACACCGGATTTTATCCGAAATCTATAGAGGTGATTTGTGCAAAAATTACAAAAACAAAAAAACCATTTTAAGCGTATGGAATTTTTATTATTATTCGAAAGAACATTTTTTGCCATTTATTTTTAAAGATTACTTCATTCAAATGATACTACCGCAACTGCGATGGTCCTTTCTCAAAATTCAATTTTTAATGAAGCATTCCAGAATATCAAATGGTATTTGGCGAATGACACGAGTAGTGTTGGCTTACAATGCCTCAAATCTAGCTGGTTTATTCACATAGACTTTGAACTTTGCGTACCCTCAAAAAAAAAAGTCTTCAGGTATCACACGATCTAAATAAGCAATTCAAAACGATCCGAACCGTAAAATTAATTGCTCGCCAACCTTATTTTTCAATAAGTACATTGATTCACGCGATATATGGCAAAGGGCGCCGATTTCCTCGAACCAAAAGTCTTCCAGGTCGGGCTTCAGTTTCAGGCAGCAAATATTCCGATGTCATGGTGATATAACGAGGGCTAATCACAAGTACGTTTTTTTTCTTGAAGAAATACGGACGAATAATTTCACAGGCATATAAACCATACCAAACCGTCTATTTAGTCGCAAATCATCCAATACTGTAAACTGAAATTTAAACTTTTCGATGGTATTCCAAATAGTGGTCTAGACAGGCCGATTATGTCAACCGTGAGTCTAAGCGCACGAAACACATTCCTCACAGAACGCTGATTTTTGTAATGAAGCTGAACAATTTGTAGACGCTATGCCGGGCCGAGTCTTTCATGCCACTATTCATGCGTCATTTGTAAAAAAAAATAAATGAAAAAATCACCTCTATAGATGAACGCTTTTACAAAATACTCCCGAGGACTGGCGCATTCGATTTCAAATCGCTAAAATATTGTAAGTTGTTGACATTATTTTAATTGTCGACGTATACAAAAACACTGCCAAGTAATCTACGTTATATTTTACTTGTCGAGAACCGCATAGATTACATGGCGTAATCTACCACGATCATCCCTGGCCACTATACAGTAGATCCTGCGACAGGGGAAAGTGATGGTGTATATGAGCTATTACGCACTGAAAAATGGAGCATATTCGGTAAATTGCATCATAAATATAGGAAGATCGCCTATAAAAGAAAAAAAGTAGCAACTCGTTAGCTGATCAGGACGGTGCTTTTTCTAATGCCAGAAGTGATGCTAGCGGAAATTTTATGTTTCGAGTAGCTGAATCTTGTGAAAGAACTATTGGCCTAGAAAATGAAAATATGGATCTCTTGGGGAGGGTACAGGAAATAGAGCAAGCATTTGCCAAGCTAAGCGTGGAAATCGAACACCTAAAACGAGAAAACAAAAACGTATAATTGAATCGGGATTCAACCAAAAAGTTATATGGTAAAGATTTAAGGCATGTACAATAGGGAGAGATGTGCCAGCCAAGTGTATAAATTGTAACGATCAACATAAGGGGCTAATAATCGAGGCTATGAGGTTGCTAAACCACTACCAAAATTAAGAGATTAACCGAGAAATCAACCGCAAAATCACGAAAATCTAAGGATTCAAACATCAAATTAGATGGAACAAAATCCACAACCAAGCATCGCAGGGCAAAGAAGACCAATTGCTCAGGTAGAACAGAAAATAACCGAATTATGGTGAACATTATGAAGCTATTACAAATCGGCTAGAAAACCAAAGTAATCTGAACAACATGATACTTGATCAGCTGATGAAAATGGAACCACCCGCAACTCAATTCGATAAAAGCGGTAGGTAAGAATACAACTTTCAGAACAGCAATCTGGAATGCCAATGCAGCATATTCCAGAAATATAAATATTTTTAAATACAAAAAAAATCGACATTTTCGTAATATCTGAAAGCCTTTTTGTTACAGGGCTACATTAAACTATATAAATTGTTTCAAGCAGGGCAGACATGAAAATGTAAATCTTATTCTGGTGATTCCCCAACATACATGCCCAATGACGAAGCTATGATTCCAGACCTAATAGACTTTTATGTATAGCAAGAGGAATGTATATCTCAGAACTACATCACACATTTAAAACAGCAAACCTTTATTATCAGATCACTCAACGGTTATCATATGGCAGTCAGTGAAACGGTAATTCGAAGGGAAAGTGCACTCGGATTAACCAATCCAAAAATTAACTGGAAACGTACCGATAAGAAATTCTCACCTGCAGTTGGACGAGAATTGGAACAATATTTGACAAACGCCCAGTAACTCTAAAAGAATTAAAAGAAGAAGTGAAAAGTAACATGAATGTTTAAAATCCCTAGTATACGACTTAATTACTTGCCAAAGAACTACCTGATAAAGGATTTCGTATACGCTAATACACATAATCAATGCGGTTAAAATATGTTCCGCGGCAATGGAAAGTAGCAGAGGTAATCATGATAGCAAAACTTGATAAACCACCTAACAGTTCAAAAATCAAACCAGGCAAATTTCTTTGCTGCCAATTTGCAAACCAATAATTGAGGACCAACAACTAATTCCTCCACATCAATTTCGACTCAGAGAAAAGCATTCAACAATTGAACAGGTGCATAGAATCACAAACATAATTGAAAGAACGTTAGAACATATTCCTATTCAAACATATTCCTGGCCGTCACCCAAGCATTCGATAAATTTTGCCACCGTGGTTTGGAATACAAGATGCATATAGAGATCTGCCGGGGCAATTATATGCCATACTATACTATCTTTCAATAGACATTTTCAAGTGAAATATGAGAATGAATATTCCGAACTAACGAAAATGTCTGCCGGTGTTCCGCAGGGGATTGTCTTAGGACCAATCTAGTCGTAAATACAACGGATTTACCAACCACAAATGAAGGAATCATAGCGACCTTTGCAGGTGACACAGCAATAATGGCGATTTGAAGTAATGTCGCCGATGCAACGAGCAAACTCCAGAAGATTACCAATGTAGTTTGTAAGTGGACAAAATAATTATCATAGATTATCCGTAACACCTATCCGCATGCCAATCTCATTCTTATACTAACTGCAATATTCATTATATTTATTGCACGTTATTTAAATCGCCGACCCCAGGGATTGACCACCTCAAATTTTCTATAATATGCAAATCGTTGTCCGAAACACATGTTAACATGTCAATCTTCTGAATTTTGTTTACTAGATTTCTTAATTCAAGCTTGTTGCAGAATTCATTAAAAATGTTATTTATATCGTCGACCCCAAGGATTGACCACACAATCTCCTGATTTTGGTTTAACGAATTCCTTCATTCAATCTTGTTGCAACATTTCATATATATACATATATATATATATATATATATATATAGGGATTGGCCACTTTAAATTTTCTATCCAAATCCATTGCAATGGACTGTCCGAAACATCCATCCGTATGTTGTAATGCCCAATGTGTGCCAAATTCCAGGAATTTGTTGGGTTTGCTCATCTCGGCTTTTGAGGTCCTTTAGTAGCACACAAATAGAAAATTGGGTCTCACAAAAACTGATCCTGGATTCTTGCTCAGCTCAACTTCACTCACACCAATAAAATAATTTCATTTTCTTGTTTAAAAACTCATTATAAGTTTGTATTCAATTTAAAAAATAATAATAAAAATAATAATGGATGTACTAAACAATACATTATAAACTTAAATAATTACATAGCTAAATTAAATTAATTCAATTTATAAATAATTTTAGCCAAATCCAAGAAAAACTAAACCTAGAATTTAATTATAATAAATAAATAAAGAAAATTTAAATGCTGAAAAGAATAAGAAAATTAAAAATAATAATTAATGATAATTAGTATAATAATAAGTATTATAACGAGTACATATATATTATATATTGATATATGTAGTATAAATATTTATAGGCCAGGTATTAATTTTGCAACAGAGAATGCTCAATAAAATCAATTTAAAAGAAATATTTGTAGAACCAAAAATCAAAGTAAATATGTATAAAATAAAATTAGCTCACCTGAATCTCTAGTACGAAGAGCGCTCCCGGTAACAGAAACTCGGCGGATTTTGCTGAAACAAAAATAAATCACTCCTATGTTTGGTTCTAAAAACAAACTAAGTCGAGGCACTTAGAATCACTCTTAGTTGGTAATAAATGTTTTAACCACTAAGATTTTATAACATAAACACCTGGTCTACCCATATGTATACCAATACAGCAATAAAATAGACTTATAGTTAAAATAACACTAATAACTTTTCTTATCTCGAAACTACACAAAACTAATTAAATTAAGCACTTGTATATTCGAAGAATGTTGTTTTCGACTATTCCGATGCGATTTTGAAAATATATATAAAAGATGAACCCGGTGCAGCACGGGAGGCGAGGTCGCTCGAACCTGAACCCGAATCAACCCCACCACTATTTTTTTTTAATCGCTCGTTCGGTCAATACCTGCGACAATTTCCGCAAAGTGGAAATAAAATTCGCCGTACGGCGTCAGGCGGATGCGAGCTGTGCACTGACAAAAAAAAAAAAATTATAACGTAAGAGTTATTTCGCGCGCTCCTCAATTACTGTGCACAAATAAACCTTACCTATTCCGCTATGTAAATGTATATATAAAAAAAAAATATACTATATATAAGTTTATTTTGGGCCGGTCAATGAAATTGACGGCCAAATCCCACAGTATTCCAAAATGCACTACAAATTATAAGTTCACTTGTAATTTGGCTTGGAAATAATTTTATTTCTAACTTTTTTTACTTTAATTAAATTTTTATTTTTAAACACTATTTTTTTTGTTGTTGTTGATGTATTCAGAAGAATAGGTAAAAAGCAAGTGACCGACTTATTGCAATCATACGATTTTGGTTTATTTATTTATTTTTTTTTTTGTTCATATTATGGCTAAAGGCAATTTTTTTATGGCATGATATGCACATTAGGGATGAACAAAACCTAGAAACGTAATTTTTTAATTTTGAGCAATTTTCGGACCATTACAATGTTAATCTTCTGATTTTGGTTTAACAGGTTTCTTTATTGAATCTTATTGCACCATTCTCTATATATATTGCACGTTTTTTAATCGCCAACCACAGGGATTGACCACTTTAAATTTTCTATGCAAAGTCTATACAAGTGGCATTCCGAAATACCCACCAAAATTTCAATCTTGATTTCTGTTTAACAGATTTCTTCATTGCATTTCGGTGCAACATTCTTTTTTCTATATAATTGTGTTTGACCTACTATATTGTTGACTATAGTTGGCCGTAGTCAAGTTGGCTTTTGCGACACTTATGCAGTGCGCCTCAATCGATTAAACTATCACTAAAAAAATTGAAGCGTCTGCTAATTTCTCATAGGCGCTGTCGACTGAAAAGTCGATTAACGAGATAAGTTTTTGATGGATTTTCATTTATACTGCGTGTAATCTGATTAGTAACCATCAATAAGCAAAGAAATTTGACATTTTATTATAATAACATCCACACTCCCCTGGTTTGTTACATATATGCGTTGTTTCATTTTCAAACACCTGCAAAAAGATGAATTTCTTTCATTTCATTGATTTCTAAAATCTTTTGCCATCACAAAACAAACAAGTGTTCTCGAGATAATTCACCCACAAACATCCAGCCAGACAACCGAACATTTTTTGGCTTTTTCATATACTAAGGACCTTGAAAACGTAAACAAAAGTTATTAAAGATGAACCGATCATTTGGTAAATTTTAAAAGCAACTTTTGTAACTTTGGGCGTGTCACTCAGGCCATTTACTGAGCCTATAATTTATCTGGAATAAGCTACTAGTTTATGTCTTCAGATTATGCTCTTATTACTGTGGTTCATATAATATTGTCGGCAACAAATAGCATCAAAATAATACGTTAAATTTATAACAATTGTTATATAATACAATAATTATATCTTCCTTTCAAGTCGTTTAAGACTTTAGTCTCTAACAGGCCCATGTTTAAAGCATTTTGGTAATAAAATCGAGATATGAAAAAAAATATTTTAATTTTTATTTATCAAACTATATAAAAAAATTATGTCTAATAAATTGAGCGAGACGTAAAAATGTTCATCTTTATGACCAACAACAACAAAAATTAGACCACATACGTTGCAAATTTAATTAAATTTGAAACGATATCTCTCAAAGAATTATAAATGTGTCTGCTTTTCTAAAAAAATGCAATTTCAATTCTGTTTAAAACTTGAATTGTCGTATCAGTCCACTGAACAATCAAAAAGTAACTATTGTTCACAAATCCAGATCCAGTGGGGTGCAGTGTGAAACAATAATTTCTAATTATGAAATTCAAAACGGCAAAACAACTTGTGAAGTGCAAAGCAAGATGTTAAAGAATAGTCTAAATGGATTCACTAACGCTCATACTCAATTAGGAAAGTTGCGACCAACAAATCATTTTAAATGTAGGTTATGTCTTAAAAAGAGTGAGTATTTCAAATGAATTTTAGTTGCCTCAATAAAGTAACCCCGTAGTGGCATGAAATGTATATAGGGCGAGGAGCCGATTCGCAAAAACAACACAATATGCTTCACATCACAAATAAGTGTTTTTAGAACAATTCATCTGGTTGTGCTGCAGTAATCACGCAGGTAGAAACCGCAAATTTATCGAAATTTTATCGAAGTTGCACCTTAACTAAATTTAAGGCCGTGTATCAATTTTTTCAGGAATTTTCGAAGATTTCGAATGTCATTTTGATTTTTGATCATTAAAAACTCCAAATCCACCAAAATGTCAAAACTCCTGATTGACATTCGAAGATTTGTCGCAACACGACCGTTTTAAACCATTGGCCATTTTAACGGTACATACGGTAAGGTCAACTCTCGTGTTCTACAACAGAGCTTCAAGTTACTGCGGGCTAATTAAAAAAAAATGTTTTTAAACCAAAATAGATGTGCAAATTAAAGTAAAGAAATTGGTAATTTATAATTTTTTCCTATATTTAAAAAAAAAAATGTTTAATTTAAATTTGCTGAATTAAGAATTTAAAACGAGTTTTAATTTATTTTTTAATTTACTATAAAATCTTTAAATTTTGTTAAAATAAAACTTTTACTATTTTCTTAGGCTGCGTGCCATTCTCAATGTAAATGACATTTTTAGTAAATTTTTTAATAAATGGATATACTGTTAAAAAGCTGGGTAAATTGATAGGAAAAAAGTAATTGAATGTTGTTGTTGTTGTTATTAATTAAATGTGATTTGTCAAAAAAAAACAACAACATCTTTCAGTTAGGTTTTTTCCTATCAATTTACCCAGCTTAAAAAACATTTACCAAAAACGTCATACACTTAGTACTTTAAAACTTAGTACTTGAAATACTTAGTTTTAATAAAATGTATTTTAGTTTGTTGATTTAAATTTAAATGGAATAATATTAGGAATTAGTTTCAGGCATGCTCCAGTTTAATTAATTTCTTTAATTTTTAGAATATTAACTTTGATTAAAACTATTTTTATGTATTAATAAGAACTATATTAGTGTAAACCGTATATAAATATTTTTTTTTGTAAATTTGGTGAATTCAAAAATTTTAAAAATTTATTAGATAACGAATTTATTACAAAAATCTGTAAATTTAAAATAATTCTCATTTTGTTTGAGATTGAATTAAAAGAAATTTGTTTAACAAATTTTAATTCACTATATACTCGTACTTTATGTTTTTAAAAATATTTTATAATCTTATAAGCAGTATGTACTATCTATATCTATATACCATACACATATCACGTTTAAAAACTTAAAATTATTTCTTAAAAATAGTTGCAATATGTAATTAATTTGAAACGATTTTTAAATTTTTGTAAACTACAAATTATTATTATGTAAAAAAAATGGTTTATATTTATCAACATTAATAAAATTTAATACTCTCCCATTTTTTTACCTAAATAATAATTTGTAGTTAATAAATTTTGAAACTTTAATCTAGTTAATATTTAATTATAGAAATTGATTTCACATTTAAAAAATAATTTAATAAGTTTTCTAAAGCATGTTAAATTTATAATTTCATAAATTAAATTATATGTATATTGAATATATTTTTTTATAATAGCGGGAAAATTAATAAAATTTAGCCTGTATTTAAATTTATTATTTTTTAGTTGAAATACCTGATTTAAAAGTAATACGCTCCAATCTCAAAACGTACTTTAAAATTTCTATAATTATTGATTATATTTTTTACAATAATTTAAAGATTTCATAAAATATATTTTGTCAACAGTTTGAATTTGTTATTTTGTTTAATTTTTAGATTAGGAATTTTAAATAAATTTCGTTGAGTTAAAAATATTAAATACTAATTATTAATAAACGATTTATTTACTTAATGTAATATTAATAACTTATTTTGTTGTAAATGTATAAACTAATTATTTTAAATTTTAAAATAATTCTCAAATTGTTTCGGGTAAGTATTAATTTAAAAATAAGTTATTAAACTTGCATCTTTGAACTTGACATCTTTGAAATGAACTTCGATTAATTTTAATATTTTAAAAGATTTGTTAATTATTAATTATTAAAACCTAGAAATCTAGTTTAATTTAAAATATTACGAATCAAATATTTTTAAATATTATTCATAAAAAATTGATTAATAATTTTTATGAACTATTTAAAGATACACAACCTACTATTTGCTGAATTTATTTTTATAATTTTTTTTAAAAAATGTTTTAATCTATTACATAGTTAATAATTTTTAAAATCACAAACATTAAATTTAATTGCATTTATACATTTAATATATTTTTTATTTTTTTAAATATTTTATAAATTTTCCGACTTGTTAAATTCATAATTTCACAGATTAAATGATATATACTTGAAGCGTTAATAAAATGTCAGTTTATAACATTTTAATTTTATTTTAATTGAAATTCATAACCAAAACTAAAATTAATAGTCTCCAATCTCTGTAAATACTTAAATTACGTGTCTAATCATTATTACTTATTTTTTTAAATTCGAAAATTATTTATTAGATTTTCAAAGCTTATTGAACTAATTTTTAAAATAAATTCCCAAATAATTTATAAATATTACATTGATCATATTAAATTTAACAAATACTCTACTTTGTAAATAATTTCGCTTCTATCATAAAAAAATGTTAAACTTAAACAACTTTTTATATTACTGTGATGGATTTTAATATTTTTGTTTGAAAAAAAAATGCAGTAATGATTTTTAATTACCTTGTGTATAAACTTTAAGTTGTCATATTAAAATTATTTGATACGCTCTTACATTATTATTCCACACTACCACAGATAAGGACTTATCTGTGACACTACTATAAACATATATCAAGAAGAATTTAATAATTTAAAGATATAAATTTCATAGGTACTTAATTGCAAAGACACTAATAAATCCACTATTTAAACAAATAATATGTTTCACAGTGTTGCTACTTGTTAAAAAAAATTACAATTTGGTTTAATTTAAAATATTATAAAATTAGGATCATAAATAAATTTATTTTTAAAAGTACATAATACAAAAATACAAAACTTAAATTTTACTGAATTTTAAGTTTCTAAATTTTAAATATATAATTAATTTATTAACACATATTTTATCAATATTCCGAATCTTGGGTAAGTGTCATATTCTTAAATAAATATCTTATATTTAAAAAAAAATGTAATGTTAGTAGCGGGAAACCATATGCCCATATTGCAGATTTAAAAAATATGATTTTACTAAACATTAATTAAATGGTACAAATGATTAAACATATACTCGACTTGAATTTTACTAAATTAAAATAAAATTTTTGAATTTTAAATTAATGAATATTTAATTATGAAATAATTTTAAATTTAAAGATGTTTTAAAAGTTCCAAATTTTGTAAAATATTGACATTTTATATTTAACAAATAATTTTAAAAATTAAATATTCTTAAATATATTATAATACCTGGAATAATAGTTTTTAAAAATCGAGTTTTACAAATTTTTCACAAATATTAAATTTAAAATAATTATGCACTTTATTTTCTATCTACAATATACCTAAAATTATTAATCTAATCATAATTATTGTTTTGTTTAAATATTTAACCCAACGGTGCAACACATAAATTTTCAAAATTATGATTTAAATAAAAATTTTAAATTTTAAATTAAGTAATTTTCTCGAACAACTGAAGAATAAGTGAAACCTATCCGAGGCCTGTCCAATTTATGTCCGTTGTCTCTGGACGATGAAATAACAGTTGATTTAAAAAATTTTATAATATTAAAGTTGATATATAAAAAATAGTTTTAAAAATTGAAGAAAAATAAAATGCGCATAAATAAATACAATACTGCAAATTTACATTTTTTTGACTTATTTTAGTTTTCTATAATTTTCGCCTGATCAATTGATTTAAAAAAAAATAGTTTATATTTATCAACCTTAACAAAAATTAATACTCTCAAATTTTGGAATTTTAACCTAGTTAATATTTAACTATAGAAAAGGGTTTTAAATTTTAAAAATAATTTAATAAGTTTTTCGAAGCTTGTTAAATTTATAATTTCATAAATAAAATTAAATGTAGTGAATATATTTTTTTTTATAATAGCGGGAAAATTAATAAAATATCGCTTGTATTTAAATTTATTATTTTTTAGTTGAAATACCTAAATCAAAAGTAATACGCTATTATAGTTTTTAAAATAATTTACAGATTTCATAAAATATATTTTGTCAACAGTTTGAATTTGTTATTTATTTGTTAGTATTTATTCATCATGATGAATTTAATAATTAAAAAATATAAGGTTCATATACTTTGTTACTATAAGTTACAAATAAATATCGGATAATTTTTTTAATTTTATTTATCAAAAATATTTTTTTTATTGATAACAAATTCAATTTTTGTAGCAAATGAACATTGATTAATTTTAAAATTTTAAAAATTTAGTTAATTGTTAGTTACTCAAACCTAGAAATTTAGTTTAATTTAAAATATTACGGATCAAATATTTTTAAATATTATTCATAATTAATTGATTAATAATTTTTAAAATCTGTTTAAAGATACACAACTTAGTATTTGCTGAATTTATTTTCATAAAGTTAAAAAAAAATTCTTTTCATACATAGTTCATAATTTTTAAAATTATAAAAATTAAATTTTATTAAAATATATTTTTAAATTCTTTAAATATTTTATAAATTTTCCGAGTTGTTAAATTTATTATTTTCAGTATTTACATTTTAAATTTATTTCAGTTGAAATTCATAACCAAAACTAAAATGTATAGTCTCCAATCTCTGTAAATTCTTAAATTAGTTATCTAATCATTATTACTAATTTTTAGTAATTTATTAATTTTTCGAAGCTCATTGAATTAATTTTTAAAATAAATAAATTCCCAAATAATTAAAAAAAAATTAAATTGATCATATTAAATCTAACAAATAATTAAAAATTTAATGGATAATCAATAAATATAAAATATTACTTTGTGAATAATCTCGTATCTATCAAAAAAAATGTTAAACTTAAACAATTTTTTAAATTACTGTGACATATTTTAATTTTTTGTTTGCATTTTGAATTCATCCTAAAAGCATAGAATAAGGATTTATGTCGTGTTATGTGCTAAAAGCTCTAATTTATGAAATAAAATTTTATCTAAATTCTGAAACAAAATAATTTTTAAACGTTTAAATACTTTTTAAAAAAATCTGTTTTTTTAATTTCTTTAACCTAAGTCTTGTTTAAAAAAATGGGTTAGTGATTTTTAATTTACTTGTGTATGAAGTTTTAGTTGTCATATTAAAATCATTTGATACGCTCTTACATTGTTATTCCACACTACTATAAACTTAAATGAAGAAAAATTTAATAATTTAAAGATTTAAATTTCATAGATACTTAATTGCAAAGACACTAATAAATCCACTAATTTCGAAAAATTCTTCTAATTTTATTTAAACAATTAATATTATGTTTGATACTTTTACTAAATGATCATATTTTAATAATTAATTTAAAAAAATTACAGTTTGGTTAAATTTAAAAAGTTTTAAGATTAGTACATTGAACGAATTAATTTTTAAAAATAAAACTTCAAATTTTCTGAATTTTAAATTTCTAAATCTTAAATATATAAATAATTTAATAATACATATTTTATAAATATTCCCATTCCTGTTAAATTGTTATATTACTAGACTTGAATTTTTTCTAAATTAAAATAAAATGGTTGAATTTTTAATTAATGAATATTTAGTAAGAAAATAATTTTAAATTTAAAGATGTTGTAAAAGTTCCGATTCTTGTTAAATTTATTTATTATTTAATTTATAAATCATTTAATTTTGTAAAATATTGACATATTATATTTAACAAGCAATTTAAAAATTAAATATTCTTAAATAAAATAAAATACCTGGAGTAATAGTTTTAAAAAAATCGAATTTAAAATAAATATTTAGTTTTGTTTAAATATTTAGCTCAACGGTGCAACACATAAATTTCCAAAATTATGATTTAAATAAAAATTTTAAATTTTAAATTAAGTAATTTTTACCTTAAAAATTAATCTTACGTAAAATTCGCTACTATTTATTATGTTTTTGAATCTTAAATTGAATTTTAAAATGAGTAATTGTAAGTTAAAATTAATATCTTCCAATTTTTCTAGTAAATAATTTTTAATAATAATTTAAAGGCGCAAATCTGAATTAAAACTAAACTAGTTTAATTTTAAATTACGACGGTTCGATCTAAGTCAGCACAGCCTAGCAACGTAAATATAAATTTCTTATATGGAATTATAATAAACTGTTTTAATTTAAAATTGTGGTATGTTTATTTTAAAAATAATGTATTAGTTTCTCGAACATCATTGAATTAATTTTAAATGTTGAAAATTCAAATGCCCAAATAATTAACAACATTTTATTTTGCATTTTAAATTTATCAAATAATTTAACATACCAATAAAATATAAAATCTTACTTTGTAAATAATCTAGCTTCTATCAAAAAAAATTTTAATCTTTAAATTATTTTAAATTTTTGTGATGGATTTTAATTTTTTTTCGTTGTATTATGAATTCAATCTAAAAGCTATGTATTAACTATATTAATGTTAATACTATGTATTAACTATAAATTTACATAAATCCTGAAACAAAATGTAATTTTTAAACGTTTATAATACTTTTAAAAAAATCTATGTTTTAAATTTCTTTGAACTTGAATTTAATAACTCAATTAGTTAAATTTCATGGGTATTCTTCTAAATTTATTTCAATAACTATTATGTTTCACAGTGATGCTAAATATTCAAAGCGGTTTTTTTTTCATAACTTGATAATAAAAATGATTAGTATTAGTTTTTAAAAATAATTCTAAGATACAAAATACAAATTTTGCTGAGTTTTAAAATTTTAAAACTATAAATATATAATTAAATTAGTAATACATATTTTATAAATATTTCGAATCTTGTTAAAGTTTGATGATCTTAAATAAATATCTAATATTTAAAAAAAATTGATATTAGCGGTAAACCAAATGCTAATATTGCAGATTTAAAAATACGGCTTTTCTAAATGTAATACCCTCCAATTTCTAAACCAACATACATTAAAAGTTTTTAAAATCAAATTGACACATATTCGACTTGAATTTTGCTAAATTAACATAAAAATTTTAAATTTTAAATTAGTGAATATTTAATTAGAAATATAATGTTAAATTTAAAGATATTTTAATAATTTTCCGAATTTTGTTACATTTATTATTTATTTAATTTACAAATCGTATAATTTTACAAAATATTGACAGATTTTCTTAATTAGTGAAACACCTAGAATTATAGTTTTAAAAATTCGGCTTTTAACCAATTTTTCACTTATATTTGAAATAAACTTTATTTGAACTTTATTTTCCATCCATAGAACCTAAAATGATTTATCTAATCATAGTTATTTTTTTGTTTAAATATTTAACTCTACGAACTCATACATTTTCTAAATTATGATTTAAATAAAATTATTTAATTTTTATATCTTTTATCTTAAAAATTAATCTTACCTAATATAAATACGCTATACAGTTTTAAAAATTGCTACATTTTATTAAGTTTTTGATCTTAAATTTGATTTAAAAAAAATAACTAATTATAAGTTAAAATTAATATCTGCCAATTTTTTTTAGTTAATAATTTTTAAGAATAATTTAAAGGTGCAAATCTAAATTAAAAATAAAATAATTAAATTTTAAATTAGTCTGTCCATTGTCTTTGGACGATGAATGAGTAATACATTTAATTATTAAAGTGTTGACAATTAATTCGTTCAGTGCACGAATTACAAATTTAATATGAACGATTTGTTCACAACATTTTGAACTGATCCTATAAAACGGATAGTCATAATTTCAACAAACAAAAAATATTGGCATGGTTACTTTTAGTAAAAAATGTTATTGTCTTAAAAAGAAGTCCATTGTCTGTTGTGTCTACTGTCTGTAGTAAAAAATTATTTCATAAAAAAATATCTAAGGGCGTTTACATGAAACCCAAATAAATTGATGTAATAAACTAGAGATTAGGGATGAACCAATGCACCACGGGTATCCTCATATTGTTATTTAGTGTTTGACGTCTATGCACATAATCGATATTAAATTGAATGCTTCCTTTCTCATTGTATTACATATTTAAAAAAAAAACAATGAAATCTTATATGTATATACAAGAAATATGTTTTTGTTGTGTTTCAAACGAGACCAATAATTCGTCCCGCTCCCGCCTGATGATGGAAAGAAAATTGCAGTATCATACGCTATAATTTTGCTGTTAACAATATTCCCTACATATACATATATATACATATGTATATCAAAGTATAATTTCAAGTATGTTGTTTGTTTTAGATTTAAAGTTTAGTTTTTTGTTTACTTTTTGACATTAAAAAATATTGCTTTTGGTCATAAATTGTTTAGAAAATGAATTTTAATATTTTTTTGTTCATCATATAATTAAATAATTGTATATATCGTTTTATTATATTGCCTAGATTTTCGTTGGCTTTGTCAAAATCAAGCATACAAACAATACGAGCCGCAATTAAACGAAATGCACACGGAAAGGAAAACCTTCGATAATCTAAATTACGTTTACCTTCTGTGAAAGATAAAACCAAAAGATCAAAAAATAGTAAAAATTATTGACAAATATGGTTTGGTTCGTTGCTTATAATAATACATAATATGAGTGTATAGAAGATGAGAGATGACCACATGACTTAATATATTATGTATTTAAAATGCAGAGCAGCTGTATATAAGTATATGTATGAGCAAACAACCATCGAGCAACAATAAAAATTGCAACCGTATCTTAATAGAATATCTCGTTACCGTCTGAGTGCATAAACATATAAGAACCAGTTTGAACACATACAAAATTTCGTATTATAGGTATATACGTATTGTGGGTCAAAAATTAAAGATTGAAGATTGGATTGCGAATTGCATCCACCGAACAACACGCGTCCAATATACCTACATACAAACATTTTTTTATACACAATTTTTAACATTTTTTAGGTTTAGCCAAACCACAAGGACCACACTTGCATGTTACGATTAAATTTCGATTTAAAAACATAAAACATCAACAACTACAACAACAACAGCCGCACCAAAATGTGTTTGTTGATTTTTTTTTTTTTTCGTTTGGGTAATTTAAATTTCTGGTTTATTCTTCACGTTTCATTTGCGATTTGTGAATTAATCGCGCGGGGAATTTTCAAATTGTATCAAATTTACCCGCAAAATTAAAACAAAAAAAAAACGACATACTAAAATAATTTAACAATAACAATTTATTAACAGTGAAATGGTTTTTGTGCGCGAATAGATAAACATTGCGGACAAAAATTATTTGACGCGCCACTCAAAAATTATCTTTGCGATTGACAATCACAATGAAATAATTGATGATTTCGATTTTTTATATATAATTAATGTAGGTACAGTTTTAAGATTGATTTTGTTTTATTTTTTGGTCGTTGTAATGCTCTAATTACGATGTCACATTTTGCACAGCTACAAATAATTTTACGCATCAGTTTTACATAGAATTGCAAAAAAAAAAATTTAAATTTTGGTTAAATAGAGTACTTTAACTGTGGTTATGTATATATATGTAAATACATAGAGATTTTCACGGGCAAGCAAATTTAAACTTTCATTAATAATTAGGAATTTGGTGTTTAAATTTAAAAAGTGTTTAGCCTAATTGTATATACAGTTTAGATGACAGACAATTCATTGAAATTTAGAGACGGTATATCAACGCCTATGATTTTTAAACATCAATATGGATAACATATAAGTATGTTGCTCAGTTAATGGAGGTAACTGCTTAACATAGCCATACGAAATAATAAACCTGGAGATAGGTTTCACATTTTGAAAATAAAATATAATTCCTATACATCTTGCATAAATCATCATATTATGGGATTCTTTCCTAGTATATATATAAACATTTTAATTCTAAGTGACTGCCGTTACCTGTAACGAAAAATAATTAGAAATATTTTTATTTTTATATAGATAGCCTTCTGTTGCGTGGTAAGTGATGAAGATGCGCACGATTTTTTAACGAGAAGAAGAGTTTGGACCAATTTTTCCAGGAAAACAAAAGAACCTCCTGAGATTTAGTAAAAGCATTTAAGAAAGGCATATGCAAAATATTCAAATTAAAAGAGAACTGTTGAAAACCAAACTAGCCTAGATGGAATGAAAAGGACGGGCTGAAGTACAAGAGATGAGTGGAGGCTGAACTGATTAGAAATCAAATTCAAAATTAGAATTGAATTTTAGAATATTTAGAGTCTTACATTTTCAAAGTTTGATGTATAGTTAGTCGAATTTTTTATTCTCTACACAGGTTACACATTACAGACTGTCAACAGAATTTTGAAAAGTTCAGCTATAGCTGCTATACTCGTAGTACCATTTATCATTTCATATTTGGTCGCATTCTCCCTTTAAATATTAGCAACATTAAATTGAAGCCAAGTAAGGCAGAATTTTGTGATAGAAAATTTATGTTGAAAATTGAAGTTGCGCCTAGCATGAAGATGAGTGTAAGGATATTTAAGGTATGGAACTATAAGAACACAAACGTGAGGTTAGAAATTTTGAAATTAGCAATTTCAAAGCTAGAAACTATATTTTAATTTTCTGAACATGAGTTATAAAGGATCTTTCAAATTTAAATAGCTGATGCCGCGATAATAGAATTTAAGAAAAAATACATTTTGAAAGCAAGTATATGAGTGATGAGTATAGTAATTTTGAAATTGTAAATGAAATACAGCTTTTGTAGTTGAATAGTGACAAAAGAGACTTTGAACTTATCCAAAATTTACTTAATTAATAATTCAAAATTTGTTCGCTGCTTATAACAATTTGAGTACAATCGAATTTAATTTTTTCATGTAATATCATTGAATTAATAGTAAAGTATATGACTTTCTTGCACTGGGGATTCCGTACAGTGAGCATAATATTTTTTGCTATATACATTTTCACAAAATTCGCACACGTTACGAATGTTAGCCTATAAATTATAAATGTGCGTAGATGCACCATAAAAGTTCTGAACTTTTGGCGGTCGAATATGCATTTCTTAATTTGAATGTAGTACGGCTATTTGATTGAATTTTAATAGAAACCAAAAAAGATTTCATTACATTTCAGTACATGGGGCGATGCCCCATTATTCACTGTCAAGATTCATTTCAAAGCTGTATCACAAATCCATTGGCACACTACCGTGTTCTGCTAGTTCGCTCCCCTCAGGTAATGTTCGTTTCGTTTATGATAATCATAACAAACCATACATGGAAGAATTCGTATGCTGTATCTGTCAAAACACAACTGGTAAAGAAATACCAGGCGGTGATAAATCAATATGGATTTTAAATATTCCCAACAGTGCATTAATAACATACAAACTAAGGTTGCATTCCAATTATATTGATGAGTTCATGATGGAGCATGCAGGACTTTTAGGTCTAGTAAACACCTTAAATCGACAAACTTGATTACGTCAATATGCACACGTAGTGCATGTCTTACAAGCATTACCAATTTTGTACTACTACAAAGTTATGCCGGATACGGTTTACTTAACTTTTACAAAATTGGACAAATAAAGCTATTTAGCATATCCAAAATACCAAAATCGAGTAACATTCGAGTAAAAAACATCCGCAAACATTATTTGTGTCAGACTGCCTGGAAACAGATAGTGACATTAACCTAGCCATACACACAGATTTAACTACTATTCACCGATTGAAGGATACCAACTCCATTTATTAATCAGAACGGTCTAGACAGCTAGTCTTCAGAACTTTCATGGCTGCAACAACACTCAAACTTTGGCTAACACAAGATCAACTACCAAACCACCAAATAATATGAATCTAAGAATTTATGTCCAAAATGTCTTCAAAAGCAGCCCAATTTCACAACTTTTTATGTTAAAAAAGCAATCTCCAGTTTACATAACATGTGGGACGTCTGTCAATAAAAAGATTCATATCCGTGAATTCTTTTCATCGATACGTGGTTTATAGGTGTGATGGGATTGATGGGATTGATGAAAAAATAACTTAACTACCTGTGATCAGCAAGTTGAATAAGAACAAAGGCCTTGCAATATCAGGCCAATAAAACCAGCATAAAAGGATTTTTAAAGACTAAGATAGGCAAGGACTTTCTATACAACTTCCAATAGCAAATAAACTAATCCGTAACAAGTAAAGAAAAAGTTCTTAAAATCGATGAATTTTGAATGGGCAAGCTTTTTATTAATCATTCCAAAAACTGGAAGAAAGCTCTTTTGCAACTGTTTCCAAATGCCGTAGTTCGGATATAACCCTTCAAATTTCCAATGGGAATGTTCAACATTCGACATAAGGTTGGATAAATATTGTGATCTGCTTCATATTTAAAACCGAATTTATGAAGTAACTATATGTTAAATAGATCGGCGAGTGCACCAAAAACCAGGAGTCTTCGCTTAAATCAAAATATAGATGCATATAATTAATTGAGGTCATACAGATTTGGTGTAATTTTGCTGAGAAAGTCATATGAATATGGTCCAATATATTAAATTTGAATTTCAAGAATTGTTCTCGAAAACCATGAATGCCAGATAAAGATCCTTAAATATCTCGCCATACCAAGTCGAAAATATAAGAAATTTTCTCCGGCACTCATGGTTCTCGAGAACCATTAATTAAAATCCACATTACATAAATTGGGTCATATATACATATGAGCCTATCACGCTATTTACAACGAACGGATGGTCTTCAACGATTTATCTTAGCAAGTGAAAACCATGCCAAGTCGAAAATATAAGAAACTTTTTCCGACACTCATGGTTCAACCTATTGCGGCAATTACAACATACGGTTGCTGTAGAACGATTGATCATAGCAAGTGGACATGCCAAGAAGAAAACTTAAGTAATTATTTCCGATCCTCACTTTGCTTGAAAACCATTAATTAAAATCTATTAAATACATCAAACGGCTGGTCTTTACCGACTTATCATAGCAAGTGGATACAATGCAAAATCGAAAATATAAGAAACTTTTTCCGGCACTCTCGAGAACTATTAATTAAAATCCACTTTAAATATATTGGGCCATATACAAATGAGCCGATTGTGCCGATTTATTATAGCAAGTGGACACCATGCCAATTCGAAAAGATTAGAATTTTTCTCCGGCGCTCATGGTTTTCAAGAACCCATCAATATCAATTTGTGCTTCACCCCATTCGCCGAATTGGCGGTGCATACGATGGTTCTTTGGCTAAATTCATGCACATCTTGAAAGCTTTTAAGTCAAGATCCTTTCGTAAAACCTTCCATATAAAGTTGAAGAACACAACCCCAGTTGCTGATAACGGCGACGAATCGATTGATTTGGATCTTCTTCAATGCTTTCCTGTATACAGCGGCTACAGCTTCTTCAGGAGGCACATTAACATTATGAGTAAACATGGTCCGAAAACGATGTATTGTTATTCCAATTAGTCGTTCTGAATGACGATTATGTACGCCGTAAAATGGACTAAGTGCACAATAAGTTTGACGAACAGAACTATTATTTTGATAAAAAAAATTCAACAATTTGCAAGCGTTGATCTGATGTAAGTCTATCCATAATAAAAATGTCAAACCAAACTAAACAAAAAGCAACTGCTGTTAAATGGGTTGTCAAATAAAGCAGTGTTGCTAAATCAAACTTGTGAACCTCTAAAAAAAAACCTTTATAAGCAAAAACGTTGTTTACAAATTTACAAATTTTTAAAATGACCAAGTTCTGGGATGGGATGAGAATAGTACCGCCTGATGAATATTTTTAATTTTTATTTTTATTATGGTTTCGGTTTTTAGAAGACGTTGAATTAAAAACGTTCTTATTTATTTAGAACAGAAAAACATAAAATATTATACCTTGTTGAAGTTATAAATCGGAATCAGTATTCTGCAAACACCTTAACAAATTTCATAATCAATTTTATTGACACAAATGATAAAATTGAATTTGTCAAGTCACACGTCGTTTTTATAAGAAATGATCCGAATATACTTACATAGTTTATTTATTCCATGCCAAGTGTCATTTCATTACCACCCCAGATTTAACATACATACATAACTGTTGAAATGAAATTGTATATTTATAGCGCATATACATTCAGACACAAAATATTTATGTTGCGATGTGACACTTTTATTGCACCAGTACATAATTACGAGTGGTTACATATGGTAATTTAAGTTTTCGTTGTTTTCTTATTTTTTTTTTCTTCTCGTTGTTGTATTTCTTTATAATACATAATATGTATTATGTTCTATAACTTGATGCTTCATTACAAATTTACTAAGAGTGTGTGCGCTCGCGCATTATGTATGGATACGTTGTATGTACGCTGTAAATAAAAACTATAGGTTTTTGTAAGCATAATTAACAAGAATATAACCGTAAATATTTATTACTGGTAATTATTGTCAATTCCATTTAATATAGACATTTGACATTACATAAAAATCATGTATATATATGTATATTCACATTATTATTTATGTAACAGAGACGACACCAATTTTAGTTTCATTTCAGTATCATAAAAATGACGAATTCATACGTCCGTAAGTATATGTATGTACATGTTTTAATGGATTTTGTGTTTAATAATTATGTTATGTACTCGTTTACATCTGAGTGTGTGAGTGACACTTTTACGATGATTCAAACTAACCCATTTTTATTGTTTTTGATTCATAAATCTTGTGTATGTTATGCATAATAATTAATGTATATAGCTTTTAAGTTTATAACATATTTTACTGTTGGTATAATACGATATGCTATATACTGATGGCTAAATATTAATTTCATATTTTAGTATGTTGTTGTATAGTTTTCTAAAACTTTCTTTTTAATTAAGTGGCTGAGCATAGTGTTAATTTAGGTGGAATGTGTGGTGTGTAGGTTTGGCCCAATGACTTGAACTTTGGTCATTATTTATAAACACGCATGACCTAACCGTACGTGAGAACGCATAAATTGACCACGTTCGAGTTGGAGATCTATAGACTATCCAATATAAAGGAATATAAAAGGATTAACAGGTTAATGTGAGGTTCTAATATATAATATCAACTTAGTGAAGCTATTTGGGTTTTTAAATACCTTTTATAGTAAGACCAAATGAAACAAAAATTAAAAAATTTTTAAGCCAATATTCCAAATATATATGTAGGTTCTCAGTTTCAATTACACGTTAAAACCTGTTGTTCAAACCTTAAATATAAATCCACTTAAATATAATTTAAAGCTTCCCGTTTTTTATTTCATAAGTATTCTGACTATATAGGGACAATCTCCTCGTGACGATTTGAGCTCTAACTAGAAGAGCTTTAAATAAAAAATTTTGTAATAGTGATGGAATCTTTTTTTGTTTATCTAATTAAATTTAGTTTTAACCCCCGTCCCTTATACTCAATAACAATAAATCATGTGATCTTAAAGCAGTGATCTTTCATGACTGTGAAGATAGTTTATTTATTCTTTAACATTGTATGTTATCAGGTTCACATCTGCCCTAAACGCCTGTTAGTGCACAAATAATTATTGCATCAGTGATAACAGGGGGGAATTGTTATTGTTGTTCAATGTTTGCACTGTATAGTCACATTACTGTCTATTGGACTGTATTTGCAGATTGAAAAAAGTAATTTGACGTCAGTGCTGTTGCGCTCAAAGCTTCTTTGTAGAATCTAATAAAATTGGTTCACGTTAGAATTTACATGGTCATTACAACTTTATTAAAATTGTATGTGGTTTGATTTGACCGGTTTTTCTTGGAATAAGAATCCACAGAATCAAATATTATTTCCAACGACTTGTGATAAATGTTAATAACGACAAATGGCATTGGTGATTCTATAACTAAATATATCCACTTCATTAGAAAAGAAGGGACTCAAAATATGATTCATTGGGTATGTTATTGAATTGGTTTAAATTGGCACAAAGTTTAGTATCGACGAAAATCAATTCATCCTCTGATATAATGTTATTTGCATGCTCTCATTTTGTGGTCGAACTTCCAGGCGACCTTTATCCAATTGAAATCACGAAGTATATTATACGAAATCCGAAGAATTTGTCTTTGTTATAAGTTCATTAATGGCATTACTATACCATTTGCGAAAATGTCATTTCCAAATTGGGGTGGCTTGTAGGTTTAATATATACATATGTACATATATACTTCTATTGTTGATGTTAATAGTGCAGACTTGTTCTACTACTGATGATACTTAGTTGATAAGCGAGCTACTAAGTGAAGAATAAACAGCAATAAGAACAGTACCACCAGAGATTTAAGCTAGTGGCTGATGAATGATCACATCTATATACGAGATAATATTGTCCAAAATATTGCGTACCGCAGATTCCAGGGCTAAACGAAGTTTCACCACTAACGTAAATTATTGTAGATTTTACAAATTTGGAGGGTCGCCAGTTACCCAATGGGATATTTAAGATGTTACGGAATGTTAAGTTACTACTTTCCGTTGTTTGAAATAAGATGTAAGTAAAACAAACGGGTAAGGTTCAACATTTAATTGCAATTTTTTACATTGACGCCTAGCAACCCGACGGTCAGTACTTGTATCAGGTATTTCTTTTTCTATACGAGAATTCGTTGTGGCATTCGATATTTTATTAATTTTGGGAATTTTAATCCCCTTATAGGTTACCATCACAATCAGACCATGTTAAACCTGTTCCAAAGATTTCAAAATAAATAAAACTTCTGCGTGGAATGTTGTTCGGCCGATTCGTATATGTTCCTTCGTTGTTAATAAGCTGAATAAGTTCCTCGTTTGATAGTGGCTTTTCATTTAATTCAATTAGTTCTATCAATGTTATTTATCACTGACATTCGACCTTCCTACTTGGTGTGCTAGATCACTGATTTTGATTATAGGACTAGGTTCAATATGGCATTATCATCCGAAATATCCATCACGCATTCTGACCATAGTTGCCAGTAAACCTTGTTCATAGTTGATTGAGTTACTTCATCCCAAAACTTGCTTATATTTTCCACGGGCTGATAACGCCCTAATCCATGGGTTGTATAATGATCGTAGTATTTGCTAACGTATCAGTAATTACTGTTCAGGCTTTTTTATTAAATTTCTTTCCATATAACTGGAATCTTTTTTTATCTACATATTACATCACTCGTGGGTTTTCATCAGCGTTATAAATAATGAACATATCTATGACCTGCTGTGGTGGTGCAGAAGTGATATGAGCAATTAAAAACTCGGACCTGTAGCGTTTAAAATTAGTTTGTTTCTTGATTAAAAAAGTTCTAGATGGCACTCGTTTCTAGTATTAACCTGTCTTATACTCATTGAAGACTTTATAAGGTCAGTAACCCATTTCCGTTACTATAGCTTTAAGGTCATTAGGGTTTTAGGGAATTTTTCTGCAGCCTCCAAATCAGACCTGGCAGCCGCACCAGTTAATTTTATGCTATAGCATATATGTAACATACTCGTATATGAAACCTTACCCTATTCCGAAACCGATCAAACCACCCACGACTCACAACAAAACCTAGATTTTGATCGCTAATTTTAGTTGACCTTTTCAAGCGTATAGTCACATATAGTAAAATTCACAATAAATAGTATTGCAATAGTGCCAGACAATTTTCATCTGTTTTACTACACATCACTCAGAAAAAAATATCTTATTAACTAGTTAATAAGACTACTATTGATTTTATAAGACTGATATTAATATTAATATACTATAAAATTAAAAATTTTCTTGTAAATTAAGTTATAAGTTCAACCAGTCCATACATGTTAATGTTATAAAAGTACAAATTATTGTTTTGACTACAAATCCAGTTAAATTAATGCTGCTTGTCTTATTAATATTATAACAAATGGTCGATAACTTTAATAATGTGATCTCATTATTTAACAAAAGTTTCGTTCCCATTAACTTCCCATTAGAATAATACGACTTCCTTTTGATTCAATTAGTTCTTAAAGGATCTTTATTTCATTTTAAAGGTACGTACTATTTATATAATACCATCTCATTTTATGTAATATATTTTATGGTATAATACTTTTATTTTAATGCGGTCAACATATTTTTAGCCAATTTTGTTAATATGTCTATCTATTCTTTCTTCAACAATACCTATTGAAAATATCCCGTTTTATTTTCTATTTCTCTTTAGATTTAGATTAAATGTAAATTTGGAACTCTCTTTTTTCCCTATATATTGAACGTATTTAACTATTGTACATACATAAATAAAGACAGCAATAGATCTTTTGCAAATATGTATGATCGTTTTATTTTGCATTTCCTTAATTTTTACATTTTCATCGTGTGTGCAAGATCAGTTCAGTGAATAAAAAAAATGTTCAAAACAATCAAAAGTTCTAAAAATTTAAATGAAATATATTTATATTTAATTAAGTTAGTTTTATTCTTATATGAGTAAATTAATAATTATTAAATAAAAACTGTTTTAAAATAGTTTAAATTAAAAAGTGTTTGAGTGAAGTATTACCAAGTGAATAACTGAAACGCAGTTGAAGTGCCGTAAGTTAAAATATACTAAAACTATTTTGGTTTTTTGGTGAAATTGTGTTTAAATTAAATAATATATATGTATATAATAGAGATTGAGTTTTATATACATAGATTTATTAATTATAACTGCAGTTATTCTAATGTACAATAACAAGAATTTAACAACAATTAATTTGGGTCACATGTTTTTTAACATGGTGGGTGTATTTTAAGAAAGTTGGGTTATTTTAGCATGTGTGCATTAATTTTTGATCACTACTCTTGCACAAAACTGGTGTTGGTTATATAATTGTACTTTGTAAATGAAATAAACAAACTATCATTTTCAAAATGCAATATGCTTTATCTAACTATATGAACAATCAATTAAATTTTTTAATTAACAATAATAGATTACAATTTTAAACCAACATCTTATTCAAAACGTGTTTTTTTCTAACTAAAAATATTATAAAAATGTTTGGAATTGATTATACCCAGTTCCTGCGCTTTATTTAATATTATTAACAACAATTTTGAATCCATTTTACTGCCATAGCAATTATAATTTTTATTAAACTTCATGTTTCTTAATATTGAACATGATTAATATTTAATAGTAAATGGAGTCCAATGCCACTAACGACATTGTTATTAGTACTGTTAACATACACTCTAAAAAATGAAAGGTTTGGGGTGTACAATTACCATATTAATAATTGCAAATTTGCGTCGTTTTTTTGAGTAATTTTCCACCTGAGCTGTAAAATTCATCCAAAAAGTTGTAGCCCAAAAAATGTAGAACAAAATTTGTAATATTACGTTAATCTATGTTTTTCTACGCTTAGATGTGTAATACGTACGTCGAAAGATGTAAATTTCATGTTTTGTGTGTTTTGTATTCCAACACCTATGCAAATTTACGCATTTTCGATATACAAATGTAACGCATTGTGTAAAAATACGTATAATAATTGTAACTAATACTAAAGTAATATCCTTTGTTACAAAAATATTGCATCATTTCGACTAACGCTTTGAAAGGTAATGGTTGTGTTTTGTGTTAGTGATAAAAATTAGTATAAAAAATATATTTTTAAGATATAGTTATAGAAATGTTCAAGTGTTTTTATTGTAATTGTAGTTTTAATTTTATTCAAAATTATAACAAGCACTTGTACAAGCATAAAAATAAAAATAATATGCAATTCGTCTGCTTACAAAAAAATTGTAAAGAAAAGTTTAGTAAGTACAATAATTTTCAATCACATTGTTTTAGGAGCCACCCGAATAACAGTCCAAATACCAAAAGCAATCAGATTTATATATGTAGCTTGGATAAGTGCAACTTTAAATCTAATGAGTGTAATAAAGTGTTTTCTCATTTAATTAACCATATTAATAATAGCCATACAATTCTATGTCCAGTATTTAATTGTTCAAAGCAATTCTCAAATAGCTCATCATTTAAATCTCATATATTTCGTCATCATAGAACGTATGGTTCATTAAAATTAAAATTAAGTGGTGGTTTAGATAAAGGACTACGAGATCAAGCAATAAACTTAGAACATGTAGAAATAATTTCAGAAAATACCACCCCAATTGAAAGTAGTTGTCAAGTTCGAAAAAATGTTTTTGAAGATTTGTTTGCTAAGCTTAAATTTAAGTTCAGAGTATCAGACGTAGCGTTACAATTTTTATACGATGAAATGTTTTCAATTCTTGATTTGGAAAATTTAAATCAAAATGAAGTTTTGGAGAAACTTAATATTTCACATTACGAGGATAATATTTTCCCAAAAAATTTAATTAGAGATCTCAATAGCTTTAGTTCAGGATATAAACGTGCGGAATATATTAGGAATATGTCTTCTTACGTTAAGCCACAAAAAGTAATGTTGGGAATAGATAATTACCACAACAACTGTTTTTTTCATTATGTACCGGTAATAGAATCAATTAAATCTTTGTTAGCAGACCCTGTATTTTTCAAATTAATCCATGAAAAGAAAGGTACCAGGCCTAATGTGTTTATGGATTACAATGATGGATCTGTGTATAAGAAAAATATTTTCTTTCAACAGCAATCACGCAACTTAGAACTTATTCTCTTTCAAGATGCTTTTGAAATCTGCAATCCTCTGGGGTCATCGAAAAAGAAACATAAACTAATCGGGGTTTATATGGTAATAGGAAATCTTAACCGCAAATACCGAACACAAATTCATAATATTCAATTGGTTTTGTTATGTAAAGAACAATTTATAAAATTTTTTGGATTAAATAAAATTCTGCAGCCCTTAGTAGACGATCTTATAATGTTAGAAAAAGATGGCATCATTCTTTACAATTCTTTATCTAAATCTTCTGAGCATATTTATGGCAGTTTATTTGCCATGACTGGTGATAATTTAGGTAGCCATCAAATTGGTGGTTTTTTAGAAAATTTTAGCACTACGAAATTTTTATGCCGATGGTGCTATTATACTCGGAATTGCTTACTCGATTATGATTTGAAACCAAAAATGCTTAGAACTAAAGAAAGTCACATCTGTGATGTTGCATCAATAGTAGATCATGAACCAGTAAACGGAGTTAAATATAATTCGATATTAAATCATTTACAACATTTTCATATATGTAACCCTGCTCTACCGCCGTGCATTGCTCACGACTTATTTGAAGGTATTATACCGTATGATTTGATGCACATTTTAAAATATTTTTCAAATTCGAAAATAATTTCTTTTGATGCCATTAATCTTTCACTTGTATCTCTAAGAAAGCTATTTCAACTATCTTTATCATTTCCAAAATTTGACATAAATATGAAGAAAATTCCAGGAAAAGCTGATGAAGTGTGGCATATATTAATATTGATGCCACTAGTCTTATTAAATCATGTTACAGATCACAATGATTCAGTATGGAAATTCTTATCAGCAATGATAGAAATGTGCCGATTGATATGTGCAGCTGAAATATCAAAGAGTCAGGTTGCTTTGCTTTCTCATTTTATAGACCTTTATTTTGAATATCGAAAAGATAGTTTTCCTTCATTAAATTTACGGCCTAAGCATCACTATATTTTTCATTATCCGGAATTGATACAAAAATTTGGACCGCTTAAAAATTTATGGACAATGTTCTTTGAGCAGAAAAATAAATTTTTTAAAACTTCATGCAAAATGGCAAAAAACTTTAAGAATATAACTTTGACACTTGCTGAAAATCATCAATTAATGCAAGCAACTTTATTCAAAGATCGGTTTAAAATTAATATTAGCTGTGATAATGTTGTAAATTTGACACCATTTATGTTCAACATAATTTTACCAAAAGAGTTTTGTTTTGTAACAAAAGAAATAGCATACATGAATATAGTTTATAAAGAAAACAAATTCCTTCTAATAAATTGTGATGATCTGGGCATTATTGAAATATTAAAAATTACAGCAATATTTTTGGATGGCGCTTATGAAAACGCAATTTTTTATGGCACAGTACTCAAAATGTGGTATAATGAATATAAAATAATGTATGAAACCTATAACGAGGATGGCTCCTATTCAATGTGTGCAATTGAGAAACTTTTAATTAAAAAACCATTAAATATTTTAAAAATAAATAAAAAGTATTATTTTTCTCCTTCGTGTACTTTTGTTGATGATATTTTTTTAGAGTAGCCAGATTATTGCATATTGTTTAATTTTTAGACATAAATTATGTTCCTATAATATTTTAACCAAATAATCGTTCAAGCACAATAGTTTCCGTTCCGTTCCGTTTGCTTTGTATATGTTTCGCCTCGCCTCTGTCGTCGACTCCAAAATTTAAAATTTGAGTCAAGTGTTGCATTCGTTTCGACAGCTTCAATAAAAAACCGAGAGAAACGGACACTATTGATTTTGAACCTAATTAGTATAAATATAAATAATGGAATTTTAAAATAATCATTACTTTTCAAAAAAAATAAAAAACCTTTAAATTAACTAACACAAATAATACATTATAACAAAACTTTTATTTCAATTATAAATTTTTCTTAATACAATAAAATATTTTTATTGATCACAGTATTGTTAGAACTTAGAATAGAAGTATAATTTTGATATTTAAAAATTAAGATTTAAAATAAGTTACTTTACAACCAATAAATTTCAAAACATGGACGTGGACAAGGTTTTTCCTATTAAAATTTGGAGCTGCAACAGATTGGAAAAAAAAACTTTTTTCACTAAACCTTTTATTAAAAGTTTAATAGAAAAAGGTAAGTAAATTAAATATTATGCGTATATGTGAGTTGGATTCGTCATGAGTACAAAATGGCTGACTACAACCGAAAATAAAATAATAAACCTTGTGTATCGTATGACTCAACACGAAGGTCACACATCGCACACCTCTTAGATCAGAACCTGATTTAGCTTCCTGGTATTGCAAATAAATTCAAGTTACAGCGATTACGCTGGAGGTCTTGTGGCGCTTGTTGCCAGATTGTTGATACACTGAGTATGAGGGAGGACAATGTACTTTAAATTAGTTAATAATATTTTTTTTTAAATGTTAATTTTCTTTAATTGTCTTTCTTCTTATTTTAAGATTTTTTAATTTATTAGCTTTTTATAGACAATATAGTAGTTGTTCTTTAAGTCCTTATATTTCGACTTGTTAGTCATATTCATAGGTAAAAGAAAAAACTATTCTTAAAATAGTTGATAGTTGATTTCAATTAAATCAGTCTCGAATATAAAAGTAATTTTAAGAATAGTTTTTTTTATACTTATGAATATGACTAACAAGTTGAAATATAAGGACTTAAAGAAAAACTATTAAATTAAATGTTTTAATTTTTTTAATCATCTATAAGTTATATCTATAAAAAGTTAACAAATTACAAAATCTTTATATTATAATATTTTTGTTTAATTAATAGAGCTAAATTTAATTATATATATTTACAGCTAATATTAACGGTCTAAATGGAACGAGAATTTTATTAGAAATAGATGGAACCGAAATATGTGATAATGAAATTCTTAAATACTATATAGAGGAGAAACATATTTTAATGCTACTGAGTCACGACGAAGAATGGAAGCCGCAAACAGAAGCGAAATCTCCAACCGCAAGTAACACTACTGAACCAAGTTTTAATTTAAGTGAATTTATAATTCCGAATGAGTTTATAATACAAAATACGGATGATTCACCAGTTGAACCCAATAAAGAAGCAGCTGAAGATCACCAGGACTATGCAGTGTTATCAGCTGATACTACATTAAGCACGTTAAGTAGTGACATAAAGTCAACATCTTCAAAAAATTCGTCATGTGCGTTAGCCTTTTCTAATTTCACAGTACCGTGGCAAAAAATACCTACCGACGTAATGCTAATGTTAGAAAGTAAACAAAGGCTCGGAAAACGATTGAACTGCCTGGCGAACATTTTGGTCGATGAACTAAGAATTGTTTCAAACTTCATTCCAATGACCATAATTAGAACTGTGGCACAGAAGGTAGCATCAAAGTATCCTGATTCATTGATACAAAAGGACAATGACAATATTATTATTTCAAGTATACCATTAGCATTAATTACTAGCATGAAAAATAGAAATTGTTTTCTAAACCGCTCTCCAAAAAGAGTTTCTACAGAGCTGGACGCACATATACCGATTAAGGAACGTAAGAAGGCCGGCGTTCTACAAGAAACGTGCAGGAATTGGCAGCCGAATTGTTTACCGAGCGGAGAAAACTTAGACAGTGTAAAATCTAAAAAGGTATTTCTTCAAAAAATATTTAACAAGGGTGACGATGTTACATCTGACGAACGTAACACAATAAAACAATTTATGAAAGATTGCTTTGCTGTGCAAAGAAACTTTCTCAACAATCGACATACCATCCCAAGTGTACTGGAAATTCAAAAGGAATGGCCTTTCCTTTTTGATAAAGTAATTGTTTTTCAACATTTTAACGAATTAATGGCGTTTGATATTTCCATTTTAAAACACAAATTTGAATCCCAGAAAGCTACACTACTGAAATTCTTCAATCTATGCAAAAAAAAGGAAATCGTTCAACTTTTCAAGGCGAAAGCAGACTGTTTGGACATCATTAATTTTTTATTTGTATATTTTAATGAAGACTCTATGTTTTTATACAAAGTTTTCGAGGTAAATTTTTTTGACAATTGTGTTTACTCATTTTATTAACTTAGGATTGTATTTTCTTTACAGTTCGGTACTACATTGGATGCCATAAAGCAAGCCTGTACTAATATTACCAATACACCTTGGATAGCCGTCCTAAGTATGTAAAATTTTAAAATTAGGTATATTTTGGTTTATTAAGTAATAAACTATAAGTAATTTTACTCGTTTCTTTTCAGAAACATCGATTCAAGACGATGAAACAACGAGCTATATATTTATTGAACACGTCTTAATTGGACAGTACAACAATGAACATATGTTGGATTTAATGTCTTTAATTATTGCATATTATTATAATTTTAATATGTTGTATCCTAAACAGATATCGCAAACTATGGAATTTTTTGTTAGGTACTTTTTAAAACACTATGCTGATAATGTCAGGGGTTCTAAAAAACATATTAATAACTTCTCAAAAATTAATAACTTAATATTAAAATTATCAACAGTAGAATGTTCTATTTAAGATTTTATTTTATTGGATATATTTAATTTAATTTTAATTTTATATTTAATTTTACATATTTATGTTTTTTATGTTTCATTAGTTGATTACCTATTTGAATTAATTGAAATTCGTGTAGTTTTTAGTAACATATTTTTTAAAGAAATTTAAGAAAACATCTTACTTTTATTTTTGTATAAATAAATACAAATGAAATATATATTTTTTTAACAAAAAGCTACATTATTTTTATAATCTTTAATTCTACATATTTTATAAGCTTGCCAAAACCATTTATTAATATTACAAGACAATAATTCGTGTGAAAAAACAATTTATCAACCTCAATTTGTACCCGCTATTTTTATTATAGGTATGGCTGGTCCTCATAGTGATGAAGCAGATATTGCCTATAATAATTCCAAATGTACCCGTATTTTAATTGGCCTTAGCAGGCCGACATGCTTTGTTAGGCATACAACACACTGAGCGCGAACGCGACTTAAGAATAAATTAAATTTTCATATTTTTATGGAAATACAGGTAAAACATGTCGGTGCTACTATCAAAATATATGTTAAATATACTTAATTATTCTTGGATAATAAATAAATATATAAGAAAACATAATTTTAATTCAAAAAATTTAAAATGAAACTCAATTTGCAGTTAAATTCGGGATTTTTAAAATTTTTTGAATTAAAATTATGTTTTCTTATATATTTATTTATTATCCAAGAATAATTAAGTATATTTAACATATATTTTGATAGTAGCACCGACATGTTTTACCTGTATTTCCATAAAAATATGAAAATTTAATTTATTCGCAAGTAGCGCTCGCGCTCAATGTGTTGTGTAGGGGTGCAAATTTTACACAGATTTTGGTTTAAATTTTGGATGAAATTTAAGTCTTTTTGTAAAAATATACTCCTTTTTAAATGCAAAAAGCTGCCACGATGTTTTAAATTTACATAATTTGATTTAAATTTATCACTTTTTTTATGACGTTATTCGTATATTTACTCAATTTTTTACAAATTATTATGGAAATTTACGGTTTAATACGTAACTTTACAGTGATTGTTACTTAACTTTTTGTTTAATATTACACCCAGAAGTTTATTTTTAATTTACGAAAGAATGCGTAATTTTTCTTATTCATACCATTAGTGTAAATTTACATTTATAATATGAGGCATTCAGTTGCCTCATATTATAAATGTAAAATTACTCCTTTTTTTTTTAGAGTGTAGAGGAAGACAATGATAATAGCAACATTCAAATCACAGTACTCAACAGAGAGGAAGATACAAGAAATCATTTATATCAAGATGAACTAAAATTGCTAATTTGTGGGAGTTTTGGATTTGACCAGGCTGTTTTAAACCGAGTAGTTGGTAAATTAAATTTATACATTAAATATATGTATATATATATATATATATATATATATATATATATATATATATATATATATATATATATATATATATATATATATATATATATATATATATATATACATATATATAAATATGTCTTATTATAAAATACCACAACTATAAATATATGGTTTGATATCATTGTCTAATTTTTAGAGTGTGCATTAGATATAGAAAGTCTCTTGGTAATAACCGATAACGACATAAACGATTTGTTTCCAATTATCATGTTGGGGATTCGTACCAAATTCAAATATCATTTAAATATATGGAGACGCAAAGTAAATTAGTTAGCTGCTCTTGCTATTTATTCACATAATTAAATTTATTTGTGTATACTTATAGGCTGATACAATTTCTGTAAGCACTTCATGCAGAGAATGGATCGATGCATGCTCATCATCAAATGGCAATTCTCCTGTACCCCAAATTACATTTTTAGAAATAAACAACGACAATATAAATTTAGAAACAATGTTAAAAGAGTCAATAAGAGGTGCAAGCATTTTAAATTTTTACAAAGAATTTCAATATTTAGATGACATCCAAAAAGAAAACCTAATATCAATAATTGTAGACAGCTTTACAAATGCCAATAAAGTTATGAGCATGCCGGATATTATAAGTTGGACAAATGCAATAAAAAACCTATTCTCAAATGAAGATATTGCAAGTGTTATTTGTTTTTGTATTGCATGCAGATTATTTGTAATGAAAATTAATTTCCAATTTTTTAATTAGACTAAATTTATCTTTTTATATATTCCTGATTACATTAAAATTATCACTTAATAGGAATATTACTATAAAAAACGAGGACGTGGCATAAACCCAATAAGCAAGCTTCATGATAAAGCCGCCAACGCACGAGTTAAACTGAGAAAGCGATCTAAAAGTACTTCGGACATTATTTTACCAAAAGGTACCAACAGCTTAGAAAGATAATATTTCTTATTAGTTATATATGATTTTCTTTCAATCATCATTTAAGTAACACCAAATTCAGATCAGGAAGTCGATGCTAGTGCAAGCAAACTTATTGAGGAATTAGTTATATGGCTAACACACAATAACGAACCCTGGTCAGAGGTAGAGAAGAAATGGGCAGATTTAGTTATATATCGCCAACAGGACATTAAATCACATAACTCGGAAGTTTTAAAAAAATGACCTTTACTGAAGCACAGCCTTGGTTATACTTTGGTAAAATAAAATTGCATTACTCTTATAATAATAAATTATTGTTATATACATTTACTTTTTAGATTGAAATAGATTACAAGATATTATATCCCGAAAATGAAACTCAACTATTCGCTAAGTGGCCTGCATTTGTCATCAAAATTTTACCGTATTTAAAGGATCACATAAAGGATCAAACATCAAGTGTTCATTTGCTCCAGATTAATGAAAATATTGAAGAAAGTATGTATAAACTATTCATATCATTTAAATTTGATTACAGATAATTTACAAGACACTTTTCTTTTTCTTTCAGATTCCCGCGATTGCTTAATTTTCCTACTGCTCCACACAATTTTAAAATCATCTATTATTTCACGTGTAAAACTCAATAAAAAAATCAATTGGAAACCTAGCATTTCGGACGCACAACAGTCTACAGATTTGCATTGTATAACAATCAGCCAACTTAATAGTAAAGTTGAAGAACTGAAAAAACGTTATTTAGAAAAAAGTTTAACTTTTCAACCAATCATAATAGTTATTGGTGAAAATCTTCGAACATTAACAAATTTTTACACATTTTATGACGGTATCGTCTATAAATTCCCCACTTTTCTTAAAAGATTAGACATAACATTTAAATTAATGCATGTTATGAATTTTGAGTACCCGATCGAAGGGAAAAATGTTTACTCGTTTATAGAAAACTTTTTTTATAATTTTAGTTTAAATGCAAATCCAAACTTGACGAAACTACTGCAGTATTTGCGCTTAGATAATAACGATAAACTGTAAATCGAATCTCATTAGTAGTACTAATTTATATTTTTATTCATAATATTCAGGTGTTTTATGTGCCAACAATTATTTCTCTCCTCAAAAATATTCATTGATCATATAAAATCTTACCACGGTACAAAAGATATTTCACAATATCAATGCCTTCATCACAATTGTTATCAAAATTTTCAAAATATACATTCATTTAAAAGACACTTAGATAGAGTTCATATAAATCATCAAAATCTGCAGTCTGAAATTCAAGTTAAAAGTCGCGAGCAAACGAATCAACATTCTTCCCTTCAGTTGCCTAGAAAAAACCAAGCTATTTCTGAAATTTTAATAAATAGTCAAATTAATTATAATACTGTAACATCACATAGTTTTCTAAGAGAAAAAATCAATTCTAGCCCTGTTTCTAAAATTTATCCAGGTCTATCTTTTACATTGGCTCTTCATAATTATTGACGAAATAAAGCTTAAAATTACTGATCCTATATCAGACGTATTAAAATATAAAATTTTGCCTTTAATTGAGAATCCATTGGCCAGATCCGAAGCAACAAATTTACTACAAAAATTTGTTTATCCATTCGATAACATTACCACTGAGTACAAATTCCTTGAAGAACTTCAAAGGGCCGATTTATTTAAGAAACCGTCATTTTATGTAATCAATAATGAGGTGTGTGAAATAATTATCAATAACGCTCCAACGCTTGATACGAATAAAGTAACCGGCGTTCTAATGCCTATTGATTTTCAGATCAAAAAATACTTCGAGTGTGGTAATATTTTAAAACAAACCTTGGAAAACACTAATCAATTAAAAGAAAATAATGTTGATGAATATTCCAATCTAATACATGGTAGTGTATGGAAAGATAAAATGACGGGATTTCCAGGAAAAATTGTTCTACCAATGGCTTTTTATTTAGATGATTTTTCTGTCGACAACCCTTTAGGACCCCATGTTAAAGATCATTCAATTTGTGGTGTTTACTACACTTTCTCAACAATTCCCAGACATCAGTTATCTAAGCTTAATAACATATTTGTTGCAGGATTCTTTAAAACTAAAGATCGTTCTGAATTCGGTAATATTTTTACATTAAAGCCATTAATGTGGAAATAATTAAAAAATTAGAGACGCAAGGTATATTGATAGAAGTTGACGATCAACGTTTTCATATTTTCTTTGTATTATCTTTTATTCTCGGAGACAACTAAGGTTTAAATACATACCTAGGGTTTTCTAGCAGTTTTAATTCAAATTATTTTTGCAGAGGTTGCAAACGAAGCAAAACTGAAACGAAGAAAGATAAAAATGAATTCAATGATTTCTTGCGAACTAAGGAAAACTACGAGAATGATATAACTCTTAATAACGAAAAATTAACTGGGATTAAAGAAAATAGCATTTTTAACGAAATACCATCTTTTCATGTAACAGATAATTTTTATTTTGATATTATGCATGACCTATATGAGGGTATTTGCAAGTATGATATTTCAAAAATTTTACTTCATTATATAGAAAAGTCAAAATATTTTACATTAGATGGATTAAACTACAGAACACAAATGTTCGACTATGGTGAGACAGAAATAGGTAATATTTCACCACCTTTAACATTAGCTGTATTAAAGTCTAATACATTAAAAATGACTGCGCGCGAGACGATGTGTTTTGTTAATTATTTACCATTAATGATTGCTGACTTAATACCGGAAAATGACAAACTTTGGGAACTGTACTTGGTGCTAGTAAAAATAATCGATTTGGTTTTATTGTCAGAATTTCATGCATATGAACTAAATACATTGAAACATTTAGTTTCAAAGCATAATTCTCTTTACATCGAATTTTTTAACGAACCATTAAAACCAAAGTATCATTTTTTGGTACATTATCCGACAGCAATTCGCAAATGTGGACCATTAAAGCATTTGTGGTGTATGCGATTTGAAGCGGTTCACAGAATTTATAAGAACTCAGCCAAAGTAACCAATTCAAGAGTTAACATTTCATATACTCTTGCGGTCAAAGCAGGTCTTAAGTTTGCTCATCTTCTTTCATCTAAAAGCTTTTTCGAAAAAGATCTAATCTTTGAAGAAAAAGATATTTTTTTGTGCAATTTTTACGAAAAATACAAAAATATTAAACAAAATATATTAGATTTTAACAATGTTTCATGTGCCAAAAAAATTACGTTTAAAGGCAAAATTTTTAAAAAACAATTTTTTCTAACAAAATCAAATATTTAAACCGGTGTGGCTATTTTTGAAATTGAGGAAATATTTTTACATAATTCATTACCATACTTTATATGTAAGCAGTGGAAGATTTCATATTTTAGCCAGCACTATCAATCGTATATTATCGAGAGGCCAATTGAAAATTTTTCATTTCATAGCGTATATGAATTTCACGGGCCTCCAATTCACATACATTTGTTAAGTAATGGTATTAAAGCTTTTCGTCTAAAAAAATATTAATATTAATATAGAAGAATTAACTAAGTTAATTTTTTTTCATTTGTCGTTTATTTATTGATTTTATACTTGTATTTAAGAAATTATTTCATGAATTACTTTAATAATAAAATTAGGATTAATTAAATTGAAATATTAAAAATTAACTTGAAAAGCAAAATGTAATTTTATAATACTAAATATGTAAACCATTTGCATTAGGATTATGTGTATAAAATTGTAATATGGTCTAAGTAATTGTATGTTAAGATTTTTAGAAAAGCAATAAAAATTTGAATTAAATATTACCTTCCTGTTTTATTATAAACTAATACGATTGGTCACATTGATTTAAATCTGGCGACATGTAACTTAAATTAGATTGCGCATGTTAATTTAATAGTACGAATCATTTAGAAAACTTAGAAACATTGGTCCTGTTGAATTAATGGAACATTTATTATTATTTTAAAATGATGTTACTTTCGCTCATATTACTTTTAAAGTATAATCTTATACTTTTTAATAATATTTATCATATTCAATTAATTTGTGATACTATTGGAATTATATAGTGAACTATTAGTTCAAAATGATGCTAGGTTTATCCTGTTATTTTTAATATATACAATCCTATAGTTTTCATATTATTTGTGATATTGAATTAAAATGCGAAAACGTTGGAAACTAACATGTTGAATTATCACTTGAAAATGTGACCAGTATTGATACAATAGTAAACATTACCTTTTAATATAAAATTTTTATATTTATTATTTAAATAGGTCTTATCCCGTTGACCAAAAAGAAAGTATTTTTTTCTGAGTATACTTTAACTACTGGACAAGGTCCACTAAAATTTCACGCAAAGGGTTAAGTTATTTTCTTTTATTGCCCTAACCTTACGCCCGCCAACTCGAGAACGGACGGCGACCACTACATGTAGTTTATATAACTTTAGTAATTTTATATGTAATACAAACGGCAAGAATAAATCATATAGGCTATCAAGCATCCCGAATTGTGGCAATGGGGCTGTGAAAATTTAGCTTCACTTTTAGCGTGAAAAAGAACTTTTTTGTATAACAGTTTAATGTCTTCCTAAAATTAAAAATGGCAGAGGTTGCCTTCGCTTTAATAGGTATAGATGATTTTAGACTTACTTCATCAATAATCAAAATAGTTGGCAAACTCAGAAAATGTTTGAAAGCGATCACAAAACTGAACTTACTTCATTACCGAGCAATTTTAACAACTCTAAACCAATTTTATAGATTCACCCAAGGATATTTTTGATCTCAAAACATAGTATGTGTCAAATGCGAACCCAACGGTTCAACAGAGTGCCTCAGGGACGACGACTATGTATATTTAAATATCTCACATTAGATATGTATTATCTTTTCTGTTCAAGAGACTACATTTTCCCGTAAACCTGACATTCACAAGGCACATTTACAAGTCTCAAACACCAGCATTGAAAATATCTAAGAACATCTTTAGGATCGGGCTACAAATCATTCAAATTCCCTGGAAATCTTAATGCTATGAAAAATAGTATAGTTTATCACTGGCTTGACCGCAAAGGTTTGAAATGGTCCAAATAAATCTAAAACTATTCGAAATTATAGGCGAATACTTGTGGACATCTAAATTGGTTTCGAAGTAGATAACGTTGTACAGTCGATCAAAACGAGGTAAACCATTATTTTTTTTAAATGGGAACACCAGTGGCGGACAGGGCCACCGTGATATTCTCAATTATAAAAGATGGGTGAATCAGTAATGCAATCGTACGAAGTTCAACTCTTGGCTTCTTGGATCTGAATTTAAGTCTTTCGCGATTTAGCAATTTGGCCTATATAGGAATTCTGTGCAAGTTTAAGTGTGAATTTTTACTAAGTTTTCTAATTTTACTGAGAGGGTTACTGAAATAAAATTCCATTAGAATAACAAAATTTTTTATAGCAAAGTTTTATATAGTTAAAACTTTAACAGTATAAAAACATAAGCACAAGCACCTATACAAAAAATTATTGTATGTTCGATTTTCATGTTTGATATTATATATCTAGGTATATGCTAACATGTAGAGGAAATGTTTTAATTTGATTCGAATAGATGGCGGAGCTTTCTTTAAATTCGCATGAAAAAACATTGTAATAAAATAGGAGTTACCCACTAGTCGTATACGAATGAAAATAATGACATTTTGCAAAAAATCTAACAACCGAAGGTTATATTGGAGTGAGGCAAAAATTACATTTGAACACAAATCGTAGCACATGAGATTGTCAGATAGATTTACAATTTTTTATGGCAGTAGCACTTTTAAAAATACTCAGTATTTTATAACAGAGATGATGTTTTGTTTCATCTCACACTCTGTAATATGTATTTTTTTCCACTTAGCAGCAACACTTTTCTTTAGTAGAAATCGACTAACTATATATACTATTAAGGTATAAGTCAGTAGATTTATCCCTTCAATCAATAATTTAAAAAATCGTTATGAACGCCCAAATGAAATCAAAATCATATGCAGAAGGTTTAAAAAGTATACTTTAATTTTCAATTTAGTCAACAATTTTCATATTACTTGCCAAATTTTCCTCTTCTAATTTAGCTAGTCACGCTGCTTAAGAGTAGTGGGTACAGTAAATTGGTACAAAACTAATTAATTCAATGCGATTTCCATGAAGCGGAGCCCACGGGTTTTCGAGTTATCCAGAAATATTTGGCGATAGTGAAAAGATTCGGAATGAATGACCGATGCAATGAATGACCGATGCCATAAGGTTGCTGAAAATTCGAGTCGAATGAAATTTTATCCGTAATAACAAAATTTGAAATTTTGACTGATTCAAAAAAATGAGTGCAGCAGTAATGAAATCGTACGCCTATTCAAAACTATTTTTACTTAATTTCTTCTTCCCAAATTAGTTTGTATACAGCATTGAAATCAGTATTGAAATTATAGTGGGCGTAAGGTAAGCAGACCCATTGACTTTGGTTTCGTGGATCTGAGTTCAAGTCATGGTTAGGGTTAAAACTGGTTTTTGTTAATTTCGTCTTTCAAATTGGTTCACGTTCGCTCCCGTTAAAATTTTAAACTCCATGTAAGGATATAGGTTTATCAAAGAAATTTCACTAATTTTGCAATGAGTTCTAGCAAATGCACATTATTGAGTGCCGATGCCCATTTCTGTTTTAATTTTAAGTATTTGTATAATTTCAACGAAAGTATATAGGAAAACTTTGGGGAAAACACGCGACTGACTATATAAAAAATATGAATGGACCAACAAACATTTCCTTACATAATATCTAACTGAATAATTTAATCGGACAATCCAATAAAATACAGGGTGTTTCATTTAAATGAATCGCTTTTAATATGACTTATTAAATACTTTAGTTGTAACCGCCGCCACATCCTTTGTTCCTAAAATTTTAATTCAAAAATTGATTACTCATACAATGAAATTTCGACTAAAAATTACTAAATCGAAAGTTATTTAGAATGTTTCGTTTTAATTACTTTGTATTGGCAGCTCAAACAATAAAAAAAAACGTTCAAAATGCATAAATTATGCATGTGCATAAAAAACACCGTGATTTAACGTTTAAACCTTTTATAAATTATCCCCGCTGTTAATTTCAAACCGTTCCCATTAATTTTTGGTTTGTTTAACTAGGTATATATAGTAATAAGCCAACCGCATACAAAGTAGTTATTAAATTGAATTTGTCAATTAGTGTAACTTATATGTAATAATATACTGACATTAAAATGTACGTATGTATATACTTACTCGTACATGTATAGGAAAGAATAGATGATATTTTTTTATTAATTTATTTGTTGTGTGCAGAACACAATATAACCATATAAGCGAAGAAGTTACGATTTTTTTATTTTATTTTTGTTAAGATTATGTCTTTATTTTTAGACAAAACAATAATAATGTGTTGTGCAGTTCTGTGGATATAAGTACATACATGTGTATGGAGATATTATGGAAAACTCTGCTCGTTGAGAAAAAATCGGAATGGAATGAAGTTTCTTAATACAATATAGATTCCGCTAGTTCAATTTATATACGTACTCGTATGTTCACATATTTTTTTTTGTTTCATTTTAATTGAAATTAATATATTTAAAAAAAATAAAATAATAAAAAAAAACTATACAATTTTTTTAGTACTGTGTAAACGCAATACGAAAAGACATGTAATTTGTTGGTAAATTAATTGGCTGCATTCTATATTGTGACATTTATGGATGTACAATCCTGTAATACCACATATTGAAATATATGTGGCAATTAATTTTTTAAACAGAAATACCGTATAGAGTCGAATGTGGGGCCTGATGTTTTTGATGAATCATAACAGGCTGTTGTATTTATATAGTGGATGTAAATTATAATTGTGCTGTGGGTCTATTATATTGTGTGTGAGGTATATGTATATCAGTATAAATATACGTAAGTACATATAATAAATTTAAACTTAGAAGAAATATACGATATGTTCATCTTATATAATGGCGACAATTTATAACTTCATTCAAGTTTTCAATGCAATTGAAGTGATGGAAATTCGATGAGAAAATGTTCTTGTTTTAATGACTTGTTTAACACATTCACATCGATATTATATGTTTCACTGGATGTTCCTGTGTACTCCATATATACACTGTACGGTAAATAGTCGTTAAAAGAAATCATTTCCTTCGAAAATATACGTCTGATTAAAAGCAGGTTGATGTTTCAAAGTTAATGATAACAAAATTTTTATTGTTTTCTTATTTATTTAAAGATTGATTTTAAAGAAACCAATGTTCCAATATTTTCGATTAATTTTTTTCAATTTATTTGTTTTCGCGCAATTTGTTTTTGACATTTTATAATTCGAGATTTTGTCGTTCGCTGTTTTTCGATGTTTTCACAAACAGTCTATCTACTCTAACCAGTCAAAAGCAATGTAATTTTACCTTTTTGTTCTCACGTTGCATTCACTCAGCCAACTCCCACTTCACTAAACCACAATGCCACTGCCTAAACCAGGATAGGGATGACATTTGACCTACATTTAAAGATCTATGTTTAAGAAATCGGGATCTAACTACCTCGAAAGCGGGACAGTAACAAACAAAGTGAATATTATCATCGTCATCTTCAAGACAGTTGTCACACAAGGAATCTCGAACAAGTCCCATTCTTTGTAAATTGAGTTTAAAACGGCCATGGCCGTAGAATAGCGACCAGAACTCTTAGTTGGTCTTTCTTCAATGAAACTTTGCGGGCCTCAGATTAGGTTCCCAAATGAAGTACTTAGCTACTCGGCATGTGGTGGAAGCTAGCCAATTACGCTTAGCCTGCAAAAACATGTACCTAGTTCTTAATAGCTTTCTTACCACAATTAAAGGTCAGGGGCACTGCCGGTTCAGGTTTAATGAATTTCATACTTGAGCATGTTTAGCTAAATCATCAGCTATCTGATAATCTTCAATGAAACAATGAGCCGAAACCCACATAACTCTGACACGATTATTAGAGCAAAAGACGCTAATAAAATGTTCACATTCCTTGACCAGTTTGGAAATGATCATAGGATTTCGTAATGAATTGAACACAGATTTACTATCACTGCATATAACCATGTCCTTTCCGGAAACAGCGAGCTTAGCAGCATCAATCGCACGACGCGTGAGGGCAATCAGCTCCGCTTGAAATATCGTGCAGGTTCGGCCTACACTCCCACATGCTCGTAGGTCATGTGCAGGACAATAGGTTTCAAAACCTGCACCAAAATTAGAGTAAGACCGGTCAGCGAAAAACACGAGTGACTGAGCCACCCAGTCATTGAATTCTTGAGACAACCACGAGTTCCTCGCTGGATAAACCACCGAGAAAGAGATATCGAAACAGAATTCTGGCAACATTTAGTCATTAACCATATTAATTTCTGGTACTGAATAAATTGAAGATTAGTATATTCCCTGTGATTAGGCCGAGACCATTCCACGCACCAATATGCCGAAGGCGAAAGGCAACGGAGCATGCTGTCCCTAGAATCACCGACTGCAGTGGGGGCAGAAATATGATTGCCTGCAAAGCCAGTATAGAAGACGAGGATAGCACCAGTAATAGCTCGAAAAGCCATACCTCGTATGCTATTAGGCTTCGCAATGAATGAAACACACTGAACCAAAGGCCACCAAACAACAGACCTGTAAGATAGCGTTGGTTAAACTAAGGATTTGTAAAAAACATCAGGATTTTATCGGTCAGACTTCACGACTTCCCTTGTTCTTGAAGAAATGCTCTTATTTACACTGCCAGAAAATGGAAGGGACATTTTGCAGTTCAATTTCAATGTGAGATTTCCAGGAGAGTTTACTGTCCAGAATGACAACCAGATGCTCTACCGTGTCGGATCTAGCGATCGTATCTCCAAAATAAAGGAGCAGACAACCCTCCAGTATTGCTATATCTGGTGAAGACTATCAGACTAATTTTCGATGCATTAACGTACATTTCTTCTCTAGACACCACATTCCTACAACTTGGAAAGCGCTTTTCATAATATATCTGTCAACAATTCTTTCCAGAGTGTTGAGAAAAGTTGAAGAAAGACTAATAGGGGGAAATGCCTTTGGATCGGTATAATTCGTCTTCCCAGCTTTCGGGATGAACACAACTTCACTCCTGCTCCAGAGCACCCTTGACAGAGTCGAAGTAAATGTTCCTGAGTTAGAGGACACCCAATCTGCAATTCAGCAGAGAAAACTCAATCTGGGCCACCTGATTCATAAAATGAGAAGTAGAAAACACTCAAGTGCAAGGTGTTGAGAGTGACTAGCCTTAGGCTCAGTCCGGTGAATAATCAGTACCATTGAGCTGGGTGTCAGCAACATAATCATGATTGATAACATTGCACCCAGCGAAACGAACAGAAAGTATTAGTTCGACAATTTCCTTCCTGGAAGAGGTTAATATGCCATCAGAAAGTCGCGCACATCGAGTTGGCAGGAATCCTTTCTAACCAAGGACCTATTAAGTCTGGCGATCGCAGAGATACTATTAATTTCTTCGCAAGGAAGCTAATCCAAGAAGTCCTAAATATTCAAATTTCGATACCAAATGTTAGTCGACATTTCGTGGCGCTCACATAGTAAAACACTCGAAAAATTGTCTCGAACCAGTGCTCGACAATTTTCCAAGAGTTTTAAAATACATATATACACAGTTGGTTCATCACAGGAGTTTTTACGTTACTACTATCCCACTCTTTTTCGGCAACTAAAAAATATACATAGTACCAGAACACTCATCCCAGACTTTTTTAATTTGTCAAGTTTATTTAGTGGAAAAAAAATTCTTCTGTGCAAGTTGTTGACAGAACGGTCTTTTCTTTGCGATTAGATTAAGAATCATGGAAGCAACCATTATGCCAGGTTTGATAATTTTTAGCCCGTTGAAATTGGTACATTATAAATAAATGTTTCGTCTTTGCCATCTTTAGCATGGGCACATTAACAAGTTAGCATGGGAGTCATATTGCAGAAACTCCAAAAAATTATTAACGCTGGCACAGTGGTTTTTTATTTATTTAATTTTAAAATATAGAGAAATCGACTTAGTAAATACACATAACATTTCAAAGAATAGAATTTACAATAAAAACAGAACAAAGTAGCTTTTTTATAGCTGTGTATGGATAAGTTGAAATCAAATTGATGTTCCGTCATATTGAATGATTTGGCCAATTTAGTAATAGGATAGTTCTCTCCGTAATTTGTGGTATTTGTGGTATTTGTGGTGTTTGGGATCCTAAAATCGATGAATAAATAGCTTTCTATCCGGAACAGGAATTGAGATGTTCTATTCTATTTTCAAGGGTGCAGATCTTGTAGTCTTGGCACCTTGTCTTATAAGGTAGTAAGCGCGCCACGTTTTCATGATACTGGAAGGTATGTCATACTCGTATAATCGTAATCCCATTTGGTTTTGATTAATAGATATAAGACGAAATTTTTTTGGACACTTTCGATTCTTTTGTTATGAATTGAATAGGATATTGACTCCAGACTCTACTTTGGATCTTACGTAGGTGAAATGCAGATGGCGAAATACAAGAGACCCGATATAATAATCTTGATATGTCGTATGGTATTCACTGGTTCATCGTTTGTTAAACTCATCTATATAACCATATCACCAGATCAGTTTGATTTTGTATTTATATGGTTAATAGGATTTTTCGCACTGTGAAATGACATGATCTTGCAATTTTTGGTATTCAAACCATGATGATTCTACAACTTTAAATATATCTACTTCGTTTATTGAAGAAAAAATCTAAAGATGCTCACGTTCATTGGTTATATTATTGATTTGATTTAAGATGGCACAAAGCTAGAATCGACAAAAACCGATTAAACATCTGAAGTAATGTTGTATGGGAGTATGCCAATCACTTTATGGTTGTATTTCCAGATGACATTTGGCAAATTAAAGTCACCAAGAATTAGTGCTAAATCAGGGGAATTAGTTGTATTTCTAGGTTCACTGACGGCATCATTACATTTAGCATAAACGTCACTTCCTGACTGGGGTGGTATGTATAGGCTGTATATGTATAGACGTCTTTTGTTGATGTTAATCATCGCACAGACCTGTTCCACTACTGATGGTTTGCCTTAGGTTTAAGTTTTCTTTGACAAATTGGCAAGGCGACAACAAAAATTATGAAAGCAAGCGTAATTGTTGCTTATAGGATCTTTAACCTAGTTGTAAAATGTAAAAAACTGTCCTTTCAACGATTTGCTCAGAAGGATTTTTTCATGCTCATCTAGTAATTTTTTTTTTGCTCATCTATTAATTTTTATATCTCAAATTAACAATTTTAAATGTACACGTTTGTTGGCTGTACTTGTAACCCTGTGGTTAGTCCCATGAAAAACAGAAATAGTTGCAATTGCACAGCAAATTAAGCCGAATTTGGAAAACTCACTTCACTTATCAAAGAGACGGAAATTATCGAAACCTAAAGAGTATTCAAAATCACGAAATTGGGGTTGTCATATATTACACCGAAAGGAATTAATATAAAAACGCGTTTGCCTGGAACCTAAAAATTGTCGAAAAGTATATATAGACAAAATACCAATTAGTAGTCAAAAAGCCCTTTTTAATGAATATTGAAGAAGCACAAACCAAACACCAAATATGCGTACAAAAGTAATGAATCCGATAAAAATCGATTTATCACATAAAATGCTTTCATTATATCTTCAACGTGTTTGCTCAACGTCGTGCATTTTTCGCCATTTTAAAAACCGAAAACCAGGTGTCAAGCACTTTACTTTTTACAGTGGCTGTTAACCTGATCAAAAACGTAATTCATTTTGATATTATGATCACGCGTTTCTTGAGCGTACAAAGAAAAAGACTTCAATTAAAATTCATCATCCACGGAACTGGTGGAAGTTGTTGAGATGAGTCAAGATAACATTTATAATTGTTCGTATTTGTCTAAAACTAAATTTACATGGAGAAAAGTTGACACGAAAGGTAATAAGTTTAATTGGAAATCCAGTACAAGACATCATTGGACGTAAATTAATTTAAAATATTGAATATTGCTCGTCGAGGAATAAATTCAGTTAATTCTAGAGAGCGATGTGGCAAACATTGTACGACAAACTTTTCATACATTTTACAACGGTCTACATAACTGTAGCATAAAAGATTACGATCCAGATTGAATAAAAGAACGCAATATTTTAGGTAGTGGTCTATGAGCGGTTAAATTAATTGGTCTAAGAGCAGTTAAGCTTTTTATACAATATTATAAATTTTCATAGACGAATTCACTAAGGTAAACCTTATGTTTGGCACAATAAAATTTAATGAATGGGCATAAATGACATATAAAACCATTCAATATCTGAATTTTCATGCAGCTCGCTTAAACACTATGGCACCACAATATTTTTTATGTGTTTTAGCAAATTGAAATGAAATTTAATTTAGCTCTCCTAAAAAGTAAGCTTCTTAATAATTTGTGCCCCTTTGTTTTGTGATCACAGTAATGTCTTAACAACCATATAATACTTGTTCAAAAAAAAAATGCAACTATACTGTCGTCTTCCCTCGTAAATAACGCCTACCTATTGTGTAGTGTTCGAGGATTACGCCTATACTAAGTGTTAAAAAAAATTAAAAGCATTTTATTTTAAAACTTCTCGATCCCATTTCGAACATTTTCCATCGATTTACAATTACAGTCTAACGTAAATGTCTTTGGAGTGACTGAAATTGTTTTATGATTAACAGCAGTACACAAGAAATCTGTGTATTTTTCCATCTCAAAAATGTCGTATTTCCCATTTAACTACAATATATGAAATATTATTATTTCTTAATATAGAGATAATTTATGCACACACGCTTACCAATTGTAGTAATAGTCTCTACATACGAATATATATATAAGTACCTATGCATACATTTACATATATAATATGATCACAAAACCAAACCTCATCAAAACAAATAAAAAGTTTCCATTTCATTTTCTTCAAGATCATTCAACCTCGACAAATTACCATCATTAATTGTAACATATTTAATTTGTTTCATAAATACTATATAATTATGTTATTTGTTACAAACATAAAGATTAAAATTATACACGTAACAACAACAACAGCCACAATAAAATTATTATAATTCTTAATTTATTGCATAACAAGATTTGGTAATTTGTTTAATTCGAATAAATAAAATCTGAAATTCCATAAAATAAAATACGAAACACGATAGATGTATGTATGTATGTAAGTAAATGGCGGGAAGAAGAAAACTAATCTAATTGGAATTTTTAAAATTATAATTACAATATATTTGTTAATCTTTTAAGATTTTATACTTTTATTGAAATAATTATACATTATATTGTTGCATCCTACACGAATTCTAAACCGTTGATATTTAATCGGTATTCCGTCATTTATTTGAACAATTTGACTGGATTGTGTTTGAAAATATTATTCAAAGGATGAAAATGCCATATATGAATTTCACTTTATCCAAACTAAATTCAAATGGGTTGAACGAAGTAAATTGGTTTATTTGAAATTTGGATTTATACTCATATATTTCTTCGCAAACTGGGATATTTAAATTCAAACAGTTATTTGTCAACAACCACAATCCGTCAGAGAAACTTTAGACGTCCTCATAAAGACTTATTTCCCTGTATACCTGTAGGGAACACATAGATTAGAGATAACCCATAACCAAGGAAACCCGAACTAAGGGTATAGGAATTATGTTTGAAAAGAAAATAACCATGATGGCGAGGATGGAATGAGCACTGGTTTTTCAAACACCATAACTGACATGAAATCAATGGAGTACTGCCGGTAGGCCTTACAAGAAGGGAGCAAATACTAAAAATGCTTATATATTCACAGCTATTCTGAATTATGGTTATCCTCGGCTATGGGAATAATAATAACAGTGTTAAAGGCCATTACTGGCCCCTTACTGAATCAACAATCTGGCTCCAACGGTTTCGATCCTGAGCTTGGTCTTCATACTGTCTTAGACAATCTGAAGAGGCCAAGTCGTTCTCTACATCGTGGAGCCATCGTCGCCTGCAACGACCTCTGCGCCTACCATATGGTGGCTCTCCTTTCAGAGATCGCTGCACAATTCGTTCCGGATCAGCACGCAGAACGTGACCGAGCCAGCGTACTCGCTGAGATCTAACTTCATGTACAATATCGGGGATCTTCATCAGATCTCTGATCTCGAAATTGTACAGAGCTCGGTATGTACCATCTATTTCGCGTTTAGGGCCGTAAATCACACGCATGATTCTTCTCTCAAATGTAAGGAGCCATCTCTCGTACTCATCCGTCAGCGCCCAACTTTCACATCCAAACATAACAACGGGCCTGATCAACGCTTTGTAAGGCTTCAGCTTCACGGCACTTGATAAGTGTTTAGATTTTAGCAGTGGCCTTAGAGGATATAAAGAACGACTGCCAGCTGCCAGCCGCACTTTAATATCCTCACCCACACTGTTATCGTGAGTGATAAGAGAGCCCAAATATTTGAACCTCCTCACTCCCTCAAACGTGTGGTGGCCACTACTAAAATCTGGTGTGCCATTGTCTCTAAAACCAGAGATCAGGTATTTCGTTTTGGACTCATTGATCTGGAGTCCAACAGAAGCTGAAAACTCTACAAGCGGATCAAGTATTTCTTTCACTCCGTTGCTATTCAGTCCAATCACGCATATGTCATCTGCATATGCAAGCACTTGATTGGACTGGCGATATAAGATGTTGCGCTGAGGTGTTTCAGTTTTACGAAAGATGTACTCCAACATGAGATTAAAGAGTATCGGGGACAGAGCATCTCCCTGCCGAACACCCGAGTTAACTGCAAAAATTGTCGATAGCCTGTTCTCAACTTTAACACAGCATTGAGACTGCGTCACTGTCATCCTACACAGTCGTACCAATTTTGTTGGCATTCCTAGGTATTCCAGGGCAGACCACAAACTCTCTCGATTGATCGAGTCGTAGGCCTGCCGGAAATCCAGGAAAACCTGATGTACGGAGATGGATGTCTCATAATATTTAGATAGAATCATCCGCAGCGAAAAGACCTGATCAGTGACTGATCGATTCGGACGAAATCCTCCCTGATAGTCACCAACCAAGCCCTCCGCCAGAGGAGTGATTCTATCCAATAAAATGTATGACAGTAACTTGTATGCTGTGCAAAGGAGAGCTATACCGCGATAATTCTCACACTTCAAGCGGTCTCCCTTCTTGAAGATGGGGCATATCGCGGCCACTTTCCATTCATCAGGCATAACTTCGGTTCGCCATACTAATCGAATAAGGTCGAAAAGACAGTTCCACAAAGTATCCCCTCCGAATATCAAGAGCTCCGAATTAATGCAGTCCACTCCAGGTGAGCGGTTTCGTTTCATTATCTGCATGGCCTTAGTGAATTCCTCATGGGATGGCTCCTCAGTGCAAATCTCCGCAGACTGTTTTAGAGGTGGCTCAACAACAGTCTGTGACGCATGATGAACATCAAGCAGCTCAGTAAAGTGTCCACTCCATGCGTCAAGTACTGCGTCGATGTTGACACAGAGGTTTCCATCCCGGTCCCGAATGGCGGTTGACGAAGGCCTGAAAGTATGGTGCAATCCAGTAATTCCTTTAAAGAAATTACGTGAACTACGCTCAGTGCTGAGTTGTTTCAGAACCTCGGCCTTCCACCATTCTCGCTTCTTCCGTCTACAAATCCGCTTAGCTGCCCTTCTTGCAAGAGCTGCCTTGTTTTTCCTTGCGATTGTGAGACGTTGTTACACTTCATTATGGGCTATATTTTGTTGCTCAACTGCAAGACGACACTCGTCATCAAACCAATCATTCTTGGGTCTGACTTTCACTATACCTAAAGTCTGTTGAGCAGCACTGACAACCGAAGTTTTCAGTACCTCCCAGACAGAGTTCACGCAGTCAGACTGGTAATTAGCTCCCTCAATGTTGTCGCTGACAAGATCCTGATATCGTTTCTTTTGATCTTCATTTATCAGACCTTCACAGTCGAAACGTTCCATCCGTTTCGCTGTGTTCCCCGACCTGTACGAAAACTTCCACCGTAGCTTTGCAGCGACCAAATAATGATCGCTGCCTACGTATTTGGTTGCTGACCGATAAGTTCTCACATCCTGCACAACCCGAGCTCGCCCTTTTGAAATTAACACGTGGTCAATTTGGCTCCGGGATGTTTTGCGAGGATGTGTCCATGTCTCTAGGTGTATCTGTTTGTGAGGGAAGAATGTGCTTGCTACTCTAAGATCATGAGCAATTGCAAAGTACATCATTCTCTCACCATTATCGGTCGCAGTTTCGTGTCGGGAGTACGGACCTATGTTTTCACACAAGTCGGCCTGATTTCTGCCAGCTCTAGCATTAAAGTCCCCAATTACCATTCTAACATCGTGTTCGGGTATAGATCCCATCAGATCGTCCAAGTCATTGTAAAATGAGTCTTTATCTTGGGGCTGGCTGACTTCTGTGGGCGCATGTACACAAATTATCGACAGGTTGGCTAACTTCATGCGCAGGCGAAGCATACACAATCGGTTATTGACTGCTTGAAAATCCAAAACAGCGTTCTTTACCTGCGGCCCAAGAAGAAATCCAGCTCCAAGATTTCCGAGGCCATCTCCACTATAGAACAACGTATAGCCCTGGGACACATGGTCTCCACTTTGAGGCCAGCGAGTTTCTTGAAGAGCAACGAGTTCCAACCGATACTCTTTCATGCACGTGATTAGACCCTCCAACGCTCCTGGTTTTCTAAGTGATTGCACGTTCCACGTGCCGATCCTAAATCTCGTATCCGGGTACTTGAGCGGGGGTCCGGTGTTGTTTTGGCGGTATCCATTTTTCTTTTTGTTGATTTTATAAACAGTTGATTTTTTTACGGATGCGGGTCGTCAGCCCAGCGATCCAACCGTTTAGTCGCCTCCTACGACAAGCAAAGGATACTGTGGTGGTATTCTTAGGAAACATGTTCGTGCAATTTAGATTTACGAGACATGTGAGTGCCCCCCGACCACAGGGGCCCTCGGCTATGGGAAGATGCGTTTAAAACCTCCAGAAGAAGCAAAATCCTATTTCAATTTTCAATGTAACCTTTTAAGAATTTGAGTTTTCAGTTAATCGGTAAATTTTTGATATATTTACTTTTTGTGAAACCTACAAATTTTAGATAAGAAAGTTTTTATAAAATAAATCATTACATGTTTTTAGTTTTTTTGTGAGTAAATTTTGGTGTAAAATCGAGAGCTTTTTGCAAAGGTTAATTGTTTTATTAACTAAAAATAATACAATTATTCAGTATATATATGCTTATTGAAAATGGCGTCCTAATTCACCAAGGCAATGCTAACTCTTACCATACGGTATAGCGCATAGTAATTTTTTAGGGTACAAGCCATGTTGATAAGTAGAGAAATATCGGCCAACTTAGGAAAAGACACCTATAAAATAGGTAATACCAAAGGCTACCCACAAACAAGTGTACTTAATATAATCTGTTATGTTCCTCAGCTTTAATTTCCTGCAGACTTTTTGAAATAATTTCGTAATTCCATAGGTCAAATCAAATCCTTTATAATATTATAAACTTTTAGAGAGCTTTTTAAAAGCTTAGCAATAATTTAGTTAAATCTTTTGAACAGTATTTTTAAGTCAATATTTTCCACTAATTTTCCAAAAATGTTAAAAAATTTGTCAAAGCATTTGAGAGCTTTTCACAATATAACATCTTTAGTTTTAAAAATAAAAGCTCCATAACACATCATACAAAACCCTTAAATTTTGTTTAATATTTTAATGAATTGCATAGTTCACTCGTTTCAAAAAGCTTTCAACACCTTTTTTTTTTTAAATTGGTTGGAACCCATACGGATTCCGCACTCAATGCCGGGACGGCCCATGGTGCAAACCCAGGATTCTACCCTAATTCGCAGAAGCACATTGTAGCCCTAGCAAACCGTATAAGTTTGAACTAAGGTATTGAGGACAACTGATCTACATTAATAGAACTACAGCTGAAAACCTGAAACCGAATAATATTGAAAGTTGGACAAATTCACACAAAGTGCTAGCAGTCATCATCTTCCTCAAGAGAGTCATGACAAATAGCATCCTAAGATAAACCCATTCGATGGAGATGCATAAATTGGGCTCACTAATGAAGTTCTTCGCCATACGACAACTGAAAGTAGCAGCCACTGTAGTCTTAGATGTTTCAAAGCGCAGTTCTTTATAACTTTCTTGGCGTAGTTAAAAGATAAGGGAGCTGTTGGAGTCCAATTATAGTAAGCCGGATTTGACTAAACAGTTTGCGATCTCATTCCCTGCAATTTCACAATGTTCTAGCACCCAAATTACCGTAATGGTATTGTTGGAGCAAAGAAGATTAATGAAGTGTTTGCAATCCTTGACACGTTTGCTATCAGTACACAGAATAATGTTTTTGTTTTTAACATCGAAATTGAAAGCCTCCATAACACTATACGTCAGAGCTATTAGTTCCGCTTGGATAACAGTGCAAAGCAAACCAAGATTGGACCAAGAACTGTATATTCCAATACATTGCCGCGCAGTATGGCAGTAACCATAGTTTTTCTACATTGCCACAATATGGCAGTAGCGTTTTGTAGTTTGGAATCAAGATGAAGTTTCCAGGAAAGTTTGCTATCTAAGATAACACCAAGGTGTTTGACTTGGTTACATCTGGTAATCGGTCACCTAAAAAGAGCAGCAACGGATAGCTCCAGATCATTCCTACGTATAATAAAGACAATTAAATCTGTCTTAGACTAGTTGACGTGTAGACCCTTATCAATGCACTATGCCTCTACAATATCTTAGGCCTGCTACATTAAGCCGGATAAGATATTCTCAGGTGTTTGCCTAAAACTGTTAAAATAAGATCATCAGCATAACGTTGTGCAATCAAGCCAGATTGCTGTAGCTTAACCAGTAATCCATCAATGACCAAAAGCCACAGCAGAGGAGAGAGCACACCCCCTGGGAACAGCCCTTGGCAATCCTGACAGAAACTGAGATGCCATCCAGTTCAGTCTCGCACGAGCATTGATTCAATCCATTTGACAATGGTGTGATTAATATCAAAATTATTACAGGCATTAGTAATCGAGATAAACGAGGTACTATCAAAATAGTAGTAGCCTTCGCTATATATCGAGGAAAGAACCTACAAGAAACTCCTTATTATAGAGGGATATTTCAATCCTAGTTACAAGTTCATGTAAGGCAATTTGACAGGACTTATCAACTCTGTAAGCATGTTGCATGTTACTGACCGGGAAGGTAATTAGGTCTCTAATAAACTTGTCGACAATTCTTAATAAGGCTTTAAGAAAAGTTGAAGAGAGACTAATAGGTCGAAAAAACTTGGGATCTGTATGATCGGATTTGCCAGCCTTCGGAATAAAAACGACTCTACTCCTGCTCGAGGATTTAGGAACAGCGCAGAAAGCAATACACGCCATTTATAATAGTGACAACTAAACAATAAAAGCAAAGGTTGAAAAATGGTAGAAAAAAAATTACGTTAAAATTTTTTATTTGTTGTTAAATTCCTCGGTTGGTGAAAAGTCCTCGTGCTAGCGCCCTCGGACATTTACCAAACTCTCACATTATTTTACGCGCTAAAAAAAGCACTGGAAAGCCCTATCTATATCTTTGATAATAGTTTTTATTCTCATTAATTGTTTTGACACTACCAACCATTTTATAAATAAGCGCGAATGTCTTCAATGCACATATACATACGTAAACATAAAGAAACACTAGAATTGTTTCTGCAATTTCTTAAATGTTTCCACTATACGCGGTTGTTTTGAACCGCATAGTGGAAATTTGATATGTGATAATGACGTTTATAAAGTGGATCTACTTCTTGGGATATATTAATGTTAAAATGGCTTTGGGTAATGCTCATTTATACCCCTCCTGGAGAATGTTTTCCACGGTTGCCTTAGTATCGCATAGGGAAGCATATGCATATATATTTTATTTCTATCCTTGCTATTCAATTTTATGCATCATTCTTACTCAAAATTGCCCTTGGTTTTGCCTAATTGTGAAATGTTGTTAAACAACTTTTCACGAACTTTTAATTAAAGATTCCATAAGGAAAAACAAGAAAAACTATCTGGATATGAATGTTAAAAATAAAAAATAATTATAGCAAAGAGACAGGACGATGATTAGTTGATTGTGCAACTCTCAACAAGATTATGATTTTTTACATTATTATTGTGATTATTACGATTAATTAAAAAATATAATTTATGATTATTATAAAAATTAAGCTTTCCAGCAGTAGACGCTTTCAAATGATTGTTTCCTTTAACAGCTTCTAGTTTAAAACTCAACTACCAATGCAAGCTTTTAAAAATTTGATCTTTTATTTCATCGCAAGTTTTTTGAAATATTTACATACTGTGAAAACTGAGAATTATGGATAGGTACATTATTAATAGGTACCACATCATTAAACGGCTAAAAGCTTAAAGCTAGAGTTGTTAAAATCTTAGCAATAAATTTATATTTTTAAGTTCATTTGAAATAGGAAAGATGCTTAAATATAGAAATGTAAGCGATTTTAGTTGATTTCTTGTTTTTGGAAAACTATGAACAGTTAGTTCAAAAATTGTTTCATACAAATCATAAATGGAAATATCTTCTCACTAACAATTCGCAAAACGTTCCGTTGTTTTTTAAATTTTCTACTCGTATTTTATAAAGGCGGTTATGACAGATATAGCATAAAGCCGAACCAAAATTTAAGGTCTATAGAAAGTGTGCCAAAATTAATGGCTATTCTTCAAATTGTAAAAAAATTCGATTGTTTTGCTTATTTTGAAAGACATAAAGTTAAAAGTAATAAATTAGTTATGTACCTTCAATAAGTCTAAAAAAGAAAAGTCTGGTTAAAATTCCTGATTTACAAAGGTAAAGCTTCTTACAAGTACAAAACGAACTACTACATTTCTTTTAAAAATTAAAATGTTTACCCATTCACACAAGTACGTATACCACCTGCGCATTGCACAGCTCCATGTCACTCTGTACAGTGACATGGAACATTCCTTTAATATTTTAAGTTTAAAATATGTAAATGATTTAAAGGAATCTAGTTTAAACTCTTTAATTGCCTTAATTGCCTAGAAATTTAGCTGGTTCGTTAGCACAAGAACCTCAGGATGGCCAGTTCAACAAATGGTGAAAGCCGTTCAAAAGTACGATCCCCAATAGTAAATTAGCATTTAAATGTTGATCCGCTAAAAACTTCCGACAACAGAAACCCCAAATCATTGTATCCCTTAAATGCTCTCGTAACAATCGATCTAACTCTGAATGTAAGCCTTGAAGAATTTAAGTTTTCAGTTCATCGGTAAATTTTGAAATATTTGCATTTTGAGAAAACTACAAGTAGTTTTATTGTAGATAGGAACGTTTGTTTAAATTAAATCATTTAAATGAGTAAAAGCTTACTCAGAGCTTTTTAAACTTTAGCGAAAATTTTGTATTTTTAAGTTAATTTTTGTACAAAGATGCTTAAATAACATTAACATTGTTTTAGTTTCTTTGTGAGCAAATTTGGGTGTAAAATCGAGATCTTTTTACAAAGGTTTATTGTTTTTTTAACTAAAAAATCATTTAAAATATCATAAGCTTTATGAGAGCTTTTTAAAAGCTTATACATAATTTGGTTAAAGCCTTGAACAGTATTTTTAAGGCCATATTTTCCACTACTCATGCTTAAATATAAATATTTACACCAATTTAATTTAGCTCTCGCGTTCGAGAGCTTTTTACACTATACAACTTTAGTTTTAAACATAAAAGCTCCTTAACACATAATACAGAACCTTTAAATTTTGTTTAATAATTTATTAAATTTCATTCTAATCAACCAAATTTCGCTCGTTTCTAAAAGCTTTCAACGATTTCTATTTAAATTAATCGGTACTAATCGTTTATTGGTCTGTTTGCGAAATTTCAATGATCCATGGTTAGTGGTTTGGTGTGATCTATGAAAATTATATCACACCAAATTAAATTAAAATCCGATTTGTTGACGTCTTAAAATTTACTTGTATACGTAAAGGTAAAGAATTTAGAGATATAATGTAACACTCAAATCAGCTTTCTAACATCAAACGCTTTCAAATGTTTTTTGGTCAACTACCAAATTAAAGCTTTTATCAATTTGACTTTTAATTTCATCGCAAATTTTTTGAAATATTTACATATTAAGAAAAGTATTAACAGTTAGTTGAAAAATGGTTTCCTATATAAATGGAAATATCTTCTCACTAACAATTCGCAAAAGGTCCCTTTTTTATACAATGTTTGATTTAACGAAATTAATTATTGTTATATGGAGCATCAAAAATTGCCCATGGTAACAAATTATCCATTGGAAAAAAATTCTTGAAAATATTTTAAAAACCATAAAGTTCAAAGTATTGAATTAGTTATAGTATCTTCACTATATCTCTAAAACAGAATGGTTAAAAATTCTGAGCCTGATAACTGTTATATCTTGATTAGACTTCAGTAGGATTGCGAAAATCAAGTAATTTCACGTTTACCGTCATTACAAACGTAAGCTATAGCTATACCAATTTACAGAATTATGTCACAGAAAATCATTCCAAAATGTATGTTTACCTCAACAAATTTTCATTATTAAAACGAAAGTAAAGCACGACTAATGCGAGTGGTGGCCAAATTTGGCCAAGCCGCGGATATATAAGAAAGACGTGAATAAAAACAATTGATGAAACTAACAGAAAACTTATTAATCGATGGAAGTATATGTTTAAAAAACGATACAAACGTGGAACATCCTATCGCTTTACTATAAATCGGTTATAAAATATTAAAATTATGTGGACCTTTTGATCAAAATCAAAGTTATCTCTGTTATATGTTCCAAAGTATTATAATGAATGTTTTTGCATTTCCCTTAAAGCTATCAATTTCCTTTTTTATTATACACACAAGCACCATTTGTACATATATAACGAACAAAGTGTTGTATCAATTCTAAACCCCTTGTTCGCTCATATATAGCATATTTACGTTAGACCAAAATTTGAACAGCCGTGTATATAAACAACCCTATTTCATAAACTTTCAGCTCGTTTTAAATATTGTGCGCGTATGTTGTATATAAAAATCAAATTCAAATGAATTTCATATCAATAACCATCTCATAAAATTGGTGTATATATATACCAAACAACGACGAAGTGGTGTATAGTATAGTACCTACATTATAAATACTCGTATTTAAAAAAATAAAAAAAAAAGTGCCGGGGAGGGAATAAATAAATTGGATCATTTACATTTTACTTCCTTTTTTGCCTATATACACTGCATACATAACTTGTGCAAAACTGGAATTTTTGTGAATGGTATTCATTTCAAGGTATATACATATATATATGTACAACAAAAATTAGCACAAAGAGGAGCACAGGATATATCACATATCATTGATATTTTTTGTGTGCGTGTACGACGTATACTTAAAAGGTTAAATCGTATATGTACATATTCGAATTATGTAAAATATCTCTTTTATATTTCGATTAAATGAAAAAGGATTTTACCACCGCATTGTAATGAAATTAGCCCATTGACGAACAAAACAAAAAACTCGTTTTGTACATATCGAAAGAACCGAATTCTTTAATTTTTATAAGTATTTTTGTTTGATATCTCGCGCAGTAAAAAAAAAAACTTCCAAACCCATTTATTATTTAAACCGAAATAACAATGAAAACAATTTTTTTGTACTGTTTGTTGTTCAAATAGCAACGAGAAAGCTGTGTAAGGGAGCACTGTCCAAATGGACATTCGGAAATTTGTTTGTCTTGGATGAGCGAAAAATCAATTTCGGTTTTTTTTTGTTTGGGAAATAAAATTTTAATCAATCAAAAATTGGTATTTATGTTCGAATCATCTTCTTGAACTTTATACATACGAGTATATACAATCTATACGATATATTATGTACGTTCGACTTCGTTTTAAGTTTATTATTGTCAGAATTGAAAATATATATAAAAATAAAAACTATTTTCGTTTTTAAGAAAATGAAAAACAAATATTTTCTCAAGAAAACGTTATGATTGTTTATTGTCTTAAGTCCGCTCGCTATATATATATATACATATATGTACGAAATGGGATTTGATGTTTGTTTGTTTGTATATTATGTATAAATATATTGTTGTTGTTTTTACTGCAGATAAGATTTTGCTGATAATATATCGCTCGAATCGAAATATAACCATATAACTGTATCAATAACAAACTATGTACATACATATATACTGTTTATGTACGAAGGAAATTAAAGTGATTTCCGCCATGTTGATAACTAATCAAATTCCTAAGAATTATACAATCTTGTATCTGTTCGTACACAAAGCAAAGCATTGATTTTTTTTCCTTCTAAATCATAGATCTGTTTATGCATGTACATATATAAAATATCAGTCTCATGTTTATATCCTTCCAATTAATAGTTCCTACGCTATGGATATAAATAAAAACGTTACAATATTGTGTACATAAAAAAAATCTTCACAAGCTTCTATTACATGTATGTATATATATATAATATGTGTACATACTAGGGAGACTAAAGCTTTCAAAGAGTAGTAGTGAATTTCAATTTATTTCTACGTTCACTTGGTTTACCTTAATCTACTGCATATCATCATTTTTAATCAGATTAGATTACACTACATATTATACAGTCAATATTGCAAAAACGAAAAAAAATGGAAAATTTAAACCAAATAAAAAAGGAAGAGCAGCAAAAAGAAAGAAATCAACTATGTATTTCCATTTACGATAACAACTATTTTTTTTTTTTTTTTTTTGTATAAAATTTATTTTATCTTTTATCTTTACACTAAACCAGACATGATTAAAATATAGATTAATAAAACTATTTCAAATATAAAAAAAAAAAAATGGAAAATTATTATGAAAAACATGTTAAAGTTAACAAGATTTTTTTTTGTAGTTATATATATGTGATGGGGAATTACTATATTGATTAACCCTTTAGTGCACACGTATGTAATCCAGAATTCAAACGAAACGTGTAATGTAAAAATAATTTCGTTATGGTCACTGCTTTTTCGGAATCGCACATCAGAATTTCTAAATCAATTCAAATTCCGGGTTGGTACAACTTTTAAATTTTAGTATTGCCTGATGAATTCATATTATATTTCCTGAAGGGAAAACCCGGAAACTGAAATAAAATGTACTGTGGTTTGAACATTTTGTCAGATAAAATTTGATTTGATTTGATTGGAATGTTCGACCAAGCATAAAGCAGGATCTCCCTGAGATTGCTGGATAACATAAAGAGGATTTGGATATAGGTTCAGTTAGTATGATAGAAATTGACTCGGTTACAGACACCTTGTATATAGTCAATAATAAGTAACACAGGACGATACAGTTCTAATTTACTTTTATAATTTTTTCAGAATCACTGGGCTCTGAAAAAAAATTTATTAGTTTGCTGGATCAGACTTATGAGATACTAATGAAAATTCAACTCAAATTAGGAACAATTTATTTCATTCTGCATTCCAACCTTTAATTAATAGTTGCGTGCCTCTTTTTCCAAACCTCGATTTTTACATATACCCATTCACTCCGTGTTCATACTACATATACCTATTCAGTCAACCCATTTTCTTCATCCCTACCATAAAACTATAACAATTAACAACCACAAGACCAAGCTTTAAGAGTATCCCCAACAGATGTCTCTCATCTTTTTGTTATCTCTTCGTTGAAATTATTCCTCGTTAAATCCTAAATTTTAAAATAAGATTTGTTATTGCTTCTATGTGATTTATTGTATTATATAAAGCTATTAGGTAATTCTAGTGGAAGTTCATCCGATACCCGGCGATGGTAATGGCCTTTTCAATGCCGTGATACATTAGCTGCAAATGGAAAAAATTAGTTCGTACGGATCTTCTAATGAATTAATATCTGAAATTGTGAACTTTATTAGTGAGCATCTTAATGCTTATTTACCAACATTGTTGGATTCCACCCGTATAGTTTACGGAGCATACCTGAATATAAATCCAACCGAAAGTGGATTAATACAAAGGAACAGTTTTTAATTTTTTCTTCCTTTATTCCCATCTTATTTGTTAAAATTTCTTATATACTATGTGCCTTAAATAATAACTTAACGTAGTTAAATAAACAGTTAATAATTATAAACAGTTATAAGTTAAATAGTTACAAGTTTAAATTAAAGAACGAAAAACGAAATTTGATCGATGGTATTTTACTCCGAAAATATTCAGATTTGTAGCATTCAAGAAAGTAACATCGGCGCGGGTGTCTATTCAAGGTCCCATTACACTTGGTATCTTAACAACGAAAGGCCCACAGGCGTGGAGTCGCTATATACATTAAGAAGGATTCACTTATAAGGCCAAAGCGGATCAGACATTATTTTGGATGTATCATAACCCTGTTAGGTATACTGTTTTGAGTCTATGAGGTAAGGTCCTCTTCATTGCTGTATATATGCCACCTTACGATTAATCGTACCGTAGGGGATCGTCTAAAATTGTTTCTACTCCCTTGTCAATAATAGGTCAATGCCCTAAATCTCGCGATATAGCTTTGTTTGGCGATTTCAACACCCATCTGGGTTATAACGATTCTTCGGATAAAAAGATCATTGGTTCAAATTTGTTGCACAGCGAGTCTAAAGAAAATGGTGCTTCCCTGGGCTGTCTTGCCAGTTCAACTCGACTTTTTGTTCACAAAACCTCCGGTCGCCGAAAAAGCCTTATTACTTGGACATATGGTCAGAGCTACTCCCAGGTAGACCTTATCTTAACCCAAGGTACAATTAATTTCATCTATGTTAATTCAACCTGGACTGCAACGTTTCGCCCTATACCTGTATCAGCATCCATCGTAGGAATCCCACCCACCTTCTTAGAGCAGCATCCTTCTTTGCCGATCCCAAAAAGTTGGGTTGGCCGTGTTACACCTGGAATGACTCACTAAGGCAGATTTAAATTACTTTGGTAGATCTCATATATAATGGGAGACATTGCTCGCTCTACGTACTGAACTAAGGCAAGCGGCCAATGAAATCTATGCACTTGATGAAACGGACTTTAGTGAGTCACTTGGTGAAGAAAACGAGAAAGGGCTTAACATAGTCGAATAGCCCAGCCTTCCAAATCCTTGACGAACAGCGCTAATCCCAACAATGGTTGGCATGGAGGGTCTCACTTGAGATACGATAAATGTCAACACACGATTCGCCGTAGCTTTATTTTACTAAAAAGGATTAGGCCTGATTTAACCTGACAGATATGACAGCATTGATCATCCCCTGAACATTTTGTCAGATAAAATGTTCATAAAACACAACGTGAATATTGCTTTTGTAGAGTCGTAAATTGTGTGTGACTAAAGGTTATCTGTGTGCTACTGATTGAAATTCAGCTGTGGAATTTTCATTTCCGATTTCGCTTGTGTTATTTTTATATAACAATTTTCATTTCACAGCTCTTGCGTACCGGGCTTTAATATTTATAAATTGGATGAAATCATCTAATGGTACTTTTCAACTGTTCAGTGGACCGTGCAGTTAATTTGTTTTTCTTTGAGTGATTACAAAACTATTCTGCAAAATATTTTCATTAAATCACAAGGAAATGAGCTCAAAGGTGGAGGCAAAACGTTGGGAGACCTGTTGAAAAGACCTGGTATAACCTTAACAGTATTCCTGGTGAAGAAAATGATGACAATTTGAAGATGATGGCATTTCAGCACAATGGTTTATATACTAAATCAGAATTATGATTTAGATTGAACGTTTATTGTAAATTCCCAGAAAGTATTGATAAAACCAAATCCGGCAAATTTAATTTTGATTCTGAAAAAAAAAACATATATTCCGGAAAAATTTAGATATTCAAAGATTGGCCATAAAATGAAGTGAAATTTGGGAAGAAGCCTTTTCGAATAGTGCTATGGCACGATTCTACATGTATGTATATAAAAAGCATTTTACTGAAAGCAATGTGGATTGGTTGCCAGACTATGGTGGCCTGCATTTCTGCAGCTGAAGAAAAAAATTGATTTGCAAAAAAATGAGCAACTTGACGTGCGAAAGAAGCAAGCAAAAGTTTGCTGAGAAACGAAATAGTATATTGAGTAACTAATATATTGAGTTAACTATAAACGTAGTATTCAAAACAAAACTTACATATGATTCACCATTGCACCCCCAGGGCGATGGTACGACGCCAACCAGCGAGAGTGAGACTAACCAGATAATATTTTTTTTATAAACATTCAAGAACTCATAAATAATTGTCCGTGAAAATGGTCCTTGTTCATATACCAATAGATGTAACTGTAAAGCGCGTAATTGTTTGTGAGCTTATTCAACCCTTAACCTAGAATATGATGTGGAAAACAATATTCGAAGATGCAAATATCGTTCGAAGATGAAAACCCGAGTTGCTTAGATGCAAACTTGCATCATGAGAATTGCGATTACGATATTTTCTATGCAATTCCTCATAAATTACCAGTCTTCATAAATCACCAATTTAGTTAGATACATTTTATTTTTACAAAGTTTAACTAATTCCTCAATCTGGCAAGGTCGGGAAATAGAGAGCAAAACCTTTAAAAAAGTTTCAAAATTCTTAGAGCTTCCGAAATTATCGTAACATATTACATATAAATTTGAATTTTGGAATCTTTACCACTCGAAAACATTTCAAAACTGTATAGCACATATGGGATTAGGATACCCAGTATCGACGACTTCAGAAAGTGAGCGAGCGAGCTTCCAGTCGTCGACATCCAGTGACCGCAAAGCTTAAGTAGTGGAAAGCTTAGCTACTACAGGAGATAGAAGTATAAGCCCCCTACCTCTAATAGATTACAGCTAAAGGGTTTTCCAATAAAAGGTTTCATTTTGAATAGCCTGCTATTTGGGAAGCTGTCAATTTCCAAGCTGTCATCTTTTGACATTTGACAAGTAAAAACTACGTTATTACTAAAATTGGTACGATATACGATTCAACAACGCAATGAAATTGTTAAAATTCTCGACAAATGTGGTGAAAAACTAAAACTGTGGTTCACAAAACTAAAGGACTTTTTGGTCGTCGTGAAGCACCTTCTCGGCCGACAATAGTCAAACTGGTGGAAAAATTTAAGCTGTTGGGACAAGTTAGTGATGTGAATAATGGAAACCGAGTGCGTCGGTCAAGAACCACTGAGAATATGGCTGCTGTAGCCCGTAGTATTGAAGAAACCCCGGATTTGTCGACATCGTATTTTGCATAAATACTTAGGTCTTAAGGCTTTTAAAGTTCAGTTAACACAAGAACTCAAGCCGGTCGATTACCATAAACGTCGTATATTTACTGATTGGGTCCTTCAAATGCATCAAAATGATCCAGATTTTCATCGAAATATCATCTTCAATGATGAGGCCTATTTTCTCCTCGGAGGCTATACGTTAATAAGCAGGCTTGTCAACTAACGCATTTGGGGCTCAGAAAATCCAAGAATGATTGTTGAAAAGCATCACCATCCTTAACGTATCACTGTTTGGTCCGGTTTTTGGGCTGGCGGTGTGATTTGACCTTACTTTTTCGAAAATAAGGCTGGTGCAACGGATACGGTGAATGGATTGCGCTACCCAGCTATGATTAATGATTTTTTATGACCGGAATTGGAAGATATTGATGTGGACGACGTTTATTTTCAGCAAGACGGCGCTACGAACCGCACAAGCAACGAAACAAGCGCAATTTTGCAAGAAAAGTTTCCTGACCGTGGTATTTCTCGAAGAGGTGATCACAATTGACCACCGAGATCTTGTGATTTAACACCTTCAGACTTTTTTCTTTGGGACCACGTGAAAGGACATGTGCGAATTGGTTATGGAAAATTTCAAGAAAAGTATATGATACTGCAAGTGTATCCGTGGTAGCCATTTGGCTGATATCGTTTTCAAATGTTAGTGGCATATACCTTCCTCTGTACAATGAAATAAATAATACCCGGGAAATAGTTAACACCCTACAGTTTATCTCATTCAAAGTCGCTTTAAATATGATAATAAATTTCAGAAGCGTCTCAGAGCAAATGTAAAGCCTATAGTTGAAGTAGTTAACAACAACATCGGAACACAATTTGTCATTTTATGCAAAAATTAGCGAATATATAAAGTTGACGAGTGATGAAAAAATTAATGTGGAAAATGTAACGGAAAACATCAGGAAAAATTAACATAAGGTATGATGTGGTGCAACGATTATCCGATGAATTGAAATTCTATTTTTAACCGATCGCAGACAATAACGAAGAAGTCGAGATCAAAGATGTCATTTGTCTGTCATTCTTTTGGGATTGATGGGCGCACAGTATTTCAATCGCTAAAAGTGTTTAGAAGTCATTTAGAAACGTGTTGCATAAATTTGGAATAAATGAGATTTTTATATAAATGTAGTGAGCGTAAGACGAACGTGGTCGACCGAAACGATTATTTGAAGCTTATAATAAAGTTATACAACTCCGTGAACTTGGTACACTCGATATTGATATAAAAGAAGGTCGCGTTACTTGAGCCAATACAGCCAATACATTGGCGCGCACCAAATGAAGTAAAATGAGTAAATTTTTGAAATTTTCCGTTTTTCAACCTTCACCCCTTCCCATCAAATCGTTAAATTTAGATTATCATTGAAATTTGGATTTAAAAATTTAAAAATTCAATTTTATCAGATCGGCTTTACCTATAGATATTATGGATAAATATAACATTTCATATACATAAGTGGCTATCTTTATGAATTTCAAACTTATTTGAATTGATAGTAAAAAACTTAAAAATTTTTGCAGAAGAGAAAATTAAATACATTTTGAAAATTTAAGAGTGAAGAATTAATTAGTGTTAGAAATTTAAAAGAGTATATCTTTAGAAGTAAAACATCCTATATATAGAAACTAATTAGTGGAATTCTAGAGTTAATATTTAAAATTGCAAAACTGAAATTTTATTTTCTTATTCAAATTAAAATAGTTTTATCGTTAGAATTGTAAATGATAAAATTTAAATTTGGGAATTTACAATTTTCTAATTAAGTTAAAGTTACGACGACCTATGTATCTCACTTAAGTTTGTGGCTTACCGGATCTGAAATTATTTTTTGGAGTTGATTAATTTACAATAAATATATATATATATATATATATATATATATATATATATATATATATATATATATATATATATATATATATATATGTATATATATATATATATATATATATATATATATATATATAATATATATAATATATATATATATATATATATATATATATATATATATATATATATATATATATATATACATATATATATATATATATATATATATATATATATATATATATATATTTATAATGAATACATTCTGTATGTTTTGGCATGATGTGACATCGACAAAGTATTCAAAAGCAATTTATGATTTAGACACTTCGACTCTGCCAATCTCCAATCGTCATTGTTAATGTTCACGTTCGTATCTGAATTTTATTGTTAAATTGGAAAAGCCTATTATATCGATAAATCGAGTGTCCGAAGTTGCTTATCAGGTGTGGTATTTAATCTAACATGCTTGCAATTTTTGTCTCGCACTAGATGATTTTTTGTAGTCTCTGCAATACAACAAAACAAAAAAAGAATTAGAATTTACATTTCGAGACGTGACATAATTTTTCTATTTTCATCTGAGTTTCAAAATTCAGTTAAATTCTGAGCCAACCAATAAAACTGATTGCCAAACTTATTCATGTGGGAAAATATATAAATGCACAACGAACAAATATTTTATTGATTTAATCAAATAAAATTATTTAACATATATTTAAATATCATATGATACAGAGAGCGATCGATGATAAAATTTTAACATTTTTTTTAAACTTCTGTTTTTCATATAATATTTTATTAAGTATCTTCTTCTTTTTATATATTATATTATAAATATATTTGACTTTGAAATTTTATATATAAATGTATATATACATTAATTTATTTTATGTTCATATTTTATTTTATATAAAAAAAAAATTTATGTTCATGATATTCGTGATGTTTAGACATCATGCAAGCTACTTTAAATAAAATAAAAAAAATTTTAAATTTTAAAACTTAAACAGAGCTGAGTAAAATCAGAACTACTTCGCTATATATAGGTACATATATGTATATAGTTACTTACTTATAATATTTTTTATAACGTTAACACCGGAAATATTATGGATTAGTTACAAAAAACATTTAAAGTAACATACATAACAAATAAAATCTCGGTGGTAGTTTTGTGCTCATACAAGATGTTAACCTTTTATGAATATATACATATATACACAACATATTATATTGTATTGGCTTTGTTTGTCGCAGAATGAAGATTTATTTTATGTACACACTTGAATTCCCACCACCTACGCCACCTTCAATGGCAACATTAATTCAGTATAAACAAATAACCATACATATATTCGTATACTAACTGATTATACCGATTAATATTTTTTCTATTGATACAACTTGCAACTATTTTTTAATGCCATAAAAATTTCTAAGCATTGTTAATTTTATTTATTTTATTTTTTATAAGCAAAAGCACCATTAGAAAAACATTCAATTAAAATAAATTGGAATTCGTCGTGGGTGGCAATAATTACAAAAAAAAAAAAAAACAACTGATTTTTTTTTATATTACGTATGTTTTACTAGAAATGAAGAAATGATATAAAACTTAAACGCATATATTGCAATTTATAAATAAAAAAAAATTAAAAACCGTAATGCATTTTTTAAGCAAGTTAATTTATTTTAATTAATTGATTAATATTTGTAAGCATGATTTGTTAGAGGAAGTTTCAAAAGTAATAAAATTTAATTAACTTAATTAAGTGAATTCTTTCTCTACACACGTAACACATATATATTTGTACAATAGGATATACATAACCTTCAATTTATAAATGTTACATTTTAGCCAATTATTTAATTTCCTGCAACACCTAAACAACCTTGATATACTTGAAATATCCGCCTGGTTTGTTGGTCAACCGGAAACAGACAGGTGCCACATTGAAGAATTGGTTGAAATTTAATTTGGTCTTTAAAACATGTTTAGTTACGCGGTGACATATTTTATTATTGCTATATATACGTATAGCACTTTAAGATATTGTAACATTTCTCAAACTTAATTTAAAGCTTTACTGGAGTAAAATTTAATTAAATCTTAATATTTTTAATAATTCGACCATTCTGCTCCAAATATTTAATATAATCAATCAAGTAATCAAACCAATATATTTATGATTTTTATATAATGATTATTTACGAATTTAAGAATTTTAATGTTTTTTTAATTAGCAGCAAAATTATAGTTCGGTACATATAGTAATATTTAACAATTAAAGTTCTCGCAATTGAATTTCCCTCATATTTTGAGGTTTAGATTAAGTTTGAAACAATTTATTTTTGAATATACGATTTAATTTTTAAATGATATAAAATTAGCAATATTTTAAATTTTAAGAATTTATCAATTTTACGAGTAATTTTCTTCCCATTCTAACAGAAATTTGATGAATGTTTCGGTTAAAATTCCGAATAAAAAATAAACATTCCATTTTTCAATAATAACATTTTAAGAACTCGTAATTAAATTATAATATTTTTACAGCTTTTACAATAAATTATATAAAATTTACAGACTTAAAATTATAGAACAGTTTAAATAGTTTACGTTATTTGAAATAATTTTACGATGTGGTATTTCAACATTTTTAAATTTATGTTTTATTAACTTTAACAATTTCAGATATTTAAATATTTTTAAAAATTTAATGTTGTCAGTATTTTGAGAATTTTTAAATATGAAATATTTTAAATAATTTTCAAATTTTAAGTTTCAAATAAATTTTAAAGTTGAGTTTTAATTTCTGGTCTGGCGTCTCAAATTATTGCTCCATTTTACAGTGTTTGGAATTTAATTTGATTTTCACATTTACAGATTGCGAATAATTTCAAAATTTTGTAAACTTTAGATAACCATATTTAAGTTTTAAAAAATTAATAGTATTTCTAGATTTAAAATATTTTAATAATAAGAGTTTTGAGAGAAACAGAGGAGGTCCTAAGAGTTTAGTAGACAAGAATTTAAAACATATTTCTTGCACAACTGAATAATATCAACATATGTATATGTTAATAACAAACCACTGATTTTACGATTTTCATAGGCATAATTATTAGTTATTTTTATCATGTTTGGCTGCATTTTACTATTTTGAGAATAAATTTTAATTGTTATGGAACAAGCTCGCAGAGCCCATGTTGCGTTTTAAAATTGGGTACAGTGGGACTACCGTGATTTCTTTATGGTTTTCTATTTCCACGCGAGATTCCATGCAAATTCCTTTTGTATGTGTTGGTATTTATTAAAACAAAAAAAACAGTACTCCGATTGAGAAAACTTAAGCCGTAACAACAGGTATTTGCGAGGTAGATTATGCCGTGCAATTTACGCGATTGTAGCACGTAAATTATTATACGTCTAGATTACTTGCTAATATTTTTTGTTTACTTCGTCAATTAAGATAATATCAACAACCTACAATATATTAGCGGTTCAGTTAAGCCGTAAGAAGAACTTAAAGAATGATTCAAATTAAATCAGAAATCGCTCCAGAAATCGGAAATGGCTCCTCTTAAACCAGAGATATAAAACTTATGTGTATCTCTTCCAGCGAAGAATAAAAATGTCTTTTAACTCCACAAATTATTATTTTTAAAATTAAATTTTTCAAACATTCATAATATGAAACAACAATTATTAACAAATTTTGATTCATAAAACTATTAGTCAGTTCATTTAGTATCCATCTCCACAAGTTCATTTAACCAACCAAGAAAATTGGTATTTACAAAAACATAAATCCATCCACATCAAGCAAATATTAGATTTTTTAAATTATAGTAAATGGAAATATATAATAAAATTAAATTTCGTTAAAACACTCACATAGTAAAACACGAAAAATTGTCTAGCTCTGATGCAAGAGATTTTCCGTGTGTTCCTATATGAGTGCATGGAAAGATCGATTAAAATTTGGTGCCAAGAATTATTTAATATTTTCTATCGCCTTAATACTTTGCGAAAAATATTTGTAAATATTTGTACCTTGCAAAGTAAAAACGGCCTCGCATGAAATGTTGCCCATCTTAAAACTGTCACTGCCTCGGTCTTGAGTCCACAACTGCAAATGGCTTACCGTCGTTATAATTTTTTTAAATTTATTTAACTTGAAGGGCTTTTTTGATCTGCTAACCTGTTTTAAATCCAATTTCACGTACTTTTCGTCACCCATCAAAACACATTCACTAAATATTGTCAAGACGTGGTCATAGAGCTATCTGGCACGTTTAACGGACATATGTTCTGGTTATCTGAACTATTTGGAAGTTATAATCATACTGTTTCTATGCTGAAACCATCTTTGTACCATAGAACGCTTTATATCGATGTTTAGCTCAAATTTAATTATTTTGCTATTAATAAACCCGACGCTTTAGATAATTATAATTCAAACCATTCCATACAATGTAGACTATAAAATTATGTTGTTTGATTCCCGGTTTTATTTGAACTACCCAAGGAATTGTTTACATTATCAACGGTGTCTACAGGTTGTCGACACGGCTAAATAATAGGTGACGCATAACCGCCTATCTCTGATAACGAATAGTATTCGAATTTATTAAGCTCCATTCTACGCGATCCACTTTAACGGTTTCCAAGATGAAAACACTAACCATGTATCTTGTTAAATAAGTTTGCACCCACATCTAAACGCGACCTAAAAATTCTGGAAAGGGGAAAATCCTTGCTGAATTGATTGATATAGTTACTCCAACTTACCATCAGGACCCCTGTCTCGAAATACCATGACTACTGTAATTCCACCTCATTTTAGGGGGCTTTAGGAGTCCAGTGTGAAATCCTTCAATACTCATCTACTTAAGGTAATCGGTAACATCTATCATCAGATAGACAGAAACGGCCATTCTTATGCCGATTTTTTCAATAAGCTTCTCGCAAAATTCTTGATATGTCATTTAACTTGCGATGAATTATATATTAAAAGTTAAAATTATTTTGTTCGTTTTTATAGTGAAAAAAAAAAATTTTTTTTTAAAACCTGTCTTAATTCTTGTGGCCCTACGGTTTTCTACAATTTGAGCGGGGCTTTTAGGGGCTAATCAGCTCTTGCGATTAGTTTCGAAAATGGTATATTGATGGTCACTGACCGCCGGTCTAAGAGTGGTTTCCTGCCTCGTATATCGATGGTACATGAACAGGAAACCTGTCAAATATATTTTTAATATCAATATAAATCACAAAAAAGTTGCGATGCCAATTTTCACGTATATTATGCAATGTACTGAATGAGTGGTACATTTCAATTTTCTTGAAGATCCAATGAAGATTATATGAACCCCATCTATTGCCTGGACCAAATAGTAATTCAACAAAATATTTTAGATTCAAAAATATTTGTTCCATATTGTTAATTTTTTTTTAAATATGGGCCGGAACCTTTCGAATAAAAATGTTGATTTGTAGAAAATTTTTGTATCACCAATAATTTTACGTCAATAATTTTTTGAGGTTAAAAATTATCTACATTAGCCGAATTTAAAATTCAATGTTTTAAATTTTTACATTTAAATTTTAAGTTCTTTAAATTAATCTAAAATAAATATATTTCCGGTTAAAATTTTAAATATTAGATTATAAATTCCGCATAAATATAATTCCGGTTAAAATTTTAAATATTAGATTATAAATTCCGCAAAAAAAATTCACCATGATTTTTGTTAATTTTATATTTCCAAATTCTAGGAAATTAAATTTAATAAATAACAATTAAATTTTGAATCAGTGAATTAAACAACCATTTACCTTATTATTGAATTTTGTAATTTAATTTAGAAATGCTAGAATTTTTTAAATTATGTATTTAAAATTCTGTAAATAAAATTTAAATGTGCACGAAATTTAGAAAACTTTGAAATCTCAAATTTAGAATTTTATAATCTAACGTTAAAATGTTTAATTTTTGTAACGAAAGATAAAGCTTGACGCTAGCCTTAAATTGCAAGTTACCTTTACAATATATGAATATGCGCATTAAAGCCTGTATTGTAGACGCAATCATTCACATTTTCTAAAATACATTTAGGCAGCTAAAAACGCTGTTGAATAGCTCTGCAAATTTATTGTTTACCGAACTTTGTACACAGATTCAATAACAGTTTCTGAAATTGTTTATAGCCAAATAATTTTTATCCGCGACCATTAACAGCAACCCCCAACTTTTGACAATTTTCTGGATCTTCATCAATATAACGAAAGATAAAAATACACAATGTGTACCACTTTAGGTGTTCCTCAGACACGACTACTATGGAAAATGTATCTTATTTTAATGTCTTAACAGTGTAGTCAAAGAAAGTTGGTTTATATTAAATAAATTAACCCACATGTCGAACGTTATTATAGGTATAGTGTATATTATTCTTGAATATTACAACATAAATATTTCTAAATTTATATTTATGTTCACACCATTAAAAGTGCCATACCAGCCATGTTAGAAACTATCAATATTAATACAGATCAAAATTAATTTCTTCTTGTTAAAAGCGTTACAATTAAAATAATTTATAGAGTCTTAAAAATAGTTTATGGATATAAAAAATAACTAAATCTATTTACCCTCGTCTATACGGTATAAAATGTAAGTTCAAGGCTCGTTTTGCATCCACAACAAACAATAAACCGAGTCATTCTTTTGTGTTCATTATATTATGTATTTCGAATGAGAACCACATCGGTATATAAGAGTTACTATATGTAAGAAGTATAAATTCTTAAAGAAATAAATATTTTTTTATATGGAGTGCGCGTATACTCAACATCGCACAGACTGAATCTGCAGACCTTATAAATGGTCATCGCACAATATAGAGTTCTTATAAATATTTGATTTATTTTATTAAACTGGACACTGATACCCTTACAGCTAATATGTTATAAGATGTGATTATAACAATCTCATAAATCTCAATCTTTATAAAATTTATTGTATTATTATTATTATTATTGTTATTTAGTTTTTTTTTTTTTTTTTTGTTCGTTGTTGCTATTTTCGTTAAACAATCTCAGTATTTTTGTTTTTGTTTTTTATTTCTTATTTATGATTGTTGCATGCGTTTGTACTTTTCAACAAGAATTTAAACTGATTTAAATTAAAACTTTATAAACGTATAATACCACAAAATGCATTGAATTTATAGCTAGTGTTTCTTCATGCTAAATAAATAAATATATTTACTCGTATAACAGCAATGAGGATAAAAATAGCGACAATAGATTAACCCTGGTAACGGTTGAGTGATTTATCGTTATCGCTCGATATAAAGTTTATGAAATACATAAATGTGAAGCTTTTAAATTTTTATTAAACCTATAAATTTGGTCGAAAAGCTCTATAGTAATTGGGTTAGTATAACTAACTTAGTTAGTACTAAAATTGTATTCTTGTATTCCAAACTAGACTGTTGCAAAGTTGAATAACAAACGAATTATAAAATTTCGATTTTTTACGGCTTAAAATGTGATTAAGTTGTAATACTGGATTAACAATTTAATTTAATTTCGAACAAATAATTTAGTTAGATGAGGAATAATTTCAAATATTGTTTACTGTTCTCAGATTTACCAACTTGAACATGTTGAATTATAATAATTCTAAATAACTTAAATTAAAATATTATTTTCCAAGTATTCCGATTTCAATCGTTACAAATCTAGTCTGTATCAGTCTGTATCTTTAAAATATATAACGTTAGAAATCGGCATTCCAATTTCTTCTTCTTCTTTATCAATCAACAAATAATAAGCTTTGAGCTTATATCGTACATGGGCATGACGTAGTTATATGGTCGAACATAAATAATTCCAAAAGTGTTCATATTTTTTACTATTAGATTGCTCTTTACATATATCAAAAATATTTATAGATTTTATGGTCCATTGGAATTTCAAAGTGATAGTAGTTCGGAATCAAGGGCTTTAATTGACAATTGTTTTTTGTAATTAAACATTTCATTTGAACATTAGTACATTGCTGCATATTTTGACCTTTTCAATTATTTAAGCCAAAAGGAGTCACGAGGCCCTTAAAATTTAAAAATTTGTGTGAAACTTTGTGGAAGTTCGACTTTAAATTCAGAATTTAACAATTTATTTAAAATTTAAAATTTTCTAAATTGAAAACATAATTATAAATTTTGTAAATAATAAATAAATATTTTTAATGTAAACTTAAAAAAATTGAAAATTTAAAAATATCCCAAACTTTTAAAATTTGATAATTCCGATTGAAAATTTTAATTCTGAATTCAGAGTTTCAACTTCAATTTTTATTGGGTATTAAAAATTTTCATATTTTGAAACTTAAACTGAATTTTAGAAATTACATAAAAATCATAATTTATAAGCAATTAAAGTTAAACTTTATAAATTGTTTCACCTAATAGTAGAAAATGTATGATCTTTAGAATTTAGTAAAATTTTATTTAATTTGTAACAGAAAAAAAATGTGAATTTGAGAATCTATAGGGATTCCAGAATTTTGAGAATTGAACGTTTCGTGAATTTGTAGCAGTTTTTGTTGTTGTTCTTCAAACAAATGTCGTATTTTGAATATCAGGTGTTTTGGTGATATTACCGACTTTAATTGAGCAAGACCGCTCAGAGGTCTCGAAATATAATATGTATGTGACACAAACAAACTGATGCATACCACAACTTTATCGCCATCACAGTTTTCTCCAGAATTAATTATGGTTCAGATAAGGGTGGATTCCTAACTATTTTCAATTGTATACTCTACTCCTCCAGTAATATTTTATATTTATTTTAAACGGTCAATTCAAAAGTGTTCATATTTTTTGTTATTTGGATGTATAAGGAATAGTTATAGATTTTATGGTCCTTTAAAATTTTAGTGTTTGGAATTAAGGTCTTCTATAGATATTCAGAAAATTTGTATATTGCTGCACGTTTAGATCTTTTCAAATATTAAAGCCAAATAGAGTCACGAAGTCATACAAATTTTATAAACAAAATTTAAAATTTAGTAATGGTAAAATTTTGCGTCTTGTCGCGAAGCAACACTTTTTAGACCGAAGTTATCAGTCGAAACATGATATTTGCGCTTGTTAAAGGCTGCAAATTAATCGTTACTATACACTTTGTGAATAAAGGATTTCCCAATACCCAAATACTTATGAGACATCTGAATTTATTTCACTAGAAACTTTAAGTTGGGTTTTTAAAAAACATTTTGGAGTCCCCGATATAGGAATTGACTATGAGAGATCACAAGGCGATATCACAAGGATTAGTTGTGTTGATGGAAAACTGAAAATTGCAAATTCAAAGCTTCTTTAAATTCGAGATTGAGTCAAATTAACGATTCATATTCAGTTTGGGAAACGTAAAAGTTATTGCTGTAACTATTGCTGTAACCATGAATGATAATGTGATGACTTCGATATGCTCAAATGACGTGGAAACCTTGAACAATTTTGTGTATTATATAGCTGCGTACATAAACTATAAATAACTTTTAAGCAAGTATCGCCGTGCTTTTCTAAATCACAACCGATAAACCTGTATAAAGCACGCCTTTTCTTAGCAAAAATCTAATCACCATGATATATAATCCTATAGGATACATTTATCCTTGGACAATTTCTATTTAATAAAAAAAACACTTTAATTTCACAAATAGGTTAGATTTAATGGTCTTGTATGATTTTGTTTCTCGGAACCCCGTGAAGTTGCATAACTTTATAACTACAGCGAGTAATGGAAAGGGGAAGTACCCATCAAAAATCGTTATATACAGTAAAAGTTTAATGTAACGCAAGCTTCTAAACCATCAAAACATAACTAGTTTTAAACAAAATTTCAAAGAAATCATCGAACAAGATTATAGATTACTTTAGCTTTTAAAGCAATGCATAATCTTGTTCGACAATTTCTTCGATGAATCTTGTTTGATGCTATTTATCCACTTAAGCTATTTTCACGACCAATAATCGTCTCACTCGCTCGCTTTAGTTCATAAGTGGCGGAATATAAAAATAAGAAAAATTGTTAGAATATCGTAATTATTATTACATATGTCGGAAATATCGAGTTAATCAATTTGACAAGTGAAAATATGAAAATTGAAAAATTAGAAGAATACCCCCTTGAAGGTATCCCAGGATTCCATCCCAGGATTTTTTAAAAATACCTCTGACAGCACAACCGTAAATAATTCATCTCAGACTTTTTAAAAATACACTTTTAATTTATACAGTTGGCTCATCGCAGGATTTTTTTACATTTATACTATCCCAGACTTTTTTGTGAACACAAAAATATACAGTTGGTACCAAAATACTCCCCCAAAACTTTTTATGTAAAATTTATTTGGTGTAAAATAAATTACTCTGGGCAAGTCATTAAAAGAACGCCTGTTCTATTTGCGATTATGTTAAGTACCCTGTAAGCAACTAAACGCAAGGTTTGATAATTTTGTGACCGTTGAAATTTCCGCAATATAAATAAATGTTGCTATCTGCGAACTCTTTTTATATTATGGAAATTGTGGTCACAGTGATCAACAAGGACTGAATCTTGATCGCTATCCGAAAATAGCCGACCCTCTAAAATCCTGGCCGTACGATTACTTCTTCAATATGTTTTTCTTTTCTTTTTATAATTAGAACGAATGCAACATTTATTTATATTGCGGAAATTTCAACGGTCACAAAATTATCAAATTTGGCGTAATGATTGCTAACAGGGTCTTTAACTTAATCGCAAAGAGGAAATAGCTGTCCTTTTAATGACTTGCGCAGAAGAATTTATTTTCCACTAAATAAATTTTACATATTCAAAAAGTCTGAGATGAGTATTTTGACACCAACTGTATATTTTTTAGAGGTTAATCCTGGGATAACTTCAAAGGGGTAGTATAGTCGTTTTTCTCAGATTAAACTTTAAATAAACACTTCAGTACCAAATTTAAACGTATCCTTGCCAAGCACTCACATAGTAAAACTCACGAAAAATTATCTTGCACCGATACAAGGGTTTTGCTCGTGTAATATCCAATATCAATGCATAGAAATAAATTTCCTTATGGCGTTATTCTCTTTTTCTCTCTCTGTATTTTTGACGTAGTCTTCAAGTAGTTCTTTCTTTGTTGCGTCGATTTAACCTTGGCTTAGAAAGTTTTTATTTTTTCTTCGTAATATTTACGTTTGTGTTCGTAGTTGGTCGCTGTTGTTTTTATGCCGTCTACGCTGTAGAACTGGCTGATCAGTTCTCCTCATTGCTACCGTTGGTTATGGCACTCTTCAAAAATGTAGCTTATATTCTATTTAAATTAAAATTAAATTTTAAATTAAAATTGGGCGGATTACTCCAGCACTCAATGCCACTAACGGGCCCACGGTGCAATACCCGGACAAACACATTACACATTAAAAACACCCAACCGTGATTTTTGGTCGCCACCGGGAATCGAACCCGAGACCCTTGAATAACAAAGCAAACACGCTATTTATTGTGCTAACAAGGGCGGCTCGTGCTAACGATTTAAATAATTAATTTAGGATTTCGATTCCAAACCCTTACATACCCTAACTTTACCATTTTTTCATATTCTTCATACCTATTTCCATTTTATGCTTTTGATTTTTATTAATTATTATTTAATGAAAATAAATATTATTTGGCATAATCAGCTGTGTTGAAATATATATTGAGAATAAATGTATTTTGACGGATACACCAATATCCACGACTTTAAGGTTATGGTTTACCGCATTCATTTTGATACAATCAAAAACACCACAGCCAAGACCATTTTTACAACCGGTTTACTAGCGAGCCCCAGTGCTTAGTCGATTGTAAAGCAAACATATACTCCCTAATGGAACGATTAATATCACATTAATTTGGAACAGCAAATTTTTAAATACACGCTTTCCAGAGACAAACGATTTATTGATACATGTTTTCGAATTCTGGTTAAACATTTCACTGTCTTTCTCACAACAATTAGTATTTCTCAAAAAAAAAAAAAATGCTTAACGTTCTCATCATATCATCAAAATAATTATTTGAACCAAACACAAAAGACAGTATCATGTTAACTTGGCGTGAAGAAACTGATACTTCATCAGTAAGCACATCTAGGAAGTTAACTCTTTCTATTCTATTGGTGAGATGCCAAAATATTTAAATTTTCAAATAAGTGTATTGTAGCAGACTCTGTCAAAAGCTTCACTAAAATCAGTATATATCAGTTTGGACACCGTTTTCCATATTTCCAAATAATGTAGAGGTAAAAATAGACAAATTAGTTATTGTGGACATATTTTTAAGAAATCCATGTTGTTCATTATTAAGAGATGGAGATATAATGTCAGAAAGTTTATTGCAAACTATTTGTTCTAGTAATTTTGGAATAGCTGACAAAATTTCGATACCTCTATAGTTTTGTATATTATATATTTCTATTTCCACTGTTAAAAATTGGTGATAAAAATGAATATTTCCAATTATGTAGACATTTACCTGAATTGAGTGATAAATTGAAAATATGCAAAAGTGGGGCAGACATTTCATAATCACAATTGATTAAAAATGATGGATGAATTTGATTGTACATTGTGCAAATTGATTTTGTTGAGCAAAATAGCTGTTAAAAATTCATTCTGAGTTAGATTCATTCTTCACCGAGCAAATAGCGCAGTGCGTTATAGCTGCGACGTTTGGATCGGGAGGTACCGGGTTCGAATCCCAGGATTTGTGGAAAGGGATTTTTCATCTCATGCTACCACAGTTGGAATTTAGAACTCATGGCCCGACCCACCTTCCATGTCACTATACAGGGTGACATGCATTGCGCAGGTGATACACTGTAATTGTTTGAATGAGGGTGAATGAGTTGAATCAATGTGTGTGTATGAATAAAATGTGGTATCACAAAGGACCATAGCTGGTCTAAGTGTGCGAAAAGCAACTACTTCAATAAAGAAAATATAAAAAAAAAGATTCATTCTTCAGATAAGTTCTGTTTTGTCATTCAGTCTCAACAATGTAATAATTTTGAAAATGAATAGCAAACAGATTACTAATGTCTTGTGGAATAGAGAATGATCAAGTTACATTGTAGATGGTAAAACTTCTACATTTAAGCTTATCTACAAATTTAAAAAACTTCTTGGGGTTATATAAAATGCTTTCCCTTGTTGATTTACAATTATTGTTGTAAGCTAAAATAGATTCAGAATCAAATTTTTTTTGTCAACGATTCAAAAGTATTTTTAGATCTTGTGTTTGTGTTATTTTGGAAAAATGCAGAACTCCATTAAAACTATTATGATATGCATCATCAACAGATGACGGGAATATATAAAGAACAAAGAAAAATTACTTTGGAAAGGAAACTGAGCTTAGCAATAACAATTTAGGTTGAAGAGATGGTAACATCATCAACTGCTTCACTACAAATAGAAGTCGGAACCGCAATTAAAATACCCCCACCTCTTGATGTTTTAGTTGCATTCTATTTAAGAAACTGGAATTTAACCAGGTTTCTGTTAAAATTATAACTTTTATATAAAATTAATTTATTTTCCCACGCATACCACCACAATTAAACCAAAATATATTTAAATTAATATTGTCATTTTTTTGTAATAATTAGATTCTACTTAACCTACTATCGCAGTTATTCAATTTAGTGTCATCATTTGAGTGACTTGTCGTACTTATTAATAATTCTTCTTATTATTGCCAATAGAACTGCCCAGATAGGATTTTGGAAATTTTCCTCGACGCGTTGAATATTATCAATTTTGATTGATTGGCAATGTGTGCGAACAACGTCCAAGTCTAATTGAGTCTCTTCTCTTTTGGTGTGAGGTAAAATCGCAAATTTTATTCATCTAGAAGTTTTCTTAATGACTTTAAGTCGGTTGGAAGTCCTTCCGAATCGAGATGAACTTTAGAGCTGATGCAGCTAAATCCTTCGTGAAAAACTGATGCAGGTTGATCATGTATTTGTCATGATTTAATGTATTTGTCATTGTAGGTTGAAGGTTGTGATGTTAATATTGTTGATTCCAATTGTGTTTCATTGAAAATAGAAGATTCAGGTGCATTTGATGTAATTTTTGTTTCAGCCTTTTTTTTAATAGTACGCCTAAATGAACTATGGTGGTTGAGGATAGATTGTAACGAAATACGGTCAGATTTCCAAGCTTTTTTTTCGCCAGTAAAACGCCAACCACCGTTAAACTTTATTGATTCGATTGGTTGAGGAACTGGTGTAACTGCGACTGTTCCTTTTTCGACTAATATCCTTTTTTGTGACTTGGGATGCAACTATCTTTGGCTCATTTAATTTCAACGTTTTCAATTCATCCAGTTTGGCGTTTGTTGTCTTAATTTCTAAAAGACACCGTGCCAAATCATTTGAATGATTATAAGAATTACGATGATCTGTGCGATTTGAAGTAGATGTCCAATTATATTCCAGTGTATGACAAATTTGAAATAAAAAGTAAAATTGGTGACAAAATTGAAATTACAGTATAGGTTAAACTAAAACAATATTTAATATTTTGCAGAGAACAACTAAAAACAGATCCGACTTGAATGAAAGTCGAAAAAAGAGTGCATTTTGTTCATAATTTCCGTGGCATTTGTTAGTATGGAATTGTATTGGAACCTTGTTTGTCGTCGCAGCCGTTAGTAAATTCAGTTTTTTTTCTGTGTATTTTGGTATAGTACAATCATAGTTTGGTTGGCCGAAATTAGAGAAAAGGTACAGTTTCTAACTTGGCCATATTATATTATATTTAACGAAAACTAAATAAAAAATTAATAAAAGCCACCTTGAATAATTGACCCAACAGTTAATAAAATGGGGTCCCCAAAATGTATTATCAATTCTTCTTCTCTTTTGTATGCCCAGAATCGGTTATTGCCAGTAATTCTTTTTATGACTTCCAACATTTACACTCCACAAAACAATATTTAAGAGGGATTATAACACAATTTCGTTACGAGAATTACATAATCATAAAAAATTATTTATTATTTCCAAAATTAAAATATAAAAGTTATAACAAATGAACAGGACATAAATAAAATTAAAAGCAGGCAACCTATCCACAACCATCCGGATATATACTGGTATATACATACATACGTATATATATATACATTTTATTTGCAGCAATAACAATAAAGACACAACAAGTAAATTTATCCTTAAAATTATTGTCTCGTTGACTTAATGAAAGAACATTATAAATTTTTAAAATAGCTCCTTGTTGTTATCTCTCCGTTATTTTTTTTTTTCTGTCTTCATTTTAATGATAATGAAAATGGAGAGATGGTAAAAAGACATAAATATTATTACCATAGGTCACGTAATTTTTAGTTTTTAAGTTGTGTACTCTATATATTATATACATAAATTTCATAATCTCTTTGGTATATAAACACTATAACATATTTTTGTTTATATGTATGTACAGTACAAGTTTCTAAATATGTCCCAGGCATGTATAAACATATGGGTGATACTAGAGACCAAGTGAAAAAAAAAGAAGATTTTTATTACTGTTTTTAAACTTTAATTACTGATAATTCAATGAAGAGTATGTTACATAGGTTTTATGTGGACATAAACCAAAGATTTATAACTGTATCATAACTGTATATGGCATATGTATGTATATAGTCTTAATTTCATTAAGATAGACAAAAATTATTTATAAAATATTTTTAATGTTAAAGAATTTTTTGTGTAGAGTTTCTTTAAGAATTTATATGTATGCGATAGCTATATACATACATTTTAATTAATGTCATTGATATTATTATGTGTCAAGTAGTAAAAAGCTTCTTTTTCGTTTCTTATGTTTTTGAAGAAGGATACATACGTATATAAGTTTATATTATATGAGTACATTTTATGTATGGTAATACAGTAATTTAAAGCTTTTTCTACTATTTTTTTGTGTAATTACTAATTTTATATGAATTTTAGAATAAATTATGTTTATATGCATATATATATATTATGAGTTATGTAGACATAATGGTAAGTACCTATATGTATGGGGTATGCATGAGTATAAAATATGTATAGTATAGGATAGGTTTACATTTTAATGGTACTTTATTATACATTTCAATTTTGAAACCAGTAATAGAAGATTTTTTTTAAATTAATTTTTTTTTTCAGTGTGTATAGCAAAAATTCATATGTCAAAAATTGAGCTAAATTATTTTTCTGGCAGTAACGTGAGCAATTCTAGCAAAAAATAATAAATTTTTCTTATATGTTTTCAATTGTATTTTGTCGTAATATGTCTTCTTTAGAAGTGATGGTCGCTGGAAATATTCATTTCGGCATATTCGTGTAATAAAAAATTAAATAAAAAAAAAAATCTTCTGCAAAGTGGCTGCTTCAGCGAGAATCTGAAAAAGGCCATATCCCAAAAATTATTAAAAGAGATTCAAAGTGAATATATCTAGTAGTATCGGCCAACTTTGAGAATGACACAAGTACAATTTCAAGAAATTTTAAATAAGGTTCATCCTTGTTTTATATATTACCAAACAAAATACAAATTTCAGGAACAGTATTTCATCAACTGAAAGATTCCAAGTCAAATTAAGATATTTGGCCACAGGTACGTATTTTGTTATATTTTTCGTTTCACTTGTATGTTAAAAAAGATAACCTATTCTGTGGAACTTAATTTTAGGTGAGACGCAGAAACCGAAAACGATTGATTACAAATATCCAACAATTGCCACAAAATGTGGGGTTTCCCAAATTGTAAGTAAGAAAGGAAATTCGTCATGATTTCCATATACAAATGTATGTGCTATATTATAATAATAATTTTATTTTAAGGGAATCACAGCAAAATTTGGCCCTTAAAAGGATTTGCATTCAATTATTGGTGCTAAAGGGCACACATACATTTGTGCTGATGGCAATCGCAGACTCCCATTACCGTTTTATATATACAGATGTTGGAATCAATGGAAATATTGGGGATGCCGAGATCTGAATGAGATCCGACCTGAAGTATGACATAGAAGCTAAAAGGGTGCCTATTCCACCTCCTCGAATTTTACTATCAACGTGTGTACCATCTTTTTTCACACTTTTATCTGACGACGCCTTTCCTCTAAACGACTACATGATGAAACCGTACGCTCCCAATAACCTTAGTTTAAGTGAACGAAGGTTTAATTATATATTATCACGAAACCGCAGAGTACTAAAGAATGCTTTTGGTATTCTCGCAAATATGTTTCAGGTACTATTTGCACCTATATTCCGAGAACAAAATAGGGCAATCAAGGTAGATTTGGCTTGTACTTATGACGATGAAAAGATCAACAAATTTCGACTGTCTGGCAGAAAGCATAAGACACTCTCAACCAAAGGAATTTTGATTCGAATGCCAGTAGGTAGGACTATAGGTAGAACTATAGGTAGGAAATATTCAAATCAGTCTTTTATTCAATTTATTATTGTTACAACCTTGTTTCCTTTTTAAATATACATTAACTTAGAATTTTTATTTTGATTTCTTTTAATTTGTATTTGATTATATTGTCATAAACTATATTAGAAATGTTATGCCATGCTTCATTTTCCAGATCAGCATCTAATTTTAGTAAATCTCGGGAAACCTATTCTTCAAAAGGTTCTTCCATATTCTTGTTGTTGAATTTTTTTGATAAATCGTCTGATGTTTGTAAGCACGGTTGAACAAGGATTTCTTCATTGCTTTTTGATGCGGTTCTGGTTTTTTTTGTATGGTGGATTTGAACTTTGTCTGTTTTACGATGACGTGCTATAGGTGATGATGTTCTACGATTTAGTTTAAAATCTATTTATAAATTAAAATTGTAGGATTCTTAGAAATTATAGCTTTAATTTGTGTTAAACCCAATTTTTATTTTTTGTAAATTTAATTTAATAATTTAACATATAAAATTTTGATAAAATTAATTTAAAAATAACAAATTTAATAAATTCCGAAAATTTATTTCTAATTATTATTCTAAACAAAGGATAATGAAATTTTATTTTAATTTCCTTAACTCGGTAAAATAATTATTTTGGAAATTTAATAATTATTGTATAGAAATTAGAAAATACCATTTCATAATACCAAACAATTCAATTTTTTATCTTTAAATTATTCTTAAAAATTGATTGATTTAAGAAACTAATTAATATTTAAATGAAGAATTTGGTAAATTATGAATCGATATCGTTACATAATTTAGGAATATTAAGGTTTTCAATTATGTATTTTTTAAACTAATATTTAAATTATGAATCTTACAATTTAATTATAAAAAAATGATGAGTACATATTAAAATTTTGAATTCCAATTCTAATTAAAGAATATCACAACAAATTTAAAATTATTATGTTTATTTCAAAATTTTGCAAAATTTAATTTTTATATTTTTAAAGTATATTTTATAATTAAATTTTCCATTTGTAGAAATTAGAAAAAATCAATTAAAACATATTAATTATGAATTTTAACTTTTATTTTATGTTGTAAAATAATATATTTTTAAAAATTTGTTGTACAATTATTTTAGGAATAAATTTTTGAATTAGCTTCCGAAAATTTTTTCAATAATTTTAAAATTTTAAATTAATTTCGATCAATGAAAAATTCCATAAACTTATTTTAATTTCCTTAACCTCGTAAACTAATTATTTTTGATGTTTAATAATTATGGTATAGAAATTGGAAAATATCATGTCATAATTCAGGAAAATTAAACATTAAAATTGTTCCTAATTGTTCTTAAAAATTATTATAAAAAATTGAAAAATTATAAATAAATTTTTTTGAATACATATATAAATTTAAACAACATATTATTTTAAGTAGCGCTTACCTGTAACAAATTATTTATGAATAATTAATTTTATCGTAATTTTTAATACAAACACACAAACGGTAATTTTTGATTTTAAATTAATTGATCAATAAGTTTAAATTGTAAAAAAGATTATAAATTTTAAAATTTGAGTAAAAAAATTATAATTTTAAAATTTTTAAAAGTTAATTT